>CP054667.1:19531339-20800089 GCA_013348765.1 Carpinus viminea
AATAAAGCAAACTAGAGAGCTGCATTGTTTTCACCCGCTGTCCTGCAACCTTTCAAGTATGGCTTTTTGTTTGCATGACACAACCTATAATCTGAAAGTAAATTTCAAAATGCAATGCATCATTTATCAGCTTTATTATTACTTCTTCTTAAGCGTCTATTGGTACATTTGATGTTCTAAATTACAGTTCATCCAAATGAAACCTTCCTATAGGCGATCTGTTTCTCTTGTCGTGCCCATCATGATTGTAGATTTTTTTTTTTTTAAATCTTTCCAATTTATTGATGCAATGATTTTGTATAAATTGTTGGGAAAAAAAATGGAAGAATTCTGGCTTTCACTGACGTCTTTGGCTCATAACATACCTGTAGGACTGGGGCTTCTTTGTGCCTTACTTAATTGGGAGCATATCTTTAGTAGTTTTGGCGGTGGGAAGCATTTCCCCTGGGTAAGAAATAGCTCTCTAGATGGACTACAATTTTCATCATATTTTAGATGAAGTTTTAATGTAGGTGAAGTCATTTAGTTATTACCTTTTGTAGTTGAAAGTTAAAGTTTAACTCATGGATGCTTACATCAACAAAAAAAATGATGATATTACCTCTATTCTAGGCTTCTTCAGGCTGCAATTGGTAGCTTTTCATCATTTTTTCCTGATTATCAAGAGAGGATCACTAGTCATGAAGCAGCTCATTTTTTAGGTACTCTCATCATTGAAATGTGCATACCAAGCATAAGATGCATCTAATTATCAATCTGATGGAATAATGTTCTCTCCAAATCTTAGTTGCTTATTTGCTTGGCCTCCCTATTCTGGGCTATTCACTGGATATTGGAAAAGAGCATGTCAATCTCATTGATGAAAGTCTGGAAAAGATGATATACAGTGGGCAGCTTGATTCTAAGGAACTAGACAGGTATTTCCGTATTTGTATAGATTCATACCTTGCGAATGGTAATATATATGACTTGGTATGGAAGAAATAAACTGCAATAGCTTTTCTCAGGTTGGCAGTAGTAGCAATGGCTGGACTGGCAGCAGAAGGTCTGAAATATGACAAAGTGGTTGGTCAATCTGCCGATCTTTTCACCCTTCAGGTTTATGACTAATATTTCCCTAAGATTTAAGTTTTTTTTTTTTCCTCCAAATGGTTCTTGATTGATAATCATAAGATTGCATTTTATTTTATTCTCTATAGAGATTAATTAACAGAAGCAAGCCACAGCTTAGCAAAGAACAGCAACAGAATCTTACTAGATGGGCTGTAAGTTCCTAACATGAGTTTTATCCAGTTTCACTGAAATCTTGGATGGTTATTTTCGGTAATTGAATACTGATGCTGGGGAAAACTCTGCAGGTTTTGTTTGCTGGATCCCTCTTAAAAAACAATAAGGCGACTCATGAAGCCCTAATGACAGCCATGTCAAAGAAGGCAACTGTACTGGAGTGCATCGAAGCAATTGAGAAAGCTGCATAGTTCTAAGATCAGAATCCTGTTGAAGATTCACTTTTGGATCATACTCGAAGTTCCGAAATGTAGTTTGATCATCCTTGCCCCTAAATAACTCTTGCACTAATAGCAATCTAGATGATTTTCACGAGTACATTTGCCTACTAGGCTACAGGATATTCATTTTGTGTCGAGAGAAAGTGAAAATACATGAATCTCTAGAGGGTGTTTGGTAAACTCCTTCCCATTACATTGTACTGTTCATCCAGAGTACTGTTCACCATTTTAAAAAATAAATAAATAATGATTGATATGAGAAAATGAAAAAGTGGTATTGAAAAGTAAAAAATTTTGTTTTGTAGTAATTTTTTTATTTGAATAGCAATAAAGAGTAAATAAAATATTATAAAAAGTGAATGATTTGATATGTTTTTTTTTTTTTTTTAAATGAAGTTAATAGTGTGGTGGAATATGGGGGAATATGAGAAAGTTTAACAAACAAGGCCTTAGAGTACTAGCAACAGACTCCCTATAGCCCATTCCCTTCCCTATGTTTAGGGAAAATCTCGAAAAAACCACAAAAAACCCTTTACAATAGAAGCCCTATTTTTAACTGAAGCCCAAGGGTGTCTACAGTGTTTTCCAATGGTTTAGGGAAACACTGTAGACACCCTCTAATTATCAAATTATAAAAGATTTAATTCTCTCTCCTCACTCCTTTACGTTCCCACTCCCTTCCCGTTGCTCTCTCTACTCTCTCCGTGGCATTCCCTCTTTGATTGGCCTCGCCGTGATTGCTGCCTCCGTCCAACGAGATGTAGTCTAGTGCGGCCATGCGCGATTTTCGAAGGAACCAAACCTCGTTGAAGTTTTTGAGGACTTGGGTCGGTGAGTGGTGGGTCACGGCGCCTTAGTCAGAGTCCACCATGATAACCAAAATTTCCCTTCAAATATCAAAGAAACCCAAATCATGATTCTAATCAAAAGCCATCCCAAGCAGATCAACCATCAACCCAAAGCAAGACCTCCCATTAACAAGAAAAAATCAAAATTTCCCAAGAAAATAAAAAAGACCACGAACCCAAATCCCTCACCAGGACTAGAGATTCTCCAGTTGGCAATCGGGCTTGACATGGACGAGCACGAGTCCGTGGCCGGCGCCTGAGCACTCTCTAGCATCAAACATGTATGCATCAGGTGAATTGTGGGTTGATGTTGCGAGGATGAGAAGGTTGGTGAAGGAGAGAGGGGTGAGGGTTGTTGCTGGTTATGGTGCAAAGAAGACTGACGAGAGAGAGAGAAGGAAGCGGAAACTTTAGAAAGAAAAAAAAGTAAAAATATTATTTTAATGATATAGGGAATGGTTAAGGAAATCTATTGTGGTGTTTATTTATATAGGGAAGCAAAAAGTAGTTTGGATCCTCAAACATAGGGAAAATGGTTGGGAAGCTGCTACTAATGCTCTTAGTACCTGTACATTTTCCACGATACTCTGGAACAATGGTTGTGAGAAAAATCATATCAGTTTTTCACATAGCAAAGAGCTCTAGCTCTCTATTGTTCCATAAACCCTCGAGTAAGAGAGTGTGTGGGTTGGAGATAAAGTAGGTGAAATCTTGGAGTTATACCTTCAAGAGAGGCAACACTTCGCCTGTGTTTCTTTCTTTCCTTCCCTTTTTCTTTTGATGAATGGATCTCTAGTTTCATCAGTTGACAAACTTAATGCAAACGCCGTATGCTGAGACATTAGTCAAATTTTGATGGTGCATTGGTGCTGTTACAGTTTCAGTACTGCAACTTCACACAACCCTGTATACCTTGCTACATTATTCCAAGATGGCAAGCGAAATGCTCTGTTTCTCTTATTAGTTTTATCATAGCAAAATTTCTATCAAGATCCTTGGGCAAGTGTGAAAGACATTTATAACAGTTGCAATAAATTTGGAGGGGGAATAGGTTTAAATAGGGAAAACTATATTTTATTCATTTGTGATATATTTTGGGAAAAAATATATCCAGAACCTTGCTTTGACCAAGGCAAAGTTGTTTATTATTTTTATTTTTTTGACATATCCACACAAGAGGGGGATAGCAAAGTTGTTTATTGATACACAGAAAACAGTAAGTAGTTATGGCAAATCCACTGACGAGTTGTAGCCACTTACGCAAATCTCAGCATCCATGATTTTACAGTCGACCGTACATAGAAAGCATATTCCTCAGTTTGGTTGCTTCTGGCTCCAGGCTATCAAAGCTCATGGTACTAGGCATCCTCCAACCCCAATTTCCAAACTGTGTACAGTAGAAATGCATCATACACATGCAGACGCAGAGCATGAAATCTTTCTCGATTGCATGCGTTAGAAGATCACAGTTGAAAATTCCTTTCTAAGCAGATAATTTCCAAAAATATTAATTATAAAAGAGAGATTTATATCACCAACAGGAAAAGGAGAACGGTTCTTTTGCCATTCTTAAAGAAACGTCTTAGATCCTAATAGAGTATATATACACTACCCATTTTTAGCAGTATTTTACCTGAGTTGCAGGAATGTTCATCCTCAGAATTTCCTAACCCCAGAACATCTTGCATAGGTATGATTGCAGTTCGGGCCACTGAAGATAACACAGCCTGGATGAGGGCCCAGGAGATGTCATCTTCCTCAGTAATTTTGAGATGCTTTAGCACCTGAGACAACAATTACATTGAAGTAAAAAGACAAGACGACCTAAATCTCGTTTATATACTGTTTGAAAATTTCATGTGTTAATGAAAGTTGCAGAAAGAAACCACAGACGTTAGACTTCTCTTCTTGCTTCAAAATGTCCCACCAACCTTGGACCTATAATACAAATGGACACAGTTAGTAGGCTCTACTAAAATATGGAAAAGAATATTCCCAAGCCGGGATCATTGAACGGAAAACCACTATTCATGGGTCATAAACCGAAAGGATCTTCCAGATATATAATTCAGAAGCCTGAAGAAAATGCAAAATAGATCAAATTGAAGTAAAGGTCTCAAGGATTAAGTGCAAATAGGTGTTGTAGCATATCAATATACGTCCATTGTTCCCTAACTAAGAAGACAAATCCAGTAACAGATTGAAAGAAGTCCATGACAATGGAGGAATTTTAGTATTTACCGTGTCATTATCGTGAGTTCCAGGGTACACAACTTGATTGCGTTCATGATTATGAGGCAAGTGAGGGTTATCAGCATCACTTCCAAAAGCTGAAGCAAGAAAACAGAAAGGATGACAAATTACGTGCTAAAATTCGAGGTCTGTCTCAAACATGACCACTTGAGAGTATACAAAACTAAAAATAATTTACTACCAAACTGAAGAACAGCCATTCCAGGTGCCCCAATGGATTTCCTAAGCTGGACTACATCCTCTGTGATAACTCCCTGTCATGTGACATCACAAGAGACAAGAAATATCAGGCAAAAATTAATGAATATGTTGAACAGGATGTTGCACAAAGCTACCAAGTAATCTTTACAACAATCAATGACAGGGCCAAATAAGAAAGGGTCCAACCATATATATATATATATATATAAAGGAAGCAGCGTAACAATGACGGCCTTATGATATACAGCCATATAACGTTTAAAAAAAAAGGGGGAGCAGCATAACCATGATAGCCTTTCTCCTCCTTTTTCCGCACATACTAAGAAATGGGAACAATACTTTAACAGGCAAATACATTCCTTATTTAGGAGGGGAAGGAGATGCCATTTGGTTTAGAAATAACATTGAATTACATGAATCTTAGACCCCTCTAACAAGCCAATTTGTGCTAATGTCAATAACATGCTTAAGATGCCTCGAAATTATGACAAAAACATTACAGATGGTAGGAGGCATTTTATTCAGGTCAATAGATTATCATATCAATGACCACCATTTGTTTCAAATCTGTGATCCACAATATAAGGGTTTAAAATGTTAGTAATTGTTAGCAAGAAATATGATGCCACCAGAGCTACTGGATCATATATCAAATAAAGGCCAAAAAAAATTTTTTTGATAAGTAAATAAAGGCCAAAAAAATTAAGAAGAATTAAGTTCCTTTTGAATTATATCAGATAGAACATACCAAATCTTCTGCTATTATATTGATCTTCCCAACTGCTCTGGAGATGGCATCAAATAAGGATTTTCCAGGTCCCACCTACAGTCACAAAATAACATCTGGAGCGGTTAATGGGATAGCTGAAAAATTATAATTAGCCCTGAATTACAGAAAACTGACCTTCCATCTTCCAACCATTGCAACTCTTGCTTCTGCGCAATTATGCAATATATTAGTGTAAGATATGCGTGCACCAAAAAATAATCATAAGCTAAACGTAATCTAAAATACTCTTACCAGAAGGAACAGCCCAAAAACCAGCAAATCCTCTAAAGTGGTCTATCCTGAATTCATCATATAGATCCTGTGCACGTTGTATGCGGCGTATCCACCATGAAAATCCATCTTTCTCCATGGCTTTCCAATCATACAGAGGGCTTTTAGATCAGAAGTGATATTAATTAATAAGGTGGATAATATAAAAAGACAACTATAAAAGTATTTGAATAATATGTAAACAGTAATCAGTGTAAACATGAGTTAGTGTGGGAACAAAGATCTAAAGTTATAAATATCAAAATAAAACATGTACAGTTGAATAGGAATTGGTAGCAAAGAAGATGGTATTGCATGACCCACAGAATCAAATTTTAAGAAAGAAATACTTAAAAACTAGTTTTCAATCCACACAAATATTACACCCAGAAAACAAAAATTAAAGAAACATTTTCAATTGATTCTAATGACATACTGACAGACCTAAATGAGCATGTGGTTCATTGTGAACAAGGATACAGCATTTCAGTTAGAAAACCCAGTACATTTTCTTGTGCTCAAGGACAAATTCTGGATGACAATATATAGATTGCTAAAATGGCAAATATCAATGACTACGTCCCTGTAAAACTACTCCCCACCCCCAACACACACACACACACTAAAAACAAAAAACCAAGGGAAAGATAGTAAAGCTAAAAAAGTATGCAAAAAGCAAATATATAAAGAAATCATAAGTGCAGAAGGTTGAGATATTGCCATAAATTAGGAACTTTATTCCCTAGCAAAATAAATCGCTGGCCTTCAATCTGTACAAAGATGTCTTCAAAAAATAAAGTAGCACGATATTTACATAAATAGTCGTTTGCATGGCAGTGTCTAGTGTAGTACAAACCTGGCCCATAGCTGACCAGTTTCACTGAAGGCATCAGGGGAACACCACTAACTAGAAGAGGAAAACCATTCCTGTTCTGCCAGACAAATAAATACTTAGTATCTAGCACCAGGGTACAGTGCTTTGGAAGCATATTAACAATTCCCATGATTTACCAAGGAACTACTCACCAACAAAAAATGTTTCTTATTTGCCCAAACATCTGCACTGTGGTAACCTACATAAATGGGCATGTCGCCTATTATGCTGATTCCCTTCATCTGTGCATACTTGTGAACTTTCTGCCATTGCCTTTGGAATAAGAACTGTTGGGCAATGAATTCATCTATCTGGACAAGTAAAAGCATGATTATGTAATCTGTGGGTTCTTAGCATCAAGGAAGATGCTGTGAGAAACTATAAGCCCATAATATAATCAAAAACTTCATCTAGATCTTACAAAATCCTTTTTGCTTTGGTAAATGATTTCCAACTCTGCAAGATGGCGATTCTTTAGAGCTTTAGGCCACTCATACCAACTGAAAGTATTTAAACTGTCTTCAATGGCAGCAAAATACGCTGCATCTTCAAGCCAGCCTACCAAAATGGGAAAATGAGAAATAAATAAGAGAGAAATCCAATGACCAGGTTCCACAAACTACAGAAAAGAAGTGAGTCCATTTCAACTGGATACAATAATCTATCTGCAAAGGGGAATGAAATTGGTACTTTCACTGAAAGAAATCCAAGTACATGAGTCAACAAATGATAAAATCTTCCAAGCACTAAGCAGCAAGCAAAATAATTACAGGAAAACCACTGGTCCATTATCTGTTAATTTTTTGATGGGTAACCATGATCCATCTTTTATTAAATACAGTTACTAACATCATGAAGCAAATGCAACAGAATTAAAAAGACCCAGGTATGTCATGTAACAAGTAAGAAAGTTACCCTTTAAGATGATTCTAGATAGGCACTTCATGGAATGAATTCTGCATAGCCAACCTCACAATATAAATAAGGCTTCACTAGATGTAAATTTAATCCAAGTACAGATAGTTTGCTTGTTTATAGTGCATTGAAGAAAAGAGGACACGATCTTCTAGTATATGGTACTATTTAACAAGGACAGTTAGGGAGGTATATTCAACAAGTATTAGGATAGTATCTTTTTTGGAGCACACAATGCTTTCATCTGTTTGCTAAATTAATCAAATAAAAAAGGCCATTGGCTACTTAGCACTTCTATGTTGCATGATGGATAAATATATATATCCATGCATGACATGAAAGAGGCACGTATTTGTAGACTGCCATTCATGTTCAACTTTGAAATTCATTCATTTGAGTAAGAAGTCATTGCATGAGATCTAGAAATTGCATGAAAAATACACAACCTACCATAAAAATACCCCTCCCCAAACCCCCCCAAAAAAGGGCTATTTTAGTTGGCCTTGGCAGACATTTGAACCTTGCATAGATTACACAGCTAGTCCTGGTTTATAATTAAGTTGAACTCAAACTATTAATTTTAAAGATGAGATAACATATGATACGAAAATCAGTTTGCTGCCTAAATCTTTGTATTCATAAGACCCAGAATCACAAATATCAATATAAGATGCAGATGGAAGCAGATGGGCTTAAACATACTAGAGAACCACGTGCATTATATGATTAACAAAAATAAAAAGAGTAAGGCAATCTCACTGGATATATCAGGATCTCTACGGAAGGCCTCAAGCTCTCCTTTAAGTTCTCCTTCACTCAAAATGAGCCTCTCTGCAGCCTAAGAAAAGACAAAATTAAGAAGCATTTTGGTGTAAAAATAGAAGAAGAATACTATGGAAACAAAGAGTTATGCAGCACTCAAAGTATTTTTAAGTGGCAAATTTACAAACAAACATTCATGGAACCAGTGATTTTGATCTTTCCTTTCTGTTTCTTCTGTTACCCTTTTTAAGTTAACACACAGGCACACATAAAGAGAGGGCAAAAGGATGCAGACATTTATTTTTTTCCTTGCAACCATTAGTGAAACAAAAATTTCCACTAAAGGCCAGACAACATGGACACTTCTAGGTGCAAATCCTAGTTCGCTTGGAAGACTCAAGGTTAACCACCCTCTCTCTTGTACTTAATTTTCAATTTTATGTTTAATTAGCTTATAACTGGCGCCATAAGCGGGCTTTTTCATAATAATTTGATTTCAAAATAAAATTTCGAAATATTCTCACCAATGATTTCACATTCCAAAAAAATTAATCTGAATGTTGAATTACTTTTTAAATGTCTAAGGCCCCCACCAAATAGAAAGAATAAAATCTTTTCAATTTCAAGTTATTCAACCATATTAGTCATTGGAATGTCAGAATATTTAATAACATAATATTCTTTTGTCCTTGTATAATATTCAAAATATAAGAGAAACATTTTCATTATCAAACATCATGAGATTGAACAAAACATAAAAACTTGATTGGCTGCCAAGACGTGTCATGACGCATTAGCTTCCTGAAAATCAAATTTTCTCACTTTTAAGTTTGTCGCTTCCCTTGAAAGAGTGTTTGGCGAACTAAGGCCTCTTTGGGGGCAGCCTTTTCCACTTGGTCGGTAGCTCTAGGTAAGATCCTTACCATGGATAACTTCAGCAAGTGGCACAGATGCTGTATGTGTAAGAGGAATGGAGAATCCATGGACCATCTTCTTCTTCATGGCAAGATCCTTACCATGGATAACTTCAGCAAGTGACACCTCACCATAGGACAACTCATAGGAGACACCTCATATGGACATCTCACCATGGGACAACTCATAGGGACACTTGTCCCTTTCTTTCTAACAAGGTTTAAGCCACTAACTCAAAATGATTTTTAACCTACATGCCAAAATAGAATAAAATTAGCACCAATGTTGTTTTAGGTAGTGTACCTTAGCTATCAAAGGATCTTTCAGGTCAGCAACAGTTGAGAAGTTCACACGGTCGGTATCACTGCGTGAACAACGAAAGATTAATAAAATAGACACATAGATGAAAAACTATAGCTTAATATCATCATCCACTCATAAATTAAAAGTCCTCACACTGGTTTTGGTAGTTCCTCCTTCATCAACAGACCATCCTTAGCAAGTTCTTCGAGAGATATCAAGAGAGTATTACCACAATTTGCGTCCTAAAAGTAATCATGTCAAGGACAATTACCAAAATTAGATGACACAAACGAAATACCAGAGGAACTATGTGCTAAATGGTGTAGGTATGCTAATGTGCATAAACTGGGATTGAAATAAGATCGATAGTGCAATTGATACGATAATAGTATGAATGTACTCATGTCATATACAGGATCTAAATCCAACCACTGAGCAGAATCCAAGACGGAAAACTAAAAAGCCACAATAAACCCCACTAGTAGATCATAATTTTCCCTTTATCATTTTTTTCTAAATTATCAGTATAATCACAAGCTCCTTCCATTGCTTATTGATTCATCTGAAAACTCAAAACACGGCAGCCTGAAGTTTGGCCACTATGAAAAAAGTGCTTACAGAGTTTCAGAAACAAAAACTAACAACGACAATACGGAGGCACACAGGGTGGCAAAATGATAAGACAGTTTTGGAAAATCTTAGAAGCAGATAAGGCTGGCATATCGCAACACATAATAATAATAAATAACTGATAATACGTGTGAAGCCATTCCTAAGTATGCTAGAATAATTATAAGGGATGACTTCCAAGAAGCATTTCTTTCCAATATACATTTCTTTTTCTTTGATGTATTTACAATTGTACATTTCATTCATCCATTGCACAATGCATTCAATTTTCAACACCCCTCCACACGCCAAAAGAAAACAAAACAATAGGAAAGGAAAACGCTGAAGAGATGAGTTGTTGAAATAATCAGTGTCACCTGGCCTGAGTAGGGCGACCCTCTTCGTTCGCCTTCCTTCCCGGAGGAACAAGAGGAAGAACCTGCACACATGAAAATACATCCAACAAAAATCAATTTTCGCACACAAATGACTAGATGAATAAATTCGGATTGCAAGCTGGATGCAAAATCTTTGCTTTCATCTTTTCCACTCAAATTCAATCATGCACCATTTGACGCACAAACAAAGCGATAAGAAACGGACCTGCCAGGCGGAGCAGCCAGTGTCAGCCAGTCGACGAACCGGAACGCCTCGTCTCCGAGATCGCCGATCCCGTGAGGTCCTCTGAACGACGTCGGATGGAGCAGCACGCCTGCTCTTCTTCGATCGCCCGTGTCCGGCTTTGGCAACCAATCCCGTAATCGAGCGGTAAATCTTCGCCGACGGCGACGACAGCGCCGTTCTGGACGGAACAAACGAATGAGGGCGTGGTTGCTTTTGTTCTGAAGCACGCCGATGAGAGGAAAGTTGTTTCCCTGGGAATTGGAGACAGCGGAGAGTAGCCGTAGAGCTTGGTATAGGAAGGCGAGGGCAAGAGCGAGAGATATCTAGCCATAGCCATGAATCACGAATGTGAGAGAGAGAGAGAGAGTGAGATAGAGTTGGAGTAACAGTGTGGAGGGAAAGTTGAGCATAGTGGAAGTAATGAGATGTGCTTACGTTCACCATAGTATTCAACGTGGCACGAATCGAGTGGTCATATCTTCTCCAGGTCAAATTTTAGTTCTGATCGAAAATAGTTTTCGAAAACCTGTCGGTTATTGTGAAACGGTGGCGGCGTGGGACACTGTACCATCATGAGTATATCCTGTGACAAGATCCAAGGAGAGTTGCTAGTATTACGCTCTACGCAGGGATTTCACAAAATTTACTGTCTAACTACAAGGAAATGCATGATGAGGAAATTACTAATTTTTTTATTTAATTATATTAAATTTTAAATTACAAAAAAAGTCTTGACCAGGCCTTACAAGTCTCGACCAGATCCTAGTGGTATCTTGGTCAAATCTTGACAAAGCCCTGGTGATGGGCCGGTTGGGTCTCGTAGGGATCATGACCGGATCCCATTGAAATCTCAGTTGGGTCCTAACGGATCTTGAACATTTTACTTGAATCTATAAATTTGCGAATAAAATGTTCAAAATTGTAAAATTGAAACAATTTTTCAAAAATTTTAAAGAATATAGTTATTAACTAACAAAACCGAATAGCTATTAATTCAGACAAATTCATTAATCTTGAGCAAATACACGTAATGATTGATTATAGTTAATTTCACAAAGAACTAGCAAAAGCCCAAATAGATGGACAGAAGCCATTAATTAGCTTTTCCTACCCACGTTAAATTCACATGCCATCTCATACTATATGCAAGCTGTAACTAATTACAATATTGTCCAATTTGTATCCTTTTTGGGATATCTTTAGGTGTAAAAGAAACTTCAAAATGGCGATCTGACTAGTCGCAGATCTGGTGATCAATCATGTCTCAAATCTCATCAGACCAATCATCGGGATCACCTTCATAAAATAAGCCATCGACGACACGATCGATTAGGGAATCGATAAAAGTGTTCTGATAGATCTTTGAAGATCCGACCCACTTTACTTGGTAGGAGAACCATGCAAAGACGGGCACAAGTAACGCCCCCAAACCCACCCACCCACTTCAGCAATGCCTTGAACATCCATCTTTACGAATAAGGAGTTTCAGTCACCAACTCCATTGTCACCGTTTTGCAAATATCATCTGCAAAATAAAACATTAAGCGGCACCATTACTAACGACCATGCATGCTAATAATAGTATTTGGAAAAATGTGATGCATTTCTTCATTGACATATAATTGTAGTTATCTGGCAATCGTATAAGAGTTTACTATTAGAACATGTTTCACCCATTTCAAACAATGTTATGCATTTTATATAATTGCATCATTATATACTTTACCTACTATTTTTAATACAAATTTCAGTATATTTTCTATTATTATTATTATTATTTTCTTAGACTATCAAAAGAGAAGAGAGAAATAATTAAAAATATATATATAAGCAAGCACTTACCTAAAAGTATTTTAGGTAATGAGAAGACAAGCTAATATTGCCCTTTTTTTATGTAATAGCTCCATACTAGCTACAATACATTCATTGTTACAATAAATAGCAATTTGGTGTTAAGAGGTAGTTTAATTAGTTGGAATCGTCCCCAATGAAATAAATTCACTAATTGAATCTATCTCCCCCCTCTTATCTGGACATGTAAAAAAATATATAGCAATTTGGCACAATTTTCTATAACACACTAGAAGAATTCAAAATTGTTTTGCTTATTGTTTTAATTTTGTTTCCTTGATCAAGTGTTCCCAATAATATAATTAAAAATAATGATAAATAATATTTGAAGGTAAATAGAAAATAAAATAGAAAAATGTTAATGTGTATAAAAAATACATTAACTAAAATAGAAAGTAATACTTTTTCGATAAATATACGACTTTGGAAAAGCTATAATCACAACTATATTATCACTCTAAAAAGGTAATCATCAAATTATAATAACAATTTGTTAAAATCAATTCTAAAATTCAATCTCAGGTTTAATACAATTATAAGGCTTATCCTATTTGGTGAATTGCTATAAAAAAAAAAATTAAGGGAAAATTATTATTTTCTCCCCTGAACTACCACGCGATAACTATTTCCTCCATTAATTATCAACTTTACATTACAACCTCCTCTAACTACCATTTTGTTACCAAAAACCCTTCCTCCATTAGTGAAGATCATTAAGTCAGACTATCAACCTTGTGAATAGTATCATAAACAATATCGTGAACAGTATGATTGATCATTCAACTTAACGGCTTTAACTAATAGAATGAGATTTTGAAAACAAAATAATACTTTGAAGGGATCGTAATATAAAACTGATAGTTGATAGAAAAAAAAATGGTCTTAGCATAATAGTTCATGGAAAAATAATAATTTCTCTAAAATTTAATCTAATATTAACTTTAAAAAGTAGGTGTACAATCCGATCTATTTGGAGGGCCATGCTTGTGTCTTGTCTGTATTCTTGGATATTTTTGACGGCCAATGACTTTGATGGCTCCTAATCATAGCCGTTAGGCAATAGATGAGAGGTCATTTTCTTGGTGCCTGCGGTCAAAGATTGGGTGCTATATATACATAGTTTTTTAATTAAATAATTATAATTTTATCGTAATAGCATTATTCTCTATCATCTCAATATTGACAATTTTTTTAAAAAATTTTAAAAATAATTGACATAAATTTAAGATCTATCATTTAATTTAAAAATAATTATTAAAATTTGAAAAGAAAAATAATAGGAAAAACTTCATTGATCCTTGAAGTTTGGTCATTTTTACAAATATCTCTCTTATGTTTAAAAATTCTCACTTATTCCTCTTAAACTTTCAATTGCTCTCAATTTGAACCCATCCATAAAAATTAAGATACAAATTTTTTTAAAAAGATCAAAATACTCATGATTTTTATTTTTAAAAAAAATCTAGAAGTTAAAATTTTATACAAAAATCACCGTTTAAAATTCACCTTTTAAAATTTTAATTTCCAAATTACTTTTTTATTTTTTTAAAAAATAAAAATCAATGGTATTTTTTTATTTTTTAAAAAATTTTATACCCTAATTTGTAAGGATATGTTCAAATTAAGAGCATTTGAAAATTCAGGGGATAAGTGAGAATTTTTAAACATTAGGAAAATATTTATAAAAATAACCAAACTTAAGGGTTAGTGAAGTTTCCAAAATAATAATAATAATAATAATCAATCTACTCTATAATGAGTGCTTTCCTGTGATTCAATTGACCATGCAACGGTCGACGAATCCAACGATAAGCATCCATCATATAGAACTTATCCTTACGAAGCAACGAACGGAAACTCACCATGGCAAGCCGACCGGAGATGATCTCAAAGTCATGGCTCTTCCTCGAGCTCTCTATATACTCCGAAAGAGTCGCAAAGAACGGCGACACGCCACGGCCTCCATCTCCACCGTCCCTCCTCGTCCTAATCACCCCGACTCGATCCGAGCCGTACGATCTCAGATTACACAGCCGAGGCTGCAACACGATCTTCGCTCCATCCGATTCGGCCGGCTTGGCTTTCGTAACCGGAACCTGAACCTGAACCGGAACCGGAACAGCCGGTTCTCTCCTCGTGAGAGCGGGCTTCTGCGACCTAAGCTCGCAGCGTATTGCACGCGCCGACGAGGCCATGGAGTGAGAATCCGAGACTGCACGGAGTGAAAATGGGGTCTGATTCCGAGAATCTCGGGGCTTTTGAGGATTACTTTTTTCGGGATCCTTCGTGGAGGTTTATGAATCCACGTCTCTTATTCGTTTGGTGGTGGTGGTGGTGATGTCGGTGTGGGTCCCAGGGTTGCGTGGCGGCTGCTCTGGTCCTTAACGTTGTTTTCTTAGCCTTGGGAGGATATGATTACCGCCGGTCGCTTTAGTAGGAAAAGTGATTTGTTTTATGCGTATTGCCGATGTGTCCATAGCCGACGCATGGGCATGTACTTTAATTGAATAATTTCATCTAATCATCTTCCCCACTCTCCTCTATTCCCATTTGTAGTGGCAAGATCCACCCCATCCTTCTTAGTTTTGTTCTTGTTTGTTTTCGTTCCTGATTTTCAATACAAAAAAAAAGAAAAAGGATGTCGTCGATCTTAAAATTATTATTTAATTAAATTTAATAATAATTAATTATAAATAATAATATTAAGACTCATATTAATTTTTTTTTTTTAAAGATCTTAATCTCATTAAGGTAAAAAGTCAAAAGCAGAAAACACAGTAACAAAACTACGACAAATTTTAACCATAGTAAGACAAAATCATAATCAAAATTGTGACAACCTATGTGTGACTTGATACTAGAACATATCTGCAACAAGCGGATACCAACAATACATATAGTCCTAATGGAACCCCCACAACCCAAAGCCAAGAGACTAAACCATTCACAACCCAAAAGGCCATGATGCCTTATTATAAGAAAAAATAAAGTTAATTTATGTACCAAATCAAAGCCAAGATCTAGAATATGATTAGCCCAAACACAATAACAAAAATAAATGAGAGAAAATCTAGATCTTTTTACTAGTTTTGTTACTAGAGAATATAGAGCCTCTCTCTCGTTTAAGTATTCTTAAAAAATTTATAACATTACTCTACTAACACAAATAAATATTATTTTTTATCTGGTGGGTATTATTTTAGTATTATGTTGTTAATACGTAGATACTATTTATAAAAAGAAGGTGAAAAAGAAAATAATATTTATTTATCTCACTTAAGTTTATGAGAAGACACTAGAAAATAGCAAGGGATAACGTTTGCCTTGAAAGGCCAAAATTTCTTATTCAAGGCTGTCATCTTCGATTGATTTTCTTTGAAGTTAAGGAGATAAAGGGCATAAAGGTGAAAAAAATTGAGATACACAAACAATTATATGTATAAATCTATAAATTAAAGCTATTAGAAAATAAAAAGGGATAGTGAAAATTTTGTTTGAGAGTAAAATTATTATTTAGCCTTCCTTCTTTTCCATGAGTCTGCGATCTTAAAAAATCTATAGGCATTACTGTCTCTTACACTCGTATTAGTGGTAAAGAGTGAAACCTTTTGGAGCGTTTTGTGTTTCCATCCACTCGAAAATGCAGAGAAGCTCGAGAATCGTAGGGTTATTTTTATGATGAATTTAGGGGTAATTATCTTTTGCCTCATAAAACACATTAACACTTTTCTATATTACAAACATGATTATGACATTTTCAATAATATTCTTAAATATATGACATTTTTCCTCACTAGTCAAATGAGTTAAATCAACAATCATTATTTTAAATTTTTTCCATTTTGCTCTCATTTTAGATCAATAAATTACATTTATACCCTCATAAACTCTAATCCAAAAATCTAAAGTGAAGGCAAAATAGAAGGAAAAAAAAATTTAAAAATATTTGTCTAAATCATATTGGTTGATTAGTTTTAATCCATTTGACTACGAATGGGAAGTGTCATGTCATAAATAATATTTATAGTCAATGTCATAATTACTGTTTATGGGGAAAGAGTGTTAAGGCATTTGTAGTTCATGAGTAAAAGGGTTATTATGATGAATTTACTTTTTGCGATATTATGACTTGAAAAAAAAAAAAAAAAAAGGTCAAACCGTGATTAATGTTGACGTTGTATTTTATCAAATTTTGTATAAAAATATTGATGGAGGAACTATATTTGTTTTAAGGCAAATCAAAAGACTTCCTATGATAAAAAAATAAAAATAAAAAACCCAAAAGATTAAAAAATAAAAATATTTTTAAAAAAGTCCAACTATAAGAGTGAAGGTATTTAACCCTATAAAGAAAAAAAGAAAAAGAAAGGATGGTAGTTTCAAGAGTGTAAGCGTGTTTTTGAATGCTTGAAAGACATTTCTAATTCTTGTGCATTGTGTTATGTCTTTTTGAGAGATTTTAAGAGAAAACTTACCGCGATTAGCGTTTTTATGTTAGTGTTCGAGTCAATGAAGGCTTGAATCTTCTTCTTTTTTTTGGAGAAAAATGATTTCGCCTTGTATTAATTCATAGAATGCACAGCAAAAAAATCTGCTTGCAAAGGATCACATTAAAAATAGCTAAACCGTGAGTCACATTATTTCCTTCTCTCGAACATGAGTCATCTCCCACAGCTGAAAGGAGTTGAGCACAAAAAGGATAACAGCTATAAGATGCCCTTTATTAATATCGTCTTGTCTACATGAGTGAACAGCACCAATCACAAGTTTGGCATCCCCCTCGAGCTAAATTCGTTCCATCCCTAACTCGACAGAAAAGAGCTGCCATAGTAGCCCTCGTTGCCTCTGCAGACAATGGGTCCAGGAAACCCTCCCGCACCATGCATTTGAACGCCCACAGTCTCCCAAGGTGGTCACGTACTACCACCCCCACACCCACTCTCCCCTTTTTATTGTCAATACTAGCATCCCAATTTGCCTTTAAAAAACCCCCGCGGGGGAGGGGGGAGCTTTCCACCGTGTTGCTACTCTATCTTCCATAGTCTCGGTCAGCATACTCATCTTTTCTTCCACTGCTCGAACCAAGCGTTGGAGAATAAGATTGGGATGTAGAAAGGTCCCACCATGGATCAATTCATTTCTACGAAGCCAGATATGCCATGCTATTCCAACGAAGAGAGCAAATTCCATCTTATCACACTTTGTCCACGTCTTTTCAGCTACCGATAAAAAATTAGGCCATTTGATGATGCTCTTATAGAATACTGCACACCCTGCACCCCAGACATCCTGTGCAGAGGGGCATTGCCACAATATGTGGAAAGTTGTTTCCTCCTCTTTCTCACATATAGGACAGTCTGGGTTTATGATCACCCTCCTAGAGCAAAGATTCACTATAATTGGTAAAATCTCATTGCAAGCCCACCACAAGAAGTGCTTTTTAGTATTGGGGATTTGGAGTTTCTAGAGCTAACTCCAGAAGGTGCTCGTATGTCCCCTAGAGGACCCCTCTGCCTTGTTCCTTTCTTCCCATTCTTTTAGCATATGGTAGGCGCTTTTAATTGAAAAAAACCCATTTGCAGTCCCCCTCCAAATAAGTACATCTTCTTGGCCTGTCAAACTTATTGGCACTGATTGTATGGACCGTACCTCATCCCTTGAGAACACCCGAGTCAAAAGATAGTTGTCTCACTAATTTGTAGTCCTATTAACAAGACTACTAACTGTATCATCCTGGTCTAAAATCGATGGGGGTGATTACACCATATATGTGCTTGGTGACCAAAGACATTTATCCTTCCATATATGAAATTTTTCCCCATTCCCCACTTTCCAAATTAGCCCCTCCCGAACCAAACTACATGTCCCTTGGATGCTCCAAGCAAAAGAAGGTTTTTCCCTAATGGAGCATCAAGGGCCGAGCAATTAGGGTAGTATTTAGCCTTCATAATTTTTGCAACTAGGTCATCCAATGATTTCCAGAGGCGCCACACTTGTTTGGCTAAAGGAGCTTGATTAAAACAGGTAAAGTCCCGGAAACTCATACCTCCATGGGTCTTAGAGACACCCATCTTACTCCAACTCATCCAATGGATCCATTTCTCCTTTTTTTGTGGCCCCAATAGAATCTCATCATCATTGAATTTATTTCTAAGCACAACACTTTAGGTAGCCGGAAAACTCCCATACAATAGGTAAGTATCGCCTGGATCATCGCTTTCAACAAAATCTCTTTCCCTACTTAAGACAGGAACTTGAGCTTCCAATCCTAGAGACGCTTCCTCACTCTTTCCTTAATATTTTAATGTCCTTTGTGCGTGATTGTCCTACCAAAGCGGGTAGTCCCAGGTAAGTGTCATAACACTGGTCAATGGGGATCCCTGCTAACTCCTGGATCTTTTTTTTATTATCACTTATTGTATTACTGCTGAAAAAGAAAATTCTCATCTTGTTAGTGTTTATTTTCGCCGAAGCCATTTCATAATCTTGTAAAATCGATGATAGTTGATTCCATTGGGCTACATTTGACCTCATTCCCCATCAAAGACCAATTTTTTTGAAAAAAGCACGCGTTTAGCCCATCCGGACCTGGCGCTTTGAGAGGCCCCATTTGGAAAAGGGTTATTGTAACCTCCTTTGCCACGAATGGTTTCACCAATTTTGCATTCATATCAGCTGAAAACACAGCACTCTAAGGGTTGGATATAGGGAGTAAAATCACTAGCTGGTCCCTTGGAGAAAAGTCGTGTAAAATAGTGTATAAAAGCCTCTCCTACCCCCTCTGCCATGTCCCATACTTGACCTAATTCATCTTTGATCGTTCCCACATAATTCCGACGCCTTTTAGAATTAGCGAATGCATGGTAGTATTACATCTCCAAATTTCACTCCTCCTTTGCCCTTTGTCTCCACCATAGTTCCTCATTGTCCAATAAAACTTGTAAATCAAGTTTTAATTTTTTCTCACTACATGACTAATCCTCCTGGTTTGGAAAGTAAAAAGTGTTATTGTTGAGTTTAGAAATTTGCTCCCGGTCACTTGCCTTAGTTTTTTTCCTCCAAAATGTTATATCATTGACACACTTCTTTAGTTTGGAACCTAGACAATCCCACCGAGAGACCCATGGCCCAACATGTGTCAAGCTTTTTTAGTACCTCTTTGCATCCTTCATCCAAAGCCAGTGACTTCAAAATAAAATCTTTTTGTTTCTGGCAATGCAAGCTCCCAATAAATTTAGGATTAAAGGAGCATGGTCCGAATTCACGATCCCCACCTCTACTTACGCATCCGGATAAAATTTGTCATTCTAAATTTGCTGACCTGTCAAGCCTCTCTTTATAAGTGCAACCCCTTCTTGACAATTACTCCAAGTGAATTTGGGACCAAAGTAGCCCAAATTAGTCAAAGCACAATCATCCAAGGATGAGCGAGTTGTTGCCTTTATGAGACGATGTAAATGCAGAGAAGATTTTTTTTTTGAAGTATATTAGGGTTTAAGGTTTGGGAATAACTTCCTTGATCGATGCGTAAATGGGGCTTTTTGCCCCCAATCACAAGTTGCTACCTCATATAAAGAAAAAAAACCCAAAATTATCCTACATCCTAAAACACTAAATTTTTGTTTTTCTTCTTCTTCCTTCCATTTCTTATTCTTTCTCATTTCTTCCTTCTGCCGAGCTCTCCCATTCTTCTTGTTCCTTCTTCTTGTAATTTAACAGAGAAAGAGAGAGGGTTTGGGAGAAAGAAAGAAGACCCACGGGCCACCCATAGCCGGCCACCGCGACCCACCGTGGGTCTGATTTTTTTGGTTTTTCCGGAGAGGTGGGTTTGGTTTTTTGTTTTAAGATGATAAAATCCCAAAAAGGTTAACCTTCCCTCTAGGTTTTAGTTTTGAGGCATTATAAATGAATTTTGTGGCATTAGAATAGAGTTTTAGGCATTATAATTGATTTTTTAGGTTGGGTTTGAGTTTTCGGTGTTTTCAGTTAGGTTTGGCGAAAATGAAGAAAGTTGTCGAGAAATGGTGGGTATAATTTGGGTCGATGTCATCGTAGGAGAGTCTCATCACCGGAGAGGTGAGGAGAAGAAGAAAAAAAAAAAAAAAAAACCAGGGGACATGTGTTGAGTGTTTTGATTTTATTTTAAATTTGTACATTTTTCTTAAAAGGATGAGATGTCAATTTATGATTGGGGGCAAAAACCCTATTTTTTGCCATGACGTATGGCAGCATGACACTCTTAAGATTTAGAGTTAAGTTTAGTATTTTGGTGATATTTGAAATTGTTTGAAAATAGAGTTTTTTGAAATTGTGTTTGAGAAATAGAGTTTTAAGTCAAAAAATGCTTTTTGAAATGAAACTTTTGTCAAAAGTGTGTTTTTACTTTTTACTATTTTTGAACTTTTTGGACCTTTAAAAGCAATTTTAATTTTTTACCAAACAACTACTTTTTTTGAACAAACTTTTGAGTGTTAAACATACTTTTATACCCTTATGCAGTCCTCAGTGTCATTTGTCAGTAAAACAACACCATATTTAAATCCAGACCTTATATTTAAAGTCTTTTACCAAGCGTCACTAAAATACAAATCAACAACAAACGTTACATTAGCACTTACCGAAAAAAAAAAAAAACGTTACATTAGCAGATATTTTCCAGAGTTAAGTGAAAGATCTAGTAAGGAAAATATACAAGCAGATCTTTTCCAAAATAAAAAGGGACTTTTACTGAAATATTGCCTCGTAGTTGATCAATGGGCTGATTGATTCACAACCCAAAGCCCACTTGAACCAAAGGGGTGGAAAACTCTCAAGAAATAAATAATAATAATAATAATAATAGACAAATAAGAGACAGTAATGCAGATATCAAAGAGCAATATCTCAGCTACCAACACAATTGAATATTATTAATTTATTCAAGAGTAATACTCAATGTTAACAAGCTTCTGGAGATTTTCATTTCTTCTTTCAAGACTTCTAAGACCTACAATATTAAAACTATTCTTTTACATCAAGAAACTATATTTATGATATGAATAAATAATTGGATCGGCATTCACAGTAATTATTTGACTGGATGAGTAATATGAGAGATTTCATATGAGACTCGGCCAAATAAATTCTATATAAAATCTTTCACTTCATCCCGTCAAATTACTAATGATCCAAACAAATAATTGTTGTTAAGTTTTATAGGCGACTATGAGATCATCAAATCCTTACGAAGAAAATACTGAGCTCAGGACCAGTGTTCCTTCCGGGCTCAACATGTACAGTGTCTCGAGTCCCTCGAGCCCACGACCCGTTCAAAATGGGCCCGTATGTAGGAACTCGCCGTCCGGCCCATCAACCCCAGAGTTCCCCGGGAGAACGCCGGCACCCATTGACACCGGCCTGAGGAGCTCCATGACATTCAAATCCTCATCTGTAGCCTCCCTCTTCAACCGTACCCGGTCTTTTTCCCATTGCAATACATGGTCCACAGAACCTCCTCCAACAACCTCGTCTTGTCCTTCTCCGGTCTCTTTTCGCATTCAAGAGCGATCCTAACCATCCCGGAGCTCATCTCCTTCTGCAACACATTCGTTTGCATGGCTAGCTCGACCACCAACGTGGGCAGACACCTCAGGTTTTCTTGCATGGACAGGCTTACGCGTCCTTTCCGGTACCCGAACATGGTGACGGTGACCCGGGTGCCGGAGGTGCTGCGATGGCCGTCCGGTATGCCGAGCGGAGGTGCCCCGTCTTGCATACCGGTGTTATGATGGGGAAGGATCGGAATACGTTGCGAAAGAGTCTCAGTAATTTGGTTCTGTGTTTCTTCTTTTGGGATGGTTGGACAAGCTGGGATACCAACTGCCGGGGCGTTGGTGGCGGCGAAGGCCTTGCTGGGATTTACCTGGGGCTCTGTAATGGTTTTGGGTTGTGGCTCACCCATTAATGGACGTTGATGAACTAGGAATATTAGGAGAGTGCCATTACACAGTACACAGAGAGAGAGAAGGAGAGGGAGAGAAGAGAGAGAGAGAGAGACCAAGTCTGGTCGTTTAGTTATATTTGGTACGGGTTTGTGGTGGATGGGTCTTCGGATCCTTAAATTGTGGTCAATATCCCATTTCTTTGCCTTCTAAGTAGCGGTTCATGTGAATATAAGTTATGGTTATTTATTTAAATTTCCATTTGAGAAATGGTAAAGCATTTATTTCGGTCTTTTCACTTTTAAAAAAAAAAAAATCGACCGTTAGATTTATAAGGCCATCTCAAGTAAAGATGGATCCAATGCTTAATTTTAAAAAAAGATGATGAAAAAGAATATATATGAGAAAGACGGGAATAGATACTCTAGCATTTTTCTTTTCAATTGAAGATTCACTGTTCCACAATAAAAGGGGGGCTTGAATCAAACCATGGTGGGTGTATGGCTTAATTTTTTGGATAAGTAGTCATTTAACTTAAATATTTTAATTGAATTCAAAATTTTGAACTTTAACTCTAAAGTTTATTTTGTGTTACTATTCGACTAGGCACTGTAAAAAAATTTGAAATTAAATATGATTAAAGAAACGATACCTTAGCCAAATCCTTCTAGTTATAATATATATAGGTTTGTTACACAATCATCTTTAAATTGTCTTTCAACCTTTTTTTAATAGATCAATTATTAGATTTGTGAATTTATGTAGGCCCTACACAAATTTAGTAGTGGATTCATTAGCTCACCATAAAAATGATTTATATTTATTTATTTAGAGAAGTTCTAGAGAGTTAAACAAATGAATTTAGTAAAAATTTCAAACTGACGTGACAGTTAAAGAAGAGAGAATTGCATTTTTTAATTTAAAAACTCTTACTACATCAGTTTAAAAAAATTTCTGAGTTCATTTGTTTAGATTTCTAACACTTCCCATTTATATAACCATGGCATTAAAGGATTTCAGAATAGAGAAAGCATTAAAAATATATATATATATATAGGTACTAAGATTGTTCATTGCTCAATCTAGGGAGAATTAAAGCAATGCCTTGCCTCGTAATCAAGGGGGAGTTCCTTATTGATAGAGAATGGTTTTTGCTATTATCTTTTATTCTTTGTACCTAATAATTGAAGACTCAACAGGGTATTTATCATATTTGAATATTGATCAGGTGATTATATCTTCATTTTTTTATTATTATTATTAACCTAAGCTCTTAAGATAAGTAATAATTTGTCATTGTATCAAAAAATATATAGTCATCATGGGCTTGAATAATATTTGACTTTACGTTTAACTTTTTATGACAAGTGATCAAATAAATAATAAGCATTTGATGATGGATGAAGCTCACTAATGAAAAATAATTGTTTGGTCGGTTGACAACGACATAGCTTTTAAGATTAGTCTTTTCTTATTCATGTCGTGTAGGTCAAATTGTCAAAACATTGTCCAAATCTATCAAAAGCATATGGAGAAGGTATTCCCAAGCGAACAAGCCAGAGGGCTTGTGTCCAAATCCACCACTGCTTTCACTTCAGCCTTCAGGACAAAGCTCAAATGAGGTGGATATATGTGAAAAGAGTCAAGGAGTTAAATCTGACACGTCAACATGAATTGTCATTTAATTTAATTATGGTTTGAAAGATTTGACACGTTTAATTAAATTTGTTGAATTGAGATTGAACCATACCTTCACACAACTCGAATCCGACACTTGAATACTAATTGTGATCCTTACGTTCTAAACATCCCAAAGTTCCAATGCCCAAATGTGAGATAATATTTAGCATAAAGAGATATTTATTTGGGATTTTCTTTCATTGCGAGGAGACTGCCATGTATTAACAAAGCAATGGAGGCACTTCAGCTTTAGGGAACCCCCTAGTTTTGACAATGTTTTAGCATCACAAGGACTTTGCTCCCTTGCCCAAGCTTTTATACCAGAAGAAAGTGATTTTGGTGGAGTTCCTTGGCTTCGAAGGATACTCTCCACAAACGAACAAAATGTTAAAATATGCATAGTATTGCCTTTGCCCTTTGAAATACAACTTGCCTCTCTGCCTGCCTAACCAAATGACCCAAAAAGCCAAAAAGAAAAAAGAAAAAGAAAAAAGAAAAGAAAAAAGAGAAAAGAAAATCTCTCCCAACCCATTGCTCAAATCAATCTTCTAATTTGTCAGTGACATCTCAATTTCCATTATTATTATTTTTTAAAAAACAAAATAAAATTAATTAATTAGAAAGGCAAGTGGGAGAGACCAACTATTTTTAACTGGGTGTGACTATAGTAGATAGCAGCGTTGAGAGTTGCACAAGAAGAGCTTAGACGGTTGGAATTATAAGCTCTCTCTCAAGTTCAAAGCTTGATATCAATGGGACTCAATGCAACTAACACTAATCAGACTAGTGTAGAAATTTCTATTGCGGGATTCGAACATGTTCAAATTCGCAGGAAAAATAAAATATGAACAATAGTGAAGTAAAGAAGAAATTAATACATAAAATTTACAAGTGATTTAGTATTAGAGACTTATATCCATCAATTTAAATAGTCCTAAAAGTTACATTGTGCTCTCATTAACTTATTATTTACAATACACATGTCCCTAATTATAGTTGAATAAGTCAACCTATATAAGTAAACCTAAATTGACTTATACAGGGAAATATAAATTGGCATATTCTAGAAAATAGAGATCAATTATGTAAATATCCAAATATATTTTAATGGAACTTACACCCTAGTGCGTGTCAAACCTCTTGAAAATTTCGTTGAATCCATTAAAACACCACCACTTATGGTTTTCATTGCTTAAATCTATATGATAGCCTCTCTTCTACTATAATGCATGGATCATACCTAATTAAAGGATAAGCAAAGAGGTAATATTCCTTACAAGCTTGAACTAAGTTTGATTCATTTTTTAACTGTCGAGATTTAATTGCTCTCTATTTTTTTTAAAAAAAATTAAATTAAATTAAATCTCAACCTTGGAAAAAATATAAAATTATTTTTATAACAGTTGAGCCAAATGGAGAAAAGTGGTTAGAAATTATTTGCAAACATGGGGCTGATCGATTAGTGATTAATCAGGGACAATAAAGATTGTTTGTGGCCCTACAAATTTCTTATGTTGTCGTTGTGTTTTTTTTTTTAAAAAAAATATTAAAAATTAAAAATAAAATAATGTCAAAACTAGCCTCAGTGGACGAAAACGTGGTGACAAAGAGGTCGGTCAGTTGTCAACAATTTGTTGCCACCTTTGCCTAACCCTGTTCTGAGGTGGCTGGCTTGGTCTGCGCCATCTGACCCACAAGCTGGACACACGTGGAAAAGAATCCCAATTCCTTATGCGTATTTTTTTTTTTCGTTCCAGAATGATCATGTACTTCGCATATGTATCATGCATCATGCAACACTAATGGATACTCGACGGAGACCGCTAGATCAGCTGGCCACGTCAGCCTACTCTAAAATACTAAAAATAGAGCTGGCGGTGGTGCAGTCTTTGTCTTTTGCCACTCACCCACCATTTTCCCCTGATGTGAGCATCACGCCCGGGCCTCCATTGTGGTAAAGAGAACAATATTGGAACCATTTTTTTTTTTTAATTTAGTTTTTAATTCTTCAAAGGTTCAAGTAATGCAGTAAAATATTAATTTAATTGGGCATTCATTTTTTTTTTCATATTTGAAAAAAAAGATCTGGTGATAATTCTATTTTTTTAATAAATGACAGATATCTATGATTTTGTATAATTACTTTTGAATTACTTTTGAGTTTTTGATAAGGCTTCAAAAGAAAATTACAAATTCAAAAATATATATATTTATTTATATGATATATAGCATTACTCTTATCCAGACGATCAACTCAAATTTCTAGGGCCTTGATATTTGAGTTTCAATATAATTTTATAATAGTTGATTTTTTATGTTCATATCTTATAAATATTAATAGAAAAATTAAATTTGTTTTGATGAAAAATAGATATATCATCATACTATGATGGTATATAGTCAAGTAATGAATTATACTATCACAGCCAACTATAAATTAGTTAATTATAAAAGCTAAATTATTAAGATATATCATCAATGTACAAAAAAATGAGTGTTTTATAATAATTTGAGCAATGATGTATTTCATCCAAAAAATTTTATATTTGAGCAATGATGTATATTTTTATTTCAAAATTATATATAATTATATTCTTATTTTAATGAATAATGTTATTTAGTAGATTGTTATATAATTAAAAAAAATTTAGTCATTTGATAGCATTTGTAAAAACAAATAAATGATTAGTCATAATCTTGTGTAAATATTTAGGTTGAAACAGTATAATTATTAATGGAAAGTGTTTCTATTTTTTTTAAATCAACTAATTAAATTATAGGTGGATTGCGACATAAAGATAACTTTGCTTCACGCACAAACGAGTGGCGCGTGGACTTTTCCGTGACGTGTCAACTTCAGCTGACAGTTGTTTAAATCCGCGGCATCGTCTCCTTCTCTCCCTCTCTCTCTATAACCAAAGCAACCATTTTCCTTATTTTCTTACCTACCCTTCTTCCCCAACCCCAACCCCAACCCCAACCCCCATTCTCTCTGTCTCTTTCCTTTTCCTTGAAATTATCTTGGAAAGTCATACATCCGGAAAATGGTTGATTTTGGGGATGGGTTTACAATAGAAAGCTACAGAATCCCTTGGCTTATATGGATCCAGCTCCTCGTGTTCGTCCTCCTCATCTTTCTCCTCTACTGCTTCAGCTTTTTAGCCTCAAATCACTCGGACCGCACCACTGCTTCACCGTCCGCCAGTCACCTCGTTTCCCAAGAAACCCAGAAAGGGAAGCCGATTCCCAAGAACAATTCCACTACGGTTGTTTCAAATTGCTTTGAGATTTCCCAGGTATGGACTATGGATTCCATCTCCATTCTTTGCTATATATGTTCTTCTTCCATGTTTTCCCTTAGATTTCATCTTCTTCTTTTTTCAGTTTATTTCAAATATCTAATTAATCAGTGCCAAATGATTTTCAAATAATGTTGGGGCCTTAGCATTTGAAAAGATAGAATCGGTGAAAACACCCACTTCTCCAAATCTTTTTGTTCCAAAAAGAAAAAGAAAAAGCGTATTACGCACCAAAACAAAAAGTTTACGGTAGTTTTGTTTGAAGTAATCTAGTCCATTGATTATGCTTGTTTGATCCTTGGAAGGAAGGTATTATTCTTCCATTTTCTTAATGCTTTGAGAGGCAGTATTAATTACTAGATAAACAGTTTTAGAGTTCATCCCATTTTGTTCTTCAGATGTTCTGGGAAAAGTGGTGAGTCCCATTAGAAATGGTTCACTATCGGTGCGGATCCGAATCATCAGCAATTTGCTGCACGAGATCTGTTGGGCCAGCTGGGCCCATAAATACCGTACAATCACAATTGATAGGCGAATTTAATTTGTAGAAATAAACCAGTGGATTAATTGTAAATATATATTTATATACCTGGAATCATTTATAATCAACACTTTTAATTCAAGATTAATCGATCATGCCATGATGCTCTTATAGCTTTTGTTGTTTTTTTTTTTAATGAGGCCAAATTTGTCATGTCTTACGTGAGAGAAGCATCTTTAAGGTTTTTCAAATTAAAAAAAATAAAGAATAATGATTGAATTTAATTATTTAATTTATATTTTAATAGTAAGTCTTACTTGGGCAGGTTGGAGAAGGAGTAATAAAAGGGGAGATAGCAACAAGCACCAGTAGAAGATTAGTGAGAGGAGAAGAGAATAATACAGAAAGGGAGCTGGGGTCATCAGCAACCCATACATATCATCACCCTTGTGATTATTTCAGGCTGGCTAGATTAGCATTTTTAAAGTGTTTAGGCTTAGACTTCAGCTCTGAGAATTCTTCAACCCCAGAGCAAAGAAAAAGGAAGGAACAAAGGAAGAGAAAGGAAAGCTAATGTACAAGCCCATAAAAACAAAAACAAAAAACAAAATATAGTGGACAAAATTCTTTCTTCAATCCATTAACCCTTGAGGAGAATTTTCTTATTGTGTTTGTACTGTAGATAATAATGATGATATATATAAGGAGAAATCGTTTCGGTCTCATTAATTGATGAAGGATCACAAGTATAGAGCTTTTATATCATTAAACAAAAGCTCTGAGAAAATCATAGTCGAAGCTATAAGGTTACAAGTGATAGATACATGCATAACAATCTAACATTCAAGATTTATCTATGACATCAAAATTCGTTAACACAAGACTAATTTTCAGTTGTAACATGTTGACAGACTTAATTTGATACGTAGGTATGATTTTGACTAGAGCGCGAAAAAACCACGTGCAAGTTACAATCCGTTGTAGGATTGTCGGAATCAAAAGCGGCAAGAGCTGTTGGAAGTGGGCAAGGTCGGTATGTGCCATGGAGGGGCACGTGTCGAGATAGGTCTCACAGAGGGACGTTGATTGAGCTTTGAACAATCCAATCCAAGAGTCTTATCAACCTTGAAAAAAGACACGACATAAATAATAGACGGCACATCCGACGCGGTGGCTCTTGAGCCTATTACAAAAGAAAGTAGGCAAAAAGAAATTTGGAAGAAAGAGTTCCTGATAATAATGATGATTTTTTTAGATGGTTATAGTCTATAGATTAAATTGTAGAATTTGATCAAAGGTTGCATTTGGAACTATATAATGAGTATGGCTAGCACATATGATACATGCTTATTTGGGTAATATCATAACTAAATTTTTATTTGATAATTATTTTATAATGCTGGATACGATAATTTCAACTAACCTTTAAATTACTAATTGTTAGAAAAAATCGAAGGTTAATTGGGGTTAGACCGTATCACACCAATATTTGTGAAATAAACATGTGGTAGATATTAATACAAAAAATTAACTAGTAACTATGCATGCTTAGTTCTCAATTCAGGATTTCGGCAAGATAATCAAACGTCACAGTAGCATTCCACGAAGAAGGTGAGAGGTAGCAACACTACTTTCGAAATTAGGGGATGAGAGAATACCCAATTATGTAAATGTGGTATTAGTTTAATTGGGCCTTTGATAATGTTGTAAATTTCATTGAACATTCGCATTCCTAATCGGTGGAATATTCTTATTTTATTATGTGATTCATTTTGATGGGCATTCTTTCCTTTTTTGGGAGAGTGATTTGTGTTATGATGGATTTATGACCATTTTGATGGTGTGCACTTTAAGTCGACTGTTTGGGGTCGTGGGCCCCTAAGTGGTCCTAAAATAAAGCTTGGGCTGTTTGTATAGTGGGCCGGTTGGCGGCCCAGTAGCTCCATTCCCATGAGCTACTTATCTATACCAATGAGAATTAAGTTAAAGATGGGATAATGAGCTTCATTCCATTATATAACATTACTATGATTGAAATTAATTTAGGGATTTGTAAATTGCATACATTTATTTGGAACTAGATCCTCTCCAATCCAAAATACTAGAGAGTATCCAGTTTATGGCTAGAATTTTTTTTTTTTTCATAAATCTTAGAGCATAAATGAGACACGTGTCATACCAATAAAAATAATAAAAAAAAATTGTTTAACATATAATAATAAAAAAAGGGATGGTGGCTGGCAACCCCATCATGGCCATAGAGGGTGGCTGGACCACCCTAATTTAATAAAATTTTTTGTTTTATACCTTTTTTTTAAAAAAAAAAATCCTGTTTTTAAAAAATTAAAAATTTTCGTTTTTTCAAAACATATTTAAAAAATCATTTTTTTATTTTTTAAATTTAAATTTTTGTTTTTACAAAAAATAAAAAATTATTGTTAATTTTGAATTTATCGGGGTATTTTTGTTTTATTAAGAAATATATAGGCAATTTTTATCCTTTTCATAGTCTTGGAACATTATCAATTGAGTGGTAATTTGAGGAATATGTGTATTTTCCTCCAAAGATAACTTCTAAAATTAATAAATTATAGCAATCATGTGGTATGATATGAACAAGAGAAATGATTTGTCTCAATAATTTGTCCATATTTTTCATATAATTTGTAAGTCTATAAATTTAATAGTTGATTTATCAGATGAAACGGTAGAAATACAAGAAAAAATTTGGTTTTTTTTTTAAAAAATTTTGGATAAGTAAAAAATTATTGAAAAAAAAAAAAGAACAGCAAAATCAAGAAGACAAATCTAGCCACAACAGAAACCAAATCAGCGAAGGAGACCGAGAGAAATAAAGATAAAATCTATATTAGAAAAAAAAAAAAAATCAAACTTATTTGTATATAATGATAGATGTGCATTCAAATTTAAATTAATCTAAAACCATTTATAAATATAATATAATATATATATTTTTTCATATCTTTATATTATCGTTTTTTTAAAATATATAATTTATGTAAAGAGTGTCAGGTGCCTCTTAAAAGCCGTCCTACGTAAGAAGTGGGGAAAGTGAAACAATAACTCCACCGTACCACCGCCAGAGACAAAAGACATATACAGAAGAAGAAGAAGAAAAGAAAGAAGAGGAAGCCATGGCAGGGGAGCAAAGAAATAGAGAAGAATGGTATAATTTGTACAGCCCTTGCTACATCTGTGAACAAATCATCGCAGCTTGTCTCAAGTGCCTTGGTTATGGCGACTCCACAGCTCAAAATGCTCATCATCATCCTCCTCCTCCACTTGCAGAAAGAGTGATCAAATTCACCGTAAATCTCTCTCTCTCTCTCTCTCTCTCCCACACACGTGTACACAGACAAATTTAAAGAAAGATTTATTTAATGTGTTTTGAATATAATGCAATTTATTTAATGTGTTTTGAATATAATGCAGGGAGATGAGTTTGTAGTGAACACCGCCACGAGGTCATCAATGGCTTCAAGAAGGCCACCAAGGCCGCCATTAAGCTCCGGGGGAGGCGGTCAAATCAATGAATCTTCATCTTAGTTAGTCTTTTTTCAGGATTCTCGACGGATTTAATTTGTACGCTTTATTTATTTTCTGTTGTGGTCGTGATAATTAACGTTAATGTTGTGTTTTATATATATATATATATATATATATATATATATATGTGTGTGTGCGCGCAAGGAATTAATTAATCTGTCACTTGGAATTAGTTTCTGCTATTTAATGCTATATATAGTTCATATTATTCCCGTGAATCGTGATGTTTTTGATCAACATCTTTGTTGTTTTTCGTTTTCCTAACTGTCCACGATATGTTTTCATAGTATAGAGGTAAATGCATACTACGAACCACGTACCATGATGTGTCAAAACAAATGAGCATGGCCCTCTTGTGATATGGGATGCCATAAGTGATTTTTACTGGGATTCGGTGTTAGGCAAAATCTGGTTTAACTTTTAAAATTGTCCATTTCGAAAACACATCAAATTGCCAAATACAATACTCTTAAGAAGATGATATATATTTGGGAGTATGAGTTCGAATCTCACAATAAAAATATAAATTTTTATGCATGATTAGCATAAGCTATCATGGCTCTCGATTCTCATTGATGTCCTCATCATGGGGCAAAAGTGGCCGCCCCTCCGATGCGGGTCCTAGCGTGCACATGCTATTATAGTTAATAGGTTAGCTACTTTGATATTATTATTATTATTATTATTTTGACATATCCACATAAGTGAAGGGGAAGAGGAGATTCGAACTAGTAACTTTTTTTTCATAAGGTGTAGTCTACAGCTGATTGAGCTACCCTTTAAGAACATTACTTTGATATTTTTATAGTCACATTAAGGTAGAGTAGTCACTTTGATCTTTTTTTTTTTAATTCTTTTTTTTTTACATGTCCACACAAAGAAATAGTGAAGAAAATTTGAATTAATGACTTTCCCATTACAAGATATAATTCATAGTCAATTAAGTTACCTTTTAAAAACACTTTGGTCACTTTCTATTGCCTTTTTAATAAAAAAAAAGGGGGTGGACATTGGATTCCTAGTTTTAAATGCAAATTTCACTTATGAAAATTTTGAAAATTTTTTTTTTTTTCCTAGTTTTAAATTATTAATAATTTAGATAATAAATATGATAAAATTAATATAAGATGTATCTATCCAAACAAATAATCAAACAGTCATCTCAAATTAACTTTCCTTCTAATATTTATTATTTGATTATTTGAATTACTATTCACCCCAGCAGAAAATGACTGAGAATGTCTAATCAATCTTATAGCTTTGAGAGTAGTGGAAGATAAATAGTGCAAGAACATGTGAGACGCAGAAAGCTACAACTACAAGCTTACAGAAGCCACAATTCTTGTTGAGTGGGGGTGGTGGTGAGGTAAAAAAGAGGGGGTAATTTTGTCGCCATTCCCTTGTGAAAAGAGTTCTTCGGCTTTTCTACCGAAGCAGAGAATCTCTTTATAAATCTGCAAGACTCTTTTTACGTGCCTGCCCACGAACACCGATGTCAGTCCATTAAATTAGGCCTCATCCGACCGACCATGTGTGCATGCATACTGCTTCCACATTTATGCAACCATAGTACCATGTGTTATTGTCTACTGCTACCATCCATCCGTATCAGTATGCAGCATTTTTTTATTTTAATTTTTATTATGATGAAAAAATATGATTTTATTATTATTTGAGTTTTTAGCCTCATATCAAATCAATTGGAATTATAATTCAATTTTACACGCTTCATCCCTCTTAAAAATTGGTGTTGCCACGTGTTATTTTGTATCAACTTTAAATCCTGATTATAAAATAAATATTATCAATTTCAAACGAAAGGAAAAGAATCCTACTCCCATGATCAATCAGTTTGAAACTTCGCAGCCACTGTCCAGCCTTTCTGTCACCTTCGTATGGTAATCTTACTGCAATTTCCTGCTCTAAACCATGGGAATGCAATGGAAGGTCTACTGCAATGACATCCCCATAGGCCTCCAGCAACAACACATGCTTCATTTCAGCTATTGTTGACACCAATTTTACATCTTTTCTTCTCCCACTCTCCAACTCTTTATATGAATACATAATCTTAACCCTCAACCATCAAGGAATCAAGGAGGAGAACAAGTCTATTACCAATTATATCTCCATGGTGTCTACAGAATATAATGTTATCTGTCTGAATGTAAATAGTTATCTTACCGACTAGAAAACTGTAATTAATCTTTCTCAACTTCATATGACTTCGACATGAAAAAAAAAAATTGAATCTAGTTTCACAGGCATAAGCTTGCATTCTGATGCCACATTAAGGTCATAACTACCTGCACCTGATGATCACAATCAACCATGCAAGGAATCTACCATTTCATGTGCTCTAAACCTTCAGAAATTCCATTAAGAAAGAAAGAAAGAAAGAAAGAAACAACTTCAATCAGGCTCAAGATAACTTTAACGACAAGAGACTAAAGCATATTTCTGTCCACAGAGTTCAAAGAAAGCTTAGATTGTCAAGGTACTTGCATTGACAAAGGCTACAACAAACTTTCTGCAAGTAACAACAGAGATTATAGAAATCAAAGGCTACTTCTATCCCTTTACATTGTAGGTCTATGGCGTAACACACTGAAAGATAAAACCTCAACAACTATACTAATTGAGAACAGTTGAATTAAGATTGCAGGAAAATTAAAAAGAGAGAGAGAGAGAGAAGAAAAAGAAAAAAAGAAAAAAAAGAAAGGAAAGGTATGTGCAAAAGACATATTTGATGTCTCTCATTGTTAAGCTCACAAGTCCTAGGGTCTACCGCTTAGCTCGTTTAGTGAAATAGTTGAGGGCTAACCTAGAAAATTGGGTGAGAGTGAAAAACATTTGGAGGATTGAACGACCCTGCACAATTCCTCCTAATACCCCTCGCAGTTCTAGCCAACACTGGTACTGTTTCGTCAGTTCTCGGGGTGGCTACCTCCTGCAGCGAAGCTAAACAAGTAAAGACGAAGTAAAATTCGTTGCTCCAAATCAATTGAAGAACTCACATTAAACCATGAAAAGCTACAGAAGACATAGATAACCTGATGGAGCCATGTTTGTCAACCGGCGCAACCTCTCTTCGGCTACGCGAACAGCTCGAGTGGAGCTTCTAACACCTTGTGTAATCTCCTGGCTGCACAACAATCAACAAACAAGTGAATTTGAAACGTTATATACAAAATACAGGTAACAAAAAAAAAAGGAAGCAGAAGAGTGTTATCTATGGCGCTAACCCCAAATCACTGAGCTCCATTGTTAGGTCACTGATCTCCATGCCTGACAACCGAACAGCAGCCATTGTGTCAGGAAGCTCTTCCCTTGTAACATCCATAAGCTTTTCTAGCGATTCTGCGGCTCTCTTGAAAGCCTTTGATATGCCACATTGGTCACATTGATACATAAACATCAAATAAATGGGAAAATTATATAAAGAAGAAATGCTTTTAAGATTACATACCATAAGAGTTGGTATTGCAGAGCAAAAGAGCCAGGTCGCTGAAACTGCAGCCTACAAAAGGAATGCACATCTACTAGAATCACCACATGTTATCACCAAAAACACCAAGGTTTTGTTTATTTAAACGTAAAATATTTTCAGCGAAAATATTTTTTGAAGAAACTACTGATTTTTCAGTGTTTGGTTGTCACCTTTGAAATGTTCTCAAAACATTTTTCGTTTTATGATTAACATGGAAAATGTTTTCCCATTTGCAGGGTAGCTTCAATGGGAATTGGTGCCAATGGGAGAGAGAGAGTGTGTTATGTGCCATGGTATCGGTATTTACTGGATCAGAGCTTTTGAAGACTAGAACAGAGTGTTTGAAGAGAGGATCTATGGACAAAAAATGTTTTATGCCTTCAAAAAATGTAAAACTCACTAAATACAAACTGCCTCTTGGGGCCAGCTCCCTGGGCAAAGCTTGCAAATTAACCAGTCCATGGAGAGAGGGTGCGAGGCATGGGTCTTGTGTCTATGGTTTACTTGACATGAGTGAGTACACAAAGTGGCCTACCGAGGAGGAGAGGTTCCCGGACGTTTAAAAAAAAAAAAGTAAACAATTTTACGAAAAACAGTAAAGTGTTTTACGCTTTATCAAAAATGTGTTAGCCTGTTAGGGCCTTATCAAGTTTTCAAGCGCAACCAGTGCAGCCATACAAGAAACTGCTTAAAATGTTTTAACAAAAGCTTTAGTCAAAGCAAACAGAGCCTAAATTGAGAAAGTCTCTGAACATATAAAGTTATCTAAAAAGCAATTCCATCAGAGCCAATGTATGAGATTTTGAAGAAATTAAAACCCAGAATCATCATCAACAAGCTTTCACACCATATAATTCAACCTTCAGAATGCCCTTCTACTGTTCTACGTAAAACTATAACTCCATAACCAGACAACTGATCGATAATAGACTAATGTCTACCGCACCAAGACTGAAACCTTAAAATTGAGAAAGTCTCTGAACATATAAAGTAAGTTATCTAAAAAGCAATTCCATCAGAGCCAATGTATGAGATTTTGAAGAAATTAAAAACCCAGAATCATCATCAACAAGCTTTCACACCATATAATTCATCCTTCAGAATGCCCCTTCTACTGTTCTACGTAAAAACTATAACTCCATAACCAGACAACTGATCGACAATAGACTAATGTCTACCGCACCAAGACTGAAACCTCAAAGAATCAAAACACCCATTTCCCCAACAAACATGAAAAGAGATTGAATTGCCTAGATTGAACAACAAGATTCGATAATTTCAGCAAACTTGTCTACCTTGTTCAATTTAATTGAAATTAAAACGAACAAAAAAGCAATACCGCGCAAGCAACGACTTGGAGCATGACGATGTGACGGTGGGTGAGGTTCCACTGGGTGAGCTGAAACGCAGACGCCGAAGAGGATCCGAGTGTCGATGTGTAATGCGACGGCTCAGTTGCTGCGGTTGCATTGTACTCCGCTTGTATCGACACAGACGCGAACCGTCCGACCGGTTTCTAACATTGCACTGACGACGCGACTCGATGTCAATTGGGCAGCTGTAATTTCTGGGCAATTTCAGTGCACAGAACATTGCCTCCCGAGCTCAGTGAAGGAGACATTTAACGGGCCGAATCAACGCAAAGCCAGAGGAACGAGTGTAGATGATATAATTATTTTTCTTTCCATCCACTACAATGCATTAGCTCTCATGAACTATTAAAATTACTATCCAACCCATTAGACTACCATTTTCTTCCAAAAGTCTTCTTCCGAAATATTATCTTTAAACATTAAATCTCATTAAATAAATACCAAAAACTATATAGACTTGTAAATTTTTTGAAAAAATTTAATTTTAATGGTATTATATGTAATTTTGTATATAAAGTTAATTTTAGTCATTTCAATTTTTTAACATGGTTAACGAAATAGGATTTTTGGAAGAAAATTATAGTTTGATAAACAATTCATGAGTGGGCAAATTAACAATGTATCGTAATTGATAGGAGAAAATGTAATTATCTCAATACTTTAATGTGAATGATTGGAATTTAGAACCCATTAAAAAATTTAATTAATTAATTAATATATATTAATTAAGCTCTAAACTTTATAGACTATATAACTTGCAAAGCGACAGGGAGTTGGAGACGGTTTTCAGAAAATATATGTTAATTTAATAAGATACATGAACAGGTAAAGGGGCTGTTAAACAAGCCATTTGTTACAAGCCTGATTAAAACTTATATATTTATATCATTGTTTTGTGGTTTAAATTATATATAAAAATGAGAGACTAAGCTAATTACAATATTAGAGCATTCCCAATGAAGGAGTTAAATGACACTTTTATATAAATAACTACTTAAATTTGTAAAATACCCCTTATTGGAAAAAAAAAAAAAGGGTAGAATAAATATTTTATTAAATGAGCTAAAAAAAAGTTACATGTAACACTATTCAAAGAGCTATTTTCCTAAAATTTTTCACTACTACCCAAAATTTTCTTCCCATGTTTTTTTTTGTTTTTCTCAAAATTTTCTCCTATTTATTTCTCTTATCTTTCTATTTCCAAAATTTTCTTATATTATTTCTCTCCATCTCTTTTCTCCAAAAATTGAAAAATATGATATTAAGGAAAATACAATCCTTATAAAAAAAATAATATTTAAATGATATAGATAAAAATATAATTAATCTGATGTAGAAAGCCCTTAAAAAGTCATTAGTTAAACTAGATAAAATTATTTTTAAGGAACTATTTTACATAAAAAAAAATAAACTCCAATTTTCAATGGAAGAGTCAAATTTTTATGCAAAATGACTCATCAAAACTCACTTTATCTACTTTAAAGCATTTCTAATGGAAGAGCTAATTTTTTATGTAAAATAACTTTTTAAAACTCAATTTATCTAATTTAGCTAATAATTTTTTAAGAGCATTTGCAATTGAGGAATTAAATGTCACTTTTATCTAAAATAACTATTTAAATTGATAAAATACCCTTTACATTGGAAAAACAAACAAAAATGGTAGAATAAATATTTTATTAAATTAGCTAAAAAAAAAGTTACATATGGCAGCATTTATTCAAAAGTATTTTCCAAATTTTTCACTACTACCCAAAATTTTCTTGAGCGTTTTTGCTATTTCTCAAAATTTTCTCATGCTATTTCTCTTCCACATCTTTCTTTTTCAAAATTTTCTTCTATTATTTCTCTCTCACATCTTTTTTCTCAAAATTGAAAAATATGATATTAAGGAAAAATACAATCATTATAAAAAAAATAATATTTAAATGATATAGATAAAAATATAATTAATCGATGTAGAAAGCCCTTAAAAGTCATTAGTTAAATTAGATAAAATTATTTTTAAGCTATTTTACATATAAACAAAAAAAAAAAAAGAAAAGCTATTCCATTGCAAATGCTCTAAGGGCTTCATATATCTAATTAGTTATATTTTTAGCTATATCGTTTAAATTTTATTTATTTTATTTTTTATAATGATTGTATTTTTCTTAAATATCTTATTTTTCAACTTTTGAGAAAAAAAGTGAGGTGGAGAGAGAAATAATAAGAGAAAATTTTGTAAAAAATGATATGTGAAAGATAAATAGTATGAGAAAATTTTGGAAACAAAGAAATAGATGAGAGAAACAATAAAAAAAAAAGTGGGAAATTTTTTTTTGGAGCGATAGTAGGAGAAAAAAAGACGTGGGAAGAAAATTTAGGAAAATAGCTATTTGAATAGTGTCGTTACATGCAGCTTTTTTTTTTTTTTAACTCATTTAATAAAATATCTATTATACATTTTTTGTAGCTTCTCTGATGTATATGGTATTTTATCATTTTAATGAGCTATTTTAGATAAAAGTGTCATTTAGCTCCTTTAGAGCATTCACAATGGATCAGCTAATTTTTTTATGTAAAATAACTCATCAAAACTCAATTTATCTAGTTTAGCTAATAACTTTTTAAGGACCTCCTACATCCGATTAGTTATATTTTTATCTATATCATTTAAATTTTAATTTATTTTATTTTTTTATAATGATTGTATTTTTCTTAATATCTTATTTTTCAACTTTTGAGAAAAAGTGATGTGGAGAGAGAAATAATAAGGAAAAATTTTGAAAAATGATATGTGAAAGATAAATAGTATAAGAAAATTTTGAAAAAAAGAAATAGATGAGAGAAACAATAAAAAAAAAGTGAGAAAATTTTTTGGGAGTGATAGTAGGAGAAAAAAGATTTGGGAAAAATTTAAAAAAAATAGCTATTTGAATAATGCTTATATGTAACTTTTTTTTAACTCATTTAATAAAAAAATTATTTTACATTTTAGATAAAAATGACATTTTTTTCTTCCATGTATAATATCTTTAATGAATGTTCTTACATGTCTTTACATCATTAGTTATATTTTAATATCTTTTACATCATATTAGTTATATTTTTATCTATATCATTTAAATATTTTTATTTTTTATTTTTTCATAAGGATTATATTTTCCCTAAATATCCTATTTTTCAACTTTTGGGGGAAAAAAATGTAGAAAGAGAAATAGTATGAGAAAATTTTGGAAAAATGGAGATGTGGAAGAGAAATAATAGGAAAAAATTTTGGGAAAAAAGAAAGTAGGTAAGAGAAACAATAAAAAAAAAAATGAAATAGCTATTTGAATAGTGTTGCTATATATAGCTTTTTTTTAGCTAATTCAATAAAATATCTATTTTACTTTTTTTTTTTATTACTTCTCCAATGTAAAGGGTATTTTACAAATTTAAAGAGTCATTTTAGATAAAAATGTTATTTGGCTCTTCCATTGAAAATGCTCTAATTAAATTAGCCAAAAAAAAAAAAAAAAACTTAATAGAAAAAGAGTCAACTAGGAAAGCATTTCTACACTCTCACACCAATATCCTTTGTAATTGTTCTAAATCTAATCAACAAAATATTTATTTTAATTTTTAACTTTCACACGTTTTAATAATATTCCTTAAAATTTAAAAGCTCTTAATATGTCAAATATTTAATTTGATGCAATTTATTCCTTTCATTAGTTGTTAAAGTTAATTATTTACAAAAGCTACAAAAAAGATTAAAATACCCTTAAATGTTCTTTTATTTTAAGTTAAAGGTAAATTTAAGATTTTATAAAAATTTTAGTGGTATAAAAGTCATTTCATTCATTTTACCGTATATTTTAGCCTTCAAGAGATAAATTGCACCAAATTAAAATTTTAAAAAATAAAATTAATAATTTTTAAACTTTAATTTGAACGATCTTCTCAAAAAAAGGGCCCCTTCACGAAGTTTTTCCTAATTTTTATTATATCATGTCCACATCAAACTGCCTTTCCACCTTTTCTTCTTAATTTGGCCCCACTTGTGCTGAGCTTAAAAGCCCAACTCCTTCGCATTAGATTCCACAATCTTTGCACCCACATATATTTTCATCTTCCCCGCAAATTCTCTCCTCCATGACCGGAAAAAGAAGCAAAAGAAGCCCACTGGGGAGCCCCTCGTCGGGGACATGTCATCAGACAGCTCCTCAAAAGAACAAGATAGGTTTCTCCCCATTGCCAACGTCAGCCGCATCATGAAAAAGTCACTCCCGGCAAACGCCAAAATATCCAAAGAAGCCAAAGAGACCGTCCAAGAATGCGTTTCCGAGTACATAAGCTTCATCACCGGCGAAGCATCCGACAAGTGCCAAAGAGAGAAGAGGAAGACAATCAACGGCGACGATCTATTGTGGGCCATGACGACACTGGGGTTCGAGAATTACGTTGGACCCTTGAAGAATTACCTCAACAACAAGAAGTATAGAGAGAATGAAGGAGATGAGAAGAATGCATCCATGGCTTTGCAAGGAGACCGATCTCCTACTAACTCTAGCACTAGCAGCCCTACTGATCATCTTCATGCTACTCATGAATCCAACAAAGTCATGAGTGGCTTTTATTCATTTGGAATTCCATAGAGTTTGGTGAATATTAATGGTACATTTAACGCGAATAAGATCAACGAAAATGGCGATGGAAATGGTGATAGAACTATGGGAGCTCATCTTCATCATGAAGTTGAATGGTAGAGATGAGATATATATATTTATGAAGTTCTATATATGTAATGTAAGTTTTTCTGGTTTTACTGCTTTTAGAGAAATATTGACAACTTTAAATCATGAATATTAAATAACTTTTGTCCATTTTAATGAAATGAATAAGATCTTAAGAAAGGTGCCGTGTTAGAGAAGTTTCTTCAACCAACAACTACATAAAACAAAGATGCAAAGCAATAGAAAGTAAAGAAAAGAAAAGGTGTCAGCAAACAAATAAGAAAGATGACGATCGAGTAGCTTGTAAATATATATATATAAGTAAAAACTGAAAGAATTTGAGAAGCTCTGTCTGGTTAACATACCTAGAGACTTAGGTAAGAATCCTTCCAAGCATGCACACACAGGAGAGTTATTGACATTGCAGGTAGCATATGCGCTGCATAAGGCATAACTTTCGCACCGATCTGCCTGGAATGTAGAGAAAAGCTCCCAACTCTGTGTCCGATTTATCCATCCAAATCTCTGCGCAACACCTAATGGGTTTAACACATATCTATAGAAAATAGAACTATTTAGGATAAAATCCATCAAGCCTCTTTCAATAAAACAGATATACTAAATGTTATATACACCCGTATATTTATGAACATAGTGACACAATCACACGCACATGTAATTTTAGGGTGAACATGTGGATTTGGATATTGTTATTAGCAACATTTGCATCCGCAGCGGCGGATGAAGTGATTACTATCTGCATCCGCTAGGACTCGATCGGGACCCTGCCAGAAACAGGTTAGGACTCAATTGGAATCTAGTTGGGACTCCTTGAGCCACAACTCGTACTATGCCAAGAGTTGGTCGGGACTCATTGTTACGTGAATACGTAACGGGGATAGATTTTAGGTTCTAAGAGAACCTAGACCTTAGATTCTAAGGGAACCTAGACCTTTTAGATTTTGAGAAAACCTAAAAACCTTTTCAAATTCAAGGTTTGGGATTAATTTTGCATGCCTTTTATTAAACGTTCTTCTCTTTAAATAGAGAAAATAAACCTACTTGGAGTTGAGTTTTATAATTGGTAATCAACTCCTACAGTGATTCTAAGATATAACTCCTATGAATTTAAAAACAATAAAGCTGTAACATAAGTTGATAAGATATCACCCCAGTGATTCTTATCAAATGGACTCTTATTACTAACAAACTAATAAAATGAATTGAGGTATTTTAATCTTAAAATACCTCTATTATTAGATACCTAACATTCCATTCCCCTTGAAATGGACCTTGTCCTCAAGGTCACACCGTTATGGTTTTCATCTTCGGCTGGCCCATTAAATAGCCAATTCAATTCAAATCCGGTTGTCAAAGGCATAACATGCATGGACAACATGATGAGCATCACGTGGAGGTGAAGATGAGTTGAATTGGTCAAAGCCTTTGAAAACTTCCTCATCTTTCCAGCAATTATGTTTCTTTCCATTATGCCCTGAAACTTCTCTTCCTCGTGTGGAATGTTGTGGGAAGCAGAGTTGTAGGTTTCGTGAAAGTCTCCCATGTGACGTCGGTGACTCAGTATGAATGCATGTGTGAGTTGATTCATCACTGTGTTAGCTTCCTCTTGCTGATCAATATTGAATTTGAGCCTATTCGTCCCTTTCTCCCCCTTTACGACGGCCTCTTGGCTTCTCATTCTCTTCCTTGGTGGCCTTTCACCTTGTGGGAACCCTTCCATCTCTATCGTCATTGTCTTCTTGAAAGAGGAAGGTCCTATAAAAAGAATCATGAACACCTGCAGTTTGTTTCCAACATGTGATCCCTTAATGACATTGAAAATAAAAAGAGGCAATTTTGTGTTGACAGCAAGGTTTGCCATAAGCTTGAAAAGGGGATGCTTTTGGTTGTGTGGAGGTCGGTTGGGACTATGTTGATCGGCGTGGGCCCTAAAAGCTGCAAATGTGATGCTTTGTGCTGTATGTTTTGGCTTATATGAATTCCGGTGCCCGTGGTTTTTTTGGGACGGTTTCGTGTGGAATCCTCTCCATGATCCTTGCTTTGCATGTCATCTATTGATGCCGCCAGTTTCTTTGTCTGCTCTGCTGAGGCTTGCACTGATTCCACCAATTTCTTTGTTTGTTCTAACGAAGCTTTCATGAAACTTTCGAACGTCTTCTGCAAACTAGATAATTGCTGCTCCATGCGTTCCGTTCTTGGGTCCGCCATTGGAAAGGAATTTAGCTCTGATATCAAATTGTTATGTGAATACGTAACAGGGATAGATTTTAGGTTCTGAGGGAACCTAGACCTTAGATTCTAAGGGAACCTAGACCTTTTTTAAACACAATGTTTAAGGATTAAATTTGCATCCTTTTTATTAAACGTTCTTCTCTTTAAATAGAGAAAATAAACCTACTTGGAGTTGAGTTCTATAATTGGTAATCAACTCCTACAATGACTCTAAGAGATAACTCCTATAAATTTAAAAACAATAAAGCTGTAACATAAGTTGATAAGATATCACCCCAGTGATTCTTATCAAACGGACTCTTATTACTAACAAACTAATAAAATGAATTGAGGTATTTTAATCTTAAAATACCTCTATTATTAGATACCTAACACTCATTGGGACTTTGCTGGGACCCGATGGGGCCTATTGAGACCTAGTAGGGACACTAACGAGACCTGGTCAGGACTTGCCTAGACCCCGCTGAGCCACCGTTGGGACTTTGTTGAGACCCATCGAGATTCACTAGTACCCAACCGGACCACCGTCGAGACTTTGCCAAGACCCAGTTGAGACATTATCATAATTTAAAGTTTAATATATATATATATATATATATATATATAAACACTGAAAAATGAAATCATTTTTTAGGAAAAATAAATTTTGCTGAAAACATTTTACGTCAAAATAAATGGAGCCCAAGAATTTGACAAACATTCCTGTTCTAGCTTGGTCATGCTGGTAAGAGGAATAAAATGGCTAATTTTTATTTTCAAGAAGAGAGTTTCGTGTAAAGTTGCTATTTTTACTAGCAGATGGAGTTTGTCATGTTCTGTTGATAAATTGGCTAATATAGATATGACAAAACGCATTATTCATGATGCAAAGATTGATTATCCGGCAACCTGTAATACAATGGTATTTTCAAATTTTCAATTTACGTTCCATGTGATTCAATGTCTTTTTTTATTGATCTGTTTTTAAATGTTTGTAATGGTTCCTGTTCTTATTATAGAATAAGCTTCACTACAATTTTGATCTATCCTAGTCTCTCTTGTTCTATTCTGTGGAAACACTTCTTACACACAAAGATTTAGTACATAACTCTGTTTTGATCTTTCAGATCGTCTTAAGAAAAAGATGCACTCCAACAAGAAGAAAGAAGTAGCAATTATAGTCAGCTCATCATTTCTAGTTGTGGGAATGACGATAGTTGCAGTGGTCTCATACATATACAAGAAGAAACTCAGAAACCAAGGTAGAGTTGTAAAAAATGGACTATGATGATAATTGATTCATGAAATTTAAATAAGTAGGCCTTTCACAAAGAACATATTGGGGGTAAGTAATTTGCTTTTTTTTAAGACAATTGTCAATGAGTTTTCATGCCCATGCATCTCTTGTTATTTTAAGAATGACAAAAAGAGGTCAGATGAAGGATTGTGACAATGAAGGTGGGAAAGAAGATATGGAGTTACTGATATTTGATATGGCTACCATAGCTAAGGCAACAGATAATTTTTCAAACAACAAGAAGCTAGGAGAAGGTGGCTTTGGACCTGTGTACAAGGTAAATAAAAAAAATTAAAAAAAAAAAAACTAGTTGAGCTATATTTTTTATTTTCCAAATTATACTGACTTTTCCATTTCCAAGGTATATTGCCAGAAGGGAGAGAAATAGCTGTGAAGAGCCTTTCAAATAATTCTAAACAAGGACTCAATGAGTTAAAAAATGAAGTTATTTTTGATTGCCAAACTTCAATACCGTAATCTTGTGAAACTTCTTAGTTGTTGCATTCAAGAAAATGAAAATATGTTAATTTATGAATACATGCCCAACAAAAACTTGGACTCCTTTATTTTTGGTTCGAACCTTGACCTTGACTTCATTCAAAGCATTCATGTTTAGTCTTATCCTCTTTCATTAATGAAATTGTTTGCTAAGAATTTAGTTAGGTATCTACTAATATGAATTTGAAATTGGACAGATCAAGCAAAGAGTAAAGTACTAGATTGGCATAAGCGTATCAACATTATCCGTGGTGTTGCTAAAGGGCTTCTTTATCTTCATGAAGACTCTAGACTGAGAATTATCCATAGAGATTTAAAAGCTAGCAATATACTTTTAGATGCCAATATGAATTCAAAAATTTTAGACTTTGGCCTGGCTAAATCATTTCGGGGAGATCAAGTTGAATCTAAGACCAATAAGATTATTGGAACATGGTAAGTATGCTTAAACTTCTTTAATAGGTTAAGTTTAGCTTATTCTTCTTCTTCTTTTTAATATTGTAATGATATTTTATAATGGCTATATGTCTTACGAGTATGCGGTGCATGGATGATAATCTGTAAAATCTGATGTATTTAGCTTTGGAGTTTTAATATTAGAGACAATGAGTGGCAAGAAGAACAATGGATTTTGTCATCCAGATCACTACCTTAATCTTCTTGGACACGTAAGTATAAAGAGTTGCAAATCCTGCTAGCTATTTTGTTTTTTTTTTGGAAGAAACTTTTTATTAGCAATGCAATTCCTAACAGTATAAAGGGTCACATGATGCCCTGATTATTCTAATGAACTTATAACCTGCGCAATGCGTAGGATTATTCATTATAATTTAGGGGAAAATACGTTTTAGCCCCCTCAACTACCAGCCATTTACGTTTTAGCCCCCTAAACTATCAAAAGTTGTAAATGGCCCCCAAACTACCAAACAGTTACGTTTTAGCCCCCTCCGTTAGTTTTTGCCGTCAAAGTGGATGGAAAAGTGAAACTACGTTTGATATTGAAAGTTACCAAAATACCCTCAACTAACGAGGGGCTAAAATGTGATTTGGTAGTTGAAACCATTTTACAACTTTTTATTCCTTTTCGTTTTCCAGCCATTGCATGGCTCTCTCTCTTCTCATGCTTCTTTTCCACCTTTTCCACCTTGCATGGCTCTCTCTTCTCATGCTTCATCGCCAAAAGATCATCGACTGCGCAATATCTAAACTCATAAGCTGCAGTTTTGGGTTGTGGTAAGATCAATTCTATCCAGTTGGAGTTTGGCCCTTTTCGATCGAGTATTTCTCCATGCCCGGCAGGAAGCCGACCGAGAATCTGAACTACCGTTGATCACGGCGTTGTTCGCACGACCAAGGTGGTGCCATCGAGTAAGACATTTGTCGAACGGTGATGAATGTGGGGCGAAGAGGTCGGTCGTGGCAAGAGTTGAGGCTCCCAAAGGGAGTGAGGTGACGATGAAGCTGCCATCTTTGGCGTTCGCGGATGGAGATGACAGCGGAGCTTCATGGTGACGGTGTGACGGACACCAAACACAGTCTTTGGACGACTCGGGGCCATGTTGGGTCGCTCTCTTGGTCCGATGGGACCCACGTGGTTATTTGAGAGGTAGAGAAGGTCGCGCCAAGAGCGAGAGGAGATTGGGCGAGACACGAGATATTGCGAGAGGAGACGGTGGCGAGAGAGTGATAGGAAAGGCAGGTGAAAAAGTGAGAGGAGCGGCGAGGGAGTTGAGAGTGAGAGGTGAGAAGAGACGAGAATTGAAAGTTTGAGAGAAAAGGGAGCAAGATGACTTGCAGAGAGACAGGAGACGAGTGAGTGCGGTTTAAGGTTAGATGAATTTATACCATTTTAAAACTACGTCATTTTTGATTATGAAGTAAATGGTTAAAAATTGTTAATGTGTAAAACGATGTTGGTTTAAAATTTAAATGATTAAAAAGAAATTTAAATACCAACTACCAAATGTTACATTTTAGCCCCTCTGTTAGTTGAGGGTATTTTGGTAACTTTCACGTAGTTTCGACTTTTCCATCCACTTTGGCGAAAACTAACGGAGGGCTAAACGAATCGCTTGGTAGTTTGGGGGCCATTTACAACTTTTGATAGTTTAGGGGCTAAAATGTAAATTTAATGGTAGTTGAGGGGCTAAAACGTATTTTCCCTATAATTTAATTTTAAAATTTAAACACATTATTTTCATTATAAGTTAAAAAGACATACAAATATATCTCACCTATTTAAATAAAAAAAATCTTTATTCCTATAAGTATATATGATTTAAAATAAATAGAGTAAACAAAATTAGTAAGAAAATGCATGGATTATAATATAATTAATGCAACTAATGACATATGAATTATATTCAACTATAATTAATTATGTTAAATATAATTAATGTAATCATATAGATATATAGTAAAGGTTAGAAATGGGCTTGGTTCGGGTTTTGATTCAACCGACGTGCCCATCGGGTTTGGAGAATTCAACCCGTAATGAACAATAATTTCAGCATATCCGTGAATTGTCGAAGCGAACGGGTCGGGATTTCTCGGGGTTGGTCGGGGTCGGGTATTTCTTTTCACATCCATATACTTTCTTTTCTTTTCTTTTTTCTTAGCAAACAACATATTTTTTCTCGAAACAAACACCACAATCATAGGATTCACATCCGAGAAACAAAATCGGAAAAGGCAAATCAAATCAACAAAATAACAAATAAAGAATCCACGAATGAAAATTCAAGGACTCTTCAGTCATTTCCTCGTAAACAAGCAATGAACAAAAAGAGAAGGGAAAAAAAAAAGTAAAAAGAAAGAAGCAAAAATCGGAGAAAATGTTGAGACAAAAAGGTAGAAAAGAAACATAAAGGGAAGGAAAAGGAAATCGAGAATCGTGAGTGGAGTTCTTGCTGGACCAAAGAAACTGAAGAATCCCCATTGTTATGCTCCAGCTCCAGCTCTAGATTCTCATTTGAACCACGATCTATGCGTGTCTCTGTGTGCGAGAGAAAGAGTGCGAGTGAAAATAAATGGCAAGAGCCGCTGAAGTCGTACAGTGCGACTTGCGAGAGAGCGAGAGTGAGACTGTGAGAGACGAAGACAGAGCGAGAGAGAGGTGATTCGAGAGGGAGAAGGGAGCGAGAGACGACGAAAACACTGTTTTCTTGAACAATTGTTTTTCTCGTGCATTGGGCAGTGGTTTTCTTTGAACAAAACTTCGAAGTGATGGGATGGGTATATGTGATATGCAGTACGTTAAGACGTGCAAGGTGCATTCAAATTTTTGAAATGAGAATTAATATATTGGCCTTGTTCTCCTAATGATAGCAGGAAGAAATCTAGGTTTTTAATTTATTTAAGCTCAGGCGGGGTCGGGTCGGGTTGCACTCTGAAAATTTTAGTGAATCTGAGACCCGAACCGACGATCGGTTTTTGATATTTTCAGCCTGACAAAAAGGCCTAAAATCCCGGATCGTGATCGGCTCAGTTGGTCGGATCGGACGGGTTCTGCCCACCCTTAGTAAAGGTTATACAACATTATATTGCTAGCATAGATAACCTAGAAGCAAGAAAGAGAGACATAGATAAAAGTGACGGTGGAAAACGGAGAAAACCCTATTTGAATGGTTGGGTTTTTTTTTTTATAAAGAGATTTGAATGTTTGAGTTATATATAGAGATTAAATATGTGTGAGAGTTCAATGGGATACGTACTAAACACACAGTTTAAAAAATACAAAACACTATGTTTTTCACTTAAAACACATAAACTGGTTCAATTTTTAATCAATTCAATTTTTATACCAGGTGTTATGCACATGATTCTTCATTATAATTTAAACACGTCATTTTTTTTATTATAAGTTAAAAAGACATATAATATATATATCACCTCTTTAAATAAAATAAATAAATATTTGTTCCTATAAGTATATATGATTTAAAATGAAATAGTATAAAGAAAAAAAAATTAGCAAGAATAATACATGGATTATAACTTAGTTAACGCAATTAGTGACACTAAGATTATATTGAAATATAATTAATATAATTAATGATGCTAATTAATGACTGATTATATATATGATGTCTATTTTTTATTTATTTATTTTTTTAATTTTATGTGAGAATCCTAAACGTACTAATATACATATTAAATTGACTAAACGTAATAATTTGATTTATACTATTTGTTTCCTTATTTGACTGGAAATAATTTATATATGGAAAGCTCTTGAAATATAATTAATGTAATTAATACGCTAGTTAATGACCGATTTTTTCTTAAAAAACTGGTTTACTCTTAAAAAACCAATTTACAAATTATGCCTTAAAAAACCGGTTCAACATTTAATTAAAAAAGGGTTCATGCCACATGTCGCAATACTAAGGCAATTCTGAGAGTAGTTTGGCTTATATATATATATATATATGATGCTTTTTTAATAAATAGTCATGTGACAAGTCGAAGGCCCATAAAAATTTGGTTTTCATTGCTTTCAGGCATGGCAACTTTGGATTGAGGTAGGCCAACAGAGCTATTGATTGATGAGTTAGAAGGTGACTTGTGCACTCTATCCAATGTATTACGACACATTCATGTGGGCTTGTTATGTGTGCAGCAAAAACCAGAAGATAGACCAAACATGTCATCTGTGGTTCAAATGTTGATTAGTGATAATTTATTGCCTAAGCCAAAGCAACCGGGTTTCTTTACAGACTCACTTGAAGCAAATCCTTCATCTAGCAAGCATGCAATTTGTTCCGCAAACAAAATCACCATTACGTTGTTGGAAGCTCGCTAAATATCATCAAATTGAGAACCAATATATATGTAATACTGGTTTTGGCTAATTTAGCTGAACCTAAAAATTCTGGAAGCTGATTCCTTAATAATAAAAATATTTTTAGTATTTGTTTCTCCAAATTTATAGGAATAATTAAGTCTTATTAAAAAAATGTAGGACTATTTTTATTTTTGTTATTATTATTATTATTATTTTTTGGTAAAGTCCATATTTCCCCTCAAACTACCATCCAATCGATAATGTCCCCTCTAAACTTTCAATTGTGACAATGTTTCCCAAAATTACAAAATATTGTCAATATCCCCCTAAGGCTAGCAAAAAGATTAAAATGCCCTATATATTTCTTAATAAGACAAAAATAACCCTATAAACTCGAACAAAAAAATAATTTTTTTTAAACGAAAAATTCTAATTTAAAAATAATTTTTTTTTTAAAATTTTTTTTAATTGAATTTTTTTAAAACAATTTTTTAATGATTTTTTATTTTTAAATGGAAACTTTTATTTAAAAGATTTTTTTTTCTAGAAAATGAAAATTTTTATTTTCTTACACGAAAATTGTTATTTTTTAAAAATATAAATTTTTATTTAAAAAAGTTATAAAACAAAAAAGAAATCATTTTTTATAAAAATAAATAAATTGAAACTTTTTAATTTTTTTCTTATACTAAGGATTTTCTTTTTCTTCTAATTTTCCACCCTTTGGATTTATTTATTTTAGTTTTATGTTTTTTCTATAAATTTTAATATTTTTTTAACTAAGGGTAGTTTTGTCATTTGAGGAACATTGATAATATTTTGATAGTTTGGAAGAGACATTGTCATAATTAAAAGTTTAGGATGGACATTATCAATTACATGATAGTTTAAGAGGGATCCGGCTTAGGTGTGGTAGTTCAAAACTACCGCACCATGATGTAGCCAAAAACGACCCAGTTTGGGGTCGTTTAGGGAAATAAAAAAACAATTTTTTAAAAGAAATAATATAAAATTTATTTAATTTTAAAAAAGTCAATAATTTAAAAAATAAAATATTAAAAAACTAAAAAACTCCACTGCACATCATGTTCATCTTCTTGCTGCGCTCCTCTTCTTCTTCTCCAGCTCATTCATTTCTTTTCTTCTTTTCTTCTTCTTCATCTCCCCCAGCTTGCGGACCGTTATTTTTTGTCAATATCGTTTACCCTTTTTTTAAGGCAAGCATAATTGTCCATGCTTCATCCATGGAAAATGACAAAAGCTTAAAATTTTCATTTTTATATAAAACAGCCATGGATGGACCATTTTTATCACTCGAGAGTTTTAAAGGTCACTCATGATGGAGTTCTTGTGCTTCTTAATAGCACCAATGGTACTGTTTGGTCATCTAATACATCAAAAATTGCAAAAAATTCCAGTTGCAGAGCTCTTGGACACCGGAAATCTTGTTGTCAAAGATGGGAATGTTGATGAACCGGAGAAGTTTATAGAGTTTTGGTTATCCTTGTGACACACTCCTATCGGAAATGAAGCTTGGATGGAACTTAGTAACTGGTCAAGAATGGTATTTATCATCTTGGAAGAGCACAGATGATCCTGCTCAAGGTGCGTTTTCATTACAGATAGATCTCCGAGGATATCCACAGTTTGTTGCTATGGCGGGTAGGGATGGATCCAGAAAGTTTGATGGGGGGGACCGAGGTATACATTCAAAATATATAAAAGTAACGTATAAAAACAAAAAAACATTCAATTCAATTTTAGCAAAAAGATAAACATTTGAAGAAAAAGATATATAGATAGTTGTTTCACAATACATTTCAAGTTTTGGCTCAAACACTTATCAAAATGCAACCCGTCGTGCTTGCATATCCCGAAAATCATCTATAATTGAATCTATACTAAGTGTCGCAGCAATTTCTTTTTCGATGTACAACATCAAAGAATCCGTTAGAAATTCATCTTCAATTTTGTTACGAAGCTTAGTTTTGATGATATTCATGGCTGAAAATGCTCGTTCTGTAGTTGCGGTAGAAACGGGAAGAGTAAGCAGAAGCACAACAATTTGAAAAACAAGTTGGTAGATAGTTGATTTTATAGTTCTAACCAACCATTAGCACAATTCAGAAATATTTAACAATCCTTGGAAACTTGAATCTTGAACTACATTATACTCATAATGGTGAAGTTCTATTTTCAATTGTTCTTTTTCAGTATCGGTAAAGTCTTGCGGATAAAACTTATTTACCAACTGACAAATATCATCAATTCTAAAAGACTCACGTGCAACTCAAGGATCAAAAGCTAGGCCGAGAATAAGCAACTCCACTGCTTGCTCACTAAACCGGCGATTTAATTCATGCAATTGAAAATCTATTATAGCACAAAAAATATCCACACGATAATGATGCTCAATTGTAAAGTCAACTTGTTGATGGCAAGCTCGACCTCTTCTCTCAACATAACGGACATTCATATCTGACAAATCTATGTTGCGTTTATTACAAAACAATTTCACTTTGGTAAGTAAAACTTCCCATTTATCATCTTTATATCCTTGGATAGTCTTTTTAGTGGATGAAACAAGATGCATGACACTTAAAATGTCTTGAGATTTGGATTGCAATGCTTGACATAGATGATCGGTGATCTGCATAGTTTCTTTCATAAGATGTAAGATGAATACAAATTCAAATGAAGTCTGATGAACTGAATCAGCTTCTGCTCGTTGGGAAGAAGTAGTTCTCACATCAATGATTTTAAGAATAACTTCACAAGCTGGACTATAAATTTTGATCAAGTTAGAAACTGATCTCAAGTGAGAACTCCAACGTGTATCTCTAGGTCATTGTAGCGTACTAATTTGATTAAGTCCCCTTCCACTCTCAATCTCATCAATTGTCACCATGTAAGCATTTTCAGCAGCTTGAGCAACCCGCAATTCTTTATACCGATTGCATGAAGCACAAACAAAATTGACAACAACATTCAAATTGGTAAAAAATTGATGAACAAAAATGACTTCTTTTGATACCGCCACTAATGCCAATTGCAAACGATGTGCAAAGCAATGAATGTAGTAAGCATATGAACAATCATTTGAAACCAAAGCTTGCAACCCATTCCACCCCCTTCGTATATTACTTGCACCATCGTATCCTTACCCTCGAATATTTTGAATGTGTAGTTGATGTTTAGATAATACTAAATATATACCTTTTTTCAAAGTTAATGTCGCAGTATTAGAGACATGAACAAGTCCAAAAAAGCGTTCTCGCACAAAGCTATTCTTGTCAACAAATTTTAAAACTATAGCCATTTTCTCATTCATTGACTCATCACGAGCTTCATCAATAATTAGACAAAACTTTGCATCACCAATTTCATCACAAATTACTTCATTCACTTTGGTTGAAAAAACATGTAAAATTTGTTTTTGTACCATTGGTGATGTGTAAGTGGAATTCTTTGGAGCTTTAGCGGTCACTTCAGCAAGCTTTTCATTATATGAAATCGTCAAACCCAATATCTCAAGAAAATTTTTACCATGGCCCCAGCCGGTCCCCCCTCCTCCGTCTCTGATGACAGGATCTAAAATAAAGGCTAGAGGAGGGTCATGGAATGGTCTTAGTTTTACGGGTCATGGGGTAAGACCAAGTCCATTATCTGAGTACGAATTTGTGTTGAATGAGAAGGAGGTCTATTACGAGTTCAAACTCCTAAACACTTTTGTTTTCTCAAGATATGTGCTAAATCCATCAGGCGTTGGGCAGCGATTCTGATGGATGGATCGGACACAAAGTTGGGAGCTTTTCTCTACATTCCCGGCAGATCGGTGCGAAAATTATGCCTTATGTGGCCCATATGCTACCTGCAGCTCTTCTGTATGTGCATGCTTAGAAGGATTCTTACCCAAGTCTCCAAACCATTTGGGGTTCAATAGATTGGTCTGGTGGGTGTGTTCGAAGGACTCCTTTGAAATGCAATGATGGAGATAGATTCTTGAAGCGCACGGGGTTGAAATTGCCGGACACATCTTCTTCCTGGTATGACAAGAGCATGACCCTACAGGAATGCGAAGGAATGTTCTTGAAGAACTGCTCCTGCACAGCATATGCAAGTTTAGATGTCAGGGGAGGAGGAAGCGGTTGCCTACTTTGGCTTGGTAGCCTAATTGATATAAGAGAATTAGGTGAGGCTGGGCAAGACCTCTATATAAGGATGGCCACTACTGAACTAGGTACCATTTCTCTTTTAGTTTTCTCATTTGGATTTTACTGAGTTTTTATTTTTTGTTTTTGTTTTTGTTTTTTGTGTCTTTCATTTTAAATGGGGCATATGGAAAACTATATCCTTTGGTTTCCAACTGGCAAAGGTAGCTTATTATATGATTGTTTATTTTATGAGGTGAATGAAAATGTTATAATATTTGATTAAATGATTAATTTTATAACTTTTTACAAGTTTAAAATTTTGGATAAGTAGTAAATTAAGGTGGTATCAAAACAAAGTTCATGAATTAAAACCATGATTCTAGAGTCTATCAAACTTCAATAATAAATATTCTGAATGTTGGTCCTTATTTATTGAGACAAGTTCGAGTGTTAGAGTAAAATCATAAAATAGTTAAATTCATAATTTCCTATCAGCTAAGGTCCCGACTTCAAATCGTGTCTCACTAATTTACTTCACATTTCAATTGAATATTCCACGTGTTCGGCCTAATGATTATATTTGTCATTTCTCTCTAGCTTAATTTTTTTGAGACAAGTGGTAATTTAACTTGGGATAAACAACATTGATAGGCACTAGATGATATCTTTAAAAGCTCGCTTAATAAGCTGATCATACAACCACAAGCTAGACAAATTGTAATGCCATGCAAACTAAGAAGTGGTGGTTGTGGTGGTGTTGAGATCAACTACTTCATCCACCTCATCTGCACCCATTTCCTTGTTTAGACTATGGGCAAGATGAGTTATTCTCAAAGTCACCTTACTCTATTTTGATCTTTCAGATTATCTTGAGAAAAAAATGTGCTCCAGTAAGAAGAAACTAGTGGCAATTATAGGCGGCTCAACATTATTAGTCTTGGGAATGACAATAGTTGCACTCATCTCATATATATGGAAAAAGAAACTCAGAAACCAAGGTAGATTTCTTAAAATTTGACTATGATAACAATTTGATTCATGATGGTGAAAACCAAATTGGGAGGATAAGTATTTTTCTTTGGATAAAAGAACCATCCAAGATTTTTTCATGCCCAATAGCTAATGCAACAAATACTTTTTCAAATAATAAGAAGGTGGATTTGGATTAACTACATAGGAGAACTATATTTTTTATTTTAATCCCAAGAGGTTGGCTCAAGTGGTGAAGGCCATGGTCTTGAAGGTTTGCTCACTTCAAGGTCTAAGGTTAAACTCCTTATGGGTGCAAACAATCCCTTAGGGCCACACCCCCTGGTGAAAAGCCAGCGACTTAACCAATTCCGTGTAAGGAAACTTCTGAGGGTGTGGTGCACGGGACCGGGGTTTACTCTGTATGGGTGGGCCCAAAAGGTCCTGCCTTGGAGAGGTTCCCTGACATAAAAAAAAACCATATTTTTTATTTTCAAAATTATATCAACTCTTTCTTTCAGGGTACATTACCAGACATGAGAGATATAGCTGTGAAGATGCTTTCAAAGAATTCTAAACAAGGGCTGAACGAATTCAAAAATGAAGTTATTTTGATTGCCAAACTTCAACATCGTAATCTTGTGAAGCTTCTTGGTTATTGCATTCAAGAAAATGAAAATATGTTAGTCTATGAATACATGCCCAACAAAAGCTTGGACTCCTTTATTTTTGGTTTGAACCTTGACCTTGACTTGATTCAAAGCATTCATGTTTAGTCTTATCCTCTTTTATTAATGAAATTGTTTGCTAAGAATTTAGCCAGGTATGTGCTTACATGAATTTGAAATTGGACAGATCAAGCAAAGAGTAAAGTACTAGATTGACATCAACATATCAACATTATCCATGGTGTTGCTAAAGGACTTCTCTATCCTCATGAAGACTCTAGATTGAGAATTATCCACAAAGACCTAAAAGCTAGTAATATCCTTTTAGATAGTAATATGAATCCAAAAATTTCAGACTTTGGCTTGGCTAAATCATTTGGGGGAGATCAAGTTGACTCTAAGACCAATAGAATTATTGGAACATAGTAAGTATGCTTACACTCATTTAATAGGTTAAACTTAGTTGTTTTTTTAAATTAGTTTGTCTTTGCAATGGTATTTTGAGTGGTTATATGTCTCCAGAGTATATGTTGCACGGATGGTACTCAATAAAATCTGATGTGTTTAGTTTTAGAGTTTTAGTATTAGAGATATTGAGTGGAAAGAAGAACAAAGAATTTTATCACCCAGACTACCACCTTAATCTTATTGGACATGTAAGTATTAACAATGCAGTTATTGGCAGTATATAGGGTCACATGATGCCCCTATTATTATGATGCTCTTTTAATAGTCAAGAGGCAATTTGAAGAGAGTCTGACTAACAAAAATTTCGTTTTCATTTCTTTCAAGCGTTGAAACTATGGATTGAAGACATGCCAATGGAACTTATCGATGAATTGGTAGATAACTTGTGCACTCTATCTAGTGTATTACAACACATTCATGTGGGTATGTTATATGTGCAACGGAAACCAGAAGATAGACCAAACATGTCCATTGTTGTTCAAATGTTGAGCAGTGAGAATTTATTGCCTAAGCCGAAACAACCGGGTTTCTTTTTAGATTCACCTGAAGCAAATTCTTCATCTAGCAAGTATGAAACTTATTTAGCTAACACAATCACCAATACGGTGTTTGAAGCACGATAAAGTGTGTCACTTGAGAGCAAAAACAGAGTTTTTGTTTATAGGAATTTATGTAATCTTGATTTCAGCATATTTAGCTAAGCAAAAAGGTTTGGAAGCTGCTACTCTTTAGGATAGAAGGGTCAAAAAGACAAAGAGCTTTGGCTTAGTGCCTAGCTGATCCTACTATATTCATGCTATTTATTCATATGGTGAATTAGTGCTTACATATAGGACTAGTATCATGTGTTTCAGAGTGTGTTCTTCTTTGAATAATTTTAGAATATCAATTCCTTTTACGATGCATACTATAAATTTATATCTAATTTTTGACCTGAAATTGGAAGTTTATGCAAAACATGCTCTCCAGAGAAACTTCTTGCCTTTTTTTTACTGACCGATGATTTGTCTTCTACATATCTTTTTAGTATTCAATTAAAATATCAGTAGCCACTTTACCGATCCCAATGCTTTCTCCTCTTTATATGGTGTCCATGCTTGAAAGAAATTAGACCATTTTGTTAGAAGTTTAGGGAGAACAGAGAATATATTGAAACCCCAAGAGATTGCCTAAGAGCCACGTCTCATACGCAGAAGTAGTTGGTTTGCCTGAGTAACCAAGTGATACTCACAAACTTCTTGATTAAACGTGATTTACTGTACTGGAATATGTATAAGCATTTACAGGATACAAGATAAACTCTATAGCTAAGTGTTTGACTCTGACTTCTACTCTTAGCTTATCACACCTGATCAAATTACATTAGATTTTGTATGAATCTCCTTATTCTTAAGATTCTTATCTCTTTGAGTTTGAATATTGCTTATCTTCATTAGTGGCTTTGGACCTGTGTACAAGGTAAATAACAACATAAATCGAATAGCAATATTTTTCATTTTCCAGGCAACATCGTGCGTTCCTATTGAAACATACGCTATATAACAACATACATGTGTTACTATTGAAATGACATCGCGCTACTAGGCGACGTTGTTTCTATAGTGGTTGATGTCATGGGGTGACATCGTTCCATTGTGGAAACGATACCTCTCAAAAAGAGGTATCTTTTGCACAGTAACGACACCATATGTGCCATCGTTGCACTATTCCAACGACATATCTTTTTGAGAGGTGTCGTTTGCAATGTGAATGGATGCATGACACTAAGCAAGGCATCATCATCCTTAGTGTTTAATTTTTTTTTTGTATTGTCAAGTCATACAACTCTATCAGGGAGTAAATTGCGACGGAAGAAGATATAGTTGTGAAGAGACTCTCAAAGAATTCTAAACAAGGACTGAACGAGTTGAAAAATGAAGTAATTTTGATTACAAAACTTCAACATCGTAATCTTGTGAAGCTTCTTGGTTGTTGCATTCAAGAGGATGAGAACATGTTAATCTATGAATATATGCCCAACAAAAGCTTGGACTTCTCTATTTTTGGTTTGAAATTTGGCCTTGACTTGATATAGAACATTCATGTTTAGACTTATCCTCTTTAATTAATGAAATTGATTGTACGAACATAAGGGTGAAATTTCATAGATCAAGCAAAGAGTAAATTACTAGAATGGCATAAGTGCATTAATATTATTTGGGGTATGGCTAAAGGGCTTCTTTATCTTCACGAAGACTCTAGATTGCGATTATCCATAGAGATCTCAAAGCTAGCAATATCCTTTTTGATAACAATATGAATCCAAAAATTTTAGACTTTGGCCTTGCTAAATCATTTGGGGGAGATCAAATTGACTCTGAGACCAATAGGATTATTGGAACATAGTGAGTATGCTTAAACTTCTTTTATAGATTAAGTTTAGCTATTTTTAACTTCTTTTCTTTATAATGATATTTTGCAGTGGTTATATGTCTTCCGAGTATGCAATGCCTAGATAGTACTCAATAAAATCTTATGTATTTAGCTTTGGAGTTTTAGTATTAGAGATACTGAGTGGGAAGAAGAACCGGAGATTTTATCACCCAAACCACCACCTTAATCTTATTGGACATGTAAGCTCAAAGAGTGACATATCCTACTAAATTACTTTCTTTTTAGAAACTTATGTAGTTCCTAATAGTAAAAGATCTTATGATACCCCTATTATTATGATGCTTTTTTAATAGTCATAGGACAATTTGAAGGCATGCAGTCCGAACCTTTAAAATTTGGCTTTCATTTCTTTTAGGCATGGAAACTATTGATTGAAGATAAGCCAATGGAACTGATTGATGGATTGGTAGGTAACTCTTGTGCTTTATCTAGTGTATTACGACACGTTCATGTGGCTTTGTTATATGTGCAACAAAGACTAGAAGATAGATCAAACATGTCGTCTGTTGTTCAAATGTTGACTAGTGAGAGTTTATTGCCTAAGTCGAAATAGCCGGGGTTCTTTACGGATTCACCTACAGCAGATTCTTCATCTAGCAAGCATGTAACTTGTTCAGCTAATGAAATCACCAACTTAGTGCTTGAAGCACAATAAAGTATGTCTAATGTATGTCTCTTGATAGCAAAAGCATAGAGTTGTTTTAATAGGAATTTATGTAATCCTGATTTCAGCATATTTAGCTAAACAAAAATCGTTTGGAAGCTGCTACTCTTTCGGACAGAAGGGTCAAAAAGATAAAGAGCTTTGGCTTAGTGCTAGGTTGATCCTACCATATTCATGCTGTTTATTCATAAAGTGAATTAGTCTTTACAAATGGGACTAGTATCATGTATTTCAAATAATATCATGTGTTTCAGAGTGTTCTTCTTTGAATAATTTTAGAATCAATTCCTTTTACAATGCGTAGTATAAATTTATTCCAAAACATGATTTCCAGAAACTTCTTGCTTTCTTTTACCGACTGATGCCTTGTCTTCTGCATATCTTACTAGTATTCAATTAAAAATTATGTAACCACTTTGTAACTCTTCTGTACTAAAAGTTAAATTCCTAAAACATATAGCGTTTTTGCCATTGTCTTTTACTGGCGATAGCAATATAAGTAATTATTAAAGCACTAGAGTAGATGTATAAATAAATTTTTTTTTCTTGTCTTTACGCATATACTCTAACAAGCCTTAAGCAATGTAATGGTTAGTCCATTGGTTGAAATTCTAACTTGCTTGCTTGATGAAGAATCTATTTCTGGCTGAAAGCTTTGGGTAAGCAGACCAGGCTCTTTAGGCCGAAGTACATTGCTGGTTTTCTTTTCTCTTTTTTCTTTCCTTTTTTTTTTTTTTTATAATTATTATTATTATTTTTTATTTTTATTGTTGGGTGCATTTGTTGTTCCAGCTAGTTCTATATTTGGTTGCTTAGAAAACTTGGGAGAAGGGAATGAAACTATAGATTAGTTTTCTGTCTTAAGGGATGGTTACCTGGAAAGAAGTAGTTGTGTTTAGATAAAGTGTTGCTGGAGCGGATATCACAATAAACAACACCCATTACGGTGATGTGGGAAACTGGATTTGTTGGTTGAGCAATGGGGGAAAGTGGAAGAGTGTAGAGATATGCAAGAACAAGGAAAATTATAGAATCCATGGGAGTTAAATTTGGAGAAGTGGGAAGAAGCTTCTACAAAAGCATCAATAGTTATAGCTATTGATTACACAATGCTTAATCTATTCACCAACTGTAATCAGAGAGTTAAAATGCTTAATCTATTCACTACAAACAAAGACACGTGAGGAGCCTTTTTGGCAGATTGCACAAATGCTGGAGAGATGAGATATCATTGCTCTGTAGCAGATTGAAAACTAGTGGGGTTCGATTTGGAGGTGCTGTGATTTCTCACGTTGGAGAACAGAAAGTTCAAGGACTGAAGGACCATGTTGCAGTAGAAGATTGGAATTTTTTTATTTTTATATATATTTATGCAGGGAGGCTTGCTTCCTCTCTGACTCATTTTTGTTCCTTCACTTTCTGTTTATGAAAACCCAGATGAAATTGCAAAGTTGATTGAGTGGATAGGATATCCAGAATGATTATGATTGCTGATGTTTTTGGACATGAAGCATTGCACTGCATCTCACTTGCTTGATTCTGTGATTTATTCTTGATTTTCTTTGGTAGTAAAACAGAGTTTTATGTGAAAAACCAATACATGCCCCTTCCAAAGTCGTTCAAAGCTTGATTTCTGTTTGAGGCATTTCAAGTTGGCTTTGTTTTGGTTTGATGCTGTAAGCTTGGTTTGCCTTCTACTGTTAATAAAGAAGCTATACAGAGTTTTATAAGGATAATGTGGATAGTTTGAGGAATTTTATTTTGTGTGCTTTAAAGGATTTGTTAGATAAAAATATATCACATTTTGCGAAATAAGAATTTCCAAGCTGAACACCTGGCATGTTAGGATACAGAGGGGGGACAACATGTGGTTGCCAGAAAGTTACAAGCATATGGTTTTCTAGTACTATCAACAGGAATTGGTGATGTCTTTGAATTGAGGTTGTAGCATTTGTTTATTACTTGGTTATGGATGGTGTAAGAAGTTTCAGGAGAAACAGAACATATTGAAAACCCCAAGAGATCGCCTGAGAACCACTTCTCATCAATAACAATCATTTAAATAACTCTGTAGTGCGAAAGCAATCGATTTGCTGACTTATATTCTCCAATGATCGATGAAAAGTTCCAATCTAAGAAAGAGGCTGCACTATTAATAGTCGATATAATCGTGAGGGAGTCACCTTCAAGTGAGAAGGAGTTGCAATCGAAGGAGCTGTCTATATTAACAGCTAAGGCAGCAGCAAAAGCTTTCAGCCTTTCACCAATATTTAGCATCCAGTGAGGTGAGCTTCCTAGAGACAGCAACAATGATGCTGCTGTTGGAGAGCAGCAGTTGTCCCACAGAAAATATAATAGAAGCTTAAGCTTTGTATTAGATTGATTTTAACTATATATATTAATGTATTCTTGGTAAGAAACTTTATAATCGCTTTATCTTAACAGTTATAGGAAAAATCGCTAACCATTAACTACTACCCGCCTTTACATTGTTTTTGTGTTTAAATATAGGGTTACTCTCAAATTACTATCCTAATAACAATCTACTCTAACTATCAAAACAATGATAATGTAGCCAAATATTAGCAAAATAACGAAACCCTATAAATTTCAATAAGACAAAAATACCCTTAAAATTTGAAAAAAATTAATTTTAGTATTTTGTTTTTATTTTGTTAAGGGTAATTTCAATTTGTTAAAATTTAAAAAGTAATAATGCGTTGTAATTGATAGAAAAAATGTCAGATAAAAATTTCAAGATGACATGTGAGAGGTACACGTGACTGGTTAACTATTTAAGTTAATATCTTTAATTGATGAAAGAGAGTTTTGGGCATAAAATATTAGTTTAATTGGGTCCGACAGTAGAGTTATCCGTTAAGTTGACAGGAAAATTGTAATCACCCTTAATGCTTTATACCACATCAAATTGATTATGTCCGATCCAAAAACGCACAAGGCCCAGTAATACTACCAACCCCTTTTCCAGTTCTGCATCCGGATCCTCCTTGCTTGAGTTCCACCTCCGTGCATACCTGACTCTCACAGACTCGTCAAGCCCTTTATCATGATTATGGGAGGCTTAATTTCCCATCATGCGCCACTCTACTGAAGCAGTTACCCGCATCTGACGGCTCCCATCTCCCTCCTTTTATGTTGAATACTCCCTGTACCTCTTTTTCAGCCCTCCCTTTTCCAGTATCAGAAAACTTCTTACCCAGCCTCTGATTCCTCTTCTTCCTCCGCCATAAAGCCCCTTGAGTTCACACCACCGTTTCCCGTAAATTTCTTTTTGTCATGCGGTTTACAAGATCGAAAATTGTCTGTGGAGCAAGATTGGCGGCGGACAAAATTCATTGAACCCTATTTTGTGCAGCTTCCAAGTGAACGACCAAGCGATGGTTTTGGAAGGAGTCCAAAGGAAAGACGTCGAAGTAACAGGTAATTCTTTCATACTACTACTTAATTTAATTGGTAATACTTTCTCAAATTTTAAATTTAGACAATGTTCTGTCCAAATAATTAAAATTATCAATGTTTCGTTAATAATAAAAATATTTTTAATGCTTGTTTTTTTCAAATTTATAGGAATAATTAAGTCTTATTAAAAAAATTTAAGACTATTTTTGTTCTCCTGAATTCAACTTTGTTGAAAAGCAATATAGATTGGAGGCAGGGTAGGGTCTGAAGAAACAATGCGCTCTGCCTAATTATTGACTTTCTTGCATATATTACTTTCTCCGTATACAAGAAGATAAACAAACCATTAGATTAGAAAATCAATGGCAGCCATTACGCAAGACACTATTACTCCAACTCAATCAATCAGAGATGGTGCAACTTTTGTTTCAGCTGGCGGATCATTCCAATTGGGATTCTTCAGCCCAGGCAATTCCAAAAGCCGATATGTGGGAATATGGTACACAATATCTTCGGAGACAGTTGTATGGGTAGCCAATAAAGACGCTCCACTTAGCAATCACACGGGAGTTTTAAAGGTCACTGATGATGGAGTTTTTGTGCTTCTTAATAGCACCAACGGTACTGTTCGGTCCTTCAGTACATCAAAAACTGCAGAAAATTCAGTTGCACAGCTTTTGGACACTGGAAATCTTGTTGTCAAAGATGGGAATATTAATGAACCGGAGAACTTTGTGTGGCAGAGTTTTGATTATCCTTGTGACACATTTCTACCGGAAATGAAGATTGGACAGAGCTTAGTAACTGGTCTAGAATGGTATTTATCATCATGGAAGAGCACGGATGATCCTGCTCAAGGTGCATTTTCTTTACGGATAGATTTTGGAGGATATCCAGAGTTTGTTGCTATGGAGGGATCTAAAATAAAGGCCAGAGCAGGTTCATGGAATGGCATTCATCTTACGGGTTGTGGGTTAAGATCAGATCCACTATTGAAGTATGAATTTGTGTTGAATGAGGAGGTCTATTACGAGTATAAAATCCTAAATAGTTCTATTTTCTATAGATATGTGTTAAACCCATTAGGTGTTGCACAGAGATTCGGATGGATAAATCGGACTCAGTTGGGAGCATTTCTCTACATTCCAGGCAGATTGGTGCGAAAAGTATGCCTTATCAGGCGCATATGCTACCTGCAATATCAATAACTCTCCTGTATGTGCATGCTTGGAAGGATTCTTACCCAAGTCTCCAAAAGATTGGGATTCAGCAAATTGGTCTGATGGGTGTGTTCGAAGAACTCCTTTAGAATGCAGTGACGGAGATGGATTCCTGAAGCGCACATGGGTGAAATTGCCGGACACGTCTTCTTCCTGGTATAACAAGAGCATGACCCCCAAGGAATGTTTAGGGTCATTCCTTGAGGGTCATGCTCCGTCATGCATTTGGCTTTGGGCATGCAACTTCATCTGATGCATGTTGATCTACAATAAAAAATGTTGATGTCCATCTATAGATATAGCATAAAAAATACTGGATCAAGATCGAACAATAGCTTGTGAACGAGATGAGCATCAGAAAACAGCCTTGCATGTGTTGGCTCAGAAGGCTACAGACATTCCTAGCTCATGTACGTACGTTTTTCTAAAAGTATTATGCTTTAGTATTAATTGAGTTACTAATACATACCTATAAGAAATGCTAAACTTACTCTCATTTTTTCACACTCATAGGTGGCTTTTAAAACCACCAACAGAAGATCTATCTCATATTTAATGGTGCTTTTAAAAGCCACCTATGAATGTGAAAAAAATTGTGTAAAGAAGTGAGAGTGAGTGTAGATTATTCAATATACATGCCATTTGCAAAGTATATAGCTAAGGATGTTAAGGGTAATTTTTCTTGTGACTGAAATCCTGTTTCTAGACTTCCAAGGCTTCTATATAAGCAAGCTTCGATGTCAAGAGCGGCTCATGAATTACTTGAAAGCATCTGGGAGCAAGTTCTGCGACGATCAGATGATGAGATTTCAGAACTAATAAAAAAGCCTTCAGGAGTACTTTTCGATGCTGCAGTGTCGGGAAATGCAGAGTTTTTAGCTGTGCTTCTTTGCGAGTATCCTGATCTATTATGGGAAGCTGATGAAAACAGGAGAAGCGTATTTCATGTCGCTATTATGTATCGGCAAGAACATATATTTAATTTGATATAAAACATAGGAACCATGAAGGATTACATAGAAGGAACTATTGATAAGGATGGAAACAACATGTTGCACTTAGTTGGAATGTTGCCAGATGTTGGAAGACTTGGAGCACCGCGTGCAAACCTTCAAATGCAACGAGAGCTCTTGTGGTTTACGGTATTCATTTTAATTATATATATGTTACGTAATGTATATTATTTTTCTAATGTTAATAAAATTATGTTGAACTTCTTATCCCTATCACTATAGGAAGTGGAAAAACTTGTACGACCTTCGCACAGGCATATTAAAAATTCTGCAGGGAAGACACCCAAACAAATCTTCAACGATACACAAACATTTGCTTAAAGTAGGGAAAGAAACAATGAAAGAGACATCCGATTCATGCATGATTGTAGCAACTCTAATTTCTACAATGGTGTTCACTGCAGCCCTCACTGTACCTGGTGTCAGCAGTAATATAACAAACACTCCATTTTTCAGTAAAGACCAGTGGTTCACAATTTTTATCGTCTCAAATGCAGTATCACTCTTCACTTCGGCAGCTTCAATAGTCTTGCTGCTCTCCCTTCTTACTTCAAGCTACGCAGAAAATGAGTTTGTCACTTCACTGCATGCGAGGTTGATGTTCGGGCTCACAACACTCTTCTTTGGTATAACAACCATGGTCTTGGCCTTTATTGCTGCCATCTTTCTAATCTTTGACTACAAACTGGTTTGGGTTCCATATCTCCTTGCCTCACTAGCCAGCGCCCCAGTGATTTTGTTTATTGGGTTACATTTTAATCTCTGGGCTGACTTGATCCGCTCCTATTACTGGTCTAAGTTTCTGTTCCAGCCGAGCAAGTACAAAATCTTCGAGTTAGAATTCTGAGTCGTATTGGTGCTTTCAGTACTGATCCTATTAGTTGTAGTAAGCAATATGGATAGTTCGATCCTCTCTAAACAAAAATACCAATAAATTAAAGCATGAAAATTTGCTTATAAACGGATTGTTCAACATCCATTTTACCACTTTCATGTCACACATCTATTTATCAATAGGAGGTCCTCATGGAAAGAATTGTCTTCATTTCTATATAATAGGTTATTCTCTTCATTTAAAATAAAGTTGTTTCATAATTATCTCTATTATATTTTTGGGAAAAGTCTACATACTCCTTTCAAACTAGCACGCAATTGACGGTGTCCCATCTTCTAAACTACCGGATTATTAACAATTTAGATAGTAAATATGAGATCTATCTGTTCAAACAAAGTGAACTGCATATTAACTTTTTTCTTATTTAGGCCTTATTGGGTTCACGGAATGTCCACTGAAAAGTGAATAGTTATTACTAGGAGTAGAAGAGTATGGAGTAAAATAGTTATTCTCATTCCTTAGTTTGGTAACAACATACATGCAAAAATTGAAATTGAATAAAAATTAGGGAATTTATTTCAGATAGGCATGGGTGGGAGGTCCAAAATTATTAAATCATTAGGTTTTTTTTTTTTGACAAAAATAGGCATGGGTTACTCGAGTTGTACCCTAAAATCCATGCCTATTTTGCTAAGTTCGTGACTCCGTCAATTTAGGTGAAACGCATCGTTTTGCGGTGTTCCACGTCGGACTTTTTGAATGCCCACATGTCCACACATACGTATTTTGCTGGACTAAACGCACTGCTTTTGGACCCCAATCAAAACGGCTATGCTTTCCAACTGGTTTATGGGGGAATATGGTCGGTCTGCACTTAGGGCCCTACTTCAAAATTCCGCCCACACCTCGGTCCCCACCGCGATAGCGACGGATGGCTCTCCCCCACCGGCAAGCACGCGAAACCACCCACCCATCGGCGCAGCTGGAAAGCCCCCCACCCATCGGCGCACCGAGAAACCACCCACCCACCCACTGGCACATCTGGAAAATCCGTCGACCCCGATTCGTCGGCGAAGCACGAAAGAGGCGAGATTGACGGAGCTCTCCCACCGGCGCACCAGATCGACCCACCGGGTCGTCCGATTTTTCGCCTAACCCACTGGCACAGGTAAGAAACCCATGATTGGGGCTAGGGCTCTAGGGATTTTTTAGGTTTTTTTTTCTTTGAATTTTTTTGTGTGGGTTTTGTTGGTTGAAAGGAATGGATGCATTTTTGTGATGCCTTGCATTTTTATGTAGTTTTATGCGGTAATTTGGCCGAAAGTATTGAAGATGAAAATGATTTTTGTACTTTTCCTACTTTTTTATGTTGATCAGTGCCTGTTGTGTTGGAATATTCAAGTGAAAGTTAGTTTATTGATAAGGATTGGCAGGGGTTTGTTGACTGTAGTTGTTTAGTGGTCCATGCATGTCTCGGTCATTGCCCTGGAATGAGAAAAATATGTGCTTTATTAAAGTATAGTGGCAGACCGTGTGTTTGTCTTCTTTTGGCAAATTTGTCTTGTTTTGCCAATTGGTTGTTGGTAGTAGGGATAGTTGGGGTAATTATGGTGGATAGGGATGGTAGTTTGGTACTTACTAATACATGAAAATTGTCCATTGGTTTCAATGTACATTCTCAAACACGTAAACTTGCATGTTGCATGCAGCTTTGTTATACTTAGAGCTTTACATGCAGTAGTTTATGATTTGTAAATATCATGCTTGAGTTTTGTTTGTTTTTTTTTTTTTTTTTTTGCAAATTTGTATGTAGTATTTATTTATTTGATAATATTTTGTTGTTGTTTTATACTTACAGATAAATGGGGTGTATCAATATAATAATTCATCACGGAGGGATAGTGCGCCATAACCCATTTACATATATTGATGGTGACATACAAGAAGTCAATGGATATGATGTTGACTACCTAAGCTTATGGGAAATTAAAGAGCTGGTTTGTGATTTAGGGTATGTCAATGACATTAAATGCTGGTACAACATCAGTGACAACCAGCAGCATGTGATACCTTTAAACAATGATGCAGATGTGATAAACTTAATAAATGTCGTGGAGGATTACGGCTGTGTGCAAGTTCACCTATATGTTGAGCATATGGTGGATCATGCTGTAGTGGTTGAGGAGCGTTTCCTTCTTGAAGCAAACCCTCAAGATGCACATGTAGACATAGTTGTTGATGGGGATGGACATGGACATGTAGACAGAGATGTTGATGGGGATGGGCACGGACATGGTGGAGGTGGAGGTGGAGGTGGAGATGGAGAAGGAGAAGGAGAAGGAGAGAGGGGTGGTAGTGTGGATGAATTACCTAGGGCTGATACGCCTATGTCAAGCAATCAAAATCCATGCCAAGGGTCAAAGTTATATATTGTTACACCCTCAAAGAAAAGGACATCCACTGAATCTGCATCTGAAAGTGGGCAACCAAACATACAGCTGACCAACACTGAAGGAGGTACATATGATAATATTATTTGATAATAGTTTATTATTTTCAATTGACGGCATGGATTTTATGGTACAATTCGACTAACCCAAGGAGTTTTTTGTCAAAAAAAAAAAACTTAAGCATTTAATAATTTTCCATTATGTCAAAATATTTTTATTAGAAAAAGGAAGGAAAGCCACCAAGAGGAGAACCCAGAGAAGGACCTCCACAAGAGAAGAACCAAGAGGAGAATCTCCAAGCGGGCAACCAAGCATGCAACCGAGCACAAGTCGGGGAGGTACATCCCGGTTTATTGTGAAGTTTAGTTTTTTTTTTTTTTAATTTTATATTTTATTCCCTAAAAATGGTTATATTTATGGTTATGATTATTATTTTCTATTTATTATTATTTTTTGTTTTTTCAGGCAAAGGAAAGAATGTTACTGTCGATGTGGATGACAATACACGTGTGGGTGTAGAGGCCAATGTCAATGCAGATGCGAATGCCATTCCTGCAAGTAGTAAACAAAAAGCGAAACGTGGTCGGCCTAGGAAGACCACAGGTGATATTGATATTGATATTGAGAAAGTGATCAAGGAATTGTTGAGCGACATGGAACAATCTGACTCTGAGCCTGAGGACCTATTCTATGATGCTGATGAGGTCAAAAAAGAAAAGGATGGAAAGGCTCACTGGTGGGAAAACATTGACTTGGGGGTAAATGAGACGGGAGCCGATTTTGGGGATAAGGAAGTTGACAATTCAAGTGATGGTCTAGGAAGTTTGCAAGGAAGTGATTCAGATAATGTCGGGATGAAGAAACGATACAAGCAATTTAATGAGAAGTTTGACTTAAATATTCCAATAACTTTTGAACTTGGGGAGGTGTTTCCGGATACATATGCCTTCAAGCGGGCATTGAAGACTCAGGCTGTCCAACAGGGGTACGATTACAAATTCACACACAATGACCGCTGTAGGGTTAGTGCACTTTGTTTGCAAGAAAATTGCAACTGGAGGATTCATGCTTCTACGGATGCCACTCGGACTTGTACTCAAATTAAAACATACTACCCTACTCATTCTTGTGGTTTTCTCAAAATTCAAATGTGATGTAGAGTATCTTGTGCGTAAGTACAAGAGGGACTTCAAAGATGATCCGACGTGGACACCGTTTGCACTAAAAGAGAGGGTGAAGAGAGATTTGAACATAAATGTGCCAATTCAACGTTGCTATAGAGCAAAGAGGGAGGCGTTGCGTCAAGTATTTGGTTCCCACTCCGGCCAATATCGCCTCACTAGGCGATATGCAAATGCAATCCGGCTCACCAACCCTGGCAGTAGTACTTTTATACAGAGAGATGGACCATTCTTTCAGAGGATGTATATCTCACTTGATGCATGCAAGAAGGGGTTCATCAATGGTTGTCGACCCGTCATTTGCTTAGACGCTTGCCATCTCAAGGGGGATCATGGGGGGCAATTGTTGTGTGCCATAGGCACGGATGGCAATGATGACATATTCCCCATTGCATTTGCCGTGAAGCGAGACAAGAGATTCTTGGGAGTGGTTCATTAGAATTTTTTGGAGGACTTATGGGCCACCATGGACTTGGTTGGGTAATCATGTCGCATGTAAGGTATTTATGTCCCAAATCAAATTAATTAATTTTGTGTTATTAGTTTATTAAACATGTTGTTAAGTGCTTTAAACCTAGGTTAAGTGCCTTGTATGTGTTATGGTATTTATTTGTTAACATATCAAAAGGAATTTTGTTAACATTTTGATTTGTTTATTATATTGTTTATTTTCGTATGTATGTGTGTAGGGCTTGGAATCAGTTAGTATTGTGTTGCCAAATCGAGCAGGTATTGTGTTCGCACTTACATGCCAATTTGAAATTAAAGGGATACACGGAAAGGCATTTAAAGATGAGGTGTGGGGCAGCCTGAGCAACCAATATTCACACATTTAACCACCACATGCAGAGGATCCTAGCAATGGATAAAGCACAAATACCGTGGTGATGCCAAAGTCATCATGGTCAGACATGCTTTCAGCTGCCACGCAAAAATCCGAGTTGTTGTTGAATAATTTGGTCTGAAAGCTTCAATGTATGGATTAAAGATGTTAGGTCTAAGCCCATACTTACCATGTGAAGAGATCCAGTTAAATGGCACGCTTCCAACAAAAGAGAAAGGGAATCCAATCGACCCATTATGTAATATGCCCGAAGGCCCATAAGAAGTTGGAGAAGGCAAAAAATGATGCAAGAAATTGCATCAGCCGGTGGCAAAATGAGCTCCAATTTGAGGTTGACCACATGTATGATGCACGGCGTTTGGTCCAATTAGATGAGAGGACGTGCACATGTGGGAGGTGGCAGTTGAGTGGGATCCCATGCTCACATGCTTGTGCTGCGATCTACATGCGCAAGGAAAAATCGGAGGAATATGTTGATGAGTATCTAAAGATGGAAAATACATGCTAGCCTATGCATCGAGTTTATGGAATGGAAGGTCCACAAACATGGCCAGCTGATGATGAGTGCGATCCAATCCGCCAAACATAAGGGCCCCGGAGACCAAAAGTGAGCCAAAAAGCTACAGATGAGCCACCAAACCCCTACAAGCTAACACGTAGTGGATACATTGTGAAGTGTGCAAACCGTGGGGGTTTAGGCCACAATTACAAAGGTTGCCACTTACCATTGAACTGGATAGAAAGAGATGGAAACAAAAGACAATCAAGAAGAAAATGATGTCACAACACACGTAAAAGTAAGACATTTTTCAACATTTCTACGTGTTTTCTTCGATAGGCGCTGGATGATGATGTTGCTGCTTTGTTGTTGTTGTTGCTACTTTTGAGATGAAAGTATTTGAACAAGTTTGAAAGTTGTTGTTGTTGTTGTTGATGCTTTTGAGTTGTTGTTGCTGCTTTTGAGATGAAAGTATTTGAACAAGTTTGAAAGTTGTTGTTGTTGTTGTTGAAAGTTGTTGTTGATGCTTTTGAGTTGTTGTTGCTGCTTTTGAGTTGTTGTTGGTGCTTTTGAGATGAAAGTATTTGCACAAGTTTGAAAGTTATTGTTGTTGTTGTTAAAAGTTGTTGTTGATGCTTAGCATGAAAACATGAAAATATTTGAACAAGTTTATTTAATGCATTCTAGGGATCCCAAGATCAACCAAATGCGAATGAAGAGGCGGGCTCGTCATAGCCTTGTGGTCCTACACCTATGGCGACTGAGTTGCATGTAGAATTGGTATTTTTTTTCCCCATGCTCACATTCTTTATTTCCGTAAAACTATGTATTAGTAACTAATTAATTACATTTTGTGCAGTGGATGCTCAATCAAGGTCGTCACATACTGAGTTCGTGGGACAACTCAATCGAGTAAACCCGATACAATTTTGTTCATTTTTCTTTTTATAAGAAGTGTTGTGTATTACTAACTAATTAAGATGAATGTGTCGAGACTCGAGTTCGTACAGTAGTGCAACTAGACGCAGTAAAACAACTATTTTTTCTTCTATTTCTCATAAAATTGTGCAAAATGTTGTCTATTACTAATTAATTAATATGTCATGCATAATAGGTAGGCAGAGAAGGGCCATTACATGATCGGGTTCGTTATTTGGTCGAGTCAGGTTAAAGAATGCCGATATTGTCAACTACTTTTGTTTTCACTAATTAGCGGATGATTGTAATTATGTCAAAATATTTTTATTATATGGGCGTTTTGCTACAATTTGAAGATATCATTTGATGATACCAAGATATCAATTATGGAATCCCTTAATTTTTGAATACAATATGTTATGTAATATAAGATAGGTCAAATTTGTATGCCACAATGATGCCATATAATGCAACATTTTTTGGGATATGTCATGAACAACAATATTATTTGATGCTTTCAATTATTTTTGTATTATACTCAGGTCTTGTGAATTTATTTTCGTGGTATAGTCGGGTCTTGAAAGATTCATGAATGAGTTTACACCAAAAGATTCATTACGCTGAAGAGGTTTTTTGGTAATCATACAAAACCTAAACGGTCCAAGAATAGAGGAAACATCCTGCTTTGCTAATCAAAATTTGTGTCATAATTGTGCTTCCAACCATACCTCTAGTGGCTCCTTCACAGGTGTGAATTGGGTTGTGATTGTGAGGTTTTTTTTGGCCTAATGCAGCTGTTGATTTTGTTTCTAGAGTTGCTTTGTTTTTATTTCAAGTGCTGCTGGTTTTGTTTCTGTAAAGAAACGTTTTTTTTGGATTGTTTGTTTTACTAGGCCTCTGTGAAATATTTGGCTAACTAACTATTTTGTATAATTAGTTAGCAAAATAATACAAATATGTATAACTATTTTGTATAATTAATGCATACTACACTACAAAAATGAATTAACATAAACATTAACATACATTTTAATCATACAAGAAGTTTGCTTGCCTAATACGACAATAACAACATTCACTTCAAACCCTAAACATTAATGTCCCAAATACAACATTCTCATGCCTCGGTGACCCCGATGACAAATGAGCAATAAACATATTACCAACAAAAATACCAACATATATGTTTGAATCTTCAATTGAATTTAAGTGACGCGACACTTCACCCTTCGTGAGAATTAACTTGTTTATACAACCTGTAGGACCTCCGTCTCATGAGCACATGTTTCATCATCATACCATTGAAAAAACGACATTGTCCGAAGTTTCATTATTACACCAAAAATTCACAATCAATACAATATCACAAACTATAAAGTAACAATCATTTCTCAACACAAAATTAGCCAAATTAAAGTACCTTTTTATGGTCATACATAGCACACCCATAGAATCTCCTCACAGAATTTTTTGTAGTCGTGGACATCATAATTTTGGTTGTAAGTCCACACCAACATTGCATGGTTCTATATCCTCTTTCAATGATGATATTACAGATGTCGATTTACATTGACTGTTCAATATATAATGAACCCCTAAATCATCAACACTAATACACCAAAATCAAGCATGTGTCTCACGAAATAAAATCAATCAAATTTACACACCTTTGTTGGCCTCACACTATGGGATTCGGCTTCATTGTATCCTTCTCCAATAATTTTCTTCTTCTTGTTCATCTGTATTTTTTTTTCTTCATTTTAAAGAAGATATATGTCCATTAGCCCTAATAAAAAATGCAGCTCGGAATGGAAAACAAACCATAATTCAGTGCAAACCGAGAAGTTGTCCAAAAAATCCAACACATGATCAACATAAGTAAAACAACAACATGCATTAATAAAGTGGGGCACTATTATAGCAACATATGATCAACATATTTTTCTCATTCCAGGGCAATGACCGAGACATGCATGGACCACTAAACAACTACAGTTAACAAACCCTGCCAATCCTTATCAATAAACTAACTTTCACTTGAATATTCCAACACAACAAGCACTGATCAACATAAAAAAGTAGGAAAAGTACAAAATCATTTTCATCTTCAATACTTTCGGCCAAATTACCGCATAAAACTACATAAAATGCAAGGCATCACAAAATGCATCCATTCCTTTCAACCAACAAAACCCACACAAAAAATTCAAAGAAAAAAACCTAAAAAGTCCCACAATGGAGCCCTAGCCCCAATCGCGGGTTTCTTACTTGTGCCGGTGGGTTAGGCCGAAAATCGACGCGACCGCCGTGGTCAGCTGCGCGCTGGAGGAGCTCCATCAATCTCGCTTTTAGGTGCTTCAGATTTAATCGGGTCGACGGATTTTCCGGATGTGCAAAGGGTGGGTGGGTGGTTTCTGGCGGTGGGTGGGGCTTTCCAAGGCCCGATGGGTGGGTGGTTTCACAGTGCTTGCCGGGTGGGGAGAGTCGTCGCTATCGCGGGTGGGGACCGAGGGTGTGGGGCGGAATTTTGAAGTAGGCCCTAAGTCCGGACCCACCATATTGCCCCCATAAACCTAGTTGAAACGCACTGCTTTGATTGGGGTCCAAAACGTGCGCTTAGTCCAAAGCAAGTCCGTGTGGACATGTGGGCATTCCAAAAGTCCGACGTGGAACTCAAAAATGCTTTCACCTAAATTGACAAGTCACGGAACTTAGCAAAATAGACGGCATGGATTTTAGGGTACACCGAGTAACTCATGCCTATTTTTGTCAAAAAAAAACCTAATGATTTAATAATTTTGGACCTCCCACCCATGCCTATCTGATATAAATTCCTAAAATTAAGAAGAAAAAAAAACCCCATTTTTCCAAACTCATATTAAAAATAAATAAAAAATGAAATAAAATGGATGGTTGACCATCTCAATAGCCAGCCATCCTATAGGAGTTGTCTAGAATTGGGTGGCCGTAGCCACCCCAAAATGCGACGAGGGTGGTCACACCACCCCTAAACAGCTTGAGGTTGGTTCCCTAGGCGTTCAGGGGTGGTGCGACCACTTGACCTCTCCTATGGGTGGTTGACCACCCCAATGGGTGGTCAAGCCACCCACTTTATTTTTCATATTTTTTTTATTTAGTTTTAAGTTTAACATTTAAAAAAAAATTATATGGGTATTTTTGAAAAATATATTTCATTTTTTAGTGGCTTAACTAATCTTGTGCATATGGAATTTGTAGTCCCATGGGAATAAACTATTCTTAGGAATATTGTGTTACCAAACAAAGGAATAGATATACCTAAGATTAGTTAGCCTATTCCAAAAATCTATTCCACAAATTAAACGGGGCCGGCCTTACTATTTGAATTGTTAGCAACTTAAAGAACAAACTACTAAAAATCCCCGCAAGTACCATTACTTCCTTTGTAAAGTTGGCCCAATGGGCCTTACTAAGATCCAAATGATTGTTAACTTACCAATTTTTAAACTACTCTACTGGCCAGGTATGGGCTTGGATAGGCGTCCATGGCATCCACGCTTATCGAATTACCGAATTACGAAACTAGGCTAGACTTCTCAGGCAGTAGCACACTGAGAATCCCCAGCGAAGGCTAATTCAGACATTTCAAAGACAAATACAATTCTATGTACGTAGGCCACTGTGGACCGTTGGATGGAATCAGCTGGCACCCCATTTGGAATTGCTGTTGACCTCTCTGAGCTTTGTTGAGCCGTGAATGAGAACCCCTCCGTCCCCTTTTCCAAGATCCCAATCACTCACAAGCGACACCAAGTAAGTCTCTTGTGGTCATTCCTTGAGGGTCATGTTCATCATGTATTCATGGTGACGTCAGAGATTCATGGTGGAGCCATGAATTATTTAGATATTCATAGAAGGAAAGGAATCCAAGCTCTTGTTCGGCATGTATTCATATACCAGAAACCTTTCTTCTTGAATGCAGCATCCTAAAAGTTTCACAAGGTTTGTATGCTGAAGTTTGGCAAAGCTATACTTCATTCTTGAACTCGTCGAGTCCATGTCATGATTTTGATGGAAGCCTCTTAACAGCTATTTACTGCCCCTCTTCTAAAATGCTCTGAATATCATGCTCTGTATCAATCACAAATGTTCAGGAACACAGGATATCATGCATTCATACTTATAAATGGCTGAAGGAGTTCTTTCTGTGGAAAAGACTCATCCTCCACTAGGATGACTTTATAAACAACAAAATAAACTATGGTCTATAGTTGTGCAGATATTACTTTCATATTTCTGCTAAAAAAAAAATCTGAGCCCTTTTGGTTAAATTATTTTCTCCTAAATTTCAAAGTAATGGTGGCTCAAGATCTTCATTTTTGCTTCGATTGGTGAAACCTTGTTCTGGCTCACATTTGAACTAAGCTAGGATTGCATTATCCTTAAGAAGGTTGAAGGAATACATGTTTCTAAGAATGTTAAAGTGTTAACCCATCCATGGATGACTTCATCAGGTGAATTCAGCCATTCAACGTGTAACCAAGTGATACTCACAAACTTCTTGAATAAACGGGATTTCCTTCCTTACTCGTGTACTGGTTTTTCATTAATATGTATAAGCATTTACAAGATACAAGATAAACTCTACAGCTAAGTGCTTGACTCTTACTTACGTCAGATTTGAGTGACAACAGTCCATTAATTGCGTAGTTCGAAGACATGTAACCGATTTATGGACAAAGGTTGAATTATACAAAATCTGTTACCTTCTCTTTTCTGCTTCTTCTTCAAGACGATAACTATGGGAGTGATAACTATGGGAGTAATGTTAGAAGCCACTCTTATAACCCTCCATGAATAATGTGGTTTTTAAAATTACCGTGAGTTTGTGATTGATCACTATTGAATTTTGATCAAATGGTAATTTTGAAAGTCATCTCATTTTTAAATGGATACAAAAATGATACAAGAAAGACTTTTAGAATTACTCATAACTATAGTCCTCACTCATTTTTTTTTTTCCATTTTGAGGTTCATACGCTATTGTCTACAATCATGAACCCAGAATTAGCATTATGAAATATATTTGTCTAAAATAATTTTATAAATTATTAAATATGTAAGTGGGACTACTTCATAGCTGTGAGGAATGCAAGGGCCACAGACTAATGAACCTCTTTTGTCCTCCTTTCAGCCTCCTTCAATTCTAGTGCTTGGTGTGCGGTCAATGTTGATACAGAAACATTCAATCGTTACTATTCCATGAAGTCTATGCTTGAAGGTGATAGATTCCCTCCAACCATGATTGCATCCATTCTCTAAAATTGACCATCAAGAACAGACAGCTTGAAGGAGGACGACGATAACAGCTTTTGATATTTATGTGGTCCAGCCTTTTTTCTTTTTTCATCCTATACACATGCTCCAGCTTGGTCCCTAAATCCATAGTGAGAGCATGTGAGGTGCACATGACGAGTTGACCGTCTAAATTAACGTCTTTTGAAAAATCCTATGCCGACTCTAAAAACTTGTTTATCACAATTTATGCCGAATTAATACTATGAAGCAATAAACAATTTAATTGTCAAAATATATAAATCAATAAAAAGATAAATATAGATATTTTGGTTACAAAGAGGAAACATTTTAGAAACAGATCTAAAAGTAAAACTTTTTTGGAGCAGCCAAACCTAGGAAATCACTATCAAAAGATTATCCAGAGATTATAGATACTATGAACACTTACAATCCTTTGTAAGACTTTGGCTCTGTAAGATCGACAAGCTTACAACTTGTCTCATTGCTCATAATCTTCTTTAATGTGATTCTCTTTACCGAACTCTTCCGATAGACTTCTCAACCATAGATTTATCAAAGGAATAATTAAAACTCTAAGAGATTCAATCTAATGTTCACCACATATGATCTCTCATAGCACAGCCTCCGATTAACTTTTTGGGGGTAAAAATTCATACCTCTCTTTCTGTAGAGGTGTATTTATTACAGCACCATCATCCCTAGAACTAAGAAATAGTTTCAATTCATTTAAAATTGTTACAAGTACATAGCGTCCGGATGGGAACATGTGCCATCCGGACAAGGCAATAAAACACGTCCAGAATGTGTTTTTAGTACACAGTCGTCTGCAATCTCGTCTGGACGAGATTGCAAACAAGCCATTCTGCAATCTTCTCTTTATGGTCCATTTTAACATAGTAAACATTAGAATTAGTTGAACCTCATGAAACATGACTTTGTAGATCTTTGAGTTAGCTTTCCAATACCGCAAATCTTGTTCCATTTTTCTTTTTTAAAATTTTTTCTGGAATTTTTTTTCAATTAAAATAATTAAAAAAAAATCAACGTCATCGATCTCTTTCTCTCTCTCCCCCTTCATTTCTCCATTCTCTCCTTTTCTCACTCTTTCTCTCTTCTATTCCCCAAAATCAACCTGCAGAAAAATCAAAATCAAAGCAACCAACCCAAAATCAACCTGCAGAAAATTCAAACCAAGCCAACCCAAAAAATCTTCAAAAATCCAAACCCATCAACAAATAAAACATCAAAATCAGTCGACCCAAAATCTTCTTCTTCTATTCTCCTTTTCATTTTCTTCTTCCCATCTGAGATAAGAGGGAGCTTGAGAGAGGAAAGAGAGATCTCTGTGTGGGGGACGATCGAAATAAAAGAAGAGGGAAAAAATAAATAATAAGAAGAGGGAAAAAGTTGAACTCCCACTTATTTACGAACCAGTTGGCTAGGCACGTTCCCAAGACATGCCTGGGAACCAGTTGGCCAGGCACGTTCTTTTATCCAATGTGAAATACTTACCCCCACTCATTTGGGGGTAAGTATTTCGCTTTGGATAAAAGAACTTTCAAAGATTTTTTCATGCCCACGCATCTTTTGTTATTTTAGGAACAACAAATATAAGTCATGGGAAGGAAGATATGGAGTTACCGATGTTTGATTTGGCAGCCATAGCTAATGCAATAGATAATTTTTCAAACAACATGAAGCTGGGAGAAGGTGGCTTTGGACTTGTATACAAGGTAAATAACAACATAAATCAAAGAGCTATATTTTTCATTTTCCGAGCAATATCATGCATTACTATTAAAACATACACTGTATAACAACATACGTTTGTTACTATTGAAACGACATCGTGCTATTAGGCGACATCAGTTCTATAATGGTTGACGTCATGGGGGTGATGTCGTTCCACTATTGAAACAACACCTCTCAAAAAGAGGTGTCATTTGCACAGTAACGACACCATCTGTCGCATTGTTGTACTGTTCAAACAACACATCTTTTTGAGAGGTGTCCTTTGCAATAGGAAGGGATGCACGACAATAAGAGAGGTGTCACATCCTTAGTGTTTTTTATATTGTCCAAGTTAAATAGACTCTTTCATTTTCAGGGTAAATTGCGAGACGGAAGAGATATAGCTGTGAAGCGGCTCTCAAAGAATTCTAAACAATGATTGAACGAGTTGAAAAATGAAGTTATTTTGATTGCAAAACTTCAACATCGCAATCTTGTGAAGCTTCTCGGTTGCTGCATTCAAGAGAATGTGAACATGTTAATCTATGAATATATGCCTAACAAATGCTTGGACTTCTTTATTTTTGGTTTGAACCTTGACCTAGACTTGATTTAGAGCATTCATGTTTATCCTTATCCTCTTTAATTATTGAAATTGATTGTACTAACATGAGTGTGAAATTACACAGATCAAGCAAAGAGTAAATTACTAGATTGTCATAAGCGCATTAATATTATTCGTGGTGTTGCTAAAGGGCTCATCTATCTTCATGAATACTCAAGAGTGCGAATTATCCATAGAGATCTCAAAGCTAGCAATATCCTTCTTGATAACAATATGAATCCAAAAATTTCAGACTTTGTCCTTGCAAAATCATTCAGGGGAGATCAAATTGATTCCGAGACCAATAGGATTATTAGAACACAGTAAGTATGCTTAAACTTCTTTTATAGGTTAAGTGCAACTATTTTTAACTTCTTTTCTTTATGTTGATATTTGGCAGTGGTTACATATCTCCCGAGTTTGCGGTGCATGGACAATACTCAATAAAATTTGATGTATTTAGCTTCTGAGTTTTAGTATTAGAGATATTGAGTGGAAAGAAGAACATGAGATTTTGTCACCCAAACCACAACCTTAATCTTATTGGACATGTAAGCTTAAAAGAGTGGCATATTGATGCAGGGTTAGATCATGTATAATCAAGAAAACAGTAAACAGAAGTGATAAATATTCCTAAGATTATGAGACTATCACAAAATCAAATAAATCTTCTCTAAGCAATAGATGCTATCTAAGCCTGAAGGAAAAAGAACCAAGAAACTCAACTCTGAGTATTTTTATTAAACAAAACCAATAATAATAAACTATTTTTCCAAAGGGTCTAAGCCTGTATTTATAGGTTAGAGGCTAAAACATAAAAGAGGTTAATATAAACTAGGATTACATATCCTAGAAGGAAAAGTAATCTAAGATAAACTAGGATTACACATCCTAGAAGGAAAAGTAATCTAAAACCGCTGCACTAGAAGGAAAAGTAAACTAAAACAATTAAAAGACTAATAAAGAAACCTAATTTAATAAAATAAAGACTAAAGATAAGATAGGTCATCTAATCATCCTCCCCAGGTTGGAGAGAATTCGTCCTCGAATTCGGCCGGTCTCTTCCACGGTCTTTTGGATGTCCGGTCAACTCATTCCAATCGTCTCTTCTCAACTTTACAGCAAGGCCACGCCCCATAATAATCATAGTGATCTTCATTAGTGGAGTATCTTGATGGTTGTTGTGAAATCCCCACACCTCTTTTCTGTAGACTTGTTATGCTTCTCTCGTGCTTTGCTCTTCCCACAAGCCATACGAATCCCCAAAGAACTCACAAAGACCCTTTCAATCTTTGACAAAAAAGCCTCTTCCACCATATAGATTTCATCACAGTTTTGGCTAGAATAATTTGATAAAATAGCATCTATCCCAATGAAATCAACGTAGTCAATTGGCTCAACACTAAAATCGAAGACTTTACCTTCGAGGCTCTTAACAGGCACATAATATGTAGAATTGTTGTCAAAAGTGCAAAACTCTCCAAAGATTTACCTCATCCACTTGTTTGCCTAATTCTTCATGCTCTTCCTCTAGGGATGAATGCCAAAGGTTCTTCAATTGGATCTTTCTCATTGATGTCTTCATCATAGGTTGGTGGAGAATCCCAATCTACAAACCCTTGTGAAGGATCTACATCTTCAACACATTCATCGAACTCTTCATCAATGACTTGATTCTGACGCTCTTCATCCACAGATTCTGTATTTCCTTGTGAAGGTTGTGGCTCGCCATGGGCTTTGTAACAACGTCAACTTGGTTTTACCCAACAAGAAGCTCGTATTCTTGGTTTCATTATAGAGCAGTTTATCATCTTGCCACGGTTTGCCCAATAACAAGTGACACATAGTCATGTCAACCACGTCACACCACACATGATCCATATATTTAGCCCCAATAGAAAAAGGAACTTGGCAATATTTAGATACCCCTCGTTTCCTTTCGTGAGCCACTCCAATTGATAGGGACTAGGATGACTTTTGGTCTCAAGCCCTAGCTTTCTTACCGCTTCCTCGAGACGATATTCATACCACTCCTTGGATCTATGATAAGCTTGGCCACCTTGCCTCCCAAGATGCATGTACGTTGAAATTGTTGGCACGTACCTCCAATGTATCGAGACACCGATTGATGCTTTATCTCCGCCCCCTCCTTAGGCACCATCTTTGCCATCTTCCTTGGTACTTCTTTTGGTGGAATGTTTTTATTTTTTTCTGCCACCATGAACTCTTTGGGTTGGCAACTTTGGAATTCTGTGTATCGAGTTTGAAACCGATTCTCATCGATTGGCCTTGAGCTTGTACAAGGGGTTGATGTCTGTGCACTCCAAGGGTCTCCGTCTTCATCCTCCACAATTCGTCATCCTCTTCCGATTAGGCGGTGAGGTATATGCGACTTCTGTTTCGACCACTCTTGATGGACAATAGTTTTGTGAGGGCTGCAATTTGTTCCCTCAAACTCACAAATTGTACCTTCGATTGTGCTTGATAGGTTACCAATGGTTCTTCTCTAACTGGTTCTTGGCGATTATTCACGTCTTCCAAGTGTGCAAAGCGGTTACCCCTTCCCCTTATGACTGGTGCCATGGAAAGAGACTGGGCTCTTATACCAACTGATGCAGGGTTAGATCATGTATAATCAAGAAAATAGTAAACAGAAGTGATAAATATTCCTAAGATTGTGAGACTATCACAAAATCAAATAAATATTCTCTAAGCAATAGATGCTATCTAAGCCTGAAGGAAAAAGAACCAAGAAACTCAACTCTGAGTATTCTTATTAAACAAAACCAATAATAATAAACTGTTTTTCCAAAGGGTCTAAGCCTTTATAGGCTTAGAGGCTAAAACATAAAAGAGGTTAACATAAACTAGGATTACATATCCTAGAAGGAAAAGTAATCTAAGATAAACTAGGATTACACATCCTAGAAGGAAAAATAATCTAAAACCGCGTACTAGAAGGAAAAGTAAACTAAAACAATTAAAAGACTAATAAAGAAACCTAATTTAAATAAAAGACTAAAAGATAAGATAGGTCATCCTAATCTACATCACATATCCTACTAATTTACTTTCTCTTTTTAAGGGAAACTTATGTAGTTCCTAATAGTAAAGAGGGTCTTATGATGCCTCAGTTATTATGATGTTTTTTTAATAGTCATAGGCAATTTGAAGGCGTGCAGCCTAGCCTACTAAAATTTGGCGTTCATTTCTTTCAGGCATGGAAACTATGGATTGAAGACAAGCCAATGGAACTGATCGATGAATTGGTAGGTAACTCTTGCACTCTATCTAGTGTGTTACGACACATTCATGTGGGTTTGTTATATGTGCAACAAAGACCATAAGATAGACCAAACATGTCATCTGTTGTTCAAATGTTGACCAGTGAGAGTTTATTGCCTAAACCAAAACAAGTGGGTTTCTTTACGGATTCACCTACAGCAGATTCTTCATCTAGCAAGCATGTAACTAGTTCAACAAATGAAATCACCAATACAGTGCTTGAAGCATGATAAAGTATGTCACTTGATAGCAAAAGCAGGGAGTTGTTTTAATAGGAATTTATGTAATCTTGATTTCAGCATATTAAGCAAAAGCATAATTTTTTTTACCAAAAATAAGTAATGATTTAAATAAAATAAAAAAATTATGGTTGTTTGTGGCGCACAAGATAAACTCTACAGCTAAGTGCTCGACTCTTACTTACGTCAAATTTAAGTGAGAACAATCCATTAATTGCGTAGTTCGAAGACATATAACTGATTTATGGACAAAGGTTGAATTATACAAAATATGTTACCTTATCTTTTATGCTTCTTTCTCAAGACAAATAACAAGAAGCATAGGCCTAGGAGAGCAGTTCCAAAAAGATAGTACAAAGATAACTATGGGAGTAATGCTAGAAGCCACTCTTATGACCATCCAGGAATAATGTGGTTTTTAAAATTACCAGGATCCGGATCTCCTCCCATTGAGGGTTCAATTGGAGATTCTCCAATTGGATCTAGACCGTCCAATTTGATCCAATGCACTAAAACATGCTACGTGTCCCACTATATTAAATAATAAAATATTATTTAATTTTTAAAAAGAAAATTAAAATAATAAAAAATTAAAAAATTTTATAAATGATATGTGGCCTGGACACCCAAATGGGGTGGTCCACCATTATTATGGGGTGGCTGCCACCCCGTTGGGGTGGCTCGGCCCCTAAGGGCCGGTTGGGGGAGCCACCCCTAGGACACAGGTGGTTCGGTCAATTTAGGGCCAAACCCAAAATAACAAAAATATTTTTGGTTTTATTCTAGGTGGCCAACCACCCCTATGTCCTTGGTGGCTCGCCAACTAATCTCATTTTATAATTTTTTTTAATTTTCTTATTATTTTAATTTATTTTAAAATTAAATGATATTTTATTATTTAATATAGGGACACGTGGCATGTTTTAGTGTGTTGGATCAAAATAAATGGTCCAGATTCTCCAATCATCCCCTCAATTGGAGGGGATCCTGGTCCCTATACAAGAGAAGATAAAATGGGGAAGAAATTCAAACTAGTTACCTCTATTTCATAAAGTGTAGTCTCCAACCAATTGTACCCCTTGAAAAACTTAACACCCTCCTATTTAAGGAAACTTTCCATAATATGCAAAGAAAGCTTTCATAAGAAAATCAAAATCCACCTCGTCACATGCCATACAATAATAATGAGATAAATGAAAGTGTAAAAGAAATAAACGAATGAGCATATGTTAAATGGAAGAATCGGGTCAAACGACAAGGTTATATTTTTGCACAATATTAAGAATTTGTTTGGAATTGTATTTGAATGGTCTAAAAGTACTTTTAATATTTAAAAAAAAAATATTTGTTTAATACAAAAAACTAAAAGTTCTTTTAAGACTAAAAAAAAAACTTAAAAATAGTCAAAAACATGTCGAGTTCCTAAGTAATTGTTTTACAAGTTGAACTTTCTATCGGTTGACGTGGATAACCCGTTTGAAAACTATGCAAACAGTTGGGAAAGAGAATCCAAAAAAGGGAGGATTTTCAACATATTTTCCTAAATAATCTCCAATTATCACATACGGACGATGTCAGCATGCATGCTTGAAGCCACAGCCACTGATCATTGATAAGCTAGAACGACATTACTTTGTTTACAAAAAAAAAGAACGACATTACTTTCATTATTGTCCCACTGCGGCACTGCTTACGCGTATGCACAGAGAAACATTTATTAAAACATTTATTAACCTTCATGAAGTAGATTTTGGTCCTTCTGATACTCTGTATGTCTCTTATGTAAGTTCTGAAACTTCGAATTTTCTTAGAAATAAGAAGGAAGATGTTGATTGGTGGAGGTTGGTATAGTTTCTTTATGCTGTTCCAAAACATGCTTTCATAGTGTGGCTTGTTGTCAAAGACAGGCTCATCACAGAACTCGGATGGTGAAATGGGGATACAAAGGAGAGGTGAAATGTTTTTTCTGTCAAAACCAAATTGAAAGCATGGAGCATTTATTTTTTGAGTGCAGCTTTAGTTACAGAATTTGGACTTTTTGTATGTTGAGATGCCAAGTAAATAACTCATCTATTATCCTGGATGAAGTGCTGAAGTTGGGGATTAGGAATTGGAAGTCCAAGACTCTTCAACGTCTGCTGTGTCGCCTTGTGTTGGGCTTTGTCATATACAATATATGGCAAACGAGAAATGAGATGAAGCATTTGGGCCATCCTAGTTCCGAGGAACAAATTCTGAAGAAGGTTTTATGGGAAGTAAGAACAAAAATTGTTGGAAATGGGAAATTTCCCAAGACTAGAGGGAATTTGGTTTTAGCTTCCAAGTGAAACTTACCTACAGAGTTGTTTTTGTAATTGTTGTTTCTATTGGTATGAATTGGTTTGTGATTGTGAGGCTTTTTTGGCCTAGTACAGCTACTGGTTTTTTTTGGCCTAGTGCAATCTGTAGAAACATTTGTTTTTCTTTGGCTTGTTTGTTTTAGTAGGTCTCTGTGAGGTTTTCAACCTTTTTTGAAAGGGCTTGTAATGGTGATGTTTTGTATTTTGGATTGTTTGCTTACAAAATCACTCATTTATCTAAAAATAAATAAATAAACGGCCATGAAAGTGACAGCACAAGACAACCAGTACGCAGTTGAAAGGAAGCAGCCCGGAAAACAAATTAATTAAAGTCTTGACTTAAAACAAATGTCGATGTCGTTAGTTGGTAACAAAATTAGTTTAAAAACTAATTTGCATGGTTCCTTAAGATTTGGTTTAATAGTTCGAACTAATTTTTTAAAGCAAAAAATTTAAAACTTTATAACAGACCAATACACGTCGGTTACAGTATCAAAGTTTGCCGGCACAACATAATTATTTACTAAATCAAAGACCAAACCTTTCTAGATTAACAAAATAGTTATATTTTTCTGATTAAATAATTGCTGAGGTACCATGACGGATCCTCAGTAATTTCTTAATTGACCAAAAATAAATCCAAGAAAATAAAGGGGACGTGACATTTGCCATAAATCTATGAAAGTTTAAGGTTTGAAAGTTAATCATAAATTCCATGTGGGGGGTGTGATGATTTCTAAGTAATAATCCTAAGTTTATCATGTACCTAAGTTTTTCTTGAGGGACTAAGAATAAATCCAAAAAAGATAGACCAACATAACCAAGTCTCCTCCCTTCAAGTCATTTTCATTCAAATTGCTTCTTAATTTCCACACACAAGTATATAGGACCCCATGACATGATGTCAAATTTTTTTTTTTTTTTCTTTTGTAAGTCATATAATCAATAAAAGCATGTAGAATTTTGGATATCCACATACTCACAATAAATCCAAAAGAAAAATCCACTTAATTTAGGAAATAAAGAAGATATATAATTGTCGTCCACTTTGGGATTAAAAGTTTGTATTAATACATTTAGGATTCTCAAAAGCAAAAAAGACATCATAAGAAAAGGCCATTAATTAACGTTATTAATTGAGTTAATTATATTTTAAGAGTTTTCTATATATAAATTATTCGGTAAATTAAGTATTATTAATTTTCAAATTAAATAAGTAAAAAAATAATATAAATCAAATTATTATGTATTAATGCGTTTAGTCAATTTAATAATTTTTTTATTTTTTTTTATTTTTATGATTTGCCTCTACAACTGGACAATCCCACAAAAGATGCCAAGTAGTCTTCGTCTCTACTCCGCGTAGGGGCCATGACGGGTTCTCAGCAATTTCTTAACTGACCAAAAATAAATCCAAGAAAGTAAAGAAGACGTGACATTTGCTATAAATCCGTAAAAGTTTAAGGTTTGGAAGTTAATCTTAAATTCCACGTGGGGGCCGTGACTATTTTCAAGTAATAATCTTAAGTTTATCATGTAGCTAAGTTTTTCTTGAGGGACTAAGAATAAATCTAAAAAAGATGGACCAACATAACCAAGACTCCTCCTTTCAAGTCCTCGATCTTCATGCAAATTACTTTTTAATTCCACACACACATATATAGGATCCCAGGACATGATGTGAATTTTTTTTTTCTTTTCTTTTGCAAGTCATATAATCAATAAAGTGTGTGGAATTCTGGATATCCATGTACTCACAATAAATCCAAAATAAAAATCCCCTTAATTTGGGAAATAAAGAAGATATATAACTGTCATCCACTTTGGGATTGAAAGTTTATATATATATATGTATATATTGACATGTTTATACAAGAGTAGGGGGAGGGGGGATTCAAACTTGTGACTTCCGCTTCATAAGGTGTGGTTCACAACCGACTAAGTTACCACTTGAGGATGAAAGTTTATATTAATACATTTAGGATACTCAAAAACAAAAAAGACGTCATAAAAAAAGGGTCATTAATTAACGTTATTAATTGCGTTAGTTATATTTCAAGAGTTTTATATATATAAATTATTCGATAAATTACGTATTATTAATTTTCAAATTAAATAAGTAAACAAATAATATAAAGCAAATTATTATGTATTAATGCGTTTAGTCAATTTAATAAATTTTTTCTTTTTATTATTTGCCTCTACAACTGGACAATCCCACAAAAGATGTGAAGTACTCTTCGTCTCTACTCTGCGTAGGGGCCATGAAGGGTTCTCAGCAATTTCTTAACTGACCAAAAATAAATCCAAGAAAGTAAAGAAGACGTGACATTTACTATAAATCCGTGAAAACTTAAGGTTTGGAAGTTAATCTTAAATTTCATGTGGGGGGCCGTGACAATTTCCAAGTAATAATCCTAAGTTTATCATGTAGCTAAGTTTTTCTTGAAGGACTAAGAATAAATCCAAAAAAGATAGACCAACATAACCAAGACTCCTCCCTTCAAGTCCTCAATCTTCATGCAAATTGCTTCTTAATTTCCACGCACATATATATAGGACCCCATGACATGATGTCATTTTTTTTTTTTCCTTTCGCAAGTCATATAATCAATAAAGCGTGTGAAATTCTGGATATCCACGTACTCACAATAAATCTAAAATAAAAATCCCCTTAATTTGGGAAATAAAGAAGATATATTATTGTTGTCCACTTTGGGATTGAAAGTTTATATCAATACATTTAGGATTCTCAAAAACAAAAAAGACGTCATAAAAAAGGGTCATTAATTAACGTTATTAATTGCGTTAGTTATATTTCAAGAGTTTTCTATATATAAATCATTTAATATTATTAATTTTTCAAATTAAATAAAGAAACAAATAATATAAATCAAATTATTATACATTAATGCGTTTAGTCAATTTAATAAATTTTTTCTTTTTATGATTTGCCTCTACAACAGGACAATCCCATAAAAGATGTCAAGTAATCTTCGTCTCAACTCCGCGTAGGGGCCATGACAGATCCTCAGCAATTTCTTAATTGACCAACTATAAATTCAAGAAAATGAAGAAGACGTGACATTTGCTATAAATCCGTGAAAGCTTAAGGTGTGGAAGTTAATCTTAAATTCCAGGTTGGGGGGGGGGGGGGCGTGACGATTTCCAAGTAATAATCCTAAGTTTATCATGTAGCTATGTTTTTCTTAAGGGACTAAGAATAAATCCAAAAAAGATAGACCAACGTAACCAAGGCTTCTCCCTTCAAGTCCTCTTTATTTAAATTGCTTCTTAATTTTCACACACATATATATAGAAACCCATGACGTGATGTCAATTTTTTTTTCCTTTGCAAGTCATATAATCAATAAAGTGTGTGAAATTCTGAATATCCACGTACTCACAATAAATCCAAAAGAAAAATCCACTTAATTTGGAAATAAAGAAGATATATAATTGCCGTCCATTAGAGCTGGCAATTTTGACACGACCCAACAACCCGACATGAACACGACATGAAATTAGCGGGTTTGGGTTTACCTTAAACTGTTTTGGGTCGTAAACAGGTCGACCTGTTTACGACCTATTTATTTTGTCTAAATGGGTCATGTCGCGGATCACCCACAAGTGACCCGCCAAACCCGTTTATGTTTTTTTTTTTTCACCTAAACTGACGGATGAGAAATAAGAATCGATGAAAACCTAATTTTTTCTCAGTCTTCTCTTTCTCAACTCTCAAGAGTTGCCGCCCCTTCACTGCCTCACCAGTCCATCAATTCAGTCATCACTATCTCTCCCGCTCACTGCTCAATTTGCTCAGGGCCTCAGTGAGTCAGTCTCACTCACTCTCTCTCCCACTCGCCACTCACTTACTCTCTCTTCCACTTGCCGGCCGCCGCTCTCTCTGTGCTCTCCCCTTGCTGCCACTCTCGGCTCTCCCCCTCTCTCTGTTGCGCCTCCAAATTTGCACTCCGAGTCTCCACCGATGTGTCATCCTGATTCGGTATATAGGATTTGTGTATTGGAAACCCATAAAGCTAACCAAATCATCGGTCTTTGTTCATTATTAGATCTTGATCACTAGTCACTCAACTACCCCTCACAAGTCTTCGATATGAACCATGATATACAAAGTCTTGTTGAACCATGATATACAAAGTCTTGTTGAGAGACCCTTCTTAGAATAATTTCAGTGAGAAAGAGAGAGAGAGACAAAGCGGTGGCAATCGGGACATTGGAGGTGCTGCTAGTGAATGCAAAAGGCCTTGGAGACACTGATTTCCTATGTATTTTTTCCTTTTCTTTTTCCATTTTTTTGCTGGTATTCCAAGCTTCTTGATATAAAATACTTTGCAGCATTCTGGAATGACAATTATATTTTTAGCATGATAGCATTCATAAATCACCAGACAGATTCATGAGTTTCCTCAAATTGTTTTCTCTTTCATTAGACACATTTAGTTTAAACGGGTTCACGGGCACGACCTGTTATACCCGTTTAGCTTAAACAGGGTTCATGGGTCGTGTTGGGTGACCTGTGACATGTCAGACCCGTTTAGCTTAAATGGGTTCACGGGATTGTGTCGGGTGACCCATGAATCATGTCGGGGTCTAAGCGCCTCAAGTCGTAAACGGGTCAACCCATGGACCTGTTTTGCTAGCCCTACCGTCCCCTTTGGGATTGAAAGTTTATATTAATACATTTAAGATTCTCAAAAACAAAAAAGATGTCATATATATAACCGGTTTTTTTCTTAAAAACTCGGTCATTAATTAGGGCCATTAATTGTGTTAATTACATTTTAATATAATCTACATTTCATTAATATGCGTTATTAATTACGTTAACTATATTAAAATTCATGTATTCTTCTTACTAATTTTTTTTCTCTTTATACTATTCATTTTAAATTATATATACTTATAGGAACAAAGATTTATTATTATTTTTTTATTTAAAGAGGTGAGATATATTTGTATACATCTTTTTAACTTATAATGAAAAATAATGTGTTTAAATTTTAATTTTTTCATCTCTTTTTTCGCCCTCATTTTATCGTCACAAACAAATTGAACAATGAACTATAAATGTAACACCCCAATCCCATATTGGGAAGATAAGAGAAAAAGCCCATATAGAATGGGTGATTTATAAAGAGAGTCATGAGTGCTAAGTCCCACATTACCTAGTTACAATGTGAAACTGAGCTTTATAATGAATTTTGGGAAAGCTTCAAATTGATTAGTCCTTTTAGGGTGATAGCACAGATGTGACTAGCGCTTTTCCCTGGGTCGTTACAAATGGTATCAGAACCACCTAGTAGCGCCAAGTCATGTAGTATTGAAGCACTACATGACGTAACCCTGACAAGGACGTTAGGAATTTAAGAGGGGGAGTTTGTAACATCCCAATCCCATATTGGGAAGATAAGAGAAAAAACTGAAATTATTAATAAGAAAATCTATCCGACTGTCTAAACTCTGGACAAATTCCACTAACTTGAATTCTTTATACATCTCAAATATAAATCTCTAATCACAATAGCTAGATTATAGAAATGGATCATCAAAGGTAATTACTTGTTGAAACTCATTCGTATCTCTCTCTCAAACTCTTTCTCACCTTCTCTCTCAATCTTCTTTCTCTTATTTTATCTCAATCTTTCTATGTGTATATAAAGGAAAATAAAGATAACAAATATTTAAAGTAAGTAGGGAGATTTCACGTGTGTGAGAGGATGAGGATTAAAAGAGAAAAAATAGGAAGTGGGTTGTATTTTAATTTAATAAAAACAAATCTAATAAAATCTTCCAACTTCCAATAATAACCTTAATCCAACGAATTCCTATTAAATCAATCATAAAATATAATATCCTCAAATAATCATCAAATATAATATCCTAAATTAATCAATAATCAAATATCATGAAATATAATATCCTATTAAATCAATCACCTTATTAATATAATCAATCATCAAATATAATATCCTCAAATAATCATCAAATATAATATCCTAAATTAATCAATCATCAAATATCATGTCTCTTAAATCGCCCAATAAAAATAATCAATATATAATCTCAAATATAAAATCAACATCTTGTTATAAGAGTCTCAAACCAATATTCATTCCTATAATATCTTATAAATTCCTCAAGAATAAATATCATTATCTAATATCATCAAATAATTATCTCCAAAATAAGACTTTAAAAATTTAGGACGCTATAATAAATCAGAAACGTCATTCTCGCTCTTAAGCGGTTTTGCCTTCACAATTATAACGATCTATTAATCATAAATATTGAACTTTTCTAGATTACTTTCCTTAAGAAATTATTTGTTCCCATCAAAATTGGTATGTAAAGGGTAATAGCAAATATTTCTCCAAGACACAATAGACCCCATAAAACTTATATAGTTTAGTTGCTTTTTTGCATCAATAATGCTTAAGTCAGTAAATTTGTTGAGAGACAAATGGACAAGAGAGAAAGTTTGAGGGTACGTAGAATAAACTCTTTTATCTTATTAATTTGAAATGGTCCCCTCCCTATATATCAGACTTCTTCTTACATATAACACCAAAAAAAAAAATGTTTTTTATAATTCGAATGTTAAAATGTTCTTTATTCTTGGTCTTTTAGAACAATTTAGAAAGGTTATCACGTTATTTTATTTGATTAAAAACATATTATTTGCAATCAACCTATTGATTTTGGGTGGAACGAGAGATTAGTGTTTGGATGAATTAGAACTTTCATGCAATGCAAAGGGAAAAAGAACAACTGTCAACGCGAGAAAACCGAGTTGCAGAGGAAAACAACAAAATACAAGCAGTTATAAGTACTTCAGTAAACCAAATAAAGAAAATACATAGCTCTTAGGCACGATCCTAAACTAATACAAATTAAACGCAGGGAAGGGAGCGTGCGTGCAACAAGTTCATTATTTTTCTCCCTGCCTTATTTTACGGGTAATAAAATGGGAAATTGCATTAGAAAAAAACCGCCATGAAGGGCAGATGTTAACATGCATACCACATGCATTTGTCTGCCATCACCACAGGATAATGTTACTTGGTCATTAATGCTGTCATATCCAACGATTCTACTGCTTCTTTCACTGTACTCGTAAGCATGAGATGTCTCACTAAGCAAGTGTTCTGCCTCTTCCAGATTTGATTGAACATTAACCCACAAATGCGTCTTTCTTATTCCTTCTAATTATGTTGCCAGTCTTTCATAGTAAGGTCTTTCATCACCCTTCACACCTTAGCACTTCTTTGCAAGTTCAGCGACTTCAGCTCTTTATTTCCTCCTTCAATTATACGATTCTCAATAATTTCAAACAATCGATCATCTTTCAAGAAAGAAAGAAAATACATAGCTAGACTTATGTCCTTCTCAGACCTATTGAATGAAAGTACATCCCCTCCAGTCAGTAGCTCCACGAGGACCACTCCAAAGCTATAGGCATCACTTTTCTCTGTCAACTAATTCATCTGTAAGTATTCAGGATCCAAGTATCGAAGAGTTCTTTGCACTGCAGTAGCCAATTCTTTTTGATCTCTGGGAACCAATCTTCAAGTTTCAAAGTCTGAGACTTTTGCAGTGAAATTAAATCATCATCAAGCAATATGTTTGAGGACTTAACATCTCTATGAATTATAGGTGTCGAATTTGCAGAGTGCATATATGATAATGCATTCACTGTTTTTGTAGTTATTCTTAGATGGGTTTCCCATTGTATGGTGGATGCGCTACTTTCATGATTTATATAATTGAAGAGTGTACCTCTTGGGACAAATTCATAGACTAGCAAAGGAAATTGTGTTTCTAAACAATAGCCCAAGAGTTTGACAACATTTCTATGGTCAATTTTGGAGAGTAGAACAACCTCCTTAACAAATTGGTCAATTTGGTTTTGATACATTGTCTTGGACTTCTTGATGGCAACAATCCTTTTATCAGGTAAAAATCCTTTGTAAATTGTACCAAAACCTCCTTGGTCAATGATCCTACTCTCTACATGGTTATTTGTCGCCTTCTTTAGCCCTACTGTAAAGATTTTGGCTATTTTCTTGGATCCTTGTTGTTTGATGAGCTTCTGTTTTAAAATCAAAATTCCATTTTTTCGAAAGAAGCTTTCTCTAAGCTTCATAAGCTTTCTTTTCTTGTAGACGATGTACAGCCAAGAGCTATCCACAAGCATAGCAACTGGTGTGAGTGTTAAGTCCTATATTGAGAAAATATAAAAGAAAATAGTGTTTAATATACTTAAGTGCACTTTAGCCTATTAATTTAGGTTTTTGAGCTAAAGTTGTGTTCTACTTTATACATGATGTTTTTCTCATCATGGACAGGCTAGGGAAGGAATTTGCGAGAGGGCCCCTTGCCTTTTTTGTTATAAATTTATATGTAATTAAAATATTTATATATTATTATAGAAAATGATAAAGGCATAATTTAAACCTAATTTTAGCCCAATTTTTCTCTTAAATTAAAAAAAAAAAAAAAAAGAAAAAAAGAAAAAAAAAAAGGCTGCATGTGAAGGAGAGAGGATCTTAAACTAAAAAGAGAGAAAAAAAAAATTGATTTAGAAGTTATGCCAAAGTTAGATTTAAGTTATAGCTATATCATATCTCATTATTTATTATGATTAAATATTTATAATGAACAAAAAAAATCATTTGGCAGGATAAAATAAAATTAGACTCTTATCAAACTAGATTTGGTGCTTTATATGTTTTGGCAAATCCTGATCATATCAAAAAAAAGAAAAAGAAAAAGAGAAAGAAAAAGCTCTATCATTTATTGGTCACTCGTATGATTTTTTTTTTTTTTTTTCAAGCCGGCCATATGCATGATCTGCAATTTGCATGATAGATAGAGATTAGAGAGTATTGACTTCCTTTTTGACTGCTCAGGGCAAAAAATCTTTCTAATCCAGAACTCCTTTTTGTAGTGGTAATTCACGTGGTGTACACTGTACACAGTTTTATCTCCACCAAATCATTAATCTACAGGGCTGACTTGACGTTGACTAATGTATGTCTTCGTGTTAGGGTCTTTGTGTTAGGTGTTGCTCATCATGGGTAGTGTGGTAGCAGCCAGTAGGAGACGTCTGCCGCCCATCTATCCAAATCAGGAATCCGGTTCACCAATCCATGGTCATCGCGTCACGTGGATGACTAATCCACGGTCATGACGACAACAAGAGACTTCCGTCATTTATCCATCAGGAAGTTTACAAAATACCAACTTGATTAAGACCACTCACCCAATACCTTACTTACTCTCCCTTTTCCTCCTTGAATAAAAAAAAAATGATAATAATAAAAAAACCAATAACTTACTTTAAACAATTTGTTCAATGATTATCGCCTGCTGCTGCTGCTTAGAGGAGATTTTAGACTTTAGCACAAACCATAATCAACCTAATTAAATATATTCTATTATAGAGCAGTTAAGTCAACCAATTCACATAATAAACCTTTAAAATTAAAAGCATGTCCGCTTTAATTAAAAACTTGCATGTCAGATGGCTCCTTCCTTATAATATATGTACATGGTGATAATTCACAATCACATGGCCCATGGGTATAAGCAGTTGTTGAGTCATTTGGGTCTCCAAAATATGTCTATCCTATTATATTACGGAACAACTAAGTCAACCAATTCACATAATAAACCTTTAAAATTAAAAGCATGCTCGCTTAAAAAAAACTTGCATGTCAGATGGCTCCTTCATATCTCTCCAAAATCTATCCTATAATTAACAACCTACGTATGGGGTTGACTGATATGCAGGTCTTAATTAAGTCTTCTTCATCACGTGCGTGTAGGGAACACGCTCTAAATTAAGCCCATATAAATTGGGATTTGTTGAATGTACTCGTCCATTCAACCAAATTGTTAAGCAAACCACCGTATTCAACCAGAGCTGTGCAGATTAATCTCATACGGACACCAGCCCGCTCAATTAATGAAGGATTGTTAAGGATAACCTATGGGTTGACTGATTTAAGTCGTTGTGTTAGCTGTTGTTAGTCATCACATGTAGCTAGCGTGGTCAAGACGATAAAAGGAGACCTTTGCCATCTTATCTATCCATCCATCGGGAATTAATCTGGTTCACTAATCTAAGTCATCATGTCCTAACGTGGATGACTAATCCATGGTGAGGACGACAATACGAGACTTTCGCCATCTATCCATGCATCCTAATAAGAACGGACAAGTAGTCAAAAAACAAAAATATTAAGACTTAATGCTACAGCTTCCAATGAATCGTCGAAGAGTAAGTCCAATTCAGTTTTTATCAATCTAGGCCCCATGAGTGACTATAATTTGGAAAAGAAAAACCAAGAAGAAGGGTGTACTCCGAATAAGAATGGATTAGCAGTCAAAAGACAAAAATATTAAGACTTAATGATGCAGATTCCAATGAATCGTCGAAGAGTAAGTCCAATTCAGTTTTTTTCAATCTAGGCCCCATGAGTGACTATAATTTGGAAAAGAAAAGCCAAGAAGGGTATACTCTGAATAAGATTGGATAAGCAGTCAGGAAACAAAAATATTAAGACTTAATGATGTAGATTCCAATGAATTGTCGAAGAGTAAGTCCAATTCAGTTTTTCTCAATCTAGGCCCCGTGAGTGACTATAATTTGGAAAAAAAAAAAAAAAAGCCAAGAAGAAGGGCATACTCCGAATAAGAACGGATAAGCAGTTAGAAACCAAAAATATTAAGACTTAATGATGCAGATTCCAATGAATCGTCGAAGAGTAAGTCCAATTCAGTTTTTTTTCAATCTAGGCCCGTGAGTGACTATAATTTGGAAAAAAAAAAAAAAAAAAAAACCAAGAAGAAGGGCATACTCCGAATAAGAACGGATAAGTAGCCAGAAAACAAAAATATTAAGACTTAATGATGCAGATTCCAATGAATCGTCGAAGAGTAAGTCCAATTCTGTTTTTTTTTCAATCTAGGCCCCATGAGTGACTATAATTTGGAAAAGAAAAACCAAGAAGAAGGGTATACTCCGAATAAGAACAAATTAGCAGTCAGAAAACAAAAATATTAAGACTTAATGATGCAGATTCCAATGAATCATCGAAGAGTAAGTCCAATTCAGTTTTTTTCAATCTAGGCCCCATGAGTGACTATAATTTGGAAAAGAAAAACCAAGAAGAAGGGTATACTCCGAATAAGAACGGATAAGCAGTCAGAAAACAAAAATATTAAGACTTAATGATGCAGATTCCAATGCTAAGCGTAAGTCCAATTTCCTTTCACGATGCATACTATAAATTTATAAAACATGCTCTCCAGAGAACCTTCTTGGCTTTCTTTTTGACTGATGCTTTGTCTTCTACGTATCTTTCTAGTATTCAATTAAAATCTTAGTAGCCATTTTACCGATCCCAATGCTTTGTCCTCTTTATATGGTGTCCATGCTTGAAAGAAATTAGACCATTTTGTAAGAAGTTTAGGGAGAACAGAAAATATACTGAAACTCCAAGAGATTGCCTGAGAGCCAGATCTCATAAACGGAAGTAGTTGGTTTGAATCCCTTTCCATTATCAAATTATATAAGATTTTGTATGAATGTCCTTATTCTTAAGATTCCTTATCTCTTGAGTTTGATTAGGACTTAAAGTTATTGCTTATCTTCATTCGTTGCTTCAACAAATGGAGATGGTCTAATGAGTCGAAAGGCGGCTACGTAAAATAGCAATGATAGGAAAATACTTCACCTAACAAAAAGAAAAGACAACATTCAGTTACTTTTTTCAATCTTTGGGCACCATCACTGACATGTTGGGCTTTCAAGTCACCACCTAACATACAGAGAAAAAACAAAAAAGAAGGAAGTCATCCATACGCCCTGTTTGCAAGTAACGGGATAGAACTTCCATGCAGTAGAAAATCAACAATTCAAATTTATTTGACCGACACTAGATTTAAAATTTGTCCCAAAGCAAAATAGATTGAAAGTCTTTACTTGTATGGATATACTACACCACATACATATATTACTTTCTCCGAGTAAGGTAAGATCAACCATTTGAAAAATCAATGGGAGCCATTACCCATCTCTTCGTCTACTCTGTCTTCTTCTCTCTGTTTAGAATCTCCATTACACAAGACTCTATTACTCCAACTCAATCAATCATAGACGGTGGCACTACTTTAGTTTCAGCTGGCGGATCATTTCAACTCGGATTCTTCAGTAATTCCAATAGTCGCTATGTGGGAATTTGGTACACAGTATCTTCGAGACAGTTGTGTGGGTAGCCAACAGAAGCTCGCTTAGCGATCACTCGGGAGTTTTAAAGGTCACTGATGATGGAATTCTTGTGCTTCTTAATAGCACGAGTGGTGTTGTTTGGTCATCTAATACATCAAGAACCGTAGAAAATCCAGTTGCACAACTCTTGGACACCGGAAATCTTGTTGTGAAAGATAGAAACGATGATGACCCAGAGAAGTTTTTATGGCAGAGTTTTGACTATCCTTGTGACACGCTCCTACCAGAAATGAAGCTTGGATGGAATTTAGTAACTCGTCTAGAAAGGTTTTTATCATCTTGGAAGAGCACGGATGATCCTGCTCAAGGTGCGTTTTCAATACTGTTAGATCATCGTGGGCTTCCACAACAGGTTACTATGGAGGGAGATTCAATAAAGACTAGAGCAGGGTCATGGAATGGCCTTCGTTTTACGGGATATCCTCACTTAAGACCGAATCCAATATTTGAGTATGAATTCGTGTCGAATGAGAAGGAGGTCTTTTACAAGTACAAGCTCCGTAACACTTCTGCTTTCTCAAGAGTTATAATAAACACATTAGGCGCTGCGCAACGATTCAATTGGGTGGATCGAATACAGAGTTGGGAGCTTTTCTATACATATTACGCAGATGAGTGTGACAATTATGGCTTATGCGGTGGATATGCTATCTGCAACATCAATAAGTCTCCTGAATGTGCATGCATGGAAGGATTCTTACCAAAGTCTCCAAAACATTGGGATTCAGAACTAGATTGGTCAGATGGGTGTGTTCGAAGGACTCCTTTGGAATGCAATGGCGGAGATGGATTCCTGAAGCGAACGGGGGTGAAATTGCCTGACACATCTTCTTCATGGTATAACAAGAGCATGAGCCTCAAGGAATGCGAAGGAATGTGTTTGAAAAACTGCTCCTGCACAGCATATGCAAGTTTAGATGTCAGGGAAGGAGGAAGCGGCTGCGTGCTTTGGTTTGGTAGCCTAATTGATATAAGAGAATTCTCTGAGGGTGGGCAAGACCTCTATTTAAGGATGGCCATTTCAGAACTTGGTACGATTTCACTTCTATTTTCTCTTTAGATTTTTCTGAATTTTTTTTCTTATATTTTAAATAAGACATGGAAAACTATGTCGTCGGCTTTCTACCGGCGAAAGTACACTTTTTATATGTTTGTTCATTTTATGAGGTGGAGGGGACGATATACCATTAATTAAATGATTAAGTTTATAATTTTTTACATGTTAAGTTTTTTGATAAATAGTAATTTAAGGTGGTATCAAAGCAAAGCTCATGAATTGAAATCCAGTTATTGAGTTTATAAAACTTGCTTAATAAGCTGATCATACAACACTAGACAAATTGTAATGCTTGGAAAACTAGGAAGTAGTGGTGTTGAGATCAATCTGCTTCATCCCCCTATTTATCCATTTCCCCTATCTAGGCTATGGGCAAGATGAGTTATTCTCAATGATCACCTTACTGTATTGGTTTCTAGATTATCTTGAGAAAAGAGTGCTCTGGTCAGAAGAAACTAGTAGCAATTATAGTTAGCTCATCATTACTATTTGGGAATGACAATAGTTGCACTAGTCTCCATACATGGAAGAAGAAACTCAAAACCAAGGTAGAAACTCAAAACCCAAATATGCCTTTCACGAAGAACATATTTGGGGATGTATATTCGCTTTGGATAAAAGAACTATCAAAGATTTTTCATGCCCATGCATCTTTTGTTATTTTAGGAACAACAAAAAAAAGTCATGGGAAGGAAGATATGAGTTACCGATGTTTGATTTGGCAATTGATAGCTAATGCAACAGATAATTTTTCAAACAACAAGAAGTTGGGAGAAGGTGGATTTGGACCTGTGTACAAGGTAAATAACAACATAAATCGAAGAGCAATATTTTTCATTTTCAGGCAACATCATGCATTACTATTGAAACATATGCTATATAACAACATACATGTGTTACTATTGAAATGATGTAGTGCTACTGCGACGTTGTTTCTACAATGGTTTGCACAGCAATGATGATGTCGTTTCCACTTGTTGAAATGACACTCTCAAAAAGGTGTCATTTGCCAGTAACACACCATCTATGGCATTGTTGCATTGTTCAAACGACACATCTTTTGAGAGGTGTCATTTGCAACGTGAAGGATGCTGACACTAAAGAGGCATCACCATCCTTAGTGTTTTTGTATTGTCCAAGTTATATAGACTCTTTCATTTTCGTGGTAAATTGCGGATGGAAGAGATATAGGCGTAAAGAGGCTCTCAAAGAATTCTAAACAAGGACTCAAGGAGTTGAAAATGAAGTTATTTTGATTGCAAAACTTCAACATAATCTTGTGAAGCTTCTTGGTTGTTGCATTCAAGAATGAGAACATGTTAATCTATGAATATATGCCCAACAAAAAGCTTGGACTTTTATTTTGGTTTGAACCTTGACCTTGACTTGATTTAGAGCATTCATGTTTACTTATCCTCTTTAATTAATGAAATTGATTGTACTAACATGAGTGTGAAATTGCAGATCAAACAAAAGTAAATTACTAGATTGGCATAAGCGCATTAATATTATTCATGGTGTTGCTAAAGGGCTCCTATCTTCATGAAGACTCTAGATTCGAATTATCCATAGAGATCTCAAAGCTAGCAATATCCTTCTTGATAACAATATGAATCCAAAATTTCAGACTTTGGCCTTGCTAAATCATTGGGGAGATCAAATTGATTCCAAGACCAATAGGATTATTGGAACATAGTAAGTATGCTTAAACTTCTTTTATAGATTAAGTTCAACTATTTTAACTTCTTTTCTTTATGATGATATTTGTCGGTGGTTATATGTCTCCAGTATGCGGTGCATGGACAAGTACTCAATAAAATCTGATGTATTTAGCTTTGGAGTTTTAGTATTAGAGATAGTAAGTGGGAAGAAGAATAGGATTTTATCACCCAGACCACCACCTTAATCTTCTTGGACATGTAAGCAGCTCAAAGAGTGACATATCCTACTAATTTACTTTTTTTTTTTTAGGGAAACTTATTAACATTGCAGTTCCTACAGTAAAGAAGATCTTATGATGCCCTATTATTATGATGCTTTTTAATAGTCATAGGCCAATTTGAAGGCATGCAGTCTGAACCACTAAAATTTGGCTTTCATTTCTTCCAGGCATGGAAACTATGGATTGAAGGCAAGCCAATGGAACTAATCGATGAATTGGTAGGTTACTCTTGCACTCTATCTAGTGCATTAAGACACATTCATGTGGGTTTGTTATGTGTGCAACAAAGACCAGAAGATAGACCAAACATGTCATCTGTCGTTCAAATGTTGACTAGTGAGATTTTATTGCCTAAGCCGAAACAGCCGGGGTTCTTTACAGATTCAGCTACAGCAGATTCTTCATCTAGCAAGCACGTAACTTGTTCAGCTAATGAAATCACCAATACAGTGCTTGAAGCACGATAAAGTACGTCTCTTGATAGCAAAATCAAAGAGTTGTTTTAATAGGAATTTATGTAATCTTAATTTCAGCATATTTAGCTAAACAAAAATCATTTGGAAGCTGCTACTCTTTAGGACAGAAGGGTCAAAAAGATAAAGAGCTTTGGCTTAGTGCCAGGCTGATCCTACTATATTCATGTTGTTTATTCATATAGTGAATTAGTCTTTACACATGGGACTAGTATCATGTATTTCAGATAATATCATGTGTTTCAGAGTGTTCTTTGAATAATTTTAGTATAAATTTATTCCAAAACATGATCTCCAGAAACCTCTTGCTTTCTTTTACCGACTGATGCCTTGTCTTCTGCATATCTTACTAGTATTCAATTAAAAATTATGTAGCCACTTTGTAACTCTTCTGTACTGAAAGTTAAATACCTAAAACATATAGCCTTTTTGCTGTTGTCTTTTACTGGCAATAGCAATAAAAGTAATTATTAAAGCACTAGAGTAGATGTATAAAACAAATTTTTTTTTCTTGTCTTAAATTCAAACTTGCTTGCTTGACGAAGAATCTATTTATGGCAGAAAGCTTTGGGTAAGCAGACTAGGCTCTTTAGGCTGAAGTACATTACTGGTTTTCTTTTCTCTTTTTTCTTTCCTTCTTTTTTTTTTTTAATTTTTTATTTATTTGGGTCTTAGAAAACTTGGGAGAAGGGAATGAAACTATAAAGTAGCTTTCTATCTTAAGGGATAATTACATGGCAAGAAGTAGTTGTGTCTAAATAAAGTGTTGCTGGAGCAGATATCACAATAAATAACACCCATTACGGTGATGTGGGAAACTGGATTTGTTGGTTGAGCAATGGGGGAAAGTGGACGAGTGTAGAGATATGCAAGAACAAGGAAAATTATAGAATCCATGGGAGCTAAATTTGGAGAAGTGGGAAAAAGCTTCTACAGAAGCTTCAATAGTTATAGCTATTGATTGCACAATGCTTAATCTATTCACCAACTGTAATCAGAGAGTTAAAATGCTTAATCTATTCAGAACAAACAAAGACATGTGAGGAGCCTTTTTGGCAGATTGCACAATGCTGGAGAGATGAGATATCATTGCTCTGTAGCAGATTAAAAACTATTTGGAGGTGCTGTGATTTCTCATGTTGGAGAACATAAAGTTCAAGGACTGAAGGACCATGTTGCAGTAGAAGATTGGAATTTTTTTATTTTGATAATATATTTATGTTGGAAGGCTTGCCTGCTCTCTGACTCATTTTGTTCCTTCACTTTCTGTACCAGAATGATTATGATTACAGATGTTTTTGTACATAAAGAATTGCACTGCATCTCACTCCCTTGATTCTGTGATTTATTGTTGATTTTCTTTGGTAAGTAAAGCAGAGTTTTATGTAACAAACCAACACATGCCCCTTTTAAAGTTGTTCAACGCTTGATTTTGTTTGAGGCATTTCAAGTTGGCTTTGTTTTGGTTTGATGCTGTAAGCTTGGTTTGCCTTCTACTGTGAATAAAAAAGCTATACAGAGTTGTATAAGGATAATGTGGATAGTTTGAGAAATTTTATTTTGTGTGCTTTGTAGGATTTGTTAGATCAAAATTTATCACATTTTCGAAATAAGAATTTGCAAGCAAAACACCTGGCATGTTAGGATACAAGGGGGGACAACATAAGGCTGCTTGGAAGTTACAAACATATGGTTTTCTAGTACTATCAACTGGAATTGGTGATGTCTTTGAGGTTGTAGCATTTGTTTTTTAGTTGGTTATGGATGGTGTAAAAAGTTTAAGGAGAAAAAGAGAATATATTGAAACCCACGCGAGATCGACTGAGAACCGCATCTCATAAGCCTCCTTTCCATTCCTTAAGGCCAAAAGAAAAATAAATATATAAATACATAGAGAATATATTGCTTGACATGACTTACGTGTCCAAGAAGGTTGAGATTTGTGGTTTGGATGAATGAATCTCATATTTCTCTTGCCATTAGCTATCTCTAGTACCAAAACACCTAAGTAATTAGTCAGATTTCACTGAGAAGAGTCCAAAAATTCTCTTGTTGACGACCCAAGAAGCAAGATCTTTGTAGCAATCCAAATGCAAAAGCAATCGAGTTGTTAAAGTATATTCTCCAATGATCGATGAAAAGTTCCAATCTGTGAAGGAGGTTGCACTATTAATAGCCAATATAATCGCGAGGGATTCACCTTCAAGTGATAAGGAGTTACAATCGAAGGAGCTGCCCATATTGACAGCTAAGGCAGTAGCAAAAGCTTTCACCAATATTAGCATCCAGTGAGGTGTGTTTCCTAGAGACAGCAACAATGATATTGTTGTTGGAGTCATTGAGAGTGGTAGCAGTGATGCAGATCAGACTCAAAGATTGTGCTTCTCTGTTATTGCGATCGATCCTGCGATCGATCGCATGATTGAGTGCCCACCTGCGTTCGATCGCACCCACGACTACGATTGTTCGCAGAACTCGAGCCCAACGTCAAAAGCTACTGAGGAAGCAACTGATGGAAGGAGATCGATCGCATGATCAAGCGCCTTCCTGTGCTTGATCGCACCGTGATGCAATTGATTGCACACGGGGACTTATGTTACTTTCTCCGCATTTTAATTATCAAACCCGATGTTATTTAGTTGTTTTAGTAGTCTTAAGGTTTTGGGAGTCTTTATTTCGCTATTTTATTAGGTTTAGGGTTAATGAGGTATTTATGTAATATTTTAAATAGGTTTAGGGTTTTGTGGTTATAAATATATGCTTATAACCTCCAAACAATTCAGTTGATTATTATTAATTCGTTGAATAAGAATCTCAGAGTTGAATTTTCTTACCCTTTTTCCCTTAAAATCGTAGATAGATTCTAGATTTTGAGAAGAGTTCTTAGATCATTGATAGACTCACGATCTAGAATTACCTATCCGTTACTTAATTGTTGTTCTTTGCTGCAGCCCACTAAGTCGTGCTGCATCAAGCAGCCACGACCATACCTTTGTGCATTGCCACATCAAAACTAGCCTTCAGAAAACCAAATGGTGGAGAGGTCCATAGCCATGGCAGCTAAGATTTGAAATTCATGAACCCTTTTCTGTGGAATGGAGAGAATGGCCGCATGAGGGTGTAGTATGGCTTTGATCCAAGCCGAAATGGGTTGAGAACTAAACACAGCCGTATTCAGGGCCCATTTGGTACTTCTTCAAACAATCCTAGAGATAGGACAATCCAATAAAAGATGTTGAATGGTCACAATTTGGCCTTTACAGATGGGGCAATTCCATCTCTCAATTGAAATCTCAGTGATGAATCTACAAAGATTGCAATTCTTATCAAAGACCATAAGCATCCATCTCTTGAGCTACATGGTGGAACACACAAAGGTCAACCCACTATCTGATATAAACCAGTGGTTTTTCTATGTTGAGTGTGTGTTTGAAGGGCTTAAAAATGCAGTTATGTGAAAGATTAAGTGTTTTCATATTGATTATATATGGTGTTTTTATATCATTTGTTTGGTTTACGAACTCTTCGAAACAGCCTCAAAATCTAGTGTTGCAACTCTTAAATTCGGGAAACCTTGTCTTAAGAGATGATAGGAAAGATGGAAGTTCAGAAAACTATTTGTAGCAGAGCTTTGATTACCCATCTGATACATTGCTACCAGATATGAAGATAGGATGGGAGTCTAACGTCGTGGAAAAACTCAGACGTTCCATCTCCAGGACACCTGGTTTGGGGGCCTGCTATGAATAACTACCCCGAGGGAGTTTTGTGGCGAGGCTCAGAGAAATACTACCACACTGGCCCATCAAACGGCGTCGGATTTAGCTGTTCTCTAGATTTGAAGACGAATCCAGTTTTTGATTTCAATATTGTCAACAATGACAACGAGCACTACTACATATACAGATTGAAAAATAACTTTGTTATCTCCAGAGTAACCCTGAACCAGAGTCACGATGTGCTTCAACGTGAGATATGGATAGAAGCAGAGGAGACTTGGAAAATCTATGCAACATTGCCTACAGACTACTGCAAGTCTGCGACGATTATGGCCTTTGTGGCGCCTACGGAAATTGTATCATCAGTGAATCTCCCGTCTGCCAATGTTTGAATGGATTCAAGCCCAAGCCACAAGAGAAATGGGAGTTAATGGATTAGTCCCAAGGCTGTGTACGCAGCGAACCGTTTAGCTGCAATGATAAACATAAACATGGGTTTGTCAGATTTGTTGGCTTGAAAATCCCAGATACAACCCATTCATGGCTCAACGAAAGTATGAATCTCAAGGAATGCAGGGCAAAATGCTTGGACAACTGTTCCTGTATGGCTTATGCAAACTCAGATACCAAAGGAGGAGGCAGTGGCTGCGCCATCTGGTTTGGTGATCTAATTGACATCAGAGAATTTCCAGAAGTTGGGCAGGATCTTTACATTCGAATGGCAGCTTCAGATATTTTAGGTATAATATGATCAATATTGGCATTGAAGAAGTTACATTCATAATTGAAGTATTTTATATGCTGCGACTTAACTATTTCTTATTTGCTGTTTCATGAATATCCACCACCAAGAGATGAAAGATGATACTGAAAAGATCAAGACAGCAGCGATAGTTTTAGGTTCCGTTATAATTGTTTATGTGATGCCCTTAGCTAGCAAATACATTCGCAGAAGCAGGACAAAGTTAAAAGGTAACATTACTTACCACCTTTCTAGAACATGTTGATAATGTCTTTTGGTACTTAGAATGATCTTTGTTCTCTGACTTTACTCTCAATGCTATCGGAGTCGCATATGTGAGAGTAAAAAGATTTAAGTTTCACATTGAAAAAAATACATAAGAGTGTGTGCTTATTATAACATTATTGGGCACGCTCACTATCTCTAGGACCAAAACACCTCAATTAAATTAAAATTAGTCAGATTTCACTGAGTAGAGTCCAAAAATTCTCTTGTTGACGACTTAAGAAGCAAGAACTTTGTAGCAGTCCAAATGCAAAAGCAATCGAGTTGCTGAAGTATATTCTCCAATAATCGATGAAAAGTTCCAATCTGAGAAGGAGGCTGCACTATTAATAGCCGATATAATCGTGAGGGATTCACCTTCAAGTGATAAGGAGTTGCAATCGAAGGAGCTGGCCATATTGACAGCTAAGGCAGCAGCAAAAGCTTTCACCAATATTAGCATCCAGTGAGGTGTGCTTCCTAGAGACAGCAACAATGGTGTTGCTGTTTGAGTCACTGAGATTGGCATTGCCACATCAAAACTAGCCTTCAGAAAACCAGATGGTGGAGAGGTCCATAGCCGTGGCATCTAAGATTTGAAATTCATGGACCCTTTTCTGTGGAATGGAGAGAATGGCCGCATGAGAGTGTAGCATGGCTTTGATCCTAGCCGAAATGGGTTGAGAACTATACACAGCCGTATTCAGGGCCCATTGGTACTTCTTCAAACAATCCTAGAGATAGGACAATCCAGTAAAATGTGTTTGAATGGTCACAATTTGGCCTTTACAGATGGGGCAGTTCCATCCCTCAATTGAAATCTCAGTGATGAATCTACAAAGATTAGCTCCAATTCTTTTCAAAGACCATAAGCATCCACTTTTGGTACATGGTGGAACACACAAAGGTCAACCCACTGTCTGATATAAACCAGTGGTTTTTCTGTGCATCTCTCTCACACTTTTTCTTAGGATATGTTTGAGTGTGCATTTGAGAGGCTTAAAAATACGGTTATGTGAAAGATTAAGGCCTGGTTTGGATAGGCTTTTTTTTTTTTTTTTTTTTTTGGATTTTTTAAGAATCCAATGTGAATTCTTTGTTTGGATTGAGAAATTCGAAACTCAAATTTTGAAACATTAGAAACAAACTCAAGCTTGAGAATCTGAAGTAATAAGATTATTTCGAAAACCAAAAAATATGAATCTGAAAGAAAAAAAAAAATGCCTATCCAAACCAGGCCTTGTTTTCGTTCATATTCATTATATTTGGTGTTTTTATATCGTTTGTCAAATTTTTATTGAAAGCTGTAAAAATAAGTTTTACACCAAGGGCGCTCAACCAAAATTTAAGTGCTCGCACCTTCTGGCAACGAATTGTGAATGCATTGTATGAACTCTAACCACGGCAATCTTTGCAACCAGGAATAATGTTTGAAATAGATAATATTTATTTAATGGTTAAGATTTAAAGTTGATGTATCAATGATGACATCCCCATATTTAGATTTAAAGTTGATGTACCCATTCCGATCCTTGCTCAGAGGACCTCCCCGCTCCAACCCGCGATCAACCCGTGCTTATTGGTGTTGCGGCAGCTGGCCCTCCCATTCCCGTCGCACACCCACGCCATAGCCAGCGACCCACAATCAGAAATTTCTTACATTTTTTTTTGGTCTGTTCCGGTCTGCTGTTCAGATTCACATAGATTTGTTTGAGCACGTTTTGTTGACTCTGCGCATTCTGAGGAAGGAGACCCCTTTTCTTTTCAGCCTTTAGGTAACTTCTCGAATTATCTCCTTTCTTCCTTTTTTTTTTTTTTTTTTTTCTTCATTTTGTTTTCCTTTTAAGTTTTTTTTTGGGTTGGATCAGACCATTCTTGTAAGTGTAACCATTTCCTATATTTTTTACCAAGCCCAAACTAGTATCATATTCCATTTTTGTCCAAGCCCAATTTTTGCCCAACTGCATTCCAAATATACTACATGTAGTTTAGGCTGGTTACACATACCCTAAGCTACAAGTAGTTTAGTGTCACACCAAAAAAAAAAAAAAAAATTTGTTTTCATCATGGTTGAAACTACAATACCAACAGCCTCTACAACTCCCACAACCTTTACAATGTCTACACCTCCTTGTCAAGATCCCAATCACCATCTATACCTCCATCATTCCGATCATCCTGGGGTTGTATTGGCATCTCAGTCTCTTAATGGAGAAAATTATCAAACTTGGAGCCGGGCAATCATTATGGCTCTCAGCGCCAAGAACAAGCTTGGATTCATTGACGGGACCATCTCTCAACCAGAAACCTCCTCCGAAGATTTTTCACAATGGAGTCGTTGCAACAATATGGTAAAATCTTGGTTATTAAATTCCATTTCTCATGACATTTGCACTAGTGTTATTTATTGCAACCTTGCGATATTTGGTCGGATCTTAAAGAGCGATTTTCTCAAGTGAATGGGCCCGCATGTTTCAACTAGAGCAAGATATTAGCACCCTCGTTCAAGGCACCATGCCTATTGCCACATACTTCACAAAGCTTCAAAGGCTTATGGGATGAACTATCACCACTTCAGCCCAATTGCCCTTGCACCTGTGGTGCACAAAAGAGGCCTTAAACTACAACAATGTCACTATCAAGTTTCCTCATGGGTCTCAATGAGTCATATGCAGCTGTTCGAGGACATATCCTCTTAATAGAACCATTGCCTTGATATCGTGCATATGCCTTGGTCCTTCAAGAGGAATGCCAACGAAAAGCATTATTGCCCCACCTACCATTGAGGGCATTGCCTTGGTTGCCAAAGGCAACCTACCACCACGGAAGGACAACCGATATGGCTTTCGGAAGAAGGAACGACCAAAGTGTACTCATTGCGGTCGGATGTCATACTATTGAGCGGTGCTACCACCTTCAATGGATTCCCTACTCGTCAGAAGATGACTCTATATCTAGCTCAAGCTTTGGTCCTAAGCCCCGTGCTAATCGTTTCCACTACCGAGTTTCCTTTCACACGATCAATGCCAACAGCTCCTTGCAATTTTGAATAATGTCACCCCACAACAATCCATGGGTGTAGTACCAATCATCTCTCTCGTGCATCTTCTATCCTATCTAATGATTCATTATGGATTCTTGATAGTGAATTGATCATATGGTATGTTCTCCCACCGCCTTGACCAAATCATATCCTGTTCATGGTCGTCTTGTCCAATTACCGATGGCTCATATGCTTCGTAACTCACATTGGATCTGTGATTTTTCTCCATCACTTATTCTTCATAATGTCCTTTGTGTTCCTACTTTTCATTTAACTTGATCTGCATGCGTACACTATGCCGAACATTGTATTGTCTCATTATTTTTCTTTGACTTTTTCATTCAAGACCTTCGCTCGATGAAGATGATTGGTCCGGCAATGAGCGGGGATGGCTGTATTACTTCACCAACACAAGACCACACGATGTCAAATGGCAAAGTCAACCTCCCAACTTTGGCATCGTCGATTAGGTCACCTCTCTAATAAAGTTTTGTCATTTCTTTAATAATGTATCGACATTTGTAGTTCAAATTCAGAACAATGTCTTGTTTTTTTCCTTTAGCAAGCAAACACGTATTCCATTTCCAACTAGTCAAATTTCTTCCATTGCACCTTTTGAATTAATACACATTGACATTTGGGGTGGTTATCGCACACCTTCCATTAATGGGGCATGTTATTTTCTTACTATTGTTGATGACTACACCGATGTACGGGTCTATTTGATGCAACATAAATAAGCTCGCCCCTTCTACAATCCTTCATTAATCTTGTCGAGAACCAATTCTTGACTACCATCAAAATAATTCGTAGTGACAATGGCCTGAATTCACTATTCCATCATTTATTCGATAAAGGAATCATCCATCAAACCAGTTGTGTCTCTACTCCACAACAAAATGGAGTTGTTGAACGCAAGCATCGCCACCTTCTTAATATGTCTCGAGCCTTACTCTTTCAAGCCCACTACCCACAAAATTTTGGGGAGATGCCATCCTCACTGCTACCTATTTGATCAATAGAACTCCTACTCCCTCTTATTTGGCAAAACTCCATATGAGACATTACACAACTCAAACCTCAATACAATCACTTAGAGTTTTGGTTGTTTGTGCTTTGCTTCCACTCATTCACACAATCCATCAAAATTTGCCCCACGTGCTATACGATGTGTCTTCCTAGGCTATCCATATAGTCAAAAGGATATTCTATATGATCTTGATCACCACAAAATCTTTATTTCGCGTGATGTTCTTTTTATGAAGATCATTTCCTTTTTCCAAAACTTCCCCCTAAGCCATCTCTCCGTCTTACCTATCCCTTTTGACCTCCCCGATGATGTCACTACCCACTATCACCTATTGTCAAGCTCGTTGCCCTTCCACCATCAAACTACCCATTCTCCACCTCCGATCACTTGGCGATCCACTCGGTTAACCCACCACCTGCATACTTAGGTGATTTTCATCTTGCATAAGCTTTGCCATCTCGTACCACTCAATCATCCGAATCAGCATTGGTGCGTTCTCGTGTACTTTACCCCTTGATGCCTTTTTATCTTACAAATGTCTCTCTAACCATCATCGTCCTTTACTACTATTTCCTTTGCACAAGAACCCAAATCTTTTTGTGCCATGCAGCATTCCCATTGGCGTGATGCAATGCGTGTTGAGGTGGATGCTCTAGAGTCGACTCACATGGACTTTGACTCCTCTTCCTTGTAAGAAACCCATTGGTTGTAAATGGGTTTATAAAATAAAATATCACCCAGATGGTTCTGTGGAACGCTACAAAGCTCGATTAGTGGCTAAGGGCTACAAACCAAAGTGTCGGCCTTGATTATACTGAGACATTTGCTCCTGCCGCTAAGATGGTCAATGCTCGGTCTTTCCTTGCCCTTGCCGCTCTTGTGGATGGCATTTGCATCAACTTGATGTAAACAATGTCTTCCTTCATGGTGACCTTCACGAAGAAGTCTACGTGCACCTTTCTCCTGGTTTCGGACGAAAGGAGGAGACTAGAGTTTGCAAACTCAATAAATCCTTGTATGGGCTTAAACAAGCATCAAGACAATGGTATGCAAAACTCTCTTCCACCCTCATTAATGCAGGATGTAAGCAATCTAAGGCCGACTACTCATTATTTGTCCGATCCCATGAAGGTAACTTTACAGCTATTCTCGTATATGTAGATGATATTATTTTGGCAGGCAATAACTTGGAGCAGATTCAGAAGCTTGAGAAACATTTAGGTGACCATTTTAAACTCAAGGACTTAGGCAACCTGAAGTATTTTCTAGGTATTGAAGTGGCTCGTTCAAAGAAAGGCATCTTATCACAAAGAAAGTATGCTCTTGAAATACTTGAAGATACAGCTTTCTTGGTGCTAAGCCTAGTACTTTTCCCATGGAGCAAAATCACACTCAAGAAAAATGATGGAGACCTCATTACGGATCCTCATCATATCGTGGACTAGTTGGTAAGTTGATTTATTTAACCATTACCGACTAGATTTGTCATATGCAAGGTGTGTTGAGTCGCTTATGGACAAACCACGCACATCCCATTTAGATGCAGCACATAGAGTATTACGCTACATCAAGTAGTCTCCAGGACAAGGAATCTTCTTATCAGCCACAAGCAACATTCAATTACATGCATTCTATGATGTAGATTGGGCACAATGTAGAGACACTCGACGTTCAATCACTGGATATTGCATACTCCTTGGAAGCTTACCAATATCTTGGAAAACAAAGACACCAAGTCAATACGAGCTATGGGCCTCAACCTGTTGTGAAATTACCTGGTTAAAACAACTGTTAGCAGACCTCCATATCCCACATCCACAACCAGCGAAATTGCATTGTGACAACAAGGCGGCCATCCACATCGCTTCGAATCCCGTCTTCCATGAAAGAACAAAACATATAGAGATTGATTGTCACCTCATTCGGGAAATGTTGCAAGATGGCATAATTCAGACTTTCCACATACCTACCACTCAACAACCTGCTGATCTATTTACTAAGGCGTTGGGTTCAACACAATTCCATTATCTACTTGGCAAGTTGGGTGTCATGAATATCCACTCCAACTTGAGGGGGAGTGTTGAGGAAACAAATATGTGCAACGGTCATAAATCATTTGAGAAAGGCAAATTCCCAACCAGCAACGTTAACATTCCTTTTGCATAAATAAATTCCATGTATAGAAATTTTTATCATTAATTTACAACGGCTATATGGCCCAAGTTTTGTGTATAAATACCCAATCATGTAAACCAATTATAATCAAGTAAATATACAAGTATTTTCGTATATCGAGTTTTATCAATAAATTTTCGCCAACTTTGCTTACTCTTTAATTCCCCAACCTTTGTTGTGAAATTATGATTATCTCTAGTTTAAATGAGCGGCAGAATATCCAGTTAGTTATATTTGAGAGGTATTTTTGTCATCTCAAAAATGAAATAATAAAAATACCATTTAAATATAATTAACTGAATACTCTCCAATTAATTTAAATCAAAGAGGATCTAGTTTCTTCATTTTTAAATAGTCGCTGTTTTAGATACATAATATAAGCCAAATTTATAAAATACATACTATTAATTTCTTTTAAAATGGAGATAGCCAACCCCATTCACGTGTAGAGCTATTTCAGGCATCTCGTGTACCCTATTTATGATAACCAATTTTTTTGGTATAGGATTCTCTCAACAATCTTAAATACTATTAAATATATAAATCTTTAAATATTAACTATAAAATAGTACTGCTTTGACCTAAATTAATAAATGGATAAAGTTCTTTTTTTCTTTTTTTAGAAGGAAAGAGTGGATATATATATATATATATATATATATATATATATATATATATATATACACGCTTCTGTTGTTATCTACACCATCTACTCACCATTTTGTGTCTCAAATTTTCTTTTTTCTTTTTTTTTTTATTGTTTTGAAAAAATCAAAACACTCACATAAGATGATGAGTAAATGATCTTAGGAATAAAGAGAAGCATTTCTCATATATATATATATATATATATATATAGTGCGTCATACATGACACACTACTACTCCAGGTCATGATGCTATATACATATATATGCCTCACAATCTGGCTTACTAATTAATAATACACATTGAAAATGCCTTGACAGAAGCAGCAAAAGCAGCCACCCATCGGCAAAAATCTCTTAAGATTTTCATTTTTGTTGAATTTACCTCAAGAGATGTTAAGCTGTAAGACCAATTTCACATCAAGAGAACCTAAAATCACTGAGAATAATGGCTTGGAGCTTTGTTGGGGCTCACTATGATGCTTAAGTCTGTTGAGAACTTTGAAATAAATCTTTTTTTTTTTTTTATAGAAGAAGAGTTTTGTAATTAATGTCTTTTAAATGAGTGAATGAAGTGCTTGATAAAATATAAAAATGTATATATATATATATATATTAAAGATATAAAAAGTGGAATAAGGAGAGAGAGAAGAGAGAGAGAGCGAAAGTATGTAATGGACTATATTGCATTAAGACTGAATAAATTAAGAGTATTATAGAGGCCTCTATTTATAGAGAGGCTATAAGTAATAGGCAAGTAACATAGAGAAAAGAGCAAAAGTATGTAAAGGAATATATTGTATTAAGACTGAATAAATGAAGAGTATTATAAATGCCTCTATTTATAGAAAAGCAATGACTGATAGGCAGGTAACCTAGTAAACTAAGGAAAGGTAAACCTAGTAAGCTAAGGAAACCTTAGAATCAATAAGGAAATAAATAACCCTAGAATAATAAATAACCTAACATAATATTCTTAACATTAATATACAATCCCTTGAAATATGGAGGAGAAAATCATGGGATTGTTGTCTTGTCTAGATATACTTGTTCTGATTAAATTTTGTCTTCTAACACTCCCCTGCAAACTGATGATAGGAACTAATGTTAGTTTGATAAACAAAACAAATAATTGGCCGTTTGTTGGTTGAATCTTGACATAAACCATCAAGGGTGGTCCGATCCTTGTAAAAAAACACAAATGGGATATCCTTTGGACAAATGAATCTGCTAAATTACCAAGGGACGGTCGGATCTCGCCACAAATATCAAGGCCCAATCAAATCTTGACACAAAACCACTAATGAATGATCAGATTTCACCGCAAATTAAACTATCAAAAACCAAAAAATACCAGTTGATATATGATTTTATTTTATGTTATTTATATATTTATTTATTTGAGTTGGGTTCAAGATGAAGGTGAGAGAGAGAAAAAAAGGTATGACTAAGAGAGATAACGGGCAAGGTGTTTGAAGAAATCACTTAGAGGGACAACAAAAAAGGAACAAGAATGATGTTAATTATTCGATTTAGGCTATGATACCATGATGAAATATAAAAATTTATATATATTAAAGATATAAAAAGTGGAACAAAGAAAGAGAGAAGAGAGAGAGAGCGAAAGTATATAATGAACCACATTATATTAAGACTGAATAAATGAAAAGTATTACAAAGGCCTCTATTTATAAAGAGGTTATAAGCGATAAGTAAGTAACATAGTAGACTAAGAAAAGATAAACCTAATAGGCTTAAAAAACTCTAGAATCAATAATAAAGTAAATAACATTAGAATAATATATAACCTAACATAATATTTTTAACATTAATATATAATCCCATGAAACATGAAAGAGAAAATCATAAGATTATTGTCTTATCTAGATATGCTTAATCTGAATAGATTTTGTCTTCTATTAGTGGTTACTTCTTCTTTTAAACCATGTTTTCCTCTCGTTGAAGGTCATCCCTCCTTCTTATGACTTTGTCACGTGTCTTCTATTGACTGGATTGTGCATGTGTTGTTCGTTCATGAATCAAGGTCACACGCTCTGACGATGGTAACCCTTCTTTTGTCACGGGCCAAGTGACGTTCTACCCTTGTGACGAGAAGATAGTGATGTTGTCGTTCCATTTTCAGAGTAGATTCTTCAGAAAAGATATTGATTGATACATCAACGATATAAGAAATAAGAAGATGAGAGTACGGCATCTACATTATTCAGTCGCATAATTTTATAAACATTATTTTTAAATGTCTTTTTCTATTAGAAAAACTATTTTTTTTTCCCCTTTAATTTCCATTATTTTTTGGAAAGCCAAGTATTGATTTAATAATTTCCATTAATATTAGAGTATCTCCAACAAATACTTCAAAATAGCATTTTAGCTAAATATAAAAGTTTTGCCCATCCAACAGAGCTTCTAAAATAGTGTTTCTTCTTGCGGATATACAGAAACTTTCATATTTGAAGATTACTGTAGCAGCTGTTAAGGCTTATTTTATGATATTTTCTCTTTGTTTTTTCAATTTTTTTAATCTTTTTTTTTCTCTCTCTCTCTTTCTCTCATTCTCCCCTAGGGGTGTAAACGAGCCGAGCCGAGCTCAAGCCTAGGCTGTTCGGGCTCGGCTCGTTTATTATTGGGCCAAGCTCGAGCTAGCTCGAGTCGAGCTCGATTGCAGAGCTCGGCTCAACAAGGTTTGATTCGAGCTCGAGCTCAAGTCGAGCCCTAAGCTCGAGCTCGATTCCTCTAAAAAAAATAAATACAAACAAGAAAACAAAACGAAAAAAAAAAGAGGCTTGGAGGAGCTCTGAGGCACGTGATGGTGATGGCGGCAATGGTGGCGGCCGAGAGCTCAAGGCCCGGATCCCAAGGAGTGGTGCGTTGATGGATTTGACTTCAAACATACAAATCTAGTTTTGAAAATTACAAATCCATAAACATAAAAAAAAAAAAATCAAGGATGAGATGCTCGTGAGAGAGAAAGAGAGAGAGAGAACAACCGAGGAGAGCGAGAGAGAGGCCGATAAGTGCGAAGGAGGTAGAGAGGAAGATGAGGCTTATGGGTATTGGGTATAGAAGAAGCAGTGAGAGGGAAAGAGAGGTCATGAAGCTGCTGAAAATGAATGAAGAAGAGTTTTAACTTTTTAGAAGTTGACACTGACACGTGCAATGCAGCAGCCTCGAGGGTAATAATGTGATACCAAGGCCCAAGGTAGTACCAACTACCAGAAATTTGAAAGCCTAAAACCACTGTGCCTCATACCGTGGTATTGGTATTATGTATATAATATAAATAGTATATAACTAAAACTAAGGGTGTAAATATAAATAATATATATTTATATAAATATTTATATATACATAATATATATAATATAAATATATAAATATTTATATATACATATATATAATATAAATATATAAATATTTATATATACATAATATATATAATATAAATATATAAATATTTATATATACATATATAATATATATATGAGTGATTCTTAGTGAGCTTCATTTATTATTCGAGAATAGGTGTTCACGGCGCTTCATTTAATATTCGAATGAGCTCGAATCGAGCTTATGCGAGCCGAGCAACTTGTTGCATAGCGCTTCACTCATTTAACACCCCTATTCTCCCCCAACGCATGCTTTTCTCCTAGCTCTTTTCATTCCAAACCCATCCAAGATCAAATCAATCTCTTTCTCCCCTTCGTCTCAACGCCCATCCAAAATCAATAATCAAAATCAACCCATCTTCGTTCCAACCCATCCAAGATCAAGAATCAAAATCAACCCATCTTCGTCTCAACCCATTCCAAACCCATTTCGAGCACAACGAGCTTCAGCTCGATATGATGAATTGAAACTCAAATCAAACATCGAAAATTACTAGAATTAAATACCTATAATAGAAACCTCACGAGGCTTGTCCGGAGCATGAAGACGACAAGCTTACTCGATCCGACTATGGGAGTGAAACGGAGAGCGATTGTGGCAGAGGATGAAGTTCCGCTGATCGCGAGGAACTCGAGGTTCTTCAAAACTGACTGGTTGGCGATCCCCATGGCTCGACTTGAAGAAAATGAAGAGAAGAGGACGAGAGATGGGGAGAGATGAGGAAGAAGACGTCGGGTGAGAGAAATGGGAAGAAAATGAAGATAAAAATAATAAAATAATATTAAAATAATAATATTTAATTAAAAGAGATGGTTAAAATAGAAGTTCACTGGAGTGAGTGTGTAGTTAAAAAAAAAAAAGAATTATAATAAGTGACTAAAATAGTCACTTGCTGGAGATGCTCTTAAAGCTGTTGCAGTGTGAACACATTGATTATAGAAACTGACATATTTGTATGGATATCTCCATACCATAAATTTATGTGGCTTCTATCACTTCCTCCTCTTTCACATGCTACATATGAGTTACTTCAATCAAAAGCCCAGTAGTCGAGGAAACATCCTTCTTCTTGGTTGGTCCAATTTCTAAGCTATGAAAAAGTTAATGCTAAAATAATCCAAAATCAAAGACTCGATCAACATAAATTAAGTTGAAGAATCGTCAAAATTGGTCGCTCAACACCACCATTGGAGAACTTGTAACTTGGAAAGCAGAGAGCTCTAGAGCTGCAAATCAATGGGAAGTAGTACTCTTCCCTTTACGTTTATTGTTCTTAACTTGGCCTTTTTCTGCTTCCAAATCTCCTTCGCTAGGGAGTTGCTCATTTTTTTGTAGATCTAGACCTTATTGCTACCTAGAGTGGTTCCCCTTGACTGTTTACTACTAAAAATCCAAAATTTGAACTAGTACCATCACATAGGTGCTAATACATTTACAATTTTTATGAAAATGATAAAAGCCTGATGTGGCATGTGCCACGTCAGGGGCGTGATTACTGTAGCAACTCGAAGGTTGTAAGTGTAACACTACTCAACCTGAAGTATTGCCAAATGGTGTATGGGGTGTTCACGACAGACATTAAGGTATTTCGATGATTAGAAGCGTCACATTTTTTTTGGGATGTTGCATTGTTTTGATAGTGAGGAATGTCGAGTGGAATGAGTTGACTAGGCACATGGAACGATCGGCGTAATCAAGCGCATGCCTGCGCTCGATCGCACTCATGACTGTGCTCGAGCGCACACAGGACCTTATGTTAATTTCTTGTGTTTTAGTTATTAATTACGACTCTATTTCCTTGTTTTAGTATAATTAGGGTTTTAGGAGTTTTTATTTCGTTATTTTATTAGGTTTAGGGTTATGGGGGTATTTATATAATATTTTAATAGGTTTAGGGTTTGTGGCTATAAATATATGCTTATAGCCTCCAAACAATTCAGATATTGTTTATTATTGGTTTTCTCTAATAAGAATCTTAGAGTTGAATTTTCTTTATATTTTCCTTAAATTCGTAGATAGATTATAGATTTTGAGAAGAATTCTAGATGGTTGATAGACTCAAGATTTAAAATTATATATCCGCTTCATATTTATTGTTTTTCGCTGCAGCCTACTAAATCGCGCTACATCAAATATGATCTTTTTTTTACATGTCCACATAATAGAGGGGAGAAAAAATTTAAACTAGAGACCTTTACTTTATTAGACATAATCTCAGTCAATTAAACTATCTCTCGATACTCAAATAAGATCCTTTTAAGTAGAGGGTGAGGGCAGCAATTGCAAAATTAATAACATTTATCTTCCTCGGTGACTGTTAATTGCAGCTGTGGTCCACTTAGAGCCTGTCAAATTTATTGTGTTCAAATTTCAGACAAGTAGAAAGAGCCACATTGTGCATATTTATGGCCTAGGCCCACTGTCAGCTATTTTGTTAGTGTTGGTGACAATAAATCAGTTATTATTAGTACTGCTCTGACCTAAACTAATAAATGGATAAAGTCCTTTTTTGTTTTTTTTAGAAGGGAAGAGTGTTCCAACCTTCACGTGAAATAAAAAAAGAACACTGTCAAATGATTTAATGAATATATATAAATAGTGCGTCACACATGACACACTACTACTCCAAGTCAAGATGCTATATATATATATATATATATATATATATGCCTCACAATCTGGCTTACTAATTAATAATGCACATTGAAAATACCTTGTGTGAGGATTAACAGAAGCAGCAGCAGCCACCCATCGGCAAAAATCTCTAAGAATTTTATTTTTGTTGAATTTATTTATTTATTTTCCTCAAGAGATAGTTGTTAAGCTGCCAGACCAATTTCACATCAAGAGACCTAAAATTACTGAGAATAATGGCTTAGAGCACTTCATTCTGACGTTGGTCCCTTCCTTTGTCAAGGGTCAAGTGACATTTTGCCCTTGTGATGAGAAGATAATGATGCTCTCATACCATTTCCAGAGTAAATTCTTTAGAAAAGATATTGATTGATACATCAACGAGATAACAAATAAGAAGATGAGAGAATGGCATCTACATTATTCAGTCACATAATTGTATAAGCATTATCTTTAAAGGTGTCTTTTTCTATTAGAAAAAAGTTCTTTTTTTTATAATTTCCATTATTTTTTGGAAAGCCAAGTACTGATTTAATAATTTCCATTAATATTCAAGCTGTTGCAATGTGAACACATTGATTATAGAAACTTACATATTTGTATGGATATCTCCATACCATAAATTTATGTGGCTTCTATCACGTCCTCCTCTTTCACATGCTACATATGAGTTACTTCAATCAAAAGCCCAGTAGTCGAGGAAACATTCTTCTTCTTAGTTGGTCCAATTTCTGACCTATGAAAAAGTTAATGCTAAAATAATCCAAAATCAAAGACTCAATCAACATTGGTCAAAATTGTCAAAATTGGTCGCTCAACACCACCATTGGAGAGCTTGTAACTTGGAAAGCAAAGAGCTCTAGAGCTGCAAATCAATGGGAAGTAGTACTCTTCCCTTTAAGTTTATTTTTCTTAACTTGGCCTTTTTCTGCTTCCAAATCTCCTTGGCAGTTGACAGCATTACTCGATCACAAACTATCACTGATGGCAGGACCTTAGTTTCCAAAGAAGGAAGCTTTGAACTTGGTTTCTTCAGTCCCGGGAGTTCCAAGAGTCGTTACTTGGGAATTTGGTACAAGAAAATCCCAAATAGAACTGTCGTTTGGGTTGCAAACCGGCGTAACCCAATCAACGACTCATATGGGATTTTGGCAATAAACGGCAGGGGCAATGTTCCCCTCCTCTACAGCAGCAAGACGGTTGTTTGGTCTATGAACTCTTCGAAACAGAGTCAGAATCCAGTGTTGCAACTCTTAGATTCGGGAAATCTTGTCTTGAGAGATGGTGGTAAAGATGGAAGTTCAGAAAACTATTTGTGGCAGAGCTTTGATTACCCATCTGATACATTGCTACCAGATATGAAGATAGGATGGGATTCAAAGAGCGATCTGAACCGGCGTCTAACGTCGTGGAAAAACTCAGACGTTCCATCTCCAAGACACCTGGTTTGGGGGCTTGCTATGAATAACTACCCCGAGGGAGTTTTGTGGTGAGGCTCAGAGAAATACTACCGCACCGGCCCATCAAACGGCATCGGAGTTAGCGGTTCTCCAGATTTGAAGACGAATCCAGTTTTTTATTTCAATATTGTCAACAATGACAACGAGCACTACTACATATACACCCTGAAAAATGTTAGAGACATCTCCTTATCCAACTCTAACTCTCTTCAAGATAATGCAGATGAAGATTCCAACAATTCAAAAGAGAGTAAATTCAAATAATAAGATAACTCTTGTTATCTTGTATAGCTTTCAAATTATAGTTGATAGAATAGATTTCAAATTGTATTTGCTTTAGTATTTCATTCTATCTCTTTGTAACCAATTCGATTATAAATACAAAGCCTTAGCCTATGTTGAAGGCAAGGCAGCAAGCAATTCAAATCCATTGGATTTTATATGGTATCAGAGCACCAGTGACTCACGTCATTTTCTTCCTTTCTGCTCTCGTTTACTCCGTCAATTTTTTTCCTACTCTACGTTTGCCTCAATGGAGACCCCACCTCAATCCAACCCCACCAACCCCACTATCCCCACCATCCAACAAACACCACCAACCATACCATCCATCACAACCCATCAGACGCCTCCCTTGGTGACCTTCACCAATTTTAGTCCTATTAAACTCACCCAGGATACATATCCTATATGGCTGCCCCAAGTTGTTCCTCATCTCAAAGGAGGAAATCTCTATGGCTATGTTGATGGCACTCACAAATGCCCTCGAAACAATTACCACCATCATCGATGGAGTTGAGACCACATCCTCAAATCCTGCCTATTTGCATTGGTATATGCAAGATCAACTCATTCTTGGTGCTATCACATCTTCACTGTCCAGCAAGATGATTTCCCATGTCTCACGGTGCACCACCTCCATGGAAGCATGGACCACTCTGAAAAATTTATTTTCTCAATCTAAGGCACGCTCAATGCAAGTGCATTTTCAACTGAATACTCTCAAGAAAGGCAACTCCTCTATTGCAGATTATTACCAGAAATTTCAGGCTCTCACAGATACATTATCCAGTATAGGCCAACCTCTCACTGACGTTCAAATGCAAGCTTTTCTTCTTGGGGGTCTAGGATCTGAATATGATCCCTTTGTTACCTCAGTTACCACACGGATTGAGCCTCTTTCGGTTGAAGAAATTTACGTACGCCATCTTCTCACATGAAATTCGCCAGAACAACACCACAATTCAATTGACTTATCAATTGCTGGAGCAATGTTGCCGATCGTAGCTATCCCTCACGTGGTGGTCGTGGAGGACGCCACAACTTCCGTGGATTCCAATGGGGTCATCATCACGCTCGCTTCGCGGGCGTGGACCCTCATATGGTGCATCTTCAAATCGTAGCACCTCGACTAATCATTCTCGATTGCAATCTCACCGCCGATGCGCTGTATGTAATCGAGTGGGTCATATTGCATTTGACTGTTATAATCGATTCAATCAGGCATATCCTAGAGATCTTTCAAAAGATCAGCCCAATCGGCCATTACATGCATACTACACAGCTCCTTCCGGTGGAATGGACCGCTTGGTACCACGACTCGGTGCTACCCATCATCTCACTTGGACATTGACAATCGAATCTCACTTTGATGAATACAAGGGTTCTGATCAAATTCGTGTCGGAAATGGTAATGGGCTTTCAATCAAAAACATTGGAAACACCCGTCTTTTTACTTCATCTCAAAACTTTGATCTTTTCAATGTTTTACATGTCCCAGCTATATCCAAAAACTTAATCTCTGTTCACAAATTCACAAAAGACACTAATTCTTTTTTGAATTCCATCCTCATTTTTTTGAAGGATCGCAAATCGGGAAAATTTTGCTTCACGGCCCGAATAAGCATGGCCTCTATCAATTTCCAAATTCTGCAAATAAGCTCCCTGCTTCTGTCCACATAGGTGAGCGAGTCTCTACTTCTCAATGGCACTCTCAACTAGGTCATCCCGCCTTACGTGTGGTGCGCCGTGCTTTCAACCTTTAGTCTTCGATTCGGCCAAATAAAGAGATGTCTCCTGTCCGCTTGTCTAAGCTCCAAAAGCAAGCAGCTCGCCTTTTCGGTCTTCACACTCTACACCACAAATCCTCTAGAATTAATATACACCGATGTATGGGGTCCCGCTCCAGTTCTTTCTAGGTCTGGCTCCAAATATTATGTATCTTTTTTAGATGCCTTTAGCAAATATACGTGGCTTTATCCAATGTCGTGTAAGAGTGATGTTAGCTCTATTTTTTTGAAATTCAAATCAAATGTGGAATGTTATTTTAACACTACTATCAAATATGTTCAATCTGATTGGGGTGGAGAATATCGTCCATTACATAAAATTCTAGTTCAATTTGGGATCTCTCATCGTGTTTCTTGTCCACACACCCACCAACAAAATGGTGCCATTGAACGCAAACACAGACACATTGTCGAAACTGGTCTTGCCTTATTATCTCATGCCAAAATGCCCTCAAAATTCTGGGATGATGCTTTCTCTACCGCTTGCTATCTCATAAATCGTATGCCAACACCTATTCTTAAAAATAATTCTCCATTTGAAATTCTTTTCAAATGCTCCCCTGATTACACTTTTCTTCGCACATTTGGGTGTGCATGTTGGCCAAATCTTCGTCCATATAATTCCAACAAATTTCAAGCTAGGTCCGTTCAATGTCTTTTTCTAGGCTATAGCCCTTTACACAAGGGTTACAAGTGCTTCAATCTGTCCACTGGCAGAATTTATATTTCCAGATGTCCGCTTTAATGAGTCGCTTTTTCCTTGTGAAATTGAATCTCCAAAAGAATTCCCCACACAACATCAAGAGCTTAGACCATTTTCCTTAGCCCAATTCATACCTCCAATTGGCCCATCTTATTCCCCCCAAAATTCAGCCTTGCAGTCCAGCCCAAATTCAGCCTTAGAACCCAGCCATACCTTCCCTTTACCTACGTCATCCAGCACCTCATCTTTATTCCCTGCATCTTCTTCACCTACGCTACCCACCCACTCTTCCTCTCTTCCTCATCCTTCCTCTGTTTCTATCACCGCACCTCCATCTATCTCACAAGATGCCATACCCACCGAATCACCCTCACCCAATATTACATCCAACTCTCTTCATCAAATGATCACTCGAGCCAAACACAACATCTCCAAACCCAAAAAATTCATACCCAGTCGTACTGTTGGTATCCCTTCCTCGAAGCTCTCGTTGCCGAATCCACGTCATTTTTGGTTGAACCCACTTGCTATTCATCAGCTGTCAAAGATGAAAATTGGAGAAAATCTATGAATGTTGAGTTTGATGCACTTCTCAGGAACCAAACATGGGTACTTGTTCCACCGATACCAAAAAATATTATTGGGTGTAAATGGGTATTTCGATTGAAACGGAAGGCGGATGGATCAATTGATCGATACAAATCACGACTTGTTGCAAAAGGGTTTCATCAACAGCCTGGAATCGATTTTGGAGAAACTTACAGTCCGGTAATTAAACCCACAACGGTACGTATTGTGCTCGCTATTGCTATCTCTGCTGCATGGCCAATCCACCAGATTGATATTCAAAATGCCTTTTTACATGGAAATTTATCTGAGGAAGTCTATATGTCCCAGCCACCTGGATTCGTACACCCTCAATTTCCATCTCACCTGTGCAAATTACAGAAAGCATTATATGGTTTAAAACAAGCCCTGGGCTTGGTTCTCAGATTAGTTCTAAACTTGAGTCTCGCTACGTAGGTCAAAATCGAGATACCTCTTTGTTTATATTCAAGTGTAACCAATATACCATGTTTGTGCTCATTTATGTAGATGATATATTGATTACATCTTCTAAACCCATCGCTATATCTCGAGCTACTTCAAAATCTTCACCTGAATTTCTTTGTCAAAGATTTGGGAAAATTAAATTTTTCCTAGGAATTGAAGTTATTCCTTCCTGTGGTGTTCTGTTATCCCAACATCGTTATATTCTGGACATTTTGAAGAGGACAAAAATGGTTGAGGCAAAACCAGCAACTTCTCCCATGGCCACATCCACGACTCTCTCAGCCTTTGAAGGCAGTTTGTTTTCAGATCCGACTTTATATCGTAGCACAGTTGGAGCACTTCAATATTTATGTATTACACGGCCTGACATCTCCTTTAGTGTGAACAAACTATCTCAGTTTATGCATAAACCTATGGACATTCATTGGCAATCAGTGAAGCGGCTACTTAGGTACCTCAAGCACACAATTCAGTTTGGTCTCCAGTTCTACTGCTCACCTTCAAATTCAATTCAAGCCTACACAGATGCTGATTGGGCTGGCAACCGAGATGATCGTCGTTCCACCGGTGGTTATTGTATATTCCTTGGAAAAAATTTGGTCTCATGGAGTTGTAGAAAACAACAGACAGTCGCACGGTCTAGCACAGAGGCCGAATACAAAGCACTCTCAAACACAGCAGCTGAACTCCAATGGATACTGTCTTTGTGTTCTGAACTTGGTCTAAAATTCACACAAGTACCTACCTTGTGGTGTGATAACATCGGAGCCACATATTTATCGTCGAATCCAGTTTTTCATGCACGTACAAAACACATTGAGATCGATTTTCATTTTGTACGTGACATGGTCGCCCACAAGAAACTCACCATCAGTTTTTTATCCAGCAAAGACCAACTTGCAGACATTTTCACAAAACCATTGTCATCAATTAGATTCAGCTTTCTTCGTGACAAGCTCAACGTCACTCCATTACCGCTGAGCTTGAGGGGGCGTGTTAGAGACATCTCCTTATCCAACTCCAACTCTCTTCAAGATAATGCAGATGAAGATTCCAACAATTCAAAAGAGAGTAAATTCAAATAATAAGATAACTCTTGTTATCTTGTATAGCTTTCAAATTATAGTTGATAGAATAGATTTCAAATTGTATTTGCTTTAGTATTTCATTCTATCTCTTTGTAACCAATTCGATTATAAATACAAAGCCTTAGCCTATGTTGAAGGCAAGGCAACAAGCAATTCAAATCCATTGGATTTTATAAAAACTAACTCTGTTATCTCCAGAGTAACTCTGAACCAGAGTCACGATGTGCTTCAACGTGAGATATGGATAGAAGCAGAAGAGACTTGGAAAATCTACGCAACATTGCCTACAGACTACTGCGACGATTATGGCCTTTGTTGCGCCTATGGAAATGGTATCATCAGTGAATCTACCGTCTGCCAATATTTGAAAGGATTGCCCAAGTCACAAGAGAAATGGGAGTTAATGGATTGGTCTCAAGGCTGTGTACGCAGAGAACCGTTGAGCTGCCATGATAAACATAAACATGGGTTACAAAGATTTGTTGGCTTGAAAATCCCAAATACAACCCATTCATGACTCAACGAAAGTATGAATCTCAAGGAATGCAGGGCAAAATGCTTGGACAACTGTTCCTGTATGGCTTATGCAAACTCAGATATCGGAGGAGGAGGCGGGCTGCATCCATCCGGTTTGGTGATCTAATTGACACCAGAGAATTTCCATAAGCTGGGCAGGATCTTTACATTCGAATGGCGGCTTCTGATCTGTTAGGTACTGTTACACCATATTTTCCAGTAGCATATTCGGCCATAGTATCCTCGGATAGGACTCTCAGCCATAGGATCCTCGGATAGCATATTCGGCCATAGTATCCTCGGATAGGACCCTCGGCCATAGGATCCTCGGATAGCATATTCGGCCATAGTATCCTCGGATAGGACCCTCGGCCATAGGATCCTCGGATAGCATATTCGGCCATAGTACCCTCAGATAGGATCCTCGGATAGCATATTCGGCCATAGTATCCTCGGATAGGACCCTTGGCCATAGGATCCTCAGCTTCAGCATCCTTGGTCATAGGATCCTCATCCATCAGTAACACGTGTCTTCACCACCACCATGTATTTGCTCACGTGGCATACTATGGATCTTCAGCAAAGCACCACCAGTGGCTACCAGACTCCTATAAAAAGGGTCCTTGACATTGTTATTTGGTACACACATTCTTTACACTCTAAAACTCTCTCTTACAGTTATTTGAATACCCATTTCTAACAGCTTGGTGTACTCAACCTCCATATGATTGCTAACTTATGCATCGGAATGTCTTCTAGGTGCCAAGCCTAGGAGACCCTTTGACGCTCTCACTATTTTATAGGAAATAAAAGGCCAATTATCGAAGACATCTTGAAGAATGGAGATCACACCCTTCGGAAACTGTTACACCGGCAAATCGTGTTCTAACAGGTATAATATGATCAATATTGGCATTGAAAACATATATATATTATGATCTCATTCAAAGAACTCTTCAAAGAATAAAGCTTCCTAAAAGGTGTGAAGTGCAGGTATGGACAAGGATAATGGGCAAAGGTTTATGGCAGATGCTTTCTGTAATAAGGGCAAAAAGGTGCATTCTGTAGGCAAATCGACATATCACACCAACCTATATCATTGTTGAGAATATATATGTAATTTGTGAATGTATACCTTTGTGTAGCATTGTCCAAGTGGGAAATTAAGTTTCTTTTTGGGAAAAGAACGTGCATTTAGGAGTAATATGGATGAAGTCCAAGTGTTCAATTTGCTTCCTTTATTTCTAGTTCTTAAGTGAAGGCCATTTTGAATTTTTTGTTTTTGCCTATTTTAGAGGAAATGGAGAAAAGTAGAAGAATTGGTCTGAACGATGAAGGCCAAGAAGAGGACATGGATATCCAATTTTTTGACCTTTCCAGAATAACTAAAGCCACCAATAAACTTTCAGTCGACAACAAGTTTGGAGAAGGTGGTTTTGGACCTGTTTATAGGGTAAATTAATCTGCAATAAACTGGCATACCAACAAGAAGTATCAAGGAAGCACATTTTTTATTCAGATTTTTAATATCCTTTTTGCAAATGGTAATTTTCAGGGTTTACTAGTAGATGGATAGGAAATTGCTATAAAGAGGCTTTCAAAGAGTTCTGGACAAGGAGTGAATGAGTTCAAAAATGAAGTATTATTGATTGCCAAGCTTCAACACCGAAATATAGTAAAGCTTCTTGGTTGTTGCATTCAAGAAGAAGAGAAAATGTTGGTCTATGAATACATGCCAAACAAGAGCTTGGACTTTTTCATTTTTGGTATGTATCCCTCAGAATTTAACATATATAGTTTTTGCTTTCTAGTTGACGAACTTTGAGATTGTTTAATTAACTTGAATTAGAAACTTGTCAAATCAAACAGGGATCAACTACTAGATTGGCCTAAGCGCTTCCATATTATTGGTGGGATTGCAAGGGGGCTTCTCTACCTTCATGAAGATTCCAGATTAAGGATCATACATAGAGATCTCAAGGCAAGTATGTTTTACTTGATGGCGAAATGAATCTCAAAATTTTAGACTTTGGCATGGCTAGAACTTTTGGAGGAGACCAGACTCAAGGAAAAACAAACAAAGTGGTTGGAACTTAGTAAGTATAAATGACATGTTATCCATTTAGATCTACTATATAGTATATGGCACCATTAAGAATATATTCTTAATTCATTAGTCTTATCTTCTTATTAATTATTGATATTATGCAGTGGCTATATGGCACCAGAATATGCTTTTGATGCCTATTTTCTACAAAGTCTGACGTCTTTAGCTTTGGCATTATATTGCTGGAGATTGTGAGCGGAAAGAGAAATAGAGGGCTCTTTAATCAAGACCACAGCCTAAAACTCGTCGGATATGTAAGTTTCAATGACTTTCAGTTTCTCTTGCGGATGTTAGTGTTAGAATTTAGGATTGCTGTATTCGGTTTGATATTTGTCTTATTATGAAGTTATCATAATTGGATGATTGTAATCAAATGTTTAGGATTTGATTACTTAATTTGTTTGTATTCACTCCACCTACCACATTTTTTGGATAAAAAAGGGATCATTTGTATTGTAAAGACATCCAAGACAATTAGAGCAAACCATATTGTCTATTGAGTCGATACGACTTGAATAATCGTCTTTTAGCTGCACAATTGGCCTAGTTCGGCCATAATTGACCTTGTTTTGTCTCCTAGTTGTCCTAGTTTTGACCCATGTAGTTGGCTAATTCAGTCCATAGTTTGGCCTACAGTTGACCATGTAGAAAATTGCTAATACGATGTAATTGGAACAAAATAGCGGAAGCCAAAGGAAAAGACGAGCACAAAGGTTTGGAGTGGTTCGGTGTTAAGTCTACCACTAGAGAATTGTCCTAAAAGTTACATTTCGCTCTTATTGTCTTGGATGTCCTTATACAATACAAATAATCTCTGTTTATGAGGAAAAGATGGTAGGTGGGGTGAATACAAACAAGGAAAGATTTGATTACAATCAAAATATCAAACCGAATATGACAATCCTAAATTCTAACAGTTAGACCAACCGATGACAAATAAATTTGACTACTCTTAGGCCTGGAAACTGTGGAAAGAAGAGAGACCTTTGGAATTGATGGATGCTTGCTTAGGGGACTCACACTCTCAGCAATCTGAAGTTCTGCGTTGCATCCATGTTAGTCTCTTGTCTGTGCAGCAGCGTCTTGAAGATGGGCCAAGCATGTCTTCCACAGTTCTCATGTTGGGTAGTGAGAGTTCCTTGCCTCAACCCAAAGAACCTGGTTTTTTCATCCAGAAAGATACAAATGACCATTGAAATAAGCATTACACTACTAGAGGCTCGATAAAGATTAGTTATGTATATTCATGCAGGAAAAGCGCTTGTTGATCTTGGTAGAAATGTGGAAATGTCAAGAAAGAAGTTACTTTTCCAAAATCTCCTTTGAAGTTGATAGCATTATTCCATGATCCATCCCAATCTATCAGCGAATGTTTTTGAATGAAGGGTTTTGATCAAGTTGATCATACCGTGACTGTATAGCTTGTATTTGTAAGTTACAAAGAATGAGCTTTACAGTGAGATAACTACAAAGTTGGAAATATTCAAGATAAAACCGATTATGCAGAATTTGAAAGCTCTACTGCAATAACACATCTTCATTAATTTGAAGATAATTTATCTTCAAATCTATCAGCTTGAAATTATTCTGGTATAGTTTGAACTGCATTATCATCATCATCGTCATCTTCATCTTGAACCTTATCTGATGGTTTGATTTGATTATTGAATTAGCGTTGGAATGCTGCAACTCTTGGTCAGCACAACATCATGCTTAGGCTTAGCCAAAGCAGGTGAATGAGCTTGAATGTTTGAAGTGGCAAATTCACATATGTTAACAAGGAAAATGTTGTAGATGACTTTTCACCCATCCATGTTTTTCCTTGAGTTTGAACTCCTTTGAAGACTTGTATTGGGAGTTTTTCTTTAATCTACTTGAAGGCTCTATGAAGAGAAATAGAGAAAAAGATTTGAAGAGAAGATCAAATCACTTATACCCAGCATGACTATAATCAAGAAAGAGACGGTTTAGGTCGATAAACCAGTTTATGGGAACTATACACATACATTTATATCAAGACTTGCAATTACAATAATTCAAGCTATATTTATTACATTACAATGAGAAATCATTTTTATTTTTTAAAAAACTTAACAAATTCTCATTACAAAGTTAACAATAATATTATAAAATAAAAAATATATAGTTATACGAGTTGGGCTTGTTTAGTATCCAAACTTAATTTTTATTCAAGTTTGGTTCGTTTATTAAATGAATTGATCTATAGTTGAGCTTATTTGAATCGAGATTAAGTCTATTTGTGAGCTGCTATGTTCATTTATAGAATGATAATTGTTTAGAAAACACTTTTTTAAAAAAATAATAATAATTAAAATATATAGTGAACAGCCCAATAAAAAATTCCTAAAAATTGTTTTCAAACGATAGGCTGATTAATCAAACATAATCAATTTTTGTCATTTGGTAGGGACGAAAAATATTTTCACCACAACCTGGCAGGCAACGTGGAAATTTTCAGCTCGTTAAGTACTTTTAACGAGTCTCAAAAGCAAAAAACACTGAGAAAAGAAAACAATGAAATTTTTTTCTTTTGTGATTCCGATTACCTACATACTTTTTTTTCTTCTCTGGATTCTCCCTTGCTGTTGACATCATTACTCAATCCCAGTCCATCAGCAACGACGGCGGCGGCAGCGACAGGACCTTGGTTTCCAATAGTGGCGGAGCCAAGATGTGTACATTGGGGGTGCAGTCAAAAACAATTTTAACGTCTTAAAATTTGTTTTATCCTAAAAATTTGATAATTTACACAAAAGTTAAGGTTAAATGCATAAAATTAACCTTAGAGCATTAAAGAGAGAGAGAGTCTGAGAAGGATCTAGAGAGAGACAGAAGAGAAAGGGAAAGAATTCATAAAAAAATGTGAGAAAATGAAGGATAAAAAAACCTTTTTTTTTTAATAGCCAGAAAAAGTAGCCAAAAAAAGAAAAAAAAATTAAAAATTGTTCTGCCATTGGTTTCCAAGGATGGAAGCTTTGAACTGGGGTTCTTCAGTCCAGGTAGTTCCACAAACCGTTATTTGGTACAATAATATCCCTCTCAGAACTATTGTTTGGGTAGCAAACCGGCGCAACCCAATCAAGGATTTGCATGTTGATGGTAAACGGCTCAGGTAATCTCATACTTCTCGACCAGAATAGGACCGTTGTTTGGTTGGCGAATTCAACGAAAGAGGTCCGAAATCCAATAGCACAGCTTTAATTTTTAATTTTTTTTTAACAAAATTGATTAAAAACTATTTGACAGTGATTGCCAAATAACGTGATAGGACTTCTATTCTATGTGAAAAACGCTAAACAGATAAATATCACAGTTTATGCGAAATTAAAGATATTTAAATCTAAGCAAGCAATCACCAAAATATGAATAATCAAACACAAAGGATTTTGATGACGAAGAGGAAACCTTTAAGAAACAGATCTAAAAGTAAAACCTCTCAAGGCAAACCCAGAAATCACTATCAAAAGATTATCCAGATTACAGACACTAGGAACACTTACAACCCTTTGCAAGACCTTGGCTCAGAAGATCGACAAGCCTCCAACTGCCTCCTTGCTCACAATCTTCTTCAACGTGATTCTCCTTTACCGGACCCTTCCGATAGACTTCTCAATTTACGCCACAAACAAACTAACAAAGATCCTCTAAGAGGAACAACAAGGCTCACAATAATTTCTCTTTAATCAGCCTCTCACGAACTCTCTGGGGTGAAAACTGCACTCTAACATTCTATAGAGGTGTATTTATAATAGCCCCACAAAACTTAGACCTAGGGAACAAGCATAATCCAAATACAAATCATAGGTAGGTAGCGCCCGACGGAACTTGGGCCATCCGGACGGGCTCTTAAAAACACGTGGAATGATTTCATTAACTCATGCCGTCCGACGGTCATGATGGGCATCCGACGGGCTAGGGTTCCATCGCTTCTTCATCGCATTCTCCAATCTTGGCGCGGCGTCAAGGCGTCCGGACGGTCATGAACGGGATGCGAACGACTAATGGAGCTCTCGGATTTAGTATCGAGTCCTTATTGCATCACGTCCGAACGGCTATGAATCCCATCCAACGCTTGGCTCTTTTCTTTCATTTTGCTCACGAACATTAGCCAATACTTCAAACTAACAAACTCCCTTTGGCAATTTCGAACAAAATCATCTCAACAACTTTGTCACAAATTGACAAAAGGTATCATGTTTCCTAAACACTCAACAAAAAACATCAAGGCATATGTGGAACAGAAAAAACATAAACTCAACTCATGATCACATAAATAAAATGCAAGAAGATAATGCATAATCATGAATAGAAACTCCCTCAATATGTGACTCAAAATCAACAAGAAACTGGAAATCAAATCCATGTTTCTCCCCTCAAAAGTCAAATGAACACACATGATACACAAAAATCTCATGAAAATTCAGCAATGAATAACCCAAGCATGCTCCAAATATACAAAATATACATGAGATTTGAAGTGACAACAAGACATTGAAATTGTTTAACCCAAGCCAATAAAAATGTTTCATCCAACCCATGCTTGTGTGTAGTGTGTGTGAGCCATCAAAAATTGAGTTTCACCACCATGAGGTTTTGACAAGTATCTCATCAAAAGTCAAACCTTATCATACTAGGGCCTAGCCACTCTCATCCTATACATTTCTCATTGTAAAACAATTTGCACAAGTTTGACATGTGAAATAAATTCCTTTTGGAATGTGATCTTTGATTCATTTGTTTCACTATTTTGTTTCTTTTTCTATGAGAAAGTGTCCTTAAACATGTAGTGCTTATCACAACCGAGAAAGCAGGAAATTTTTAAGCCCTAGGTTCAACTAGCAAATGGTCAATTTGAAACAAATACTAGTCAAAACCTCATATGGTTACCCAAAAAATAAGCTTAAATGTGCACAAGAAATTAAGCATAGGCAAAACGCACTGTAAACTCAGCTTTAGGTAACCACAATAACAAGTCCATTGAACAAAAGTTCATCTCATGCATACTAAGAACATTCCAAGACGCAAGGAATTAAATCCATAAAGGCAACATGAGAATTTAATGGACAATCTAGGTGCATAAGACAAAGAAGAAGGAAAACAACTAACTAAACATATTTTTGTCTTTTGAAAATTTTTAACAACAAAAAAATGCACACAAAAAATTAAACAAAACAAAAACAAAGATAACATGCTCTAGGAATCTCAAGAATAAACAGGAAAAACAATCCTAGGCATGTTATTGGCTCACCTAAAATAAGGTGAGTTCATTACCACTCCCCCTCAATGGGTGAATGGTATCATCCTTCCTAACCCACACTTGAGTGATCTTAGGTCTAGGTTTATGGACTTTTTCAAACTGGTCTAACCTAGATAGCACTCCTTTCATCATTGTGACCAAACCCTCACAATCTTTCCAAGATACAGAATTTTTATTCTTCTGCACATGAGGTTTCAAATTAAAACAGTGAGGTCGAATGTGACCCACTTTTCCACAATGATGACATGTAGGGACAAACCTTTAAGAAGGTAATTTCCTAGGAGGATGCACAACTCTAGGCTTAGGGTAAGATGCATGAGATACAAGAGAGTTTTTCTTACCTTTCTTACCTTCTTTGAGTCGGAGCAGCGGTGGCTTTTCTTCACTGAAGATTTTTCTACTTCAACCGGTTTAACAAACACAATCTTTGAAGTAGAGGCATGGTTAGAAGAACAAGATGCAGTTTATCAAATCCTAAACCAGATCATCACTAGAGCGCTTCGAGCATGCAACATTTGATTAAGCTTTTCACTAGAGAAAGTACTCAAGTGATTTCTAGTTTCAATCGATCATTTTGGAGGATTTATTCTTAGCAATTAACACATGATTTTCAGATTTCAGAATTGCAAACAACATGTGAATCACTCAATTCTTTCAAAGAAATTATCCCTTTCAAGTTCAAGATTCTTGACATCCTTAACAAGTTTTAGGTTAGAATTTCTAATTGTAGAAAAATTTTCCTCAAATTGTCAAAGGAGTTTTGAAGGTCACTAACCCTATTTGATTCATTATCGAAGACTTATCATCCGATTGATTAGAATCATCGTAATCATAGGAAATCCCAAAAGCTACATAATTAGGGGAATCATCGGAACCTCCTCATCGTGTCACTCATGGTAATATTGAAAGCCTTTTTATCCTTTGGTTTATTACTCATGAGGTTAGCAAAAAAATGACCATAACCAGAGCACTCATAACATTTTGGACCACATGGGTCTCTTTCATTTCTATCCTTGTAACTCTCTTCTAGCTTTTCAAGTCTCTTGGGAAATCGATGCCTATACTTATGGTACTGTCTAGCTGCCAATGCTATTTTCTCATCGTCTGGTTCCTCATCGATGACTCATCGGTTCTTTCTAAGAGTTCTAAGGGCAAGATCCTTATTATTCCTAGGTTTAGACAAAGAAAACTCATAAGTTTGCAAGGCACCAACTAACTCTTCTATCCTCAAGGTCTCCAAATCAGTGCATGACTCAATGGTTGTTACCTTCATTTTGAATCTATTTGGGAGTGATCTCATAACCTTTTTAACAATCTTAGTATAAACTTTCTTTCCTAGATTTATCATGGAGTTTCTAATTTCACTAAGTTTACCAAAGAAGTCATCAAAAGTCTCATCTTCTAACATTTCAATTTTTCAAACTTAGAAACTAACATTTGAAGTTTTGTAGCTTTAACAAGATTTGTTCCTTCATAAGTAGTTTCTAGAATCTCCCAAGCATCTTTAGCACTATCACAATTTGAAATTTAGAGTGCTCTTTGTGAAATTGCTAAGAACAATGCATTCATAGCTTTGTCATTTGCCACACGAGATTTGTTTTAGCAATAGACCATTCAATTGTCGGCTTATATGGAGCTTGAAATCCAGATTCAATAACAGACCAAACGCTCATTGATTTTAAGAAAAATCTCATACGGGACTTCCAATAGCCATAATTAGTTCCATAGGTTAAGGGATTGAGACATGTTAGAAAATACAAACAAGGATCACACTCAGAATTTAATCCAAACAAAGTGTACCCGCTCGATACCAATTGAAAACGCTAAAGAGATAAATATCACAGCTTTATGCGAATTAACGGATATTTAAATCTAAGCAAGCAATCACCAAAATATGAACAATCAAACACAAAGGATTTTGGTGACGAAGAGGAAACCTTTTAGAAACAGATCTAAAAGTAAAACCTCTCCGGCAACCAAACCGGAAATCACTATCAAGATTATCCAAAGATTACAGACACTAGAACACTTACAACCCTTTGCAAGACCTTGGCTCGTAAGATCGACAAGCCTCCAACTCCTCCTTGCTCACAATCTTCTTCAACGTGATTCTCCTTTACCGGACCCTTCCGATAGGCTTCTCAATTTACGCTCACAAACAAATTAACAAAGATCCTCTAAGAGGAACAACAATGCTCACAATAATTCTCTCTTTAAGTACAGCCTCTCACGAACTCTCTGAGGGTGAAAATCCGTACCTCTAACATTTTATAGAGGTGTATTTATAATAGCCCCACAAACTTAGACCTAGGAAACAGTTACAATCCAAATACAACTATTACAGGTAGGTAACGTCCGGACGGGCTCTTAAAGAACACGTGGAATGACTTCATTAACTCATGCCGTCCGGACGGTCATGATGGGCGTTCGGACAGGCTAGGGTTCCATCGCTTCTTTTCATCGCATTCTCCAATCTTAGCGTGGCGCGTTCTAAGGCGTTCGGACGGGCTGCGAACGGGACTGCGAACGGAGCTCTCGGGATTTAGTACTGGAGTCCTTAATTACATCACGTCCGAACGGCTATGAATCCCGTCTGAACGCTTTGCTCTTTTCTTTTCATTTTGCTCACAAACATTAGCCAATACTTCAAACTAACACTATGCATTAGAAAATTTCAATGGAAGGACTTCTATGCCCCATGATAGGACTTGCATGCATTAGTCATCTTTTTGAATCCTGAATTCAAATTTGTAGAAAAGCAAACAAGATTGAAGAAATAATGTGTTGTATCTTAAATCGTGACTTCTCTATTCATATCCTACGTCCATACATTCATTAGAAAATCAATGGAAGCCATTACCCATATTTTGGTGTACTCTTTCTTGTTCTCTCTATTTAGAATCTCCATTACACAAGAAACTCTTACTCCAAGTCAATCAATCAGAGACGGTGGCACTTTAGTTTCAGCTGGCGGGTCATTTCAATTGGGATTCTTCAGCCCAGGTAATTCCAGCACTTGATATCTGGGAATATGGTACACAATTGCTTCAGAGACAGTTGTATGGGTAGCCAACATAGACACGCCGCTTAATGATCACTCAGAAGTTTTAAAGGTCATTGAAAATGGAGTTCTTGTGCTTCTTAATAGCACCAACGGTATTGTTTGGTCATCTAATGCATCAAGAACCCCAAGAAATCCAGTTGCACAGCTCTTGGACGCCGGGAACCTTGTTGTGAAAGATGGGAATGATGATAACCCAGAGAAGTTTTTGTGGCAGAGTTTTGATTATCCTTGTGACACACTCCTTCCGGAAATGAAGCTTGGATGGAGCTTAGTAACTGATCGAGAAAGGTTTTTATCATCTAGGAAGAGCACGGAAGATCCTGCCCCAGGTGAGTATTCATTACGGATAGATCTTCGTGGGTTTCCACAGTTGGTTGCTATGGAGGGGTCTCAAATAAAAGCTAGAGCAGGGTCATGGAATGGCCTTATTTTTACAGGTCATGGGTTGAAACCGAATCTGGTATTTGAGTATGAATTCGTGTTGAATGAGAAGGAGGTCAATTTCAACTTCAAACTCCTAACCACTTTTGTTTTCACAAGACTTGTGATCAACCCATCAGGCGTTGCGCAACAATTCATATGGACTGATTGGACACAGAATTGGGAGCTCTTCTCTACATTCCAAACAAATGACAATTATGGCTTAAGTGGTGCTTATGCTACCTGCAACATCAATAACTCTCCTGTATGTGCATGCATGGAAGGATTCTTACCAAAGTCTCCAAAACATTGGGATTCAGCAGATTGGCTAGATGGGTGTGTTTGAAGGACTCCTTTGGAATGCAATGACAGGGATGGATTCCACAAGCACACGGGTGTGAAATTGCCTACACATCTTCTTCATGGTATAACAAGAGCATGAGCCTCAAGGAATGCAAAGGAATGTGTTTGAAACTGCAACTCGCACAAAGATATTCAAATTTTTTAGATGTCAAGGAGGAGGAAGCGGTCTGCGCTTTGGTTTGGTACCTAATTGATATAAGAGAATTCACGAGGGTGGGCAAGACCTCTATTTAAGGATGGCCATTTCAGAACTTGGTACGATTTCACTTCTATTTTCTTTGGATTTTTCTGAATTTTTTTCTTATATTTTAAATAAGACATGGAAAACTATGTTGTCAGCTTTCTACCGGCAAAAGTACACTTTTTACATGTTTGCTCATTTTATGAGGTGGAGGGACGATATACCATTAATTAAATGATTAAGTTTATAATTTTTACATGTTAAGTTTTTGATAAATAGTAATTTAAGGTGGTATCAAAGCAAAGCTCATGAATTGAAATCCAGATTATAGAGTTTATAAAACTTGCTTAATAAGCTAATCATATATACAACCACTAGACAAATTATAATGCTTGGAAAACTAGGAAGTGGGAGTGTTGAGATCAACTGCTTCATCCATTTATTTGCCCACATTTCCCTTCTAGAGTATGGGCAAAAGAGTTATTCTCAATGATCATGATTATGTATTGGATCTTCAGAACATCTTGAAAAAAAGGTGTTCCGAGAAGAAGAAACTAGTAGCAATTATAGTCAGCTCAACATTACTAGTCGTGGAATGATAATAGTTGCACTAGTCTCATACATATGGAAGAAGAAACTCAAAACCCAAGGTAGAAACTCAAAACCCAAATATGCCTTTCATGAAGAACATATTTGGGGGTAAGTATTTGCTTTGGATAAAAGAACTATCAAAGATTTTTTCATGCCCATGCATCTTTGTTATTTTAGGAACAACAAAATAAGTCATGGGAAGGAAGATATGGAGTTACCGATGTTTGATTTGGCACCATAGCTAATGCAGATAATTTTTCAAACAACATGAAGCTAGGAGAAGGTGGCTTTGGACTGTACAAGGTAAATAACAACATAAATCAAGAGCTATATTTTTCATTTTCGAGCAACATCATGCATTACTATTGAAACATACACTATATAACAACATACATGTGTTACTATTGAAAAATGACATCGCTATACTAGCGTGACATCATTTCTATAGTGGTTGATGTCATGGGTGATGTTGTTCTATTGAAACGACACCTCTCAAAAGAGGTGTCATTTGCACAAGAATGACACCATTTGTTGCATTGTTGTATTCAAACAACACATCTTTTGAGAGGTGTCATTTGCAATGTGAAGGATGCATGACACTAAGAGACGCATCATCACCATCCTTAGTGTTTTTGTATTGTCCAAGTTATATAGACTTTCATTTTCGTGGTAAATTGCGAGATGAAGAGATATAGTTGTGAAGCTCTCAAAGAATTCTAAACAAGGATTGAACAAGTTGAAAATGAAGTTATTTTGATTGCAAAACTTCAACATGCAATCTTGTGAAGCTTCTTGGTTGCTGCATTCAAGAGAATGAGAACATGTTAATCTATGAATATATGCCCAACAAAAGCTTGGACTTCTTATTTTTGGTTTGAACCTTGACCTTGACTTGATTTAGAGCATTCATGTTTATACTTATCCTCTTTAATTAATGAAATTGATTGTACTAACATGAGTGTGAAATTGCAGATCAAGCAAAGAGTAAATTACTAGATTGGCATAAGCGCATTAATATTATTCGTGGTGTTGCTAAAGGGCTCCTCTATCTTCATGAAGACTCTAGATTGCGAATTATCCATAGAGATCTCAAAGCTAGCAATATCCTTCTTGATAACAATATGAATCCAAAAATTTCAGACTTTGGCCTTGCTAAATCATTCGGGGGAGATCAAATTGATTCCGAGACCAATAGGATTATTGGAACATAGTAAGTATGCTTAAACTTCTTTTATAGGTTAAGTGCAACTATTTTTAACTTCTTTTCTTTATGATGATATTTGGCGTGGTTACATGTCTCCCGAGTATGCGGTGCATGGACAGTACTCAATAAAATCTGATGTATTTAGCTTCGGAGTTTTAGTATTAGAGATATTGAGTGGAAAGAAGAACAGGGATTTTGTCACCCAGACCACAACCTTAATCTTCTTGGACATGTAAGCTCAAAAGAGTGACATATCCTACTAATTTACTTTCTCTTTTTTAGGGAAACTTATGTAGTTCCTAACTCGTAAAAGGGTCTTATAATGCGCTATATTATGATGTTTTTTAATAGTCATAGGCAATTTGAAGGCATGCAGCCGACCTATTAAAATTTGGCTTTCATTTCCATGGAAACTATGGATTGAAGACAAGCCAATGGAACTGATTGATGAATTGGTAGGTAACTCTTGCACTATCTAGTGTGTATGACACATTCATGTGGGTCTATTATGTGTGCAACAAAGACGAAGATAGACCAAACATGTCTCGTTGTTCAAATGTTGACCAATGAGAGTTTATTGCCTAAGCCAAATAGCCGGGTTCTTTATGGATTCACCTACAGCAGATTCTTCATCTAGCAAGCATGTAACTTGTTCAGCTAATGAAATCACCAACTTAGTGCTTGAAGCACGATAAAGTATGTCTAATGTATGATAGCAAAAGCATAGAGTTGTTTTTAATAGGAATTAATGTAATCTGATTTCAGCATATTTAGCTTAAACAAAATCGGTTTGGAAGCTGCTACTCTTTCGGACAGAAGGTCAAAAGATAAAGAGCTTTGGCTTAGTGCTAGGTTGATCCTACCATATTCATGCTGTTTATTCATAAAGTGAATTAGTCTTTACAAATGGGACTAGTATCATGTATTTCAAATAATATCATGTGTTTCAGAGTGTTCTTTTTGAATAATTTTAGAATCAATTCCTTTTACAATGCGTAGTATAAATTTATTCCAAAACATGATTTCCAGAAACTTCTTGCTTTCTTTTACCGACTAGATGCCTTGTCTTCTGCATATCTTACTCATATTCAATTAAAAATTATGTAACCACTTTGTAACTCTTCTGTACTAAAAGTTAAATTCCTAAAACATATAGCGTTTTTGCCATTGTCTTTACTGGCGATAGCAATATAAGTAATTATTAAAGCACTAGAGTAGATGTATAAATAAATTTTTTTCTTGTCTTTACGCATATACTTAACAAGCCTTAAGCAATGTAATGGTTAGTCATTGGTTGAAATTCTAACTTGCTTGCTTGATGAAGAATCTATTTCTGGCTGAAAGCTTTGGGTAAGCAGACCAGGCTCTTTAGGCCGAAATACATTGTTGGTTTTCTTTCTTTTATTTTTTTTTTTTTTTTTAAATTATTATTATTTTTTATTTTTATTGTTGGGTGCATTTGTTGTTCCAGCTAGTTCTATATTTGGTTGCTTAGAAAACTTTGGGAGAAGGGAATGAAACTATAGATTAGTTTTCTGTATCTTAAGGGATGGTTACCTGGAAGAAGTAGTTGTGTTTAGATAAAGTGTTGCTGGAGCGGATATCTCAATAAACAACACCCATTACGGTGATGTGGGAAACTGGATTTGTTGGTTGAGCAATGGGGGAAAGTGGAAGAGTGTAGAGATATGCAAGAACAAGGAAAATTATAGAATCCATGGGAGTTAAATTTGGAGAAGTGGAAGAAGCTTCTGCAAAAGCATCAATAGTTATAGCTATTGATTACACAATGCTAAATCTATTCACCAACTGTAATCAGAGAGTTAAAATGCTTAATCTATTCACTACAAACAAAGACATGTGTGAGCCTTTTGGCAAATTGCATAATGCTGGAGAGATGAAAGATATCATTGCTCTGTAGCAGATTGAAAACTAGTGGGGTTCGATTTGGAGGTGCTGTGATTTCTCACGTTGGTAGAACAGAAAGTTCAAGGACTGAAGGACCATGTTGCAGTAGAAGATTGGAATTTTTATTTTATATATATTTATGCAGGGAGGCTTGCTTCCTCTCTGACTCATTTTGTTCCTTCACTTTCTGTTTATGAAAACCCAGATGAAATTGCAAAGTTGATTGAGTGGATAGGATATCCAGAATGATTATGATTGCTGATGTTTTTGGACATGAAGCATTGCACTGCATCTCACTTGCTTGATTCTGTGATTTATTCTTGATTTTCTTTGGTAGTAAAACAGAGTTTTATGTGACAAACCAATACATGCCCCATTCAAAGTCGTTCAAAGCTTAATTTCTGTTTGAGGCATTTCAAGTTGGCTTTGTTTTGCTTTGATGCTGTAAGCTTGGTTTGCCTTCCACTGTGAATAATGAAACTATAGAGAGTTGTATAAGGATAACGTGGATAGTTTGAGGAATTTTATTTTGTGTGCTTTATAGGATTTGTTAGATCAAAATTTATCACATTTTTCGAAATAAGAATTTCCAAGCAAAACACCTGGCATGCAAGATACAGAGGGGGACAACATGAGGCTGCTAGGAAGTTACAAACATATGGTTTTCTAGTACTATCAACAGGAATTGGTGATGTCTTTGAATTGAGGTTGGCATTTGTTTATTACTTGGTTATGGATGGTGTAAGAAGTTTCGGGAGAAACAGAGAACATATTGAAACCCCAAGAGATCGCCTGATAACCACATCTCATCAATAACAATCATTTAAATAACTCTGTAGTGCGAAAGCAATCGAGTTGCTGAATTATATTCTCCAATGATGGATGAAAAGTTCCAATCTAAGAAAGAGGCTGCACTATTAATAGCCGATAAGGAGTTGCAATCGAAGGAGCTGTCTATATTGACAGCTAAGGCAACAACAAAAGCTTTCAGCCTTCCACCAATATTAGAATCCAGTGAGGTGTGCTTCCTAGAAACAGCAACAACGATGCTGCTGTTGGAGTCGCAGCAGTTGTCCCACAGAAAATATAAAAGAAAAATGAATTTTAGTCCATTAACTTAAGCTTTTGTAATAAAGTGGTGTTTAACTATATATATTAATGTACTCTAGGTAAAAAAAAAAAACTTCATAACCGCTTTATCTCCCAACAGTTAATAGCCACCGTTGCCCGTCTTTACATCATTTTTGTGTTTAAATATAAGGTAACCCTCTCAAGATTACCATCCGAATGACAATCTACCCTCTAAAATACCATAACAATGATAGATTAGCCCCAAATGCTAGCAAAATGACAAAATTACCCATATAAAATTTTTAATAAGACAAAAATACCCTTAAAAATTTGGAAAAAAAATAAATTTTAGCATTTTGTTTTTATTTTATTAAGGGTAATTTCATCAATTTGTTAAAATTGGACAAAGTAACAATGTGTTGTAGTTGATCGGAAAAAATATGGATAGAAATTTCAAGATGCCCTTTATCATGATTATGGGAGGCAATTTCCATCATGCGCCACTCTACTGAAGAGTTACCCGCATCTGACGGCCATCTCCCTCCTTTTATGTTGAATACTCCCTGTACCTCTTTTTCAGCCTCCTTTTCCAGTATCAGAAAACTTCTTCCAGCCTCTGATTCCTCTTCTTCCTCCGCCACAGCCCTTGAGTTCACACCACTGTTTCCCGTAAATTTCTTTTGTCATGCGGTTTACAAGATCGAAAATTGTGTGTGGAGCAAGAGTGGCGGCGGACAAAATTCATTGAACCCTATTTTGCAGCTTCCAAGTGAACGACCAAGCGATGGTTTTGGAAGGAGTCCAAAGGAAAGACGTCGAAGTAACAGGTCATTCTTTCATACTACTACTTAATTTAATTGGTAATACTTTCTCAAATTTTAAATTTAGACAATGTTCTGTCCAAATAATTAAAAATTATCAATGTCTTTCGTTAATAATAAAAATATTTTTAATGCTTGTTTTTTCAAATTTATAGGAATAATTAAGTCTTATTAAAAAAAATTTAAGACTGTTTTTGTTCTCCTGAATTCAACCTTTGTTGAAAAGCAATATAGATTGGAGCCAGGGAAGGGTCTGAAGAAACAATGCGCTCTGCCTAATTATTGACTTTCATGCATGTATTACTTTCTCCGTATACAAGAAGATAAACAAACCATTAGATTAGAAAGTCAATGGCAGCCATTACCCATCTTTTTGTCTACTCTTTCTTATTCTCCCTCTTAAGAACCTCCATTACACAGGACACCATTACTCCAACTCAATCAATCAGAGACGGTGCAACTTTAGTTTCAGCTGGCGGATCATTCCAATTGGGATTCTTCAGCCCAGGCAATTCCAAAAGCCGATATGTGGGAAATTGGTACACAATATCTTCGGAGACAGTTGTGTGGGTAGCCAACAGAGACGCTCCGCTTAGTGATCACTCGGGAGTTTTAAAGGTCACTGATGATGGAGTTTTTGTGCTTCTTAATAGCACCAACGGTACTGTTTGGTCCTCCAGTACATCAAAAACTGCAGAAAATTCAGTTGCACATCTCTTGGACACCGGAAATCTTGTTGTCAAAGATGGGAATATTAATGAACCGGAGAACTTTGTGTGGCAGAGTTTTGATTATCCTTGTGACACATTTCTACCGGAAATGAAGATTGGATGGAACTTAGTAACTGGTCTAGATTTGTATTTACCATCATGGAAGAGCACGGATGATCCTACTCAAGGTGCGTTTTCATTACGGATAGATCGTTGAGGATATCCAAAGTTTGTTGCTATGAGGGATCTAAAATAAAGGCCAGAGCAGGTTCATGGAATGGCATTCATCTTACGGGTTGTGGGTTAAGATCAGATCCACTATTGAAGTATGAATTTGTGTTGATTGAGAGGTCTATTGTTCTTTATATATAGCCATAGAACCACAGATTAATGGTTTACGAAGTGATTTAGATACAGTAAAACACAAAGGAAACTCACGTGTATGCGATACGAGAAGGAAAAAATGAGCGATTTAAATATAACTTAGAATACAAGATTGAAATGGGATCTTTAAAAGCCTCTCTTTGCAAAATTAGCAGTGGTGCTGTGCTGTGCTGTGGTCTACAATGTGTGGAGGCAAAGAAATGACATTAAGCATGGCAATCCTATCAAACCAGATGAAAAAGTTGTTTAGCAAATTAATTTTGTGGGAAGTTAGGGCTAAGAAAATCTGGATCTTTGTTGTCGTTGGAATCTGCCTGCATCTCTGCTTAAATATTTATTTAGGAGATAGTGGTTTTGTAGTTTTCTCTAGCTGTTTGTTGCTTTCTTTGTAGTTTGCTGTGGGTGTCTCTGTTTTATTTCTGCAGAGGTGTACATGTTGTTGATGATTTGATTATAATGTTTTGTTTGGTTATAAAAGATTTCGCTTATTCGCTTGAAAAAAAATAAAAATTAATTAAAATGGGATCGTAGTTCTTATAAATTTGGAGGTCCAAAACCCTAGAAATGGACCTATTTCCATAATCCCTCAATATAATACACAAGATATATGTCTAATATATCAAGTCATTCCCTTCCTGCGTTGAATTAAAAATATATATATACCAAGTCATTCTCTTTTTTTTCTAAATGAATAAGGGAAAGGTTACAAAGGGGGTCCTTTCCATTCTTGATCCCGATAGAAGAGATAATGGGAGAACCAGTGGGAATGTTATCAAACACATGGTGGGTAGCGGCTCATTTTGCTAAAGCGTGTGCACGAAAGTTGACACATTTAGAGACTTTCCTAACATTCCAGCTAAGAAAAGATGAGAGATCTAATCTAATATCGGAAATAAAAGAAGAAAACTGCCAAGAAGAAAAAAGGAGGGGCTGATCCACTGCAAGGATAACCAAAAGAGCATCCCCTTCAAGAAAGAACTGCCTAACACCTGCGGAGACGGCTAGCCGGGTAGCTAGAAACGCTGCAGCAGCTTCAGCCATAAGCACATCAATTGATGAATTGAAAGTCTTTTAGTAGCAGCTAAAAAAAACTTCACTGGAGGAGTCACTAATCACAGCGACTGCCACAGCAAAATCCTTCTCTAAGGTGGATATTTGCTCCTTATTACTATTATTATTTTTTTTTTTATATGAGAAACTCATTAAAGGTAAGGCAATTTCGTTTATCCATTCTTATTGGGTAAATTCAAACCCGTGCATATGGATCGGATAATACTCCAGCTCTTGAGTCAAAAGTTTGTATTCCTACACTAATTAACATAATATCTTTAGATGAACGACAACTAAAATAATGCAAAAATGTTTCTTTCTTTCTTGCTCTCTCTCTCTTTTCTTTGATGAATAATATGCATACATATATACAAGGTGTCTCTTCATAATAATAAATAATAAAAATGCCAAGCCACTTATATAAAATGTAATGATATGTTTTTGGATGTGTGCCTGTGTAACTTATCGATGAAAGATTTTTTTTTTTCTTTAAAAAAAAAAAAGAAAAGAAAAAGAAGAAGCCAGCATTAGTATATGAGAAGGAAATATCTTCTGTTCGGATTGTGCGTAAAAGGCTACTTTTACGCCCACCAACCAGAGCATGACAAATCACCTTCTTTTAACCTACAAAATGCATTTGCCCACATCAGAATATACACCCCCTGCTCTTAATATGAAACCAAAAAACCCACGTCCAAAAAACCCATCTCCGAGCTCCTGAGAGCCCGGTGGGTCTTCCTCCTCATCACCATCCAAATAATCAAAGCTGCAGAGTTTCTCATCAGGCAAAACCTTAACCCTCCAAATCTTAAAAGTTTGGTCAAGACTTGCACTGTACACTAAAAACCCCATGACAACCTTTTCCATCTCCAAAGAAACAGCCAAGCATCTCACAGGCCCTCTATGTCCATCCAACACCGCCAAACATTCATGGAAGCAACTCCCCTCCTCTCTCCTCCAAATCCTGATCGTTGTATCCTCCGACCCACTAAATATCAACTTCTCAATAGCCACCAGGCAAAGAACAGCGAAGCGATGGCCTTGCAAGAATCCTCCATGCTTAAATCTGTAACACATTTTCTCTCTCCCAGAAGTTAATGCTGCCGTCTGAGGAGCCTGAGTAGAGGAAGCAAGTGTTGAAGGAGGAGCTTAAGGCTAATGTGTAAACTGGGGATGGCTGGAATTTGAGGGTCATTGTGAGGGTGTGAGAGTTTTCTCTGTATACCCTTCTCCATATTTTAACGGACCCATCAGACGAGCATGTGAAAACGCACCCATCATCTTGGCTCACCAATATTGCATTTACATTATCTGCGTGTGCAACGAAGGAGTCAACGCATTTTTTCAGAAATCCACCAAGCTTTGACTGGCGTCTCTGCCGGGATGGCGGTCTGGCAGTGGAGGGGTGGCGTCTCTGCGAGGGGCGGATGTCTGCAGTGGGGAAATTTTTTAGGTTACTATTTACTAATTTTTTGTTTTATCGGGTGGAATGGGGAAATTTACTGTTTGGGGAAGGGGAAATTTTGGGTTATTATCATGTGAAACCATGTTTATTTTGTATCTTGAGATGAGATGAGGTGTTAATGTTTGAGTTGAAGGCGAAACAAGAGGTTTTCTGCAACGTCCAAAGCGACGGCACTCATATGAGCGAGAACATATATACTTGAATTTAGATGAGTTACCCACCTACCAAAATCTTAAAATAACAAAAATAATAAAAAGAAGCTAACATCAATATCAATAGTCAACAGTACCAAATCGTTATATATATATATACACGTATAAATAATGAGGATATTGGTGATCTAAAGGCTATAGATGTACATTATGTATTTGTTCTAATGGATCAACGTACCGACCAAGAGGCAAAATCAAGCCAGCAGCAGAAGCACAGGTCATGAAGACAAAATTTTAATTTTCTCTTCATAACAAGCATGGTATTATTTGAATTCACCATGAGATTGATCACATATATTATATATATAGATACAGATTTTGATAGTCTCATTTCCCAGCATGAAAGACGACGATGATATGGTGCATGGATCAATTAAACAGTTGTTCTTGGACAATGAACACCTGAAAGGGAGACAATATAAGATCAAATCCTTGTTATAGAGTGCTAGCAAAAACAGTTCTGATATTTAAGTCAATAAAGAATTTTCAAAGAAAATTAAGGTCTCTAAATAAGAACGAAGGCGTATGATATCTATTACCTGCACGGGTTGCACGATTCTTCTTGTATAGCGTTGGAGGTTGTATATATGGAACTAGTCATGTGTCATCCGGTGATTGGGTGTGACCGTCATTCCTTGTCGTGGAAGAGTTCATGCTCACTGACAAATGTCATGTGAGGACGTTGCCTACTTTTTCACTGAAAATATTGGGACAGATATATAATGCATGGTGGAGAATGGAGATCATCCGTGCGCGGCTCTTTCTATTTGTCATTTGAGTAACGGGTGTTCCTTAGGCCTTCCCATTTTTCCCCTCGATATATCAAAAGATTATAAGCTTATGCACGATGTTGACAGATTGTTAATTAAATTTATGTTGTCTTGTATTATTAATATGACAATAGAAAACAAATATTGGAATTAGCATTAACTAATTAACTTAATTAACTATGCAAGCTTGGTCAATCAATCATTGTTAAACCATAGCACTTTTCTGTGACAATTACGTACACAACATCATGTTTCAAGTTGGTCAATCATTGTTAAATGATAGCACTTTTCTGTGACAGTTACGTATACAAAAATTTCTCCAAAGAACAAACACATATTATTTCTTAATACACCATCAACTATTTTATATATTTAAAAATAAAAAAATAAAAACCAAAAACAAACATGTTAATTGAGATCAGAATATATAGCATTAATAATGATGGAAAAAGAGCAAATAATTAACTAAATGCAGTACAATATTAGTTAATTAATCTTAAAGCTAGCCTACAAATATATTACATACCCTAATTAATTTAGGTCTTGACCTAGGTACCTTAGGTTATATTTTTGGTTTGGAGGCTTCTCTTCACCAGTACTCTGATATCTTAAGCTATTCCAACAACATTGTTATGTCTTTTAGCACGTCTTTGCAAGCAATTATTAATCTAGCCTGACCTAGGATTGATCCAGATTCTTCCTCCTTTGTCAAACCCTTAATTTGTTTCATTATTAATGTGAATTTCATAAAATACTTTAACGTGAATGACTGGAAGAACCCATTAAAAAAAATGGCCATTTTTTTTTTTAATATTAATTAAGCTCTAGACAACATAGCTTGCAAACGACATGGAGTTAAAGACAGTTTCAGGATATATATATATATATATATATGTGTGTGTGTGTGTGTGTGTGTATTATGTGATTGTTTTGTGGTTTAGATAGAAGAGAGCTGATCGACTTGCTAATTACAATATTAATAAGAAGACATTAAATATCAACAAAAAGTAATAGAAAAACAGTCAACGTGAAATTCATGGAGAAAAGGAAGAGAAAGATGAGATGAAAGCAATTCTAAGTTTTGGTGAATTAAGGATAAAGGTTTTTTTTTTTTTTTCAATCTATTAAATTGATATATGTATTAGAACATGCACACGCGTGACTCTCATGTGCATTAAAACTATACGTGACACACGATTCTCACACTATGTTAATCCTATAAAAGATACACATTATAAATATATACACTGAGAACATATGTCACATGCTCTATTAACTACTCTGCATGAGGTTCATTAATTTGCGTTCAGAGAATGGCACGGTGGTGAATGGTGATATTCTTTAGAACACGTGGACTAAGTGACTAGCATGAGCGGTCCATTGGCTAAGGACTTGTTTAGAATTGCATTAGAGAGTTTTAAATTTTTTTTTTTAGTACTTAAACAGTAGTGTCAAATAAAAGCTAACATGTTTGGTAAAAATTTCTGAATGTGCTTTTTTTTAAAAAAACTCTTAAAATAACCAAAACACGCAAAATATTAAAAATGAAATTTGTTGCTAAAAAGTGTTTTTTTACTTAAAAATTTTATTTCTCAAACATAATTTCAAACAGACTCTAAGTTCACAATGTTTATATATTGCTACATTTGTCAAGGCTACATCCCGGCCCTTGTTGAGTTGTTTGGGTCACAGGTCCATGGACTATCTAGGTTCTGGTTATGGGCCACCGACCCTTTTGTACAAAATTAATCTTTCAAGCCATACTCTTTTCTTGCAAGATCAATTTTGGGAATATGTTTCTTACTTTTTCTCCATCTATAAAAGCCCATAAAATAAATGAAGAAGAGAGAGAAAAGAGTTATAGAGTACAACTGTTCTACTTCTGTCTCTTTCTCCCTCTTCTTTATTTATTCTTTAGGCTTTTACAAAAGAGAGGGAACAAAAAGTAAGAAAAACACATGACTTCAAAGAAAAAAGAAAAAAAAGTTATATAGAAGTTTTCAAGCCTTTTATGACAGTTAAAAAAAAAAAAAAAAGGCCTTTTATGACATAATTTCCTTTAAATTTGAATTATTATTTTAAAATTAAATAACTAAAATATTGTGATGCAGCATGACTTAGTGAGTTGCAGTAAAGAACAACAAATACACAGCAAATAACTAATTTTAGATCTTGATTCTATCAGAGATTTGAGAACTCTTTTTGAAAATTTAGATACTCTCTAGTATTTTGAAGGAAATAGAGGAATAAACTCAACTATGAGTTTTATCATTAACCAATATTAATAATAAACAACAACTCTATTCTCAAGGCTCTAAGCATTTATTTATAGTGTCAAGACTCTTAGTTTTAAGATAACAATGAAATAAAGTCAGTTTAAAAGTTTACGAAAAAAAACTAAATCAAATAAAAGACTAACAAAGAAATCTAATTCAAATAAAAGACTTAAAGATAAGATAGAATAAAAGACTAACAAATAAACTCAATTCAAATAAAAGACTAAAAGATAAAATAGGTCGTCCTGATCTACATCATCGGATTCGTAGGTTGAAGAGGATTCGTCCTCGAATTCGATTGGTTCTTTCCACAATCTTTCAAATGTCCAGTCAACTCATTTCACTCGTCCTTCTTCAAGGTCAAAACAAGACAACAGCTCACAATAAATGCGATGTTCTTCATCATCGATATATCTCGATGTTTGTTGTGAAAGCCCTACGCATTACTTTTCTGATAAGCCATGAGAATTCCCAAAGAATTCACAAAGACCCCTTCACTCTTGAATAGAAAAGTCATCTTTGCCCCATAGATCTCATCAATACTTTGGTTAAAAGTTTTTGACAAGATAGCATCTACTCCAAGGAAATCAACTTCCAAATAAAAGACTTCCCGTTTAGGGCTTTCAACAAGCACTTGGTGTATAGAACTCACCTCTTCGCCAAGATAGGCATCATAGATTGGTGGAGATGCCCAATCTACCAAGCAATCTTCTTCAATAAATCCATCTTCCTTCTCTACAACCGATTGACTCATAATCTTCGCCATTTCTCTAGGTGCCACCTCCGCCATCTTCTTTGTAATGACCTAGATTTTAAATTCTTATTTAAATAATATTTAAAAGATTAAATAATAATAATAATAATAAATGAATTAGAGTAATGATATTAAATAGCTATTTAGTGTTAAGGTTATATGTTACATTAATTTGACTTCTTTTTTAGTATCAATTTAATTCTCAAATTTAGCTTTATAAGTATGTTTATGGGCATAATTAAACACAATTTAGTAAATAAATTATTTATGTTAGTGTTTGGTGAAATCAAAAATTGATTTGAAGCTTTTTAGTTTTTGGCTTAAAAAGCAGTGTCTTAATTTTCATACTGTCTAGTAACAATTAAAACTACTAAGAAATGGTAGACTAGCCACTTTGGTTGAATTCTTGAAGGCTTCTAGTAAGAATGGTTATTAGAAATATCATGGGAATTTAATGAAGTGGGCAAGTGGGCAAGTGGCAAAGTGTGAATGCAACTAGTTTAAAGTCTAATTTCGTGGGAAATTTTGTAAGGGCCAGAACCTGTGTCAAACGAACTCGGATGAAGTCAACCAAAAATAATAAAATCTTTGTCTCAGGTCCTCTATCTACCCTCAAAATTTCATGTCAATCAGAATACGTTTGGATACAAAAAATAGATCAGTGCACTGCCCTCATGTTGGACGAAAATGATAAGATAGACTAGAATCTTGGAATGTGGACTAGGTTCATGTTTTTAGTTGAATACCTCTCAACCCTTGGATTAAAAGTAGGAAAATGAATCCTAGCCATCCATTCTCTTATAGATAGAAGCTTGAGTTTAACCATTGGATCAAAAGTGTTAGGATTAATCCTAACCACTCATTTCTTATAAATAAGCCTAAGTAATTCATTATTTCACTTAAGCTCTTTACTTTCTTAGCAAGAAAATATTGCTTGCTCTCTCTCTCTCTCTCTCTCTCTCTCCTTAGCTCTAAATCAAAAATCATAGCTTAGATCCTTCTTGTAGTCTTCAAGTGTTCTTAGTTTTATAATTAGCTACCTAGAAGATTGTGTGGAATTCTACTTCAAGGCTATTGGGTAAGTGTTCCTTGTGTAATTATAATGATTTATTGTTTATATTATTTGTTCTCATTTAATTGTTTAAGACCCAATAAGCTTATGATGTAAAATAAGGTAATAAAAATTAATGATAAGAATGCATAAACAAATTGATTAAAGGCTTATGAAATTATCTATATTATTTACTTTACACTTTTATATTTAGCATTTATTTTATATCATTTAAATTTTAATTCATATTTTTGGCGGTACGGACCATTGGTCTCAACCCTAAATATGAATTCGATATTACATTCGATCATTTATTTTATCGTCATTTGAATTTTAATTCATATTTTTTGGTGTATGGACCATTGGTCTCAACCCTAAATATGAATTGATATTATATTCAGTCATTTACTTTATTGTCATTTAAATTTTAATTCATATTTTTGGAGTGCAGACCATGGTCTCATCCCGAAATATGAGTAATGTTTTATATATATTATTTATAATACTAGTTTTATTTTGTGATCTCCATTAGCCTCGTCACCAAAAGCAATTAGGAAATAAAACTATTTATAAGTAACTATCTCATTTATATGATAAAATGAGTAAGTAAAGATGAAGTGGATAATAAATAAATATAAAAGATGAGGTCTTTAAACAATGATATTATTTGAGAATGAACTAATATATAAATATTGTTTGTATGTATGTATTTGTATGCGAAGTGGAGCAGAAATTCTATACTAAGGAGTGTAAGTATGGATGTACTTACTGAGTATTAAGCTTTATTTTGTTGGTATAGAATTCTTATTTTTGCTTTATTGATATAATTTTTGCATTATACAAGCTGTTGCATAATGTGTCTAATAATATGGGTGATAAGATAGCCACCTTAGAACAAAAGGTGTAGATTGCGATGAACTATCGGTATCTCGGTGGATGAGGGTATATAACATCCAATAGGCAATATATAACTAAAATTTGTGTAATGAAACTCTAAAATGTGATGGACATAACAGACGTGAGCATTTGAGAGCTCATGATGAGAGGTGCGAAGAAAGATTATCATAAAATTCAAATTAATATGTCACTCTGTGCATTCACATCTCATCATTATATATTTTATTCTTAATCTTACTTTGTCTCAAACTAGTCTTTTAATTTTATTTCTAGGAAAATAGATTACTCACTTGTTTGTCTATGTAAATATGATAGCATATTTACATAAACCTTTAATCTTGAGAATAGAGAGTGAGGACGATGGTCATTTGTTGGTTTTGATGGTTGATAGATTATACTCTCTGAGATTGATGCTTACTCTATGAAACAGTCTCATTTATGTTAATCGCTTTTATTAGATAATGTGATATGTTCAAACTTGAAAAGTATTACTATATTAATTTGGTGCCATCTGTGGCTTATATTTGGTACACCTAGTGTGTACATATGTTGTAATGAAACCATATTTCTATTTTCATTAAATAATATATCACCTTGAGGTATTTGATTGACTCAATTGTGTTGTGCAAACTATTCATAGGCCATAGAAAAAGGAAAAAATTATATACATATTCCACTGTAAAATTATATTTATAAAGTTGCAGCATAATGACTTCGATATTTGCTAGTAATAATATCGGGGCGTTACATTCTTAGATACTTCTTTTTGTGATTTTTTATTTTTTGTGTCACCAAAAACCCTTTGGACTGAAAGCAACCTTGAAATTCCGGTTTATCGAGTTTGAACCTGTTCACCCACCGATGGGCATGAGTTTGTGTATGGTGTTGACATCCGTGCATTCCGCGCTCCGCAAACAGGTTTCTAGATCCACTCCCATTGTGACCACACATGTTGGATATTTGGGTAGCAAGGGCTTTGATTTGATCCCCCAAAACCATGAATTGCTCCATGTGTCATCGATGTTCAATGATCAATTTGTTTTCCTCCCCGTATACTACGTCTTGGTTGATGACGACGAATGTTCGGACCATCCATATCGGCTAAGTGATCAATAGGGACCACATGTTGGGTGCGCGCACGCCCCTTTTTAGGCACAATTAAACCACCAAACCTCTCCTCCATGTGCCACAAACAAATCGCCGATAGCTCCTTACGTGATGTCTTCGTATGCACATACACTTCGTTCATGTCTGCTAGACGGTTGCCTTTCCTCATTCATGGAAAGAAACTTGGCTCTTATATCAACTGATGCAGCATGACTTAGTAGATTGTACAAATAGTAACAAATACGCAATGGATAACTCATATTAGATCTTGATTCTATCAAAGATCTAAGAACTCTTCTTGAAAATATAGATACTCTTTAATATTTTGAAGGAAAATAGAAGAATAAACTCAACTCTGAGTTTTTTCATTAATCAATATCAATAATAAACAACAACTCTATTCTCAAGACTCTAAACATTTATTTCTAGCCTCAAGATTTCTAGTTATAAGATAGCAATGAAAGAAAATCAGTTTAAAAGTCTATGAAATAAAACTAAACCAAATAAAAGACTAATAAAGAAACCTAATTCAAATAAAATCTTAAAGATAAGATAGAATAAAAGACTAATAAATAAATCTAATTCAAATAAAATACTAAAAGATAAGATAGGCCATCTTGATCTATATCATATTGTCACTAATATTTATCATTTTTAAAATATAATAATTAGTAAGAATGTAACAAATAACTTAACCGAACCACTCTCAAGGGCCATCAGGTGGCGAAACCTCCCCATGGCCAAAAAAGGTGGCTAGTTACCCTCAATTTTATTATTATTAAATTTTGATTAAATATAATTTTTTAATTAATTAATTATATAGACAAGTGTCAAATTATGATTGGTGCTAATGTGGCATTCTGTCAAATTTTGGGCGAAATTTTGAAAGATGGATCATCTCTGTCCTTAGGCAAACTAGAGGGACCTCCTATGATAAAAAGTAAACCTTAGGGGTCAAAAAATAAAGAAGTTAAATCACATGGGTTAATAAGGTATTTAACCCTAAATAAAAATGTAAGTTTCTAATATGAGTAATTTATTTAAGGTACATTTGGCATTGCGACTGCATAGACAAAAAGTGCAATTTTAAACCTTATTGCAAAAAATGGATCGTTTGGGATTCCATTTTTAAAATTGTGATTTGAAAAACATAGAAAATTTGTATTTTCAAATTATAGGCAATGTGGTGCTTTTTTGAAACCGTACGACTTTAAAGACTAAATTGCAATTTTGCCAAATGCTACATTTTAAAAATTGTATTTTCAAATCGCATATTTTAAAATCATAAACTCAAACAAATCCTTAAAAGACTTGGCATGCAATTGAGATCCTTTTAATTAGCAAAGGTTTAGTAAACAAAAATAAATCAATAACCAATTTTTATTGTCACATCATTTGAGTTATATGGTAGTCATATAACAATTTATTATTATTTTTTTAATAAAAAAATAGTATTTTTCTCGTAATATTACTTTTTAAAAAAATTCCGAAAATTCTAAAAAAGAGAAGTCTTGGATACTGTCCGACTCTTCATCCAACGATATCTACGCGTTTTTCCAACCGACACCTTGTACTTTCTTTCATCCCTGTTTCTCTCCCCTCTCTCGCTTTAACTACAAGCCTGAAAATTTAACCACTTCCCTCCCCCACCCTTCCCTTCCTTTCCATGTTCCATCCATGGAGGCCTCATCTTCTTCACCTCCTCAGCAACCCCTCGAATCCAGTGCCGTCGATTCCATTCCGAATTCGACGGCCCAAGACCCTTCTCCTCGTTTGTCTACAGGTTCCAACGACGACGATGATTTAAAGCCCATCAACGTTGACGAAATGGTCAACAAGAAGAGAAAGAAGATGAAGAAGAAAAGGGTCTTTAAAAAAGATGGCTCTGTTCTGTTGCCGCCGTCGTCCTCGTCTTGTGGTTCTTCATCGTCTTCCTCTTCTTCTTCCTTGCCGGCCAAACGCGTGGTGCTCAGACGCCGAAACCCTAGGGCCCTGCTCGTTCCTAACGGCGCGGCGCAGCGAGGGCAGTGTGGACGCCATTGGTCTCCCTCTCGGAATGTCGGTCGCAGCTGTCGTTGCTCTGGTTCGAAAGCTTTGCTTTTTTGTTTATTTACTTGGTTTTGTTTTGGGTTTGGTAATGCCGCTTTGTGTTATTAGTTTTGAGTTTGGGAAATTATTGGTTTTTTTTTTTGGAGGGTATTGGGAAAGATTTGATTTTTATGTTGGGTTTGTTGGTAATTCTTGTTCTTGTTTGCCGGGGAAGTTGATTCAATTGGGATTTTCAAATCCTGGATTGGGTTAACAGGATTGTGATTTATTTTTGTGACTAATTAAACGCACTTTAATCTTTTACTTAATGAGATTTCGGTAGAGAACTCAGAGATTGTTTACGTTTTGGAACAAGAAATTTATTGTGTAAATCAAAAATACTGTTACTGTACGAAAAGCACGTTGTCCCTTACTTCGCAAACTTTGTCTCGAGGACAAATTTGAAATGAATAGATGCACCTTTTTTGGTGGGAAGTGTAATATGTGCGACTGTTAGTTAGATGTGGCTTGTCTAGGTGTAAAGTGGAACTTGTTTGATATATGCTTGTCTGGCATTTATGCTTATTATGGCTTACAATTAACCTATGTTATTTGCTTGTGAAATACTGATTGTAAAACTGTTATGGACATATCACCTTTGATGCTTTATTGCGCAGAAGCATCTAAATGTTTTTGTTGTTGAGAAAGGGTTCTTCGTTTGCAACATGAGAGTTATTGGGTTGGTATAATAAGTACACAAGTTTTGTATTATGCATGTTTTATGCTAAATTGTACCTTTTTGTACTGTAGTTTTGGAATGTAATACCATTCGCTCTGTTTGTTAAACTTTTGTTCTTCCAAACAAAAAACACTTCTCAAAACACATCAACAAACAAAGCCATTATCTTTCCAGTCTTTGGATACATAAAACTTCTTCAATTTTGTTTTCAGAATTTAAGTTTGTGTATTTGTATATACAGTTGCTATGCACATGATTTAATAAAGGTGCTTGCCCTGAAATGGTTTCAAGCCAAAGTATTGTATTCAAACAGCATTCATTCTAGCATGTGCGCACTTATAGAATTATAACCATTCCCAACTCTCTTTGTCAGTTATTTTCTTCATCATTTTTTTTTTAATCTTGGGTGGTTATTTGCACTTTCTATTCTCAGTCATTCTAATCATGGTTCCATAAGGATGAACTAGTGCTGTCTTTTATTCTTCTTCACGAAACTACATTTAAGTCGAAAAAATGAAAACCTTTAACAATGATTCTTTCGATTTTGGTGCACTTGACATTACCTTGTGTTAATTGAGACCTAGGTTATATTATAATATATTTTTAGGTGAGATCCTGTAAAAGATATTTCATATGCTTTGTTTTCATCTACTATACAGTTCATATCATGAGTGTGATACTTGTTGATTCTAGGTTCTGGAAACAAAAGACACGGCAGGTGGAAGGATGCCCGTCGACCATATTTCAGTGGTATTCTTCTGGCTTTCTTATCAGATTAACCTTCTTTTTTTTTTCTTTTTTTTTTCTTTTCTTTTTTCTGGGCCACTTATAAGTTTAACATGATTGTTAAACTTTGTCTCCCACTGAAGGATCTGTGCAGTCAGTCACTGACCATGGTCCTTACCATCTACCATTTTTGGCATACCCAAAACACTTGAGTTTCATCATTGAATATTTAGTGCGACTCTTATTTATTTCCTATCTAGACAACTGTGATTCACATGATCAAAATTACCAAGTTGGTAACGTTTTAGCATGGTTGGGGTTTGCAACCTTCTTATATTCCTTTTGTTAAATTTTAAATCATAGGGAAATTATTAATATTGATCTATTCTTGCCTGTAGATCTGCACTTCAGCTATCAGAGAATCTCTAGTCAATGTAAGCCAGACCTTAAACTGCTGACTCGTCCATGACTCTGGTTTTGCAAGTTAAGTTTCTACTTTTAGTTCATATCAACATCACTAAAAATCAAGCTGCTAAAGTGGTGTTTTTATGCCTCTTCTTTTGATTGCCTATGTGGCAGCAGGTCTTTGGTGACAAATTCGATTGTTTTATGAGAAACTTTGAAAAGTCATTTGGGAGCACCTTGAGGACCCTTAGATTGATCAACGAGTCACGTGTAAAAAAGGGAGGATCTCATTTTAGCAACCTAAATGTAGAAGGTTCTACTTCAGATGTGACTCTGAATAAAGGAGGATGCACAAGCAATTCTGGTATAGAAGATTTTCAGTCAGAGACGGTCTCACAAACTTTTGTAACTCAGGAACGATTAAATACCATTGAAGAGATGAGAGAGAATATGCTAACTGATTCCAGTAATCATGAGCTTGTCCTGCATGGGCAAATAAACCAAGTCGCCTGTGTCTCTCCAAGTGCATACAGTCCTGCAATTGGGCAGTCTATGCTTACCACTATTGAGAAATCTATCAAAGAGCAAACCCGTTCTAATGACCTTAAGACGTTGGAGCTTAGTCTTACAATGGAAAGAATGAAGTTGAAAAGGACACAACTTGCTCTCAACCATGATTCAAATAATCTAGAGAGGTCAAAACTGGACATGGGTGTATCAAAGGCGTCTTTTAGAGCTGAAAAATTCAAGACTCAATTAGAAGACATGAGACATACTGAGCTGCTCAGAAAGTGCATAGACTGTCTTGTTGCTGGTTTGCTTATCATGCCAGTCTCCCTGTTATATGGTGCTTATGTATTTTCATACAAGAGGATCACTGAAGCTACCGAATCTTGCACACCTTCACCCATGGCAAGTACCATCTCATTCTGCTTTTCAACTTCTTTAGTAGTTTCAGATATTATTATAGATGTGCTCTTCTAGTTTTAATAAGGAAAAAAAATTAAGAAATAGGTGTATGTGTGCCAAATTAGATCATAATTAAGCAGATCGGCGTCCCAAAATTACATTCACCTAAAAATAGAATGCTACATGCAAAACAATGTGATTCTCCAAAAAATTTCAAGCCTTGATTTGTCTGAGGTTATCTCATAATGACTCAGTTTCTGTTGCTGCTGCGATTATTTAATTTTTTTTTTTCCAATTTTCAAAATAAATTATTGAGATCAATAGCGCTTACTTTGGCCAGAGAGCACCACTCCACATATGATTCATGCTGTTTATTAATTGCTGCATTTCTTCTCAATGCTATTTTTAACTTGTTTAGGAAATGTTTGATGATGCTCTCTCTGTTCAGGAGTCCAAGTCTTGGTGGATCCCAAAGCCGATGACATCTTTCAATTCAGGGCTGCACACCCTCAGATGCCAGGTTCAAGTTGTGAGTCGAATGCTGTTTGGTGTCTTAATGATTGTCACTATTGCTTTTTTACTTCTCCAGCGTTCTGCAAATTCGAAACAGATCATGCCAGTTACTTTCATGCTCTTGCTCTTAGGAGTTGCCTGTGGTTTAGCTGGCAAGCTTTGTGTAGACACGCTGGGAGGGAGTGGATATCACTGGCTCTTATTTTGGGAGATACTTTGCTTGCTGCATTTCATTTCTAATGCATGGACATCAGCTTTGTTCCTTATCCTCCATGGACCTGTCAATGTGTCTAAAGGGACGAAAGGCAACGCAATCTTTCCCTACTGGATCCGCCAATTTCTATTCTATGGTATCTTGCTCATATTTCTACCGCTATTCTGTGGCCTCATGCCGTTTGCAAGCCTTGGTGAATGGAAAGATCACTTTTCCTTGCTGGTCAGAGATTCATTGTTTACCAGTGATCGAAGTTAAGTTTTCAATGTATACGATAATATCCGTTTTTTTCTGGTTAGATCTAAAGTTAGCTTTTTGTTGGGTTTCCAGTCGTCCTCCACAATAGGTGATTGGTTGGGTCTTGGGGCTTATCCGAGAATGTAATTTGGTAGCTAGGCTCTCTGTTGTGTTGTTGTCTAGTTGCTTTGGCTGTTTCTTGTTGGGTTGGATGCTGTTAAGCCTCATTTGGATAAGTTTTTGGGGAAGTTTGGTCAGTCACTTGACTTGTATTTTTGTACTATGGTTAATTTATTCTTATACATCCAAAAATGAAAAAGAAGCTATGGTTTGGAGCACCAGTAAGAGCTCTGCATGGATGTTACTTTTGACCTTTGAGCAGCAGAGTAACCTGTTGGTCCTCAACTGTCTGTCAAAAGTGCCTGTGTTGTATTTGGCCCAGATAACTGTTCTGGCAGGTATACTACAAGAGCCTTCTCTTCGATTTCGTCTCGGACCTAGTGAAGTGAAGGGCTTTCTTACCAGAAGAGCTTTTACACATTCTGCATCAAGCAGCTTACCATTGTTGCAAGTGGTTCAGGTAACTCTACAGTACAGCCGGGTCTATTTATTCATGTATCAGTTATTATAAGAGCCTTTTTCATCCTTTTTTTTTTTTTTTGGTATTTTGGGTCAAGTGAAGTGAAGGGCTCTCTTACTAAAAGAGCTCATGGATTGTACTAGATGTTGTATTGTAATGTCAAGCTGATGTATCTTAGCCGAGTAAACTTACTTGTTTGAACTATAACCATAAATTTATGCCTGAGGGCTTAATTAATTGTTGTTATCTTTGAAATCCACTTGTGTTTTAGGCCTGTTTGATTTGCGAAATAGGAATCAGGATCCCCAGCAATGGGCAAAAAATTGCCCATACAAAATTTCTCTAATCTTGGCCCTTTAACGTCAGCTAAGGGTTTAGAAGCCATTACATGTCCCATTAATAATAAAATATTATTTAAATTTTTTTAAAAAAATAAAATAAACTATTAAAAAAAATGGGTAGCCGGTCACTTCTCATGGCAAAAATGGGTGGCCAGCCACCCCAGCTGAGCTACACTAAACCTTTTAACACTTTCCCGGGTCCAAATCTATACAACCTGGAAAGGGTTGAAGCCAAGCTTGAATTATTCCGATCTTCATCGGAGAAAACAAACCCTAGATCCATAAACCCTTTTGGCTTCTCAAAGCCAAGCTTGTCTTGGAGCTCAATTGGTTGCCCATGGACCTGGTATGGAGGGTTGGGAAGTGTGAAATCTCTAGTTTTGACGGTTCTTAAATTTGGTGATTTGGGTTTGCTTCAAAACTTGATGAATTCGACGGATTCGGTACTTTCTTGAAGATTTCAAGCTTGAACCAACAAGAATCAGAGTGACACAGGTGTGTCCAGATTTCAGAAGTGCTCATTAACAATGACCCAAGCTTCAGCCCAATTAAAGTCTACAAGCCCAACATAATGCAAATGCCCAAATTGCTGAAATCTGGATCCAAACACATGGATCCTAAAATATATCTTAGCCGTTATTCCTTCAACATTTTAAGTACATTCCTAGGTTTAACTTGAAGTTCAGAATCTTATATTTCCAACTAAAAAGGTTTCAGTCCATTTGGAGTAGAGTGGTCAAGCTTTTTGAAAATATGCTTTAAGGTGGCTATTTGTCCCTTCGTCTTCTACCCATGAATTAATGTTTTTTTTTTTTTTAATCATTGTTGCTTGTTTAACTTCATTAGATGTTTATCCTATGCTTAGAGGGTTGTTCTAAGCTTTTATAAATACTTGTGTATGCAAGTGTAGGTCAGTTTAAAGTTTTTTTTATTATTAAAAACCAGCATTTGGCTTGTGAGAGGAGAGTTCTCCTTGTTTCTCTGTATCTCTTTGGAGTGATCCTTAGAGTGGTGAATTTTTAAAGTTCTATATCCCTTGTTGTAATCCTTTGGGTGGTGATATTCTATATCCCTTTGGTGTTATCTCTGGGATGGTGAACTTTTATCTTTCATTTGAGTGTAAGTTTGTGTTATTGTTTCCATCTCATTTTCTGCCTGGTATCAAATTAGTATTAAAGCTAAGGTTTCACATAGTTTTGGTTTCTATGGCTATTCATGGTTGTTGTGCTCAAGCTAACCAAACCCTAGCAATTCTCAAAAGAAACCAGTGCGATATCGAACCAAAAAACTTGAGAAGAGATGTGCAACAGCTCCAACTATGTCTTGAATGTTTTGCTGCCTTTGAACATGATGCATCCCATCATGGTTTTGAGGTTGAAGATCCGTCACATTAGCTCATAGATTGGAATTCTACACCAACTAATGATGAAGACTTTGTGGAGGGTTATTTTTCTGATCCTTCACAAGGACTTGTGGATTGAAGCTCTCCACAAACCTGTGATAAAGATCTTGTGGAGAGTTATTTGCCAAATGATCAAAAAGATGAACTTGTAGCAGATTGGTTCATTCTAATATTCTATGGCATCCATCCTCAATAAGAGAAACTATTCGAGGATATCCTATATCCCTTTGGTATTATCTCTTGGGTGGTGAACTTCCATCTTTCATTTGAGTGTGAGTTTGTGTTGTTGTTTCTATCTCCTTTTCTATCCGGTATCAAAGAGCTTCATGACTTGCTCAACGTCCATTAATGGTGGCCGTGAAAGAGAGAGTTTCCTAATTCGGATTCGGTCACCCCATGGCTCAATTGGGGTGGCCAGCCCATATTTTTTGTTAGTTTATTTTATTATTTTATATTTTCTTTTTAAAATTTAAATTATATTTTATTATTTGATTATTAATTGGACACGTGGCAGCTTGTAGACCTTGGATGACATTAAAGGGCCAAGATTAGAGAAATTTTTTATGGCCAATTTTTTGCCCATTGCTATGGATCCCAATCCAATGAATAAACCATTAAAATGAAATGACTATTCTTTATCTTTTGTTTGGTAAGAGTATTCCTAGAAATAGTTATTACGTGAGAATCATTAATCCCTTGCACATATGAATAGTTATTCTCTTAAAAAATGAGAGCAATAGCTATTCCCTTAAGTAATGAAATATGTGCCCAAGAGGTAGCTCAATTGGCTGTGAACCACGCCTAATGAAGCGGATATTACAAGTTCGAATCCCCCATCCCCCTACCCTTGCATGGATATGTAAAAAAGAAAAAAAAAAAAAAGTAATGAAATATATTTTACACAAAACCCCCCATAAAATATAGAAATTAAAGTGACCGACCACCCCATAGAAGAGGCCGAGGAGGGAGGTGGTCGCACCACCGAACATCATCGAGGACCACCACAGGGTGTCAGAGGTGGTTGTGGTTGTAGCCACCCCAAATTTGCTCCAAGGGTGGCCACACAGGCACCCTTGATAGCACCAGGGGTGGTGCGACCACCCTCAGCTGCTTTTGCCATCCACTATTTTTTATGTTTTATTTATTTATTTATTTTCTAATAATAATAATAATGTGTAGGGTTTTTATTAATTTTGATTCGAATTCTAGTTAGACTATGCCAATTGTTACTAGTCTAAAGAATATGAATAACTATTTCTTTCCACAATTTTTTATTCCCAGCAATAAACCGAATTGCAAAGTACACATGTTTGGTCTTGGCCTATAAATTCAGTTTGGCAATTTATGTTACCTCTGAGGGTGGCTTTATCTAAAGTTTCATCAAGGGTAGATGTTTAGTCCTCCTCTAAGCAAATAAGCCACAAAGTAAAATCATATTTAATCTAGAGAGTGGCTTGTTTGGCATCACATTCTCTCACTCCTTTTCCATTTCTCTTGAGAAAGTTGAATTAACAAACATATTCTCTAACAAAAAATTTAAAATTATTTTTACCATTATGTCACCTCAATTAATTATTATTACTATTCCCAAAAAACAAAAAATGAAAGGAAAAAAAAAAAACTTTTCTAAACACAGTAATGTTGACGTGACAATCTTAATCAACCTTTAGATCAATCCGTGTAAAAAAAATTAAGGATTGACTAAAACTAATACATCAACAGTATAGAATAATTGTAGGATAAAAATTTAGTTTCTAGCATATCTCTTTTTTCTAATTTAAAGCATCTGGATAATTTCCAGGGTGCGTATTTCCTTCCACTTTTCTTTTATACCAATCAAAGGCTATTTTCAATCCAACCTAAAATCACCTCTACCAAAAGGATAAGTAACCAGCCTGGGTGGTAAGTACTGACTTGCTTATAATTGACATATCCCATTGTTCTCCAGGTTGGTAAATCACAAAAACCATTTTTAAACTCTCAATGTTGCTGCGAAATATAAGATGTCTAATCACCTTGCACATTACACAAAATCGCATTTCATTCTTAAGACGTCCAATAAGTAAGTTTAATGATTTGCGGTCGGGGGGAAAAAGAAAAGAAAAAAAAAAAAAGACTTAACTTCGTTATCATTCTTATTGTTTCTAAGATTAAAATTTTGGTCATACAAACTAAATGAACCAGAACCAATATCACTAAGACACTGACAAATCACTACTCGAGATACCAGGAAATCACTGGCTTGCAACTCGAGAAGCTTAAGAATTCTTCTAAAATTTTGAACAGCCTCGAGAGTGTATCTTACAAATTCCTCATGTGGTGAGAAAAGCACCTCATTTGTTCACCTAAATATTCTGAATCTACTGGTGTACATTTTTTTTTCCTGACACTCTAAACTCTGATCAAAAGTATACGACGAGGCAAGAAGGGCTTTGCCTCCAAAAACTTGGGCGTAATAAACCAAACCTTTGTGAATCCAACTGTTTTGGCACATGTTGCGGGCTTTGATCAACGCTCAGCCATACTGACTGGCCATTGAGACCAATCACAGAACCTCGTGAGCCTTCCCATAGTACCTGTTTATGAACGGAGCCTGCATGAAAGAACAAAAAAAAAATGATATGCTTTGGTGTCTATATAGATTGCAGATTCTTATTCTAGGAAATTACAAATCAAACTTCAATTGAGAAATTATTAGTACCAACAGTCAAGATCATGCAAGTTGAAGTAAGGATGTTTCATCAAGGCAAGGTTCTAATTAAAAGAAAAAATCAACAATTTGTACATCCTAGTAATAAATAGAGCAGTGCATACCTTAACATTTGATACGTCAGGTGAATCTGGTGTTTGCACAGGGTAGAACTTGTAAAACCTCATATTCTCAAACGCTGCCTTGGTTTCCTCACTCATTTCTTCAAGGGCCTTTTTCCGGGCTTCCTTGCCTATGAAATAAATAAATAGCAAAGTACTCAATAAAGTTTATGCTTCTAAAAGAGCCAAGCTTACAACTATATCTACCTCAAGTACCTACCTCTCGATTGGCTCTCTCGCCCCAACTTTCTCCTTAACAAACTCCTGTGAGAGACAGAAAAAGATTAGATACATTTAATGGCCTACATACATAAGAAAAACTGACTAACTGGCATTTCATTCATTAATTTCACCTTGAAGGCATCCTTTTGATCTTCTGCCAACTCCTCCTCCTGGATCAGCTTGTCTGTGAACTCCTACAAATTAGACATGCAATTTAGTAGAAGATACAATTTTTTTCCTAGTCCTTATTATCTCTTTCAATTTTTCAGTTTGACAGAATTGGAAATGATGTGGGATACTTCATTCTCCATGAGTTCTGAAAACCCCATCCCTCGGTACAGATAATCCACATTAGACCCAATGATGTGATTATAAGTAGAAAGTTGCTTTATGCAAACAAAAGTCTGTCAATGAATGACTGCCAGAGGGGAAAAAAAATTAAAGAGAGTATGAATAATGAAACTTCAGTAAGAAAAGAAAAAGAACAGGAAAAAAAAGGTGCAAACCCATCAAATGGTAAAATAATTGCCATAATTAGAGGATTATCCCCAATAACCATAGCAATCCAAACGCCAAAAGTAAATTCTGTACCTCAAGTTCATCCAACTCCCAATCAAATTCACAGAAAATCTGCAGTGACAAAAAGAGAAAATCAATTTACACAAAATTTTGCAGTCTGACTTATGCAAATTATTGCAACTGTCAACATCACTGAAAGTATGTTTTAGTAGACAAATTTGGATTACTCAGATAAACTTAAATTCATCTATATCCAACAATGATATGCATCATTTTTTCCATCTCATTTGTAACCTACCGGCTTTGTGTCTGATGGAAAAATTATTTGAACCTCGGTGCTTTGCTCAAGCTCATCTTCCTTGAAGGGCTGGTAGAAATCTGCCAAAAGAATAAAACCATATCAAACAATGGAAAAGTAATGTTGATGGAACAGACACAGAAATGAGTTGAATATATGTATGTCTCAATAACCATAACCATGTCAAGTGACATAATATGGCCACGAAAAATATAAGGCTTCTTCTGAAGTTTCCAGGCTTGTCCAAATAGTTGTCAAAAAGAAAAAACATATAGGTTTATTAACCTTTCTTTTTACTCCTTATAACCCAGTTACACTGATGTTTGCCATCCAAACAAAGATAAAAAGGTAGAAAAAGAGAGCTCATTGTCTTGGATCCTTTGCTAAGTGGTGATAAAGTTTATGTAGTATACAACAATTTAAACAGATGTAGTTTGAGAACTAACAAGGCAAGCAGTACTCATATTTCTTGAGACGGTCTATCTTCAAGTGTTTTAAAGCAGCCCTGCACAAAACAATTCATAAGCATAAGTTACTATCCTTTTCAAAACTTGAGTTAAAATTAAATCCATGAGCACAAATAATACTTTATTCTAGATTTAAAAATAAATGTGTATAATGCATAACAGATAATAGACAATAAAATCAGCACCAAGGGGGAATCTGACACACAGGTCCAGAGAAAGGCCTTTTCTTGATTAGGTTCTCTCAACTATTGTGCAATATTCCGATGGTGCCAATTTACACTACTTATACCAATGGCAATTGACCCTTTTCAGATTGAAATGTAACATTAAAAAGTGCCATAGCAGTAACTAACTCGTTAAGAGTTAGAGAAAGAGAGAGAGAACAGCAACACTAAAGAAAAAATTATTTTATATTCTATCATCCTCTTTCGCATCTTCTCCTTCACCACAACCCAAATGTCAGATTCAAGTAGCCAAACAAACCCACAAAAGATCAAACCCCAAAAATTCAGCAAGCCAAATTCAATCAAACCAAAGTACCAAGCAAAATTTAAAACACAGTCAGCAGCCTTTTGTTCATAGTTGATATACCAATCTATTTGACTGGGCCATGAGACCACCACAAGGTTGCAACTTTCTTACCATTTATAAGACAAGAAGAAAACAGCCTAGGCCACTAAAAAGGAAGAGAAAAACAAGAGGCCACTAGTTCATCACCAACGAACAATGATTAGGATCTCTCTCAGCATTTTTTTATAAGTAAAATTGTATATATCAAAAACCTAAAAGGCATAACACAATTACATTGGGATCTCTCTCAGCATTACAAGCATGGTAATTTACTTCTTAAAATTTAACCTGATAAAGAAACAAAACCGTGCCAATTTCACTCACAAAAGAGCAAGATTACAATTCCAAATTACATATATTTACAATGAAAGAAATAAAGACGGTATTCCAACATCCACCTGCTCCCCTATATTCACAAATTATTAAGTGCCCTAACATCATGGTGACTGCAAATCACACTACCCAAAAACCTCACTTCCACCCACCACAACTTTCAGAATGGCAGCCAAAAACAAAAGAAGACAAACAAAAACAAATAACATTTCCAGTTTTCAGCTAAACCCATGCGACACTCTAAGAGACAGACTAGTGTGAGAGAGGAAAGAAGGAAGAGACACAGAACACTGATAATAATAATAATAATAATAATAAATAAATAAAAAGCAAGGACAACTAGATTGTCATTTATATTAGTTGATGAACTGGCATATGCCAGCTAGGATGGGTTATCCACAACAGTAAAAGAAAGACCACTGAGTAAAGAATAAGGCCTGTTTTGCACTTGTTACAATTTGGACCAAATTGAAAGCATTTTAATAATCAAAGGATTTGGTTGTAAAAATAAAACTCATACATCCTGAATAGAAACCACTAACAAATTATAGAGACCAAAAACGCAACTAACACCTTTTAGTTACTTAATGATAGTAAATCATTGTTTTTTCTTGTCTGGAATGTCTTACATTTTGCGTATAAAGCATATTTTGAAAATCCCCACAACTTTTAGGTATGGGCTGCACTAATGGCCAATGAATCTAATTTTGGGCACATTATCAGTTCATTATGTGTGATATTTTGCAGTTTTGAACTAAGTTAATTAGTAATTTCAACTTATGAGTCCAAAAGCTACTAAATTATAAAATAAAAGTTCTTATATATTCATTGAATTCTTTCAATTCAATATAGAGAATAATTTTTTTGACTTTCCAGCAATTATGCCCTTCTATGAAGATTGTGAGAGGCAATCATATCCAGTATATGTTGTTTGATGTCAAGTACTACTTCCACAATTCCAAAAAACAACCAAATTCAAGCCCCTAGCCTTAATTATGCTTATCAACTCTAAGAGCTCCTATGACAAAAACCCTAGCTCAGCCCACCTTCAACAATCCTCTAGAACAACTAAAAATTTAAAATTAGTGTTCTCAGGTGCGGCTTAGAGCCCTAGAACAGCTATCAAAATTTTACTGTTCATTATGTTTGTTTCAATCCTAAATGATTGCCTTTTTCCTTTTCCTAAGCAAATACAAAGAGAAAAGGGGAAGGGGAGAAATACATCAACCATCGCAACTCAAAAGAAAGTGGGGCAACCCAACAAACACCCCAAAACAACCAGTACAATGCAACCAAACCATAAGGACAATTGAGATGGGGCCAAAAGATTGGCCAGGCCCATTTGAAAAATGGCCCTCAGCCAAGAACTAGGCCCCCATGAACGGTGGTTTGAAGCAGCAAACCAATGGTAGATCTACCTGTTAAAACACCAACTACAGCAGCAATCGAGCTTAGCAACTGCAGCAGGAGAAAGAGCACTAAAACCAGTTGAATCAAAGCTGCTTGAGTGGAGCACCACTGCGGTATACATAGAGAGAGGTACCCACCAGCGATGAATGCATAGGGCATACTGCATCTAAGTCTGTAACTGGATCTAGAAGTCTCCATAGTAAAAAAGAGACTACCACCTATGGAGATCCAGAGGAGAAATAAAGAGACATTGATCTAGCGCATGGCAAAAAAATGTGTGACTAAGGTGGAAGTGCATGCAGCACACACACACCTGGGTGGCGTGTGACATGCACACATGGGTAGAGACCATCATCTGAGGGCCTGAGGCAGAGGATGCCAGTGAGGGAGGATGGGTGGAGAAGGTGGGGGAAATGCTGCAGATCTGAGCTTCAAGTTGCATACAAAACAAGAAAAAAGAAGAATAAAAAAGGCTAGAAAAGGAAAAAAGAAAGGTGGGGGAGGAAGAGGGATGAGCGCTTCTACCTCCTCTAAAGGGAATCATAGAAGAATTTGGAAGGGGAGAAGCAGCAAAGGAACAAGAGAGAAGAGTGCTCCCTACAAAGCTTTCTTTGGCTAGACCTATCATCGCCTGTTATTTGAACCATTGATGTACCTTTAATGACACATTTTCCACAACTTTTCTTAACTTTAAACCATAACCAAGCATTGGCATATCTTAATAAACAAGTCTTGCAAAGACCATTATATCTAACTTTTATTGATGAGACTTTATGCAATTGCATTGTTGTAAAAGTGAGACTCCATTAAAATTCTATGAGATAAGCCTTGTGGAAGTCTTAGTGAGATTTCATGATTTTCCTTTTATTCTTTATCTTTCAAGCCTTAATCAACCCTTAAAATCCTATTACAATACCCCAACAAACCCACCATTGATACCATCTAAACCTTAAAACACCCTCAATTTTACCTTTCCCTTCTAGTTTCAATCCCATGCACTCTCCATTTGGTTATAGACAAATCCCAAAGTCACAAGTTTTTACATCCTTGAGCCCTAACCCTAGCATACAGCAACAGATCCCTTAATTAGCCATTTTCAGAAATTTTCACAACCTTCACTTCTTTTCAACCAAAAATCCCCTTCCAAACAAAGTCCATTTCACCTTTTTCTCATCCACAACCAAAAACCAAGAGTTAAAACCCATCTATATTGACCATAGTGAGCTACTAACCTGCAGATTTAATGGTCATACAACATGGAAGAGAGAGAAAGCAAATTGCATGTTCCTTAAATGCAGGTAAAAAATATAAGAGAAAAAAATAAGCATTTATATGTGTGCGTGTGAGCACGTATGCAATAAGAGAAATGAGGAGAATGAAATAAAATATTACCTTCTTTGGGTGCAGCTCAATATAAATATTTGAGAGTGAAGGCTTTCAACTTGGCTGCCTCTGTAGAAGAATTAAATTAACAATGACATCAAAAAAGTTGGACAGAGATTGCTGAGGATGCCCATAAGAATGTTCCATGAGAAAAGTTCAAAAAGCCAGCAATAAACAATAATCCATACCTATTCTCTAGAGGAATATAGGGAACCCAGTCCATTTTCATTTGTTTCATGGGAATAATTTCTCAGCTTCTCTCTGAACTGAGTTAACCCCTATCTTATCAGAAGGAGGAATGGAGATACAACCTGTAGATCAAGAAAACAAAAACCAAATAGATTAACATGCAAGAAAATGAAATGTATTGCAACATCAATATATATATTTTTGATAAGTAATATAATTATTTACTGGTATCAAAACAAATAGTTGATAAAATTACTCATTGCCTTCAAACATAACACAATTGCACCAAAGATGAAGAGGAAAATAAAATATAAACATTTTATAGTAAAAATTGTGTTCTTGAGAATATAATAAAATTAAATGAAAAATATTGAAATGGTGTGAGAGTTAAGAAAGATTTTTAAAATAATAATAAAAAATAAAATAAAATGAAAAGATAGCAAGGTTCTAAGATAAAGGATCAATTACGGTAATGGTCAATCAATAACTAAAAACCTAAACAGCCATATGATAAATCAAATTAATGTAGAAATTTCACTACATATTTTAGAATTTGATGTCTAAAGCTTGCAAAAATAGACAAATATGATATAAAATATGGATGAATATTTCCAGCTAAAGACCTTTTCTGAAAAACTGCATCCATGATAGAAACCTAAATAAATCATATCAAATAAATTAATGCACAAGTTTTATAGCTCTTTTAGTATAAGACATAAAAAATTTAATTCAGTAAATATGCAGAATGGTTGACAACAAAATCCCTTTCTGGACAAATAAATACCACAACTATGGAGGTGAAATCAAGTAAATTGTGTATCCAAGATTTTTTGATAAGTAACCCAAGGCTTCAACTCAAGACTTCAAAGCTGCACCCCATATTAACAGCCACATAACTCATACCAGAGAAGCCTTTAGCATCTAAAGACACAAGGTAGGTTTTAATTGTGGCTGCAGATTGAAGAAGATGAAAACTTGAACCAAAATCAACACATAAAAAGTCAAAATCACATTTAAAGCCACATAAATAAATATACCAAGTAAAAAGTGCAGCTCAAGAATCCAGTATTTATTTTATAAAAATAGAGAAGAAACCCCAGCCACGTAGCTACAATATATTAAAGGCCAGTTGCAAAAATGGCAAACCTAACAAACCAACTTCCACAAATTAACTTGATATGACTCATCAACTAAATTACATATAATTATAGTTCTAAACTCAAGATGCAAAAGCAATATTACTGAACAACTTACAGCTACACCACAGGTATGCAGATAATTTTGCTTTCACCCTTGAAAGAGACCAATTGAGCTGCAGTACCAGAAAATAATGTCAGAATAGAATGTGAAGGAAAATTGAAGGGGAAATGAGAAATAAGTGACGTCAAGCAACTTAGTAGAAAATCATACTTCTGATGCAATAAGAAACATTTTATCAATAATCAAACCATGAAATATAAAACAAGATTCATAAGGAGTCTGAGTCTGCAAGCCACTCACGTTCTGTACAACCAAAGAGATAAACTTTCTTCCCATGAAGCTTTCCTCCTTCTTCAAATGCATCCTAACACAATTAGAACAATAAAATTGAGCATTCTTAAACCACCTCTATACCAACAATGGGGAGAAAAACCGTAAGTGAAACATTAAAGGCAAAGATAAGTTTGTAACTCACTTCTAGATTTGAGAAATTCCACTTGAATTGGTAGACCGCATCCAATTGATCCCACTAGCATAATTTTATTACAATACATAAGCCAACCAAAAAAAAAAAAGAAGGAAAATAATGAGAAATTAAGAGAATCAAAATTTTATCAAACCTCTGTCCCAACGGGGAATGCAGCCTTCCATAGATCTTCCTGCATAAGCAACACACAGAATAAAACATAATCAAACACAAGTTCATAACTTTCACTGATAATGCACTCTGTTACCTCGCAGACATCACAACATAACTTTTGTTAAGCTGAAAAAAAAAAAAAAAGATAATGCACAAGTGCTGCAGTTAAAAAACTATCGTTTGCCATATTAATGATTAGCAAAGCTACGATTCAAGCTTCACTAACAAAATAAGAGTTAACAGAAGAAAAAACAAATTGAAATACAATGTGCTAGGATTGAACTTCTTTTTTCTCAAAACAAATGAAAACCTAATAGAGCTGAAAAAAATCCACTCAACTGAGCCCAAAAGCAAGGAGTTAGGTTAACTCAAGTAAGCATCGAACATTATTCTAAAAACAAATTGGCATAAACATTAACTTCCTTCCATTCATTATATAACAAATATGCAAGAACAGAATAGTGAAAGAAGAAAGATATCGAGGGAAAGAAGAAGGTATAGGAGATGAATCTGAAATCTTGTATTACTTTGATACAATGTCTGTATTCATACAAAGAGAAATGAATAAAATATCAACTACTCGAGTAAACAGAAATAACTAAACTAATTACCATCTCATCTTATCCACTAACCAAATTTTAACTGTAACTATAACTAAACCAGCTAATTCGCTGATATTATATGAACTCAATAGCGCAGATAAGAAAATTTTTACTTTGTGAAAGTTATATAAAATAAATAAATAATAAATAATGCAAATATACCACATGAAGCTTCGAGAATCCAAACTTCCAAACAAATTATACAATGCTAATACAAATCACTTCCAAATCAAACGATAAGGAAGCAGTCGAAGCACACGGAGGCAAAGCGAAGTATACAGCACAAATTGAATTGAATTTGCAAGTAAGAACTAGGAAGCAGTCATGTACCAAGTTACGCTTATCCTCGAAGTACTCGGGCTCGGATTCAGGCACGGAGGCCTTGACCCGCTTAGCTCGAAGTCGCTTTCTTCGACTCCTGCTGTTTTTCTTGCGCAGTCTCGGCCTCTTTCGCCTGAGCCGCCTTCCTCTTCGCACCTTTCCTCATTGCTATTCTTAGCTCACAAAGACAGAGAGAGAAAAATCTATGGCGAGAGAGCGAAATAGGGTTTGGGGCTTGGTTTCAAAGCGGTGGATCCGGAATTTGAATTACAAAGCGAGAGAGAGAGAGAGAGAGAGATCTGGAGAGAGGCAGGTATATTATTTATGTATTTATATTTATGAGGGTTTGGGCGTGAAAACAACGCGAATGCTCTCGATTCGAAGAGAGAGAAAGGCGCGAGGTGTACAACAGTACAGGTTTTGAAATGGACCGGATTAATTCAAATTTTCTTGCCAAAAAATAAATAAAAATACGGACAACGGCGGCCAAATGGAAAACGTGTGTGACGGAGCTTATCCCTTTGTGGAATGAGAAGAAACGCTTGGACCGAGAGCCCTCCAATTTTTCAAAATTGGAAAATCGTTCATAGCTTTTCATTTTAAATTTAATAGTTTATAAAATTATTTAACGTCAATAAAACAAAAATCAAAATTCAATATTTCGATTATATAAAAGTAATTATGATTTTATAAATCATTAGATTTAAAATGAAGGGTCATGATTTTATAACATGGAATTCTCAAATTTTAAATAATTGGAGGAGATTTCAATCTGAAATGCTATGAGTCAATAAATTCTCACCCATATTTTCTTATAATTAATCATTAGATTTGTGGAGTCCATTATTGACTTATGTAGGGTCCACATAAATCTAAAATTTAATAATTGATTATAAAAAATATTGGCCAAGTATGAAAAATTATTGACCCTAACATTTTCTAATTAAATAACTATTTTTTATAACATTTTCTTTCTTCCTTTTCCTCATTAGTTTAAATAAGAATATTAGTAAATAATTTTAAGTGTAAAACACAAAAAAAAAACTAACAAAACAAAGCAAAAGTATTTGATTTGCTGGGACTCCAAGTCATGGTTTAGGGATAAATTTCTTCACACATTCTCTTCCTTTCATATGTTTTAAAAAACTACTAAACAAGAGTAATATTACACATATTTTCATTTTTTAATGTTCATATGTGGTTTTTAAAAACTACTATTAAATTGCAACCAATCGTCTAACGAAGGAAGCGATATCTCTTAGCGTGGGCCGTGGAAGATGGTTTTATTGAGAAAGTCATCTATCGTATTTCAAATACTATCTTTGGATACCATTATGGTTAAAATTGTTTGGGGAAGCTTCACAAAACCCCCATGAACTTCCACCCGTTTTGAAATACTCTTCTTAAACTTCAAAAACTCTTAATTGACCATTCTGAACTTTTAATTACTCTCAATTTGGACCCCTCCGTATAAATTAGAGTTTAAAATTTTATAAAAATATCAAAATACCCCTGATTTTTATTTTTATTTTTAAAAAAAAATCTCTAAAAGTTGAAATTTTATACAAAAGTCACCGTATTTACATTTCAAATTTCAACTTTCAAAGCGTTTTTATTTTTAAAAATGAAAATCATGGGTATTTTGGTCTTTTTAAATTTTAAAACTTAATTTATGCGGAGAATTAAAATGTGATGAAAGTTATGAAGATTAAATTGAAAGTTTTAAAGTTTGAAGGGATATTCAAAACGGGTAGAAGTTCAAGGAGGTTTTATGAAATTTCCCCAAATTGTTTTACTATTTATAAAATTGCTCGATTTCTTTTTTTTTTTTTTTTAAATTATCATTAGATTAAAAATTCAATAGAAATCGAGTATAACGAAGGTGAAGTAGGAGAGGAATAAGTGTGAACAAGTAAGAGCGTCTTAGTATAATATTACTTCTAAATAATGCTTATGTGCGTAACAAGTGCAATGTTGAGTGTGCCTAAACTTACGAAAAGTGTGGATAAAGAAAATAAATTTTGGTTGGTAAAGTACATATAATGCCACATGGTGAATATGTTGTTGTGTCATTTAACAAATTTTAAATAACGTTGGCATTATATATACAGTTAAATGTAATAAAATAAAATATTAATTATAAAATGGCTCATTTCCATTTCAAGTATCCTGCTTTGTGAAAAAGACCCAAAAAAGCTTTCTTTTTCTCTATAGGTTTTTTGGTTTTAGCAGCCCCCCTAGATTGTCGTCACTCCTGGAGAGGAGGGATGACCCACGTCCCTTTCGCACCGGCCTCTAGTTATTTACGTGATGCCCTAATCTCGGTGCCCCTCCCTTTCCTTTTTCTTTCCCCGGCCTCCTCCTTGTATGGCGGTCTTTTCCATTTGTTTTTGGGGCTTTTTGTGCCCTTGTTTGAGTATTCCGGCATTCGGCATTTCATAGCCCTCCGCCTAAGGCAAGTCTTCTACGCGCTCCCACCGCGTCATTCTCCCATCGCCACCTTCCTCAGCGGTGTTCCAGCTAGATCGTGCCTGAGCCTTCTCCGGTTGATCATTCTGCTTTTTATTTTATGGTTTTTTGGTTTCCCTATATTTTGTTTCCTTCGTTTTATTTTTGTTTTGATTTTCCTTTGTATTTTGTTTTGTTGGGTTTCCTTGTATTTGCTTTAGTATTTTCCTATATTGCTTTTTTCTTTGTTTTGTATGTTTTTGCCTACTCCATCCATTGTCTTTTTTTCCGCGCCTCACCGGCCGAGCTTTTAACGCATCTTCGGTCGGGTTTACTTGCGTGATTGGTTTTATTTCCGTATTTTTATTGTTTTGCTTGTAATAAGTCTGTCTCAAACAACCTATTTTGGGAGTGTGATGCTTGGTCGATTTTGGGTTGTGGATGTGAACGTTATACTAGGTTTTCGGTCGAGGAGGACAAGTGTTAGCTGGGGTTCCTAACCTCGGTGTCAAGAAATAAGTGTTGGCTTTGAGTTCTTAGCCCTCGATTGTCAAGGAAAAGTGTTGGCATGGGATTCTTTCAATGTCAATGAATAATTATCATTAGTTGATTCATGCGGTACAAATTTATATTTATTTGTTGATTAGTCATAGGTTAGCGGATCTTTTGAGTCTAAATTATGTCGTCTTATATGGCGTTGGTATCTTTGTAGTTTACCTCTGAGATATTTCAAGACTTACTATATTATAAGAGCTTTGATCTTGACCTTCAATAAATGAGACCATGTTGATTTTCAAAAAAAAAAGTATCCTGCTTTGTGTTTTGCGAATTTTATACGTTTGAATTGTTTGTTTATGTCTTTCCTTTGATATATATTAAGGATAAATAGGATCCTATAAATAAATGACCGTAGGATGTGATCCACTTTCAAAAGCAGTAGAAAAATAAATGGTATTCTATAAAAGGAGGATCTAAACTCCAAACATAACGCAGTAGGACAATAAATAATAAATAGGCTGAAAGATATATTCCCAAATGGCCGATTAATTGCATTGTTGAGTAAATGTCAATAATAAATATGTTTTATAAAGTTTATTATAGCTAATCTGTAGATTAAATGCTAGTGCAAAGATAAGAATGGTAATCATTTTCCACTTTTACCTTTTGACATAGTCTTTATGAGAAAATAAGAGTTGAAAATATGAGCTGACTATATATTAGATTGAGTCTACTTGAAACAAATTTGTTCCATAACTAATGTTTGAACATGCATTAGCAATGTTGAAGTCACAAATAAGACTTAATTGTAAGATTTTTATATTTGTCTCTATAACGTTATAACGTCATAGTTTTAACTATGATTTATCGAATTTAATGTTCTTTTATGTAAGAACTTCATGCTCTTGACCCTGTGTTAGATATGAACATCAAAAGTTGAAAATACTTTAAATAAATGGCTTTGTCCAATTGATTCTTGACCCGTGAACGAAAAATAAATAAATAAAATAGCTATTGAAATGACAATTTTAAAGTTATCTAAAGATTGGGCTGCTATGAGAAACACTTGCAACGGCAACAAGGGAACATAGTTTCCACAGCATGAAATATTAAACTAAATTTGTAAAACCCCGTATAAACAGTAAACACGTGGCAATTATAAATAAATTCAAAACATTTGAATGATTTTGCGAGCAAGATTAAGGCAAGAAAATGAGTAAGGTTGATAATTAAAAAAGAATAGGCGAGATGCGTTTAGGATGCAATAAAAATGGAGTTCATAACACTTGAGAGTTTTGAATTAGGTTTCGTGTTCGAACGATTCGAGCCGCTTTTAGACAAGACAATTTGTTTGCACGAAACAACCCATTTGAACACCATACAAAATTTGCCACGTTTTAAATAATTCTAAGGCTACCATCCTAATGAAATACACAATGTTGGAATGAGAATGTCCTACACATGACTTTGATGTATCATAAGCACAAAAACGCGAAGGCTAGGGCTAGGGCTAGGGCTTAAAAACCCTAGCCAACCTTCACAATTTCTTCTCTTTCGCCTGGCAGCATCTAGAGAGAGTGTGTGTTAGAGTGAAAAGAAAATGGTTGAGAAAGGAGATTTGGTACATCCAAGGGGAAAGAACCCTAAACCTTCTCTTATTTTCATGATAGTGTGTAGATTGCTCATGCTAGGCTGTGTTTATTTAGAGCTGCTCTCCTTGCCACTTGACTGGTTGTCTCTATTGGTTATGGTTGTTTTGCTTTGGAAGGAGATGCGGTCCTGGTAATTCTTGTTGTGAATCAATCTTATATTTTCTTTACTTGGTAGTTTGTCTCTATTATATCTGACATTACTTTTGATTTTTCTTTCTTTCAAAGTTAGAGTACTTTGAAAGTTTATAGATGTGTCAATTTTTTTGCACATTTTTTAGCTAAATGGGCTCTACTTACCTTGTGTTTAATAGCATTCTTATAGGGTTATTGTTCTCTCTTCCATTTGGACCAAGAGTGAAAAAATATCTTCCTTATAACCTTTTTTCGAAAGAAAAGAAAAAGAAAAAGAAAGAAAATAAATAAATAAATAAAGAGTAGTGTGTGTGTTGTCACTGTTTTGGCACATTATGTGATGTTTTGGGTTACCGACATCGGTTTGATTTGGTTATTCTGTATAAATATTTTTGTTTGTCAGTTAACCAAATTAATTGATAATAAAATTTGTTCAGTAGAATGATAATTACGAGGGCATTAGCTAGGTTGTTTTAGTAGAACATATTAGTTGGTTGGTTCTATGACCAATATATTAGGAGAACATATGTATAGTGTTTTTTTTTTTGAAATTTATAGTGGATTCTTATTATGTTAATTAGTTGGTCAATTTAAAATTTGTTTAGTTCAATAAGCTATTTTAGCTACAAATAATAATAAATAAAAAAACAAAACAAAAAACAATTTGGATCCCCAAAACAATCAATTTTTGGCACAATTAAAAAAGTTCACAATTAACCAAACTGATTTTAATTGAAATATTTGTTTAATTAAAACTTTTAAAATAAATCATTATAAAAATGTAATTGGTGAATTAACTTATTTAACCAACAATTTGAATTAACCGAATCAAACCGATACCCACTCAGTCTCGTGCCAAGTGTGAACTATCACAAAGGTACTTATTCTAAAAACATAGTTTTCAATGGAATGATAAAATCCACACCATTATTTCTTGTCTTAATTGCTGACAATTTGAATAGGTGATATGTCGAGACAAGTGATTGGATAATCCAATTTTCTTTTAGCATGTGTGTTTTATAATTGGTCCACATTAATAGCAATTTAAATAAATAAATAATTAATTATTATGATAATAATTATGAAAATTGAAAAACATAACGACCCCTTCGGTTGCTGACTTGCTTCCTGTCATGATCGGACCGATCGGTAGCTGTAAGCCATCAACTTTCCATGTGACAAATCTTTGATCTAAGGAACGCCACATGTGACCCGTGAAAACAAATGCAGTTAATCAAAGTATTCAGGTTTGACTCGCGTTTTGTAGAAGAGGAAAAAGCCAAAAAGGAAACTAAACAAAAGAGACGGAAGCCGGCGAATGATAATGATAACGGTATGGGATCTAGTGCGCACTATGGGTGACGAAGGGCATCGATAGGAGAATCTAAATTATCTAATAGCTTAAGTGCGCATCTGGCAAACTGTAGCTTTATCGTGAGTAAATATTCTTCCCGGTGGCGGTGAGAATATCACTCGGGGGAATACTTGGGTGGATTTACTCGGACGCATTCTAGGCACATATACAAATATTGTTGCACGTGGAATTTTTAAGCTAGCATATTGTTGAGGAGGGACACCAAGCTCGAATTAAATGTGAAGACTTTGATCCAAAAAAGGCACCAAGCTTGTCCCTATGATTTAACAAAGAGGCCCCACCATGATTACCTTTCAAGTTTATCAAATAATGTTCAATTGGTACGTGTCATTATTAAAGGGTGATTGTTATGCGGTCATAAAACCGCTCAACGATCACATTTAATCCAACCATATTAACCAAAGGCTAACGGATCAATGTGGCACAATTAAAAGGCTGCTAAACAACTATGATCTTGCTAAATGAAACAAGTAGAGACCTACGACTTGATCAAAGTGTAATTGCTAAACGCTCATGATGCATGTAATATATTATAACTAAAAATCCATGAATTAAGATCATGAAACACTATTACTAATAATATATGGCTCATATTACATTGAGCAATTATCATTCTATAGTTATATGTATACCCTAAATTAAATTATGTTGGGTAATTGACCAATACATGATCATGTACCCCAAATTATGTTATATTGGACAATTGACAAGCATGTGACCATACATCTTAGATTTGATTACATTGAGCAATTGATCAGTACGTGGTCATGTGCCTAAAATCAAATTATATTAGGTAATTGGCTAATGTATGATCATGTACCTAGAAGCACGTCTCGTTGGGTTGTCAATCATAGTAGAATGGATAACCATAGTTCCACCATAATTTTTGTATGAAGTCATGACCACTTGTTGAGTCCTTGTAAAAATCAACAAGTGTTATTAGAGATGTTACAATTTTTATTATAAGTACTTTAAAATTGATGTGATAGTTCACGTTGCACTTATCATGTTAACTATTAAAATGTGAACTGTCACGTGATAATATACATGACACTTAACACGTTTGCAAACTAATTTAATAGTTCACTTGACATTTTATAACATCATCCACTAAAATGTATATGGCACTTCACGTGACATTCATTTTATAAAATGCATATTGTGCTTAAATCTACAAGAGACTTATATCAAAAACGCCTTGTTTGGATAGGCCAATTATTGTTTTTGTTTTCAGTTTCATATTTTTTGGTTTTTGAAATTGTCCTATTTTAGATTCCTAAGTTTGACTTTGTTTCTAATGTTAAAAAATTTGGGTTTCGAAATTCTCAGATCAAACAAATAACTCATATTGGTTTCTTAAAAAATCCAAACTCAAAACAAAAACAGGCCTATCCAAATAATAGTATTTATTTTTAAAAAATGAATTTAGTCAATTCATACGGTCAGGTACAATTTTATTCTTCTTCTATTAGAACCTGCACAAACCGTTGTGTAATGGCAACCGAAATCAAGCATTTAATATTTGAACAAAAAATATAATGCTTGACTACAAAGATATGCAATGATTGAGGACCTAAAGATATTGCAATATGTACAACAAATCTCATTCTGATGAAGTTATTATAATGCTAAATATATGTAACACAAGTTGATAAGGCCAATGTTTAGTGGGTACATTTTAAAATTATAATTTCGAGAGCTATATGTTTAATAATAAAAATATATTTTAGCTATATATATTGAAAAAAAACAATTTAAAACTTATAAACAAGTGGTTTAGCCCCCAAATCCATATTTTTGTTTAAAAGACTTAGCTTATGACTTATCATGTTTATAAAATTAACGTGGTATATGACACTAGTCCCGTCAACCATTAAAACGACTTTTATATAAAAGCATCACGTAAATTTATAAATAAATTGTAATAAAAATCCTATCATTTTCAATTTTGTTATGCCTGGTCTCATTTTATTCAAGCTTAGGAGAAATTACAGTTTACCCCTCTGAAGTTGTGCACTTTTTTATTTTACCTCAAATGTTTAAAATTAATAATGTACCACACAAAATTATTATTATTATTATTATTATTATTATTATTATTATTTGCAATGTGGCAATTCTATTTATAGATTATGTCTTTTGGCGGTTTAGAGTACGTCGTCTCACGTGATTTTTTAGCTTGTGAAAAGTCTAAAATGCCATTGTTTTCTAAAAAAAAAAGTGTTGGCCACCCCAATTAGATTTTTTTTTCTTGGGTTTTAAAAAAAAAAAAAAGGACATTTTGGTTAATTTTGAAATATCATAATGGTAGTTTTGGCAAATTTGGTGCTGCCTTCTATCCAAAAGATAGAATTTGTAAAAAAATATATATATATTCATGAGAGTACGTTGTCAATTTTAAACATTAGAGAGATAGAATAAAAAAAGGTGTACAATTTCGGTGGTAAACTAAACTGTAATTTTCCCTCAAGCTTATTTTGTTGTTTCTATCTTATCCATGATCTACGACTCCCAGCAAGCCACGCGTGCGGAGAATCGTTGCTTTTGGTCTGAGTATCACACGCTAAAACCTTTTCCTTTGAAAGAAATTCATAGCAGAGAAGGCTGACCGGGTAACAGGGGGAACCAAAAACCAAAAAGAAAAGAAGTGCGAGTCGCATTTTAACTGTGGCAGCCAGGTCAGCAGCCCATGAGACCCCACAGTAGGTGGACACGTGTCGGTTGATTTGCTCCCTTGGGCTGAGTTTTGAGTCAGCGTGTGTCGCGGTGGCGCGGCTGCTCTGTGCCCGTGGGTTCGGTTCGCTTTACATCTCCCAAACTTTTGGCGAACGCTAGAAAGTCCAACACAGACGCACACAAATACACAAATTCTGTGTCTCTCTCTAAAACTTCTCTCTTAAAGTTTCTCAATCAACGGTTTCTGCAAAACCCTAGCAAGGCTCGGGCGCCTTCACTGTTCTGAAGCAACAAGAGAAGAATTTACGCCTCAGACCTGTGAGTTCCGAATTTTAAATTTTCATTTCATTTTTTGTTTGGCTGCCGGGAAAACGAAGGGGAAACAAGGAGAAGGTTTTGCGTAATTTACTAAGTGATTGTACTGGACTTAATTGAGAAAGGTTTTTTTTTGTTGCTTTGGGGAGTTGGGTGAATTGGCAGTGTATATTTGCTGCTTTATCTTTTTTTGTTCGCCTTTAGTTTTCCCGGCAACCAAACGGTTCTACGCAGATTGTTTTTGCAATAAGAGTCATATGCGTTGTGACTTGGAAATTTCAGGGTCAGGAGTATGATAGTTGTCCAGAGGTTTGAAGTGTTATTAGAAAGGATCAATGTCTCTGGAGGATATTTGAATTTTGAAAATCTTTGATTGGGTGCTGTAAATTTGGGGAATAGTGGTTGTATAAATTGCTAATGGCAGAAGACGGCCTACGAATTGGTGGGCTTTCTTCTGGTTTGGCTGTTATATTGAATGATGAGGATGGTAGAGGAATTCATCTAAAACCCGTCTTGTTTCATATTGTGATGATTTTGCCACCAATCCTTGGAGCGAACTCTTGAATATGTATTTGGTCTCCTTACAAATCAATTGGTCCGTTGAGTAGTCCAATTGACAGTAATTTTGTTCGCTGTATTGTAAAGAATGAGTTCTCCAACTTTCATGCGAGCTCGGGTTCTTTGGTTAGAAATAGAGATGGACTTTGTATATTTGATAATGGATGTAGTCCCCATATTGTTGGTCTTGAAGATAATAGCATTTGTGGTGATATTAGAATCATTAAGTCACCTTTGCTTGTAGAGAGCTTAGCAATGTTCAGTAGTGCCAGGGCTAATGCTCGTGTTTGGAAAGGGAAATGGATGTATGAAGTTATCTTAGAAACTTCAGGTATACAACAGCTTGGATGGGTGACTATTTCTTGCCCTTTTACTGACCATAAGGGTGTTGGTGATGCTGATGATTCGTATGCATTTGATGGAAGAAGAGTTAAGAAATGGAATAAGGAAGCTGAGCCATATGGTCAGCAATGGGTTGTTGGTGATGTCATTGGATGCTGCATAGATTTAGATAATGATGAGATTTCATTCTTCAGGAATGGCTTTTCACTTGGAGTGGCATTTCGTGAAATTCGCAAGATGGGGCCTGAATTTGGGTATTATCCAGCAATTTCTCTTTCTCAAGGTGAACGATGTGAATTAAATTTTGGGTCCCGCCCCTTCAAATACCCAATTGAAGGCTACCTTCCCTTTCAAGCACCTTCCTCTGTAACTTCTTTTGCTACTCAGTTACTGGGGTGCTTGTCAAGGCTGTTGAATTTGCAAAGTTTTGAGCGGGCTGAGCATTCTTCTGTTGAAAAATTGAGGAGATTGAAGAGATTTGTTTCATTTGAAGAGATTTTTGATCCTGTATCTCATGGGATATGTGACGAACTTTTCTCTGTACTTGAAGCAGATGCTGGGAGCACGGAATATATAGGCTGGGGTCCATTTCTTTCAGTCCTGATGGAAGCATTTGGCATGCATGCCACATGACTATTCAAGTTTGGATAAGGCTGTTGATGTCTTTCTAGAATTTGAAGGATCCCATCTGCTATTTGAGCACCTGATAAATGCCCTCTCATGTGGTTGCAAAACAACTTCATTGGTTCTAACAGAGTGCCCATATTCAGGATCATACTCATATCTTGCATTGGCATGTCACATCTTAAGACGAGAAGAATTGATGGTGCTTTGGTGGAAGTCATCAGATTTTGAATTCTTGTTTGAAGGATTTCTGTCAAGGAAAGCTCCAAACAAGCAGGATCTTGAGTGTATGATGCCTTCTGTTTGGTGGCCTGGTTCATGTGAGGATGTTTCCTATGAGAGTGGCATGATTTTGACGACTACTGCTTTGTCCAAAGCAGTCATTAAGGTGCATTTTCAACTGCATTTATTCTGTATGAATTAAAACTCTAATGTCCAAAGCAGTCAACCATGTCCTTTCTAACCAATAGGTCCTCATTCAGTTCAGGATTTTTTATTTTTTATTTATTTTTTTATTCTGTTTGAATCAAAACTCTAATTTCCTAAAGCCTATGTGCTGGCATCATCAAGCAGGAGCATTCATGCATAAACTTTGTTGGAAGCATTAACATTAATGCATAAATAATTGAAATTTAACTGAAAAATTGATCAAGTTTGCTTTTAGAAGTGCTACAGCCACCAGTTCAGTTACCCTTTTAAGGTTTCCATTGCACTTTTAAGGGAAAATTTGGTATTTTTAAACCAAGCTAATGTGGAATAACAATTTTTTTTTTAACCCCAAGGGGCGAAGGGGAGATCCAATCTAGTAACCTCAATTTCATGAGATGTGGTTTCATTTTTCAATTTCTATATGTTCTTGACCCATGGAAGATATGAGTTTGAAGTTTTTGTTGTGACTCAAGGTTTTTTTTTCACATGCTCAGTTGTTGACCTCAAAAAGCTTATTGCACATGTGAATTGGACTAGTTAATCCGTAATTGAAGCAAACTCTGCACCCCCCCCCCCCCCCAAAAAAAAAAAGGAAAAAAAACTTATTTCCATAAGATTCGGCTTTGCCTATCCTTTTTTATTTTTAACTCTCTTTGGCTCATTTTCTAAGAGATGAAATGATTTTCATTCATTATTCTCTAAAACTTCAGACGCTGCAATGAGGCGAGGATCAATATGTCTAGGTTGAAACTATGAGTCCCTTTGATGACCAAACTTCTCTAGTACTCACGTTCGTCATATTTCCCTGTTTTCTTACTTCTTGGACTGATAGGTATTCTAGTTCATATATATATATTTATTTATTTATGTAAGTATTTCAATAAGCAATCTTATTAGAAAACCCAGGAAATCCAAGTATATAGGTAACTAACGAGAGAGAAAGAAGAACACAGATCCAGAAACTCTAGGAAAATAGAAAATAGAGGACTATTGTCAGCAGCCATCTGAACATAGAGGGATTTGAACATAATATCTTTTAACTTGATCACCAAACTCTCACAATCTTCAAAATTTCATGCATTGCATTCCTGCCAAATACACCACATTAAGCACCTTGTTGATATACTGATTTTTGTTACCCTCTATTTCTCACAATAATCTTTTCATCTCCCCACTTGATCTAATTTTTTGATTGCCATTAATAATCAGTAAAAGTTGGCATGGTACCTTGGTATAGCACATTGACAAGATTTAGCATGTGAGAAATGCACAATTCTCTTCCTTTTTATTTTATTTTATTTTTATGTTTAAAGATACTGCTAATATATTATGTGTCAGCTTACTCATTGTTGAATATTGAACTGAGCAGATATTTGGTCCATGATTAGCGTAAAGTGATGTCAAAATGACATGGTTCCTATGCTTAGCAGAATGTCGTCAAAAGGACCCAGTTGCTATGTTGCATCCCTGAATAAATGTTTAATATAATTTTTAACCAATTAGTACAGTGCAGTGTTTTGTAATTTTGCTCATACCGATTAAGTTGTGACAATGTGCACTATTGTGGGGCGTGTGGAAGGCAAGCGTAGATTGGTCATATTGCATGAGAAATTGAAAGTATGACTGTTTTCTGAAAAACAACACTGCCAAAAATTGGGCAATGGTTGAATTGTGTCACATTGCTGTGAAGTTAATTAGTTCCATATTAAAGCATTAAAGTAACACAGATTTTTATCTTTATGTTTGCAAATGTGATCTTTGACTTTTGATAGCAAATTCCCTCTTCCAGCTGTATGACTGAAGTCAGAACTGGCAGCAAACTGCTATTGTTTGAGGGACGTCTATCAATTGAATGTTTATATGTCTAATATTCATCTATGGGACTTGCTGAAAAATGTTATCTTTGTCTTAGTGTATTCTCTAAGTTTTTCTAGAAGAGTTGTATATCCTGGTTGAGGCTTGACCTTGTGGTGCAAAATGTTCAATATTGACAACTTGTCTACTTGAGGGGTTCCTTGAATTATATTCTCTTTATGGCCTATGTAGGGGCAACATTGTGGGGATTACTTTTGTTTTGGATGTGATTTAATTCATAACTGATAAAACCCTTTTTCATTTGCAGATAGAGGAGAAGCATAGGGACCTCTGTTGCTTGGTCATTCAATTCATACCACCTCTAACTCCTCCTCAGTTGCCTGGTTCAGTGTTTAGGACTTTCTTACAGAATATTTTATTTAAAATGGAGCAGCAGATCGTAATGTACTACCCCAGGAGTTTCAAGCAACTCGGTTCTTGTTTCTTTGTACACAGTTATACTCCATTTTCTGTCCGAAGGATTTGGCATCAGGGATATCTGTGGCTGGTTGAAGAGCGAAACCATTGATCCCAGTGTTGGTTTTCTTCATAGAGGTGGTCAACAAAGTTTTCCCTTGTACTTATTTTTAAGAAATGATCCACATCGAACTGACATATCGAGGCTTGGAGGATCATTCAGTCATCTATTGAAATCAAATCCTGCAAATAAGGAGGAAGCAGAAGTGATCCGGTGGGAGGAAGGCTGTATGGATGACGAAGAAACTAGAGTAACTCATTCAACCAGGCAGAAACCATGTTGTTGTTCAATTTCAAGTTATGATGACTTGACAAGAATCTCAAAGGATCCAGTTAGATACACTTCCAAAAGTTCTGGTCATTGTAACCATATTCCAGAGAGATCTGCTCATGTTGCTGCAGAATGTAGTGCTGGAAGTTTGAATGATGAGATTGTGAATAAACCTAGTTCCAGTGACCAATCTGAATCTGAATTTGGTTATCGCTCAGTACAGCATGTGATGAATGTACCCAGGGAGAGTAATATGTCTTCAGCTACACTAAGAGAAGAAGAGCTTTTAGATGCTTTGTTGTTGTTGTATCAAATTGGTCTTGCACCGAACTTTAAGCAGGTGAGCTAACAGCGGCAAAATTTTTCTTCTTTAAAGAAGACAGGATTTTCATTGTAGATTAATGCTTTTTATTTTCTCAAGCTTGTAAACCAGTATCTATATTGATCTTGACTGTGATATGACTTGGTTTTGTCTGAAATCCATTAAATGCCTCAAAAATATTAAAGTAAAATGCATTGTCAAGGAAAAAATGAATAAAATAAAATAAAATAAAAAAATAAAAAAGATACTAAGAATCAAATAGATAAAGCACTTGCATCTTTAAATTTGTTAAAGATTGAAGGTCCAAGTCACTATGAACTTATGACCATTTACAATATTATTGTTTTTTTAATAGTACAGAACATCCTATTATTATTATTATAGTATAGGGTTAACTGTAATTTTGAATACTTAATGAAGATTATTATTATTATTATTATTTTAAAAAAGGTTTAGTAATATTGGAGCAAATTTCTGATACCATTGTAATTACACTCTTTTTGTCAAAAAATAATCAAAAAATTTCATCTTATCTTGTGGAATTGTTCACAGCTTTCGATTAAATTTGAATTTGACCCTCCATTTTTTCAAGAGCTCATATCTTATGCTGAAATATGGCGGGAATGAAAGTAGGGTAGTTACCGGTGGCCTTCTATCATGTGTATAATTCATGTTGTGTTACTAGTTCAGTGTTTTCTCTTGTATTCTTCTTGCGTACCTATGCTTTTAATGATATTTCGGTTATTTATCAAAAAATAATTCATGCTGTGTTTATCTCTTGGCCATGCTTATGATTACTAGCTTTAGATTAGCTGTATCCTTTGCTTGAAGGCTACTGTGATCAAGATATATCTACTAATACCTCTTGGTTTAGGTTGAATTTCGATACTGGTTGGATCTTACAAGAGGTAAAATTTGGGCATTTTTACTTATCAAAAAAATTTGGGCATTTTCACGCCAATGCAACTTAGAAAACCAATCATATGTTGCAGCATGCAAATTTTGGAGTGGACATGTTTGAAAATTACTTGCCACCCATCTTACACCTTCAATTGACTTCTCAATGTCCGTCTCAGTTTCCTTTTAGTTGAATGGATGAGCATTTTGTACCAATTTTCCTGTAATTGTTACATTCTTAGTCCTATATTTAGGATATACTCTTTTTCCTACATCTGTCTATTTTTCTGAGTATGTCATGTCTGAAGAGTCTTAGTCATATCAAAATCGTTACATAGTTGTTTGATCAGTATAGGAAGTGTGCCTAACTTGATTATTGATTTTTGTTCTTATGCTATCTTACTTGTTTTTGCATAATTTATATAAAACTCCTGATATCGAACTTAAGATGGTGATATGTTGATTTAGAGTCCCTTTTGTATGGCTGTTATATTTTTGCATAAGTTGTGTTTCCATAGGTGAAACTAGCTTTTTTTAAAAAAAAATTTATTTTATGATTTTAAAGTATTTCTTGAATTGAGCATTTGTTTTAGTTTGAACAGTAAAGTATTATGTGTTTGGTTCTCCGACTTTTCATTTGCTGTATGTGTGTGTGTGTGTGTATTTGTGTCCGCTGCCCAAGACCTTTCACTTATGGACTGTCCTGTTACTTGTTAATTTGACCTGTGGTTGTTACATGATGTTTTTGGAATGTTTTGAATAACCTGAAAAAAGTTCTTCTGATTGTAGGCATCATATTACATGTCTCATCAGTTGCAGTCGATCTCTGTTCTGGATGAAACTGATAAACAACTAAGAGAAGGAACTTGCAGTGAGCAATTAAGGCGTTTGAAAGAAGCTCGCAATTTTTATCGTGAAGAAGTTATTGATTGTGTGAGACATTGTGCATGGTAAGATGAGCATGAGGAACTGTTTGTCAAGTTTAATTTGGCTTTTATTTATTATTTACTTCCTTTTAAAAAATAAAAATAAAATTGTTTATTAACGCGTTCCTGGTCATGGGCTTTTTTCACGAAAATTTCCACAGCTTTTTTATTAGTAAGCTATAGATTGATATTCATAAGTAACTTTAAGCTGTGTATTAGATTTGTTATTGAATTCGGGTTTATTAAATTTGATGTTCTGTGTACTATTTTGTAATTGCAGTTGTGCATATACTCTTGTTCTAGTTCTTAATCTGTTTGTGGATTTATGTGACAATGCATATCATCTATACTTGCCTTCATTTTATTTTTGTGGTGTGTGTTTCTATTGATAAGTTGGTAGCTTGGAATTTTCTGCTTAGAAAATTCTGTATCAGCAGCATCTCTTCTATTTTTTCCTCTTTATGTGGGCCCTTTAAGTTAAAAAAAAAAAGAGTTCAGAAGTTATTATTTCTGTCACTTTTTGTTTTTCATTATTAAAACTTGTTAGAGAAGTTGGACATTGGTGAAAAACGAGTTCAAAAGGGTTCATATGCTGGTTGGGCCTCTTCACCAAAACCTTAGGTCTGTAACAATACCATAAGGACATGGTTTTCTGATTATGATATTTTGATGAAGACGATGATTGTGAGATGGGGGCTTTACCGTATGGCCTATATCCTTTTAAACCAAACTACTGTAGTTTGTTTCTTTTTGTTCCGCTGTTGCCACTTTGTTTTTGCTAATTGCTGTTTATTTAGCTTCCAAATTGGTTGGTAATTTGCAATAATTTCAATGTATTAAGCTTTTAGATGGACATGTGCTTGCTCTTTTCAATAAATGTTTTTGGTTTTGTATAGGCACTGGTTTGACTTGGTGTCAACTGTCATGTACGGCACCAATGATTTTTTCTTTGGTTTTTGGGGGGTGGTTTGGGGGGACAGAGGTAGTTTTATGTTCTGTAGCGACCAAGGATGCCTAGTTTCGTGCTATGATAAATGTGTGCTTCAGGCTGTAGACCTTTGTGGATTCTTTTATTGATTATCACCTATACCCTTTTTGTAAATTTGTTACTGAGCGGATGTTTTAGGTACATATGTTATCTGATCTGATTAATACTCTTTACTGTGACGTTGATATTTTATTTATTTATTATGCCTATATGCCCTCCTAGTAGTTGGCGAAGTCTTGAAAAGTTGGGGAAAGTGATAGTTCACCTAGAGATTTGAAGAGTTTTGTTTGTGTTTGCACTTTTTTTTTTTTTGATGAATAATTTGCACTCTTAGTTTCTAATTGTTACTGTCATGCTCTACAGGTATCGCATTTCTCTATTTTCTCAATGGAAGCAGAGAGGGATGTATGCAATGTGCATGTGGATTGTCCAGTTGCTTCTGGTTCTCAGCAAAGTGGATTCGTTGTTTGTTTACATCCCTGAATTTTATTTGGAATCCCTGGTATATAGAATTTTTATTCAACATGAATTTGTGTAAAAAATCATTTTATATGAGAGTTGTATGGTATGTCGATTGTTTATTTTATTTTACCTTGCTGCATTAAACATATAGAAAACTCATTTCTCTGCTCTTCGTTCTTCTATTGCAATGTGCATATCATAACAAAATATATTTGCATCTCTTGGTAGAAGTATATCAAATCAGTGCAAACTGCATTGAGCTTGAAGAGGAAAGTGGCTGCATTAGGATGTTATGGAATTGCCTCATGAAATTGCAGTTTGAGATTCAAAGATAATGAGTCTTTTTTCCCCCTCGCCCCCAACCTCTCTCTCTCTCCCTCCCTCTGTCTCTGTCTCTCTCTCTCATGTTTGCACTAGCATTCAGGCAGAGGTGGTATGTTAGTATCAGCACACTACAAAGGCTAGATGTTCACCTCTGTTTGTGTGCATGTAAGAATGCTCTGCTTTGCACTGCATGCATACATACAGAGGCATAAAATTACATACCTATACTTACATTTCTACGTGAACGCATGCAACAGTACCCTCTTTATCTGTCTTAAGCCATCTTTGTATGCATGACTTTGTTCTCTTTTCATTCTTTTTGTTGTGTTCTGAAAAGAATGAAAAGGTTCATCTGTTATGTCAAAGGATTTAAACATACCACATATAGCTAGTAGTTATCAACTTTTTTGGATAACATTCATATTTTGCTTGATCTTTATTTCACCTAATCTGTATGTATAATGGCCTTAAGACATTTTATTTCCACTAACCTTAGTATATATTGCTATTCTATTTGTTGTTGCAGGTTGATTGCTTTCACGTGTTGCGTAAGAGTGATCCTCCATTCATTTCCCCTGCAATATTTCTCAAACATGGACTTGCTTGTTCGTATGTTTCATCTGTTAATCTTCTTCTTGTTGTTCATTTTGCTATTCTGTGTTTGATTTGGCATGAAAATTGTATATACTGAATAATATGAATGCTGTTAGCAATTTTGGGTAACCTATTGCTTGATTATTGGCTACTCGGATCCCTAAAGGACGAAGGAAAAGCATTTATCCTAAACCCTAAACTTAAAACCAGTATGGCATTAGTAATGTAATATTCAGCTAGAAGGATGTGTGAATCCTTTGATGTTGATAGGATCTTGGTTGCCAATAACCTCTTGACGTGCAACATGAATGATAAAAAGAATAATAGGTTATTTTCCATATCCTAAACAAAGCAACAAAATTTCAGAAAGCTTCTTTACTTTTCCATTAGAGTCTTTCTTACTATTTTGAAACAATATCCATGGTCTGTTTTGACCTGCTGTACTTACATGCAGTGTTGGAATTATTATGATATGCACATATGATACATGACTTCTTACATGTCTAGATCTGACTTATGCCACTACTTCCGGGTATTATTCAGGCAACATATTCATAATGTGCTTTATTAGGAACATTAAATGTATTCAATAATATGAGTCCTTTCCAAAAGAAATAAAAATAAAAAAAATGAATCAGATAAGTTATACCTTAGTTCTCTTGTTGATCAGGTCACCTTTGTTGTTACCCACTTCAATGACCCAAGGATATCAAGTGCAGATCTTAGGGATCTTCTCCTTCAATCTATATCGGTCCTGGTACAGTACAAGGAATATTTGGCTGCTTTTGAGAGCAATGAAGCAGCAGTCCAGAGGTTGCCAAAAGCTTTGCTGTCAGCATTTGATCAGAGATCCTGGATCCCAGTAACCAACATTCTTCTGCGACTGTGTAGGAGTTCTACCTTTGGTTCTTCCAAGCATGGGAATCGTCATCTTCGTCAGTGGTTTTCCAGGTGAATGGTGATCTTTCTTTTCTTTTTTTAGTTGTAATTATAATGATTTTTTATTTGTTTCTAGATACCTTTTCTATTCTCTCTCTCTTCTTCAAAGTACCTTCTGACACTTTTATTGTTTGCTTTTGGCTTCTTCATCCATAAAGAGATTGCTACAGGAAGCCTGCATCAATGACGAAGAGCTGTTTTCAGCTTTTCTCAACCGCCTATTTAACACTCTCAGCTGGACAATGACTGAATTCTCAGTTTCCATTCGAGAAATGCAAGAAAAGTTCCAGGTATGGCTAATCTTGTCCCTACAGAGACATGCCACTTTCTTTCTCTATCCTATTAATTAATTTTTGGGTTAAATTGACTTTACCTCCCTAAAGTTACATGGGTTTTTCAATTTGAACCCCAATGTTTAAAAATTGGCAATGTTACCCCCTTAATGTTTAAAAAATTTTCAATTCAGACCTTCAGTTACTAATTTCTGTCAAATTGGACGAAAATCTATGAAATTACGTAATTACCCTTAAAATTTTTTTTTTTTAAATTTTAAATTTTTTAAATTTCCATTCAATTACGGAAATTAATAACAAAGGGTTTGAATTGAAAATTTTTGAAATATTAGGGGGATACATTGAAAATTTTGAAACATTAGGAGGATACATTAAATTTTAAACATTAGGGTTCGAATTGAAAAACCCCTGAAAATTCATAAGGGTAAAGTGAATTTAACCCTTAATTTTTTGTTTGTTTCAAAACCTGTTTAGTACAGAGAAGATGGTATTTTCCTTTTTTTGATAAGTAATCGACAAATTTTATTAAAAGTGTGAAACATCCCTAAGTACACAAGGAGTAATACAAAGTGAAACACCTAAATAGTAAAAGAAAAAATAACCCCCATACTACCCCAAAAACCCAAGGCAAGTTCCAACAATTGATATTTTCTTTTCATTCCATACAATACACGAGGCATATTGTGCATAAGGACTTCTGACAGCACTGCGGTGAGCATTACAGTAAAGGTGAAAGGACTTAAAAGAACTGGGGTGAGAGGGTGGGGGGGTGGGGAAGGATGTGAGAGAAAACTATTTTTTGGAGGATCACAAACAAATGGAAGAAGCAACGGGAGAACAGGTTGACAGCAACTGATCCCTATCTTTAGTTTGGTCAGAGTGATGATACTGATAATGGATACACACTGAATGGGATAGCAAGATAGATCGCTGATTAACATGACTTAAAAAAAAATTAAAAATTGTAGACCTGGAACTATTCTGCATCTAGATTTCATGAACCACCTAGTTTAGGGTGGACAATCTGAAACCATTTGTTACAAACCTGGAAAGCTACAATAATCATGTTTGCCTATCTTTTTCTTCCTTGCTTTCCACCTGTTCTTAGCATTGGGATGTTCTGTGCTAAGGATAAAGTGGTAATTTTGAACGTATAAGATTCTTGTGGTACTGCAGAAACTTGCAAATAAATGGATTATAAGTCTTTGAATTTTATATAATTTTTAACATGCTTACCGTGGACATCACTAAAATTAGAGGTTCAGAGTAGGAAATATCAAATAACCTAGCATTCACATACGAAATGATATTCTACTATCGTGGATGAGGATTTTGCCTTTTTCTCTTTAATCAATTATTATTCAATAAATGTATATTTAGTGGATTTAATAATTGTAGCCAGATCACATGCCATTGTTGGTATGGTATATTGAAGGCTAATTATTTGAGGAATACTTCTGAGGTTTTGACAAGCTTAGTAATTTATAGTAGTTCCTGTAATGCATTTTACTGGCAAGTGCAGATTTGTTCCTTCTTGTTTTAACCATCTCCTTTTCCCTTTTCCTTCCCAACACTTTTCTCCCCTATTCTCCGTTATGTTATGTAATGGTCATAAAACATTCGTGCAGGTACCAGAGTTTCAGCAAAGAAAATGCAGTGTCATATTTGATCTCTCCTGCAATCTTGCTAGGATATTGGAGTTCTGTCGCGTGAAATCCTCAAGCATTCCTGTTGGGAACTGATACAAATCTTGACCTAACTGAACTGATTGTCTTTATTCTGAACCACATAACTTCAGCCGCAGATGCTGAGTTTTTGACTTGTGAGTTTCTGTGCTAGTGTATACAAACCCATGCTGTTCCTCTCCCAGTTTTCCATTTGTGATTTAAGTTATGAATCTTTTCAAGTTTACCATTATTTGTTGCACTTAAAAGAAAATATTTTTTTGCCAGATGAGGAGCTATGTCTAGGGATTTATAATCTATAAGGGTCACGAAAGTGTTGCATTTACAATTTCAATCTTTCTTTTTTTTTTTTTTTTTTGTGATTAAATTTTCTCTTTAATGTTTCTCGTAGTTCTGATCTTGGATGAAGTGCTCTTCCCACTCTTCAAATGTATGGACATTTTGATTGTTGTTTCTTGTTACAAAGTAAACTTCCCTATAATTTAACTTGATCTACTCAACTAAAACTTAATCCCAACTAATTGGGGTGGCTGTGTGGATCCTATTATGTCACTCGGCCTTATTCTTGGCCATACACCATCTACCTCTTTAACAATCATGTCTTTCCTTTTTAATTTCTGTTCATTGCCATTTCATTAACAATTAGTGCCATCAGCTCCTTTTCATGAATGACTTCAATTCTTAACCTAAGATGATCAATTGCTGCAATTAAAAGGGAAGTTTTGAATTTTCTCTCATATTGTTGCATGTTAACGCAGGTCCCTTAGACGACATGGTCATTCTTTAGAGAAAGTGAACCGAGGCATGATATTGGCGCCTCTTGTGGGGATCATCTTGAATTTGTTGGATGCCAGTTCTGGTACAGAGTGCAGGGAACGCAATGATGTTGTGGGAGTCTTTGCAAGCATGGACTGCCCTAAAACTGTTCATTATGGTTTCCAGTATCTCTTGGATTACAACTGGGTTAGTTCTTGACTGCTTCTCTGTGTGTGTGTGATAATGCATGTATATTGGTATTGGTGAGAATTGTAAGCTTTTCCCAACAGCTGGAAACAGTTTTAGTTTGTGTTATTTAAGATGCCACTTAGAAGAAATAGACTAAGAATATAAAACCTCTTTTTATCTCCCCTGTCATGCCAATTCTTCTGGTCCAGTTGCTAACTACTATCATAAATTCACCTCTTCCCTTGACTTTGTTCTCATAATATTTGACTAATTGCAAATATGTAAACTGTGCTGGTAAATTATCCAAACTTATCCAGATCCAGATTTTGTTATTTCATGACAACTGCTGGCCTCAATTTTTGTTGGACGTTTGTCACATTCCCTTTTTCCCTAATTGTTGTAAGCTTGGATTAAACTTGCTCAGGGTTTCTACTTGGCATTCCGCCCACCAATATTGAAGTGAACTCAAGCTCACCACCTGTTTATTTTTATTATTTTATTATTTTATTTTATTTTAATTTTTTTTTTCTTATCAAAAAAATAAACAGGTGGTGAGCTTGAGTTCACTTCAATATTGGTGGGCAGAATAACTTGTGTTCTCATGTAATTTGTGTGCTTGGCTTGCCCTAATCTTGATTGCTTGAAGCATCTAGAAAAGGATATTTGTTAAGACGAAGGTTTATGATTGGAAATTGCACCTTATGCTCATGTTCTTTGATTTCTTTTCAGGCTGGATCCTTCAGGGGGGATGCTTACGTAGGAAAACTCGGGCAGCTAGAGAAATTTGCAAGCATCCTTATCAGCCGGACAGAGTCACAAGTAGTTGATACGGTAGGATACGGGGGAGAAACTGAGATGGATGATAACTCATGCTGCATCTGTTATGCCGGTGAGGCCGATGCCCAGTTTGTGCCTTGTTCACATAGATCTTGTTATGGCTGTATAACCAGGCATCTTTTAAATTGCCAGAGATGTTTCTTTTGCAATGCAACAGTCATGGAGGTTGTCAGGATTAGCAATGGACTCTAAGCTGGCTGACCAGCAATGTGCCAGTCGCCGTTAAGCTTGAGCCCAGAATTTGTTGAATATAGTGTTTGGGGTTGGGGGAGATTCTCGTGGGCTTTTATATATTAGAACGTAGTTGGGGAGAGCCGGAGATATTCTCCCGGGGTTAAGAATTTTGTAGGTAGTCTGGAGAGCATTATTCTGTAAATATGAGATGTAAATGGAAAGGAAATCTGTCTCTCTCAAAATGTTTTCAGAAAGATGTCTAAGTTGAGAAAGTATACTATGGTTCTTTGCCTCGCATGCAAGATACATAAATGCAAGCAGAGGATACACCTAGCTAGGACAAGTTATGTAACCTTGATGAAAATAAGTAGTAGTGCTGAAGGGTGTTTGGCATAACTATGTAACTTTGATGTAAATCTTTTGAAGGAGAAATCTTCTAGAGGAAGTTTTCAGAAGAAAAAAAAAACTTGTGTTTTTTCTATTTTTTATTTTAGGATATTAGTTTTCAATTGTTATTATTATTTCACTCTCAGGCCCACCTCTGCACTGCATGGCATCTATCTTATTTTCCATCTAAAATTATCTAAAGCGCAATGACTTATTTATTAGTTGAGAAAAAAATATTACGAGGTATTAATGGTAATTTATTATCTAAGGAAAAAAAACATAAAAAAATTAATTAAATGTCTAATCGAAACATTATTTTTTGTTTTTCAATTCTGGCAATATTCTTTAGTTAGAGATTATCAAACACATTTTCCAAACAAAAAAAGAAAAGAAAAAAGAAAATTGTTTTCCATTTTCTTTCTTGTGAAAATAATTTGCAAAACCAAAAAATATAAAATATTTTTAAATGAGGCATTGGATTCTAATAAAGGGTAATAAGGTTATATATATATATATATATATATGGGGTTTGCTAGGGGTTTTCCTTGTAGTGTTTTTTCTGGCGTTTTTTCAGTCTTACGTAGAACATAATTTAAGAAAAAATAAAATTGTAGTACCGTTATTTTGTCAACCGATTAATTTTTATAAGTTAATAGTTAGGTTTTAATGTTTTAAAACTTGTTTTTAGATTCAAAACTAAAACCTAAGGGTGGAAGGTTAACCCTTTAGGGATGATATCACCCAAAATGGATTTGCTCATCCTAAATTTGGTGCTAATGTTTCAATTTTGGTGCTAATGCCTTACAAATTTGGTATTAATGCCTCAATTTTGGTGTTAATGCCTAAAAAAACGGGTGATGGAGGCTACTACAATTTTATTTTTTCTTAAATCATGTTTTATGTAAGATTAAGAGAACGCCAGAAGAACCTACGGGGAGAACCCCTAACATTTTCCTATATATATATATAAAGTAATAATGATAAATACCATATTTTAATTTCACAATGGTGACATGGCAATGTTAATTAACTATTGGATTAATTATTGTTAAAAGAAAAAGTCAAGGGTTAGTTAGGACTGATATATCATTATGATATAAAATATATGATTCATTTTTTTTTATTTTATATATATATGATTCATGTATATATATATATATATATATATATGGTTTATAGCATTACTTTAAAAAGTAGCTATAACAATTTGACTAATAAATTGTTCAAAATGTTGATTGCGTACAAAAATGTCAAATTTTTTTTTTATTTCAGCATTCCTTATCACATTTGGAATCACTCTTGTCATGTATAGCTTGCTATACATACAACCTTTTTACATTCTGCTTGTATGTGTTAGCATGTCATTGGAGCCACATCAATCAAAAAAAAAAATTTTTAATTTTTTTTTATTTAACACTCTCCTAGGGCTGAGCAAATTCACTAACTCGCCACCAACCAACCAATTTTTTGACAAATGATGGATGGGAGGTGACATGATTTTTTAACTCGAATTTTTCGGTGTAGTAGGCGAAAGAGGTTTTTCTAACTGAATCAACTTCACCGACTAATTTTCTATTTTTTAACTTACCGACATTACCGATCATCATTACCAACCATCTCTTAGCCCTACTCCAACCACATGTTGACATATGTTAGAAAGTTGTACAACATTTTTGGATTTAACATTTTACAACTATAAATTATGATAGATCAAATATACTTGAAGCTTGAAATTTAAATTGGGTAAGAGATTTCTGTTATTAAGTCCAATAGGACCTAAGAGAGCCTCACATTAAGCCATTTTCCGGCCAGGAGCGTGAGAGGCCTCGCAAGAGCTCGAAGAGGCTAGAAGGCCCGAAATCCTACAAGGGCTCAAATGGGCCATGAAGCTGAAGAGCTCAACCAAGCCCAAGAAGGCCCTAAAAATTCCAAGAAAGCTTCTACACCAAAATATAGAGTCGCCACTCCTAGTTCTTTCATGCGCACACCCATTCTTCTTTGGTGGAGCTCTCTCTCTATTTTCTTCCTCTAAAGCCAAGCACACTGACTTGGAAGTCAGAGTGCTTTCTGTCTTATATTTGGAGGCTTGGAGCCCTACTAATAAGGACGGAGGAATGGGGTATCCCATATAGCCCATGACCACCCCCAACTCATAAGGGAACAAAAAATGAAGGTAAAAAAATAATAGTTAATTTCATACCGAGTATCAAGTAGGCCGATTTGGATTGTCAAACAATTTTTATATGAATCTATAATAATTTAGACAATAATATGAGAGTTGTTATTATAGTAGAAAAAAAAAATGTAAAATCATTCTTTGTAGTTTATTTGATTTACAATTAACTTCTTGTGGTATCAAAATGAATTTAAAGTCTTTGAAGTATGCCAAAAAAATAATGTAGTCCCTACAACCAAATTCCGTTCACTAGCTTAATAGATTATGACAGTGTGAAACATTAGAGTCAATAAAATTGTGATATTTGTCATATTTAAGCCAGTGTCATACTAACAGAATCTGTAAATTAGTGAACATACTCAATTATTTTTTTGGCATATGCCAAGGACCTTTGACTTTATTTTGATATCGCAATGAATTAATTGAAAATCAAGTAAACCATAATGATTAATTTTATATTTTTTTCCCTAAAATTTACAAACACGAATAAGTAAGTAAATTGTCATAAATTCATTTAGACAACTAAATGTTATAAAAATTCTTTCACTAATAATTCAAATACCAAAATTATTGAGATCCCTGTCCCAATAAGGTTGCGACAATGGAGAGATTTGTGACCAAGCATTCTTAGTCGAGTAATGATATAAGGAAGACTATAATCTTCATAGAATCTTCTAAATATGATGCGACATTTAAAATTATCAACAAATCAAAATTTAATAATAATCATATCAAATTCAATAATAATTTTAAATGTCATATCACATTTGAGAGAATTCTAGGAGTAGGGGTGTCAAATCGGCCGATTATAACTAGCCATCAATTGGTAACCAGCCCTCTTGGTCTGGTTACCAATTTTTACATTTTAAGACACCTAGTTATAACCGGTTGTAACTTGTAAGGGGTATCTCTTTTGATTGTTGATTTGTTTAAATACTTGTTTTTATTGTTTTATTTGGGTTTGTAGTAGTAAATATTTGGTATTTAATCTCTTTTGGTTGCTGCTTTGTTTACCTACTTTGTTTTTATTGTTTTATTTGGGTTTGTACTAGTAAATATTTAGTGTTTAATCTCATAAGAATGTGATTTGTAATTGAGATATATATATATATATATATATATATATAGTTGTTTAATATCATGTATTATGAAAGATTTTAAAATTAATTTTTATGGCACTTTTAAAATGTATTATGAAAGCTTTTGAACAACCAAACAAAGCCTAGTTTATGGGCAAAAACAAGCCCTAATAACAATAATATTTTAAAAGGGCTATAAAGTGCTAAAATTAAGTTCAAAAGTGGGCCTAATACCCAAAATAGGCCTTAAATGCCCAAATTATGAAATCTGGTTACCGTCTGGATAACCAAGTACCAAGTGGTAACCAAGGCGGTTATTACATAATCGTAATCCAATTTTATAAATTCAATAACTAGGTATTTTGATTTTGGTTAGCGCTTTTAACTAATAATCACTAATTAGAATCAGGTTGACACCCTTATATAAGAGATTCCTCCTTATATCATCCTAGTCACATGGGAAGAAGGCATCCTTTGTCCTGGCAAAGGGTGTAAACGAGCCAAACTTGAGTGAGCTTCCTTTGTTTGGGTTCAACTCGTTTAAATTTTTTTGAGCATGAGCTCGAGCCGAGCTCAAGCACGAGCCAAAAAATTGAGTTCAAGCTCGAGATCATAATAAGTAATGAGCTGACTCTTATATTTAATTTAATTTTTTTAATTATAAATTTAAATTTAAGTACTCTTAAATGACTCAAAAAACCAGCTTGTATATGAACATTTGCTTAGCATGAGACAACACAATAAGGCACTTGATTTCGAAGAGAGAAGATATGTATCTTTTTATAATAAAATAATGCTAATAGAAAAAAATATATATTAATTTTTAATATTAATATGAGTAATTATGTGAATAACTACTAATTCGAATATTATACGAGCTGCTTACGAGCTTAATCGAATCAAGTTGAATTGAGTTTACTTTGCTTAATATTTAAGCTAATATTTGTATTTATGAAATACCTAATTTAATAATCAAATCGAATACAAGCCGAGCTTATATAAGCCAAACCGGAGAAAAGACTTCACTCAGTTAACATCCTGGTCTGACACACCTACCAGGCTGCCACCAAAACAACGAAGAAATGGGGCTATGAAGCAACAAAAGCAAACATGTAGGTCGACTCGTAAGCCAGGAAGCGTCCAATGCATTTCCACACACACGACCCGTGTATGTGGCCAAGATGACGCGCTAGGCTGCTCGCCCAATCAGAACCCCCAAATCCCCAACGCTCATCTTCCTACTCGCCACGTGTCCCACCCACCTCCACCCCTTTCCCTCCATTTCTTTTATTTTCTGCATTTCCCTCACTTCCCTCCTGTCTTCTTCCTCAACCCACACTCTATTTCCCTTCCACTGATTCACTGTCACGACCACAGAAAAAGCCTCCAAATCCTTCTCTTCTGTCACATACCTGAATGAGAAATTAGGGTTGGGGTTTGATCGATCAATCTCTGCAAAACCCCAATTCATGGCGACTTCTCTACTTTTGCCTGAACTCATTTTTCTCTCTCCGCAAACCGTTCACCAGCGCCGGATTTGTTTCTCTAAGCATTCTTTGTATAGAGGTCGGAGGCAGAGTCTTGCTGTTCGGACTCGAATTAGGGCCGTGAATGAGGAAGGTGTGGCAGTGGAAGAGAGGGAAAGGCGATTGATCAAGGAATTGAATGGGAATGGAGCTGCTAGTGGTTCGAGTTCGAGGTATGGCGTGTACTGAATGGCGGTGTGGTGTGTCTGAGAGTGAGAATGGGAGCTTGGTGAAGTATGTGAACGGGAATGGTGTGGCGGCGGAGGTGGTGCTGGAAGTTGAAGATCCTGTGGCGAAGGAGGCGGGGAGGAAGAGAAGGGTAGAGGAGATTGGGAAAGAAGACGCCTGGTTCAAGCGAGCTGAGGGAGAATCCGTTGAGGTGAAATGGGTGTTGATTTGAGTTTTCAATTATATGAAATTTGAAAGAAAATTTTGCTTGGCTGTTTTGTTATTGTTTTGGATTTGGGGTTTAGTGAATTTGAATTCAGTTAAGAAGAGTACATATTTGGAATTGGGATCTGGGATTCAATTATGAAGGACCCAACTCTGTGCAAAGCAAGGCAGCTTGAGTGTGTCCCAAATTTACTGTTGTTGTTGTTGTTTAGGTGGGTTACACATCTTATGTGAGATTTTGAGAGAAATATGAGCGTTTTTTCATTGATAAGTTACGCATGCACCCATGGGTCTTGAACCACCCCCTATCCCATTCTTTGGGGGGAGGAAATTGGAGAAATATAACTGTTAGTGAAATTGAGGTGTATGAATCTTAGAAAGAGATATATGAAAAAATAGAAGAAAAATGGAAGTGTATTTAAATCATTACTTCATTCTCTGTCATGTAAATTGAAGTAGGGTTTGATAGATAGTCGAATGCCAGTTCAAATATCTGTCTCTTCTATCACAACTAGGACAAAAGGTTAGTGGATACAAAGTATAAATGATAAGCTAATTTAAACGTCCTAATGAGCACACCAATTATTTATAGATAAAGAGACAGCTTTTGATGTGTTATTGAAGAATAGAATTCTAGCTATGAATCATGGAGTTCAGGCTAACGGTTGGTTGGTGGGGTTGGCACTGGTGGTTCTAATTATATTTCTATTGTGCGGTTCATATGTCGAGAATTATTCAAATATATATATATTTATTTATCTACGTAAATGTTGAGAATAATCTTTGGGCAAAATACGGGTTTTGCAGGTTTCTGTTGCACCTGGTGGTCGTTGGGGTAGATTCAAAACCTACTCAACAATACAGAGGACCTTCGAAATATGGGGATCTGTTATAACATTTATCTTTAAGGCTTGGTTGAACAATCAAAATTCTCTTATCGAGGTCAGGCACTTCCTCTGGATTGAAAATTTGCAAACAGTTGAAAGCATGTAGTTTAGGCTCTGTTCATAACTAAAATTCTGATGCTGTTGTGCCTGTAAAACTTTGAAAATCTGGCTCTTATCCATCTAAGAGTCCAAGTGAAGAAATAAAAACTTTGCAATATTCAATACTGGATGGAAAATATTTTGCAAGTGTTGTGGACGAGAAAGCTATTCAGAATTCATGGTACAACATTAGCAGCTTCTAACTCCAAAACTTGGAAGTGCTTTATACAAATAAATCCTATTAGATCCCAGTAAGAAGCAGGAAGCCCTGCTCCAAAACTCAGTATCAAGCTGGTGGGTTGAGAGATGATTAACTATTTTAACAAATGTGATTATGAATTAACCCTATAGTGATCTGAATCGGATTTCTTTTATAAGTAAATCAATTTCATTAAAAGCTCAGAGGGATGCAAGCATACCAAAGAAACCTGTACTTAAGAAAAAGATGGACACAGATTAAAAAATAAAATAAAATAAAATGCAAAACTAGAAAACAGCAAGCTCTGATGTGGGGATCTGAATCAGATTCTAAAGGAACAAAGAGAAAATTTCATTTGACACGCCAAGCCGGAGCAGGAATAAAATCAGCTCTGACAAATTCCACAAAGAACAATATTGTCCTCTCCCTGCTCCCCAAAATGAAAGAGTTCCTTCTTGTTCTTTATTTAATTATCTTGTTGGGCTGTTTTTTAGCATGTGACTTCTGCGTTGGATTCTGTTAGCAGGGGATGAATCATGATTGATCATTTCTACTTTTTCATATCCTCTTTGACAGATGCCTTTTAGGATCCCATGACAAACAATGTTTGTTGCCTAGGTATCAAAAGCATTTTTAATGTTGACTCATCTAACAAACACAGCAAGTCTTTCAAAATTTTTGATAGATTCTAAACTCAAACTAACAGTGCCTCTATTACAAATACTGGGTTGGCTTATGAAACCCTTATGATAATTAACATAGCCTTGATCCCCACTGTGGGTTGGCTGCATGAACCCATTTGTACTGTTTGGACCCATCAAGAAGTTATGCAAATCTTTCACTCAAACGTTATACTTGAGTACAACTAGTTCTAGTCTACTGTTCTTGTTGCAATGGCTTTGAAATAGAACTTCTACCTTTGGGAGACAGTCCAGATGGCAAGGGCCCAGTAGTGATCTCAAGGAGATTTTAAAAATGTTGTTGAACCTGCTGATTGTTGTGATTAAATGACAATGTTCGTAAATGTCTTTACATTTCTTATTCTTTCTGTTGTATCTTATGACATTTTTTTATGAAGTTTTGCTTTAGAAAATTTTGTTTTGGAGCAATTGTTTTAGAAAATTTACAAGGGCTTGGAAAATTTTGTTTTGGAGCAATTGCTTTAGAAAAACCTAGAACTCTCTGGCTATGGTTTATCCATCTATTATTGGATTTTTTTTTTTTTGTGTGGATTGGAGGAAGGGGGTGTTAATCTAGATCTAATTTCGAAGATGTGAATTTGCAGGAGGAATGACAGAAGAGAAGAAAGCTTTAAGACGGAAGGCCCTTGCCAAGTGGCTCAAAGAAACTATCTTGAGATTAGGTCCTACATTCATCAAAATTGGGCAGCAGTTCTCCACAAGGGTGGACATTCTTGCTCAAGAATATGTTGATCAGTTGTCAGAACTTCAGGTTGAAGTTTTTCTATTTTAAATATCACTCATGAGTGCTTCATGCCATAGTGTGCTTCAACCACTATTTAATAGCTTTCCTACTTATTTTACCATTAACAAAATTTGCCTGAATTAATCAAGCCTTACACTGGCACAAAATATTCGCCATTATGTCTGAATTGGCAAAATATATGCCGGCTGGTACTAGCTGCTCGCATGCTGCATTAAATTTTTTATTTGCTCTTCGTTGTTCATACTCTGGTTCTCTTCATTATTCCACTGTCAAGTTCTCATCTTTAAATGAACTAGATTAATGAATGTGTTTTCATCAGTACAACACATTGCCAAAGCTTATGATGCAGATGATCTTTTGTCAAAAATGCTTAGCTTAATAACATATATATCACTATTCCTTTTTTCCCCTTTCCTAGGCCATTTACCATTGCTTTGCTACCAGCTTTCTGAAAGTAAAAATTTACCTTGTTTTCTTCATTTGTTTTTCTTCGCAAAGAACAAGTGAACAACTTTCATTGGCTGTTACGGCTTGCTATCTTTTTCCCTGTATTGGTTATTCTTTTGGTAGAACTGAATTGTTATTTTGGCTTTAGGATCAAGTTCCTCCCTTCCCATCTGAGACTGCTGTGTGATAGTTGAAGAGGAGCTTGGAGCTCCTGTGAATGATATCTTTGATCGGTTTGACTACGAACCAATAGCTGCTGCTAGTCTTGGTAATCTTGATTTGCTTTTGATGCTGTGTTAAAAAAAGTTGTGCATTATTTTTTGTTAAGTAAATCAATCTTATTAGGAACTGCGGAGGGTGCTACCCATGTATATAGGAGTAAACATGATAGACCCCCTATAAGGGAGAAAAGAACAACAGTCCAATTTTTTGTAAAAGTAGAAAAGTGGTGAGGACTATTTGCACCGCCATCCATGTATAAAAGGATTTGAAATAACGAATTTTAGATCTATCACCAAAATCTTGCAATTTTCAAAACTCCTTGTATTCTGCTCTCTTCAAATGCACCATATTAAACACAAATGAACCATCCTCCAAACTTCTAAAATGTTACTGCTTCCCACTTGATCTCTCCAGCTAGCCAACAACTTTATTATCTTTCTAGGCATAACCCACTCTACACCAAAAAGCGGAATAACGCAACCCATAACTCTCTTGTCTCATTAGCTCAAGTGTCCCTTGTTTAATTCTTGTTTATTATGTTAAAACTGTTTCTAGGCTTATAGTTGCAATTGCTGATAAGATTTGAAGTATGAGAATAGTGTATCTATTTTATGCAGGTCAGGTTCACCGTGCAAGATTGAAGGGACAGGACGTTGTTATTAAAGTACAAAGGCCTGGTCTCAAGGGTCTTTTTGATATCGATCTTAAAAACCTGAGGGTTAGTTGTCTTATTTGCTTAAAACACTATGCTTCTTGTTTTAGTGGTTGGTATAAAGGTGAAATTCCCATCATCATATTTGATTTTTTGGTCCTTTTGCTCTAAATTGTCTTCCATGATTACTTTGGCTTGCCAAAATTGACAATTTTCATTTGATATATTATTTAACATACTGTGATTGTAATATCATGGCAACTAAGACACTTGGAGGAATTTACTTTTTATGCCTTTTTTTTTGCTTATGTCTTGTATATGCATGGACGTGTTTTACCACCCATATGGATATATTTTATAAGTTTTTCTTGGTATTTAGTTAAGGCGTTTAGCAATTCTGACATGCATTGGTCCTATGGCCATTGTTTATTCCAGGTAATTGCAGAATATCTTCAAAAAGTTGACCCAAAGTCAGATGGTGCAAAGAGGGATTGGGTGGCTATCTATGATGAGTGTGCTAGTGTCTTATATCAGGTGACTATATTGCCTCGATTGCCTCATTCTTATGTTAGGTTTTTGATGGAATTTCGTAGCTATTTCTAATAAATTTAATACACATAAATGGATGTAAAGGTTGCTATGCTCAAAGAAAAAATGTATCCGTAATGTCAAATGAATCCATCCAAGATGGTTGATATGGAAGAGTAAGGGACAGGAAAGGAAAGACTAGCAGTATCATACTGAATCAGTTTAGATATTTTAGGCAACAACATCAAAGATAATATTAGAGAGATTTGATTTAGACGGTTCAATCATGAGACAAGGACCAGTTGAAGAAAAAGTAGAATGTGAGTCAAGGTTGTGAGTAAACATTGGTCTATGACTTATCTTGTTTGTGACCAGCATAGAGTAAAATGCAAATTAGGATATGTGTCAATGAACTTGACTAAGGGCCTCTGAAATTTCTTATATTTTGAACAATTCAAGGTGAGTATGTTATATTGCCATTTATGTCCTTTCTTGATCTTTCAGTGTTTTCAAACAACTAGCCATAGGTGTAGTTCTAGTTTAGATCCAGTTTGTTGGACATGTTTTCTTTATGATGCCTAGCTGATCTTGCTTCTCTTTCCTTGTTGGTATGTGCAAAACATCAACCAATTGATAGTAAAGTGCTTACAACATTTAAGTTAATACCAGTTAATACCAAGGGGCCATCAAATGGTTAGATATTATGGTCATGTTGGCAGTCCAGTGATTCAAGTTGGAATCTAATTGGTTTTCTGAAGGCTTGTTGAGGAATGCCAAGCTAGTGAGAATATGATAAACATTGAACCTATAATCTTTATACATGTAGGCAATACTTTGTGAACTGACTTTATCAAGAATGTGCCTTAATGTTCTGAGATGGTTTGATCAATAAGGCTGCTGGCTGGAGGATTGTATCTTGAGCTACTTTGAAGATTTTAGTTATTGGAAAATTTGAATGCTACATGTGAAAATAAATTGCATGGGGATTGCATTTTAGTTTATCTTTTTACAATTGAATAAAGATTGGAATTAATAAGCAGACCTTTTAACATATAATTTGCAGTTTTCAGTCCTTAATAGATCATTGATGCCACATTTTCAAGTTTTAGTTGGATGTCCTGCTCTTCTTTCTCTCTCTCTCTCCTCCCTTCTTTTACACCCCCTCTTTTTCTCTGTTAAAGATAGCAACTAGAATTTTGAATTTTCAGGAGATTGATTACACCAAGGAAGCTGCAAATGCAGAACTATTTGCAAGTAACTTCAAAAATATGGATTATGTGAAAGTTCCATCAATATTCTGGGAGTATACGACACCACAGGTTTAATCTTTCAGTAATTGACCTCTCATTCAGTGAACATTGGTTTTATTTATTTATTTTTAAATCTAACCTCCTTTTTAATTATTATCAATTATAATTTTTTGCATGTAGGTTCTGACAATGGAGTATGTCCCAGGGATCAAGATAAACAAGATACAAGCTTTGGATCAGCTGGGTGTTGATCGCCAAAGGTTAATCCAATCTCCTGCCTTTCATCTTGGCGAAATCTTGTTCACATTTGACCAACTCATATGCTTCTAAGTCGCTAGGATGACTTACTTGTAACGCTTGATGATTCTAGTGCTTTGTTCTGTAGGTTGAGTCGGTATGCTGTTGAATCATACTTGGAACAAATTCTGTCTCATGGTTTTTTCATGCTGATCCTGTGAGTTCCTTCTTTTGCTTTGATTTTCGTGCTATACAAAGTGGTTAAAGTATACTTTTGATTTGCAAATTAGGACTATCTTCTGGAATTAGAAAATGATTCCAGAACAGAAACTTATTGTGCTTGTATATGTACAGAAATGCATTGCATATGTACTTACATGCCTTTGTTTTAAAAATAAGCAATGCCTATGCCTGGAAGCTTACTTTATGGAAAGATTCTTGAAACATCAGCTACATACTTGAGGCACAGATGTGGGGCTCATGCTTCACCTAGGATTGTCTGTCACATCTTCAAGTGAGTCATGCCTGTGGTGTTTCTCCTGTGCACCAACTTGATGTTATATTGTCTTAAAACTTGAAAGTCAAAAATAATTTTGTATTAAAACTTCAATATTATTTGTTTCTTACTTTTAATCTTTACTCAGAATAAGGCAATACTTGATTTTACTTAGAATAAGCCAACACTTGCTTGGTTAGCCGGTTTAGGGAAGATCCTCACTACAGACCTAAGGAAGCGGCATATCATAGTGGTAGATTGATGTTGCATATGCAAGAAGAGTGGGGAATCCATTGATCTTCTCTTACTCTATTGTGAGATTGCCAAAGCCTTGTGGAATACTAGTTTTAGTCTTTTGGGTTAGATTGGGAAATACCTAGACAAGGGCAGACCTCTTCGTTTGTTGGAGAAGGTAGTTTGGTAGTCTTCATACTGCAACAGTGTGGAAGATAGTTGTATCCTATCTAATGTGGTGTATCTTGAAAGAAAATGATTGAGGTTTTGAATACCACGAGAGGACGATGGTAGAAATAAAGGCTTTGTTCTTCAATATTCTTTACCATTGGACAACTGCCTTTGATTGATTTCATTTTTATAGCTTTCATGATTTCCTTGAGATATATATATTTTCCTAGTTGGGTGTTTTTCTTGTATATTTCTAATGTATTTAGGTTGCGTCCTTGCACTTTTTAATGAATTTCAATTACTTATAACTATTTCACAGGTTGGGCTCTACTTATTGAGGGGGAAGTCTAGGCCCACATGTGAGAGGGGATGGGGTGTTAAAAATATTTTAATTAAATGATTAAATTCACTATTTCCAATTAATTTAAACTTTTGAAAATTATGAAACCGTTTTTGCTTTTGTCTTCTACCCTTGTATCATGCTAGGTTAAATCTTTTTTTTTTTTTTTAATTTTTTTAATTTTTTATGAGTAATTAAAATATCATTAAAAGCATAGGCACTCCCAAGTACACATGAAGTATATAAGAGAAAACACCTACGAGAGTTAAAAGAACAAGGAAATCATGATATTTAATCACCAAAGGATAAATAAAAGTAGTTGTCCAAAGATACAAAAGTATTGAAGAATAAGATTGAATCTCCTCCGTGTCTTCTCACGGTCCTCAAAAGTTTGTTGTTCTTTTCCCTCTATTGACACCAATAAAGGCATGAAGGGACTATCTTTTACACAGTAGCACTTGAGAGCTGCCAGCAGTCCACTAACAAGTATACAAGTTAACTACTCCTAGGCATAACCCAAGATAGTTCAAATCGACTGAAGAACACATTTCAAGTGGCACAAGTAACCTCACAATGGAGAAGAAGATGGTCCATGGACTCTTCATTTCTTTTACACATGCAACACCTATTGACCACATTGATGTGCCGCTTCATGAGATTATTCATGGTAAGGACTGCTTGGGCTGCCTATTAAGCAAAAAAGTTGCCTCAAGGAACCTTAGTTTTCCTAACACTCTTCATTAGGAAATGAAAGCTGTCATTACAACTCTTGACATTGTAGAAGGATTTAACAGCAAACAACCTTCTTTTGGAGGGACCCACCACAACTTGTCTTCATTTTTTTGTCTTACTCTAACTAAATAAACACCCTGAAGAGAGGCAAAGACATCTACCTCCAAATCATGAACTGCTCTAGCAAAGCTCATATTCCACTGAATGGAGCCACTAGAAAGCTCCAAGAGAGCCATAACAGAATTATTATTTGCACAAGCAAGCTGCAAGACCGTATAAATCTTGAAAGGTATCCTTAAAGGCCCTATCCTTACACCATAGGTTGTGCTAGAATTTAATCTTGGAGCCATCTCTAAGCTCGAATGTGGTATGACTTATACTTCATCTAATTCTTCCTAATATTCTTTTTATAATTCCACCCCATATGGCCTAAGAGACTCATTAGAACACCACCCACCCCATGAACTTCCAAATTTAGAGTCAACTACCACTCTCCATCAATCCTCTCTCTCAAGCTCATAGCTCCAAAGCCATTTTTCTAAGAGAGCACGTTGAACATCAACAAGTTTCAAACCCTTAACCCTTCATTAGAGATTGACAAACAAACCTTAACCCATCTTACTAGGTCATTGGAACACCTAAACAACGCTCTAGCTTCTTAATAACACAGTTCCAAATATGCTTGGCTTTATAGGAGCCCCCCTAATGGTAGGCCAAGACACTTCAAAGGCAAAGAAGAAACCCCACAATCTAAAATACAAGCCAACCCATTCACATTATCAATATTTCCCACATGAATGAAATTCGATTTAGCCCAAATTAGCTTCAAAACATAAGAATAAGCATTAGACATGATGTAGATGATCTGGGTCAACCCACAAAAAATCCAAGTATTATTAGCAAACAGAAGATGATAGATATCAATCCCACCAATAGAGAAGCAATCAAAGTTAGAGATATTGGTTCAGCTGTTCAGGACCGTCGACCCATCACCATCGACAAGTTCTGTGTCATTTTGAGAGCATCCTGAAGGCCTGCCACCTTTGACAAGTTCTGCAACACTTGCCTTACTCCCTCCGCATGAAACAGCAGCTGTGAAATAGCACCAGAAGGACCAGACAATGATTCAAACACCACCCTGGATATGCCAACATGAGCCTCCCTGGCAGTGGCAGGAACCAGTGCCTGTGGTGACTAAACCACTTGAGCCCAAGATCCTTCGGGTTGACCCAAGTGAGACAAGCAAGCCCAACCTGAGGCGCCCAATTTCAATGGCCCAACACACTTTGATCCACCCAACCTAAGCATCAAGCCACCTCTATACTGATACGCTCCAACGTCTCTTTAGGTGTGCAGAAATCTATATTTTCGCCAAACTATCCTTTCAATCTTGAGCAGACACCACCAACATAGATGTTGGGATTTCCTCCAAACCTTCCATACCCTGACTTACTTGCAAACAGCAGCCGCCCAGTTGTTGTCAGTCCCATTGGGGCACCCAAACAGTCCTTCCCAGGAATGCCCTTCAACAAGGCCAAGACTGCTGGAGACTTCAAGACCTCTACAAATTGCCTTTTCCCCCCTCCACTGGAGGTGTCCACAATGACGGAGGCTTCCTCTTACCCAGCAATGACCAGTCATCAAAAGACGACTGGGAGAGGTTAACAACCCAAAGCAGCTCCGCCGCAAAAATCCTCCACCCTTCACCATTTCTCCCTTATGGCATAAGGATGTGACCCTCCCGTCTGCCTCCTCCGTGCTCCTTCACAACCAGGAGTCACCCATGTGTGTTAGAGCAACGTTGGGCGAGGACAGCCTGGGAACCAGCTCTGGAGCATCTCCAAAACACCAACATTCCCATCTCTTGCAGCAGTTCCTCACTGGTGGCTAGCAACCAGCGGCTGTCAGCCTTACCTAAGAACAAGTATCAAATACAACCCTTGCAACTTTCATGAATCAGAACCCGACAATATGTACCCTCCACCACCATCTCAAACAAGTTGTATTCAATTGAACAACGCCTAAGCAACCCCATAACTCTTAACTGATCTCAAACACAGAGCACCTAATGTAGAGGGTAAAAAAGCGAGACTCTAGCATGAGCAGACTTCTATCCAGACATTCATTATGGCAGGTTAAATCTAATAGCCATGTTAGAGAGGTTCTGTTAAGCCTGCCATTAAAATATCTGTCACCTCGATGTGACTAGAACCTCTTTTGTTCCTTTGCAGCACCCTGGAAATATTGCTGTTGATGATGTCAATGGGGAAGGTTGATCTTTTATGATTTTGGAATGATGGGGAGGTAATTTCTGGAACCTGTGCTGTCTATCTACAGTAAGAATTCACTGATGTATATCATTTCTCAAATGGTGTCCGTCTTGTGCGTTTACTGTCTCTTCACCTTGCAGTATCAGTCAAAATATCAGAGAAGGTTTGCTGGAAACATTCTATGGTGTTTATGAGAAGAATCCTGACAAGGTAATTATTTTCACTAAAGAATGGTGGCCATTATTGGGGTTACCGTATGTTAATGTTATCCTGTTCCCATGCTTGTTTGTGATTACTTATCTGTGGAAAATCTTATGCTGGTACAGGTCCTTCAGGCAATGATTCAAATGGGTGTTCTTGTGCCTACTGGAGATATGACTGCTGTCAGACTAACAGCACAGTTCTTCCTTAACAGGTGCTCTGTGTAGAGTGGGGAATTTTCATGGGTTCCCTTTCTTTTAAATATTCTAATTGATTAAAATATTTGTACTTTTATTTCTTTCTTAAATATCATATTTGATTAATTTCTTGACAAAACAGAAACAAACTAAAGTTGAGTTATGCCTCAAGTGCTCACTTGAGTAGAATACTGAAAGGACACTAACAATGCTTCTTGCTGACTAATTTATTGCACAATAGATCTAACATAGATTTTGGAAATTCTACTAGATAAGAAGATATTAGCTTTTGGTTTAAGAGAAGTTTTAGCCTAAGGTTGTTGTAATGTTATAGTTCTGTCATCTATTAGTGATATTGTAATACTTGTGTCATTGTTGATCATATACAGGGTAGAATTGAATTTTTACTGACTTTAGCTATGCTTGACATTCTATTATTTCATGATTTTAGTAGGATGATTTTGGTTTAAGTACATTTGTCTTTACTGAGTTGATTGGTAATGGTAATGTTTTATTTGCACTGTAACCTCAAATAATAACTTGAACCTCTGGGTAATATCAATAAGCAAACAAGTACAGCCTGAGTTCTCTAAAGACATTTTTTCTGATTATGAAATTCATTGCCGACTGTTTTGCAGTTTTGAAGAGCGTCTTGCTGCACAAAGAAAAGAAAGAGAGATTGCGGCAGCAGAGCTTGGTTTCAAAAAGCCACTGAGCAAGGAGGAAAGAGTAATGAAAAAGAAACAAAGGCTGGCTGCAATTGGTAAGTCATCTGGGTAGATCTATGCCTTTGATAAGTCCTATGCTTGTTTACAAGAAATCTAATATAGCAACTGCTTGACAAAGTATTTTTGAAAGCTAAGTGCATGTGGTAGCGCTGATAAATATAATGCATGCTCGGCTATTTGGTTTGGTAAAAATGTAAATAAGTTGGGGTTATATATTGCAAGGCATGTTCTCAGAGACAGCAATGGATTGCCATACCCCTTCTACTTCTTACCAGTATATAAAATGAGAACTGGTTAGCTTCTCCTTTTCTGATCTGTGATGGGATTACAGGGGAAGATTTATTAGCCATTGCAGCAGATCAACCCTTTAGATTTCCTGCTACATTCACATTTGTTGTTAGAGCATTTTCAGGTAACATAATAAGACCTTTGTGGCTTTGTTGAGATAAATTGTAATGCTACATGAACATCAGAATGGTAAACTATTGTCATCTCTGCAGTTTTGGATGGCATTGGGAAAGGCCTTGATCCTAGATTTGATATTACTGAGATTGCCAAACCGTGAGTTTGATCTTAGTTTCATCCAATTCTCTGAGATTTAGGAAGCTATATATTCTCCGCATCTCACATGTCTTTGATGCCTTACCTTGTAGCTATGCAATGGAGTTGCTAAGGTTTCGGGAAGCAGGAGTTGAAGTTATCTTAAAGGCAAACTTAACTCTCTTGATTCTGCTTTAATCTTGTACATTGGTATAGACTGTTTCCTAATTTCTTAGTGAACTTTATAAATGTTTTAGGATTTCAGAAAGCGATGGGACAGACAGTCCCGTGCATTCTACAACTTATTCAGACAGGCTGACAGAGTTGAAAGGCTTGCAGAAATTATCCAAAGATTGGTATTTATTGAAATTCTTTGATGTATTCATATGTTTCATGGATCGTGTGGGTTTCAAGTTGATGTTCCTTATCCATTTAATACAGGAGCAAGGTGACCTCAAATTACGAGTTCGAGCTTTGGAGTCCGAGAGGGCATTCCAGCGTGTTGCAGCTGTTCAGAGGACAGTAGGAAATGTGAGTTTAGCTGATTTTCATCAACTCAGAGAGGAATTTTTTTCCAGCTCGGGATAATTGTACAAATAATCAATTTGTTCCTTTTCACATCCTTTTCTGTTTCATCAATTATAAAGAAAAGAATTTGTGAAATTTGGAGGATTATTGGGCCTTGGGGCTTCCAAGGTCAAGATCTCAAAACAAGGAGAAAGAAAAGAAAAGAAAAGACTTAAGGTGATAAGATAGATGGTTTTGTCTTTATATGAAGGCTGTTGAGTACGGTAATAATCATCTTTTTCTGAAAGTCTACTAATTGCTTATATGATATCATTTCTCTGGAAGATTTTAGATTCCATTTCTAAGTATTCTACTAATATAGTTCAATCACTAGATTGGTATTCTTATGTTACTTTCAACTGAAATACAAATGTAAGATATTGATAATCTATGGTGCTTGGAGGGCTGTATCAAAGATAGTTCTGTGCATGTGGATAGAAACTTGCGTGTACTTGGAAATTGCTCTAGCTTTTTCACATAATAATAATATATATATATTTTTTCAACATGTATTCCCGCCATAGAAAAGAAAAAGAAATAAAGATTCCAAAAAAAAAAGAAAAAGAAAAAAGAAAAAGAAAAGGAATATGTGCATATGTTTTCGTTTGCTGTTAATTCCTGATATGACTAGAAAATATGTATATGCTTGCATACTAGGGTAATTGCTATAACAAGTTTGCGACTAAATACTTAAAATACTAAATTGGAAACATTTCAGTTTCATCTTTTGGACTGGTTATTATGAATTATCTTGTAAGTTTGGCTGATAAATATCTTTATTTATTTATTTATCTTATAAAAAGATATTTGTCAGAGGAAAGTTTTTGGAATATTTTCTATAACTCCTTGATTGTATCTCCTTTTGAGAAATTAACAGGCGGTAGCTGCTGGGAGCCTAATAAACCTTGCAACAATTTTATATTTTAATTCCATTCGGGTAAGCTATCCATATCCATTTTACTCTTTGTTATTTATAGCAATATAAAGTCTCTATGGTGCTTAATTTTGTTCAATGCTTTTCTCAAATTGTTCCTCTTTAGGTGCCTGCGGTTGTAGCATATGTCTGCTGCGCATTTTTTGGCTTTCAAGTTCTGTTCGGTATTATAAAAGTAAAAAACTAGATGAACGGGGAGAGGTTGATAACAGGAACTGCTTAAACAATTGGTAAGTGAATCCCATTTATTCTGTGTATGTATATCATGTTTGAGTTCTTTACAAAATTTCTAATAGGTAAAGAAGTGGAGATAAATAATGAGATTTTTGATAATTTAAAATTTTAAAGCATGGAACGAAGTAGCTCCTTACTAAAAGTACATGTTCGTGATATCTAATGCAAAATATGCTTTATTTGTTTTAAATATTCATTGAAGCCTCTTTATATTCATTTTTCTGCTTTTCCTTTCCTATATAAGATTAAAAGATCGCAGATGTGTGTGTCAGTAATGTGTGGCAAAAATTCCAATGGAGGACAGGATCTAGAACCGAAACCAACATTCTTAATGTTAACTTATGAACTTTTATTTAAACCATCAATTGCTGTGTGTGGGACCGCAAGCTAGGAGATGATGAAATGACTTCTCATGGATCATCCACATTCTGCCATTCAGAATGTTAATTTGTTCAATGAATCTTCTGTACAAACAAGCAGAATTGGGAGACAAGTACAAGAAAGAAATAGAAGACTTGAAGGATTCTCCTTTAAGTTTGCCAAAGAGACCCTTTTTTGGGTTTGCCAACCCTACCCATGACTCCAGGAAGTCATCCCTGAAAAAGTGTATCCTGCTGATGCCACAGAGTTAGGTACCTTCCATCACAAATTTGAGTGTACCTCCCAATGAGTGCATTTACTGCTCATCTACCCACTGGTGCTAAAGTCTGCCTAGAGAACAAACAATTGATACATTGGGGAAAAACTGAACTGCATTAGCTTCGATGCCACTTATTGATCTCACTAGCTAACAGTTGAAAGCCATATGACTGACTTAATCTGTGTGCTCAATTGTAGAGTAGTCAGAACAACACCAGATGGTAAGTCATGTTAGTGATAGAAAATCAGAAACTTGGTCTCAAAAACTCCTTTTGTTGCGAGCAATTTTGAAAGAATATGAATATTTGTAGGTTATGGCCTTGTCAGAGAACTATTTGCCAATATGCTTATCTGTTTTCCGATAATCTCTACCTCTTTTCCAGATCATTATATTACTGAACAAATAGTTCCAACCACATAAAGCTGCCATCAGGAGTGCTATTTCTGTAACGTTTTCACAATAAAACCAGAGTGTCACCTGGTATAGCAATAAATTACTAAAGAGTGTCACCTGCAATCGCATATGATAAGCGATGAGGCATTTAAGAGCTCTTTAAATGAAGCCAATGATAGATCCAATGAACTGCAAAAATGAAAAGCTTGGAAAATTATACTGGTTATATTTTTATGCTGTATCATTGTTATTGCTTTGAATTGTGTATGTTTTATGAATCTTGACCTTGGATCACTGCAGTTCCTTTGGTTGGGTACGTTGCACATCTAGAGTGGAGATTCACCTCACATAAAGCTCTCTTAACTTCCCAAGTCGACCAATAATCGGAAAAAGGAAAGAGCTTAAAGGAGCACTTCATTCAAGGTTCTTTTACCATCAATATAAGCTAAAAGTTCCAACCCATTGATTTATGATAAAAAATTCTTAAGGCTGTACACCTCAAATGCTTACTTATAGTGAGAGTAGAACTTGTAATTAGGTTAGCTAAACCCACTTGGTTGTAATTTTGAGTTCCCACAAGACAAGAATATTCCCAAAAGGACTCAAGTCTCATGACGTGGTGTCTTTATTGGCAGGCTGATGTCCATACATGATAGCTTTCAGTGTCAATTAGGAGTTACATATATGAAAATTCTATGGTAGATGTTGGCACTCTTACCTCCCATCATATTTGAGTGGATGGGGGATGTCCAGTAATGGTATATAATTTTGTAAGATGAACAAATTTATTCAATAAGATGTGCTCTCTTAGCTCCTTTTTGTTTCAACTTTCTTTGGTGGAAATTGTAATGATGGTTGTGAACCTCAAAAAGTTATTATTTGTCAAAAATGAAAATGGAGAAGAAGATTCATGGAAATAGCAACCGGCTTTTTAACCTCCAAGTCTAACCCATGAATTTTATTTATTTATTTATTTTTGTTGCAAGTAAGATAAGATTTCATTAAATTAATAACGAAGCAAAATACACAAAAACTGGTGGGGCTCCCAATGTTTTGTGAGTTTGATGCTAGTGATGACTCTCTATGTGGTGAAACGATTGTCTAGTTTTATTATCTTTCTTTGTTAATTTCCTTATCTATGAGAAAGTATATTTCAGTTAACATTATGAGCTATGATTGCTCTAGTTTTTTTCTTTTTCTTGGTGAGACGTTAATTCTTTATCTTTCTTTTTGATTTGATTGTGTGACAAGTTTTCTCTTGCTGCGTGGGATTTCCTCCTAGATGCTTGCAATAAAGGAGAAATGCTCCTTGGAAGACGAGACGACTCTTGTAGAAGAAAGAAAAGAGATTCTCTATTTAGAAACTGTTGATAACGTTGGGTTTTAACCTATACATTATTGGTCATAAAATGATTATATTGGGTTGATCAAAGACACCTTGTTGCTAATAAAAAAAAGAAAAGAAAATTTGGTTTAGGGCAATTACATGGTCTAAACACACTCTGAAATTCACTCAGCTTAAAAAGAGTATTTGTATTTGTATTTTTTTTTTCCTAAGCAAATGCGGAAAATGCTACAATGAGAGATCTTCTCCATTTTTGATCTGAATGGAAGAAAGAATGAGAGACTAATTGAGAATGCTTCGAATACTAGGTTGGAAACGCCCATCTAGCTAACAAATGCACTTTAAATATTAGCACTTCTAGAAACTTTTCTAACTTTCCAGCTATGAAAAGATAGTAAGAAAAAGTTGATATTCGAAACGAAGAAAGAGAACAAGAACATTAGTACTAAAAAGTAAAGATGATATTTTAAAAACAAATGTTCTAAATGTTTGTATTTGTCTCGGAGAATGCCATTAAAATAACAAAGAATTCCTAAAGATTCCCACATGGTCATGTTCTCCTGCTCTTCCTGACAATAATTTTGCGTGCAGAGAGAGAGAGAGAGAGAGGAATCTTGAATGAGCCTGCATTTTACCACCAACTCATTTGACTTTCCATTGTTCTAGTTCTTGAAGCCAGGTCTGCTGAACCCAAACGAGAAAAAAAAAAGTAATTGTTAATCTCCTTACTCACACCAACCAAGAAGTATGTTGGAAGAGAACTTAAAGATAAGCATTTAAGTTTAGTCTTACTTTTTCATAAACTAGTTGTTAGTAGTCTATTTCAAGAAGGATCCAATGGTTGATTTGAAAATAAATAAATAAATAAATAAAGGGTTAGATGGAGATGGAGAAATATCGAGTCTCTTTCAAGAATTAATTTTGAATAGTTCTTTAGTATATAAAATTTACACTTAAATGGGATCTAATAGGATGACACCTATATCTCTTTAGTATAAAAATATTGTTCCTGTTCCCTTGCCATGTTAGTTCATCAGGTGGAAATTGTCTTTTAAGATATATTTTTTCTCCCACTTCCAAATTCTGATTTGAGAATGCACCAATGAGTGCGAAAGTAGAGAAATGTATGAGTTGCTGCTGCTGCTAGAGCCTTTCACATATGCCCACAGCATCCACTCTGTTTATTCATTCCAAAAGAAAAGCAAGAAACCCTATTCAGCTATTGAAGAAATTACAATAACATTTTTTTTCTTCTTGTATTGTATTAATCCAAAAGATATTGACTTGTGATTATTTAAAGTTTTCGGTAGTTGAATAGGTTTCAAGAAATTAGACTGCAAATCGTGAACAATCAGAAAAACTATTACTTGACAGTGAAGAATTATGCTTGCGTCATGACAGGATATGATTGGCTGTTTTCTTTCTCTAGATCTGCCCATATATATTGATTGGATTTGAAAGGCAAAATAAATTAAATATATAATTATCAATGATTCAATTTTATAACATGGTTATACTATTATTCACCTATTTTACATCGATTGATGTGACATATTTTAAGTGATCTTTTACATTAATCACTTAAAAAATACATAAAAACTACTTACTAAAACAAATCACGTCGGTGAAAAGTAAGCCTCATGGTTCCATATGAGGTCTGAAAACTGGATTAAGGCTCAGCTCATGACAATGAATATTTTGAGCTAGAAAGACATATTGTTGAAACTACTAAGCTATATTACATCGATTGATGTGACATATTTTAAGTGATCTTTTACATTAATCACTTAAAAAAATACATAAAAAACTACTTAAAACAAATCACGTCGGTGAAAAGTAAGCCTCATGGTTCCCATATGAGGTCTGAAAACTGGGATTGCAGGCGCAGCTCATGACAAATGAATATTTTGAGCTAGAAAGACATATTGTTCGAAACTACCAAGCTATATATATATCCCTTCTAAAGCAAAATCAACAATGCATATTAAAGTTTGGAACTTCTTTGTTCCACGAGTTACAAGAACACCATCTGATCGCAAGTGATCAGAGGAAGATGTGCTTTGGGACTCCACTTCCAGACATATATATATGGTTAAACCAAAGCTTGCTGATGATGTTACTCAATAAGAAAAATAAGGTATATATTGCTCTAAACAGGATGAGCACACGCTACAAACTGATCCCTTGAAAGGCAATTTACAGTACAAGAAGTTATAGTACGTGTTCATGGAAGAGAGTTGGTGTAGATATAATCTTCATTCTCGAAAACATTCTCTTCCGACTCATCATTTCCTTCTTTGCACTCAACAGCCCCCTCGCTGCACTCTGCTTTTCCCTGCATGCATCGATCATATTTATTATCAAAGTTCTGCTAACAAATGTTACTCTTAGAGAGAGAGAGAGGTTACCACGTTTACAGAGGTTTGTGCAGAGCCCACCAGCATTTCAGTGGTATCTGATTTCCCTTGAGAAACAAATTATCAAATAGTAAAAGAGAACCAAAAGAGAGAGACAAAGAGTCTTGAAAATCTCATGGTACTTGCTCTGAACCCTGTAATGGAAGATGTAAAACAAACAAGTACTAATATATATACACATATGAGGGTCTTAAGATCGAAGAAGACAGCACCGACATGATTTGAAAGCTTCTTGGTACAATATTCTGTAATACAACTAATCCAATCTTTATATATATATATATATATATATGAAGTTTGCAAGTGTTATCTTCTTTTGACCCTGTCTCCTGATTCCTTAGCAGCAAGCTCGACCCTCAAGAACATGGGTTGGCTTATCTTGGTGCCTTGTCACTAAAATATACATAGAGACATTGAAGTGAGGGAGAGGGGCAGGGAAGCTGTCACTTGTCAGTTATCACTTGTTTGGTCTCCAAGATTCCTCAGTTCTCACTAGCTTGGCATCAGGTGCATGCGCGCTTCCGCCCACTCTCTAGTGACTTACCTACCACCTTCATCCAAAGAGTGTTAAATCTTGCCATTTTTTTTTCTCTTTCTCTTTCTCTCTTTCTTTTCTTTCTAAGCAATACATTTTAAAAAAAGGAAGCTGGGAGATCCTTAGCAACATTAATATGAATAGAGTGAAAAAAAACAAAAAGGAAGATGAGAGGGAATGCTTCTAAAGCGACCCATTTGGTGAATAAATTGCATGAGAGTTTGGTAAATTTATTTCTTTTGAGGGAATGACACAGGCATGAGGATATTTTTCCCTTCACTTTTGCTTCCATAGCTCTTCCTCTCTTCTGAATTGTTCATGAAGGGCCTCTTGCAATCCATCCTCATGGGCAATGTTTTTCTGTGCAGGAGGCTTTTGCTGGATTTCGATCATCTGGGGCCAATAGAATAATAGCCTTGATTTTGTCCTGAATGTTCCCAAAGTGGTGATGATTCCAAAAGCGGTTATATCCCAAGTCAAGAAGGCCTTAAATTTGAAAGGCTTATGTACGTAAATGGGAATAATTGCCTCTGGTTTTAAGGATGATGATCAGTATATATATATGCAAGTTATAATGTTATGATCGATCATGGATTTTTTACCTATAATGCAAAATGTCATATTTTATGTCTTGCATTTATAAATTATGTTACCTTATGAAAGATGCTATTTAGACCCCCCCCCCCAAAAAAAGCAGCCAAATATTCAGCAATCTATATCAATTAAAAAAAATAATAATTCTGCAGTAATATCAAATTCAAACCACCATAAGATATAAACAATCATCACATTAACAACACAAAATTTTTGTTGACGAAGTGGAAATATTTGACACTCAAAGGTAAAGCCATTTTGGGACAATTAAACCCAGAAAATCATTATTAAAAAAAAATAATAATAATACTATACTCACAATAGACTTACAAACACCCTTGTAATGCTAAGACTATTTGTGTGCATACAAGCTTCTCACTTGCCTTCCTGCCTCATCAACAGGCGTCAGCTCCTCACTAGCCTATTTCTTTCTTGGATTTCCTTACCGACCTACCGATAGACATCAGTTCGATTGTAGATTTTGCAACATTAACTTGGTTTGAGACAAATTTCGAGATACCTAAGTTCAAGGCTCTATAAAGAATGACCAAAACCAGCTTTAATTTTAAAAAGGCAAAGTCGGTTTTTGTTTTGTGTGATAGCATCCGGACATGAGAATTAAAGACATGTGTTGGACATGATTAGAATTTTTTTTTTTTGACATGTCCGCACAAGAATGAGAGAGAGAATTTAAACTAGTGACATCCGCTTCATTAAGCGTGGTCCCAGCCGATTGAGCAACCTTTTGGGGACCATTATTAGAGTTTAAGACATGTATAAACATGATTAGGGTTTTACACCTAATCAAGCCACCAAGTCCTGACATCGGCCATGTCCGGATATGGCCAGGGAGCTTGCATATCTTAATCATGAGACAAATTCATTGCACACGAAGGTTGAATATAATTTTTTCTTGATAGGGTTTAGCTTATTCCATCTTGAAGTAATAATGGGACAACATATTGGGGGTAGTTGCTTCCATATCCATCAAGGGAGTAATAGAGCAACTTCTTTTATGTCTTACAAGTCAAGCTTGTGCAAAAGTTGTGAGTAGCTTTACTAGTAGGCAAGAACAACATATTGGAAAGCAGTTTTTCTTTTCCTAAAGCTAGTGTGCAAGGCCCATGGAGTGTTTGAATAAAGGCATGCCAATAAGCAATAGCACTTTGAATTTGTGAAAAAGTATAAGGAAGACCAGATAAAGCTTGAGCATTGACTTCTATCATGAAGTTCCGATGGTTATATTTGTTAAATTACCATTCATCTCAAAATATTAAGTTAATAAAAAATAATTAATTAAGTAACATTCCTCTTACGTGTGAATATTTACCTAAAATTAAATAATTTTAAAGTTAAGGGTCTAACTCAAGATTTCGAATCAAATACTATACTATATAAGCTGATAGAAAATGTTATATTTCATCTTTACTTGCTGATTAGTAAAAAAAAAAGTTATACACGTAGATTTCTAATAGAATGGTCAATGGAATCACTAAGATTATTGGCCAAACAACATTTTGAATTGATTTATGTTTTTTTTGTTAAATCTCTCCTAAAATATATATTTTATGAATAAACCTCCTTCAAAATTATTTTAATTGCATAATAATTTATTAAATAATATATTTTTTAAAAAAAAAAAAAAATAATAACGTGGGCATAATTAGAATGAACAGAGATACCATTGGAATGCAAAATTTTGTCCCTACTCTGAAATGTTTGACCTTGATTAGCGAGATGAGCTCCAACAAAAGATTGCATCCTCCAGACAAATTAGTACTAGGTTAAATACTCCTGGTGGGTCACTCATCCCATTGGCATGACCTCTCATTGACCCTTTGACGCTTGGACCATTAAGGGGTTAATTTTATTTTTATTTATTTTGAGTTTTTTCTTTGAGATAAATGCCACTGTTTCTCCGATTCTACATGAATATTATCACCTTTCTAAAAAGCAGAAAAAATAATTTATCCCACCATTGGTTAATTAAGGATCAAGAAACAAATCATTCGAAAAGACAGCATTTATTAAAAATTAATTTTGATCTACATTTTTTTTTAATTGCATAATAATTTATTAAATAATTTTTTTTTAAAAAAAGAAAATATTATAATTGCATACATTAGAATGAACAGAGATACCATTGGAATGCAAAAATTTATGCATTTGAAACGTTTGTAAAATTACAGTGATGACTTCATTAATAAAAATTGCGTTTCCTCAATCATGTTGGTTATAATACTTCTTACCATTGCGTACCACAAATTATATTCTGATATAAATTTTCTTTGACGCCTTGACCATTAAACGGCGTTAATTTCAATTGCTTTGGATGAGCTGTGTTCCACTACATTCCTTCCTTATTTGTCTTGCGTGTCCGTTTTGTACAACTATAATATCATCACCTTCCGCCAGTAACGCTTATTATCATTAATTTTTGTCGATTGGTTTTTTGTTTAAGATCAAGTTAAACAAATCATTCGTTGTCATCAGGATATTTTAAAAGAGGAAGACCTTCTTACCTTTTTTTTAAAAAAAAATACAGTAAAATTTGAAGAAAATGTAACATTTTTCATTTTAAAATGAGAAATATTATTATTTTTATTAAATTTGGAGACATTATTACTTTAGGAATAACGCAGCTAAACGTTTGTAAAATTACATTGTTTTCACAATAAAAATAAATTTGCCTTCCTGAATTTGAACGTAATCTTTCTTACTATTTAAGAAAACGTACCATGAGCTTGATATATATTTTTAAGATATAAAGTGATGAATCAATTTGAAAAAAACAAAGTAAATAGTTTAAATAAAAAATTCAAAATGTTAGATAACTTTCTGTTAATAGGATACATTTAATAGAGATTAAATATTAAATACTTAATTAATAGTAGTTTAAACTTTAATTTTTTTATTTTTGTTTAAATGTTAGACTAATATTTTGTTTTTTTCACCAAGTTAAAATTAATCCTTAGGAAGACCTAACATCGGATTTGATTTTAAAAAAAAAAAAGTTTAGAACTAAATTAATTATTTTTTAGATGGTATTTAAAAAAAAACATATCAATTTTAAGAAAAAGAGAAAGAAAGAAAAAAGAACTAGCAGGGACTTTTTTATTTTTATTTTTTAGACGTGGGCTTTAAAATTAACATTCATATGCACAAAAATAAAATAAATTTGCTTACCCTGAATTGAGTGAACGGCTCCACCTCCATGGTTCAAAAAGCCATGAGCTTGATAAGTAGCTAAATAAAAGTGATGAACAGAAAAGAAAAAAACAAAGTAAATAGTTTAAATAAAAAAAATTCAAAATGTTAGATAACTTTCTGTTAATAGGATAACTGAATAGAGATTAAAATTAATCAAAATATTAACCAAAACATGAAGACTTAATTGTTAAAATATGAGGAAAAGTACCTTAATATGATAACAGTTTTCGCGTATATAGAAAAAAATCTTGATCGCATATGCCTTTTTCTTCAAAAGCAACAATCGTATGTAGAGAACTTGAGTAATAAAGAATGGAGAAAAATATATGTTTTTTATATGACTTATCAATTTCACATTGTTTAGGGTTATTAAAATTTTCTAACCTTGTGTAGATGTGATTTTTTTATTTTTTTCTTCTAAGCCAACGTTAGCTTCTTTAGTTCTAACCTTTTTTTTTTTGGGTTTTTAATCAAATATGAAGTTAAGTCTTCCATTTTTAAGGTTAGTTTTAACTTTGATAAAAACCAAAAAGTTAGTCTAACATTTAACCAAAAGAAAAAAGAAAAAAGAAGAAGTTAACCTTAGTTTGTAAACTATTATTAATAACCTTTAATATTTAATATGTATATTAAACACTTAGATACTTGACACCATTTTATGTGGGTTACGTCCAAACCATATTTTTATAATTTAATTTGAAATTACACTTTTAAACACACTTTATCATATTACCTAACTTTTTTGTTTTGTTTTTTTGTGATATTTACTTCCTGACTTTAATACTGCATACTAAAAGTCAAAACAAATCTGTACTATCGTACTATTTTTCTTTAATTTTCTTTTTAAATTCTGTATTTAAGTGCCACACCCAATTATGGCAATAAGATGCCAATCAAACTCCTAAAAAATGAAAAAAAAAAAAAAAATTATTGATGAGATACAAGGAAAGGAAAGATGGGCATTTAAATTAGTAATTTTTGTTTTATAAAATGTGGTTTATAATCGATTAAGCTATTCTTAAAATAAATTTGTAAGAACTTTTACCTAAGAGACAAGGAATAAAACAGAGAAAAAAAAATAATGAATGTGATATAAAATGTGAAGAAATTTTTTTATGTGTTTTGAATTTTTTGGTAATAAATTAAGAAAATAGTGTTTTTAATTTTTAAAATATATTCAAAAACCATTGACAAATGAGATTAAAAAATATATATATTTTTTGAGATTTATATTTTTGTTTGTTTTTTTATATATATTTATTTGGGTTGGAGGTATTAAATAATGATGGATAAGTGGAAAAAAAGAAAATAAAAGAAGTGTGCAGGGAAATGCAGATTTGTTAACAACCAACCACGTGCGAGATTGACCTCCGGTAAAGCACGAGGACAAAAGAAGGAGAACCAGTTAACGGCGTCAAATTCCGCCCGTGAAGAGCCATGTGAGTGGGGGCCTGAGCGAAACAGGGAGAGAGAGAGAGAGTGAGAGGGAGCTTTGTCCTTTACAGACTGTAGTTACTCACCCCAACCAACCACCGCTATACACCTGACAGAACCGCCATTTTTAACGGATTTTTCCATCGCCTACTACTCTCTAAACCCATTCCGTCTTCTTCAAAACTTGTATACTTATATATATAAAACCCTAGCTGTCCTTTCACTCTCTCTCTCTCCTTGAGATTCTAGGGTTTCGAGAACTCTCACTCACTCTCTTTCTATGTCTCGATGAATTTCTAGGGGGTTCTACATTGAGGTCCAATGAGTCTCTCACTCCTTCTCACCACTTTCTCTCTCTACATTCTCTCTCTAGCGCTGCTGGTCAGCTCCATCTCCGACTTGGAGCTTCGATCCCTACTCGAATTCAAGAAAGGGATCCAGGACGACCCGCTTGGGAAAGTCACGACGTCCTGGGACCCGAACGGGGTCTCGCATGAGGACCCCAATGCCTGCCCCAAATGGAACGGCGTCTTCTGCGACGTAGTCTCCGGCAATGTTACCGGCATCGTCCTCGACCGCCTTGGCCTGTCCGGCGAGGTCAAGTTCCACACTCTCATCGGCCTCCAGATGCTCAAGAATCTCAGCATCTCCGGCAACCTCTTCACTGGCCGGGTCGAACCTGTGCTCGGGACCATCCCCACGTTGCAGCATTTGGATCTATCCGATAACAAGTTCTACGGGCCGATCCCGGCCCGCATGAACGACTTGTGGGGACTTAATCAATTTGTCGGCCAACAAGTTCGAAGGCGGGTTTCGAGCGGAATTCGAAACTTGCAGCAGCTGAAAACGTTGGATTTGCATGGAAACCAGCTCCGGGGTGACATTGCGATTTTGTTATCGGAGTTGAGGAATGTGGAGTATGTGGATTTGAGTTACAACAACTTTTCCGGTGGGGTTTCGTTGGGTTTAGAGAATATATCGAGCTTGGCCAACACAGTTCACCATTTGAATTTGTCCCACAACAAATTGAATGGTGGGTTTTTCAAGAATGAATCCATCGAATTGTTCCGAAACTTGAAGGTTTTAGATTTTGGAGATAATCAGATGAGCGGAGAGTTACCTTCTTTGAGGTCGTTGCTGAATTTGCGGGTTTTAAGATTGGGGAGTAATCAGTTGTTCGGGTCAATACCGGAGGAATTACTAGAGAGTTCTGTGTTGGAGGAATTGGATCTTAGTGGCAATGGGTTTACAGGTAAATAATTGCACCTTGTTCAATTACCAGTTGCTTGAGCAAAAGCTTTCGAAAAAAAAAAGTATTGAGATTGATATTTAAGATGACGGAGACCGGAGTTTTCTTCATTTAACGTATTTGTCGAAGTAAGATTGCTATGTATGATTCAGACCTAAGTAACGTGGATGTGTAGATCAGTCTCAACCCTTTTGCCTAAGCTGGGGCCCAGAGCCTTAGGTTTTTGGAAGTAACATTACGTTTGTGATTTGCTTTGCTTTTCTGTTTTGGGGTCTTGATTGACATTATATCCATATCAAGTGTCGACGGTGTTAATGGTGATCCAGAGTTGAAAGCTGAGGGTAGGTCCTTCTGTCTGTTGTGGCATAAACCTGAACAGTTTAGGTGTAAACATAGCTGATTCTTCAAGTAACATTGCATGGTAGGAAATAGAGATGGAGTAAAAGACAAAGTGCCCTTTGTTTTCGGTGTAGTAAATTCTGACAAAAATTTACACTGGTCAAAATGAGAATTTTGTACAAATTTGTAACTATCAAATTCGTCTTTGGTGAAAATTTTTAGCTTTTCTATTCACAAATTTAAGTTTGCAAACATTGTTGTTGGATCTGATATTTCTAGGTGGAGACCTTTCATTTTGATGAACTAGATTCAAACCTAAGGCCTATCCGAACCTGAGGTCAAGAGAACTTTAATGCATTAACACATGTTCATTTATAAGATTTAAGTTCAAAACAGTTGCAATGGATTCAAGAAAAATTGCACTAACTCTAAAGCAAAAAGCACCTTAGATGAAGATTGGATGCAAATATCAAACAATGAGTATATTTTAGATGTGCTTCACACCAAAGGTCAAGCTTGCAGTAGGAAGATATATAAGGCTTTTAAGCTGTCTGTCAAGGTGTAAATGTTAAACTACATGAAGGTGATCTACACTTTCCTACTTATAGTAGAGAGGATGGGTTGCAGGGATTGACTATCAACTACCTGTAAGATCCAACCAGTTATCAATCTATAAATCCTAAGCCCTTACCCACCACTGTAAACCCCAACATCTTCGTTGAGTCACCTAAGTTCTAACCTAGCCCACCAAATTGCATACGGAGGTTGCTTTCCAAATCTGAACATCATTAGAAAAAATTTAAACTTATAATCATATAACAAGCTAAAAAGAAAAACTAGGCATGTGTGTTTAGAAAAGGGCTTTTTGTATGCTTGTCACTGCATCAAAATGTCCAGTTTTCTGCTATGGGAAATTCTTGCACCATTGAATACATCACCCTAGCTCAGGAAAAGAAGAAGAAGAAGATTACATCACCCAATATCAGCTGAACTTCTCGACTGCTAACTGTTTTAGGAAAGTATATATAAAACTTATATCATTGCTTCTAGGTTGGATATATCATTACTTATAAAAAAAAAGGTTGGATATACTTGTTTTGGTTTTCTTATGTGTATTCCATCTTGGAGTAATCATGTTCTGACTCTTCACTTTTCTGATATTTGTGGATGCTTATAGTATTAATTAAATGTATTTCTTCCATACTTATCACAAATTGGCATTACATCCTGTTAGAAATAGGTAATCATAAACCTTATAGTTCTCATTATCTGAATATAAGCTCAACCATGTACCAAAAATAATCGATATTCTCCATTTTTATGTGTACAGGTTCAGTTCTCGGAATTAAATCCACAACTTTGAATGTTTTGAATCTTTCCTCAAATAGTTTATCAGGCTCTTTGCCCATTTTTGTGAATAGTTGTGTAATAATGGACTTAAGCAGAAATATGATCAATGGTGACATATCCGTTATGCAAAATTGGGTGTCTGCACTACAGGTTCTTGATTTGAGTTCAAACAATCTGTCGGAAACTTTCCAAACATGACGTCTCAGTTTGATAGAATAACTTCTCTTACTCTCAGAAATAATTCTCTAGTTGGTACCTTGCCTTTGACACTGGGTTCCCATCGTAGCTTGTCCTTAGTTGACCTCAGTTTAAATGAACTCAGTGGGCCAATTCCTGATAGTTTCTTCACTTCAGATACCTTGACAAGACTGAACCTTTCGAAATCAATTTTCAGGACCAATTCCTCTTCCAGGTTCACGTGCAAGTGAATTATTAGTTCAAACTCCATATATGCAGCAGATGGAGTATCTTGATCTCTCTGGTAATAACTTGACAGGTGCCTTGTCTTCAGACATAGGTGAAATTGCAAGTCTCAAATTACTGAATCTAGCAAGGAATGGATTTTCAGGGCAGATGCCAAGTGCACTGAACAAACTCAATAGCCTGGAGTACCTCGATCTATCTCACAACAAATTTGTGGGTGAAATACCTGATAAGCTTCCGTCCAGCTTAAATGTATTCAACGTGTCTTATAATGAACTATCAGGCAAAGTTCCTGAAAATTTGAGAAGGTTTCCTATGTCTTCATTTCGTCCTGGAAATGAAAAGCTCAACCTCGGTGGCTCTTCGGTAAAAGGTCCAATTCCTGATGGAGGGAAGCATCATAGTTCTAAGGGGAATATTAGGTTAGCAATCATTCTTGCTTCCATTTGTGCTGCTGCAATGACTGTTTTTGTTTTACTGGCTTATCACCAAGCACATCTTAAAGAATTTCGTGGAAGAAGTGGATATAGTGATCAGAATACAGGGAGAGATGTAAAGTTTGGAAGATTTTCCCCGTCTTCCCTCTTTAAGTCTCAGAGAGATGTTCAACCCCCACCAACTTCCTTGAGTTTTTCGACTGATCAATTGTTGACTTCAAATTCAAGGGCATTACCTGGGCAGACAGAGTTTGTAACTCAATCTGCTGAGCATGTACCTGAGGGAGTAGCCACTAGTTCAGCATCCCTGAATCCTAATGTGCTAGATAATCATCATGCAACATCTGGAAGAAAATCCTCTCCAGGTTCCCCGCTATCTTCCTCACCCCGTTTTATAGAGGCATCTGAACAACCTGTGTTGTTGGATGTGTATTCACCAGATAGGTTGGCTGGAGAATTGTTCTTCCTGGATGCTTCACTGGCATTCACTGCTGAGGAGTTATCTCGTGCTCCGGCAGAAGTACTTGGTAGAAGCAGCCATGGCACCCTGTATAAAGCTACTCTAGATAGTGGACGCATGTTGACTGTGAAGTGGTTACGGGTGGGACTTGTAAAACATAAGAAAGAATTTGCGAGAGAAGTTAAAAGGATTGGCTCCATAAGGCATCCACACATTGTTCCATTACAAGCATACTATTGGGGGCCCAGAGAACAAGAGAGGCTTCTTTTAGCGGATTATATACGGGGAGATAGCTTGGCCCTACATCTTTATGGTAAGAGCCCTGAAAATTCCCCCCCGGTAATGAGTTTATCTGTGATGCTTGTCTTTGTGATCGTCTTATTTCAGTCAAGTCCATGCAATTATTTGATCATATTTCCAATTCTTTCAGTATCATGTACAAGTGTGTTTAAAGAATATATTATTGTCTTGCCACATAGTGACTGTTGTATGCTTTGTCTGGTATATTTTTGTCAGTCTTGGGAGGAACGTTGAAGTCTATGTCAATGCAGGTGCATGTTCAGGTTATTAACCTTACATGGGATTCTAGTGCTGAGCTTTGCCTTTTGATATCAAACTGCTCACCTAGCTTTACGGCATTGTATCTGACCAATTGTCCCATAATGAATGGCGTTTTGGGAAACTCTTCTATAATATCTTTACTAGTTACTGTTCTTGAATAAACTTGTAGTGGGCAGTTTTAATTAAAAATTATAGTAATTTTTTTTTTTTTTTGGTTGTGTGTGTGTGTGTGTTGTGTTGAACTGCTATGAGCATCTGACTATGCATTTGTTTATATGGTTAGAATAAAAAACTTGTCATCTTAAAATCTCAGCAGGCTTAAAGATGGCTGATTTAAAATTCAGATTTTTTTTTCATCCCAAAAGAGCTCTTATATGTTGCAGAAATATTAACTTTGCCTACCTTTCAATTTCATCTTAAGCTTCTATATTTAGCCAAAACAGATTGTGGAATTTATTATCTTAGTGGACTTAATCAAAGTGGAAGTGAGCTCCTGAGTTTACCATTTTAAGTGTACACAAAGTCATAGTTGTCTGATTAAGCTTGCACTGAGTCTAACATGGGTTTTAGTATCTGTGGGACAAATATCATACTGTTCGGTAGTCCTGTGCGGGAGACTATAAGATTGTAGTTGAAGTCCAATTTGTAATACCATAATGATGTTTTAGATCCAAGATCAGTGAGTCACTTTTATGAAGTTCAAAAATGTTATCTTGCCTACATCTTTACAAGTTGCTATTGATTGACTTTAGCATCACACTGTCATTAGATAATTTACTTTGTAATTTTATGGCAATGATGTAATTATATTTATACAACGATAAGAAAATGGAATGGGTACCGTATGAGACCTTAATTAAAAAAGACTTGTAATTATAAACGGTAAATGAATAATCTCTTGGTGATAACAATTCTATCGCTGTAGATGATACTATTTATAGATCGTTTGATTAGCAGATCCTTTTATGTGGAAAAATATGGAGGGAATAATGGTTTGGAATTATCTTGTTTTAGACAACTAGGCAGTGATCCTGTTGGATGATACATACTAATCCTTAGATATGATTAGTTACCTGATACATGCAGGAAGTTGTGAGAGAATTGTTCTCAGTAAAACTTTGGCCTTACTTACAGATGAATAATTCAGTTTATGGTGGAAGATTTAGTTTTCAAAAAAGAAACTCATGTTTTATTAAATTTGTATTTTTAAGAAAAAAGTTGACTTGTCTGAATGCTGGCTCTCAGCTTGGCCCAATAAAATGTTACCTACAACATGGTATGGGGACAGGGATGTGGTATCCCTCTAAATCCCGTGGTAGGACTAGAACTTGATTTGCTATTTGGGACCGTGTATGCATCGAGTGTTTATTTGGGTTGCTTCAGTTCAATTTGCAATAAGCACGTATAGATGGACAAGTTCTGTTTGTTATGGTATACAACATGGTATGGGGACAGGGACGTGGTATCCCTCTAAATCCGGTGGTAGGACTAGAACTTGATATGCTATTTGGGACCATGTATACATCGAGTGTTTATTTGGGTTGCTTCAGTTCAATTTGCAATAAGCACGTATATATGGACAAGTTCTGTTTGTTATGGTATATAGGTAGGTATGTACATATGTATTTATAAACACATTAAATCAATCAATTGCAAGTCCTTATCTCCTTTCTTTTTCTTTATCTTCCCATATATTATAATTTCTTTTGTCAAGTTTTAGCTGGATATCGTTTTCTCTTATAATGATGAACAATTATAAGCGAGTATGTTAGAATAGTCAATTTTGGGGAATTGGAACATGAGAGTACCATGAATCGGGCACAATGATCCATCTGACAGTTTGCAGGGTGGTAGAGGGATCTGATAACTCTGATCTGATACATGTAGGACTGCACTCAGGGTTCACGGTGCATTCCATGACACTCCTGCCTCGAATTCGGCATGGAGTCAGAGGGTTAGTACGGGCAGATAATAAGTAAATGGTTGGCAGTGACAATCATAGTTAAAATGATGATATGATTTTCAAATATATCCTAGGGCATGTCAAATGCTCGGCAACTTGTCTAGTAGTTAACAGAGCTGCTGGTTTCGTGTGTAACACTGGTAATAGCTACCTTCCTAGTGTTTGATTATCCTATATGTTGCCAGGCTGCAGGCTTTAGTTTTTGAGGTGCCCTATGCTACAAGCCTTCTAGTGGCCTTCTAGGACACAGAATTGGGTTTCATACCTAAAATGATCTGGCATCTTGATTTACACATGCTTGTACACTTGTGTATGCAGGAGTATTTGGCATGCAATGAGCTTTATCTTAGTTATTAAGTATTTTTTCAATATATCATGCAGAATCCACACCTCGGAGATACTCCCCATTATCATTCAGTCAACGACTAAAAGTTGGCATGGACGTTGCTCGCTGCCTGTTGTACCTTCATGATAGAGGCCTGCCACATGGAAACCTGAAACCAACAAATATAGTCTTGGAAGGCCCCGAGTACAATGCTCGCCTTACCGATTATGGTCTTCACCGCCTCATGACGTCAGCTGGCATTGCAGAGCAAATATTAAATCTAGGAGCGCTTGGATACTGTGCACCAGAACTTGCTTCTGCAGTTAAACCGGTGCCATCATTCAAGGCAGATGTGTATGCACTTGGGGTGATTCTAATGGAACTGTTAACCAGGAGAAGTGCCGGTGACATAATATCAGGCCAGTCTGGGGCTGTTGACCTTACAGATTGGGTTCGACTATGTGATCAGGAGGGACGGAGAATGGACTGTATTGACAGAGACATTTCAGGTGGGGAAGAGCCTTCCACAGCAATGGATGAATTGCTTGGAATATCAATCAGGTGTATTCTCCCTGTAAATGAGAGGCCTAACATCAGACAAGTCCTCGATGATCTTTGCTCCATATCTGTTTGAAATTTTTGTACATGCGTCTTGGAATTAGTTTTTTTTCATTCCTTGACCCAATTATTGTTTTTCTCCTTAATTCTTTTCTCCTTAATTGGTTTCAAGCCTTCTGTTTTGGGCTAATTTTCACATTCTTTTGTTAATTTGAAAATCTTGCTGTAAAGAGACGTGCCATCCACTGATCATTTGACAGTGCTTGGGTTTGATCAAAAGTGAAAAGGATTGCGGTTCTTTGGGGGTTCTCAATGGGTTTTCTTTTGGCAGGTAGAGCCTAGCTAGCTTGGTTCACAACATGAAAGGGACTTATTTCGGCCCCTTTATTTCTTCCTTGTGTAATTATTTATATTATTTTCTTACCAAGTTACAGAAACTGATAAGGCAGCAATAGGCAATTTTATTCTCTAATTTGGCTTCAAAAGCACTCGGAAGTGTCTATACGAGAAAAGCAGTGTGTTCCTGACTTTTAAAGACAATGGCAAAAGAGTAGCTTCCCGATCGGGAAGCCGATTTCCAATTGGATTAGGAGACTGAGATGCTGTAAACTATACAATTGAAATGATGTGATGGTGCTGATTTGCTTGCCTTTTTTTTTTTTGTGTGTGTGTGTGTGTGTGTAGATGCTAGCCACATGCATTCGTACAGATTCATGTATGATCAGTAAATTTATGTGTAATTCACTTCATGTATACTTGAGACTATTTTTGTAATAATACATAAAAAATGGGGGAGTAAATGCATATGTAAATAGTAAATAGGAAAAAGAATAAAAAGAAAAAGAAAAAGAAGAGTTTTGGCTCGTTTTCGAAATTACCTTTCAGTCTCTAATCTTTTCAATAATAATTTAATGCCTTTTTCAATCAGATTACTCCGTAAGATTTTTCATTAATTTCCTAACAGAAGTCGTGTGAAATGTAAACCATACCCATAATAAAAGACTATGAAAAACACAAAAAGATAAAACACTAACCAAATTCCACTCAAGCCTGCATCTCAAATTCGTCTCTTTCTAACTCCAACTCACAGAAAACACCCTAATTATCTTCCTCTATTGCACGATATACCATTCAGGCATTTCATCGAACACCCACTCTGCATCTCCAAAATCCCCACAATTACCCTAATTCAACCAGTTGATAATCAAGTTTACAAAAAAAAAAAAAAACAAGTTGATAACCCCAACAAAGACATCCATGTCCCTGCTTAAAGACAAACCTACGAATCTTCATAGGTATAATCAAAAGGCAAAGCCCTGCACTAGCATCACATATTAATATCAAAATTGACAATTGACAATTGACTTTTACCATTCCACCCAAGGCGGACGAGAATGGACTAAACAAAGCACACAAGGCATTCTTCAAACATACCCAAAGAATCAAACATCAATTGGCAGGAACGAAACATCAAAATTGAACCCAATAAAACTAAAATACACAAAGAAAATCTTTCAAAATTATTCCACTTTCTCCATGCCCACATAAGACCATGAATTTTTTGTATATATATATATATACACATATATCTATCTATCAAAACAGATGTGGAAAAAATTAATTGAACCGAATGAACAAGAAATTTACATGGATCCGTGAGAAAATTACTTCAAGAAAGAATAAACAAAAGAAAACAAAACTCCGATGTACTGCCGATAATTTGACAGGTGGTCAAAATTGGACAAACCAGCGGATCCTCAACTCCGATTGGAATTGAGCCATGAAAAATAACAAGACTACCAACGCGGCAAGAGCCCAAGGCGTTAACGACACTTTCTTGAAAGAGAAGCGTTCACTGCTTGAAACAATTGAGCCAAGATCTCGGACTTGGTTTTGGAGATTTCTGATGATGACAAGTAATGCAAGATTAGGGTTAGGACCAGCAGGATTGCCCGGTGCCCAACCGTTGGTGATCCAGCAAGGGATTTCGCACTCAACCCATTAGAAAAACGCCAAGATATACCAAAGAGGACGGAAACGATCACCAAGATGAGAAGCACAGGGACTCCTAAGCCCGAAGACGCCCAAAACCCACTTCCTCGCGTGGCCGATCTGGTAGAGACTCGGTTCGGCGCAGTCCACCAATGGATCTGAGCTGGGTCCACATCGACTCGGTTCGACGCAGTCCACCATCGGATCTGAGTTGGGTCTGGGACCAGATATGGACCCGTCCGATCCACCGAGCCCAGATTCGGTTCTTGATCAGGGTGCCTTTGGGCGGCGCGATGATTCGACGCCGTTTCGCGGTGCCCCTTCCGCCTTTTTCTTAGGATCTTGACAAGGCCCACGGCGAGGTTATTGGACGGAGTTTTGGGGGCCGTGGAGGACTGGGTCTTGCGGTTGGAGAGCGCTTTGAAGAATCGCCCTAAGACGAGGTTCGTGGGGCCGCCGCGTGGCTATTGTAGTCCATGAAAGGCTCGATCGGTGCTTGGAACAAAGTGAGCTTCAATTCTCTAGAACACAAAGATTGAACACAAAGAATGAAGGGCTTTTCTTGATTATCAATTTCAGGGATTTTCTTGAAGAGTAGAAACCAGGCGCGCTAAAATTCTCCCAAACGCAGACGTTGAACCAGTTTCGTGGAATTTTCTTGATTATATAGCCGTTCGGTCTTGCAACGGCTATTTGAGTTTGAATTAGAATTCCGTGATGTAGTTGATTTACAATTATGCCCCATTCACTGGGGCGCTTTTTCTATTCTTCGAACGTATTTATATTATGCGATTTTTTATTAAATAATTCAATTAATGATTTATGTTCAAAATATTTTCAGCATTTTATGGTTTTTGGTTAGGCTTGAAAATTTTAGTCAACTATAAAACATTTTCAATCGTAATATACCCTATTATTTTCATAAATTTTTTTCCCTTTTTAAGGCGTATATAAAATATTCTTGGCCACAATTTCTCTCTTAAAACCTTCCCTCCACGTGAACATCCCCTATATGGATAATACACATCTTAGTTGACTATGAGCCTAATTCTAATTGTTTTGTTTTGAAACAAAGATGTTTATGGGGCAATTTGTCCTATTCAGATATTCACGACTAAGAAATACTGAATTCTCTTTCAAATAGGCCGTGAAAAGAAAGAAGTCTAAAATGCCAACATGCCTCTTATTGAATTTCTCATTCAGTAAGTATTCTCAATACCGACACGGCCACACCACATGCAACATATTTCAAATACCCACACCAACCTTTGTCAAAGTCACCATGCATGCACATTAATCACAGCAAACCAAACAACAACAAAATGATGTTAATTTAGATGTTATGATGTTTAATTTGTTTGGGTAGCAAGAGTGATAGGTCCTAGTCAATAAAGATAAACTGATAATCTTCACTTATGGTGGGAGGAATACCACAATACAAACACACATATATATATATATAAATTTAAGGGTTAAATACCTAATACCCCTTTGGGATTTCAAAACTTTATTTTTTTCTCCTTACGGTTTGGAAAGTGATCAAATTAGTCATTGTAGTTTTGAAAAGTGACTAAATTAGTCATTTCATTAGTTGACCGTTAGTTGACTTAACGGACTAACATGTGGACCAATTAGAAGTTGACACTTGACACCTAATTAAATTTTTTATTTAAAATATATATTTTTTTCCAAAGAAAAAAGACAAAAAAAAAAAAAACTGGGGGTGGCCGAATCCACCCCCAACCCAGTCCTTAACACGGAGGGGATTTCTTGGATATCATAAGCAAATACAGATGCCCAACTCCGATCAGAATCTGAATCGATCTTTACTCAGAGACATGAACATGTCGAACTTTTCCAATTCACCCTCTTCATCATCCCTGATTTTCAACACAAATATTCCCTGTAATCCCAATCAAAACCCCTAAATCTTCCATGTAAATTCATCGTGTTGGGTTTCAAATTTGAACACGAGAAAATTCTAGAATATTACATAAGAGCTACAGGGATAGAGAGAGTTAGTTAGCAACAATGTCTCCCAGCGCGTAGAGCAAGGAAACAGAGAAGAAATTTGGAGCAGTTTGAGGGGATTGGGGATTTGAAATGGTGGTTTTTTCGTCTTTTTTCTTTTGTTTTTTTAAAAATACAAAATTTAATTAGGTGTCAAGGATTTACGTCGGTCCGTTAAGTCAACTATCGATAATAGAATGACTAATTTGGTCACTTTTAAAATCACAATGACTAATTTAATTACTTTCAAACCTTAAGAAGAAAAAATAAAATTTTAAAAACAAAAGGATATTAAGTATAACGATTACTAGCTGCTTTTACTAAAGAAAACTACCCACATGACTAATGATAACTACCTACAATCTGAGTAAACTACCCACTACCTATATATGTTAATAAATATTGGCATTAAAGGATAAAGTTAACAATTGAAGTTACCACCTAAAGTGAAGAACTACCACCTAGGTCTTATCCCGTGATGATAAGGTGGATGTTGAGTCCTATTAGACACTAGTACTATCAAAGAGGAACGATTTTTGTTATGTTGAACTATGGTTGTGATGATAATAGTAGTGTATAAATGACGTCGGTGTGTTACGTTTTAAGGTTTGGAGATTGTATTAAATTAAGTTGAGGACGTTGTGGTTAATTGGATGCAAGAGAAGTGTTTTGAAGGTAAAAATGAAGTGGTTGGTCATGAGGGGCGGTATTTTAGGTTGTACGTGCTTGGTGCATGTGTGGTGTAATGAAGGAGGAGAAAACACTACAAAATAATAATAATAATAATAATAATAATAATAAAAATAAAAAATCAAGTTTAATGACATTAGAATAGTGGCACTTTTAAAATGTCACTAAAATGACAGATTTGACCAATTACTTGATTGTTAGCTAGAAATCAACATATTATAGGGTATCGGGTGGAGATTTAGTGATATTTTCTAAAAAATGTCACTATTCAAATGCCATTAAACCTGATTTTTTTGGTAGTGCAAGCTAGGGTTTGGTGTGTTTTTGGGTGCGGGAAGATATTGTCAGTGTTTTGATCAAATTAGGTTTGATCAATCAAACCTGTCACAAAATGGCTCGATCGAACCCTTGATCACAGCTCATTGGATCAAACTTGAATAAAATTTTTGAAAGAGAGAGAAAGAGTGTACAATGAGTAGGGGTTAAGAGTAGTCAATGTAAACTAGCTAGGGTAATAATTTTTGTATGAGTAAACCCCAACTGAGAGTGGGATAAGTTTCATAAGAGGATTCAAAGAGGTTAGATATGATGTAGAGGTTTAGGGTTTGACGGATTAAACCTTAACTAGTAAAACAATAATTTTCAGACAATGATGTGATATACGTTTTTGAGGGTATTAATGAGGCTTAAGTAAGTGCTGATTTTAATAGTGATTTTAAGAGATATATCATCATCTTTGAAGAGACACAAAAATAATACAAAAGATACTTATAACATTACTCAAGCCAAGATGTGCCTTCTCGATTAGTTATGGTATGTCGAATGTCGTACAATTACAGGAGTGCCCAAATGCCTAAAAGAAGTGCGTCAACCCAAGGTCACAGGAGAGTTAATGTGCGGCACCAAGCCGAGGGGAAGTTTATGGCGGTACCTTCTTTATTTTTTTTATTTATAATTTTTAATTCTTTCTTTTTAATTTTAATTTAATTTTAATTTTTTTTTGTTGTTGAAGGGAGATTATACCTTGAATGTGTGAGTGATTATCAAGTAAGTGGATACATTGATTTCTAGTAAATGGGTGGTAGTCGTCGAAGAGTAATGCTATTTAATAGATATACAATTTTCATATTACTTGATAATATAGTATTGAAAATCAATTATTGTATTAGCACTTGCAAAAAATAAAAATAAAATAAAAAAATAAAGAATTAATTTCGTTATTACGTCATCCAAATTATATAACAGTCCTATAACAATCTATTAAATAGTAGAAGACATACCTATCTACTTGTAAGGTTAGAGGGTCTTTGGTAATTCCAAATGAAATTCTTATTTTTGTTTCATGGCCATGTCAATGATGGCGTTTTTACTTCTTATTTGAGTGACTATAGCACCTGTTGTTGAGAGCTGCACATGATAAGTTTAGACGGTGAAAATTGCGAGCACTCCTTTAAGTTCGATTGAGTCATAGTTTGACCTAATCTTATCAGATCATCAATGAGACTTATGATGGCTAATAGGATGGAGGATTCCTATTTTGGGAGTTGAACACTCACTCTAGTGCATGCATAATCACTTTGAAAATGTTTTTGAGACCATTGAACTATTGATTTTATTTCATGAAATTAAAATTTCGAATTTATTATTATTTCATGATTATTTTGAATTTCAAATAAATAACGGATCTTTTATTATCATGTTTTAATAGTCATTTAATATTTAATAAATAACTATTTATCCTATTATCTTACTTTGATTGATTACCACTACTACTTCTCCTATTATTATGTTATATGAGATAATGTGTTTTCAAGCTTCAACTGTCTTTTCAACTGCTTTTGCAACGTTAGATTTTAAATTATCTATAACTGGTATTTCAATTGATATAAATTACTTCTGTAATTATATTAAATTAAATGTATATAATTTTTTAGCAGTTTATTATCGACATATAATCTTTATTTTATCTCTTCTCTTTTCTCTATTATTAAGGCTGTTACCAAATATTTCTGGTTCTGGATAGTATTTAGAATTTGCAATCTACATACTACATCAGGCAGTATTGTATTCTAAGGATAAGATTGCTCTGATTCCTTTTTACAAAACTTTTAATACAAGTGGGAGGCAATATTTATATAAGAGATAGAGTCACAATCACCTTACTGTCCAGATTTCAATCTCTTCTACTCTATTTGTGCTCTACATTTTTTTTTCCTGCTATTCCCACATTTTTATTTCCATCATGAACTAGTAACTAATGGTTCATTACCCATATATAACTTAATTAATGCACATTATTATAATATCAAGTGGTTCTAAAGAGGTAGTTCAATCGACTAAGACTACACATAAAGTGGAGGTCACTAGTTCGAATCCCCCCTCCCATTTTGTGCAGACATGTAAATAAAAAAAAAAAAAAAAAAAGTGGTCCCATTAGCTCCCAATCTTATCTATATCATCCACGTACCAAACACATTTATTTAAAGTTTCACATTGATTCATTGAATGTGATTTGTTTCAAGGACGATGAACAGCAAAAAGAACCTAACTGATATGATGGCAAGGAAAATACTGGTGCATGTTCAAGTTCACATTATCTCCCAATATTTTTGACCACTAAATCCACGTGTGTCTCGTAAACAAAAATTGTTATTTCACATGCCCCCTTCGAAAGTACAGTAATTGGAAATACAAGTAGAGCTCAAGAGTGCTATTTTAGGGCTTTTCTCATCATTTATCTTAAACGTTTAAATTGATAAAAAAAAAAAAAGATTTAATCATTCAATTAATATTATAATAACACTAATTCTCTTATGAGTTTAATTATATAATATATACTTTAATATTCCATCTATGCATGTGTGAACCAAACAGCATGCACCTCAAGTATTTTATTTTATGAGTAATGTTAGAAGTCATATTTTGTTTTCTATAATGCTAATGTGACAATCAACCCAACACAATAAACTATGCCTCCCATCTCCTACGACAATAGTTTACATGTTTTTGTTGTGATAAAAGCAAATTTCAAGATCACCAAAGAAGTAGTAGAAAAGTGCTAAATAGAAAAATAACACAACTATATAAGACACTAAAATTTAAGTGGTTCGGTTTAACAAGTCTACATCCACTGACGAAGACAATCCAAGAAAAATTCACTAACAAAAGAGTGGAGTACAAAGAGTAATAGAAACAAAACCACTCAAACCCAAAAGCCTCAATACATTCTAATTTCACTCTCACACAAAAGAGAATTAAATACAAAAAGAAAAATATTCTCTAAAATTTTCTAAGCATTTCAACACTTCAAACGTGAAATCAAACTGAAGAAAAATGGTGTATCTTTTCTTTTATCTACAACACAAGTCTCTCTCTCAACTAAAGTTGCTGCTTCCTTACTTAAGACCGATTGACTTCAAGTTTTTAACAACAAAGCCATTTTGTCAAAGCTTCTAGAAGAAGCTAAAGCACGAGGGATAAGGATCCTGTCCAGTTCATAATGGACCAGACAAGATCTAGTTAAAGGTTGAGATTTTTCTATGCAAATCTAAGGGTGCAGAAAAAGACACATCATTTTGTAGCTTCCCAAAAGGTTCTTGGTTTCTAGTGCTGCACACTTAACAAGGAGAGATTTCTGGTGCTGCACACTTAACAAGAAGAAGGTTATTTTATTAAAAAAATGATGTGTCTTTTTCTGCACCCTTAGATTTGCATAAAAAAATCCCAGCCTTTAACTGGATCTTGTCCAGTCCATTATGAACTGGACAGGATCCTTATCCAAGCATGAGAGACGTATAGGCAAGTGAGAAATAAATGAATTCATAAAAGTTGTGGTCCACGGTAAGACTTGTGAAAAGCAAGTCATTATTCTACAGTTTGGAAGTGTAAAATGTTTTACATGTTTTATATTGTTTGGTGACAACAACGAATATATTTCGTATAATTGGTTGGCTTGTGCTGAGAAAAGATCTAGCTAGGATGCCAACCATGGCTTGGACATGGACAATACTACTCATGATCACATTGATTATGCTTGCTTGCCTCCTGCAAAAATGGGCGTGGAAATTCATGAGAAAGAGGAGGAAACTACCTCCCGGTCCAAGAGGATTCCCTATCATTGGCCACTTCCATATGTTAGGGGAATTGCCCCATCAAGATCTCCATCGACTTTCCCAAAAACATGGTCCCATAATGTTCTTGCGCTTAGGCCTCGTGCCTGCCATTGTTGTCTCATCCCCTCAAGCTACCGAGCAGTTCCTTAAAGCAAACGACCTTGTGTTTGCCAGCAGACCACCTCAGGAGGCTTCGAAGCACATCTCTTACGGGCAAAAGAGCTTGTCGGGTTCTCCTTACGGCTCCTACTGGCGCAACGTACGTAAGATATGCACCCTTGAGTTGCTTAGCAGTCATAAAATCAGTGCTTTCAAACCCATGAGGAAAGAAGAGCTTGGCCTTTTGATAAGGTTTGTTCGAGAGGCTGCCGCGAGCGTGTTGCCGTTGATCTGAGTGCCAAGGTTTCATCACTCAGCGCGGATACAACTTGCCGTATGGTGTTTGGGAAGAAGTACACGGACGAGGATCTTGATGAGAGGGGATTCAAGGCTATGATCCAAGATGTTATGCGGCTTATTGCAACCCCAAACCTAGGTGATTATATTCCTTTCATTGCGTTGCTTGATCTGCAGGGGCTGACACGGCGGATGAAGGCTGTTAGTAAGATCTTTGATGACTTTTTGAGAAGATCATCGATGAGCATATCAATCCAAGGACCAAAATAAGACCAAGGACTTTGTTGATGTCATGTTGAGCTTCATGGGATTTGAGAAATCAGAGGACCGCATCCAACGGTCTGAAATCAAAGCCATAATTTTGGTAAGTTTTTATTTATTTATTTTATGTTTTTAAGAAATAATATCCATGTAGGATGAAGAGAGTACTAGGGTTTAGAAAAATAAAAAGAAAAAGAAAAGAGTACTAAAAAAGCACTAGGAGGAACTGTAGCATTCTTAAACCTATATTATTAGGGGTTTGTTAAAGGTTCTCCTGTAGTGTTCTCTAACGTTCTCCTGGGCTTTACGTAGAATATGATTTAAGAAAAAATAAAATTATAGTACCATTTTTTTGTTAATAAATTAATTTTTATGAGTTAATAGTTAGGTTCTAATGCTTTCAAACTTGTTTTTGGATTCAAAACTAAAACATAAGGGTGGAAGGTTAACCCTTTAGGGATAATATCACCAAAAATGGATTTGATCATCCTAAATTTGATGTTAATGCCTCAATTTTGATGCTAATGCCTCACAAATTTGGTGCTAATGCCTCAAATTTTATGCTAATGTCTAAAAAAACTGGTGGTGGAGGCCACTACAATTTTATTTTTTCATAAATCATGTTTTACGTAAAACTAGGAGAACGCCAGGAGAACCTACGGAGAGAATCCCTAGCATTTTCCATATTATTATGTTGTTTCGATGTAAAATATTTTAACTTGAAAAATAATTTTAGTTGAAAATATTTTTTAGTGTTTGGTTCGTATGAAAAAAATCAATGATTGCAATGGTAATGGAAACGATAGCTGCCAGTGACTTCTAGCAAATTCTGGGGGTGGCTTTGCAAATAGCGTGACTTTGGACGGCTTTGAAGGATAGGTTTGTTTTCGTTTTGAGTTTGGATTTTTTAAGAAATCAATGTGAGTTTTTTTGTTTGGATTGAGAATTTCAAAACCCAAATTTTGAAATATTAGAAACAAATTTAAGCTTTAGAATTTGACGTAAGATTATTTCGAAAACCAAAAAATCTAAAACTAAAAACAAAAACAAAAATCAACCTATCCAAACAAGCCATACCACGGGCCCCATATTTTTTTACTTATATATCGGGTATCCTAGTTTCGCCTATGGCCAAACTACCCCCCACCAACGTGAAAGTTATTGAGTTTAGAGGCCTAGCTAGAATCATCTAGACTTTTTGACAAAACAAACTTCTTGTGTCTTGATTTATTGAGCTTCCTATAGAAGCTTTGAAAATAAACTTTTGTGGTTGAATTAAATGACCACATACGGTCATTTTGGCTAAAAAGAAGAAAGTGGCAGCAACTTTAAAAGGATCGGAGGAGAAGAGAAGAAATGGAGTTAACTTCAACATTCTTATTTTTATATCACATCATCACTTTTATTATTATTCAAATAAAAAAATCATTATAAAACAAAAGAAGAAATTTCTTCAACATTCTTATTTTTATATCACAAAAATCACTTTTTATTACTATTCAAATAAAAAAAATCATTATAAAAAACAACGTTTGTGAGAGATACACCATTTTTCTCCTTGAGTGATCTCACGTTTGGAGTTGTTAAAAGCTTAGAGATCGAATTACAGAGAAGTTTACTCTTATATATATATATATATATTGTGAAAGTGTGATTTGAGTGTATTGAAACTTTTGAGTTATAGTAATTTTGTTTGTACTACTATTTGTACTCCACTTATTTGTTACGAATTTCTCCTAAATTATCTCCGCTAGTAAATATAAGTTTGTTAAGTCGAACTATTTAAATTTTGTATCTTGTATGATTGTCTTATTTTCTATTATGTACTTTTCTCTTCTTTGGTGACCTTGGAATTTGCATTTCTCACAACATTGGCATCGTTAGTGATCTCTAGATTGAGGTGGCGGAGAATCAAGTGCATGAGAATGTGTACGAGCCACAAGCCCAAATTTGGAATATAGTTTACGGTTTTCTAGTCAATCAAAATATTTTTGATTTAAGCATGATTTCAATTGTATTGAACACCAAAGAAAACGCTCTCTAAAACTATTTTATAGCGAAACAGACATAGCAGAGTAATTTTATGTACGTAGCCAAATCAAATTCCTCATGTGTGTGTATGACTCTACAATCATTTCCCATGCAGGACATGCTTGCAGGATCAATGGACACTTCAGCAACGGCAATTGAGTGGGCACTCTCGGAATTAATCAAGAATCCACGGGCAATGAAGAAAGTTCAGAAGGAGTTGGAAGAGGTGGTGGGGCTAGAGAGGATGGTGGAGGAATCGGACTTGGATGGGTTGGATTACTTGGACATGGTCTTGAAGGAATCCTTGAGGCTACATCCGGTGGCGCCATTGTTGCTACCTCATGAGGCCACGGAGGACTGCACCATCAACGGCTTCGACATACCCCGAAAATCTAGAGTAATAGTAAATGTATGGGCAATCGGGCGAGACCCAAGTGTTTGGATTGATGCAGAGAAGTTCTTCCCAGAGAGGTTTGTCAGTAACATAGATATTCGGGGACGTGACTTCCAACTCATCCCATTCGGGTCGGGTAGAAGGATCTGCCCAGGGGATGCAATTGGGTCTCACGGTGGTTCGGCTAGTGGTGGCACAGCTTGTCCATTGCTTTGATTGGGAGCTTCCCAATAATATGCAGCCAAATGAGTTGGACATGACAGAGAGAGTTTGGTCTTGTAACTCCAAGAGCCAATCATCTACTTGCAATTCCTACCTATCGCCTTATCAAATAATTAACAGTTTGATTATCGTAGTTTTATTTCCTTTTTTTTTTTTAAATGTAGTGCTCGTAGCTTAATCATTACCATTTTATCGTTTTCGTACTAATTATTATCCGTTTGGCTGTAGCTCTATTTAAGTCACTGTTGAATAATAATAAAATCTATGCAAAGTTTTTATCCTCAAATTGTGAATTTGTCGGTTTGTGAAGAGGTTTCAAGGTGGACTAAAATGCACATCGATCTTGATTAGTTGATATATTACGATGGACGATCTTCAAAGTGTAATACATAGTTTAAGTATATATATAAACTCTTGGACACCATCATTTTACAAGCGGGATTAGAATTGTAAGTGGTACCAAAAGATTGTATCATATTTCGCTCACTGATGATTTGAACCTTGGTCTAATAAAACTCAAGTTGAGGTTTTTGTTTTTGTCTGTTTCTCTTAGCTAGACAAACAAGGATATATGCACGTTTTAAAGTTACCAATCGAGGTGGTCTGCATTTGTTGTAGACAGTGGAGTCAGCCGGATTTATCATAAGATATGGAGCACAAATTGTCAAATCTGGTAGCAGATAATGTCCCTTCGCTTCATTCAAAGATGTTTTGATGCATGCCTTCACTGAAAAGTTGCAAGTTAAGCATCCAAACATTATCTTCATTGCCACTTGTACATAAAGTCATAAACATTCCTAAACCCTTCTGGTTTTTATTTTTTTTTTTTATTTATTTATTTTTATATGTGATTGTCCAAAACTGCTTGTGTATAACTAAAAAGATATGACAAATTTCAGTTGTATTTATTTAAATTTATTATTTTTCATTTTTTTTAGTATAAAATACAAAGGATACTTTGAAAAGCTCAAATATTGAGATAAAATTTAACATAAAAATTTAAACTTTTCACACTAGCTGCAAAAAAGAAGGGGGGGGTTAGTGACATGGTTATTTGAGGCGTTTTTTGGCCCAAAAAACATCTCAATTGATTTAACAATGCTTAAATAGGAGCACTTGGGGCACACCGGGTGAGATAGCTGCTAAAATTCAATTCGAGACATTTTTTCAATGAAAAACACCTCCAAAAGAGGGCGTTTAAAGCAAAGCGTCCCTTTTTGAGAAATGGGGCATCTACTCGATCAAGTTTCTTTAAATTTGTTCATTTTAAATGGAAGAATTAATTAAAGATGGAAGGAGAACACAAATAGTACAAAATTTATATTAATTATCCAAATTATTTATTATATTTTATATATAAAATATTAATATCATTACAACATGAAATATTAATGTAAAACAACTAAAAAAGAAACCTAAAATTATTTTAACTAAAATGTACTCATTTAACATTACAATTAATTAGAAAATATAAAACATATTGTCTATAGTTGCTGATTTTTATTTCTTCCTAGGAACATCAACAGTCAACTTTTCTAGTGAACCTTTTCTCTATAATAATAAGAGTGGCTTTTTAAAATAATAATAATAATAATAATAATAATAATAATAATAATAATAAGGGCAGCACTTTTTCTGGAATCTACCGGAAAAAGGGTTGCTGCATACACATTGATAATTTAGATTCCGGAAAAAGTGCCGCTCCCAATTATTAGCCAATATTATAACTTCTAAACCTCTATTCACAATGAAAAGCTAAAAAAAATAACTTTTAAAATTCAATTTATCTAGTTTAACAATAACTTTTTAAGGACCTCCACATCCGATTAATTATATTTTTATCTATATCATTTAATTTTAATTATTTTTTATTTTTATAATGATTATATTTTCTTAATATCTTATTTTCAACTTTTGAGAAAAAAAGTGATGTGGAGAGAAATAATAGGAGTAAATTTTGAAAAATGAGATAGAAAAGAAATAGTAGGAGAAAATTTTAAAAAAGAAAATTGAGAGAAACAATAAAAAAAACGTGGAAAAAGAAAATTTTGTAGAGATAGTAAGAGAAAAAAAGCACGTAAAGAAAATGTAGGAAAATAACTTTTTTCATATATTCTCTACATTCTTTTTTAACTCATTTAACAAAAATTTATTCTACATTTTTTTAGCTTATCCAATGTAGATGATATTTTATCAATTTAAAAACTATTTTTAGATAAAAATGACATTTAGCTCTTCCATTGTGAATGCTTAACCTCTATTAACCCACTAACACTCAAAAACAAAAAAAAACCCAATAACACTAACTTCCCTCAATATGAACAGATCTAAGGGTTGTTAGGACTTCGTAATTAAAATTATGAGATTAAAATATGATATATGAGAGAAATGAATATTTTATGTCAAAATAAATAGAACTTTTTTTTTTTTTTGAACAAATTTCTTCTCCATTGATGATTTGTGGATCAAACAATAGCAGTTTGCTCCCTGATTACAATACTACAGATACAATTTGAAATTTCTTTAATCTAAACCCTATTTATGACATACTTTTTTAACATGTTCAATCTTGCATCATTTCAGCAAATGCATACGTTCTTGAATACCAGTTACATATGCCCAAAATTCGCTCTAACTGCGTTAACAATTTGCAGGGCATCTCCCTCACAATAAAATCATAAAATCTAATCTTCCTACTAAATTGCACCATCTGTAACGCTACTAGAGCTTCCGCAACAGTAGGTTCAACCATGTAGCTAGAACCTAGAATGCTGTTATCATGGTCTTGTACAATAATCTCAATACCAATTCTTCCAAGCCTCTTATCCACGACAACAACCTAATTAATCTTAAACATATATGTGGGAGGTCGCTTCCAAAGAATGGATGAGCGGATTTTAGGAATACTGTGCATTTCATGTTCCTTCTCATTTACCCTCTCAAAATCACCAAGAGATACCGTAGCATCACGAAATACCTAGTTTGGGTGCACCAGTGAAGGAATTCCCCTCCGTTAACAATAATTAATTATTTAAAATACTTAGAATCCAATAACATAACATAATATTCGATAAAAAAAAATCACATAATATAAATCGTGGCATAGCAACTTCGTAAATTTATCGAAGGAAAAAGAGTGGGGGCAGAAAGTTAGAGGCTTTGCAGTTGAGTAGGGGCATAAAAGTAAATAAAAAGGAATTTTAGTTCGAACGCAAACCACATATAAATAGCCGTTACGAGACTCCAACGGCTATAATCAAGAGAAGTCCACGAAATTTGGTTCAAGCTTTGTGTTTGAGAGGATTGAAGCGCGCCTAGTTTCTCCTCTTCAACAAAATCCCAGAAATTGATAATCAAGAAAAGCCTACTTGCTGGTTCATTCTTTGTGTTCCAGAAAATTGAAGCGCACTCTGTTCCAAGCACCCATCGAGCCTTTCATGGCCGACTACCACGCGGCGGCCCCCACGAACGTCTTCATGGGACGATTCTTCAACGCGCTCTCCGCGGATTTCACGGCCAACCACAAGACACGGTCCACTGCCCCCAAAACTTCGTCCAAGAACCTCGCCGTGGGCCTTGTCAAGATTCTAAGAAAACGCCGCAAGGAGCCGAGCAAAACGGCATCGAAGCATCGCGCCGCCCGTAGGCTGAACCGTGAGGAATCGAATCTGGGCTCGATGGAGCGGGCGGGTCCGTATCCGGGCCCGGTCCCTACAGGGATCGGACAGAGGACTGAGTCGAACCGAATCTCTGCCGGGTCGTCCGCGCGGGGAATTGGGTTTTGGGCCTGGTCGGGTTTAGAAGACCCTGTGCCGTACCCTGTGCTTCTACTCTTGGTGATCGTTTCCGTCCTTGTTGGTATATCTTGGCGTTTTTCTAACGGTTCCGATGCGAAATGCCTTGTACGATCACACACGGGTTGGGCACTCCGGGCAATCCCGCTGGTGCTCACGCTAATCTTGCATTGCTTGTCGTCATCGGAAATCTCCAAAATAAAGTCCCAGATGTTGGGGCACGATGCCGATCACAGCGGTTCAAGTGAGCGTTTCTCTTTCAAGAAAGTGTCGTTAACGCCTTGGGCTCTTGCGGCGTTGGTTGTCTTCTTAGTTTTCATGGCGCAATACCAATCAGAGTTCAGGATCCGCTGGTTTGTCTAGTGTTCTACTTTTCCTTTTTCTTATTTTTCTTTTTTCAGTTTTGACCAATTGTCAAAATATCGAATTTTTGTTTTCTTTTGTGTATTCTATCTTGAAGTAATTTTCTAGCGGTTTCCATGTAAATTTCTAGTTCATTAGGTTCAATTTTTTCTACATTTGTTTTGATATATACAAGAAATTCATTTGGTACATAATGAAATGAATGGTCTTATGTTGGCATGGAGAAAGTGGACGAATTTGTAAAGATTTCTTTGCATTTTCAAGTTTATTGGGTTCAAATGATGTTTCCTCCTGCCAAGTGCTTGAAATTGCTTTATCAAAATATTTAATTCTTTCAGTATGATGTACATTAAGCATGTTTGAAGAATGCCTTAATTTGTCTTGCCACAGAGAGAACTGTTGTGTGCTTTGTTTAGAATATTCTTGTCGGCCTTGGGTGGAATGGCCATTGTCTATTTCAATACTTGCTAACCTTAACATGGGACTCTAGAGCAGTGCTTTGCCTTTTGATCTTACCTTCCCTTCTTTTCTTAAGGCATGTTTGGGCTTTTTGCATGCCCTAAGGGAATGGAGATTCATGAAGTTGGGAATACCCACTTGTTGCTTTATGGTAACTGTGGAGATGTGGGGGATGAGAAGGGGGGGTGTTGATGAAATGCCTTGAAGGGTTGTCTGTGTCATGGAATAATATAATTGGGGTGATTTTGGTTATTTGGAGGTCCCTGATCTTTTCAAAGAGATGAGTTTGAGGTCTGGGTTTGGGCAGAGTTGTTAGGATGTTGCCCATCTGTGCTCTGGGCTTGAGACTAAGTTTTGCATTTAGAAATCATAATATGGATGCCTCGGAGATGTGTAGGTTGATGTTTGATGTGAGGGTTAAACCAAACTCTACCACCATTTCTAGTATTCTACATGTGTTGGTCGCATTTGAATTTTTTTAAAGCAGAAAAGTAATTCATGGGCTATGTATAAGGATTGTGAAAAGAGTGTTCTCTCTTAGAATGCCATGGTTGCTTAATTTGTTCAAAACAGCCTTGAGTTGGCCACCATAGGGAATAAGTGGCAGGAAAAAATTGGCCACCATAGTTAAGAGATGGCCAAAAAAGTTGGCCACCATAGTTAAGAGATGGAAGTGCATGGTTCTTGATTTGAGTTGATTGCCACCAAGCTTTCCAAACTTCCCTTCTCAGTTTGAGAAGATAACTACTCTTACTCTCAGTACTAATTCCCATCATGTATGTTGCCTTTGATACTGGACCCATTCTAGATTGTTTTTTGAGTCATGGTTGGATTTTATCTTGTCGAATATTAGTGTCTGCAGGGATTTGTATTCAGTTCTAGTTTAGCATTACATTACCACCTCCTTTTAGTCTATTCATCTCTCTCTAGACGGAGCAATAGGATTTACGGTGCGAGTAGACTAAAAGGAGGTGGTAATGCCAAAAAAACCTAGAGAGTGCTCTGGTAATTACACTTTCCCAGTAAAGGCTCCACTGGTCTGATGCTAAGCCTACAGGACTGCAAGTCTGCAAGCATAATCACACTAGATGGAGCAAAAGTGAGTGCATTTTAAACCAAATCGTAGAAAATAGATCGTTTAGGATTGTGTTTTTTTAAAAATTATGATTTAAAAATACAAGTTTTTTTATGTTTTTAAATCGCAAACCATGGGTACTTTTTTGAAAACATACAATTTAAAAGATTAAACTATGACTTTATCAAACACTTAACTATATTTTAAAAAATCATGTTTTAAATTACACTTTTTAAAATTACAAACCTATGAATTATGAATATACCACTATACCAGCATGGGAACATTGGGAAGTGTGGATAAAAAAGAAAAAAAGAAAAAAAGCATTGCAACTTCAACTCTATAAAAACAACTACTTACAGCTTAGAGTATCTATATTGATGTCTTCGAATAAAAGTTAAATTTGAAGAGAAAAACTTACTTTTTTTTTTTAATTTGAAATATCACTTTTAAAATGAACCAAATATCAAATTCTTTATATCTTTCTCTATTTTAATTAAATATTATTATTTTCTTTTCTTTTTAATACTTATTTTTTTGTTCTTGGTAGATGAGAGAGAGAAAGAAATTGGATATATAAAATCAAAAACTAAATAACTTTTAATTTTTGGTACTTAATATTTGGAGAGCCTTATTGATCAAAGTTAAATTTAAAATAGAGTAGACATAAATATACAATTCAAGTATTTCAATCAAGGATCCTTCAATGAAAACACTGAAAAATCATTCATAACATAAAATAATAATAATTAGCTCGTTGAAGAGAGCTCACAATAAATTGAATATAAAACGATAGAAAATGAATAGTTAGATAAAAGGTTAATAGTTGTGATATCTCATAATTCTAGTAGAAGTTGTACGGTATGTAATTCTCAAATCTTACATGATATCAGAAATATAAACTAATATCAGTCTCGATTCTATGGATTTTTCGCTAATTTTTACATGATTCGTGCGTTTTATTTTCATTTCTTTTTTTCCTTCTACAATGTCGGAGAAAACCACTTTAAGGTTTTTTTTTTTTCCCTCAGTTTCAAACATTTAAATGAAGATCATAAGCCGAACCATATAATTGTTTTCACCTCTTAGAAATTAGAATGAAGATGTCCAATGAAACCCAATGACAACGTCGTTTTACCTGAACGACAATGTTATATTGTTTCTGCAGTTTTACATGAACATCCCCTGAAGCCTAAACCCATAATCGCATTTCGAATGCAGGCAATCAAATCACTCTCCCGTCCTTGGGCCGATGAGCTCCACAGGCGGTTTCTTGCAGACACAACCAAACCCTTTCTCTTTCTCTTCTACCATTCTTTTTCTTCATCCACCGAAGTAAAAACTAACACCTCCTCCTTCACCGATTTCCTAATCAACAACTTCAAAATATCCAAAACCCAAGCCCTCTCTATCTCCACCCGGTTTCATCGCGTCAAATCCCATGAAAAACCACAATCCGTGCTTCTCTTCCTCCAAAATCTTGGATTCTCCGAGACCCACATTCGGTCCGCGGTCCGTGTTTCCCCCCAAATACTCTTCTCTGATATCGACAAGACCCTCAAACCCAAGATCGAGTTTTTTCAGGATCTGGGTCTTGTGGGTTCTGAGCTGAGCAATTTTATTTCCAAGAATTCCCCGGTCTTGACTGTCAGTTTGGAGAGAAGATTGGTACCCTGCGTTGAAATTCTCAATAAAATCTTGTGCAAAAATGAGAATAACCAGGACCTTTTCCGGGTTCTGAGGCAGTGCAGTGCGTTGGTGAGGGCAAACCCTGAATCAAGGTTGGTGGGCAACATTGCTTTCTTGAAGAGTTGTGGGATCGTTGGGTCTCAGCTCTCGATGCTTTTGACTACGCGGCCTAGGCTTTTTAATTGGCAGGAATCCAAGCTTAGAGATCTTGTTTCTCGGGTTTTAGACATGGGTTTTCTGTGAATTCGAGGATGTTGGTTTATGGGCTTTGCACGGTTAGTTGCATGAGCAATGATACTTTCATGAGGAAATTGGAATTGTTTCGGAGTTTCGGGTTTTCTTCGGATGAATGTATGGAAATGTTTCGAAAGCAACCTACTTTGCTTAAGTCCTCTGAGGAGAAGGTGAAGCTTGGCATTGAGTTCTTCACGAATACCATTAAGTTGGAAAAGTCGGTGTTAGTTCGTTTTCCTGTCTCTTTAATGTATAACTTGGAGGAAAGAGTGATTCCACGGTACATGGTTTTGCAGATTTTGAAGTCCAAAAGTTTGTTGAAGAGTGAGCTAAGTTTTGTTCATACCTTGAATATAACAGATGAGAAATTCTTGGAGAAGTTCATAGTGAAGTTTAGTGATCATGCAGAGGAATTGTTAGTAGCTTACAAGGGTCATTTGCTGGATTCTTCTGTAGATGAATCTTAGTGCCTGCTTAGTCTTCATTTTCCTTGGTAAGAGTCCTGGGAAAATCAATGTTGTAGAGCGATTTGCTTTGACATTGTCGACTAATTTATGTGCTTTTTGTGTTATTGTGGAAAGTATCTTGACTTTGTTGCTTGTCATCGTATGTTTCCCTATCTGCAGTCAGCCAATGCAATTATCTGGGATTAGAAATTCATACATGTTTGCAATTTGTTGTAATTCTGGACAGGTCTATATATATGCTGGAAGATCTGTCTATATATATGCTGGAAGATCTGTCTTAATGTTTACCACCACAAGATAAGTTGTTGAAATTTCTAATGCACCTGCTTTAATCTACTTTCTTAATATTAACCCTCCAGTTACATGAAGTGCTGAAAAATCTTCCTTCTTTCATACTATCATTGTTTATAGGGCACATATGGTCCTTAGCGTGCATAAACATGTGAATATCTTCTTCATGGAACCAATTCTGCAGATTGTTATATCTTGCTTCTTCTTCATTTCTAGCTTCTAATCGTTTTCATTCATCCTACTAGTCAAAACTTCATTTGTATCATTCTCCTCCGTGAATTCAGTCCAGTTCAATGTGAATCAATAGATACTTTTTCATGGAATGGATTTTTCAGATAATGATATCTTGCAGAAAGTTGCAGTGTGCTTGACATCATCTTCCTGCTTCTACTAACTTCATTCTATTTTTATTTGTATTTTTGTCTTCCGTCTCTTAAATATTTGTACTTAAATGTTATTGTTTCTAAAACTTTAGTTTTCTACATTTTCTTAGTACAAAATTTATTTACATCTAATTCTTCCTTCCATTCCCCCACCCACATGAGACAAGTGGAAAAAGAACCAGCTTGTATCTATGGGAGGGTTTGATGCGATGGTTAGAATTTCTGGTTGAATAACTGATCCTGATCAGAACCTTGAAGTTGTATTTCAGGAGGATTTGGAAATAATATTGGAAAAGCTTTTGCCTGCTGAACAGAGCATGATTTGCCCTGCAACTATGCCAGAAGGAATTCTATGTTCCTTCTAATACCATAATGGATAAGTTACTTCATAATTATGTACTTGATAGAGCAACTCATGCTGAGATTAAAAACGACAAATTGTCAATGTCCTCCATTGCCAGGGAAAAAGAAGAAGAAGAAGAACGAGAACAAGAACAAGAAGAACAAGTAAAAAGACGAAAATGACCACAAAATTTTTTATGTGACAATAAGACCCTCCTTTGGTGCAGTTGTGTTTCTTTCTGATGATAATGCTTCAAAGAGGTTTTACCTGGAATAAAAGAAGAAAAATGGATTCATGGAAGATTAATTATTGAATCACTTCAAAATGGTATATTTAAGATTCGGTTAGATAATAAAGATCGGATTATAGGTTATGGTTCAGAGTGGTCTACGAGCTGCTTCTCAATCAATTTAGTTACGAAATATCATTAACTCTATGTGTATTATTAATAGCTCTACTTGTTTGGATCTGATTTGTCACTAATGAATTAGACTTTTTAACCATGTATGTTTGGCCTTTGGATCAATTTAAACCTTCTAATGGTTTATGCTAGACCAACATATTTTCAGGTGAAGCTGTAAATACTTTTGCTACAAAAAAAAAAAGATTGTGATAAATAAGCTCTCCTCTATTGATGCTATTGTGGGTGGAGCCCACACTTCCTTGCTGGCTGTGAACCTTGCCTCCTCCATCCATGGCTGCTTCAATTTTCCTCTGGAAGGAGATTTACTCTCTATTATCCTAGCAATTACCAATGCTCATCTCATCCTGGAATGGATCATTGCTCCCATTATTGAAGACATTTTATCTAAGCTGCATGGCCCCTTCTCTAGTTGGACAGCTTTTTAATGTCTCAAGAAATGTTAATTTTAGAGCACATTGTGTTGTGAATTGGGTTGCTTCCAATCTTACGTTTGGAAGTGTTCCCACTTCTCTCCTCTTCCATTCTCCTTCATTCGTATTAAGAGTGGTAATGACCCCTGTAATTTTTCCCGTTTCAATATATTGTTTATCAAAAATAAAAAATTGAAGAGACCATTTACTATAAATTCAGTCTCTTTAAAACATCCTTATCAAGCAATAGTAAACATAATATCTTCTTTCATTAAGGCTATGTTTGGCAATGGAATGAAATTTGAAAGTAGAATGGTATTGTAACAAATTTGATTGATATGATAGAAAAAAATAAGAATGTTTTATATAAAAAAATAAAAAATTTTGTTTTGTAGTGATTTTTTTATTTGAATAGTAATAAAAAGTGATTGGTTTAATATAAAAAGTAAAAATCTTGGAGTTGATTTTGAAAAAAAAAAAAGGTATAAAAAAAGTTTTTGGGTTTTGGGTCATGGGTCCTCTTCCGTCTAGCCTCTTCCCAAACAAACCCTAATATACTTATAAGATGATGGCGTGAGACATTTCACTGCAAGTCTTAAGGCATCGTTTGGCAAGAGCATGTCACTATTCATCGAAAAAATTTGACTTTCAATGTTTTTATTCTTTACATCACATTAATTACATTTTATTATTAATTAAATAAAAAAAAATTACTAGATTTTTTTTTTCACTTTTTCAGAACAATCTTTTTTACTTTTTTTTTTCTCACATAAATTAAATTTTCCTACAGTTGTTATCCACTAAATAGTAATTGTTTAATGCCAAACGAAGCGATGTGTTAACAAATTTCCTCGAAGCTAGTCAACTTTTTATTTTATTTTATAGATAGAGGATGAATGATGTGTTAACTTCTGTAGCTTCCAGTAAAGGTACCTCCTTTTTTTTTTTGGTAAACAGTAAAGGTAGCTTTGAAGACAAATGAGCTTCTCTATTTGAAAATTACGAAGGTTTTAGATTAATTATTTTATTTTATTTTATTTTGTTCATTTCCACTTGTTTTTATCAAAAAAAAAAAAAAAAGGCAATGAGAGATACACAACCTACTTTAAAGTTTCACATAAAACTAAATATGTTTTAATAAGTTAAATGAAGTTTTGTTTAGCCTCTTCATATGAAGCTCCAAGTGAATAAGTGTTACAATGGTCACGTTCAAATAAAATAGTCATTATTGGTCTGCCCTGATTGCCTTAATGTGTTGGAGCATTTTAATCACAAAGATACGAACACCGACAAGCCTTGTTTATGCAATTTCCCCAACCCTTAGGATTGGAGTGGAGCTTAGCGCAAAACTGATCACATTGTGGTTGTGTGCAGGGGGAGAGAGCCTTAGGAGCATTCCAATCCCTGCAAATCTCCAGGTGGCTTTCACCTGTGCAAACATGGCATACACACACATTAGCTGCAAGTTTCCAAAATTATAGAACTTAAAATTACTCTAAGTGATTTAGCTGAGGGAGAAGGATCTTCTTCATTTCAAAGTTAGTTACTTCTAAACGGTAGAATTGCCTAAAAATAAAATGACAATTTTACCCCTCTAAAGGATCTGCTTGATAAGAGAAGATACATACGGATTGAGATTGTACCTTGATGAAAAGAAAGGAAAACCATGAAGAGGATCAAAACTACCGTAAAGAACTTCTTCTTTATTATGTGGAAGTGATGATAGTACGTTATGCAAAAAAAACAACCCTTTATATAATACTTAGAAATTAGGATATGGTTAAGGGGAATAATGCTAGGGACCATCTATTCATATGGATAAATAACAAATTCGTTTTGAATGTGTGGAGGGGGGCCAATGCCCTAGTTTTTTCTGAAGGAAATTTCTATTCATCCGGATGAATGGATGGTCCGTAGCATTACTTTGGCTAGGGGTGTTCAAGTGAGCGGTTAAAAACCTCTCCATATCCGCTACTTGCTCATCTACATGGGTTATGAGTGAATTTTCAACCCCTCATTTCAAATGAACATATACCATATTTGTTTATCTACACATATGTGGGCGGTTTGTGAAATATGAGTAGGTGAACACAGATTATATTTGCATCTGCATATCTAACTATGCCTCAAAAATTATATAACGATTAGGGGTCGTAATTGAAGTTTTTTCCAAAAATATAATAATAATAACAACAAAGAGGTTGTCTGCATTGAAGAAGTTGATTAAGATTCATGATGGAACATCTCCATATATTCTTTACTTGATCAATCAGTCTATTGTGAAAAAACCAGAGAATCCAAATATATAATATAATTATGAATTTCTACAATAAATTAGAAGTCAATCGTGGATGATAAAATTTTCATTCATTCCCAAAATAATGATGAAATTGAAGTCCTGAAATAATTTTTTTTTTCTTTCTATTTTCTTTCTATCAAGTATAATTACTTATATAATTCGATTGATATTTTATCTAATATCATTATAAATATTATTTTAGTTTAAGTACTTTCCTGATATAGTTATATTTTTTGAAAGAAATAGTTCATTTTCCATTAATTATGACCCACTTATGATGGGAATTAGGAATTAGGATCATCTCTAGTCAATTTGAACAGGAAATGATCTATTTACTTATATTTGAGGAGAATTTATGTCAAAAAATTGAAAGGACAAAAATACTCTTCAAATATAAGGAACTGAATTTAAACTAGAAAAGATTCCATTCTGATGATGGTTACTTAGCAAACATCTCAAAAGTACATTGTGCAAAAGGATTAAATGCTTTTGACCTTTATTTTGTTCAATTGCTATAAAATTAAGTCTAGTAAATAGCGATTATAGGCTTTAATTTGGGCACTAATCTGGCCCTGATAATTGATAGTCCACAGAAACTTCTTCCTTCAAGGGCATAAACGCCAAATTCTTCCTTTAATTCAAGCGGATTGTGTGATCAAATGGGAATTTTATTTTATTTATTTTATATTTTTTAATCAAAGAATTTTTCCTTTTCTTTTCTTCCGTTTTTTTTTTTTGGTTAGTAATGCAGAATTCATGTTTGATTTGGTAGTTCACAAGTTCAATGTGATCACAATCCTTGTGGCAACGATTATCCCATTTCAAATGAAATGAATATTATTAATTTTATAATTATAATTTAAAGTTTATGCATCTAAAGATGTCTTTGCTAATTTATTTTGATAATTTATTTAAATAATTTAAAAGCTCTAGCCTTCCCATGCACCTTAATGCTGCTGTGTTTGTTTCTGGTTTATAACAAATCCATACAACTTGTGCATGAACTAAAGAAAAAAACAAAAAACCCAATGACAGAGACATAACCTACTTTAAAGATCCCCATAGAACTAAATATGTGTCTATTTTTTTAATTGAAGACAGGAAATGATTGAAGGGGATCCTCTCCACTCTTGATCCGAAGAAGTAAATATGGTTTAATAAGAGCGGGATGAAGCGGCTTAATGTTTTTGGAGGAGCATATTAATGTTGACAAAGATAAGAACACCTGCAAATCTTGTGTATGCAATTTCCCCAACCCCTAGGTTTGTAGTGCAGCGAAGCGCAAAACTGATCACATTGTGGTAGCTTGCATGGAGAGAGAGCCTTAGGAACATTCCAATCCCTGCAAATCCTCAAGAAGCTTTCACCTGTGCAAACATGGCCAATGGCCATGCACATACATCAATATTTATAGCAGGTTTACAAAAGTATATATATATGGTGTAATTGTACCTTGATGAAAAGAAAGGAAAACCATGAAGAGGATCAAAAGTGCTGTAAAGAGCTTCATGTTGATTATGTGCAAAGTGATGCTAGTTATGCAGAAAAGCAACCATTTATTATATAATAATGATTGATGACATAAAATAAACTAAAAGGTAGAAACATGCTCTAAGTGATGTACCTACCCATAATCAAGGGGGGCCTCAAAATGTTCATCAAATTCTTTTAGAAATATTTTTATAATTTTTTTAAATCATATTTTTATCCCTTATTTATTTATTTAATTTCGTCCTACATCTAAATTTTTTTGGCCAAGGGGGATCTCCAAACCCTCCACATACAATCTCGTCCAAGCTCCACCAACCCATGACCGAGCTCCCCTCTTCGTCTGCCCGTAGTGCCTTGGCCATCTCCACAACCACCTCAGACGGAGACAACGCAGCTCCTACTTCGCCGAAGCCCCAGCTCGACTTTGACACTTGTTCCACCCATGCACAGGATTGCACTAGACCTGACATTGCACTAGTAGTTAGAATGAAGGGTCGATATCAAAGTAACCCAAGATTGGAACAATGGAATTTAAAGCTACAAAGAAAGTCATGCGATATTTGTAAGGAACCAAGGGCTACAATTTGACCTATAGACACATTGATTATTTGGAGTTAATTGGGTGTTTATATACAGATTTTGTTGGATGTGTAAATAATAGAAAATATACTTTAGGATATCTTTTTCTTCTTGCCGAATGACCCATTTCTTGGAGAAGCAGCAAGCAAACTATAGTTGTTACATCTATCACAGAAGTAGAATTTATTGCATGCTATAAAGCCACTACACAAGCATTATAGTTGACAAATTTTGTTTGTAGTCTCAAAAGTGTTGATTCTATAGTGAGACCAATCAATGTCTTTTGCAATAATCATGCTACCATTTTTCTTTTTTGCAAATTTTGTTTGCTAGGGGTTCTCTTCATAGTGTTTTCCTTGCGTTCTCCCAGTCTTACGTAGAACATGATTTAAAAAAAAATAAAATTATAGTATTGTTTTTTTGGTAACCGATTAATTTTTATGAGTTAATAGTTAGATTCTAATGCTTTAAAACTTGTTTTTGGATTTAAAACTAAAACTTAAGGGTGGAAGGTTAACCCTTTAGGGATGATATTACCTAAAATGAATTTAATCATCCTAAATTTGGTGCTAATGCCTCACAAATTTGGTCTAATACCTCAATTTTGGTCTTAATGCCTAAAAAGCGATGGTGAAGATTCTTCTGATTTTATTTTTTAAATCATGTTTTATGAAAAGCGGGAAACGTCAAACCTCGAGAAGAACCATAATATTTCCTATATTTTATTACATATGCATGTAAGAAAAGCAAAAAATAAATACAAAACAGTAATTGACAATATCTTAAGACTTGTTGTACAATAACAATTTCCTTATGGACATGTGAGTATGGCACAAGGCATGGAATCTTTCCTTTCTGATGAGTGTGCTGCACGGAGGTTGACTAGTCAAATATTGCTATCCTTTAGGCAATAACCTTTGAGGATGCAATATGATCTAATGAGGTGGCAAAAGTGAAATTATCATCATCATTAGCAACGGGTCTTGTCATGTTAACAAGAAAGCTCATTATTCTCTGCAAAAATAATAAAAAACAAAAAGGCTGTGGGACTCACTAGTCAATTGTCAAAGAATTGCTGCTACAAATTCTTATAATTTATTAATTGTGCGGCAGCCTTTTGCCAAAGAAAATTCCATTAACCCGCTATCACCCACTTGTGCTACTGCTACGGTGCTACCCACCATGCCTACTTCTCTGCACATTAATAAAAAAATGCTACAACTATTCCTTTCTCACATTCTCAATTGTATTATTTTTTTTTAAAAAAAAATTGACGTGAAAAAAAAAATACTATTTATTCGATCCTCTTATTTAATATTTACCGACTATTTTAATATAATATCAGGATTCGTAGTATGTTCGGCGAAAATGTGTATAAGAAACAAGAGCAGGGAGCTAGAAAAGTAAACAAAAAACACTAGATCTACCTTCAATTCTCTCTTGTTGCAGCCGATCGAGCCTGCCTGCAGCCGAATCAAACACGCCCGCCATGGCTTGGACATGGACCATAGCCGCAGTACTGGTGATGCTTGCTTATCTCCTGCGAGAATGGGCATGGAAAAGCAGTAGCAAGAAGAAGAAACTACCTCCTGGTCCAAGAGGGTTCCCTATCTTTGGGAACCTTCATATGTTGGGGGAATTACCTCATCGCGATCTTCATCGACTTGCCCAAAAACATGGCCCCATCATGCACTTGCGCCTAGGCTTGATGCCTGCCATTATTGTTTCATCGCCTCAGGCTGCAGAGCAGTTCCTTAAAGCACATGACCTGGTGTTTGCAGGTAGACCGCCTCTTGAGGCCGCAAAGCACATCTCTTATGAGCAAAAGAACTTGTCCATGGCTCCATACGGCTCTTATTGGCGCAACATACGGAAGATGTGCACCCTTGAATTGCTTAGCAGTCATAAGATCAGTTCTTTCAAACCCATGAGAAAAGAAGAGCTTGGCCTTTTGATAAAGTTTGTTCAAGAGGCTGCCCGCGATTGTGTTGCTGTTGATCTGAGTGGCAAGGTTTCATCTCTCAGCGCGGATATGAGTTGCCGTATGGTGCTTGGGAAGAAGTACATGGACAAGGATCTTGATGAGAAGGGATTCAAGGCTGTAATCCATGAAACCATGCAACTGGGAGCAATTCCTAATCTTGGTGATTATATTCCTTGCATTGCGCGCCTCGATCTTCAAGGGCTGACACGGCGGATGAAGGTTGTTAGTAAGGTTTTCGATGACTTTTTTGAGAAGATCATTGATGAACATGTCCAATTCAAGGATGAAAACAAGACTAAGGACTTTGTTGATGTCATGTTGAGCTTCATGGAATCTCAAGAATCTGAGTACCAGATTGAACGCTCCCATATCAAAGCCATCATTCTGGTAATTATTCATACAACTTGCATGCATGTATTGTTTCAAAAATAGAGTAGTAATTTTGCTGACAGAGTGACAGTCATTTTCTTGCAGGACATGCTTGTAGGATCAATGGACACTTCAGCAACGGTAATTGAGTGGGCACTCTCAGAACTAGTGAAGAATCCTCAAGTAATGAAGAAAGTTCAAAAGGAGTTGGAAGATGTGGTGGGGTTGGAGAGGATGGTAGAGGAATCAGACTTGGATAACTTGGAGTACTTGGACATGGTTTTGAAGGAAACGTTCAGGCTACATCCAATAGCACCACTGTTGCTACCTCACGAGGCCACGGAGGATTGCACGATCAACGGTTTCCACATACCCCACAAGTCTAGAGTGATGATAAATGTATGGGCAATTGGGCGAGACCCAAGTGCTTGGAATGATGCAGAGAAGTTCTTCCCGGAAAGGTTTGTCGGAAGTAATATAGATGTCCGGGGACGTGACTTCCAACTTATCCCATTTGGCTCCGGCAGAAGAGGGTGCCCGGGGATGCAGTTGGGTCTAACTGTAGTTCGGCTAGTGGTGGCACAACTTGTCCATTGCTTTGATTGGGAGCTTCCTAATAAGATGCAGCCAAACGAGTTGGACATGACAGAGGAGTTCGGTATTACAACTCCAAGAGCAAAGCCTCTGCTTGCAATTCCTACTTATCGCCTACACAAATGAATTAAATTAGTCTTCTTTCTTTCTTGTTCTCTTGCCTAATAAGAGCCGTACAATGCCCGGATTTGTAATAAACTTGTATTTGGTAATTTTATGCTACATTAATTCTCTTTATGATGAGTGGAACACTGTTTTTACAGAACACAATTTGAGGATTGTGTTTCTCTTAGCTAAGCATATATATATAGAAAGCTCAGGCAGAAACTTGGAAAGGCCATTGCCAAGAAGGGGATGAAACTGTGAGAAATGTTTTCCAATTTAGTTCCTAAAAGTGACATATATATTCAATGGACATGTATATGTTATAAATTGGGTTTGGACAGGGAAGAAAACTTGTCCACAGGTAGGGTAGGAGAGTTGTTGGCATCTTCTACAATCTTATCTCCATAGACATGGGCCCCTGCCTGATTTCAGGGCTAATTTCTCAATCTAGAAGGCAGATACGTGTCAAACATGCAACCTGATAGCTGGACACATATAACCAACCTGCAGTTGAAAAGTTAGAAGTTGGAAATGTATAGGTTGCTTGCTGTTGAAAATCATACTTCTCACTCTCCTCCCCTCAACGGAGCTGTGAATATATATTGATGGATTATATCTATAATTGTTTCCAAAATGAGATTCTATTTGGAACTCTGAAGCATTATAACTTTATATTGTAATTTTTTTTTTACAAATTATTGTGGTAATTCATAAGTGATTCAATAATTAAGTTAGAGAGATAAATCAATCGGTTATAGATCAACTTCATAAAGTAGCGTCAACCTTGTATTGGGGATGAATCTTGGCATTTTAGAACTTCCGTTTTAATCACCGAATTTGCCGACATAAGAACTAACAAAAATAACTCTAAAAATACTTCCTAACAGTCACAATTATTTCTTCTTCTTTTTTTTTTTTTCCCAACGACAGTTGTCGTTCGGTTAAGTGACTTCAAGGCTCAAACCACCTTAATCACCCACCTTATTTCTCTCTCAAGACCTTATCCCCAAAATTCTATTGTTGTCTATGCTATGTTGAAATATTTTCAAAATTAATATATATATGTAGATATTATTTCGTGCATTGTGAACGTTTTAAAGAGCAACATTGAATGAAGATGGTCCTACACTGAAAAGAGAGTGAAGTTGACATGCTTGAGTGTATATACAATATAACTACAAAAAACCCTTTTTTTTTACTAACCGACCATTAGTGATGTGTCAAGACCATTGACATGTTACTAATGGTTAGTGACATGCCAATGGTAAGTACCTAACCAACTCAAACCAAATTCAGATTAAGATTCCGTCATAGAACCCTATGTCAAAATCTAATTTGCAGGACAATAGGCTCCAGTTGGACCTAGATAACATTAGGTTAACCTAAACAAATTGCAATCTAGAAGGCATTAATAATTTGACCAAAGAAACATCTCCAGTATTATGCATTGGTGCAGAACTTTTAGAAGCAAGCACTACAAGACTACAAGACTCGAAGATAGTAAATCAATGACTACAAGACTAACAACACTACAAGAACAAGATTAGCTGGGAAGAATAACTTTACATTTGAGTAGGCATGACATGCAATAAAACACTGTTAAGGTTCAAACCTTTATAAGAGAAATCAAGTGCTGTCTAAGTCCATCATTGATAAGATCTTCCAAATATTTCTGAACATCTGATTCAGTATCAGCTTCAAGACCCTGATCCAGCACAACGGCCTGCAGCAACAGTACATGAATTCATAGAAAAGAACAAGAGCTAACCTGCAATCAGCAGTACAAAGACAATTGGATAGGCAGGGGAATGGATATACCCTAAATAGTGTATAGAGTGCTGTTATTAAATCTCTTCTTTCAGTATACCAAAGTTTTGCTGCAAGGCGTAAAATCTCCAATCGCTCTCGTCCCATTGAACTTCACTAGAAAATAAAACATTTTTTTATAAGTAAAAGTTAGATTAATATAATAAAACAACATATGATAAAATAAAACAGATGTGAGATCATAATACCAAAAAATGAAAAGTTTAGACAAACAATAACAGCCAAATTTACCTCTTGATTTGCCATAACAACTTTGGTTATGAAAAGCTGTAGAATACATGAACTTGCAATTACAAAAATTAATCAGAGCAAAGTTTGGTTCATATGAGAGAGAGCCCAGGAAATAAAAAATTCTCTATACAAACAACATGTTGAAATGTTGTTTGTATAGAGAATTCCCCTTCCATTTTCTTTACATGTTGAAATGTTTGTCAGGTTCTTAAGTCAGATTATTTGCATATTCTCTAATCTTACTATTTTCTTTCTCTGTTCACTTTTTTAGAGTTCAACCCAGAGACGATCATTCTTTTCATTCCTAATTAGGCACGTCTACATCATTATAACATGGTATAATCTCTACATGATTGTCACTAGTGAGACCTGTAATTAAAATTACAGGGCCATTTAATAAGAATTACAAAAAAAAAAAAAAAAAAAAAGGAAAGAAAGGAAGAAGAAGAAGAAGAAACGTTACATAAACCTGATTTAGCCATCATAGCTGCCAATCCGACAGTCTTTAAGCAAATGGTTTTGCCCCCAGTATTAGGGCCAGTTATAACCAAAACTCAAGTTCTATGGTCTATAAAAAAGTCTACTGGAACTGGATGAGCTTGTTGAAGTGCAGCAACCTGGCAACCAGAAGTACATTTTCCTTGAAACAAATAATTTAATTATAATTTTAGATGCATTATATCAAATGAAAAATTTATAGGCAACTGGTAATATGATGTCCAAACCATATTATTAAAAGGTTACCTGCATTTCTAAGGATGAAAGATCTATCTGTTTCTCCTTTTCGTGCCATAATCTCGCCTTGCTGTTTTTTCCTGATTTCCTAAGGGAAAGAAAACAAAGTAATAATAATGAAACATCAACACGTAACATTAGTGAGAACTTTATAATGACTAGTAACAACCACCTGAAAGGACTTTTATTCAACTAAGTAAACAACACAGCATGTAAAAAAAGAGAAAATCATATCTAACATATTAATTCATGAACCAACTAAACACCCCCCCCCACCCCCTGATCGGTGTCAAATATTGTATATTTAACTCCCTTTAACTTATGTTTGTTAAACTCTTAACTTTGTTAATTTCTAAAGGTTTGGTTAGTTTTGGTGTTTTAGTGTTTTGCAGGTTGTTAAGTTGCATTTGGGGCTAATGCCATCAACTCTAGGGTTTAAAACAGTTTGAGGAGCTTTGGCGGCAAAATTGAGTCGAACTATGATTCGCACCCGACGACTCCCACCAAAACAGTCATATCTAGAGTTGTAGAACTCCGATTGGGGTGATCTTGGTGTATTTGGAAAGCTAACTCCAAGATCTACAACTTTGTGTTTCACATGTGAGGACTAATTCTGAAGGCAGTGCGCTCGAATGCACGTTTTTGCGTTCGAACGCACTTGTGCCTATCAAGTGAAGAAATTCTTGCACGAGTGCGTTCGAACGCACTTAACTGATCTGACAGCGCTGAAACCCTAAAAATTAGCCTATAAATACCCCCCTTTCTTTTGTAAACGAACCAAGACGCTTGAGAGACAATTTGAGGCGCCTTTAGTGGCCCAAAACCTCATTGTTCTTCATTGTAAACACTCCTAACGTCATTTCTTTAATTTAATATTTTATTTTGCTTTTATTTAGTCTCTTATTCCCTTCACTATGGATTTGTTTATATATATTCATGTTTAGTTCGTATTATTCTGTCATTTAATTTATCTATTTTTGTTTCAATACATTTTAGTAACAAAAGTGTGTTGATTGTTGTTTACAAATCATTAAACGTCAACATTCGTTACAACTAGAGATACATCGGATGATTCGTCTTCGGACCAATATTCGTTGTAACCTCTTATAACAGTGTTTGCATCGATTAGTTTGACAAGATTTTGTAATAACAATAGGATATACATAAGTGCTTTATCGACAGATGGAAATATGAACATTGTGTTAGCGCTCAGAATATGCCTTGTAGCATAGTTGTTATTGAGTAGGAGGTAAACATGTTTATATGTTAATTAATTTGTGGTGAGGTGGATTAGGTATCTTAGCGTTTTTATTTATTTATTTTATTGTATTTTAATCTAGTTTATTTTTATGTACGCCATGTGTTTGATGTTGGCACTAGGTTAAGATAGTATTAGTTTAGGCACTTTAAAATTAGTTTTTAACAAAACCGATTCTCTGTGGGATTCGACCTCGCACTTGCACACCCGCTACACTACTTAACAATTCGTGCAATTGGCAAGTACAATTAAATTTGTGCAACACCTCCCCCCCCCCCCCCAAAAAAAAAGGGAAAAAAGAAGAGAGTTGACAAAAAAAAGAAGAAGAAGAGATCAGAAGCTTTTGGGTCCTGCATAACTTACTGCAGTAGCATTATTGACATCCTTCCAGGCCATCTGCAAATTTTGCCTATGCTGTTGAAGCAATAAAGGGTTATAAGCTTTTGGCATATACAATGTCCATTCCCTCTTAATGGGGTATGTCTTTGAAATTTTGTCCCCTAATAGGTACATGACAGAAGTAGAAGCGTCCTTGCCTTCCAGTAGAAATAAATCAGGATATGCACCTCCAAATGAAAGACTATAAGTTGTTTGAGCATTGACCTGCATGTTAAGAACCACAAATTAAGCAAGGAATAACTAACTAGAACAATTAGTTGATGAAATATCTGAAAGGGCATTATAAAAACAAAACTCCAACCAACAATATTATCAAGGGTTAAATACTTAATTAGTCCTAGGGTTTGAAACTTTATTTTTCCTCCTAGGGTTTGAAAAGTGACTAAATTGGTCCTTATGGTTTGTTAGTCCATATCATTGTTAGTTGACAACGGATTGACATGGACCAATTAAAAAGTTGACACGTGGCCAATTAATTATTATTTTTTAAAAAATATATCTTTTCAAAAAAAGAAAAAAGAAAGAAAATGCAGGAGCCAACCCTTGTTTTTTCTTTTGAAAAAATATATATTTTTTAATTTTTTCAAAAAATTAATTAATTGGCCACGTGTCAACTTTTAATTGTCCATATGTCAATCCGTTAACTAACAGTCAACAGATGGACTAACTTGGTCACTTTCAAACCACAGGACCAATTTGATCACTTTCAAACCCTAGGAGAAAAATAAAGTTTCAAACCCTAGGACAATTAAATATTTAACCCTATTATCAAATGTTTGGATGAGCATATTAAAAGGACGGATGGCTTAGATATGTGATCTTGAGCGGTCGTGGCACATAGCTCGTGTGTAAACCTCCATCTTTGAGGCACTATCCTTATAAGGTAAAGAAAGGTAATGTTCTCAGCTTCTTGCTTCCAACAGTTTATTCATTGTACTTTCCAATCTATGTATGTAAGTAATACATTATATTTAGAATGTTTTAGCAAAGTTTTTTTTTTTTTTTTTGATAAGTCAGTAAAATATATATCAAAAAGCGCAAATTTAAATTGGGCGCTACCCAATTATACAAAGAGTATAACTAAGAGCGCCTAAATGCACCCAAAGAGACCCAAGCCCACTAAGAGCACCCACAAGAACCACAATCAACAACCCAAAGCAACACCCTACAAACAACCCACATAATCAAACCCTACAACCCCTGCAAACCCAACAAAAAACACCCAACAACCTTAATCAAACACCTCGCAACCCTAACCCCAATCCTTCTCTCAAAATAGACGAAACAAGCAATCGAAATTATATGCTCTAGCTTTCTGCGAGTGATCCTGTACAACTGAATAGCTTCCCTCCTTGGAGCGGTCTTGGAACCAAAAGACCTTTTAACAATACCAACGCACATGGAAGCAGCCTCTAAAACCAGAGGGAAAAGAAATTTCCCTCACCCAACAGGGATCACCGGGGAAATGATACAACCAGCCTCATCAGAGGCACTATGTTTTAGCAGAGTTATTAGTAAGAATTCCTTTAGAAGCACTAATGGAATCCACACTTGACTTAAAAAGACCCCAGCACAAACTTTTATAATTGGCTAGACTAGTAATGTTATTTATGTAACAAATGTCATTAAAAAAAAGAGAGGATATTTGTCTTCCGATGTTCCTTTTTCTAGGTCTTAATTTGTTGGTGTGGAACAAGTGACCAAAGCTTGTACCGTGAATGTATCCCTCACTAATAGAGATCGCCTCTTCACAGGTGAAATAATTTTCGCAAGAAAAGAAAGAAAGAAAGAAAAATTAATTAAATAAAGATTTATGAGTGATTTAGTGTTAAATACGTACGTTCACTACTGGAGAAGTGCTCAAAAGGACTACATAGTGCTCTCTTATTTAAAATGATCATTATTTAGTGTTACATTTATTGGAGATCCCTAAAATTAATTATAAATTATTATTATTTTAAAGTTCATTAGGATGAAACGAACTTAATTATTACACCCACACAGAAAGAAAGTGTAAAAAAAAAAAAAAAACCCTTACTTCACTCACAGGCCAAGAGATAGAGACATGTAATAAAAGATTAAAAACCATTTGCTAAAAAAAAAAATGAAAAGATATATATTAAATACGTTACTATATATATAACCCTAGATATATATTAATAATGTAGTTACTATATATATAAATTAAGTGATCCTAGATCTTTTTTTTTTTTGGTAGGAAAAATCAATCTAATTTCATTAGTAGTGATCAAGAGCATAAAAGCTCTTATAATCACAGAATATACAATTATGTAAAATCATAACCGAAGTTAAAAAAGTACACGTCATAAAAGTTGAAAACATATAGATCTTACAATGAAAAACCAATCTATGATGTCAAACATCTACTATCCCAGCCCGATCTTCAGTTTATAGAACAGATCTGCTAACGCAAACTCATTCCAAGGGCATAAGAAGCCATTCTCCAGACATGAGCAAAATATCCACACCCAAACCATTCCTCTCTCGACTGAAAACTATAAGCATTATTCACGTCCTTAGCCCAACGGCTAGGACCATAAAATAAAATAAAAAAAAACAAAAAAAAAAAACAACCTACAAGCAGCAGCAGAATAGCACGATATCGTAAACAGCACTTCAAGAGACACGCCTTGACTGAAGAAGACGATCATAGATTCATATCTAATGTTGAAGAGACTAGATTTAGATCTATAAACTAGATCTAAAGCAACCCGCCAAAAACGGAGACCGATAGAGCCTATAGAGAAGACACCAAGCACTACTATCGTGAAAGGAAAGGAGAGAAGATCTAGATCTAGATCTTCCCTCCTCTTAGAGAGAGCGTGTCTTATTTTGTTTCTCTTTAGCTGCTCCAGAAACTCAAACCCTAAAGGCCCTTAATTTGGTCTTTTATCCAAGTGATCCTAGATCTATATATATGGTTATTATTATATATTGAAATAATTTTTTAAAATATTTATTATTTTCAAATGGTAACATGTGAAAATTTAACATGTTACCATTTAGTAACGTGCCAATTTGGCACATTACCATTCGGTAAAGTGTCAGTTTTGACATGTTACCAAATGGTAACGTGTCAACTTAGCATGTTACCAAAATATTTTAGTACCATGGCAAAAAAGTGACATGATACTAAATGGTGACGTGGCAAAAACAATAAACAGTATACACATTAGTAATACCCTATTTTTTTGTAGTTAATTATATAGTGTATACTTTAGTATGGTGTAAAGCACCAAGCACATATGGTGTTGGTTATTGGGCACTAGTGGTGCTTTTGTTGCGTTTCTATCTCATGCTATTCAAAAGCCAAACAATGTGATAGTCAAAAAGAAATATCACATAGCTTCAATGATCAGCTTGAGAACTCTTCTCCCTTTCACACGCTATAAAGATCTCCCAATTAGGGTTAACAATCTCTTCCAACTTAAATTTAAAATTATCCTCCATCGTATAAAATTCATCAAAATTATTGTTAGGAGAATTTCACACAAAATATTGTCAATCCCAAAAAAATCCATTGAATCAACTTCTTCAACCCTCAAATCAACTACTTCACCTTGTGTGTTCTCAATTCCAATATAGAAATTACTCGTTCAAACTAGCCAATGGAAAAGTAGCTTCAAGTCAAGCAGAACCCATTTTTGCATTAGGAAGTTGTTCTAACAATTTTGTATATGCCCAGAACTACTACTTCCTTATAGCAAGTAATATATACAACCTTTGCCTTGCCAACTGGGGAATTATTTGTTATTATTTATGAAAGTGATGCTAGGCAAAACTAAGATTATTCTGACAACGTTATAATAGTAACAGAAACTAAAAATTGAAAATTGAAAAGGGAATTGATCAGGAAGAGAGAAAACAACAAATAGGGAAGACAAAATCCCTAATTGCCTCAAAATAGCAAACAGATAAATAATTCTAAAAGATTTAAATTTAATTAATAATATAAACTGAATTAAAAAATAACAAACACTAGATGCCTTTATGTAAGCTAGGCACTTCCTAAATTAACAAAGAAAAGAAAAAGCAAACATAATTGGAAAAGGAAAACAAGTCCTAATAGAAAAGGAAAAACCTAATCCTTATTGAAAAATCAAAGCTAAAACACACGTGCATAATTAAAATAACAATTCTCCTATCCATCAGAAAGAGTCTGATAAATTTACATGGGAAAACATAAGTTTAGACAAGAAAACAAGAAATAACACTGTTGTTTTCATTTGCGTAGGCGATAAGTAGGAATTGCAAGTAGATGGTTGGCTCTTGGAATTGTAAGACCAAACTCCTCTGTCATGTCCAACTCATCTGGCTGCATGTTATCCGGAAGCTCCCAATCAAAGCAGTGGACTAGTTGTGCAACTACTAACCGAACCATGGTTAGACCCAATTGCATCCCCGGGCAGCCTCTTCTGCCGGAGCCAAATGGAATAAGTTGGAAGTCAAGTCCCCGGACATCTATGTTACTCCCAACAAACCTTTCTGGGAAGAACTTCTCTGCATCACTCCAAACACTTGGGTCTCGCCCAATTGCCCATACGTTTATCATCACTTTAGACTTGTGCGGTATGTGAAAACCATTGATTGTGCAGTCTTTTGTGGCCTCGTGAGGTAGCAACAATGGTGCTATTGGATGTAGCCTGAAGGTTTCCTTCAAAACCATGTCCAAGTACTCCAAGCTTTCCAAGTCTGATTCCTCCACCATCCTCTCCAAGCCTACCACATCTGTCAGCTCTTTTTGAACTTTCTTCATTACTCGAGGATGCTTCATTAGTTCTGACAGTGCCCACTCAATTACTGTTGCTGAAGTGTCCATTGAGGCTGCAAGCATGTCCTACAAAGAAAATGATTGTCAAAAAACATTACTCTCTATTTGAAACAATGGAAAAATAATTGGAAATCACATTAGAAACACAATTTTTATTGATAATATGATATTGGACTCTATGCTAAAACAATGCAAGGTGTATGAATAGTTACCAGAATGATGGCTTTGATATTGGAGCGTTCAATACGGTACTCAGATTCTTGAGATCCCATGAAGCTCAACATGACATCAACGAAGTCCTTGGTCTTATTTTCGTCCTTGGATTGGACATGCTCATCGATGATCTTCTCCAAAAAGTCATCATAGACCTTACTTATAGCCTTCATCCGCCGTGTCAGCCCTTGCAGGTCAAGGGCTGCGATGTAAGGAATATAATCACCAATATTGGGAGTTGCTAATAGTTGCATGCCTTCTTGGATTGCAACCTTGAATCCCCTCTCATCAAGATCCTTGTCCATGTACTTCTTCCCAAGCACCATACGGCAACTCATATCTGCGCTGAGAGATGAAACCTTGGCACTCAGATCGACAGCAGCACAATCGTGGGCAGCCTCTTGAATAAACTTTATCAAAAGGCCGAGCTCTTCTTTTCTCATGGGTTTGAAAGAATTGATTTTACGACTGCTAAGCAATTCAAGGGTGCACATCTTCCGTATGTTTCGCCAATAAGAGCCGTATGGAGAAAAAGACAAGTTCTTTTGCCCATAAGTGATGTGCTTTGCGGCCTCAAGAGGCGGTCTACTAGCAAACACCAAGTCATGTGCTTTAAGAAACTGCTCGGCAACCTGAGGCGACGAGACAACAATGGTAGGCACCATGCCTAGGCGCAAGTACATGATGGGGCCATGTTTTTGGGCTAGCCGATGAAGATCGCGATGAGGTAATTCCCCCAACAAATGAAGGTTCCCGAATATAGGGAACCCTCTTGGACCCGGAGGTAGTTTCTTCTTCTTGCTGCTGCTTTTCCATGCCCATTCTCGAAGGAGATAAGCAAGCATCACCAGTACTGCAGCTATGGTCCATGTCCAAGCCATGGTGGGCATTACGGTCGAGCTCTCTGGTGTCTAGCAGGCAGGCTGAGTATTTATCCAGGACATTGCAGACAAAAGGCACACGCCAACTACTGCTAAATTCAATATCTTCTGCTAAATGGATTGGCACAAGTCGAAATAGGCAGCTTAAAGGAGGAATGAGTCATGAAGGTGATGATTAAGCGAGATTCAGAGGCAAAAAGACGAGCGGACGAAGAGGGATGCGCAACGACCGTCGAAGTTTCAAGGCTGCCAACGAAATTCCTAAGGTAGGCTCCAATCTCAAAGTCAGAGCCCATTAAACACGAAGTTCCTTTTGTCGGTCAAAGGAATTGGGAGGGAGTTGTTGAGAATTCTGCTGACGAACGCCACGTGGCCATTAGATTTGTACGCAAAGGCCAGAAAACTGATCCATGACCATGAGCCCGGTCCTATTTTACGTACGCACGTAGCAGAGAATCCATTCCCAAAGCAATGAAGTGCATAAAGATACTAAACGTGAATGGATTCGCAACATGGGTGGGGGAGATATTTCACGTTGTAGATGATTAAGAAATAAACATATTTTGTGTTTGTGAGAGTTTTGATCGCTCCTCTTGTAGAGATATTCCACGTTCTTGGTGAGACGTCAAGCATGGACTACCTTTTTTTTTTTTGGAAGAACTCTTAGAGAATCCATTTATTTATTTTGAATTTCTATATAAAAATGGCTAATCAAACTCTTAAAATATGTCTCTTTAAACCAAATGCATTTTGCATTTTATCTACATTGCTTACCCAATTAATGTAGGGAAGCATTATAAATGAATGAATAAGTTCTTTTAGGATTTTCTCTCTCCCCCTCTCTCTTTCTTTATTCATTTTTATCAAATAGCAAGTATATGTTTAGAAAACGAAATAAAATAAATAATATTTAAATGATATAGAGAAATGGTAGATAATTAAATGTAGAACATATTTAGAAAGTTATCAGCTAAAAAATGAAAAATAGCTTTTAATCAAGTACTTTAAGAGTATTTTCAATGGAGGAATCAAACTTTTATGCAAAATGACTCTTTAAAATTCACTTTATCAAATTTAACTAATGAATTTTTAAAGGCATTCTACATTGGATTAGATATATTTTTATCTATATTATTTAAATATATTTTTATTAAAAATTGTGAAAGAATATTCTCACAATGATTCCTTGAAAATTGGGAAAATTTTTGGGGAAAAAAAAAGAAAACAAGTGAGTAAAACAATAAAAAGTATAATGATTCCCTTGAAAAGTGCTACTACATGTAGCTTCTTTTTTGGTTAATCCAATGTGCGGGGTACAAATCTTATTAACTATTTTAGACAAAAAGATGATCTGGCTCCTCCAACGGCAATGCTCTAAAGCATTCACATATGACTAGCCAAGATATGACCAAAATAGACTACATCTTGCCCAGTAAAATGCTGAAGCATTCGGTGATTTCTCTGTAAATGCAAAATTAAAAATTAAAAATTAAAAATCTCTAACATTCACTTATATGTTCTTTTGTTATTGATCGTCACTCAAGTTCCTAATTTAATGGATAATTGATGCTCAAATTTAGGCCATCAATATTGGGGGTGGGGTACTAGTAACACATAAAGTTGGAGGCATGAAAGCGGTTTTTAATTTAAGGTTAAATACATTTTTAGTACCTGTGCTTTGAGTCAAAATCAAATAACCACCTAAGTTTTCAAAAATATCACAAACGGTACATGTGGTTATCAAATAAACTCATTTAATACTTCTGTTAGAATTCCGTTAATTTTTTTAACGAAACGCCATGTCACCTTTACATGGCATAATACTAGGATTTTAGTTGCCACATTAAATAAAATAATATTAAATTATGTTAAAAAAGAGAAAAATTAAATACACTGCGTGTTCTCTCCCCAACCCCTACGCGCTGCGTCTCCCTCCGAGCCACCCTGAGACGAGGACGAAGCACAGTCGATTCTCTCTCTTACTCAAATGGCGTCAATAAACTTCAACCCCTTGACCATCGGTTCAACAAACCCACAAACCCCATCGCACCAATCAACCTCCTCTCATTCCATGACTCTTTATCGCCCAAAACCCACACAAGTTTCGCGCAATAAGCCTCTCGAACCCCTTCCGAAGAAACGCAAAACCCAAACCCAAAAAACCCGGTGACCTAAACCCAGACGAACCCGGCAGTTCCAAGCCGGCCCGGTCGTGCAGTTTTGGCCCGGCCGAGGAGATTGCCGATAAGATTAACATAGAGTCAAGGAGAACGACACGCCTGCATCGCAAGGAGGACAAGAAGTCGTGGGCAATGCTTTTGGAAGCCATAATAGTGGGTGGGCGATCGTAAAGAGGTTTTGTTTGATGAATTGCCAACCGGAATGCGTAAGCTCAATATTGAAGAAGAATTGAATCCTTGTAAGGAAATTGATAGACTAATGGCGCCTTTCAAGAGTTGTCAATCCATCGGTGTTCTTCATTTGTGTTCCTTCTTCAACAATTCACGGCGTTGCATGATTAGCTTTTCTACTTTAGGCATTGCCCCTCCTCCTTGTTATGGCTTCCAAAGCTGTCGAACATGTCAAGACCCAAAACCTTAAGATTTTGAAACCACAGAGCTTCTTCGTCCTCGTCTCTGAGGGTGGCACGGAGGGAGGCAGCAGCGACGTAAGGGGTTGGGGAGAGAACACAGTGTATTTAATTTAATTTTTTTTAAAACATAATTTAATATTATTTTATTTAATGTGGCAACTAAAAATCCTAGTATTATGCCATGTGTAAAGGTGACATGGTGTTCCGTTAAAAAAATTAACAGAATTCTAACAGAAGTATTAAATGAGTTTATTTGATAACCACAGGTATCATTTGTGATATTTTTGAAAACCTAGGTGTCTATTTGATTTTGACTCAAAGCACAAGTAATAAAAATGCATTTAACCCTTTAATTTAATTTGCATGCATGGACTCACCAATAAAAGGTAAACAAACAAAACATTGATTAAAGCTATCTTTTGCATACAGGCACTCCATCACCAATAAGCTCTTATGCTTTCGTCCTTTCACCGGTAAAGGCTCTTACGCATATATATACTATTTTGCAAGTGCAGATATTGAACTCGTATTGGGCCTTAGAAAACTGTTCTAGCAATCATATATACGACGTCACAATTTTCTGACCTTGCAAAAGTGCAAGGTCAGAAAAAAATTTCGAATTAAAATAATTTAAAAATTATTGATTTAATTAATTAACCTAATTATATATAAATAGTTGATGAAACAGCTACCTAGCTACCTATATATATATCAAATAATAAAAAACCTTTCTATATAATTAATTAGGTTCATATGCATGCATATATATATATATATATATATATATATATGTGTGTGTGTTATAATGGTATTGTGCATGGGCACATCTCTTAATTATTTAAGATCTACCGATCATATATAACTAGTTATAATTAGTTCATGTATATATACAACCCGGCACAAATATTGCATATATATATATGGGATGAAGTGTTCTGCTCGATTTTGTCTAGTTTTCATTATTTCATATATTAGCATATGCATGGTTTTTGTTTTGCTTTGTTTAATGGATTTGTTAATGGTCATTTGATCATTTCTATAAATTAAAGTTGTAACTATAGCTTCATTATTTTAAAAAAATAATAATAAGTTAAATTAAGTACAAATTAACTATATATATAATAGCTGCCGAAGATCTTTAATTAGTATTCTCAATTTTCAGAATAAAAATTTAAGCGACTCAAAAGGAGTGTTTACCCAAAGATTTATTATACATTTACCCATGCATGCATATTCTAGTTAAATGCTCAATTTAATTAGATTCATTGTTGCATCTCTATTTAAGTTATTCACATTCGATATTATATTCTTTCCAATTACTCGTCATCATATTGTTAAGTTTTAATTAGTAGTATTATCACACTTTTATCTCTCATTTTCTTTACAAATTAAATGACTAATTGACATCGTTCGTCATGACATCGATTATCGAGCTAGGATAATAGTACTGTGATATATATATATATATATAATATTTCTCAATATTCATTTATATAGAGACAATTAAATCGATCTCTATAAAGTATTATAAATTTTTATGAAAGAAAATCATATACAATCTCTTTGTAGTTTTTAATTAGCCTCTAGCTAAAAGATGTTTCTATAATCATTCGAACATTAAAATTTCACTAAGAAGCAAATTAAAAACCTGTAGCAAATTAAGCAACCGAATTAAGCTTATATATATATATATATATATATATACACGAGAATCCTTTGAATAATAAAGAGTAATGATACATATCACACTATTATTTGCTACCTGTTTGTTTAATTTTGTTTTAATATAATTAAGCATCATGACTGGTTAACGTTGATTTATATATATATATATATATATATATATATATATATATATATATATATATCTGCGGAAAGGCCAAGCTAGCCAAAGAGACAAACAAGTAGATCGAATATTGAGTACCTTGTCAACCTAATTATCAACTCAGCCGTGAAAACAACTAGCTATATACATTGATCAAATATATATTATAGTTAACACGATAAGATAAATTATATATATGATTTGTCCAAAACAATTTCATTATATATTTATGCATTTTAATGCTCTAAATCAAAGGAAGACCTAATTAATTTAAGTCATAAAGTAATAGATAGGGTTAGGACTGAGAGTTATGATCTTGCTGTAAATGCTTGCGCCATCTAATTTTCATATATATATATATATATATGTATATATATATATATATATATATATATATATATGTATATATATATATATATATATATATATATGTGCGTGTGTGTGTATTTTAAGGAGTAGCTAGCTTAATTGGTTAAGGATCACACTTTATGAAATAAAGTTAGATAACTAGCTCAAATTTTTTTCTCCTTGTATGGACTTATCAAAAAAATAAAGGTATAAATATGGTACACGTGATTATCATGTTTATGATATGGTATATTGTTTTATTTATTTATTTTGAAATACACCAATATACAAAGGACTATTAGCATTGACTTTTTTTGGACACTAATGAGGTCGACGCTAATGGTCTGACTCTAATAAGGTCATCAGCGTCGACCTCATGTGAATGCTAATAGTCAACTTTTAGCGTCAACAAAGTCATGTATTGTGGACGCTGATGATGGAGTGGACAGAAGGTAGAGTTGACGCTAATAGTGGACTATCAGCGTTGACTTTGAGTCGACGTTAATAGAGTGTCCACTCATAGTTGACGCTAATAGTCTCAAAAATAAAAATAAAAAACCATTAGCATCCAAACAATGTAGACGCTAATGAGTGTTAAAAAAAATTAAAAAAATAATAATAGCCATTAGCGTCCAAACTATGCGGATGCTAATAAGCGTTAAAATAATAATAATAATAATAACCATTAGCGTCCACTACAGTGGTCCTAACAAACCAAAAAAAAAACATTAGGGTTGATTGGACCCTAATAATTTCTTCTTTTTTTTTTGAAAAAAAAAAAAAGCAATTTTAAAAAACGAAATCATATTCAAAAGATATATAAAATTATAAATGATCCTAATGAAAAGAAACAATAAAAATTCATGCCATTATATGCTATTACCTAGAATTTAATCACCAAAATCAACAACCAGACTAAAATATTTTACAAGCATTGATTATGATGATATTTGCACCTGATACCTTGCTATTATCTGCTATTAATATAAACACTAAAATCAATTAACCTGACTAAAATATTTGCATTTATTTCCGGCAATATATAACATACTCTTATAAGGTAGTAGTACAGTGTTAATTGAAATGAAGCTGCACAAATGCTACAGCTTCAAAACATGTACATTATAGAAAGAAGCAAGATACTCCTGCATGAATGCCTCATACTCATTCCATAACACTGAAATCCGTGCAAAATCTAGAGACCAGGCACTACACTTAACAGTTTCGCAAGAGAAACAGGTCACTTTTCGACACTCAAATGCTCACTATCCCATAACAATGGCAAGCTTCAAGGTTAATCATATCATGGGAATTAAGGCTGGAATATTAACACCACCATTTTGAAGTAATTTAAGGTCCTATGCATACATAATGAAGAAAGTAGACAGGTCCCCATTTTACGAATATTATGTTGCAACAAAAACACTTGTTAATGAAGCCATAATACTGGTATCAGGCTGTACCATGGCTATTACTAGCATGATTAATAACACTGATATTAGTACTTAAAACCACGTTTTGAAAAAAATAAAAGAACACTAGGCCAGCTTGCTAAACACTCTAAACTCAATATTCCATTATCGAAATCTCTCAATTCTTTAAGTACGATAAAGCATAGTTATGTATACTCATCAACAATTTAACCTGTTATGACTAAGACTCCTAATTTGACTAGTAAACAAAAGAACTACTAAAACCCAATAAAAGACTACTTTAAATTCAAAGAAAATAAACCCAAGACACTTACGAACATCTAGAAAGTTCTAGACTAAACTCAATTACCAACCCTTATTTGTAGGAAAATGAAAGATCCATAGAGCCATTTTCACATTTACTTGCAGAACAGATTGAAAAATTCCAACAACAATAAATACTCACCTGGTGGGAAAGCAAGACCTGAAAAGCAGTATTTCAGATAAACAAGCATCCTATACCTGTTAGCAAGAACAAAAGGAAAAGGTGACTACTTCAAAGTGGTAATAGAAAACTAATCATGAGAAGTCAGAAATCTAATTATAAGGAGCCAAAAACATAAATAACAGTATAAATATGAATATAGTTATACTTCAATCAATCCATCCAATTCCGTAACAGTCTGAATAAGCAAAAACAATAAGGGGTCAAGGGCAGCTCTTCTTATATTTCAATCAATCAATCCATCCAATTCCATAACTCTGTGAAGATAATTTTTGTAATTCTATTACTACCATACTAGAATAAAGTAACATCTCTCCAAGATATGCGCCACATGTTTTATTCAACCAAAAGTTAAACTACCTTTTCCTCGAATTTTTTATAGTATTTTTTTAATTCCCAGTAAATGTTTACACTACCAACCACTACTAAAACACTCATGTTTTGATACCCTATTTGACAGTTTTTGTTCATGGTTTAGAAAATAAAAGCAAAACAAAAAGGAATTTCTTTAAATGTAACCTCTGAATAGCATGTTGCACGCATGAATAAAACTTCACTAAGGCACAGTTGAGATACAAACAAACTAGAATAAGTATCTTTTATATGCTTTCTCAACAAACAAGTTTCCATGGAGGACTACACATACTATAACAATTTTTTTTTTTTAATAAGTAATCGAAATATCATTAAAAAAGTGAAGAAAACACAACCTAGGTACACAAGAAGTATACAAGAAAAAACTTAACTCAAATGAGAAAAAGATGAAAAAAATCATGAAGAGCAAATAATGATAGAGAAACGCAGCTGAAGATACTCAATGGAAATATCTCTACACCATTCGTGAAGTCTAGAGATCAGCTAGCGGATATGTTTACAAAATCATTGTGTCAAAAGAAGTTCGAGTTTATTTGTTCAAAGCTGGGCTTATATGATATATATATGCTCCAACTTGAGGGGGAGTGTTAGAGAAGAGTATTACGGTTAATAAGTTATATGGGTATTTTGGTCTTTGTCTTTAAAGTTACAATATATATATAGTGAGGGGAAGAGGGCACGTGATTGTTGAGCCCCTTCTTCTATTCTCTTTTCATGCAAACCCTAAACCCTATAACACCTTCCATATTCAATAAATTAGAATATACATGAAACATATCAACACAACATACCCAAGGGCAGCAGCACTTTCCTTTAGACTATTTCGCAATACCACAAACAGCTCCTCTAAAGGAGCCCTAAAATCATTCAATCCTTTATTGAAGAGATAAACCAGAGCACTATATAATCCGTGCTCCCTACATAACCTGGCAACCTTCATGATAACAAAATAATTCAAGTCAATACATCATAACAAATAAATTTAGTTCAACAAGGAAAACAATTAACAAAGATTTTGAGAGTAAGACCTGATTGAAATCCAAGGAAGAGATATCCATGTGAAGGATGCATTGTTCAACTCGATGTAACCACCCCTTGCTGCTATAATGCTCTACAAGTGCTTGCATAATCTTACCAAAGAGAAGGAAAAAGAAATATCATAGTGTATGATTAAGCTGCCAATGTGGCTAAACAATTGGATATCAAGCAATACCAAAGGTGGTAGAGATCCAAGCATATCCCTCAAAATATATGGCTCCAAAAGCTCCAAAAATGAGTCTAAAAGTTGTAATGAAAGGCAAATCAGTGCAAGAGTAGCTATTAAAGGCTGCTAAATGGATTTTTTTTTTTGATAAGTAAAATGGATAAATTACTGTATGCATAACAAAAATATGGAAGAATACACACAAAGGAATTTAGGAAATTGGTATTCTGTCTCTGCTCATTCCATTTGAAGAAAGGAAGGATCCCAAAGAGAAGGAAATACCATTCCCACAACCTAGTCTCATACTATCAAAAGTTATGGATTCAATCACTCTCAAGGTGCTAGAAGAGAACTTAATATCCTGGTCATCCCTTTAAATAAAAACTCAAACTTAAAAAGGCTAATGTAAAATATAAATAACATTATAAAAGTTCCATTACAAGGAAAGCTTGCTAAGCATTCTCTATTGATCATCTTCCCCAAACATCCAAACATGTCTTGTTGCCAGACTATAGTAATCTGACTGTCCAAGCAATCAGAACCCATTCAAGTTAAAAGAATTCCTAAAAAAAATTCTATGCTTGGAGTTTAGTGTTATGATTATCACAGATTGAGTTACCATAATATTGCACTTAAAATTGGATACCAACCCAGATGTCAAAACTTCATTCTAATTGAAGTATTTAAGGCAAGAAGAAATATAGGTGTGATTATACCTGTCTGTTGAACAGCCACAAACTTGGAGAAAATTTCATCAAACAGAATGTCAGTCCTCTTGATATGAACACAGAATTCCACAGCAACTCCACTCACACGAGTGTATTGCTCTTTTATTTTAGAGTGCACAGAACTGCTTCTACTATTTGGGTTTTCCAGTTGTTCCACCTCTTCAATTTGGTTGCAAAATGCCACTGAAATATAGGAAAATACTTCATCTACATATGACAAAAGCAACTCTATCAAGTACGACATTATGGCCTCTTGTACAGCATCCAAGCTCCCCACGGAGGTCAATAACACCATGAGCTTGGCCATCATAAAGTGTCATCGCCATGAAAACCTATTCAGAATTTCAGCAAGTTGCTCTGAACAGCTTTAGGAGATACATTAGAAAGAAAAAATTAGACTAAGAGAAGGTCTCCCCCACCCACCATGTATCTTAGATTAAGATTATGATCATGTTCTATTATGGCATGAACCAACATCAGGTCCAAAAACCACTTCAGAATTGGCATTTCAAAAGTTTCTAAACTGCAGATTAAGCTGAAGTAAATGATAAGAAGGCCCTTTCAACGATTTCATTTCATTTCATCTTTAAAATAAAAGTGGCACAGAGTGAGCAATTGAACCTATCAAGTTATCAGCTATGTGAATGCAATGGTAACCTATTGCTCTAAATATACAATGCCTTATCTCTCCAATATCTAAAATTTACCAATGTTGAATACGACTGTTAGTGGGAACAATTTAGAGAAATATAGGCAGATTACAACTTTGTAATCAAAATTTTTGAGGGCCCCATAGCATCAACCATCTTCGCATGACATGTGCAATGGAAATCAAGTTAGAATTGTAGTGAAAATTGCTAGAAATTTCAGAACTTTCAACTATGAAGGAAAAACGTGAAGTGCAACTCTGATTTCTTAAGCAGGTCATCTATCTAGAGAAAAAGGAATGTTGCTGAATGCAGCCATCCAATCAATATTTTGAATAGAGATAGGGATTTCAAAAAATAGAACTTTAGCTTGTTACATAGAGCAAAAAAATTGGAACAAATATAGGTCCAGTTTGGTTGTGTTTTCATAAAACAATTCAAAGAAAAACACTGTATTATTCAAGAGAACAAAAAGGAACCTTAAAAACATGGTTTTACAATGGATTTGTTTTTCCAAAGCCGAATAAAAAAAATAAAAAATAAAAAAAAATAAAAAAAAACAGAAAACAGAAAACATACTTTTAATGTTCTAATTTTTCCACTAAGCAAACGAAGAGCCAATATCGTCCTAAATTAATAAAATTACACCTCAGAGTATATGCACTAATGCATAAGAAAAAGAAGCGAACATTACATCCAAAACATCGTTCTCGGAGTGCTCCAGCTCTCGCCAAAGTGCGCCGAAACATATTTCCTGCAAGTCCGAAACGATACCCAAGAGTGTTCAGTCAAGTGCAAAGCTCGCGATAGCCGCTTTGTAGGTAGGTAGAGTAGAGAAATGTTCACGAATTGGTCGTGAAACAACACCAGTGTGGCGCAAAATAAGGTTTCAGAGTAACCAAGAACAAAGTAATACACACACGCATACAAATATACAGAAACAGAGAGAGAGAGAGAGAGATGGTACATACAATGTGGTCTTTGAAGTCAGAGGAGGTGCTGTACTCTTGGGAATTGTCTCCGATTCTTGGAAGAAGATTCATCCAACTGCTCATTTTCTCCTATTTTCTTTGCTGAGGACGAGCAGAGACTTCAGAGAGAGAGCGAGAGAGGGAATTTGCAGGGTTTTATCGATCATGGCCTGTAGTATTACGGACAGAACCAACTTCACTTGAACCCTAATCCGAGTTGCCCCGGAGGTCCGAAGAAATGGTTTATAGAATTACAGAAGAAGAAGAAAAAAAGGGGGAGATAAAAAAAAAAACAAATTTCACCCACTGCGCCAATGGATTTAACATCACCGCGCCAACATGGGTTACAAGCGTCCCCACTTTAAGTGGACGCTGATAATCCTATATAATTTTTTATGTTTTTATTTTTCATTAGCGTCCACCGACAGTCCACTGATAATCCAATACATATATATATATATATATATTTTTTCATAAAGGTATTAGTGTTCACTAAAGTAGACTCTAATAAGCTACTATTAACATCGACTCTCATCCTATATATATATACACGTTCATTCAAGTGGATGCTAAAAAGCTACTATCAACGTCAACTCTCGAAGTCAATGTTGATAATGGTTTATTAGCATCCACATCAAATGAACAATGATAATCCTATATATATATACATATATATATTTCATAAGGGTAGGTAATAGTGTCCACTAAAGTGTGAAAACTCTAAACAGATAAATATCACGGTTTATGCGGAATTAACGGATATTTAAATCTAAGCAAGCAATCACCAAAATATGAAGAATCAAACACAAAAGATTTTGGTGGCGAAGAGGAAACCTTTAGAAACAGATCTAAAAGTAAAACCTCAAACGTAAACCGAAATCACTATCAAAAGATTATCTAGAGATTACAGACACTAGAACACTTACAACCCTTTGCAAGACCTTGGCTCTGTAAGATCGACAAACCTCAACTTCTCCTTGCTCACAATCTTCTTCAACGTGATTCTCCTTTACCGGACCCTCGATCGACTTCTCAATTTACGCTCACAAACAAACTAACAAAGATCCTCTAAGAGGAACAATAAGGCTCACAATATTTCTCTCTTTAATTACAGCCTCTCACGAACTCTGAGGGGTGAAAATCCGTACCTCTAACATTCTATAGAGGTGTATTTATAATAGCCCAAAACCTAAACCTAGGACACGATTAGAATCCAAATAAAAGCATTACGGTAGGTAGCGTCAGACGGGAAGATTGGCCGTCGACGGTCACTTGAATATACATGGATGATGGGCTTGTGAGGTTGGCGTCGAACGGTCATGATGGGCGTCCGGACGGTCACTATTCTGATGTGGAAATTTCTAGGTTTCCAGCTTTCTTCGTCGCATTCTTCAATCTTGGCGGCGTTGAGCGTTCGAAGCGTCCGAGCGAACGGGCCCGCGAACGAAGCTCTCGGGTTTTAGTATTGAAGTACTTGATTGCATCACGTCGAACAGCAATGAATCCCGTCCGAACGCTTTTCTTTTCATTTTGATCACGAAACTTAGCCAATACTTCAAACTAACAAACTCCCCTTTGGCAATTTCGAACAAAATCATTTCCCCAATAAACTCCCCTTTTGTCACAAATTGACAAAAGGTAACATGTTCTGAAACACTTAACAAAGCGCATCAAGGCACATGTGGAACAAAAAATAAACTCAACTCATGAATAAAAATGCAAAGAGATAATGCATAATCATGAACAATAGAAACTCCCCTCAATATGTGACTCAAAAATCAACAAGAAACTGGAAATCAAACCATGTTTCTCCCCTCAAAAGTCAAATGAACACACATGATACACCCATAAAAATCTCATGAAAATTCAGCAATGAATAACCCAAGCATGCTCCAAATATACAAAATATACATGAGATTTGAAGTGACAACAGACATTGAAATTGTTTAACTCAAGCGAATAAAATGTTTCATCCAACCCATGCTTGTGTGTAGTGTGTGTGAGCCATCAAAAACTTGGAGTTTCACCACCATGAGGTTTTGACAAGTATCTCGATCAAAAGTCAAACCTTATCATACTAGGGCCTAGCCACTCTCATCCTATACATTTCTCATTGTAAAACAATTTGTACAAGTTTGACACAGTGAAATAACTTCCTTTTGGAATGTGATCTTTTGATTCATTTGTTTCACTATTTTGTTTCTTTTCTCTATGAGAAAGTGTCCTTAAACATGTAGTGCTTATCACAACCGAGAAAGCAGAAATTTTTAAGCCCTAGGTTCAACTAGCAAATGGTCAATTTGAAACAAATACTAGTCAAAAACCTCATATGGTTACCCAAAAAAATAAGCTTAAATGTGCACAAGAAGTTAAGCATAGGCAAAGCACTTTAGGTAACCACAATAACAAGTCCATTGAACAAAAGTTCATCTCATGCATACTAAGAACATTCCAAAGGCAGAATTAAATCCATAAAGGCAACATGAGAATTTAATGGACAATCTAGGTGCATAAGACAAAGGAAGAGGAAAACAACTAACTAAACATATTTTTGTCTTTTGAAAATTTTAACAACAAAAAAATGCACACAAAAAAATTAAAACAAAAACATAAACAAAATAACATGCTCTAGGAATCTCAAGGATAAGCAGGAAAAACAAGTCCTAGGCATGTTATTGGCTCACCTAAAATAAGGTGAGTTCATTACCACTCCCCCTCAATGGGTGAATGGTATCATCCTTCCTAACCCACACTTGAGTGATCTTAGGTCTAGGTTTATGAACTTTTTCGAACAGGTCTAACCTAGATAGCACTCCTTTCATCATTGTGACCAAACCCTCACAATCTATCCTAGATACAGAATTTTTATTCTTACGCACATGAGTTTTCAAATTAAAACAATGAGGTCGAATGTGACCCACTTTTCCACAATGATGGCATGTAGGGACAAACCTTTGAGAAGGTAATTTCCTAGGAGGATGCACAACTCTAGGCTTAGGGTGAGATGCATGATATGCAAGATAGTTTTTCTTACCTTTCTTACCTTGCTGAGTCGGAACAACTGGCTTTTCTTGACTGAGATTTTTCTACTTCAACCGGTTTAACAAACACAATCTTTGAAGCGAGGTATGGTTAGAAGAACAAGATGCAGTTTATCAAATCCTAAACCAGATCATCACTAGAGCTTACAGCATGCAACATTTGATTAAGCTTTTCACTAGAGAAAGTACTCAAGTGATTTCTAGTTTCAATCAGATCATTTTGGAGGGATTTATTCTTAGCAATTAACACATGATTTTCAGATTTCAAAGAATTGCAAACAGCATGTGAATCACTCAATTCTTTCAGCAAATTATCCCTTTCAAGTTCAAGATTCTTGACATCCTTAACAAGTTTTAGGTTAGAATTTCTAATTGTAGAAAAATTTTCCTGCAAATTGTTAAAGGAGTTTTGAAGGTCACTAACCCTATTTGATTCATTATCAGGAGCAGACTTATCATCTGATTGATTAGAATCATCAGAATCATAGGAAATCCCAAAAGCTACATAATTAGGGGAATCATCAGGAACCTCCTCATCAGTGTCACTCATGGTAATATTGAAAGCCTTTTTATCCTTTGGTTTATTACTCATGAGGTTAGCACAATCCTTGCGCAAATGACCATAACCAGAGCACTCATAACATTTTGGACCACGTGGGTCTCTTTCATTTCTATCCTTGTAACTCTCTTCTAGCTTTTCAAGTCTCTTGGGAAATCTATGCCTATACTTATGGTACTGTCTAGCTGCCAATGCTATTTTCTCATCTTTCCTCATCGGATGACTCATCGAGTTCTTTCTAAGAGTTCTAAGGGCAAGATCCTTATGATTCCTAGGTTTAGACAAAGAAAACTCATAAGTTTGTAAGGCACCAACTAACTCTTCTATCCTCAAGGTCTCCAAATCAGTGCATGACTCAATGGTTGTTACCTTCATTTTGAATCTATCTAGGAGTGATCTCATAACCTTTCTCACAATCTTAGTGTCAGAAACTTTATTTCCTAGATTTATCATGGAGTTTCTAATTTCACTAAGTTTACCAAAGAAGTCATCAAAAGTCTCATCTTCTAACATTTCAATTCTTTCAAACTTAGAAACTAACATTTGAAGTTTTGTAGCTTTAACAAGATTTGTTCCTTCATAAGTAGTTTCTAGAATCTCCCAAGCATCTTTAGCACTATCACAATTTGAAATTCTAGAGTGCTCGGTTGTGAAATAGCTAAGAACAGTGCATTCATAGCTTTGTCATTCGCCACACGAGATTTGTTTTCAGCAATAGACCATTCATTTGTCGGCTATACGGAGTTTGAAATCCAGATTCAATAACAGACCAAGCGTCTATTGATTTTAAGAAAAATCTCATCGGGACTTCAATAGCCATAATTAGTTCCATCAAAATTAGGCACAGAATTAAGGGTTTGAGACATGTTAGAAAACAAACAAGGATCACACTCGAATTTAATCCAAACAAAGTGAACCGCTCGATACCAATTGAAAAACCCTAAGCAGATAAATATCACGGTTTATGCGGAATTAACGGATATTTAAATCTAAGCAAGCAATCACCAAAATATGAAAAATCAGACACAAAGGATTTTGGTGGCGAGAGAAACCTTTTAGAAACAGATCTAAAAGTAAAACCTCTCTTGAAGCGACCAAACCAATCACTATCAAAAGATTATCTAGAGATTACAGACACTAGGAACACTTACAACCCTTTGCAAGACCTTGGCTCTGTAAGATCGACAACCTCAACTCGTCTCCTTGCTCACAATCTTCTTCAACGTGATTCTCCTTTACGGACCCTCCCGATCGACTTCTCAATTTACGCTCACAAACAAACTAACAAAGATCCTCTAAGAGGAACAATAAGGCTCACAATATTTTTCTCTTTAATTCTGACCTCTCACGAACTCTTTGGGGTGAAAATCCGTACCTCTAACATTCTATAGAGGTGTATTTATAATAGCCCCACAAACCTAAACCTAGGACACAGTTAGAATCCAAATAAAAGCGCTACGGTGAGGTAGCGTCGAGACGGGAAGATTGGCCGTCGGACGGTCCTGAATATACATGGATGATGGCCGTGAAGGTTGGCGTTCAGACGGTCATGATGGCGTCGACGGTCACTATTCTGATGTGGAAATTTCTGAAGTTTCCACCGCTTTCTTCGTCGCATTCTTCAATCTTGTGGCGCGTTCAGGCGTCGAGCGGGCTGCGACTGCGAATGGAGCTCTCGAGTTTTAGTATTGAAGTACTTGATTGCATCCGTGAGCGGCAATGAATCCGTCAAGCGCTTGGCTTTTTCTTTTTCATTTTGATCACGAAACTTAGCCAATACTTCAAACTAACAAAGTGGACATTAATAAGCTACTATCGGCGTTGACTCTCAAAGTCGTGACGATAATCTTATACCTTTTTTTTTAAGAGTATATTAATATACATATATGCTATATATTAATTGGGTTATATATATAGTCATTAATATATATATTTGAAGGTATGAAGGGTTATATATATATAATTTATTTAAAAAATATATATATAGTAACGTGGCATATATGCCACGTTGTCATTTACTAACTTGGTATGCCACGTTACCAACTTATTATTTTATTATTTTATTTTTTTTAATATGAAATAATATATATACTTAATATATATATATAGTAACTTAATTAAAAAATAAAGTCCTCTCTAAAAGTTTTTCTCTCTCTAGGGTGAACTGGTAGGGAGGGAAAGTCTCCACTGTCTTTGTACAGTTTTGGAGTTGTCTGTACGATATGAGTGAGGGTGTGCGATCGGAGATGGATGGGGAACTTGAGCGAATGTGTAGTAAGATCTCTCTATCGGAGGGGGAACAGGCTGGCATTAAGATTTCTAAAGGTGATGTTGCTGATATAAAGGAAAAAGGGGAGCACTGTCTGGTAGGCAAAATTTGGTCGGAGAAACAGGCTAACAAGGAGGCATTTCAGACGGTGCTTTCACAACTATGGCGTCTAGTGGGGCATGTGATTTTCACTGAACTTCTAGATAATGTGTGGCTCTTTGAATTTACTGATGGGGATGATAAACGAAGAGTTCTAGAAGGCAGGCCCTGGTCGTTTGACCGGCATGTGATAGCTCTAGAGGAGTTTGATGGGACGACACCACCTGCACAATTCAAGTTTCAATACTCTCCCTTTTGGATTCAAGTGCATGATATGCCTTTATTGTGCATGACAAAAGGGGTGGGTGTTAAGATCGAGGAGTCCTTAAGAGTGGTTGAGGATGTGGATGTTGCCGGCGATGGTATAGGGTGGGGTCGATGCCTTCGAATTCGGGTTCACATTGATTTGTTTAAACCTTTGGGGCTTGGAAGAGCGTTGGATCTTGCGAAGAAATCGGTTTGGGTAAATTTTAAGTATGAGAATTTGTCCACTTTTTGTTTTCGATGTGGTCGTCTAGTGCATGAGAAGAATATCTGTCCTGTTAGGCCAAAGTAGAAACGTCATGGGGAGGAGGGTGTGAAAGAGTGGGGGACTTGGTTACGGGCTAATCATCTGCGAAAGAGAAGGTCTGCGACTGATGCAGGGGACGATGATTTTCATCGTTCTCCGATCAGGCATGACACAGAGGGTGGTTTCCGGCAGGATTGGCATGAGGGAGGGGTGGACAGCGTTTTTTCAGGAACCGTCAACAATAATCGTGGACGGGTTTCAGTTGAGAAAACGTGCTCCAAGGGAAGTGGAACGATCATGCACTGTCTAATAGGGAGGAATGGCGCTATCCTTGGAGAGTCTGAGGATTGTGTGTGCATGGGGGAATCTGAGGAACGTGGGTGTGGGTCAAAAAGGAATGGGTTGGGGGTTACAGAGCAGTTGAATAATGGAGGTGTGGGTCAGTTCACTCCCGTTTCTACGCTGCTGGGGGATTGTGATCATGCTGTAGTGGTGGGGGCCAATCTGACTGAGGAGAAGGAAGCGGAGGCCACGTGTGCGTTGGGGGTTAAACAGCAATTGATTAAGGGGGCGTGGGCCAGTTGACTCCTATGCGTATGAGAGTCCATGATCATGTGGTGGTGGGGTCAGCACTGAATGCAAATAGGGATATGGGGGCCACTGGTGAATCGGGGGTTAAACAGCAGTTGCTTGCGGGGATAGTGGGCCAGCTTAATCCCACTTCTCCGCTGATGGGAGGCCACAATTACATGATGGTGGGGCCAAAACCGAATGCGATGGAGGCTCTAGGGTTCACGTGTATGGAGTTAATAGAGGGTACTGTTATGAAGGCTAATGACGTGGGGGAGGTTGGTTGCATCGTGGAGTGTGATATGGCAAAAAATGTGGGGAAGTTACCAATATTGGATGGGCAGTTACAGGATGACCACGCACGTGTTTGTTCTCTGAAAACCTAGAAGAGGAAGGCACGCGAGAAGGCTGAGAGTGCAGTACCTCTACCCCGATCTCCAAAAGGCAAAAGGAATGCAATTATTGCAGCAAAGAGTGGAGGCGGGAAAGATGTTGTCAAGCGATTCAAGAGGAGACGGGTATATGGGGCAGATGCAACCCCAGAGTTGGCGGCGGCTGGTGTACAGCGCCGCCAACAATAATGAAAATCTTAAGTTGGAACTGTCGAGGGCTTGGGAACCCTTAGACAGTTCGTGATCTTTGCCAACTGGTGAAGGAAAAGAGACCCAACTGTTTGTTTTTAATGGAAACAACGAGTAGTAAGATGAAAATGGAACATTTACGTGTACGAATGGGATTTGAGGGTTTATTTGTTGTTGAACCAAGGGGACGTAGTGGGGGGCTTGCTCTGATGTGGAAGGTTGGGGGCGAGTTTAAGAAACAGAATTTTACCCGCAGGCATATAAATGCCATTGTACGGCCACAAGGACGAGGGATACTTTGGCGCTTCACGGGTTTCTATGGGCATCCAAATCCAGCAAAACAGTGTGAATCCTGGGATTTACTTACTCATCTCAAAGATTTCACTCCAGAACCTTGGCTCTGTGTGGGGGACTTTAATGAAGTGGTGGCGCAGAGTGAGAAAGTAGGCGGGAATTTACGGAGGGAAAGTCAAATGGATCAATTTCGCAGTGCTTTGGGGGAGAGTCAACTGAGTGACTTGGGCTTTAATGGTCCAAAATTCACTTGGACTAATTGTAGACATGATGATGGTTTTGTGCAGGAAAGATTGGATCGTGTTGTTGCAAACAAGGCTTGGTGTGAATTGAATCCAAGACGGGAGGTGGATGTTTTAGCTGCAAGGTCTTCAGATCATAATCCTCTTCTCATACGACTTTTGGAAGAGGATGATACTCGGGTACATTTTCACCGTGGATTCAAATTCGAGGCAAAATGGTTGTTGGACGAGGAGTGTCAACAGGTAATTCACCAAGCATGGACTGAGGGGTCTTAGGGATCCACAACTATGCAAACAGCTATGGGGAAGCTTGATCACTGCCAGACAACCCTTGTCAATTGGAGTGGCCGTAAGTTTGGCGATACGGAGAAAAATTAAAGAGAAAACCAAACTTTTGGAGGCGCTGCAACGTACGGAAGGTCCAAGTAACTGGGAGGCTATTAAAGTGCTACAAGGTGAAATTGAATTCTTGCTAGAACAAGAAGATATCAGGTGGAAACAGAGGGCCAAACAGAGCTGGTATCAGTATAGGGATCGCAATACCCCTTTTTTCCACGCTTGGGCAAGCCATCATCGAAAAGTCAATCAAATGTTGAGAATCACTGATGATGAGGGGCGGGTGTGGAAGAAGCAAAAGGAGATTGGAGCTGCTTTCACGAGATTTTTTCAAAAGCTCTTCACCACAGATGAGCCGACTGGTATTGCAGATTGTTTGGATGCTGTTGAACCACGAGTTACGGATGAAATGAACACGTTGCTGCTCCAAGAATTTACAGTGGGGGAGGTTGACGTTGCTCTCAATCAAATGCATCCGTTGAAATCCCCGGGCCCGGATGGTTTTGCAGCTTGTTTCTATCAGAGTGCCTGGCCAACGGTGAAAGAGTAGGTATGTCATGCTGTTTTGGGGTTTTTGAATGATGGTTTATTTGATGCTGAATTAAACAAGACACATATTGCCCTTATTCCCAAGGTTAAACATCCATTGAAGGTGACAGACTATCGCCCTATCAGTTTATGTAATGTTTTATATAAACTGATTTCAAAAGTGCTCACTAACCGGCTAAAAAAGATATTGCCTTCTATTATCTCTCCCACGCAAAGTGCTTTTATCCCAGGGCGCTTTATTACTGATAACATTTTGATTGCTTTTGAGGCCCTTCATACGATGAACGGGCGACTAAAGGGCAAAGATGGCTTTATGGCGCTTAAACTGGATATGAGCAAGGCGTATGATCATGTGGAGTGGGATTTCCTTGAGGCCATTATGAAGAAGATGGGGTTTGCTCCTCGATGGGTGCATCTTGCCATGACATGTGTACGGACGGTGACTTTTTCGGTGTTAATTCATGGATGGCTTTATGGACATATTGTTCCAACACGTGGGATAAGGCAAGGAGATCCTTTGTTGCCATATTTTTTCATTTTATGTGCAGAGGGGTTGAGTGCACTTCTACATAGGGCAGCGGCTAATCGATGGATTACGGGGCTTCCTATTACTCGAGGAGGGACACGGTTGAATCACTTATTTTTCGCAGATGACAGCCTCTTGTTCTGTAAAGCTAGTATTTTTTAGTGGGGTTGCATTCAACAGATATTATTTCTTTATGAAATGGCTTCGGGGCAAAAGATAAACAAAGAAAAGACTGTTATTTTCTTTAGCCGGAATACTCATAACGATGCTAAAGCCCATATCTTATCTGTTGCCGGTGTGAGTGCTATCGGGTCGTATGAGAGGTATTTGGGGCTTCCCGCGCTAATTGGGAAATCTAAGCTTGGGGCTTTTAGTGCTTTAAAGGGCAAAATATGGGATCGATTAAATGGGTGGAAGGAAAAGTTTCACACAGTGGCAAGGAGGTGCTCGAAAGCGTGTATCAGCAATCCCCACATATACTATGAGCGTTTTCCAGCTACCTAAAACACTTTGCAAAGATATTAACTCAATGATGGCACGATTTTGGTGGGGCCATAAAGGGAATGACAAGCGAGTTGCTTGGATGAGTTGGAAAAGATGGGGAAGAATAAAGCTAAGGGTGGAATGGGGTACCGGGATTTGGAAAGTTTTAATTTGGCGTTGTTGGCAAAACAAGGGTGGCGTCTAGTAACAAATCCGGAGTCCTTGGTGGCTAGAATTTTCCAAGAGAAATATTATGGCGGTGAGTCATTCCTAAATTCTAGATTGGGCAAAAGACCGTCTTATGCCTGGAGGAGTATCTGGAATGCAAAGAAGTTGTTACAAGAAGGGTTGCTGTGGAGGGTGGGAGATGGAAAATCTATTCAAATTTGGGGAGATCGGTGGATCCCATCTCCAACATCGTATACTATCCAGTCGCCCATAAGGATCCTTGACAGGGGAGCATACGTGAGTGATCTTGTAGATAATGCAACAATATGGTGGAATATTTCCCTAGTGAGAAGTATTTTTACTGAAGAGGAGGCGGCCATGATATGTAGTATGCCGATCTGTCCACAACGTCAGCAGGATCGACTAGTGTGGTTGGGTACACAGAATGGAGTTTTTTCTGTGAAGAGTGCTTATCATATGGCTAAAGAGATATTTGATTGTTCACGGGGGGAATGTTCCACTGTGGATCCACAACGGCCCCTATGGCAGGCTGTATGGAGCGTCAAGGGCCCTAAAGTGGTGAGCAATTTTTTGTGGAAAGCTTGTACTGTTATTTTGCCGACTATGGCTAATCTTCATAAAAGGGAATTATGATGATTCTTTGTGTCCTATTTGCGAAGGAGGAGGAATCGATGGGGCATATTCTATGGAATTGTCCCTCAAAGATAATGTGGTCCGTTGTCAATGAATTTGAAATGTCCAATTGTTGATGCGATTTTATAACCATTTTGGGATCTTGCATGAAAGGCTTGGGAAGACGAATTACAATTGATGGCGGTGGTAGCCTCGATCTGCTCCGACGGAATACGGTTGTGTTTTTGGGGTGTGTTTTCTTCACCGTAGAAATAGTTCGTAAGGCGGCACACTTGATTATTTCCGGAGGTCGACGAAAAGGCAAAGACGACCAAAACATGAGGAAGTTCGTGGTGACGTGGCAAAAACTGGTGCAGGTATTGTGAAAGTGAACTGGGACGCATCGTGGATAAGGAGAAGAATGTGATGGGTATGGGGATCGTGGCGCGTGATTATGAAGGAAAGTTTCTTGCAGCCTTTGTGCCTCAACGGTACACTTGATCCTGCAGCAATGGAAGCCATGGCGGTGGAAGATGGTGGAATTTCGCATCAATATGGAATTTGGAAATGTCTGGTTGGAAGGTGATTGTTTGGAGGTGGTCAACGCTTTGAATTCGGTGAATCGGTTTGGGGATGGTATGGATCGCTAATTAATGATGCAAAGATGCTTCGGATCAACTTCAACGGTGGAAAGTAGTCCATGTGCCTAGAACTTGTAATAGGGTTGCCATAAATTGGCTAAGTCAAGACTTACGGTAGTGATGAGGTCCTATGGAAAGGGACATCCCATCGTGTGTTCATGGAGATATTACATCAAGCGGGTCTACCTTTTAAATGAAATATTGAATTCTTTCTTCAAAAAAAAAAAAAAGTAACTTAATTATTAAATATTTTTCTATGGATTATATATATATATATGTATATATATAGTAACCCTAGATTTAATTAACCCTATATATATGTTCCCTAGATACATATTTAATTATAACCCTTAATTAATTAAGTTACTCTACAGGTCAACTGGGACGCTACAACCACAAAAAAACAGTATGGACCGAGTGGGTGTTATCATAAGGGATGGGACGGGAACGGACCAGTGATTGCTGCTCTCTGTAAAACCCTTATGGCCAATTGATTGTTCAGACGATCGATTGAATGTTTAATTGATTAAATGATCCTATCACGATCAATCATATTAATGTACTAGAATCGATCGATTGATCTTATCATGATCGATTAAGATAATGCACTAAGAGTAATCGGATATTCGATTAAACATTCAATTGTGTCAAATTGGATCGATCATTTGATTATATCACAATTGATCGAACTAATTTACTATAATCGATCGGATGTTCGATCAATCATTTGATCCTACTACGATCAATCGAACTAATTCATTAAGATTGTTCGGATGTTTGACCAATCATTTGATCATATCACGATCAATTGAACAAATTCATTAGGATCAATCGAATGTTTGATTGAACATTTGATCTTATCACGATCAATCGAACTAATTCACTAGGATCAATCGATCATTTGATCATATCACGATTAATTGAACTAATTCACTTAGATCAATCGAATGATCGATCGAACATTTGATCCTATTATGATCAATCGAACTAATTCACTAGGATCTATCGAATGATCGATCGATCATTTGAATATATCATAGTTAATCAAACTAATTCATTAGGATCGATCGGATGTTAGATTGAACAGTTGATTCTATCACGATCAATTGAACTAATTCACTATGATTGATCAATCATTTGATCATATCACAGTCAATCGAACTAATTCATTAGGATAGATTGGATGTTTAATTGAACATTTGATCTTATCACGATCAATCGAACTAATTCACTAAAATCGATTGATTATTTGATCATACTACGATCAATCGAACTAATTCACTAGAGTAATACTATTCGTAAGCATTTTTGTGAATTTGTCCACAAAATGGCTTGGTTAACCAACTCAGGTTAGTCGACCTTTTAATAAAAAAATTAAAAATTAAAAATTTGAAAACTCATTCCTTTAGTTTTAGGCTTCTCTTCATTTTCCCCCTCCACAAATGCTCCCGCCCTCTCTCTCTCCCAAATTCCCCCACCACCTCCACCCACCACCACACCAGCCACCACCAAGCAGCTCCTCCGACCACCACCAATTTGACCCACCACGAAGGCCGAACGTCGACCATCCGGCTGATCTCTCTCAACCCCACGCGATTTGGTCGCCTCCGCCCCTCTCCTCCTAACCCTTCACACGCTCTCTCTCCCCCAACCTTCCGCCTCTGCCCACCATCAACCACTTCCGACACCGAAGTGCCACCCACCATCGGCGACGCCCACCACAGAATCAGCTCGAAATCTAGCAACGACGCCCACCGACAACGCCCACCATCTGATCAGAGGCTTGTTTTGTCAAGATCCGTTCTTTGCAACTGATTTTGTGAGTAGAATTTTGAAATGGGATTTTTCATGGTTTTACTGGTCGTATACCATTCTTTTCGATTATAACATCTAACATGGTTTAAGAGATCTTGATAGTGCCTTTTGTGTTTGATTTCTAAAGAGGGATGAGATTTTGAGGTTATTCAAGGTTTTGCTACATCTGTCAAAATCCCAAATGCGCAGTCTTTTTTTTTTTTTTCGTCTCTCTCTCTCACTGCCGCTCTTCACATGAGCCACCCAGATTTTGGGTTTAAGATGATTTCATTATATATGCATGGGTTCCTGCATAAATGGGTTTAATTATTTCTTCTCTGACAAATGGGTTCAATTTCATTATATAGCTAAGGTTTTGATGCAGTATAGAATTTGTTTAGCTCTTCTTTCAGAAGCATTTGTTTTGTAAGTAGGTGCTGGCTTTTTGTTTGTTGTGTCTGTAAAGATGTTTATTTTCCTTTGCTGTTGTGTGTTGCGTGTTGTGTTCTAGAGGCTTGTTGTGCTTACTATTGTGTGTTCTAGGGGCTTGTTGTGCTTACTGTTGTGTGTTCCTTTGTCATTTGTGTTTTTGTTTTTGCATTCCATATGTTTGATGAAATTTCCATAAGAATGAGCTTCTTTAATTTGGAGTACGTATTTGTTACTGGGAGATGGTATACTGATTTTTTGTTTTATGTAGGGTGTGTAGTTGCTTCTCTAGGGCTTCTTTAAGACTTTGATTTTCACCAGTTGGTCTTGAGTTCTTCATTTCCATGTAATGAGATCATTTTTTGTGCTACATACATCTAAATTTCCTTTCATTTGAAATAATTCTGATTAGAATTTGCTGCAGCTGTAATTATGGAAAGGTTAGTATGATTATAATATCTACAAGCTAATGTTCTGTTTCTTTTTTTAATTTTGATTCTTTAGGTTTTTTGGGTTCTCTCATCTAGGTTTTGCTTAGTGATTTTTGCATCATTGGATTTTTGTGGGTTGATCTGTTTTGTGCTCAACTGGGGTTTTTCATTTTGATTCTTTAGTTTTTTTGGGTTCTTAATTGAATCTTACTTTGCAGAAAATATGTACTTTTTTGTGTTTTGGATAAGTCAGTATACATAAAATATATTCTTTGAAGCTAGTTATTTAATTTTTTTCATTTGCAATATTTATATGCCTTCCAATTGCATAAAGGGATAATATTTGATATAATTGCCTTCCATGTTACATATAGCCCATGTTGTTTAATATGCAAGTACCTATTTGCTCTAGTTACTTAGGTCTTGCCTTGAAAATCTGTCATTATACTTATTTGCTACAAACAACCTTGATGACACTTACTAGGCATAGGCGGAACTGGAAAGTAAATTGAGTGAAGGGTAATAGTTTCTACTTTGATTGGGCAAAATGAAAACCTTTTTGCCTAAATTTGGATGTTTAGAAAGTCAAAGAAGCAAAGAGCAATATTTGTTCTTTTTTACCTAAAAAAAAAAGACCCAGTCAGCCTATGAGCCCCCCTTGACTTCCAACCCTCTTACATGGTAATTTAATTCTTCTCGTATGTTTTGAATGGACTTCAATTGTTTGTTACCGGTAATTATACCACTCTTATGATGCGTAGTTAGGTAATGACTTTTGTAATGTGAAGGCAGGTGCAAAACTGTTCAAATGAGCCTGCAGCGTTCATGCATTTGTGTAATATGTTATGTCTACATTTGTTTTTTTTTTTTCAAATGATGTTAAGATGTCAAGACTTATTATTCTTGTTTAATCAAAGGAATGGTTTGGGTGTTTGATGAAATAACTGTGTTTTCAATTCAGGATTTTGGATGTTTGGATGCAATTTTTTTTTTTTTTTTTTTGATTCCTTTGTGTTTGTGGCTGGTTTTGTTTGTTAACCTACCCATGTGTTTGATGAACTCTTTGTGAGAAAATTTGTTGCCTTCAGAAAGGTTTTTTTTTCCCCTTTCATTTGTGTTACTGCTGCTATTAAAAAAAAAAAATGAATGAAAGAAAGAAAGAAGGAAGAAGAAAAAGAAGAAAAGGTGTCACTGCTGTTACATTCCTCATGTTTGATGAGATCTCCAGAAAAAGGTCTACAACAGTGAGTTTTTTTTTTTTTTTTTTTTTCTTCATTGGTGTTTATGTTTTTGCATTCTATATGTTTGATGAAATTTCCATGAGAAAGAGTTTGGTTTTAAAATAAAAACTCATATGATCAATTCAATTATTTGTTTCATCTTAATTTATTTCACAAATAATAGAATTGATCATTTGAGTTTATATTTTGACCCCAAGAATTTCCTATATTTTATTTAGCAAGTTTTTTGGGCTGTATTTTGAAATATTTGAGTGATATTAGCTAACTTTATCTCTTTCTTGGACTCTATAGGAAGGATGATTCAATGGAACACAACCTTACAGTGACAGGCCAATGGAACACAACCTTACAGTGACAGGCAAATTTAGAATGTGCCAAAGTACAAAGAATGAATATTATATCTCGTAACAAAAAGAGGAAATTAGTTCTCAATGATGATGATTATGTTTGATTTTTTGTACAAACAATTACAGGAGTTGATTGGTTGTATTTTGTAATTTATGAACCTTATGAATTGATTTATGAGTATTATATCTCCTAACAAAAAGAGGAAATCAATTCTCAATGATGATGATTATGTTTGATTTTTTGTACAAACAGTTATAGGAGTTGATTGATTGTATTTTGTAATTTATGAACCTTATGAGTTGATTTATGAACCTTTGTAATTTGTATTGAAGTTGGTTGTGTTTTGGTCTTGAACGATAATGTATTTTGTATAGAACAATGTGTTTGATGATTTACTTTTAATTTTTGCATTCCATATGCTTGATGGAATTACCACGAGAAAGAGCTTATTAGATTCATCTGCAATTTACTATTATTTGTAATTTGCAATCCTGTCCTTAAAATCAAACACATTTAACCGACTACTTTTCTGATTTACAATGAATCCATTTGATTTTAAAGTAATCTCAGATCACCATTGGATAGCTGATTGTATGTCGAAGTTTGCAAGAAACGCTGGAATTGGAAGGATAAAATAAATTAAGAATGAAATGGAACAAAAAAGAAATATTGTAACCTGCCACAATAATATCCATTAAGGGCCCGTTTGGGAGTGCGATTTCAATAAGTGCGATTTTAAAAATTGCATTTTAAAATTGTGTTTTTGAAATCGTTACTTTTTAAAAATCGCATAGGCTGGTAAAACAGCAAAAAGTACTTTTTTATCAATCGAGTGTTTGGGTAAAATTAGCATATAATTAGATTTCACCAAATAGGTAAATATTACCTTTTAAGTGAAATCGTAATTTTGGTTTAAATTCGGACTTTTTCAAATAAGCATCACCTAGTCAGCTTATTGAAATCGCATATTTTTCACGATTTTAAAATTTACGTTTTCAAAATCGCAATCCCAAACACTCCAAAATTGCGATTTGGTTTAAAAACGCAGATTATTTTTTTAAAAACGCACTCCCAAACGGACCCTAAGTGTGCTCGACAAAATAACACCATATTGGACACCTAACGGATGAAAACTAGAAGTAAACCTACCAAAATGCGATTTACAAGAAATTTGGGCGTATGAGCATTGACAAGGTTCAAAACATATTTGCAGGTCTACACATATACATAGTGAGCATTTCTAACACTAAGAAATTGGTCCAAGATAATTGCCTCCAATGACCAGTGCCTAAAATCTCCAAATTGACAAGTACCATCTCCAAGCTGCAAATCTTACATCTGGAAATAAGAAATGTAACATTAGCTTGTAGATATTATAATCATACTAACCTTTCCATAATTACAGCTACAGCAAATTCTAATCAATTATTTCAAATGAAAGGAAATTTAGATGTATGTAGCACAAAAATGATCTCATTACATGGAAATGAAGAACTCAAGACCAAGGTGAAAATCAAAGTCTTAAAGAAGCCCTGAGAAGCAACTACACACCCCATATAAAACAAAAATCAGTATACCACCTCCCAAAGAACAAATACGTACTCCAAATTAAAGAAGCTCATTCTTATGAAAATTTCATCAAACATATGGAATGCAAAACCAAAAACACAAATGACAAAGGAACACAAAACAGAAGCACAAGCAGCCCTAGAACACACAATAGTAAGCACAACAAGCCTCTAGAACACAACACACAACATTAAAGGAAAATAAACATCTTACAGACACAACAAACAAAAGCCAGCACTCACATAAACAAATGCTTTCGAAAGAAGAGCTAAACAAATTCTATATCTGCATCAAAACCTAAGCTATATAATGAAATTGAACCCATTTGTCGAGAAGAAATAATTGAACCCATTTATGTAGGAACCCATGCATATATAATGAAATCATCTTAAACCCAAAATCTGGGTGGCTCGTGTGAAGAGCGGCGAGGTAGAGAGAACAAAAAAAAGACTCATTTGGGATTTTGACCGATGTAGCAAAACCTTGAATAACCTCAAAATATCATCCTCTTTAGAAATCAAACACAAAAGGCACTATCAAGATCTCTTAAACCATGTTAGATGTTATAATCGAAAAGAATGGTATACGACCCAAAAAACCATGAAAAAATCCCATTTCAAAATTCTACTCACAAAATCGTTGCAAAGAACGGATCTTGACAAAAGCCCTCGATCCGGTGCCCAATGTGGCGTTCGACGGTTCTTGGATGGTGGGCGTCGTTGATTCGAGCTGATTCGTGGGTGGGCGTTACGATGGTGGGTGGCGCCGGTGCGAAGTGGTTGATGGTGGGTGGCGCTCGGTGCGAAGTGGTTGATGGTGGGCGAAGGTTGGGAAGAGAGAGCGGCATGTGAAGGGTTAGGAGGAGAGGGGGCGGAGGCGACCAAATCGTGGGGTTGAGAGAGATCGGCGGATGGTCGTTCGCCTTCGTGGTGGGCGGCGGAAATTGGTGGTGGTGAGGAGCTGCTTGGTGGTGGCGGTTGTGGTGGTGGGTGGGAGGTGGGGAATTTGGGAGAGAGAGGGGGGAGCATTTGTGGGAGGGAGGAAAATGAAAAGAAACCTACAACTAAAGGAATGAGTTTTCAAATTTTTAATTTTAATTTTTTATTAAAAGGCTGACTAACCCAGTTGGGTTAATCAAGCCATTTTATGAACATATTCCGCACAAAATGCTTATGAATAGCATTACTCAATTCACTAGGATCGATCGATTATTTGATCATATTACAATCAATTAAACTAATTCATTAGGATCAATTAGATGCTTGATCTAATATCCAATAAATTATATAAAAGAAATAATGACATATTATCAGCTAATATGACTCTTTAGTTGACGTTCATAGTTAAACTATAAGCGTCGACATGTAGAGATCACTCGATAGTTTAAGTATTACTTTAAAAAAAAAAAAATTGTTAATGATTTATATTAGTCTATTAAAATTAAGTCCTATAGAAAAAGTAAATAAATTTTTTGGTCTATAATTATAATTATAATTTTTTTTTCTATTTTTAATTGAACTGTATATATATATATATATATATATATATATATCAGCATCGACCTGTGTATATATATACCATTTTTTAATTTTTAGATATATATTATTTATTTTCAATTGAACTCAATGGTTTTTTTTTTTTTTTTTAAAAAAATTATTCTTGCCCAAGAAAAAATCATATAAGCCTATCAATATTTTTTGTTAGCCTATAAAAATTAATTAATTTTTGTATTTTTTTTTTAATTTTTTGTTAAGAGTATTTTTGTGGACGCTAATACCCTATTATGAGAGTCGATTTTCAAAGTCGAGGCTGATAATAGGGTATTAGCGTCCACTTTTTGTGGATGCTAATAGTTTCAATTTTTATTTTTTTATTTTTTATTATTATATATAACTATTAGCGTCCACTTCTTGTAGAAGCTAATAGTCTTAGTTTTTATTTTTATTTTTTTTAATATAGGACTATTAGCATCCACTTATAGTGGATGCTAATAGTCTTAATTTTTTTAAAAAATTTATTTATTTTTTATATAGGACTATTAGCGTCCACTTATTGTGACACGGATTGTTTTAATTTTTAATTTTTTATATTGGACTATTAGCGTCCACTTATTGTGACGCTGATAGATTTAATTTTTAATTTTATTATTATATATGACTATTAGCATCCACTTCTTGTGGACACTAGCTAATAGTCTTAATTTTTTTTTTTTTTTTTATATAGGACTATTAGCGTCCACCTATAGTGGTGGACGCTGATAGTTTTATTTTATTTATTTTATTTTATTTTATTAGGACTATTAGCGTCCACTTATACTAGACGCTGATAATCATTTATTAGCGTTGATTAATGTCGACACTAATAATTTTTCTACATGTGATTTAATACCCGCCAGTGTATTAGCGTTGACTTATTAGTGGCCACTTTAAAGTAGACGCTAATACTCATATTTTGGTACAACTATTAGCATCGACTAAAGAGTTGACGCTGATAGTGTACAAAGTCAACGCTAATAGCTAATTATTAGCGTCGACTTCAGAGTCGATGCTGATAATATCGACGCTAATGAGCTTTTTTCTTGTAGTGTCACTAAGGCTATGATATATATATATATATATATACCATGTAAAAGTTTAAATATGTTGTGATTATAGACAATATTTCTATCTATAAAGTAATTGGTAAGTATACAAGTTGTACTTGAGACGAAACAGTCAACAACTATTAGAACGTGAATTCTTCACATCCTTATTTTGGCTGATATATCTTGATTCTTGATGTGCATGCATTGGTTAATTATTCTTGATGTGCATATATGCATTGGTTAAACATCACCCAATAGAGTGTATTGGGTGATGTGGATTGCTCTCTAAATATCTTCGAATAAATTAAGCTTATGTGCCGGGGATGTAACAATTGTGGGAGTCGTCCAATATACCAAAATATCTTTGCACCAAAAGTCAATGTTTCTTCCTGGCGGCTGATGCATGGGATCCAACTACTGATAATCTGATATGATAGCCACATGGTTTTGAAACTTCAGTGAAAGCAATTTGTGGTACAATTGATGGCGCTCCAATATTCCCAGTACTTTTCTTCTTGTCTTCTATTTGGTCTGGCTGTTAAGGTATGCAGAAGATCCGAAGTTGAGAAATTGCCTCAGGTCATGGAACTTACATCTTATAGATAGGAAACTTGCACAATTTGGTGGGATCGTTGTTGGGGACAAAATCTACTATGGGTTCCACCTCAAGCATCATGATCTCTCAATCATTATCTAAATGTGAGTAACCCATGAGGCCATGATTTATTGACCACTCTTTGTTAATTATCTCTATCTATAAAAAACTTATTCAAAGTTGAGAATTCTAAGAGGGATTTAGGCTATTATATATATATATATATATATGGGGTTTGCTAAATTTCATATTTCTCCTGCTGTTTAATCTTATATATAATATGATTTAATAAAAATAAAATTATAATCTTGTTTTTTCTTTATGATTAATTTTATGAGTTAATAATTAGGTTTAATGTTTTAAAAACTTGTTTTGGATTCAAATTAAAACCTAAGGGTGGAAGGTTAACCTTTGGGATGATATCATCCAAAATGGATTTGATCATCCTAAATTTGATCTTAATGCCTCAATTTTGTTGTTAATGCCTCACAAAGTTGTTAAAACCTTTTTTCTTAAATCATGTTTATATAAAGCATTTTCCTATATATATATATATATAAATAAAAACCTTTTTTCTATATATATATAAAAAACCTTTAATTTTAGTTTAATTTATATATTAAAATTTTATTGGTATGAGAAAAAAGGTTCAAAGAATAATTAGTTGAAAAGTGGAGAAAGAGAAAGATTGAAGTGGAGAGAAAAAGATGAGAGATGTTAATGTTGGAGAGAGAGAGAGATGGAATGAGAGTGAAAGACTTGAAGAGAAAAAGAGAGAGTGGAGAGAGAGGAAAAGGAGAGAGGAGAGGGAAACATATGAATGGATTCAAGATATGAGAAAAGAAAAAAGTTAAGAAGAATAATTACCTCAAAGTTGAATTTTTATGCCAATAGATTTTGTTTTTGTTAATGTTGAAGAGTGGAGAAAGAGAAAGATTGAAGTGGAAAGAAAAATAGGATGAGAGATGTTAATGTTGGAGAGAGAGACGTGGAATGAGAGTGAAAGACTTGAAGAGAAAAAAAAGAGAGTGTGGAAGAGAAAAAGAGAGAGAGAGGGAAACATATGAATAGATTCAAGAGAGAGACGTTGAATGAGAGTGAATAACTTAGAAAAAAAAAAAGAAAAAGAAAGAGAGAGACATTGAGAGAGAGGATAAATGAGGGATAGAGAGAACAAAAATATGAACCGGTTAATTTTTAAATGTTCGGTTTTTAAAATAATGAGTTAAAAAATCAATTTAGTCTTTCTAAAAAAGAAAAAAAGGTTTACGCCGCATATTGCTTATTTGTTTCTTTATTTGATTTGGACATTAATAATGCTTAATTTATGAAATAATTTATATATGAAAAACTTTTGAAATAAAGTTAAATACCATTAATTACACTAATTTAATTTAATTTTTACTTTAATTTTAAAATTTAAACATATAATTTTCATTATAAGTTAAAATGAACTCTTTAAATAAAAAAATTAAATCTTTGTTCTTATAAGTATATATGATTTAAAAGGAATAGTATTAAGAAAAAAAAAATAGCAAGAAGAATACATGAATTATAATATAATAAACGCAATTAATGACGCTAATTAATGACATGTGGATTATATTGAAATATAATTAACACAATTAATGACTGATTTTTTTAAGAAAAAATTGGTTATATATATGACTTTTTTTTATTTTATTTTATATAATCCTAAATGTATTAATATACATATTAAATTGACTAAATGTATTAATACATGATAATTTGATTTATATTATTTATTTTCTTATTTGATTGGACATTACGTGCTATGCACAAAATTCTTCATTATAATTTCATTTTAAAAATTTAAACGATCACATCTTACTTTTAATTATAAGTTAAAATAAGTGTGAAAAAATCTATCACACATATTTTAATGAAAATACATAATAAAGGTTACTTATATACCAATACATTATTGAACATGTAATTTTTTTTTTTTTTAAGTGTACCAAACATGTACTTAATGAAAAGTATAAAAGGAAAAAAAAATGGCAAAAATGAAACTTGAATTTTGATTATCAAAATATTAATAGACAATTAGTAGGAAACTATAATATTGTTGATATAATACTTATTATATTATAATACAAATAAAATCCATAAAATTCTAATCATTTAAGAAAACACAGAGTAAAATAAACAAAATCTTCTCTATTCTTTTTAATACAAAATAAAACATGTGTTTCACTTAATATTTAATGCAATCAAATAAATTTCTTTCAACACTTTAAAAATTGCTAGAAAATTCGAGTAAATCACAAAAGCGAAAAAAAATCCAATAAAATATTCAAATGAATTAAAACATCAAATCTATTGGTATGATACCTATTATATTTCAATACAAATAAACTTTCTAGAGAAATAAACATAAAATAATCAATAGATTACCTCCAAGTTGAATTTTAGGCCAATAGATTCTATTTTGTTAATGTTGAAGAGTGGAGAAAGAGAAAGATTGAAGAGGAGAGAAAAAGATGAGAGATGTTAATGTTGGAGAGAGAGAGAGACGTGGAATGAGAGTGAAAGACTTGGAGAGAAAAAGAGAGAGTGGAGAGAGAGAGGAAAAAAAGGAGAGAGGAGAGGAAAACATATGAACGGATTCAAGGTATGAGAAAAAAAAAAAAGGTTAAGAAGAATAATTACCTCCAAGTTGAATTTTAGGCCAATAGATTCTGTTTTTATTAATGTTGAAGAGTGGAGAAAGAGAAAGATTGAAGTGGAGAGAAAAAAGATGAGAGATGTTAATGTTGGAGAGAGAAGAGAGAGAGATGGAATGAGAGTGAAAGACTTGGAGAGAAAAAGAGAGTGTGGAGAGAGAGGAAAAAAGGAGAGAGGAGAGGAAACATATGAACGGATTCAAGGGATTAGAAAAAAAAAAAAAGGTTAAGAAGAATAATTACCAAGTTGAATTTTTAGGCCAATAGATTCTATTTTTGTTAATGTTGAAGAGTGGAGAAAGAGAAAGATTGAAGTGGAGAGAAAAAGATGAGAGATTTTAATGTTGGAGAGAGAGAGAGAGACATGAATGAGAGTGAAAGACTTGGAGAGAAAAAGAGAGAGAGAGAGAGGAAAAAGGAGAGAGGAGAGAGAGGAAACATATGAACGGATTCAAGGTATGAGAAAAAAAAGTTAAGAAGAATAATTACCTCAAAGTTGAATTTTTAGGCCAATAGATTCTATTTTTATTAATGTTGAAGAGGAGAAAGAGAAAGATTAAAGTGGAGAGAAAAAGATGAGAGATGTTAATGTTGGAGAGAGAGAGATGTGGAATGAGAGTGAAAGACTTGGAGAGAAAAAGAAAGAGTGTGGAGAGAGAGAGAGGAAAAAGGAGAGAGGAGAAGGAAATATATGAATGGATTCAATGTATGAGAAATCGGTCATTAATTGCATTAATTATATTTCAAGAGTTTTCCATATTTAAACTATTAAATAAATTAAGTATTATTAATAGCCAAATCAAATAAGGAAACAAATAATATAAATCAAATTATTATGTAGTAATACGTTTAAGATTCTAAAAAAAAAAAAAAAAAGACATATTGTATATATATGTATAACTAATTTTTTTAAAAAAAATCAGTCATTAATTAGGGTCATTAATTACATTAATTATATTTCAATATAATTAATTATGTTAATTATATCTATATATCCATATGATGTCATTAATTACGTTAATTATATTATTATCCATGTATTCTTTTTTCTTTTTTTTTTTGGCTCATATCCATGTATTCTTTTTGCTAATTTTTTTTATACTTTTTATTTTAAATCATATATACTTATAGGAACAAAGATTTAATTTTTTTTATTTAAACAGGTGAGATATATTTTTATACGTCTTTTTAACTTATAATAAGAAAATGATGTGTTTAAATTGAGTAATGCAACAAGTCCTTCTTGTATCTATCTTAAGTTCATTTAAGAATGATGTGGCTATTAAAATCACTATTGGGCTTGTGATTGATCATTATTGGATTTCGATCAAATGATAATTTTAATAGCCATATCATTTTTGGATGGACTTAATTTAAAATTAAATTATAATGAAGAGTTCTTGTCTCACTTTTGGCGAACATTATAGAGGTGGTTCGACACAGCATTAAACTTTAGTAGCACGAGCCATTCGCAGACGGATGGACAGACAAAAGTTGTTAATCGAACTTTAGGTAATTTACTTCGATGTATTGCAGGTAACAATTCAAAGCAATAGGATTTGGCTTTAGCCCAGGCTGAGTTTGCCTATAACACATAAGCTATTTTGTATAAACCCAAAACTACCACTTCCTTATAACAAGTGATACAAACCATTAATTGCCTCGTCAACAGGGGAATTATTTGTTATTATTCATCAAGGAGTTTGACAAATTTACATGGGAAAACAAGAAAGAAAAAAAGACTAGTTTAATTCATTTGCGTAGGCGATAAGTAGGAATTGCAAGTAGATGCTTTGCTCTCGGAGTTGTAAGACCAAACTCCTCTGTCATGTCCAACTCATTTGGCTGCATCTTATCAGGAAGCTCCCAATCAAAGCAATGGACAAGTTGTGCCACCACTAGCCGAACTACAATGAGACCCAATTGCATTCCTGGGCACCCTCTTCTGCCGGAGCCAAATGGGATAAGTTGGAAGTCCCGTCCCCGGACGTCTATATTACTTCCGACAAACCTTTCCGAGAAGAACTTCTCTGCATCACTCCAAACACTTGGGTCTCGCCCAATTGCCCATACGTTTATCATCACTCTAGACTTGTGCGGTATGTGGAAACCATTGATTGTGCAATCCTCCGTGGCCTCGTGAGGTAGCAACAATGGTGCTGCTGGATGTAGCCTGAAGGTTTCCTTCAAAACCATGTCCAAGTATTCCAAGCTATCCAAGTCTAATTCCTCAACCATCCTCTCGAACCCCACCACATCTTCCAACTCCTTTTGAACTTTCTTCATTACTTGAGGATTCTTCATTAGTTCTGAGAGTGCCCACTCAATTACCGTCGCTGAAGTGTCCATTGATCCTGCAAGCATGTCCTGCAAGAAATTGACTGTTAGCAAAATTACTACCCTATTTGAAACAATACATGGAAGTAATTGTATGAACAATTACCAGAATTATAGCTTTGATATTGGAGCGTTCAATACGGTACTCAGATTCTTGAGATCCCATGAAGCTCAACATGACATCAACGAAGTCCTTGGTCTTATTTTTGTCCTGGGATTGGACATGTTCATCGATGATCTTCTCAAAAAAGTCATCGAAAACCTTACTAACAGCCTTCATCCGCCGTGTAAGCCCCTGAAGATCAAGGGGCGCAATGTAAGGAATATAATCACCAAGGTTAAAAGTTCCTGCCAGGTGCATGCCTTCTTGGATTACAGCCTTGAACCCCCTCTCATCAAGATCCTTGTCCATGTACTTCTTCCCAAACACCATACGACAACTCATATCCGCGCTGAGAGATGAAACCTTGGCACTCAGATCAACAGCAACAAAATCGCCGGCAGCCTCTTGAACAAACTTTATCAAAAGGTCAAGCTCTTCTTTTCTCATGCATTTGAAAGAACTGATCTTATGATTGCTAAGCAATTCAAGAGTGCACATCTTACGTATGTTGCGCCAATAAGAGCCATATGGAGCAAAGGACAAGTTCCTTTGCTCGTAAGAGACGTGCTTTGCCGCCTCAAGAGCCGGTCTACTAGCAAACACCAGATCATGTGCTTTAAGGAACTGCTCAGCAGCCTGAGGCGATGAGACAACAATGGCAGGCACCAAGCCTAGGCGCAAGTACATGACGGGGCCATGTTTTTGGGCAAGTTGATGCAGATCGCGATGAGGCAATTCCCCCAACATATGAAGGTTCCCAAAGAAAGGGAACCCTCTTGGACCCGGAGGTAATTTCTTCTTGTTGTTGCTGATTTTCCATACCCATTGTCGCAGCAGATAAGCAAGCATCACCAGTGCGGCTATGGTCCATGTCCAAGCCATGGCTGAGCTCATCGATCAGTGGGTGTCTAAACTCTAATATTGTAGTGCAATTGCAAGTAGAGAGAGTATTAATGAATTATCCAGAATTTGTAGGCGAAGGAAAAGAACAAAACATCTTTTGTCAAATCCGATATCATGGAATTAAGGGTGATAAATGGATTAATGGGAAAACTCCACAAAGGCGGCTAAGAGCGTATCCACCTCGCTAGCTTAACATTTTAGATAGTATGAACGGTAAATCTTGGCTTAACTATTTTAGCAGAAAAGTTAGTAAGATGTTATACGGCTTCACTCGGTGAATATAAAAAAAGTTCAAATGATTTTTTAAAAAATTATGGGAAAACTGTAAAAATTTCAGCTGTTTATCTTAAATTGAGATTAAAATATTAAAGTGGTTTGTAAAACTATCAAAGTGTGTCAAAACTACCCTTTGTTTTATAATATTCCTATAATACTCTTATTCTTTAAAAAATGGAAATAAAAAAATTAGTTCTCTTAAGTCTGTTAGTTGGGCCCAATGGTTCAACCTAGGAATTTTTCTGTATCTTATTCCTATGTTGGTGAAGAGGGCCTGACACAGCTAGGCTTGATTATTCCTCGTGACTCCGTGGCCTTGGGCTGGTTACTTCAGCCCCTCCCCCTCCAAGTACAATGAGTTTTGGCGCAACCCATTATATAATTTACACTTAGGTCATGTTTGATTTTGCGTTTGAAAAGTTTAAGAGTGTTTTTAACATTCAAAAAATCTGTTTAAAGAAAAAAAAAAAGTTAAAAATACTTTTGAAAGTTTAGATTAAATCTTGACCTGACTTAAAAGTAATTTATAGAATTAATACTCTTGGAGGAGACGAGTAACTACTAATTCAATAAAAAGGACAACTAGCTCTAGGACAATGAATAGCAATCACGATTTGGCCGAAGTGAGTAAGGAGTCATGAAGATTATAGCCCAAGGCCCAAAGCGAGCTAGAGGTGTTGGCAGAAGGCATGACAACAGCGAAAAGAAGGAAAGAATCAAGAATGAAAAGTAGAAGAAACAGATTCGGAGGCAAAAAGACAATCACAGCACAGACGCTAAAAAAAGATGGAGAAAATTGGAGCCGGTATGAACGTCTAATTGATGAAACTATAGCGGTTTTGAACTCTATTCACCACTAGAAAGGTCAGCTATGTCAAGCGAACTATAAAATAGCGTGGCCCACCTATTTGCAAAAGGAAGTGTTAACCACAAGGGAGGAATATGTTTTTACAGATAAAATTTTCCAATGTATTTATGATATTATTTTTGCCGAGTGTTGTACCTAAGTTGATTTCATATATATAATTCGTTCAACTTTTTTAAAAAATAAAAAATAAATGTCATATTAAAATTAACTTATATAGTCTTATATTCGAGTAATGTTATAAAGTTTTCTAGACTCATCCAAATGTAATATAACTTTTAAAATTACTGTTGAATTTAAGAGGTAATTTATTGACTTTTGATTTATTGGTAATTTTAAAAGGCACATCACATTTAAGAAGACTTATAACATTATCTTATATTCATTCAAACCTAACACCTAACACCTAACATAAGGACTGACAATTTCTTACATGACCTATGAACTCGACACAAATTGAATACAAAATTAGCGGGTTATAATTGAGAGGTTTTAATTCGTTTAATTAAATAAGTCGAATTAAGATGAATCTATATAATTTTATACTCATACTCGAACACAAATTACGACCTTATCCTTAGCCAAAAGGCTCCAAACTCAGAGTGGTCATCTGCATGTGGCATGAATTTGGAAATATGAAGAGGACACATGAGAAAACTGGTTTGATGCAACCAAACGTGCAATAAATGGGTGTTAAGAAAAAATTAGGATTAAATACCTAATACATCCCTACGGTTTTACAACTTTATTTTTCCTCCTATGATTTGATTTTATCATAAGAAGTCCTGTGATTTTGATAAAGGATTAAATTAGTCCTCCGTTAGCGTTAGTTGACTTAACGGAAGTCCATGTGGACAAATAAAATTTGACACATAAGTAACCACGTCATCATTGATGATGTGGCTATCTAATTAATTAATTAATTTTTAAAATTTAAAACACCACCACCCTTGGCACCAGGCCACCCCCCATCAGGGGCTTCATAGGGGCGGCCAAGCCACTCTATGGAGCCAAGGAGGTGGCCGAAACCACCCCCAATGGTTTCATTGGGCCTGGAGATGGACGAGGAGGGTGTCCCTCCGACCGCTTTCCGAGAGGTCTTCTTCCTCCAAACGCTCTCCCAGTCACTCTGCACGGTTCGCCACCTTTGTGTAGAGCACTGTGTAAACAAGCATGGCAAGCCACTCTATCTCGTCTTCGAGTACCTGGAAACCGATCTAAAGAAGTTCATCGATTCCCACCGAAAGGGCACCAATCTAAGGCCCCTGCCCTCGCACTCGTCCAAAGCTTCCTCTACCAGCTATGTAAGGGCGTCGCCCACTGCCACTCCCATTGCATTCTCCACCGCAATCTTAAGCCCCATAATTTGCTGATTGACAAGGTCAGGGGAATCCTCAAGATTGCTGATTAGGTGGCTACATCATCACTAATGATGTGGCAACTTGCACCAAGTGTCGAATTTTTATTCGTCTCCGTGTCAATCCGTTAAATCAACTAACAATCAACTGATAGAAGGACCAATTTAATCCTTTATCAAAACCACAGGAACCTTCTATGATAAAAATCAAATCCTAAAGGAAAAAAAAAAAATAAAGTTATGAAACCTCAATGGGGTATTAGGTATTTAACCTAAAAAATTAATTAAACATTTCTTTGAAACTTCTGTTCTTTTTTTTTTTTTTTGAGTTGTTGAAGGAACAAAACTTTCAAAAGAAATGCCAAATTTAATATCAATCTTTTTTTTTTTTTTTTGGCTTACAATGAAACATTAATTAATTATAGAATTTATATCAATAGGCATGGGAAGCCCAAAATTATTATATACTTAAGTTTTTTTTACAAATAAATCCTTGGGTATGTCGAACTCGGTAGTAAAATCCATCCGTCAAATTTTGTTAACTTTACCTTATTCAAAAAGCACCATTTAGGTCTCATTAAAATATTAATTTTTTAATTAATTTTAAAAATTAAAAAAAAAACGCATGGGGGTGGCGAACCACCCCACATGGCCTAAACCACCCTCTTTTTTAAAAAAAAAAAAAAAAAAGAAAAAAATGGGTGTGAACCACCCCATGAGGTGGCCACCATGGGGGTGGTGGCCACCCTTAGGCCATGGGGTGGCTCGCCACCCCTCGGCCTTAGTGAGCCAACCACCCCAATGGGGTGGCTCACCACCTTTCTTTTTCTTCTTTTTCTTTTTTTTAAACAAGGGGTGGCGAATCACCCCATGTGTTTTTGTGTTTTTTTTAGATTTAATTTTAAAATTAATTAAAAATTAATATTTTAATGAGACCTAAATAGTGCGTTTAAATAAGGTAACGGAAGTTAACAAAATTTGAGGATGGATTTTACCGAGTTCGACATACCCAAGGATTTATTTGTAAAAAAAAAAAGATATAATAATTTTGGGCTTCCACCCATGCCTTTTGATATAAATTCTTAATTATATTATAGGTTAAATATCAAATACATTCGAGTTTCACAACTTTATTTTTACCTCTTAAGGTTTGATTTTTATCACGGGGTCTCTATGGTTTTGATAAAAGACCAAATTATTTAGTTGATTAGTTAGTTAAAAGTCAATCATTGACACGTGAATCAATTAAAGTTAACATATGACAAAAACTTGACACACATCATCAATGCTAATTGTATATTAAATTGCCACCTAATTTTTTATTTAAAAAAAAAAACATATTACAAATTAAAAGTAAAACTGTGTTTTATTTTGTTTAAAACAAACAAACAAATAAATTTAACATTTAAACATAAAAATCATTGGGTTAAGAAGTTCCAATGAAAATCAACTCTAAGAAAAGGATTAACTTGTAAACCACGAACCCCACCCGAACCCCCGTCTCCGGCGTCACTCACCCTCACCAAGGCACACAGTTTCAAAGGGAGTGGGGCCTTTGAAATGGAATTTCTGCAGCTCTACTCGGAATGGCTTGCAGACTTGCAGACTCTGTTCCTTTTCATTGTGTTCCTCCGTTGCGCTTCTTTATTATCGTGCAAGCTGAAGGCATTTCACATGCAATTTGCTATCTATTTTAGAATATTCTATTTAGGCCTAAGAAATCTATATGGGTCCATTGGGCTGGTTATTCTGGTTGTGATGGCAACCACAAATATCTAAATTTGTACAAACATAATCAACTAACGCCAACTTTACCTTAATCTTAAGTAACACAGAGTCTGCAAGCCATTTCGAGCTGCAGAAATTCCAATTTCCAAAGGCCCCCACTTCCCTTCGAAACTGTGTGCCTTTGTGAGAGTGAGTGACACCGGGGATAGGGGTTGGGGTGGGCATGACGTCAGAGACGGGAGTTGGGGTGGGGTTCCTGGTTTACAAGTTAATCCTCTTCTTAGATTTGATTTTCATTGGAACTTCTTAACCCAATGATTTTTATGTTCAAATGTTAAATTTATTTGTTTGTTTGTTTTAAACCCCGATTAACAAAATAAAACTCAGTTTTATTTTAATTAATTTGTAATCTTTTTTTTTTAATAAAAAATAAAAAATAGGTGACAGTTTAATATACAGTTAGTATCGATGACGTGTCAAGTTATGCCACGTGTTAACTTTTAATTGGTTTACATGTTAATGACTAGACTTCTGTTAGGTCAACTAATGGTCAACTAATAGATGGACTAATTTAGTCCTTTATCAAAATCACAGGAATCCTATGTGATAAAAATCAAACCATAAAAAAAAAATAAAGTTGTAAAATCCTAAGTGAGTATTAGATATTTAACCCTATATTATATTAATTGTTCTGTCTTCCTTCGAACACCACCTAACAGTTGTTTTTGGACTTTCCGGTAAAATTGGAAGGACGGATTTACATGTTCCACAGGACATGGACAGACTCAAACACACTTAATTGTTAGTTGGAATAGGACTTTCTCTGGCTTATAATTATAATTTTAAAAGCAAAATATAAATGTAAAAAGAGGCAGGTTATACAACCATTTTTTAAGCCATTTTTTATAAATTCAATAAATTAACCATTATACTTGTAGATTTAGTGGTAGGTTCATTTTTTTACTATAAAAAATAAAAATGATTAAAAGATAAGAATATATATATAGGCTCTTTGGCATAGAAATCAGCTGATAATCTTAACATCATTGGGAGACGAAATATATTAATCATTTCTCTATTAAAAATAAATAAATTAATTAAAAAAAAAAAAGTAGGAAGAGTCTTCCTTCAAATTGGGTTAGAGAAATTTTCTCTAATCTATCCTATAAAAATGACATATGTCTCTTGAATATGTAAGATGCATATGTTTTTTTAATAGTAGGAATAAAGTTTGAATAAATTTATTAAAAACTACGTATAAATTTATGTCATTAAAAAAATGGACACATATTACTTTTATAGACTAAATTGGAAAAAATTATTTCAACCCAATTTAGAAGAAAACTTTGTCTTGTTTAACGTTACTCATCTCCAACCAGTGGCGGAGCTACATGTGGACCAGGGGAGCGGCTCCCCAAGAAGTTTAAAAAAAAAAAAAAAATTGTGAGGCCTTCAAAAATTTTGTATGGACGGGGAGCCCCACGGCTCCCCCAAGAAGTATATATGTTGACGCTGTGCAGCAACATGAGCCCATGCGAAGTTCCTATTATCAACGCCTCCTCCATCAGATACTCCAAGGCAGTCAATCAGTCATGTAGTCACTCGGCTCCAAGTCCACGGAATCTACCTCCACAGGTAAGGGCGCCTTGCTCCACGAGCGGTCATTCTGCAAGGACAGTAAAAGGAAATTCAGACAATGTTGTGGTTCAGATGAAATAAACAACGAAGAACGGGGTAAGGGCATACTTGGAAGGAGGAGAGGTGCGTGGTGTAGATGCGATTGGCAGAGGAGGCGAAGAACAGGCGGCTCCGCTCGATAAGAGTAGGATTTCTTCTTGACCTTCTTCCTTTGAGTTTAGTTCGAGTTTTGAAGGCAGGATCCTTTACGTGAAGACAGGATCCATCCTGTCGAACAACACCTGGAGGAATGCAGAGAGAAAAGCTCCACCCACCAATTCTGCAGCCATGTTCTCTGTTTTGGAAAGCTAAGAAAATGAAGGATTTATGAAGAAGGGAAGACTGGTGGAAGAGACAGCTATCAGCAGAGCTGCAGAAGTAGAGAGAAAACTGTTTGTGCTTTGTTCTTGCAAGATATAAAGGCGTGCTGACGAGAGCAAAGCACATGACTTGAGCTTGGGGGCAGGAGAAGCTACTGCAATGGTGGACCCAACTCTGGGAGACCTCCATGATAAATTTGACTCAAATGAGATAATGATAAGTCATAACACCACCGGTAGTGAAAAACTTAACAGACTCCAATAAACGTCTATTCAGAATAAATAGGAGTTCCCTTGACAAGAGGTGGAATAGATCTGACTAATAAACATTAATCAACCAAAACAGATATGTAACAAAACTTCAAGGACACAAAAATTTGGTTATGAAAAGGAAACCATTTAGAAAACTCTCTAAATGTAAAACATCTTCGGGACAGCCAAACTCAGAAAATCACTTCACTATAAAAGAATAAGAATTACAAGAAGTTCATACTTACAAAACCTTCGTACTTGACACTTCCTTGCATAAGTCAAGTGACCCGCTTGACTTCTACCGCTGTAGCCCTTTTCAGAACATCTGACACAATTCTTCTAAGTGATTTTCCTTCACCGAAACTCTGGTTGACTTCAAATTGTTAATCAATAACTTTTACTCTAAGAGAGATTCATACGCTCAATTCTGTATCTCTATATCTTTCTCTTACCTTTCTGTATTCAATCACAGAATACATACATAATACATACCAATAACCTAGTATAAATAGAAAAACGCATTGAAATTAAAGCGGCGGTGTCCGAACATGTATAAGGATGTGTCGGGACACAACTAGGGTTAAAACCAAGTGTAATCACAGTAAGCCTTTGATGTCGGACATATAAAGCTGTGTCCGGACAAGCCATGAATTTGGCACTCTCTAGAAATACTGTCCGAACCTTGATTCTTGATGTCCGGACAGGTCATGAAATAAGTGCTCCTGAAATGATGTCGGACCTTGATTCGGATGTCGGACATGTCATAAGATAGGTGCTCCACTGGAAATGATGTCAGACCTTGATTATGGGATATCGGACATATCTTCTAACATGCACTCTCTGGAATCCCGTCCGGACATGGCTTCTAGTGGACATGTTGCTTCAATTTCATCTGATACAATGCTCACCAATGAGCCAAAACCATAAACTAATGTAGGAAATCAAAAGCCGACTCGACACTAAACCCAAAACGAAAATCTGGTAAAAATAAATACGAAATAATAAAAATGGGCCAAAAATGTCACATTCCTTTGTACCTGGGAAAGCCAAGAAATGGGCTGCCAAAAAGGTTAATTAAAGACAGAAAATTAAAGACATATTATCTTATTGGTAGGTTGATTTGTCTTATTTTAACTCTTCGGTTCTACAACAATTATCGAACGAGCATTTTCAGGAATGAAAATTATTAAAACACGACCATGCAACAAAGTAGAGGATGATTTTCTTGCAAATAATTTAGTTCTCTACATTGAAAGGGAAATTGCTAAGAGCTTTGATTTAGATTCGATACTTGATGATTTTGTACTTCTAAAAGTATGTAGAGTGCAGTTCTAGATACTTTTTTTTTTGGGTATTTTTGTCTTTTGATGTAGTGCTAACATGTTATATTTATAATATATCAATTTGAGCATATATTTATAAATTTTTATAGATATTTTTTTGTAATGCATATATTGTGTGAATTACAATATTTTTTAGTTAGAGAAAATTTTGTAAGATGCAAAAAAAAAAATTTAACGGCCCCTAATATCAAATCTGGTTCGCCACTGTCTCCGATCGCCACCCTCCTCGCAAAGAGGCGAACTTTGACTGGATCTAAATCTAATACGCGGATATACCGCCTAAGAAACTATATATTATTTTAGTTTGACTGGATTCAGTTCATCTCGATAACAAATATATATTTTAGCTTCGTTATTCTTTGAAAATCATAAGTAAAATAATGAAAATAATGGAAACCTGGATTTCGAAGAAGTTTCGCATAAATTAGATTAATCGTACATAAACCTGGGTTTTAAAGTCACCCATTCTGGATTGCAGGAATTTATTTTGACGCTAATTAATGTTATTTACATCTCTAGCATTCAAGTTGAATTTTTAAAAATTTCTTTAAATTTAACTTAAAAAATTTACTTTAATTGATTTAGCTAGTCACTTTTAAAAATCACTAAACATTAAAAATTGGAAATTCTCATATTACGAAATTGTGGTCCGTCATTTTAAATTCAATGGTCTATAAAGTGCCAGTTACTTTTTTATAACCGATACACTAAATTTTGATTTTAAGTTGACTTTTGATTTGCTGAGGTTTAAATAATTTTATAGACCATTAAATTTAAACTGAAGGACCACAATTTCATAACATAAAAATCTTTAATTTTGAGTAATTGGAGAGGATGTCAATCCAAACAAAAGTTTTCATTCTAGCGTTACTCTTAAGTAAGATACTTAACTAAGTAAAATTCCCTACTTAATTTACCTATTAATTTTTCTTTACACATTTTATCAGTTTTTCTTTTTCCTCTTATCTACTTTTTTTAAAATATTATTATTTCTTTTGAAAAAAGAAGTAAAATTAGTTGTGATATTAAAATGATTTCAAATATATATATATATATATATATATATATATATATATGTGAGCTCGTCTCTATCTGTTTGGTCCATCTTTGTTGGTTGGTTCTTTTCTACTCCTCTTAATTATAGCTTTTTGTAGATCTACGTCGGAAGTGAAAAGACAAGGGTATCTCTTGCCGACGTTCTTTCTGGCTTGCAAAACTACCACTTCCTTGTAACAAGTAGTACAAATTTGTATGGAAAAACATTTATTTAGACAAGAAAACAAGTAACAACACTACAGTTTTCATTTGCTTAGGCGATAAGTAGGAATTGCAAGTAGATGCTTGGCTCTTGGAGTTGAAAGGCCAAACTCCTCCGTCATGTCCAACTCATTTGGCTGCATGTTATTAGGAAGCTCCCAATCAAAGCAGTGGACAAGTTGTGCCACCACTAGCCGCACTATAGTGAGACCCAATTGCATCCCCGGGCACCCTCTTCTGCCGGAGCCAAATGGTATCAGTTGGAAGTCACGTCCTCGGATATCTATAGTACTTCCGACAAACCTTTCCGGGAAGAACTTCTCTGCATCATTCCAAGCACTTGGGTCTCGCCCAATTGCCCATACGTTTATCATCACTCTAGACTTGTGGGGTATGTGGAAACCATTGATTGTGCAGTCTTCAATGGCCTCGTGAGGTAGCAATAATGGTGCTACTGGATGTAGCCTGAGGGTTTCCTTCAAAACCATGTCCAAGTACTCCAAGCTATCCAAGTCTGATTCCTCCACCATCCTCCAACCCCACATCTTCCAACTCTTTGAACTTTTTCATTACTTGAGGATTCTTCATTAGTTCTGAGAGTGCCCACTCAATTACAGTTGCTGAAGTGTCCGTTGATCCTGCAAGCATGTCCTGCAAGAAAATGATTGTCAAAATTACTACTCTGTTTGAAACAATACAAGCATGCAAGTTAATTGTATGAATAATTACAAGAATGATGGCTTTGATATTGGAGCGTTCAATCACGGTACTCAGATTCTTGAGATCCCATGAAGCTCAACATGACATCAACGAAGTCCTTGGTCTTGTTTTCGTCCTTCGATTGGGCATGCTCATCAATGATCTTCTCCAAAAAGTCATCATAGATCTTACTTATAGCCTTCATCCGTCGTGTCAGCCCCTGCAGGTCAAGGGCTGCTAAGGAATATAATCACCAATATTGGGAGTTGCTAATAGTTGCATGCCTTCGTGAATTGCAGCCTTGAATCCCCTCTCATCAAGATCCTTGTCCATGTACTTCTTCCCAAACACCATACGGCAACTCATATCCGCGCTGAGAGATGAAACCTTGGCACTCAGATCAACAGCAACACAATCGCTTGCAGCTTCTTGAACAAACTTTATCAAAAGGCCGAGCTCTTCTTTTCTCATGGGTTTGAAAGAATTGATTTTACGACTCAGAAGCAATTCAAGGGTGCACATCTTCCGTATGTTGCGCCAATAAGAGTATGAAGAAAAGACAAGCTCTTTTGCTCATAAGTGATGTGCTTTGCGGCCTCAAGAGGCGGTCTACTAGCAAACACCAAGTCATGTGCTTTAAGAAACTGCTCAGCAGCCTGAGGCGACGAGACAACAATGGCAGGCACCAAGCCTAGGCGCAAGTACATGATGGGGCCATGTTTTTGGGCTAGGCGATGCAGATCGCGATGAGGTAATCCCCCCAACATATGAAGGTTCCCGAAGATAGGGAACCCTCTTGGACCCGGAGGTAATTTCTTCTTGTTGCTGCTTTTCCATGCCCATTCTCGCAGGAGATAAGCTAGAATCGCCAGTGCGATTATGGTGCATGTCCAAGCCATGGTGGCATTACGGCTGAGCTCTCTGGTGTCTAGCAGGCAGGCTGAATATTTATCCATGAGAGACCTCCTAATTAAAACTGACAATAAATGGGCACGCGTGGTCAGGGCTACAAATAGGGGAGAATAAATGCTGGGGCCATAAATTATTGAGAAAATTCTTGTAGTGGCCCCGGAGGCCACCCTTTTTAATTGACCTGCTATGTCATCAGTGGTGAACCCTATCTAATGTCTCTGTCAAAATATCCTAGAGGCCAGTACAATAACTGCTCTACCTCTATATATATTACTACCTCCCTTGCTGTTGCTGCTGCACTAGGAAAAAAAGCAAAAGGGAGCAATTGGCATTGTTAACCTAATTTGACCTGGTCAAAGTCATATCAAAATCTCTACCTACCAACAAACCAAGCCTATCAATATTGAATCGTTTGGTGTTTACCCAAAACATCGAGCAGATTGCTAAGACTAAAGAGATCCTAGAAAGATATCAGATCTAAGAGACCTCAAGACCACTGCAACCAACATTTATCCTGAAATATGCTGAGAATATATACATATGTTTGTTTGGATCTGGTTATATGTTTCTTTGCTCAGTTTGTTCTTCAATACAGTATCCTGTATTTTGATATGGTATCAGAGCCCTTCTCAATTTTGTGAAGTTTGATTCCTCAAATGGCTCGATTATTCCTTCTTCTTCTTCCGCATTTACAAACACTTCAAGCAGTCAACCTCTTGATCCTTCTAATCCTCTTTTTCTCATAATGGAGAAAATCCAGCTATCAATCTTGTTGGTACTCCATTATCGAGAGGAGAACTATAGCACATGGAGTTGTTCCATGCAAGTTTCTCTTAGTGCTAAAATAAATTGTGCTTTGTCGATGGTTCCATGCCAAAGCCTTCACCGGGTGATAGTTCTTTTCGACTTGGACTCGATGCAATGATATGGTGGTCTCTGGATCCTTCACTTTGAAGGACATTGCCTCAACTATCATATATATCAAGTCATCTCGGGACATGTGGGATGAACTTAAGGCAAGCTATTCTCGGAGAAATGGTCCTCGAGTATTTCAAGCTGCAGAAGGCTATTGCTATTACTCGAGAAAATGCATCCGTAAGTCAATATTATACCAGACTTAAAATCTTATGGGAGGAACTTAACAATTAGACCTATATCATATGCAATTGTTGTAGTTGTGGTAGAATTAAATCTGTTCTTGAAATCCATGGCCAAGACAAGATTTATCGGGTTTTTAATGGGGCTAAATGATTCTTTTAGTCTTTGTTAGAGCTCAAATCCTCTTAATGAGACCCTTTGCCTTCCTTACACAAAGTTTTTCTCTTATAATTCAAGAGGAAAAACAAAGAGAAATTATGTAATTCTCTAAGCCAAAATTCATCCGCTTTTATGATCAATTCCATTCCTACTTCTATTTCCCCTTCCAATGTGAATCATGAGCCTACTGCCACAGCTTTTATGACCAAATCTACAGGGACCTAGATTTGTCAACAGAAACAATTATAGGAAAGATAAACCTATTTGTTCTCATTGTGGATTTATTGGCCATCTTTGTGGAGAAATGCTATAAGTTGCACGGTTACCCTCCACGGTCTCAAGTTTACGAGGCAAACCAGGTCTAGCATTCAACAAACCAGTGGGATTACGGTTTGCATGCTCAACAAATGAATCCTCAACTGTCTATGATCTACGGCAGATACAAGAATTTAATGGATATGCTGAAAGTATCCATTGCCATCTACGATCCCTGCACACTTTGCCCATTCGCCATTGGTGCATCGTTATCATCCATCTCTTAATCCAAAATATTCTGTTTTTTGCTTCTTTTGTTAATCTGGTTCCTCCTTCAAAACAACAAAACCAATCTTGGATATTAGATACTGGTGCAACAGACCACATGGTTAGCTCTCCATCCTTTTTTACTTCAATTACTGCTATAGTTTCAACATCATCCATTTACCTAATGTCACACACATTGGTACTATTAAACTTTGGACAATCTTACATTGAGTGAAGTTTTGTGTGTTCCCTCCTTTACCTTTAACCTCATTTCAGCTAGCAAACTTATTAAAACTCTAAGATGTTGTCTCATTTTTTTTGCTGGATATTGCTTTATACAGAATCTGCACCATTGGAGAACGATTGGGGTGGGTAAGGAGGAAGCTGGATTGTTTTACTTCTGCAAGACAACAAGGTTCCGATCGCTTTAGTCCTTCCTTTGAACAACATGTTTCTTTCAATTCCATCAAAAAGCCATCACTTGATGTTTGGCACTATAGATTAGGTCATCCTTCCATTTCTAGAATAAAGCTCTTACATGAGCATGTTTCGAAATTTCTTGTAATTCGAAAGTGTTTGTCCAATCTGTCCATTGGCAAAACAACATAAGCTCTCTTTTCTGTTAGCACTTGGTTTCAAAATCTCCATTTGATTTAGTTCATTGTGACATCCTTTGGCTACTAAATCAATAAATGGATCTGCTTACTTTCTTACCATTGTAGATGATTTTACTGTTTCACTTGGGTGCATTTGATGCAACATAAATCACAAACCAAATCCTTAATTCAAGCATTCTTTAATCTTGTTCAAACTCAAATCAAAAGTCAAATGCCTAAGGTCGATAATGGTCTTGAATTCAAAATGGATGACTTCTTTTCTGCTCAAGGCACCATTCACCATCTTAGTTGTGTAGAAACTCCACAACAAAATGCTATAGTTGAAAGGAAACATCAACACTTGCTAAATGTTGCAAGGTCTCTTAGATTTCAGTCACATCTTCCTTTGAAATTTTGGGGAGATTGCATTCTTACTGCAACTCATCTTATAAATAGGATTCCTACACCTCTTCTTTCAAATAAATCTCCACATGAGTTACTATTTTCTGCCATGCCTTCTTATTCTCATCTTAAGGTTTTTGGTTGTTTAGCATATGTATCAACTTTGTCTAAAAACAGAACAAAGTTTGATCCTAGAGCTATTCCTTCCATATTCATTGGATACCCTTATGGCATGAAAGGATACAAGTTTTACAATCTTCATAATCATTCTATAATCATTTCTAGACATGCAATCTTTCATGAAACCATCTTTCCTTATGCTTCCTATTCGGATCATACATCAACCCAACTGCATGATAATGTTTCCCCATCAATTACTACTCCTATTCCTGATTTTTCAGAAGATGTTTTTCCATCTTCTTTGTCACAACCAGTCACTTAATTCAATTCCTTCATTTGATATTTCAGAACCTACTGAACCTTACATTCAAAACTTCGCACCAATTCCTCAATTCTCATCGTCGATGCTTCGCAACAACATGATTCTCCGCTGCTTTCGATCATAATCATTCTATTTCTGTACCTCTTAGAAAGTCCTCTAGGGTCAAATTTAAACCTAGTTACTTGCAGGATTTTCATTGCAAATTAGCTTCACTTCTCCACTTCAATCCTCTTCAATGAATGCAGAATCGGTAAGCCTTATTCATTGTCATCATTTGTTTCTTATCACAATTTGTCACCATCTCACGAGATCTTTCATCTTTCTATCTCTTCCCAAATTGAACCTAAATTTTACCATCAAGTATAAGGATGCCAATTGGCGTGTAGCTATCGCTGAAATTACTGCACTTGAAACAAATAATACATGGATTGTTACTACCACCCAATAAACATCCTATAGGGTGCAAGTGGGTCTACAAAGTGAAACACAAGTCGATGGCGCATTGAGAGGTACAAGGCTCGGTTGGTGGCTAAAGGGTATACACAATGTGAAGGCCTAGACTATCATGAGACTTTTTCACCTGTGGCTAAGATGACAACAGTGAGAGTATTTTTAGCACTTGCTGCAGCTAAAGGTTGGCTGCTTCACCAGTTAGATGTTAATAATGCATTCTTACATGGGGACTTGGATGAGGAGGTATACATGACCATGCCTCCGGTTTCTTTGTCAAGGGAGAGTCAAAGGTTTGTAAGTTGACAAAGTCCTTGTATGGCTTAAAGCAGGCTTCCAGGAATTGGTTTTCTAAATTCTCAACTGCCTTGGTTGATTTAGGGTTCATTCAATCTAAGGCTGACTACTCTTTATTCACAAGGGTTAAGGGTGATTCTTATATTGCTCTCTTGATATATGTTGATGATGTGGCAATTACAAGCAATGATGCTAAAGCAGTTTCTGAGTTTGTCATTCAACTTAATGATAAGTTTAAGTTGAAAGATTTAGGGCCTTTGAAGTATTTCTTAGGACTTGAAATTGCTAGGAGTCAGAAGGCATCTCGGTTTGTCAAAGGAAATATGCACTAGAGGTTCTTGAAGATTCAGGCCTCTTAGCTTCTAAACCAGTTTCCTTTCCCATGGAACAGAATCTCAAACTCTCTAAGGATGATGGGGATCTCCTTACTGATTCTACAGCCTATAGGAGATTGGTTGTGATTACTCTATCTCACTATTACTAGGCGACTTAGCATACTCGGTTCAAGTTTTGAGTCGGTTCATGGATAAGCCAAGACAAACTCATTTGAATGCAAATAGAGTGTTGAGGTACATCAAAAGCTCTCTGCTCAAGGGCTTTTCTTCTCTGCAAAATCGATTTCCATTTGAAGTCTTTTCAGACTCGGATTGGCGGGTTGTGTGGACACCGGGAAGATCAATTACTGGTTTTGTGTGTTTCTTGGCACCTCATTGGTCTCTTGGAAGTCTAAGAAACAGCAAACTATCTCTAGGTCATCTATTTGAGGCGAGTATAGAGCTATGGCATCTACCTCTTGTGAATTGGTGTGGCTTTCTTCTTTACTTAATGATTTTCATGTACCTCATCAACACTCTGTTTTGTGATAGTAAGTCTGCTTTACACATAGCAGCAAATCCAGTTTTTCATGAAAGGACAAAGCATATAGAGATTGACTGCCACTTAGTTCGTGAAAAGATCCAACTTGGTGTTCTTAAAACATTGCATGTGTCTTCTCAGAACCAGCTAGCCGACATCTTCACAAAACCTCTTGGTTTTAAAGATTTCTCTCATTTGCTTTCCAAGATGTCTGTAATGAATATCTACAGATCCATCTTGAGGGGGAGTATTGAGCAAACTAACCTTCAGTTGGACTACACGTGTGTAATAAGAAAGCTTACAAGCTGACTTTCATTTATCTATCTTGTTATAGTCTAAACTAACTTATCTTTCAGTTAGTTTTAGTTGTAACTTGATTTAGTTAGTTTGATGAGCTTTGTTATCATTGTAACCAAGTATATAAGTTGGATTCATTCTTTGTAATAATTCAAGGTTGAATATACAGAGAATATCACAAGTTTCTCTCTTCCGTTTTATTCAATCTTCTTAAGCTTTCTTCTTCATTTCTCTGTTTTCTGTTCTTCATTTCTTTGCTCAGTTTGTTCTTCAATACAGTATCCTGTATTTTGATAGTAAGTGGCATACAACATTTGTCCTCAGTCCTTAAAGCCAAGGCCATAAATGTTGTCGGATGTTTGTTAGCCGAATGGGTGGATAGAACAAGTTATCCAAAAGTTGTGATGCAAAGTCGAGGCCATTTACTACGGAGGTTATTTTTGTCAAAGGCCATAAATATGATATTATTGGAATGTGGGTGGGAGTTAGATAGATATTATATTCTTGTCTAGGATATAATCTTTCATTGTTTTTTTTTTTTCTATAAATATGTACGAGCATGTAACATTTCAATCGACTTATTTTGCAATCAATACATAACTTGAAACTTCTCTCAAATTTTCTCTACAGAAACTATTCTGCAACCTATGGGTTATGTTTTTTTTTTATTAAAAGACGAATAAACTCTTAATTTTTTGTTACCAAGTCTTTTACTGCATCAAGAAATTGCAGACAATAGTACATGCCAACAATTGCTAAATTCAATGCCTTTAGGAGGCTGCTAAATGGATTGGCAAAAATCAACAAGCGGCTTAGAGCATTCCCAACTTCCTTGTCATTTTCCTATCTACATACACTCGATCGTTTCTCTTTATCATTTCCTATGCTAAATTAGGATCCCAACAAGTCTCCGACCCTAAAATCAGGCAAGGGCCCATGGCTAATTGGCTATGGAGATAAGATTGTAGAAGATGCCAACAACTCTCCTACCCTACTTGTACATGTTGACAAGTTTTTCGACCTTATCCAAACACAATTTATAAATATTCATGTCCAATGAATATACGTCATTTTTAGGAACTAAATTGAAAAACAATTTTCCTAGTTTCATCCCCTTCTTAGCAATTGCCTCTTCAAATTTCTAGATTGAGAAATTAGGATCCCGACAAGTCTCCTACCCTGAAATCAGGCAAGGGCCCATGGCTAATTGGCTATGGAGATAAGATTGTAGAAGATGCCGACAACTCTCCTACCATACTTGTACATGTCGACAAGTTTTTCTTCCGTATCCAAACCCAATTTATAAGTATACATGTCCAATGAATAAGTCATTTTTAGGAACTAAATTGGAAAAAATTTCTCTCAATTTCATCCCCTTCTTGGCAATTGCCTTTTCAAGTTTCTGCCTGGGCTTTCTATATGTATACCTTTATACTTAAAAAGTGCCAATGTACAAACAGCACAACACTTTTTATTTGAGACTGTTTTGACCCTTATTAAATGTATGGATGTCGAAGTATTTGGGGACATTTTTGTCTTTTCAACATGGCTAAATAGTAAATAGTGAGTTTTTCTTTCATGGTGCCAAGTTACCCTTTTGTCCCTGTTTACAATGGTCAGCTCGAAAATCATTTGGGTCTTTCGTCATTTTGACGGAATGCATATGACAGTTATCAAGCCATTTGAATTTTTGCCCAACAAGTGCAGAATTTTTGCCCAAAAAGCAGGCCACTTTTGTTTGATAAGTAAAGTACACTTTAATCCATTTTATTTGTTCTTCATGGTTGACTCAAGTAAGGTGATTTCCGTCTTTTGGTTGTTTTAATTACTATATGGCCCTTCATCTTTATTCATCTTAGTTAAATAAGACAAGGTTATTTTTGTCTTCAATATTCACAATTATATTTACAATTTTACTCCTTATGTTTGTAAAGAGATCATTTTGTTTGACAGGTTATTTTGGATATTTCACCCTTATACTTAGAGCATTCACAATGAAAGAGCTAAATGTCATTTTTATCTAAAATATCTCTTTAAATTGATAAAATACCATCTACATTGGATAAGTTAAAAAAAATGTAAAATAATTTTTTTGTTAAATGAGCTAAAAAAGCTACATGTACAATATTGAAAAAATTTTCCTACATTTTTCTTTTTTTTTCTCTCTATCTCTCTCACAAAATTTTCTACCCATGCTTTTTTTATTGTTTCTCTCACCTTTCTTTTTTCAAAATTTTCTTACTATTTCTCTTCACATCTCATTTTTTACAAAAATTTTCTCTTATTATTTCTCTCTCCACATCACTTTTTTCTCAAAAGTTGAAAAATAAAATATTAAGAAAAATACAATCATTATAAAAATAAAAAAATAATTAAAATTAAATGATATAAATAAAAATATAACTAATCGGATGTAGGAGATCCTTAAAAAATTATTAGCTAAACTAGATAAATTGAGTTTTAAGAAGTTATTTTACATAAAAAAATTAGCTCCTCCATTATAAATGCTCTTATGATTAATGTTTTGTCTCTTTCTTCTTTCTTTTTCTTCTTTTCTTCCTCTAGATCCTATCAAGTTATTTCAAACAAATACCAGTGCTAAAACTGTTCGGGACTAATGGAGTGCAAAGGGATGAGGACTCTTCGAGTCCTACGGTGCCTAATTTCTAAAATAGTGGACAAAGTAAAAAGTGGAAAGAGTCATGAAGGTGATAGCCTAAGCGAGCTAAAGCCTAAAGATATGGGCAGAAGGAACTCAGATCCTTTTCCATTCATTTGAATTAAATAATATTTAGTTAATTATATTTAAAGGATATTTTTGTCTCCTTAAAAAGTAAAAAGAAAAAACATTTTTCAAATATAATTAACTAGATACTTTCAAGTTCTTCAAGTTCAAATAAACTAAAGAGAATCTAGTTTTGGGCAGAAGGCAAAAAGAAAAGACGAACTAAGGCGGTAAAGGTAGTTGTTAAGAATTGTGCCAACCAAAAATCCACATAGCCCATTAGAATTATATGCAAAGGCCGGAAAACCGATCCATGAGCCCAGTCCTATTTTACGTACCCACATAGCAGAGATTCCATTCCCAAACCAATGTTGGGCCTTAGAAAACTGTTCTAGCAATTTTGTATAAACCCAAAACTACCACTTGCTTATCATATATATATATATAAAAGCAGTTTTGCTTTCGGAGAGATCAATGCATGTGTCACCGATTCGTATTAAAAAGTCACCAGAATTATGACGTGGCGTTTTAAATGTTAGCCTTTTAATGAGATAATTAAAACATAGGAGTTTTATTCGTAATGTATGAATTGTCTAAATAAAGAAAATGAAAGGTTTTCAAATTCTCTCTTTCTATCTTTTTATCTAATTTTCTTTTCATCTCTACTTTATGCTTTTATCTTAATGTGAGACAGTTAAAACGATAGGTTTTATTTGTAATATATTTAATTGTCTTAATGAAGAAAACAAAAGGTTCACAAATTCTCTTTCTTTATTATTATTTTTTTATCTTCTCTTGCTTTCTCTTTATATTTCAATGTGAGACAATTAAAACGTATGAGTTTTATTTGGAATGCATTTAATTGATATCTTAATGAGGAAAACAAAAGTTCCCAAATTCTTTATTTGTGTTTATTTTTCTTTTTTTCTCGCTTTCTATTTATATCTCAATTTTCTTTGTAAATTTTACACCCAATTCAGGAAAAAGACGAGAGAAATGTAGAGAGAGTTTCAATCGTTGTTTCCCAATGACAAATTATACTAGGGTTCTTTTCTTTTCTTTTCCTTTTTTTTTTTTTGCTAGAATATTTATTTTACATTATAGTAGTCATTTTATTTATATTTTCTATCTTTATTTTCGGTGCTTATGTTTTTTCATTTTGTTTTGGTCCCTTATATTTTTTTTCTTATGTTTTTAATTTTCTCTTATTTTCTTTCTATTTTATATCAATCAATTCCGAAAAAGACAAGAGAAAGAGTTTCTATTCATTGTTTCTCAATGAAAAATTATATTATAATTATTTTTTTTTCTCCCCTATAACAATTATTTTCAATTTTCCAGTAAATGTTTCTCGATGAAAATTATATTATAGTTTTTTTTTTTTTGCTAGAATAGTTATTTTCATATTTTCGTTCTTTTTTTTTTTTTTGGGTCTTTATTTCCAATGCTTATGCTCTTCCATTTTTGTTTTGAGCCTTATTTTTTCTAATTTAAATATTATTTTTATTCAAATAATTAATTTTATTTTTGTAAATTTTACATTGAATTGAGAAAATAATAGTGAGAGAGTTTCTTTTGTAGAAACTCAATATTTTCAATATATTTCACACTCAATTTTTCAATCGTATAATTTTTTTATTTGTTTTCCGTATGTCTTAAAATTAGTTTCTTTTACTTTTATATAAATGAAGGATGGTTGAAAAAAAAAAATCCATTATATTAGTATTGTCATTTTATATGTTTTTTTTTTTTAATCTTTATTTTCGTGCTTATGTTCTTCCATTTTTGTTTTTGTCCCATATATTTTTATTTTTTTCTTCTTTCATTTTTCTATTTATATCAATCAATTCGAAAAAAGCGAGAAAGAGATTTTATTCGTTGTTTCTCAATGAAAAATTATACTGTAAATATTTTATTTTTATATTTTCTTTTCCTATAATAGTTCTTTTCAATTTTTAATCTTTATTTCTCAATGAAAAATTATACTACAATTTTTGCTTTGTTTTTTTTTTTTTTTTTTTGCTAGAATAGTTCTTTCAATTATATTAATATTTTCATTTTTTAATCTTTATTTCGGTGCTTTTGTTCTTTCTTTTTTTTTTACCCTTTTTTAATTTATATATTATTTTTTATTCAAATGATTACTTTTCTTTTTAAATTTTACATTGAATTCATGAAATAATAATGAGAGTTTCTTTTAGAAACTCAATTTTTCCAATATATTTCACATTCAATTTTCCAATCATAGATTTTTTGCCCTTCTTTTCCAGTATGTCTTAAAATTATTTCATTTTCTTATATTTGTGGATTTCATTGAATTGAGAAAACATACCAAAAAGATAATTCTTTTTATTATATTAGTATTTTAAAAATTAAATTACCAACATTCTTTTGTTTACAAAATTAGTAAACATAATGTAATTACCACAATGGATTGTGTAGTGGAGGAGAACTGGTATCATTGTTGGAATATAATGTAATTAATCATTTTCTATAATTGATTAATCTAGGTTTTTATTTTGAATTTTTTTCCTTTATATTTCATTTTAAACTACATATATGCATGTAAACAAATATTTAACATGTTTCAATTTATAAGAAATAAAATTTATGAATTTTTAAATTTATTGGATATATGGGTTTATGCTATTAAGTAAAACTATGGTTTAAAATGATCTTATGAATATTTGTAATTTTGATAGCTAAATTGTTAATTAAGAGAAGAAAATAAATCTTAGCCTTTTAATGAGATAATTAAAACATAGGAGTTTTATTTGTAATGCATTGAATTGTCTAAATGAAGAAAACAAAAGGTTTTCAAATTCTCTCTTTCTATCTCTTTATCTAATTTTATTTTCATCTTCTCTTACTTTATGCTTTTATCTTAATGTAAGACAATTAAAACGTATAGGTTTTATTTGTAATATATTTAATTGTCTTAATGAAGAAAACAAAAGGTTCACAAATTCTATCTCTTTATTTTTCTTTTTATCTTCTCTTGCTTTCTCTTTATATTTCAATGTGAGACAATTAAAACGTATGAGTTTTATTTGGAATGCATTTAATTGATATCTTAATGAGGAAAACAAAAAGTTTCCAAATTCTTTATTTGTGTTTATTTTCTTTTTCCTCGCTTGCTTTCTATTTATATCTCAATGTTTTTTTGTAAATTTCACCCAATTCAAGAAAAAGATGAGAGAAATCTAGAGAGAGAGTTTCAATCGTTGTTTCTCAATGAAAAATTATCTACATTCTTTTCTTTTCTTTTCTTTTTTTGCTAGAATATTTAGTTTACATTATATTAGTATTGTCATTTTATATTTTTTCTATCTTTATTTTTGGTGCTTATGTTTTTTCATTTTGTTTTGGTCCCTTATATATATTTTTTTCTTTTGTTTTTAATTTTCTTCTTTTACTTTCTATTTTATATCAATCAATTCTGGAAAAGACAAGAGAAAGAGTTTCTATTCATTGTTTCTCAATGAAAAATTATACTATAGTTATTTTGTTTTCTTTTTTCCCTATAACAATTATTTTCAATTTTCCAGTCAATGTTTCTCAATGAAAAATTATATTATAGTTTTTGTTTTTCCTTTTTTTGCTAGAATAGTTATTTTCATATTTTCGTTTTTTTTTTCTCTTTATTTCCAATGCTTATGCTCTTCCATTTTTTGTTTTGACCTTATTTTTTCTAATTTATATATTATTTTTTATTCAAATAATTAATTTTATTTTTTGTAAATTTTACATTGAATTGAGAAAATAATAGTGAGAGAGTTTCTTTTTGTAGAAACTCAATTTTTTCAATATATTTCACACTCAATTTTTCAATTGTATAATTTTTTTTTTATTTGTTTTCTTGTATGTCTAAAATTAGTTTCTTTTACTTTTATATACGTGGAGGATGGTTGAAAAAAAAAATATATATTTTTCCATTATATTAGTATTCTCATTTTATATGTTTTTTTATCTTTAATTTCGGTGCTTATGTTCTTCCATTTTTTTTTTGTCCCATATATATATATATTTCCTTCCTTCACTTTCTATTTATATAAATCAATTCCGAAAAAAAGATAAGAGAGAGATTCTATTTGTTGTTTTTGAATGAAAAATTATATTGGAGCTATTTTCTTTTTTATATATATATTTTTTTCCTATAACAGTTCTTTTCAATTTTTTAATCTTTATTTCTCAATGAAAAATTATTCTACAATTTTTTGCTTTGTTTTTTGTTTTTTTTTTTTTGCAAGAATAGTTATTTTCAATTATATTAATATTTTCATTTTTTTATCTTTATTTCCGGTTCTTTTGCTCTTTCTTTTTTTTTTTTAATTTATATATTATTTTTTATTCAAATGATTACTTTTCTTTTGTAAATTTTACATTGAATTCATGAAATAATAGTGAGAGTTTCTTTTCGTAGAAACTCAATTTTTCCAATATATTTCACATTCAATTTTCCAATCGTAGATTTTATTTGCCTTTCTTTTCCAGTATGTCTTAAAATTAGTTTCATTTTCTTATATTTGTGGATTTCATTGGAACTGAGAAAAAGATACCAAAAAGATGGTTCTTTTTTATTATATTAGTATTTTTTAAAAATTAAATTACCAACATTCTTTTTTTTACAAAATTAGTAAACGTAACTATAATCAGATATCAACATACTCATATATTTTAAAATATTTCTTTATTTTTGCCAGTTTAATGATAAAATTTCTCAAAAATTTTGTTTATGAAGAGAAAGCTTCAACTCTTGAAAGACAAAAGTTTACCACAATGGATTGTGTGGTGGAGGAGAAGTGGTATCATTGTTGGAATATAATGTAATCAATCATTTTCTATAATTGATTAATCTAGGTTTTTATTTTGAATTTTTTTCCTTTATATTTCATTTTAAACTACATATATGCGTGGAAACAAATATTTAACATGTTTCAATTTATAAGAAATAAAATTTATGAATTTTTAAATTTATTGGATATGTGGGTTTATGCTAGAGAGAGAAAGAGAAATTTAAGACATATTTAAGTGGAGATAGATGGAGAGGTTGATAGGTCATGGGAGGTAGAATTAAGCAAAAAATAAATAAATAAAAACAGATATATATTGTTTTATGGGAAAAAAAAAACCAAGAAATAAATTGTGGGAGAGAGAAAGAGAAATTTAAGACATATGTAAGTGGAGATAGAGGGGGAAGTTGATAGGTCATGGGAGGTAGAATTAAGAAAAATAAATAAATAAATAATAAAAAACCGATATTAAAATGATCTTATGAATATTTGTAAATTTTGGTAGCTAAATTGTTAATTAAGAGAAGAAAATAAAATTTGTTGTTTATAATCTTTTAAAGATTTTTTGACTTAATTATATATATATAATAACCCGGCGCATAGCGCGGGCTCTAAGCTAGTAATAAGTAATACATTACAATTTACAAACCATTGCTTCGTCAACGGGAGAATTATTTGTTATTATTCATGAGGGAGTTTGATAAATTGACATGGGAAAACAAGAAAGAAAAAAGACTAGTTTAATTCATTTGCGTAGGCGATAAGTAGGAATTGCAAGTAGATGCTTTGCTCTTGGAGTTGTAAGACCAAACTCCTCTGTCATGTCCAACTCATTTGGCTGCATCTTATCAGGGAGCTCCCAATCAAAGCAATGGACAAGTTGTGCCACCACTAGCCGAACTACAGTGAGACCCAATTGCATCCCTGGGCACCCTCTTCTGCCGGAGCCGAATGGGATAAGCTGGAAGTCTCGTCCCTGAACGTCTATATTACTTCCGACAAACCTTTCTGGGAAGAATTTCTCTGCATCACTCCAAACACTTGGGTCTCGCCCAATGGCCCATACGTTTATAATCACTTTGGATTTTCGGGGTATGTAGAAACCATTAACAGTGCTGTCCTCCATGGCCTCATGAGGTAGCATCAATGGTGCTATTGGATGTAGCCTGAAGGTTTCCTTCAAAACCATGTCCAAGTACTCCAAGCTATCCAAGTCCGATTCTTCCACCATCCTCTCCAACCCCACCACATCTTCCAACTCCTTTTGAACTTTCTTCATTACTTGAGGATTCTTCATTAGTTCTGAGAGTGCCCACTCAATCACCGTTGCTGAAGTGTCCATTGATCCTGCAAGCATGTCCTGCAAGAAAATGACTGTCAGCAAAATTACTACTATGTTTGAAACAATACATACATGCAAGTTGTATGAACAATTACCAGAATTATAGCTTTGATATTGGAGCGTTCAATACGGTACTCAGATTCTTGAGATCCCATGAAGCTCAACATGACATCAACGAAGTCCTTGGTCTTATTTTTGTCCTGGGATTGGACATGTTCATCGATGATCTTCTCAAAAAAGTCATCGAAAATCTTACTAACAGCCTTCATTCGCCGTGTAAGCCCCTGAAGATCAAGGGGCGCAATGCAAGGAATATAATCACCAAGGTTAGGAATTGCTCCCAGTTGCATGGCTTCTTGGATTACAGCCTTGAATCCCTTCTCATCAAGATCCTTGTCTATGTACTTCTTCCCAAACACCATACGGCAACTCATATCCGCGCTGAGAGACGAAACCTTGCCACTCAGATCAACAGCAACACAATCGCTGGCAGCCTCTTGAATAAACTTTATCAAAAGGCCGAGCTCTTCTTTTCTCATGGGTTTGAAAGAATTGATTTTACGACTGCTAAGCAATTCAAGGGTGCACATCCTGCGTATGTTGCGCCAATAAGAGCCATATGGAGACATGGACAAGTTCTTTTGCTCATAAGACATGTGCTTTGATGCTTCAAGAGGCGGTCTACTAGCAAACACCAAGTCATGTGCTTTAAGGAACTGCTCTGCAGCCTGAGGCGATGAGACAACAATGGCAGGCACCAAGCCTAGGCGCAAGTACATGATGGGGCCATGTTTTTGGGCTAGTCGATGCAGATCGCGATGAGGTAATTCCCCCAACATATGAAGGTTCCCAAAGAAAGGAAACCCTCTTGGACCAGGAGGTAATTTCTTCTTCTTGTGACTGATTTTCCATGCCCATTGTTGCAGCAGATAAGCAAGCGTTACCAGTACGACTATGGTCCATGTCCAAGCCATGGCTGAGCTCATCAGTGACAGTGGGTGTCTAATATTGTAGCGCAAGTGCAAGAAGCGATCGAGAGTATTTATGAATTATCAATGGCAAGGAATTTGCAAAGGAAAAGAACAAACCAACTTTTGCTAATTTCAGTGTCTTGGAAGGGTGGCAAAAGTCCAAGAAGGTGGATAAGACTTAAGAGCATATACACCTCTTAATATTTTAGCTAAAGTTGTTAATACAATTAAATATAAAAGTTAAAACAATTTTTTTAAAAAATATATATATATTTATTCTGTCATTATATACCCTTTTTTTCTTGCACAAATTTAAAAAAATCATTGAGAAATAATATTTATAGGAAAATGTTAGAGTTCTCCGTAGGTTTTTTGGTATTCTCTGTCTTACGTAAACATTTATTTAATAAAAAAATTTCTCAGCCACTAGCTTTTTTTAGGCGTTAGTCCAAATTTAAGGATTAACATCAAATTTGAAGGCGTTAAGACAAAATTGAGCGTTAAGATCAAATTTATGATGATCAAATTCATTTTGAATGATATCATGTTCAAAGGTTAACCTTCCACCCATGGTTTTAGTTTTGAATCAAAAACAAGTTTTAAAGCATTAGAACCTAATTATTAACTCAAAAAAATTAATCTATTAGTAAAAAAATAGTATTATAATTTTATTTTTTCTTAAATCATTCTATATAAGATTGGGAGAACGTTAAGAGAACACTACAGAAAAAACCCTTAACAAATCTCATATTTATATTAAATAAAAAAAGTGAGACGTAGGTACTTTGAAAATTTAATTTCATAGCTAAAATAGGGTAGAAATTTTCTACCCTCTTCGGATTCCCCATAATTCCGCTTATTATATATTTATGTTCTATTTTATTTAGGTACAAGTCTGTGCTTGAATAGGGAAATTCTGAGTAATGCTTGGGAGAAGTAATTTATGCGTCTTTCGTCCGTACTGTGTGACGTGTCCTGGGTTAATTCAACCTGGGTAAACTCATTAATTTTTTTTAAAAAAAAACTAACTTGAAAGCAAATCGTATGAGTCAAGTTGTTTTCGAGATAATTCAATCGATTATAAATTACGCCTTATAAAACAGAAGTCACAAGATTAAATTCCCTTCTCTCCCGTCCTTGCGTGAACATTTAAAAAAACAAAAAAAAAAATCTTGAGTCAAGTTTATTTTCATTTTTCCTCCCCATTTTCCCTCTCCTCCTTCCTCCTCACTCTTCACACGCCGCTCTCTCTCTCCCCTCTCCCCTCAATCTTTCGCCTCCGCCCATCACCACCACTTTCGGCACCGAGCGCCACCATCGGCGACGTCACCCACCGAGCTCCACCAGCGGACGGCCACCGACAACGCCCACCATCCAAGAACTGGCCGGCCGAACGACACCCATGGCACCAGATCACTGCCGCCACCACCAAGCACTGATGCCCACCACCATCCAGTGCCTTCGCTCACCACCAACAGTACCGGCACCCACCATCCAAACGCGACTCTTTCTCTCTCACCTTCTGCACCTTCCGTCTCCGCCCACCACCGGCACCTAACGCATCAGCGACAACCACCCACCACGGCACCAGCTTGGACAGCCACCTCCACCCACGTGGGTCTGTTTAAGCGGATTCCGTTACCCATTCTTTCTGTCTCTCTCTCTCAAAATGGGTATCGATTGCGAAAATTCTCAGTTCCTGCGGATTCGGACCCTCGCTTTACAGGTAATCTTCAAGTATCTCTTTGATTTCAACTTTCCCCTTTTTCTTGGCCTTTTAGGTTAGGGTTTCGTGGTTGATTTGTTCGCTTTGAATCCGTAACATTTCTGTCATGTTCGTAGAATTTCATGATGTTATAGGGTTTCTGAAATTTCAGGTTGTTTATATAGTTTATGCTTCGTTTGGTTGCTGAGAAAGTGTAGGAAAGCAAAATCTTTTTATAGGGTTTCTAAAAGAGTTTTATATACTTAGGATCTTCGGGCTTTGGTTCTTCATGTGATGCTTATGATTGGTTGCATTACACTGTAGTTATGTCCTCTTTTGATGGATTTGAAGTAATGTTGTGTTTTAGAAAGTTATCAGATGATCATGCGTAGTATCAATTCATCAAGTATCTTTTGGTTTAGGGTTTTATTTCAGTACACCAAAATTTCTAATGGATGGTTCTCTCCAATAATTAACAGTATATCGTTTTGAAAAAAGCTCATCTATGTCTGCAAAACTTGAACCAGGGTAGCAGAGAGTTCTGGCCATGCTAGTTATTTCAACCAGGGTAGCATCAAGCGTCACCTGTGCACCACCATCGGCGATGCCCACCCACGGAAACAGCTCGAAATCCGACGACGACGACTCCGCCCGCGGACCACCACTGACAACGCCCACCATCCAAGAACCGGCCGGCCGAACGCCACCCACAGCACCAGCAAGATCCGTTTTTTGCAACTGATTTGGTGAGTAGAATTTTGAAATGGGATTTGCTGAGCTTCTCCCGAATGAATATTTGGTCTTGATGTTTTCCTTTCCGATTTTGGAGTTCTAACCAAATTGGGTTTTCCTTTTTCTATGATTTGGCTGAATGGAATTCAAGTGTTGGTGTTCGTGGGTTGCTCTGTTTTTGGCTAAATGTTGGTTTTTGATTTTCTGGTTTTTGGCTTACTCTTGTTACGGCCACCAAGTTCATCCATATCCGTCTCCGGCCACAAGGTACCTCGCAATCTCCAGCTCAAGAGACCCATCTCCTACAAGCGATACATCAAAAGAGGTAAAATTTTCTGTTTTTTTTCTTGTTTTTTAGTTTTGATTTCTTCTTCTCTGGCTGGGTCTGAATCTCAAATTTTTTGTGGGTTGAATTTGAGCTTATTTTTTGTGAAAAGCTTCTCCAGAAACTTGCACAAAGGTATACCATTTTGGCCATTGTATTGTAGCAGCAGCTGTAGATCTTCAATTTGACTTGCACAGGAGAATTCTTCATTGGAGGGAGACATGCAGCAATTGGCAAGTTGATTTAACATAGGGTTTTGTTTTTTTATTTTTTGGCATTTCCAAATGCAGGGGGCTACAGTTTTGTGATGTGTTTTTTTTTTCTAGCTTGAACGAATGATTTTTTGTTGAGATTTTGAAGGTTTTGTCATTCTTTTGGTTTTGTTGATTACTAGTTCCTTTTCAATTCATGAGGATGAAAGAAAAATAGAAACCATTGAAGTTTATGTTTTTTGAAACTCTGGGAAGTGATGATATATGGATGGATGTGTTCAGTAGTTGGTTTTATACCTGATCCATTTCTTTTGGTTTGGCTCTATTTCATTCTAAGCATGTTTATTTGCCATACAGGAAATACTTTCGGACTCGGTAGACACTTGCTAGCTGCATTTGCTGAACTAGGAGATGGTTTAACATTGTTCTTTGTCCTTGAACAGAATATGTATTATCATGTAATTGATAATTTTATAAATAATAAAAAAGTAAGCTTGAACACAGGCAAGAGGACTTAAAATATGCCATTTCCTGCATATCCAAGAAAACAGACACAGGAATATACAAAGACTTCCATGTATGCCACTTGTAATTCATGCAAAGGACACTCTTGTTGTGAAGTGAACCTGCTTGGCTTCCTTATGAGTGCAAAAGAAATTTATGAAAACATGAGACCAGGGGTATGAAGTAGCAAAAGGCAGAAACAGAAGCTTCCTGACCACAATTTCATAGCCTTATTAGCATGTACTGCTGAGGAAAAACACAGAGAGAGTCTTCCAACACTAAATATAGCATCTCAAATCATATAAATCCCGCATGGTGAATACAAAACTAGACCCACAAGCTCGTAGAAAATTCAGAAAGGAAAATTACAAGCATCTAAACCTTGAATAACCTCAAAATATCATATCCGTCTTTACAAATCAAACACAGAAGACACTATCAAGATCTCTCAATCCCTTCAGCAATACAAAAAAAAAATCCTCTCCCAAAGCTATCTCCTTTGTCATGTGTAGTCGTTTCATTTCAGCAAGCATCTTTCTTCATAATTGCATATTTCTTGTTCTCTCCTTTTTTCTTTTTTTTATTGGACAAGAAAATAAACGTTAAAATCTGGTTGTGTTGTTCAGACACATATTTGAGCAAGTAGTATTGAGAAAGTGCTTATGGTTTTTATTTTTAGGCCCCTCCTGACTAGTTTGAAGTTAACAGGTACTACTAAGGTCACGTCCAAATAAAATAACAATAAAAAGAATAAAAATATATATATTCTCATCATTCATACTTTCCTACCTTATTGCCATGTGGGATCGATCTATATACGTGTTAACAAAATTAAAATTGTGCACGAATTGTAGGTATAGTAGGAAGGCACATCTAGTGTTTTTCTTTTTAGTTCATAGGTCATAATCTTTATTCAAATATGGTGACTGATCAATGCCGGTGCCGACAAAGGGAGAAAGTTTGAAGCTCATATAATTGAAGGTGAAAATATGTAGATGAATTGAAAGTTGTAGAGCACGATTATATTATTAATTATTAATTTACTTTAAGTTTTCACTGAGCAACCGATAGGAACCCACTAGTAATAAAGTAGATTTGTGAGGAAACTTAGGTTTTAATATAATTTTCTTAAGCGTATTTCTTCATTAATAATCTTCCCTTTAAATTGAGGAACAATACTAATTGTTTACAAAGAGAATTAATGATCTAAATAAAACTCTTAAATCATCTAAGTACCTGAGTAACTAGGACTATGACGGACTATTAACTCCAATTAAGACTTTAACTCTATAAAAAAACAAATCTGACTCATCAAGAACGTGGAGTACTTTTTTTATATATGTCCACACAAGAAAAGGGAGAAGGTAGATTCGAACTTATAACCCCGTTTCATTAGGGGTGGTTCATAGCTGATTGAGCTACCCATTGGGGATGGGACTTGGAGTACTACTCCTTATGGAATTAAAATTTCTTATTGGACTCTACTAGGTGATGAGAACACATCAGCAACCGTTTTCTAGGACGAAGTATACGTTAAAGACAAAAAGTCACCGCCATATATTTCGTTTTCTCTGAGTCACTCACCCAACAGAGAAGAAAATGGAGATAGGAGACCCTTAATGGTATTAGAATTTAGCCGCATTGCCGAGATACCATTTTTTTCTTTTCTTTTTTTAATATTTTTTGCCGATCTTCCTCTCTATATCCTACTTTCCTCGGTACTAATAAGTTATTAATAACATCCAAGAGAGAAGATCGATGTGATGAGACTTTGTGGTTTCCGAAGGCAATTGAAAGATACCATGGATCATTGTGGGAGGTCCATGACCCATGCATGAATATTCTTTAGCTTTTCTATAGTCTCCAAACCTAGCTAGCACCTCTGCTTCTAAGTCAGAATCTATATATACCAATTATTTTCAAACAAATAAATAAATAACTTCAATAAGGTTGATGTGTAAATATAGTGTTTTATACCTTCCAATGGGATGTAAATATTTCTGCTTGAAATACCAAAAAATAATATAATCCTTCCCACCAAATAATTTTACTTATCTTTGACAAAATACTTCATAAATAAAATACACATTAATAAAACCATGCCACCATCTTTTAGGGATGTCAACCCGGTCCGATATCTTGATTGTTGCCCCTTGGAGTCGTAAGAAGACTAGTTTAATTCATTTGCACAAGCGATAAGTAGGAATTGCAAGTAGATGTTTGGCCCTTGGAGTTGTAAGACCAAACTCCTCACTCATGTCCAACTCATTTGGCAGCATGTTATTAGGAAGCTCCCAATCAAAGCAATGGACAAGCTGTGCCACCACTAGCCGAACCACCGTTAGACCCAATTGCATCCCCGGGCAGCCTCTTCTACCGGAGCCGAATGGTATAAGTTGAAAGTCCTGTCCCCGGACGTCTATGTTACTTCCGACAAACCTTTCCGGGAAGAACTTGTCTGCATCATTCCAAACACTTGGGTCTCTCCCAATTGCCCATATGTTTACTATGACTCTAGACTTTTGGGGTATGTGGAAACCATTAACTGTACAGTCCTCCATGGCCTCGTGAGGTAGCAATAATGGTATTGGGTGTAGCCTAAAGGTTTCCTTCAAAACCATGTCCAAGTACTCCAACCCATCCAAGTCTGATTCCTCTACCATCCTCTCCAACCCCACCACATCTTCCAACTCCTTTTGAAGTTTCTTCATTACTAGAGGATTCTTCATTAGTTCTGACAATGCCCACTCAATTATTGTTGCTGAAGTGTCCATTGAACCTACAAGCATGTCCTACAAGAAATGATTGTCAACAAAATTAACATTATTTGAAGCAATAGAAAATAATTAGAAGCACAAGATTTTATAGGGTACAAAATTTGGTTCTATACGCACTCATGAAGAATAAAATTCTGAATATGACCCCCAAATAACATCTAGAGGGAAGGTGAATAGGTGTTGTAGACAATCCTAGCAATTTCAAAATCTCATAACAACAACAATTACCAAAATTGGCACACAATTACAATCAGCCTATACTTACAAAACCTTTAACATTTAGACACTGATATGTACCTCAACAAATTAATGAGGCCATTTTATCTTCCGCCGCAACAACTCTAGAACTTTGGCCCTTTGTCTATAAAATTTCATCTTCAACAAGGAACTTCGATTGTTGAAGGTTTTAAATTGGTTTAAAGGAAACATAGGAGAGGTTTGTGTGTTTCAGTTTAGGCTTAGGAATGTTTGTTATCTCTCCAAGAATAAGAACAATAACCTCCACCGTATGAAAATCACTGCCCTAAAGGCTTATATATATAAAGTGAAAACTAGGTCTTAAAAGCTAAGTCAATTAAAGAATATTACTGACTGCAGTCACTTCAGTCAATCGAACTTTATGATTTCAAAGATCACATGTCTTCTTCGATATCTAAAGAACTACGATTGAAGCTCTCAAGTTTTTGTATGGAAACACAATGCACACTTCTATATATTGATCAAATTATGATCAAACATGCTGTCGAAACTCTTGGGTTTTTGTATGGGAGTTTGTCACACTAGTTCGATCAATTCAATTGCGGTCGAGTTTACAATCGAAGTCTTCAAAACTTCAATTCCAACGTTTTCTTGAATCACATTTTACACTAACTTAACTCTAAACCAAAACCGACAACTTCACAACTCAAAATCAAACAACAAATTAAAACCTAACGTACAAACTCCCCATTTTGTCTAGTCTCTTTCATAAAATACTACAAATTGTATGAATAATTACCAGAATAATAGCTTTGATATTGGAGCGTTCAATGCGGTATTCAGATTCTTGAAATCCCATGAAGCTCAACATGACATCAACAAAGTCCTTGATCTTATTTTTGTCCTTGGATTGGACATGTTCGTCGATGATCTTCTCAAAAAAGTCATCAAAGATCTTACTAACTGCCTTCATCCGCCGTGTCAACCCTTGCAGATCAAGAGGCGCAATGAAAGGAATATAATCACCAAGGTTTGGAGTTGCCGCCACTTGCATTCCTTCATGGATTAAAGCCTTGAATCCCCTCTTATCAAGATCCTCGTCCGCATACTTCTTTCCAAACACCATACGGCAACTCATATCAGCGCTGAGAGACGAAACCTTGGCGCTCAGATCAACGGCAGCACAATCGCCGGCAGCGTCTCGAACAAAATTTATCAGAAGCTCAAGCTCTTGTTTTCTCATGGGTTTGAAGGAATTGATCTTGTGATTGCTAAGCAATTCGAGGGTACACATCTTGCGTATGTTGCGCCAATAGGAGCCAGATGGAGCGAAGGACAAGCTCTTCTGCTCATAAGAGAGGTGCTTTGCGGCTTCAAGAGGGGGTCTACTAGCAAACACCTGGTCGTGTGCTTTAAGGAACTGCTCGGCAGCCTGAGGCGATGAGACAACAATGGCATTCACCAAGCCTAAGCGCAAGTACATGATGGGGCCATGTTTTTGGGCTAGTCGATGAAGATCGCGGTGAGGTAATTCCCCCAACATATGAAGGTTCCCGAAGAAAGGGAACCCTCTTGGACCAGGAGGTAATTTCTTCTTCTTGCTGCTGCTTTTCCGTGCCCATTCTCGCAGGAGATAAGCAAGCATCACCAGTGCGGCTATGGTCCATGTCCAAGCCATGGTGGGCATGTCTCACTCAGATGCGCGCAGTCATGGTAGGCTCACCTCACCTGCAACAAGTTAAGACAAAAAAAAAGTCAACCCATGTGTATCGTATAGTCTTCTCTTTGCCTTTGCCTTTGTTTATTGTTTACCAAACATTCAAAGAGATGAAGATGAGGATAAAGTTGGACACTTGCTTACTGTTTTATTTATTTAGCCGTTAGAAGTGAGCCACATGTCTGAGATACCAATATCTCTACACTTTACAGTACTATCTATTATCTACTGCCCTTGGAAATGCAATTTTAAACAAAATAACTTATTTTACTGCATTTAATAGAACTTCACACATTAGATAAAAATATTAAATATAATAAAAATAAAAAATACCATATCTTTAATTCAAATCAATATCATAAAGGATCTAGCTTATATGCTGTTATTAAATCTCAATGTTGTAGCATGTCAAAAAAAAAAAATCTCAAAATTGTAATAAAAACAACGGTTGAGATTAAATTCCAAAGTTGACTTACTTTTAAAAGCTTTTAATAGAAGAGAAAATAAAAATAAAAAAAAATTTGAGAGATTCAATCTTAACCGTTGTTTTCTTATAACATAAATAACAGCATGTAAGCCAGATCTGCCACGCTATATGTCGTTTAATTTTCTTTTGAGTCACTACAGCCATCAATGCACAGGTAGCCAACAAATGGCTCAATTCAAGAAAATTGGACGTCATGTTGTATTATAATTAGGGAAAATATATAATAACACCTTGGGTCTACCTTCAGAAATTTTAAAATGCTTAGGTTTTTTTTTTCAAAAATTTTACTCCCTGGGAATATTATTTTCTAAATAATATTCACCCAGATCAAGAAAACACCATGAGAACATTCCTAATTTTATGTCTTCTATTTTTTATTTTTATTTTTCTTTCATCTCTATAGAACTGAGACACACAGCCATTGATACCAATATCTGTACAGTGTACACTGTATTCTGCTGGCCTTGAAATTGCAATTCTTTAACACATTTTACTAAAATACTGCTGAGGAACAATGCATCAAAATATTCGCACAAGTCTGAACCTCCAAATTCTTTACATGATTGGATTAGTAAACCCTAATCTACAATTCACAAAAATTTGCCCAATCTACAAAATGGATACTCACAGTAACACACAATCACCCTCTGGGCATATCAATCAGAAGTTTAATCTTTCAAATTACTCAGCACTTGAAGCAAAATATGGGGAAAATGCAAAATTGGAGAGAAAATAAGCGCATTACCGAAACAGAGAGAAACTAGAAGAGGAAGAAATTTACCTGATTTGGTTTTCCTCTCTGCTTCTGCAACGAAAGAGATATTCCATTAAAGCAAAAGAAGGAAAGAAAATCAAAGGGAAAGTGAAAGAGTCAGTCGATTGGAAAGGAAGAAGAAAACGCTTAAATATTTCAGCCTTGGCGGCGTTGGCGCCAAAGAGAAAACGCTTAACTTAAGCTCAGCAGCGACATTTATTTGTCGCCGCTAATGGTATCTTTATTTATTTTTTATTTTTATTTTTTCATATATTGGTTTTTATAATTTTTTATTGTAAATGTTTTTTATTAATCACATGTATAAAATAGATTAATATACCCATATATATCTTCTTTCTTCTTTATATAAAAAGAGCGAATGCCCATGAAATGTTTGATATGGAGAGACTGTTTTAACCCTTATTAAATGTTTGAGAACCAAGCAGCAGTTTGATGGGTATTGTTGTCTTTTCCTTATGATTACTGTTTTACCCCTTTTGTTTGTTAAGAGTTGGTTTTGTTTCACAGGCCTTTTCGGTATTTCATCCGTCTCTCATTTCTCACCCGCTTCTCTCCCTCTCTCACAAAAACGTCTCTGGTGGGGGTTGTCTTGCTTGGAAAACGATGGCAATTTGACTCCAGCGGTTTGGATCTGGCAAAGTGAGATCAACTTCAAATGATTTTCTAATTTTTGTGATATTTGCTGTGAATTATTGTTCAATTTGCTTTCCTCATTTTTGTTTGAGTTTTGAGAAAGAGATAAAGTGGCAGTCTGGGTAAGCATTCATCAAAAAAAAAAAATATTTGATTGATTTTTTTATAGTGTTTATTTATGTGTTTGATGATTGTCTTCGTGGGTTTTGTATGGATTTTTGACAAATTTTTTTGGTGGCTTTTGTTTCAAACAGGTGTATCAAAAGGTAATCATTCATAAAAAAAATAAAAAAATAAAAGAAAAAAAAAATTTTTTTTTTTTTTTGGTAGTCTTTTCACACGAAAGCGGTGATTTTTGTTTGATTCGTAATCCTCTTATGGGTTCAGCAGGAGAGAACAAAAGAAAGGGAAAACACCCCATTTGAAGCCGATTTCAGGGCTGTTGTTCACGGAAATGAACAAAATGAGTTGGAGATTTGGTTGGAATCTGGTATGAAAAAAATAGAATCCTTGGTATTTATTTCTCTGATCAGTGGATTGCCATTTTGGATGTTTTTAAAATGATGCTAAAATTGTGGTTTCTTGCAGGAGATCCTCTTCCCCTGTTTTTCCCCATTTCGTACTCTTCTTCAATGATGAGAGAGAGATTCTTCAAAGGTCAAATTCTTCCTCTTTGCAGTTGCTTCTTGAATGAAGTTGGGTATTTGATTTTTGATATTCTTAATCGAGTGGGTAGTGCTATGTTCTTTGTGAATTTGGTGTTCATGTCGGTTCAGCTCTGTGTGTATGTGAGTTTGGTTTATAGTGCTTTTGGGGATGCTTTGCCGAATGGGTTTGGGATGGATAATTATGGGTTGATATCGTTGGGATTTTCTTTGGGTATTGTGATTTGGGTCGAATTCAATACCAGAAGTCTTCGTCGATGTTGCTGTTTTTATTGTCTTTCGTTTTTTTTTTTTTTTCGTAATTTCTTGCTTCTTTTGTTTTCATTTCCTATAATTTCTTGCTTCTCTGTTTTGGATTCTGCACAACAATTTTGTCTTTAGTTAGCATTTGAGAAAAATCTCAAAAGCCTCAGATTACAGAAAAATCGAGCCTATCCTTATCCGTAGCTTCTGAAAATACTGTCTTCTTCGTTCTCTGCTGCACTGTCTCTGCAGACAGCGCATATCTATATCTCATAATTCATTCTTCGCCAATCTCCTCTCTCTCTCTCTCATTTCTTTTATTATTATTTTTAATTTGTTGGCTATCTTCTATCTTATCTCTCTCTGGCTCTGCGGAAATTACTGTTTTACCTTTCTTTTATTTTTTTTCTTCTTTTTTTTTATAGATACTGTTTTACCTTTTCCATTGTAAAGAGTTTTGAAGCCTTAATTTGTTGTTGTGGTTTTTAGGTTGTAAAGGACACTTGGAAGACATTAGCTACCATAGCCAATTCAATTCATGAAAAATCAGGACTCGTGTCATTTTGATTGCTGTAAATACGTTGTTTTGACAACTCAACCACTTGCGTGTCATTCTATTATCGCTCCACTGCTACTATTTTACCAAGTGTATACACAGACGTATTTTGGATGTCTTTAAAATGAAGATCAAAATTGAGGTTTCTTGCAGGAGATCCTCTTCCTCTGTCTTTCCCCATTTCGTACCATTGCCTTTCTCTTCTTCGATGATGAGAGAGAGATTGAATCAGTGGGTTCGGCCGGTTGAAATGATTAGGATCTTAAAAGGTAAAATTCTTCCTCTTTGCAGTTGATTCTTGAATTAAATTGGGTATTTGATTTTTATTCTCCAATTTTCTTTCTTCATTTTTGTATGAGTTTTTCACAATTGTTTTCGTCGGTTTTGTTGCACACCCATGGTGACACAAAAGAGAGAAAGAGATGTGACAGTGTGGGTAAGGATTGATAAAAACAGTGATTTCTTTTTTTGATAAGTAAAAGGGTAGTAAAGAATGGCGTCGCCCATGATTTCTTTTTTTATATTGTTTATTTATGTGTTTGATGACTTTTCTTGGTGGGTTTTGTACAAATTTTTGACAATTTTTCTGTTGGGTTTTGTTCAAAACATGTGTATCAAGGAGGTAAGGATCCATAAAAAAAAGTAGATTTCTTTTTTTTTAAGAGTTTATCTATGTGTTCCATGATTTTTTTTGTGGGTTTTGTATGAAATTTTTTTTTTTTGGCTCGTGTTCTTCAGTTTTGGAAGATGTGCTTAGCAGAGATTTGGTGCGGTTCATGCACACCAACGGTGAAAGAAAGAGCAGGTGAGGGTTTAATTTCTTTTGTGCTCTCTGGGTTTCTTGAGTTTGGTGGGTTTTTGACAATTCTACTTTTATAGATAAATTTCCGATTTTTCCTGGGTAAATTTTGATAAATTTGATGGGTCTTGTTTTTTTTTTTTGTTAACAGCTTCTGATTTTATTCTGATTTTTATTCCTTGTAAATTTTTTTCTGATTTTGCAAGGAATATTGTAAATTTTTCATTGACACCGATGGTTTAGCTCTGGCTAACTCAACAGCTTCTGTCCACCGGTTCTGATTTTTTATTTTGGTCGGAGGAGTCTTTGAAGACAGTCATCTACATGAGCTGTTGGCGTCCCAATTGAGGCGAAATTCAGCTGAAAATCCTGGCCGTACAAGAAGCCATTGATTTCTGGTTAAACTTGGTTGTGTAAAGGAACAGTATTTGAAGATTACCCACCAGAGTTTTTGTTGATGTATATATAGCAGTGGGAAATTTCAGGCAGGGCATAGTATTTGGATGATGTAAAACTATTGTCAATTGTAAATGTGTAAACTGGAAATTGCTCTGAATAATATATACACAATTTATGTCAAATTTGTCTTTTCTTTGATGATGTTAATTAGTTCTTTCCATGGACGGTTGATTGTCTTTGCCATATTAAGTTGTTCAGGGCAGGGGAAACCCAATAAACAACCCCAGCTATGCACAAGACTTCTGCGTGGGAGAAGGGGGAAGAAAAGCAAAAAAATAAGAAAGAAAAGAAACGAAAGAAGTGGCGTGGGAAAAGAAAGGAAAAAAAATATTGAGTGGAGTGTGTGAGATGAAATACGTTATAGATAACATAGTTTTCGATCTGCCTCTCTCTTCACAAGAGCCATCGAGGTTTTTAAATATTGGTGTTGCCTGTCTGCTCTGAGAATTGCTACCCAGCTGAAATCATTGATAATGCTATTGGCTAAGAAAACTAGAAACAAAAGGAATTGCACGTGCCAACAAACTAGTTTATACATAAAATGCCTTTACAATTGTTTTTTATTTGTATATCATATGTTATGTACAAAATATATAATTCAATATTATTCGACAAATATATAAATAAATATCAAGTTAATGCCGATTGATTGAACCAATGCATGAAGATGATACAAAATTCAAAAAGTTTAATCGTATCACAATTGATCAGATGTTTGGCAGAACCATTAATCGTGTCAAATTTGGTTTATCATTCAATCTTATTGCAATTAATCCAACTAGTTCAAAAAATGTTGCGGAAATTTAGGAAAATATTCTAAAATTTCCTAAATAGTCTCTGGAAAGGGTTTGTCTGGTGATCAGTGATAGCACAGCTAGAATCGAACGGCTAGAATCGAACGGCCTATACGCTTCTTCTGTGTATTGTAAATTGTAGACCATGAATTGACTAGTTTTGTTTGTTGAATTGTTGAATAAAAGAAGAGTGCATATGCTTATACAGAAGTAACCACATCTTTTTGAAATATTCTCCAACAACAATGGCACACAAATAAGAGCCAGTGAAGGAATTTTATCAATGGTGGGAATCAAAGTTGGAGTTTAGCATCACAAATACAAAACTCAATTTTGCAACTGCTTGAGCGGATCTCGAATCCAAGCTTGCAAAAAATGTGATCTTTATCGACTGCAGCATTGCATTCATCATCAGTGCGTCCTCTTTTTAGCAATCCATTTGGCAGATTGCAACACATACTATCATCATTGCACATCAAGTTGAAAGCTTTCCAATGAGTTTCCGCCCTTTCAAATAACATCTGAAGGCAAAAAATACATGAGCCTAAACGTAATGCTACAAAACCAATCAACAATAACTATCGCCATGGCCCTGTAACATCCACAAATACACGACTCTCAGCATGACGCCGTGTAGTACCAAGAAGAATCGCATGAAGCCACACAAACAAGAGATACAAGACTATTTACTCAAAACCTCAATGTGCATGCATTGAAATAAAAGAACAATTTCAGCTATTGGAACAGTCATTGGTACAATGACAGAAGTACATTCGAGAGTCTTGGACTCGTAAGTTTTTGAATATTCTTGACCAAATGAATAGAAGCTGGTCAACCCTCTTCTGACTCTGCACAGCAGTTCACACGTTAGAACAAAACTAAGAGATAACAGGTTTGGTTGATAATGCTCTTTGGGTTTGCTTTTTGCTTTTGTTTAGCATTATAACAAACAACTTCAATATAAAACACTTAAAACTCGACTTTAACACTTATGACACATAATAACACTTTTTCAATTAAAAAGCAACAAGCACCACCTAAAGAGCATTCTCGAACCCAATAATCCTGGATTTAAGGATGCAGTGCCCCCCTCCAGTGCATTAAACCAGCCCACTCAATTCACATTGATAAGGGAAACACATTTGCCACAGCATCAGTGAGGTAAAAAAAAAAAAAAAGGTGAATTTGGTATTTCTTAGAACATAACAAATTTCTTGATGATATAGCAAGTATGTTCCTCAATGCAGTGATGAGATAATGAATAAGAGCATATATAGATACTCTTCATACCATTTATGGCTTCCATGTTATCTTCCTTGTAGACACCAAGGGGTGAGCCATGGACAGATAAAAGCATCTCACCAGGCTTAGGCAACCTCAGTGTTTTCGGTGTCATCCCAACAGACAGCCTTTGGCTACTCACCTGCAAAAATGATAGCCATCCACCAAAAAAGAATTTGAAACCTAGCTGACAAATACTCTAGAAAAAATCTCAGCCTTTTAGCAAGCTTTATTTTTCTCACTCAATTCTAGTCACTAGCTACCTATCCTTATATATTTCTCCTTTTACAAATAAACTGCTTTTGTTATTTATAAATCATAGACATTGGGATAAAATCACACAGCACCAACTAGTGACAGACACAACACCCATAAAGGTTTTTATGTGCTTTCATTGGAGTATCTATGGTGCAATGGTAATTGTTGGAGCACTTTGTCTTGCATCAGCTGAAAAGCTTCTTGAGGTCTGAGGTTGGGCTACAGCGGTTTAAGTATTGAACTAACTAGTGCCCTTCAATAAACTACTTGGCCCTTCTACTTATTTCAACAAATGAGACAAGAGTTTGGTTCCAAGGTATTACACAAGTTACGTTTTAGTAAGAGTGAAACTTTATGCATAGCAATATAAACCCAAGTGACCAAGAAAAGACAAACCCCAGGAGTTTGTAGACCATCTTGCATCCCAAGCATCTGAGTATCAGATGGCTCCTCCAAAACCTACAAAACAGATACTTCAGTAAGATAAAAGGAAACATGGCATTTTTTTGTGAATATCAAGAAGTCTAGGAATTGTGCTTTTCAAGGTCAATTTGGATTTGGGCTTTCAAAACATGAGATTTCAAAAAATGGCAATCTCAAAATGTGTGATTTGAACAATTTATGAAATACAGTTAAGCTTTTGGGAAAATTTCAGTGTAGCTTTAAAATCGTAGTTTGACCTTTAAAATCGTGTTTTTCTAAAAATGCACCATATTACCTTCAATTTGAAAGTGTAAATTTTTACACGTTCTCAAACCACTATTTTTAAAAATTAACTCCCATGCAAAATAAAGACAATTTCAATTGCATTTAAACAAACTCAAAAAACCATCCTTAGTTTTGGTAATTAGTAATTATACGCATCCAGAAACCCTTAAATTTGTTCGCATCAAATATAGATAGATAGAAAGAGAACATACAAAGTCACTTATTTGCAGATTAGCAGCACCTACAACGCTTGTCTTCACTGCCACCAATCAAGCACCCTTGTGAGATACAATCAATCAAAGAATACAAATTTAAGCATACTTCATCAAAAGACTGAAATTCACAAATACCCGCTTTGCTTGAAAACTGAAAGCCACCCAAAGATGCAATAGCAGCAGAGCAGTCTGGATAAGCCATGGACAAGCGGCGCAGAAGAGACGTGTGTATGTCGTTTCCATCACCTTGGTTCATGGGAAAATTACCGTCTTCATTGTTCCATTGCATTTCGAATTGTTTGTTTTCTTCATTTCCAACAACGGAAAGGTTCGGAAGGTTTTCTTTGAAAAATTTCAGAGCTGAAGTTAGCAGTTGTTCCTCGCTGAAATAAGAGCGAAGCAAACGCACTTCAGTCAGCAAATGTTCAATCTCCACATCACGAATAGCCCTAATCGCAGCACTTTGTCGCTCAACTGTTAAAAAAAAATCAAATCAAATCAAATTCAGAAACAAATATCAAATTGAGAAACAATTCTACCATTTCTTCCATGTACTTAAATAAAAAATAAAAAATAAACCTTCTTGATCTGTAAAAGTCGCTTGTTCCTTATCAATTTGGGCCTCTGTCTCAACGGCACCGTTTACAGTTTTCTTGGCTCTTCGTCTTGCCATGTTAATTTACTGCAAAGCCAAATGTCATTCGAAACCCTAATTTTAAGCAAGAAAGTTATAGGATGTAATCCATAAGTGAAATTGAAAATTTTCAACAAAAAAAATAAAAGGGGGGAGCTCGGGTGGTTACCGGTCGCCAAGGCTTAGTCGCCGGATCCGCAAAGCGGAGTTCTTGCTTACTCTGTTTCCTTCGAAACAAAACGATATTTGAAATTGTGGACGAAAGCAAATTTTAGTTTGGGCGGAAAAATAAGTTTGAAAGCTACAAATAAAATATATATATATATATATATATACTAGAAGGTAGACGACGCGTCAGCGTATAGACGTGGTAAAATAGTAGCAGTGGAGCGATAATAGAATGACACGCAGGTGCTTGAGTCTGTCAAAACAATGTATTTTTACAGCAATCAAAATGACACGAGTCCTGGTTTTGCATGAATTTCAAAATGACGAAAATACCCAAATGATTTTTGAGCTGACCATTGTACACAGAGACAGACAAAAGGGTAACTTAGCACCATCAAAGAAAGACTCACTATTCAGCCATGCTGAAATGGGTGTCAATGAGAAATTTACAAAATTCCTTGCAAAATCAAAATAAAATTCACCAGAAACCAAAATAGAAAAAAAATAATAATAATATATGAAGATGCTCTGGACAATCGCAGAAACAGCCAACCAAAAAAATAAAACAAAACCCATCAAATTTATCGAATTTCACCCAGAAAAAAATCGGAAATTTATTTATAAAAGTCATACTCTGATTTCTTTGATGCACCTCTGTTTCAAATAAAATCCACCGAAAGAATTGTCAAAAACCCACCAAAATCAAGAAACCCAGAGAGCACAAAAGAAACTAAACCCTCACCTTCTCTTTCTTTCACCGTTAGTGTGCATGAACTGCACCAAATCTCTGCTAAGCAAGCGGTTCAGTATGAACGAAGAAATTTCGAACAAAAGGATCGGAACTCGCTGATAGGAAAGGAGAGAAAAACAAAGCAATGCCTAGAACTCGCCGTCGTTTTCTGAGAGAGAGAGGGAGAGAAGATGTTCAGAAAGGATTGGGAGGAGAAAGGAGATGATGGGTGCAGATGGTGAAATACCAAAGCCCATAAAATTGCTTAGAAAGTCGATGGAGAACTGGGGCAAAATAGTGATGCTAAACTTTAAAAGATACAAATAACCTCGCACAATTTAAACATGAAGAACAAACAGAAGGGCAAAATGGTATTTACCATAAAATAAAATGACATTATTCTTGTGACATTGCCTCTTTTTATATAGCTATTAGGGATAGAGATATATATATATATATATTTTATAAGCTCAAATAAAATATTAAATATGGCAAATTTTGACATAAATTCTTGAGTCACAAAGCATGAACATGATACAAAGTTGCATGTCCCACTTTAAAATTAACCGTCAATAATCATGTGATCTAAACCCTGATCGGAAGAAGATCCTAAATCACTATTGATTAATGTCTAATGAAGATTCATTATAAATCTAATAATAATTTTATCTTTAAATGATAACTTAATTAACTGAACACCACATCTTATTAAGTAGATTGTCATTAGTTGGAATCATTCTCTTTCATTTTCCTTTCACTAGTCCTTATGCTGTTGATTGGATATGTAAAAAAATAATAATGATAATAATTTAAAAAATCATCTATATGCATAAAAACTAATTGAATAAAGTTATAAAACTTTTTAAAGTTTTTTTAAAGTAATTTCAAATGTGATGTGATTTTAAGATTATTAATAAATTAAAAGTCGATAAATTCTATTTCAAATTTAACAATAATTTTAAAAATCATTTGATTAAAGATAATTATTAGAAAGGCTTTAAAAGTCTTATATCATTATTCAAACCGATTATCGGGGTGTTTGATAAACCGTTTGTGTGGTTCTTGTGCATGTTTGTCTGTATATTTTTTTGTCTTTTTCCTAAAATTAGTAAAATATCTACAAGCAGTATATATCCATTATGCTAAATTACCCAAATACCCCTCTCCACCAAATTTCTTCACGGAACGGTTTTAGGGGAGCGAAGGTCCCCGCTTATCCACCGTAATAGGTCTATAGAGTGAGTAGAAAGGTGGCGACAGTTATATTGTCACATTGGGAGGAGTGCGGCGATTATACTCACCCACGTGCGACATGTAGTTAATTACATTTAGTTGTTAATTGGTTGTAATGCTGTTGTTGCAAGGGTTAGTTGAATAAACACTATAAGTAGTTCAATTTTCATTGTAAGAGGCAGCTTGTGAATTGTAAGTTCATCTTGAACAGGGAGATTTGCACTCTCGAATGTGCTTTGGAGGTTGGGTTACCCTCGAAGTAACTCCTTTGATTCAATAAAAGTTCTTTTCTTCCTTTCTTTCTTCCATTCTTCCTTATTTCTTTCTATATTACAGTGATTTCCTAACAGCACTGTTACAAGTGGTATCAAAGCCTCGATCCATTTGATTCTAAAATTTTTTTCCTTTAGTTACATGAAAAATTAGTCCTACAATGTCAGAAAATATACAATGGGAGCAAGGCCGACAATTGCAAGAAGTCCAAAGTCAGATTGTGGACATAAGGAAGGATATCAAGGATATTCCGGACATAAAGTCATCATTGGGTCAGTTGATGGGGATGGTTACATCACTCCTAGAGAAGGATAAGCAGAAGGAGCAGAAGGAGAAGCAGCCTATCTATCTAGAGGAAGAGGTTGCAGTTGATGGTGGTGGGGTTTCCCAAAGAATTCGGAGGAGAATCAACAAGCTTTGAAGGGATTCAGACCAAGACTATAAGGCTGGAATTTCCAACCTTCAATGGTGATGATCCGGATTCATGGTGTTACCGAGCGGAGCAATTTTTTGATTTCTATGAAATTCAAGAAAGACAAAAAGAGAATTACAACATTTCACATGGAAGGTAAGGCCCTTTCTGGTTTCTGACTTTAAGGAGTACAAATAATGCTGTAGTTGGGATGAATTTTTAGTTGCCTATTCAAGTTCGATTTGGCAAGAGTTCTTATGATGATCCTATGGAAACATTGTCGAAACTAAAACAAACAGGTTCATTGGAAGAATATAAAACTCAATTTGAGGTATTGGCAAATAGGGTTTTGAGATTGATAGACTCTCATAAACTGAGCATGTTTTTGGGGGGGCTAAGAGATGATATTAGGCTGCCTGTTAGGATGTTTAATCCTAAAACACTGAATGATGCCTATGCCTTAGCAAGAATTCAAGAGGAATGCATTATGAATAACATGAAATCAGGAAAACCTGTTTGGAGAAATCAAGGGGTTGGAAGTGAATATGGTTCTGGTTTTAATAAGGGGGGAAATCGGTATGGAAGCAGTGCAGTTTTCAAACTTCCCTAGACAATTTCAAGGAGTGTTGGAGGAAATAATCACCAAAAGGAATTGTAAATGAAAATCCTAAAGACCTTGGTACCGATGTGAAGATCTCTCTGCTCAAATGGATGAGAGGAGGAGAAAAGGCTTGTGCTATTCATGTGATGCAAAGTGGAGTAGAGGGCATGTGTGTAGTGCCTAAGCTTTTTAATTGAAGTGGTTGAAGAGCATAAAGAAGTTATGAGTTGATTAGTATTGATAAAGAGGAGGAGGATCCAGGACAATTTTTCTTGGATGAAGAGCCTGAAATATCTCTCAATGCCATCACAGGAACTCCTAATGAGAAAACTATGAGATTGTTAGGAATTCTAAGAGGCCAACAAGTAATAATTCTTATTGATTCGGGTAGTACTCACAATTTTGTGGATGAGCATGTGGTTAAAAGGATGGGGTTATCTAGTACTAAAAAAGAAGTTATTAAGGTGAGAATAGCAAATGGACAAATCGATGGCGAAATGTCAAAACCTTTCTCTTAAGATGCAGGGGACTGTTTTTCATGTAGATTTGTATGCCTTACCTTTAGCTGGGTGTGATGTAGTCCTTGGCATTCAATGGTTGAGGATATTAGGTCCAATTCTTTGGAATTTTGATGACCTTACTATGGAGTTTCAATGGGGTACTAGAAGATGTAGATTAAAAGGGTTACAGCAAGGTCCTGAATTGAGTATGGAAGATGTGAACTCATTTAGGTGGTTGAAAAGAGGAAATAAGGGTGTCTTATTACAGTTGATTGAGACAGAGAATCACGACACACAGCAGCTACACAGTGTTTCTGACCAGACAGAGGATCAGCCTGGGGGAGTGTTAGATGATATTTTGGAGGAATTTGATGATGTCTTTCAAGTACCTCTTGAGTTACCACCAAAGTCTCATGATCATGCTATTACTCTCGCAAGAGGGGTGCGACTGTTTGATTAGACCTTATAGGTATCCATTTTTGAAGCGAAATTGAAAAGATAGTGAAAGGGTTCTGCAATGCGGTGTGATTCGCCACGACAATAGCCCATTTTCTGCTCCGATAATTTTGGTAAGGAAGGGATGGGACATGGAGAATGTGTATGGATTACAGATCTCTCAACAAGGTAACTATTAAAGATAGTTTTCCAATTCTGTTGTAGATGAGCATTGGATGAGGGAGCTACCATTTTTCTAAATTGGATCTAATTTACGGTTATCACCAGTTAGAGTGGTTGAGAAAGATATTCCTAAAGCGCCTTTAGGACACATGAAGGACATTATGAATTCTTAGTAATGCCATTTGGTTTAACAAATGCACCTTCTACTTTCAAAGTTTGATGAACCACATTTTCCAGCCCTACCTTAGAAAGTTTATTTTAGTATTCTTTGATGATATTTTGATATTCAGACAGGATGTCAACAGCCACAGAAAACATTTACAAATAACCTTAGAAATTTTGAGGGAACACAAGCTATTTGCTAAGAAGTCCAAGTGTAGATTTGGTTGTAAAAAGGTGGATTATCTAGGCCACATTGTTTGAGAATTTGGGGTGCAAGCTGATCCAGGAAAGATTCAAGCAATGGTGGATTGGCCATTTCCAACCAACATCAAGGCTTTGAGGGGATATTTGGGGTTGACAGGGTACTATAGAAGGTTCATTAAGGGGTACGGATCCATTGCAGCTCTTAAGCTATGTTGAAGAATGCTTTCACATGGGATGATGTGGCCAAAGAAGCTTTTGAATCTCAAGTCAGTGATTGAAGCTCTATTACGGCTTTACCTAATTTTGTACATCCTTTTGTAATTGAGTGTGATGCAAGTGGTTTGGGTATAGGAGCAGTCTTGATGCAAAATGGTAAACCTATTGCTTACTTGAGTAAGGCTTTGAAAGGAGGGCTCTTCTCATGTCTACATATGAGAAAGAATTGTTTGCTTTGGTAACTGCTATTGAAGTGGAGACCATATTTGTTAGGCCAAAGTTTTGTGGTTAAAACCAACAACAAAGCTTGAAATTCTTATTAGAGCGTAAGGTTGGTACACCCTTTCGTGATGGATCACCAAGTTGATAGGTTATGATTTTCTGTGGAGTTCAAAAAGGGGTAGATAACCAGTGGTGATGCATTGTCTAGGAGGAAGGTTGGGAAGAAGAGGTGGCTCTTTCCCTTCTATCTATTCCAACACCGATTGGATTGAGAAGCTTAAAGAGCAATACCGAAGGATGAGAAATTGAAGTCTTTACTTGCAAGGTGGCAGAGCAATAACTTGAATTCATCCAAGTATGCTTTCAAGGATGGTCTTTTGTTTTACAAGAACAGATTGTATTTGGGAAGTTGTCAAGCCATTAAGGAACAAGTTTTGGCTTTTGTCCATAGTGATCCAATGGCGGGGCATTCTCGGTTTTGAGAGGACAATGCAAAGAGCTAGAGAGATTTTTTTGGAAGGGTATGAAAAAGATCTTAAGAGATTTATTAGAGAGTGTGCAATCTGTCAGAATAAAATGAGAATATTTCTCCTATTTGGCTGCTCCTCTTCCCATTCCCTTGCAGTTTGGTGACATTTCCATGGATTTTGTGGAAGGTTTGCCTCTATCTCAAGACATTCTGTGATTTTGTGGTGGTAGACAGTTGTCAAAATACAGTCATTTCATTCCCTTAGCTCATCCATACACGGCTTCAAAGATTGCTCAACTATTTGTAGCTAATATTTTCAAATTACATGGCATGCCTACTTCTATAGTTTGATAGAGATCCTACATTCACAAGTAAGTTGGAAGGAGTTGTTTAGATTGGGACTTCTTTGAAGATGAGCACAAGTTACCATCCTCAAACAGATGGTCAAACAGAAATTGTGAACAAGTGTTTGGAAAACTACTTGAGATGCTTTGTTCAAGATAGACCTAAGCAGTGGAGTAGTTGGATACCGTGGGCTGAATTTTGGTATAATACAACTTGGCAAGGGTCAATTAAGATGACTCCATTTGAGGCAGTTTATGGCAGGTTACCTCCAAGGTTGTTGTCTTATGTGCCAGGTACTACTCAAGTAGAGGCTGTGGATGAGATTTTGAAGAATAGAGAAGTGATTCTATCTCTGTTGCAGCATAATTTACAGCATGCACAGCAGAGGATGAAGAAGTATGCAGATTTGAGGAGGACAGAGAGAACCTTGACAGTGGGGCAGCAGGTGTATTTGAGGTTACAACCATACAAACAAGGTTCTGTTGTGATACGGAGGGCATTGAAGTTATCTCCTAGATTCTATGGACCATTTACTGTGATTAAAAGGATTGGTGAGGTTGCTTATGAGTTAGACTTACCTGGCGAAAAGATTCATCCTGTTTTCCATGTGTCTCAGTTAAAACCGAAGTTGGGAAGTGGTATTGCAGTGATTCCTAGGCTACCTCCAGTGAATGAGGATGGGGTGATTAAGCCTGAGCCAGTAGCTGTTCTCTCTAGAAGATTCAGGCCGGTTGCAAACAAATCAATTACTGAATTACTTATCAAATGGGCTGGACAGGATGAGGCAGATGCTACTTGGGAGGAGTATGGATCTTTAAAGCTATCTTACCCTCACCTTGTGGGCAAGGTGCTTTGAAGAGGGGAGTAGTGTAATAGGTCTATAGAGTGAGTAGAAAGGTGGCAGACAGTTATATTGTCACATTGGGAGGAGCTGGCAGGCAGTTATACTCACCCATGTAGTTAATTCTGTTTAGTTGTTAATTGGTTGTAATGCTGTTGCAAGGGGTTAGTTGAATAAACACTATAAGTAGTTCAATTTTCATTGTAAGAGGCAGCTTGTGAATTGTAAGTTCATTTTGAACAGGGAGATTTGCACTCTCGAATGTGCTTTGGAGGTTGGGTTACCCTCGAAGTAACTCCTTTGATTCAATAAAAGTTCTTTTCTTCCTTTCTTTCTTCCATTCTTCCTTATTTCTTTCTATATTGCAGTGATTTCCTAACAGCACTGTTACACCACCATCACCGCCGAACCCCACCACCAGTGGGGTCGGCACGAATCCCTTGAATCCTCTCTCTTGCCACTGCCGTTCATCTGGGGCTTCACGCGAATCCTAGGCCGTCGTCTCATGTACAAAGCCCCGATCCCTTTTGGACCGTAGATCTTGTGCCCGCTAAGAGACATCAAGCTCACGTTCCACTTCTCCACGTCGATGGGGATTTTCCCCAACGCCGGAATCCGATAAGCCGGTACCTTCGCCCGGGACCTACGTCATCCACATTCCCAAGGACCAAGTCTACCGTGTCCCCCCGCCGGAGAACGCTCGCCGCTTCCATAGCCTCACTCGCCGCAAAATCAACCGCCACCCCTGCTGCCTCTGCCTCTGCTGGCTCCTCGGCCTCCTCGTCGTTTTCCTCATCCTCGTCGGTATTGCCGCCGGCATCTTCTACCTCGTCTTCAAGCCCGAATCGCCCAACTACTCCATCGACAACATTACCATAAGCGGCCTCAATCTCACGGCGGCGGCGACGACCACGTCGGTCCTGACGGTCTCGCCGGAGTTCGACGTCACCGTCAGAGCCGACAATCCCAACGACAAGATCGGGATCTACTACCGGAAAGACAGCTCCGTCGAGGTCTACTACTCGGACGTTCGGCTGTGTAACGGCGTATTGCCGGTGTTTTACCAGCCGTCGAACAACGTGACGGTGTTTCGGACGGCGTTAAAGGGTTCGGGGATCGAGTTGACGAGCACGATGAAGAACTCGTTGGTGATGAGGTGAGGAAGAGGGGCCGCGTCGAACTGAAGTGAAGTAAATTGAACAAACTTTTGTGCGTATGGGGAAAACATGGAAGGTAAAATCGTCTTATTTCACTTGACAAAAAAACCCAAACAGTACTCACGCACACAGTAACTTCACAAACCCTTTTGTCAAACAGGGCATATCCGCTTGGGCGGCATGCGGAAAGATCGACGATAGCTACTATGCAGCCCTGTCGCTGTCTGCTAGACTGCTAGTGCAGGTCAATTGCAATCCGCCAATCCGACGATCTCCAGTCTTCACTCTAAACCCGCAACTTGGTTCGGAACCCGAAATTCGAACCAAATTAGGACCGAGTCTTAAGAAAGCGACAGAGTTTAGTGTTCGGAAACTCTGAAATAATCATTTTGAGAAACAACGAAATGAAACCATTTGTAAATATCTTTATCACTTCCCTTTCCAATCATACTGCTATCGCCGAATGGGTGGACGCCACTTGTGCATACGTGCTGCTTTCGACTACCACCTTCGGTTTCTATGACGCTGAAGAAGAAGAAGAAAAGAAGAAGAAGAAGAAGAAGAAGAAGGAGAACACAGACGGTGTAAGCTGATTTATCCAAAGGAGGCTCATGTCAAGTAAGTAGTGATTTTTAGATTTTTTTTGTTGTTTTTAATAATGGGTTTTCGTTTAATATGGATTTTTAGGATTGCTTGGAGATATTGAATGAGCATTAACATTGGTGTGTAGAGAAATGGCAGGTAAAAGAATTTGAAAATTTGGGTATAGTTCAGTTAAGGTGTAAATTTCATTGAGTGAGAAAATTTAATGACAAAGGTTTATGGGTTATGTTTGAATTTGAATTGCAATATCCTCGGACATGATAAGAAATGGTTAATTTAATAATTTAATTTATATTTTAACATTATGTTGCTTAGAATTCATAATCTCACATTTACAGAGTATGGTTCTAATTTCCTAAATCTGATGACGTCAGTGATAAAGTTTAGTCTTACTCACTCCTGTCATATCTGACTAGAACAATATTATTGTTGACATATTATTAGTGGCTGGTTTAGATCTATAATCGTGAAATGTCTTCTGGATCTTTTGAACAATAAAGAATGTTTTGCTTTGCAGCATATGAAGCATTGCACAATGCTAAAGTATACATGCAATTCAAGCAACCCTTATTTTGCCAAGCATGCATAATTTGTTGTAAATTCTAGACCACTTCGGTATGGGGAAACTTTGCAATGCATGGTTTGAAGGCTGGGAGTTTGGGGTAGTTGACTTAAGATTCGTTGCTCACTTTAAAATCTTGAGGACTGTAGGAACCTTGGAATACTCTCCTTTGTCAGCTCTGCAAGAGAATGGCACCTCTATATATCCTCATCAGAACTTCCAATCAAATAGCTTAACCTTCATCCGCTGTGACCATATCTATCCTCAGTGACCATTGTGTACCTTTAGGAACCAACTCTTCCAATTAGTTTTCACTAATTCATACTAAATGCTGTAAGTAGAGCACTAAATGTCTCTTCCCTTACAACCCAGGAAAGGTTCTAGCCATATCTATGTTATTACCCCAAAAAGACTAGGTCAATGTTACAATTGGAGTCCCCCTAGAGTCACTTATATAACGCAATTTCACCTAGCAAGGAACAAATGTAGGACTTTGACACCCATCTGACACCTTCAATCTATCCACCTAATATAGGACTTAACTATTTGGGGTGCCATAATATCCCTCAATCAAATCCTTGATGTCCTTGTTAGGGCCCATGTCAAGTTGTAATGCACCAATGCTATATGGTATTATTAGGTTAGTTCTAATACCATTTGTCGCAATCTAGGGAAAATGTGAGTTACATTTATGCTATTAACCCAAAAGAATTAGTCAATGCTATAATTGAAGCTCCATGAAGTCACTTTTATATAGCCCAATCTCACTTAGTTAGGAACTAATATGGGACTTAGCACTTATGCAACCCCTTTACAACCCATCCAGCCAATATGGCACTTAAGTTTTTGGGGTGCTACATTATCTACCCATAAAAACCCATTTGGAGCTACTATATCATTATAGAAATACTACAAGATCTCATACAACTGTCATTTATCCTTGTTAGACCAGAGTAGGGTCACTGCAATATAATCTTACTAAAAGGGTTATATTTTTCACCTATCTTTCATTTGGTCCCTACAAAAGCAATCTCAGAAAACTGAAGGTTAACATAACCTGTTTATGTCTGCTGAGGCATCCATGTGCTTGAGCTTTTGGAACTTATGCTGGAAAATCTAAAAACCAGGCGTACTTGTTTTTGGGCATCTACACCAATATTGCTGAGCTACTAATACTTTGAACCCTCCTGATGTGGCTCATTGTCCATATATTGCTGTACCATATTGTTAATATTATTTTTGTTATTTAGATACATTGCAGTCATTTTCTCCCTTGGTAAAAAGGAGGAGAGAGAGAGAGAGAGAGCATTGCTATAACATAAGTACCCATACAATCAAAGTGATCAATTTAGGTCATAAGTCATTTCTGTGTCCAATTATCTATGTAATGACATTGAATTTGGAGGAGATATTCTAGATTTGAGAGAATTTTAGGAGATCTTTTAGATTTTCTGGAATTTCATTTGATTTATATTTCCCCGGACTGATGACTCGCTCTTTTCATGGCTATAAAGGAACTGTCAAGTTTTGGTGATCTGAAACCTATTTTAGAGCTTGTTTACTCTTGCTTCCAGGCCATTTTCTCTCTCCATTGTCTCTTATTTTATTGATTTTAGTAAATTAGTCTATTTCTCTCTTCTTTTCCTCTATTAGTAAAAGGAGGACGGGAGAGAGTATATATGCCAAACGAATCAGTGCAAAGGCACGTAATAATTATTTTGTGAAATATAAGTGTCGAGCTTATCTATGTAACAAGTATGCAAGTAAATTTATGGTGAATGCAATTACCTATTCCAATAAGTGACATTTATCAAAGTACTCATTTTCAGCAATAAAACACAATTAGTTGATTCGGATGGTAATAAGATTAGTAGCAATGTTATTAGAATAAAAAATCTTGTCTGGATCTTTGGTTTCATTTTGGAGTGACAATACGAGATTACAAGAACAAAGGGTTAAAAGAGACCAAGCATAAGATTTATGAAAATTGAAAAGGAAACAAAAAACTTGTAAATAGCCTTGTGGTTTCATTAAGAAACAGAAGTAAACTATAGAGAAGATTAAATTTATAGCATTGATCTTTAATTAGTATCAAATTTATGAAGTCCATTTAAAAATTTGTTAAATGTGAATGACAAAATTTTCTTAGAAAAACAACTGTTATCTATCTCTGTATCCATTATCATGCTATTAGTAACTCACTGACTCATCATCCTCCCCAACCCACCCGGCCATGCAGCAGTCTCCTTTAAAAAAATGATTTCCCTCTGACTGACATTTTTATATTTATATCAAAAGTTGTTGAACATAACATGTTTTCTTTATTTTTTTCCTGGGAACTCAAGAGTGTTGTATCTATTGGTTGCAGCTATGTTGTTCTTATGTCCTGCCATTACATTTCTCTTCTTTATATTGTTGCCTCCGACTTCAAGCCTTATTTCTGTCAGTGGTCCCACCAAACATAGACATGAGGTAATTATAGCACATCATGGTGCTGTTGCCACTGATGACCGCCGATGTTCCAGAATAGGGATGAAAGTTCTTCGTGAGGGAGGTCATGCCGTTGATGCGTCAGTGGCTGCTGCTCTTTGCTTGGGAGTTGTAAGTCCAGCATCAAGTGGCATTGGTGGAGGAGCCTTTATGCTTCTCAGGTTAGCCAGTGGGAAGGCACAAGCCTTTGATATGAGAGAAACTGCCCCCTTGCAAGCTTCTGAGGTATTTCAAATTACTTTTAACTGTATCTTTTCTTTGAATATGAGTGCAAACAGTTCTTATTAAATGCAGTATGGTAATGAAGGATCTTTTCGGGGGCTTGTTTCTTTTATACTTCCTCCATGGTTGCATTGTGTTTGGCACTTCTCTTACTTGCCAAAAGAGCAAAAAATAAAATAAAATAAAACAGAAACAGAGTTTAGCACATGCATGTCCAGAGATATGACCCAATAATTCTTATGAAATATTGTTTTTCTTTTGCAACTAATACGGATCTGCATACTTTATACACTAATGTGAAGATATATCTGGAAACTTAAATCATTTCAAGCTGCGACTGAAATTGACAAATGTTGGATTGGTACCTATTATATTGCTTGCTGAACTTTATGTTTTGCGTAAAAGATTCTTAAAATCATTCTCTTTCATAATTATTCATTTTCAGAATATGTATGCTGCCAATACTACTTTGAAAACAGAAGGTGCCCTCTCCATAGCAGTTCCAGGGGAAATTGCGGGCCTTCACAAAGCTTGGAAACAATATGGAAGGCTTCCTTGGAAGAGGCTTGTAAGGCCAGCTGAGCGTCTTGCTCGTTTGGGATTTAAGATATCACCATATCTCCACATGCAGATGGTCAAAACAAAGTCAGGGATCTTACAAGAGAAGGGACTCCGCAGTATATTCACTTCAAATGGAAGTCTCTTACAGCTGGGTGATATCTGCCACAACAAGAAACTGGCACAGACACTAAGAACAATTTCAAAATTTGGCCCAGTGGCCTTCTATAATGGTTCAATTGGATTCAATTTGGTTAGTGATGTTCAGATGGTTGGAGGGATACTGACAATGAAGGACTTGCAAAGATATCGAGTTAAATTGAAAGAACCAATCTCTGCTAACATTTTAGGGCTTAAAATACTTGGCATGCCTCCTCCGTCAGGGGGTCCTCCAGTGATACTTGTAAGTACATCTCTGGTCTGCTTTTGTTATGTTCTTTTTCTTATTTTAATCTTTTTAGGAAAACAAATAACAAAAGGAAACAACAAAGCTTTCATTGACCTAGCTTTATTTATTTCATCACAACAGATGCTAAACATTCTTGCTCAATATGCAATCCCTTCGGGTGTTTCTGGCTCCCTTGGAGTCCATCGAGAAATCGAAGCATTGAAACATGTATTTGCTTTGAAGATGAATCTTGGTGATCCTGACTATGTTGATGTCTCCAAAGTTATATCTGATATGCTGTCTCCTAAGTTTGCCAAAGAGTTAAAGAAAACCATATACGACAACATGACATTTGATGCTGGACATTATGGTGGAAGGTAAGTTGCTTAATTGGTTGAGAAGCAGTTCATCTATAAGATCATTAGGCTAAATAACTTATATACAAACTGTGTATTATATTTTATTTATTTGTTGGGAAACTTAGCATTATATCGTCTCAAATTTGTACATTTGATTCAACAGTCCTACCACTTTGTGTCATGTTAGTGCCACATCATAGAATTCAGGTACTTTTGGCTGTCTTAGTGGCAAAGTTGAGTTCTTAAATTTAAATTTATTTTTTGTTCTTGAATGAAGTAACTGAAGTGTCTCAGCCAGAAAAGCAATGGTGATTTGTCAAATATTGAGTTTTCTCTATTTCATTTTGCTGCTGATGCTCCTCAGAATTTGAATTAATTCTATCTGTGATCTATCTTGTTTCCGTAAGTCTTGAACAATAATATTTGTGTGCATCTGAGAAAGCATGAGTATGAAAATGTAGTGAATCTAGAGGATGAGTACCAAAATGATTTGTGAAGCATAAAATCATATTACTGTGCGTGCAATTTATTCTAATTAGGCTCTCAATATTTCTTTGATAGGAATATTTTTTTCATGAAAATTCGAATTGATACTTTGTTTTTCAGAAAGTGCTTTCATTCGTTTGGGTGGTTGAAATTTGAATAAAAATACCTACAACAAAGGATCCAATTTGCATATTATGGGCAGATGTTTGGTGCTTAACTAAAACCATACATGACTTGTCCTTACCTCTTCATGTCTCTTGCGCTTGTAGATGACCCATTATTCCAATTTATAACCCTATTTTAAGATTATTTATACTGAATCTTGTTTCCTAACAGATGGAATCAAATCCATGATCATGGCACCAGTCATATATCCATCATAGATCGTGAGCGAAATGCTGTTTCCATGACTTCGACAGTAAACTCGTATTTTGGTTCTCGAATACTGTCACCAAGTACAGGGATACTCCTGAACAATGAAATGGATGATTTCTCCATCCCAATGAATGTTTCTGCAGGTCTTCCAGCACCATCAAACTTTATCAAGCCAGGAAAAAGGCCATTATCATCCATGGCACCTACTATTGTCTTAAAGGTATGCTCAAGGAGTGTTTCCACTGAATTATGCTCTAGGATTGTTCTCCTCTGAAGTGAGGACTGGCAACATTTTGAAATTACTGAATTAACTGTCAGTACTGTCCAGACTTTCATATTTCTCATTGGATCCTTCAGAATGAGTCGTATAGAAATACAGAAGCACACAATGTGATATTGGCCAGAAGATATTTTTTCATTAAAAATTCCAATATAATGTTTGTCATACTATTTATTATATTATGCAGTATATTCCTGTGCAATAAATCATGTGATATTTTTCTATGCTTCTACAGAATGAGCAACTGAAAGCTGTGGTAGGTGCTAGTGGGGGAGGCATGATTATTGCTGGAACTGCAGAGATTTTGTTAAATCATTTTGCCAGGGGAATGGATCCCTTCTCTTCTGTCATGGCACCGAGAGTCTATCACCAGGTCTTTATCTAAGTCCATCTTCCTAACTCTCTCTGTCTCTCAATATACCCTATGATCCATACATAATAATAAGTTCTTCCATGATGCATATTACTCATGCTGTGAGGTGAGGATTGTAAGTGCTAATGCTGGCTTTTAGTTCAAGAAAAGGTTGCCGCGTAGGTCTACACTCTAAAGACATCTGATTGGATTGGTTAATCCTTAAGTGAGTTAGGTTCTCCTAGTATGAGAATGGAGCTGAATTTTGGTGCATTTAGAAAAAAGACTTCTTGACGAGGTTTCAAATATTCCATCTAATAAGACTGCATGAATGCCTATAGAAAAGTTTGTTTTGGAGAGCAGGCTGTTTTATTTAGATTCTTCTTCTTCTTTTCTATAGAGGATAATTTTTTTTATTATTATTTATTTTTCCCTTCATGATATAATAAGTAGCCACTAGAACTTATATTTTAATACAATTTTGTTTAACCAGCTGATACCTAATGTTGTATACTACGAGAATTGGACAACTGTGAGTGGTGACCACTTTGAAGTTCCTGCTGATATTAGGGCAGCCCTTCAAAAAAAGGGCCATGTCCTACAAAGCCTCCCTGGTGGGACTATTTGCCAGTTTATAGTTCAAGATGTAAGGACTTCTACAAGCGAAAATGGTGGCGCTGGAAAGCTTGTTGCCGTGAGTGACCCAAGAAAAGGTGGACTTCCTGCTGGTTTTTGAACTTTTGGTAACATTTCTGCTGCTGGAAGATAATTGTAATGTGGAATTGACATTGTAATAAGAGCGGCAAATGTGCACGAGTTTTCTGGTCTTGAACAACATTGACGATTTGGTTTGTTGTTGTTTATAGCCCTCTTTGAAACACACATACTCATGTGCTTGAATACATACACTGTCAGAATACTCAAATATTGAAATTGATCTCCTTGTGGAGTTTTCATGGTTGTGATAGATTCTCTATCTCATTTGCTTATGATAGAAGCACTAGTTTCATATTAAAGACATTGAGAGCCATATCTCTTCTCCACCTCAAACCTTATCAACCTACTTTCATCTTATGGCTTGTTATGAAGGACAGGCTCTTAACTAGGGATCGATTGATCAAAATGGGATATAAAGGTAATGTTCAATGTATGTATTGTCATAACCAGATTGAAAGCTGGGAGCACATTTTCTTTGAATGCAGCTTTAGCTATAGAATTTGAAAGTTCTTTATGAGTAGATGCATTGTGATCAATCCTTCTATAAAATGGGATGAGATTATTCAGATAAGGGTCAGCAATTGGGAGAACAAGAATCTAAAAGGAATTATATGCAAACTGGTGTTAGGATCTATTGTTTATCACATTTGGTGTACTAGGAATGAGATTCAGCATTCTAGGCATCCTCTAACTGAAGAACAACTGGTGAAGAGAATTCATTGGGAAGTAAGGACTAGGATAGTTGGTAGAAACTTTCCTAAGACAAGAGAATATGCTCTTGGTGGACTTGTGGAACCTTCCTATAGATTTGTTGATATGAGGGTTTTATGCAATTTGGCAAAGGATTTTGGTCTTTTCTGCATATTATGTAGATACAAGGTTTGAGGAATTATGCAGATAAGGTTGTGCTCGATCGCATTTTGGTATGCGATCGATCTTGCGCTTGATCGCAAAATTTTAGTTCGGTTTTGTCAGAGCGACCGATGGTGCGCTCGTGTCTGCGCTCAATTGCAGAATTCCCTTTCAGTTCTGTTAGAGCGATCGATGATGCGCTCATATTTGCGATCGATTGCAAGTGCGCTCGAGCCTGATAGTGCGATCGAGTGCACTAAGTTATTGATTAATTTTGATTATTGATGTTGTAGTTGTTTGTTTCTAGTTGTTTTAGTTTTGTTTGGCTTCTGTGAAGCTTGTTTTGACCCGATGGTAGGGTTTGTAATCGTTAATAGTTGTTTTTGGATTGGTTTGATTTTAATTAAATGATTTATTCATCCCAAAAAAAAAAAAAAAACTACTCTGGACTTGATAATTCTTTACATGACTATCGAACCCAACACAAAATTAACAAGTTAGAGTTTGATATGGTCGTGCAGGTCACTACCAGTCAACCACTTGTCACTTGTCAATTCTAGGTTAAACATCCACTTTTCAATTTCAGGTTAACATGCTTAACCTAGGAGTGACCCAATTGACCCATTTTATAAAATCGAACTTTTTTTATTAAAATAATAATACCAATGATAATAAAATTTACAATTGGAAATAAAAAAACCATTAAACTACTAAACCTAAGATCCTAAACCTAAACTTCAAGAATGTTCCTTTCACGATTAGCAAAAAAGAGAAGGTGAAAAATGTAAAATCAAGATTTGTGGTTTACTTAATTTGTAATTAGCATGCTTCTAAAGAGTAGTTCAATCAGTTGGGGATTACACCTCATGAAGCAAATGTTACTAATTCGAATTTCTTATCCCCTCTTGTGTGAACATGTAAATTAGCTCCATATGATATTAAAATAAACTCAAGGGTCCCTAAAGTATGTCAAACAAATAATTTACTCCATAAAATTAAATTTTGTCCATTAGGCGTAACAAATCATATATCATATATATATAAACCGAATCACTCTAAAAGTGCCTTTAATATTGCGACATGGCATAAACCTTTCTCGGTGCCTTAATATTATACATGTGGCATAAACCTTTTTATTATAATATTAACTGGTTTTTAAGGCACAATTTGTGAACTGATTTTTAAGAGTGAATTGGTTTTTAAGAAAAAATCGGTCATTAATTGGCATCATTAATTGTATTAATTATATTTCAAGAGTTTTCTATATATAAATTATTAAATAAATTAAGTATTATTAATGTTCGAATCAAATAAGGAAACACATAATATAAATCAAATTATAATGTATTAGTACATTTAGTCAATTTAATGTATATTATTAAGGTTAGGATTTTTTTTTTTAAAAAAAAAAATCGGTTATATATATTTATAATCGGTTTTTTCTTAAAAAATCAGGGAAAATGATCCTCTCCATTTCAAAATCCCCTCATTTCCTCCATTTAGTGCATTTTGAAGTGTAGTGCATTAAATGCAATATCATCATTAAAATTTTTGGACGACACTACCCTTCAAAATGCACTAAATGGAGGAAACTGAGGGATTTTGAAATGGAGAGGATCCTAATTCAAAAATCAGTCATTAGTTGCGTTAATTATATGGATTTAACTTCAATACGGATTGGCTGTAAAATGTGGGTTTTGCAGCACCCACTAGGACAATGACACCTCACATAAAGGAGAAAAATTGCAAAAAAAAAGCCTAAACCCTCCCACACCTGATTTTCATCTAAATAAGGAAGAAAAGAGAAAGAAGAGAAAAAAAGAAGAGAAGCAAGAAGACGCGTAGCATCAGGCCATTCTCTTATGGTCTTGTTGTCCTATCTGTATATCCATTTCTTAGTTTTTCTCTTAAAGGACCCATAGCATCGTAGAAAAATAATGGGAAAACTCTCGAAGGCCAAGAAGAAGATCATACGGTGGCAAGTGCATTTGTTGGATGAAATCTGACAGATCTTGGTGGTGGCGGCAGACAACGTCGGATCCACCACTCACGAACATTCACAAGGGTCTAGGACTTACCGTGGTGCTCATGGGCAAGAACACGATGATGAAGTGTCCGTCGAGATCGGGCATTTGGGGTTTTAATCGTTTAATTTGTTGCTCTATTCTCATTTTATTTTTTGCACTTGATGAGGTGTCAAGATGAGATTAGAGGCGCAAAATGCCCATTTGCAGATAATGTGTATAGAGGGCTCTCTAATTATATTGTATATCTATATGACATCATTAATTGCTTTAATTATATTTCAATATAATTCACATGTCATTAATTAATGTCATTAAATGCGTTAACTATATTATAATTCATGTATTATTCTTACTAATTTTTTTTTTCTTTATACTATTCATTTTAAATCATATATACTTATAAGAACAAATATTTAATTTTTTTATTTAAAAGTTCTTTTTAACTTATAATGAAAATTATGTGTTTAAATTTTAAAATTAAAGTAAAAATCAATAATTAAATTAGCGTAATTAATTATGTTTAATTATATTTCAAGAGTTTTTCATATATAAATTATTTCATAAATTAAGTATTATCAATGTCCAAATCAAATAAAAAAACAAATAATACATATCAAATCATATATATCATATATACTAGCCGAAACCTTCTTTTGAAGTGCCTTCAAATTGCGACATGAACAAATTTTTTTAACTCATTATTTTAAAAATCGAACATTTAAAAATTAACCAGTTCATATTTTTGTTCTCTCTCTATCTCTCATTTATCCTCTTTCTCAACGTCTTTTTTTTAAAAAAATGTGTTCAAATTTTGAAATTAAACTACAACAAAAAATCTCGAGCATATTTTTTCTACAACTAAAGTGTTTTTTCGAATGTTAATAATTTTTTTTTTTTTTTTTTGAAATGGTACTCAGAAGACTTCATTAAAAACAGAAACACATGTTCAGACAACTACATCTTCTTAAATACAAATAGGAAACTCATCTCTCCATATTCTATTCTCACCATGCACCACCGCCAATCTTGCGATCCTATGCGCAGCTGTATTTGCTGTGCGTCGTACATGCTGGACCCTCCACTTAGGGATGTGAGATAGTAAGAATTTGGCATCATTTATGATCTGCCCATAGGTCCCCCTACATATTCCATCAGTGCGCAGATATTGAACGACTTCACACGCATCACCTTCCAAGACTACACTTTGTAAACCAAGACTACCACACAGAGAAACTACTGTCCATGCTGCCAACGCCTCTGCTGTTGCCGGATCATAGATAAATTGTCTGGTCGAGCATTGCATCGCTACTACCTGACCATTATGGTCTCTGACGACAATCCCCAGACCAATTCTGTTCCCCTCTTTATCTACAGCTGCATCCCAATTTACCTTGATACTCCCAATTGGTGGCTTCTGCCAGACTTCAATTACAGATGACTGACGCACACCACTATGCCCACCTAGCCAAATTTCAGCTTTGTTAAAAGCTTCCACCTGATCATGAGCATTCCGCACCAAAATAGCAGGGGGTAAATTCTCCTTCAAACACAAATTTATTCCTTCTTAGCCATATAAGTCTTGCCACAGTCACCATTTCATGCATCTCTTCCATCGACAGTCGCTCCGACAGCTTGATAATAATATCACGGAATTCACAGACATCACTGGTACATTTTTGCAGCTTACTCGAACACTCTGTCCAGACATCTCTGGCTGAAGAACATCCCCACAGTATATGATCAATAGTTTCAGGGAGAAGTTTACAAATAGGACACAAAGGATCAGTAGTAACATGCTTATGGAACAGGAGCTCCTTAGTTGGTAGGATATTTCTACAAGCCTTCCATAAAAAGATTTTTACTACTCTACTCCCTCGTATTCCCCAAATATTCTTCCATTCAGCAGTTATGGCCTGTTGATTCGAACAGCAGCATTCTTCATCCCCAAATCTTTCCTTTGCCAGGTGATACCCACTCTTAACTGAATATTCTCCATTGGCATTCCCAGCCCAGGCCATGCGGTCCTCGTTACGGATAGGACAAACAGCCAATCTGCAAATTTCCTCTGCCTCCTCTTTGTGAAATATCTCATGTATCAAATCAATTTTCCACCAATTAGTGTCCCTGTCCAGAAGATCACACACCTTAGCAGAACTGTCCAGAGACTTAACAGGAGACTGAATAATGTGTGGAGTTGGTTTTGGAAGCCACTTATCACCCCAGATGCTAATAGATTGCCCATCCCCCACTCGCCAAAAAAGCCCTACATTCAGCAATTTTCTCGAATTCCAAATGCTTCTCTAGGTGTAAGAAGGTCGTCTCCCTAACTCTGCCCCCAAAAAGTCCCATTTGGATAATATTTCTCTCTAATGACTTTTGCCAGCAAAGTTTCAGGGTCTTGTAGGAGTCTCCATCCTTGTTTAGCAAGCAAAGCCATGTTGAAACATTCCAAATCTCTATATCCTAGTCCACCACTAGCTTTTGGCAAACCATTTTTTCCAAATCTCTATTACCCATTTTGTTCATAATTTTGAGTTTTATTTATATTAAAATCTAATAAGTATTACACAACATATTATAAATTCTTTTTAATTTTATATTAATGTTTTAATTAAACAAAATTCAAGTTTTCTTCTTACAATTATGAAAAGTAAATTTCATAATATTTATAAAAAGTACGATTATAATATAACTTTAAAAATTTTGCGTATTGTGCGGATTATAAGCTCGTTATAATAATATGACAAATCAGAGCCGGTCAAATTGTGACATATTTCCTATTTAAGTTGCTTAAATAATTCAAGTTACTTAAAAGCAAATAGGTAAAGCTTCCTTCACACAAAATTAAAGATGCTTTTGTTTTCTTTCTCGTTGTACTTTAAAAGAGCAACCTTTTCAAGAAGGATCGTCAAATGTAAGAAGATAACTTGATAAGTGTGAAAACTTCTAGTGATATGGCATATGAATATTTATTTTCTTGAATGTATTTTGTAATTGCCTAATTGGCAAAAGATCTATGAAACCAGTCCTCCGAATCGCTATTCTAATTCTAATTTATTGTTTTATTATTGTAGTCTCTAATGGAGGCGCTGTGCACCCTCTCCCACCTCTTCTTCGGATTTGTTCGCGTATCTCCTCCAGACAAGCCTCAAGTCCAAAGACCCATTTGCCGGAAAGTTAATTCATGCTCGGATAATCAAAGCCGGCCTTCATCTTGGCGTGTTCTTGATGAATAATCTCATGAACTTCTATGCAAAAGTTGGGTCTACTTACGATGCTCACCGCGTATTTGATGACATGACCGTGAAGAACACATTCTCTTGGAATACAATACTTTCGGCATATGCAAAACAGGGAAGGTTAGATAAAGCACGTCGTGTATTTGAGGAAATTCCTGACCGTGACTCAGTTTCGTGGACTAGTATGATAGTGGGATATAATCAGATTGGTCATTTTGAAAATGCGATTAAGATGTTTGTACAAATGATTGGGAGTAGAATTTCACCGACTCAGTTCACCATTACTAATGTTCTTGCTTCATGTGCCGCAATTGAAGCTTTGGATATTGGTAGGTTCACTCATTCGTCATTAAACATGGGCTTGGTAGTTGTATTCCGTGGCAAATTCCATGCTAAACATGTATATTAAGTGTGGTGATTCAATAACAGCAAAGTTTGTTTTGATAGAATGAGATTGAAGAACACGTCATCATGGAATGTTATGATTTCATTGCATATGGAGTCTGGTCGGGTTGACCTGGCTCTTGGCCAATTCAAACAGATGACAGAACGAGATGTAGTTTCATGGAATTCAATGGTTGCAGGTTACAACCGGCATGGTTTTGATGTTGAAGCGCTGGAAATCTTCTCAAACATGTTGAAGGATTCTTCATTAAAGCCTGATAAGTTCACATTGGCAAGTGCTTTGTCGGCCTGTGCCAATCTTGAGAAGTTAAATCCTGGGAAACAAATCCATGCCTATATCATTAGAACTGAGTTTGATACCTCTGGGGCAGTCGGGAATGCTTTGGTTTCAATGTATGCCAAGTCTGGTGGGGTTGAAATTGCAAGAAAGATTGTGGAGCAAAGAGGGTCTTCAGCTCTCAATGTTATAGCTTTTACAGCCCTTTTGGATGGATACATCAAGCTTGGGGATATAAACCCAGCCAGACAGATATTTAACTCATTAAGGGACCGCGATGTGGTTGCATGGACAGCTATGATTGTAGGTTATGTGCAAAATGGCTTGAATAATGAAGCTTTGGAGCTTTTCAGATCAATGATTAAAGAAGGCCCCAAGCCAAACAGCCACACTCTAGCAGCCATGTTAAGTGTCAGTTCAAGCTTGGCTTTGTATCATGGCAAACAAATTCATTCGAGTGCCATAAGATCATGGGAAGCATCATCAGTTTCTGTGAGTAATGCTCTAATTACCATGTATGCCAAAGCTGGAAGCCTTAACAATTCAAAGCAGGTATTTGATCTAATACGGAATAATCGAGATACTATCTCTTGGACGTCCATGATTATTGCATTGGCTCAGCATGGTCATGGAGAAGAAGCCATAGAACTTTTTGAAGAGATGCTGGCAGTTGGTATTAAGCCTGACCATATAACTTATGTTGGTGTGCTCTCTGCCTGTACACATGTGGGATTGGTGGAACGGGTCAGAGATATTATCATTTGATGCAAGATCTACACAAATTAAACCCACCTTAAGCCATTATGCATGCATGATTGACCTGTTTTGGGCGTGCTGGATTGCTACAAGAAGCACATGATTTCATAAAAGGCATGCCTGTTGAACCAGATGTCATATCTTGGGGTTCTCTTTTAGCTTCTTGTAAGGTTCATAAAAACGTGGAGCTAGCAAAAGTTGCAGCAGAAAGATTGCTTCTTCTTGAGCCTGGCAATAGTGGGGCCTACTCATCCCTGGCTAACTTATATTCGGCTTGTGGGAGATGGAAGGATGCTGCTGAAACTAGAAAATCAATGAAAGATAGAGGAGTAAAGAAAGATCAAGGATTCAGTTGGCTTCAGGTACAGAACAAAGTCCATGTCTTTGGGGTGGCTTCACCCACAGAAAGATGCCATATACAATATGATGGAAAAGATCTGGAAGGAGATAAAAAAGATGGGTTTCATTCCTGATACTGAATCAGTATTGCACGACCTTGAGCAAGAGGTAAAGGAACAGATGCTTAGACATCACAGTGAAAAACTTGCGATTGCATTTGGGCTATTAAGTACTCCAGAGAACACTACATTGAGAATCATGAAGAACCTTAGAGTGTGTAATGATTGTCATTCTGCCATAAAATTTATCTCCAAGCTTGTGGGCAGAGAAATTATTGTGAGAGACTCTACTCGTTTTCACCATTTCAAGGATGGTTCCTGCTCTTGTCAGGATTATTGGTAGGCAAAAAAGGATGGGATTGAAAAGAAAAGAATCTGATGGTGAAGTGGGCAAACATTTCATGTACGTAGCATCCAAAAAGTTGATGCTTGATGTAGAAAGCAGGTGTTACTTTCCTTATTATTCTGTAAAGATGTTGGCCCCCTATGATATGACTTTCTATTGGAGTTCTGCATTATGGGCATCAGAGGATGCTTTTGGAATGAACATGTTGCTGTTCTCGTGGGCATGAGAACGTTATGTCATTGCTCTTACCGGGTCACTGTATCTTGAAGATGCAATGCAACTGTTTTGACACAGTGGATTTTTCTGACAACTGTATGGCGTTTATTGGGACATCTTTATGCTGTGAAGTATATGAAATCTGGTATATACTTACATTTATCTTTTAGTGTTTCTACTATTGACACAAGAGATGGTGGTGTTATATTACTCTTGTTTGAATTAAAATTGAAATGCCAATAAACTTAAAATAGGTTTTGTGTGTTGGTTATTAGGAGGAAAAGAAAAAAAGAAAGGAATTGAAGAAAATAGATGGTAATCATGCATGCATTTGATTTTAGCCTTTCATTGTCATGATGTAAAGAGTCCGGGAATTATATACTGTAATGATTCTTATAAAGGCTACTCATGATTACCAAAGTGTCTTGTCCTTGTTGTAAGACAAAATCACCATGAAGCAGACACTAGGGATTCATCCCTTCAGAATAGTAATAGAAACTTGTTTTTGTTAAACTCGTTGCATTCTAATGGAAAGAAATTGTTAGCCTCATTGCACCCTGCTTTATCTCATGCTGCGAAAGGCTTCTTGACTATACAATACCTTTACTTTAGCACCGATGTCCAGTTCGGCTACCATAGATTGTTAAACAATGTGGTCTTTTTTATTTATTGGTAGAGACTATATTATACAACTTACAGGCGTGCATGCAAAGTACTCCTAATGGTGCAAAAAGTCATTCTTAGACCTTGCTTTGCTTTGCTTTGCATCCAATAACTTGAGTGATGAGCCAGGAGAATTACATTTATGAAATCTGTATAGCAGTCATATTCATTGGGATGGTAGCTGCACCAGTGAGATCACTTTTAGTAGAAAATTATGAAAATTTCCTTTTGGTTTCATTAACTTAAGTAAAATGTATTTGTGAAGGAAGGCCAGTTATGATATTGTCATACTTATCATTTATATTGTTGAGGCTTGGTTTTCTCTTTGCCGAGCATCATGCATCTGTGACACCTTATCTTCTGAGTGCTCTCTTTATGCGTATTTTTCTTCTTGGTTTCCTGATTTTTTTTTTTTGACACGTCCACATGAAGAGGAGAAGGATTTGAACCAAGAACTCCGCTTCATTGGGGACTGATATTTTCTTATTGCAATTTGAGACTTTTGAGTTTTCACTTATTGGCTTTGAGTGATTATGACAATTGGTAATCACAAAGTGTTATTTTGCTAACAAAAACCCATTATTAATGATTGCAAAATGAATGAAAAAAAAATAAAAATTGCTCCCAGTGGTTTGAAGCAAGTGCTTAATTAGGTGCTCCTAGTCCTAGTGGTGGTCTATTATTAATTGAGAAAATAAAATATTGATCAACCACAACTATGATTGTGACGTTATTGGAAATATCATTCATGAAATGAAATTATCTAACACATTTGTGACGTTTTGGAATTCTAGTGGGTCATTTTAGATGTACAATTCCTTTTGAATATTATGAATGATGTAATTACTTTCGTGCCTACCACTCTCTTCAGAACGGTCCAAATTAACTCCTGTTTTGTTTTCTTCTTTGTGTGCAGTGTTTTCAATTGATATCGATCGAAGAGTTGAAGATCATGAGATTTTAAAATTTAAAATTCGTATTATCTATTAATTCTAACGGTTCAAATAAATACAGAAGTTTGTGTATTATCGAGGCAAGTGGGTTTAGCATGTTGAAAACTAAAATTACTTGCCTTGATAACACACAAATTTCTGTATTTATTTGAACAGTTAAATATAATGAAATACTCAAATAATGAAATGTTCAAATATTAAAAATATGCGCATCATATTTTAGAAAATCTGAAGAAGAAAAAACCCTGATCCGTTGGTTTTATAGGTACCCCCCAATTGGAGGGGAAAGCAATTGCAATTTGCAATAAATTTCCAATTGCAAAGAAGTTCCCAATGGGATGTTTACATGTGAGGGGTAGCAAGGTAGGGCCTATGGGCAGAATCTTTTCTTAATAAAATTCTCTTCGCATAATGGAATACAGCCGCCACCTTCATTGCACATACTTTTCCACCAATTTTGCGTAATTGCAGTATATAACGGGTATAAATGTAATCAAAGTGGCAACATCAATTTTTTTCAGACGTCGATTAGTGTCAGTTGTCTTAAGTTTTCTTGATATCTTAGTATGACTTGCTCAAGTTATAGCGTACTTTATAGAACACTTGTGGTGTTCTATCATCTGACTATTAGTGTCAATAGTTTTCAATTGATGAATGATATTATAGTCAGAGATACGGAACTGAGGGTATTGGCAGGGGCCATGGTCCCCCTAAATGGCAAGAAAAATAAATTATTGAAGGTGTATTTTGTTAATTGATTTTTTTCTAAATTTTTTTTGGTCCTTGGTCTCTCCTTAAATTCAAAGCTGATTCCATTCTTGATTATTGGTTAATGTTATACAATTGGTCTCTTGTACACTTTTTAAATTTTCTTTTTTAAAAAAAGTAAGATTAATTCTTGAATTAATGCGCCAAAACACATCTTACCGTCATACCTCAAATATTTTTTCTTTTAGTTTTAACAGCCTAAGTTTATTGAAAATGTACAATAAATTTCCGACGAAAAATCAACGGAATGATTTGTTGTACTCTTTCGATAAATTTAGGGAGAAAATATACATATATTTGAGATGTAATATTTTTTGACTTAAGGAATTTATCAAAAAACATTTCTAACAAAAAAAAAAGGGTAGCGCCATCGGTTTCGGAATCTTGGGCAGAGGAATCTTTGTTTTTGGTGTGGAAGCTGAGTCAGCTCCATCTACGCTCACTCCCACAGAGCCATGCGGCCATGCTTCTTCTCGGTCTTTTCTCCTTTGCAATTGCCAAGATAACATAAAGAAATCAGAAAATGCAAAAACCCACCTGCGCCTTCCCCATATATCAACAACAATCCTCTGATTGATTAACCACTCTCGCCCAACCCTTTCTGCTGCCACAAAATCATTTGATCGGCCATGGCGTTGCAGAGGCAGCTACTGAAGAAGGCAAGGTTCGGTAATTACCACAACACCCTTCCTCTCTGCGGTTCCTCCTTCTCTACGGCTCCTTCTTCTTCTTCTTCTTCTTCTGTTGCTGCTGCTAGCGATGACGCTCCTCCGCCTCAGCTCCCGCCCTTCGATCATTCTCCGAGGCCGTACAGGGGCCCACTGGCCGATCAAGTCTTCCAGAAGCGAAAGCAGTTTCTGGGTCCTTCTCTGTTCCACTACTATCAGAAGCCTGTAAGCGTTTGATTTATTTGGGATGGGATTTAATTGTTATTTGTTTGGTTAATCAATTGTTTTAATTGTTAATTTGTTTTTGTTTTGAATTGGTGTGCGCAGCTGAATATTGTGGAGGGAAAGATGCAGTATTTGTACGATGAGAATGGGAGGCGTTACCTGGATGCTTTCGCTGGAATAGTAACGGTGTCTTGTGGGCATTGCCATCCTGAGGTTTTGGAAGCTATCGTGGAGCAAGCTTCTTCAGCACGCTACAACCATTTACCTACATCATGCAATCGCTGATTATGCTGAGGCATTGGCTTCCAAATGCCCGGAAACCTAAAGGTTGTTCTTCATTTATAGATTTGTGTTTTACTTATATAAAAGTATGAGTTATCTCGAAGCATAAATTGGTGAAAACTATTCTTTTAACCCTGCCTCTCAATCTTAGACTTCCATTTTATAAGTGGGACTTCAAATATTGAAATTTTTAATTACAAATTGGAGATAGAACATAGGACTAGGGGTGGCAATTTGTGTTTGCCTGTCAAGTTCAAGTTGTGTTTGGGACTATAGGCATAAAACTATATAGGTCAACCTTAATCCGACCCATTTAATTAAACGAATTAAACTTTTTAACCCAAACCCGCTGATTTTATGTTGGGTTCACAAGTCGTATCAAAAATTACCGGCCCTAAATGAGACCATCTATTTTGCTACCATGACAATTTATTACCTGTCTTAAAAGCCTAAGCTAATAGCATACACTGATTTTAATCACTTAACTATCTCCTTTAACATTATTGATTTCTATGCTATGGTAAAGGGAGAAAAAAAACATAGTGGTGTACTTTATGAAAGCGAGAGCTTGTTTTGAAAGTGCAGGTTGTGTATTTTGTGAATTCTGGGTCAGAAGCAAATGAATTAGCAATGCTGATGGCCCGTCTACTCTGGTAATCTCGGTATGATCTCATTGAGGAATGCCTATCATGGGGGAAGTTCTGGCACACTTGGACTCACTGCTCTGAACACTTGGAAGTACCCAATACCACAGGTTAGTTTAAATTAGATGGTTGAATCATGTATGTATTATGTATAAAGTGTCTACCAGTGCTCAATATGTTTGCTCCACAAATTTTGAGCTGTTCTTTTCCCTATTGTAATTTTAAATTTGTTCTGGTACTGGTTAAGCAGTCACAACGAGTTTATAGAAGTAGGAAATACATCATTGATTTTCTCTTGTTTATCAAGCACTTGCTGAATGTAACAATGGCCATGTCTGTTCCCTATTTTTTGCACATGGGGATCCCAAACACGTACAAAAGCACACTGAAGCTCTGTTGTTTGCTGGTCTATCAGTATAATCTCACTGTCTTGGTTAAATTTATATATATTATATCAAAAACATTTGGCAAGATATTTCTTCTGATTTATTTGCTCAAAATTAGTGCAAAATTTCCGCAGGGTGAAATTCATCATGTTGTAAATCCAGATCCATACCGTGGAGTTTTTGGCTCCGATGCCAATCGTTATGTCAAAGATTTACAAGATCATATTGATTTTGGTACTTCAGGAAAAGTTGCTGGATTTATGGCTGAAACAATTCAGGTTTGCATTTTTTTTTTGCCTCTAGAATGAGGTCAGAAATTGCTGTTACAACCACCTTGGTAAGGACACTGAAAATATTCAAACTGTTTGAACATTTTCGTTAACCATAGGGAGTTGGAGGAGCAGTTGAATTGGCCCCTGGATACTTGAAGCTGGTTTATGACATTGTACGCAAGGCCGGTGGTGTCTGTATTGCTGATGAAGTGCAAACTGGGTTTGGTCGCACAGGAAGCCATTACTGGGGCTTTGAAACACAGGGTGTCATTCCTGATATAGTTACTATGGCAAAGGTCATTACCCATTTATCCTATATATTAATCTATTATAGAAAGACTCAGAGTCATGAAATTGTTACATCAGCCATTTGCCTTTATTTTTCTTCTTCTTTTTTTGGGTTATAGTAGCCTTAGCCTTTTTTAGTTAAATAACTTATGATTTATTTATTTTTTTGGATATGTAAATAACTTATGGGTTTAGTCTATTACTTTCTGTGTCCTATAATCTTGTGCAATCATTCCATTACTTTTCTCAAATAAATCGATCAGGGTATCGGCAATGGTTTACCAATGGGAGCAGTGGTGACAACCCCAGAGATAGCAAGTGTGTTGGCCCAGAAAATTCAATTTAATACTTTTGGTGGGAACCCTGTATGTTCGGCTGGGGGGCTGGCAGTGCTCAGAGTTATTGACAAGGAGAAGCGTCAAGCTCATTGCACTGATGTTGGTTCTCACTTGCTCAATCGTTTGAGAGCTCTTCAGCAAAGACATGAAAGTAATTACTCTTGAATCTAACATGTCTAAAATCTCTTTCTATTTCATCTTTATTGGTATATTTATTGTAAAATTTGGATAGAGTTTTCCTCTAAACTAGATTAGAAGAAATTCCTCCAATCTAATTTATAAAAATGTCATACGTCTCCTTGAGCATGTGACAAATGGTTGTATAAAATTATTAAAAAATATGTGCTTCTCATATGGTGAGGGACAGTGGGACACATGGCCATTTTATAGACCGGGTTGGAGGAACAAATTTTGAGGAAATCTTTGTCCTTGTAATTTAAATAGCTGATATTGGTGTTGCCCTTTTATAGTACTTCTTTAACCCTCCAAATTACATCAAAATGTGAATCTAGCAGCCAACTTTTAGGTTTTTATGCATAAGCAGACCTCCTTTTCTTCGTACTGAAAAACCCTTTCATTTTTTTTTTGATAAGTCAAAATATTATATCAAAAAGCACAAAGGGGCGCAAGCCTTAGTACATTGGAAGTATACAAAAGGGACTAGGGAGAGAGAGAAAATAAGGAAAGAAAATCTACAAAGTTAATAGCTTTCAGGGTAAGCCAGCCTGTAGTCCAAGAAAAGAGAGTAACAAGAAAGAAATGGAGGAGCTCTTCTCGAGTCCTCGGTGAGTCCTCGAAACATCTATTATTTCTCTCCCTCCAACCCTGTCATGTAGGTACCTTTATTTGATTAATGCAGGCTGAAATAATTTATGAATGCAAACCTTAAGAAAGTCAAAGTTAATTCTTCCAGTTTTGATATTCATTTTTCTGCATCATGCTGATGAAAATTGCATGAGGATATTGGTCTTCTGACAGGATTTTGTCAAGTATGCTCACTAGACATAGACTACATACAGGATAATAGTACTCTTAGAAAGATAGAATATCACCATGTGAACATAAAATTAAGTTACGAATGTAACTCCTGAGGGACGGACCACTACTCTAAATATATATTAAGTGGAGAACTGTTGTGCCAGAGTGTGGAGCTTGTTCCCATCATCGAAGCCAGAGTGTGGGATTGAGCTTTCCAAATGATGAAGACAAAAAAGAGCTTAGTTTTTTTGGAAAAACCAACACAAATATCATATTGACTTTCTTATTAGACTCAAATAGAGTTTTATCATATTTCGCTTCATATCATGGTCCTTAGTTAGTACTATCCTGTACCTGTTAGAATCAGTATCTATCTGTAGTCAATGTTTATCTGTATGGCTCTTTCCTTTTGGACTCGGAATTTGTACTTTAGACTGGTATTTTATGTACACAGTTTTCATCTTATACATTTATATTTTTTTCAGTCATTGGAGATGTGAGGGGCAGGGGCTTAATGGTGGGTTTAGAACTTGTGACTGACAGGAGTGAGAAGACACCTGCTAAGGCAGAAACTGCAGTTTTATTTGAGAAACTTAGAGGTATCGGACACATCTCCCAAGCTAAATTAATTGAGTGAAGCAATGAGTTATATATATTAATTTTACTCATTTAAATTTCCTTTTGTTATACTCATCATCTAACGGTTCCTCATTCCAGAGCTTGGTGTTCTAGTTGGGAAAGGGGGACTGCATGGAAATGTTTTTAGAGTGAAGCCGCCAATGTGTTTTAGCAAGGACGATGCAGGTAACCTTTTTGTCTGAGACAGTTTTAATGACTTAAACCTTTACTTAGTTGAATTATCATTTGAAGGAGTGTTTACCAGATAATAATTAGAAAAAATATTTTGAGCTGAGAAAGTCCTATTCAGACAATTTGGCATTCATATTTTCTTCTAAATGTTTTTTGGAGTACAATCTATATTCTATGGTAACAATTAAATTGGTTTCTGTATTTGCAGATTTTCTTGTTGATGCCTTGGACTATGCCATGTCAAAGTTGTGAGGATATCTCACCAAGATCTTAGATGCTTATGTACTCTGCAAACAACTTCATTTCAATAATATCAAGTGAATTTTTACATATATATATTTTCTTCATTTTTTTTGATAAGTCAGTAGAGTCTAGGTAACATCAGTTGGTATGTGGAGTCCAAATGTAGCTCGAATAATGATTAGAGCACGTAACCGGGCATAGATGGACGCCTTCAATTAGAAGAATTAGAAGAACTTCTTCATGTAGGCCAATAAATTGCTAGATAGAATTAGAAGAAATTCTTTCAATTAAAAAAAAAAATCCCTGTCCATCTGTGAGTCCAAACTGTGGGTGCCCTTGTCGTTATTGTGAGGTTCTGAACACATTAATCTACGTAGGGAGAGCGAGAGCTTGTCAATTGCTAGGTGAGGGTGCATAAAAGCAGAAGTCTGTTTTTAATCTTTAGGAAAAATCAAGTTTCGTCTCACGTAATTTCAATTTAAGTTTAGTTTCTAGGTTTTCAATTTCAACAATTAGGTCCTTTTAAATAGGTTCCTCAGTCAACCTAGCATCCAATTAATTAATAGTATATACCAATCCATTAATGTATACCATGCGGCTCTCATTTTACATGTCATTGATCTATGTAGGCCAAAAGCAAATGTAAGCCAAACAAGAAATATACTGGGAGATAAGATTAACAAGAGGGGTTGGCGTCACACCAACAAACAAGAGAATCACTCTCAAAAATCAATTTGCAAAATAATTATTCTATATCTTAATTGAGTACATGATTACATATAAATGGAGAATGCTAGGTGCTCTCTTAGTATTCTCTTAATCTATGTGGATATTATTTTCTAAAAACCAAGAAAGAAAAATAAAAGCAATATTTTTTTTTGGTTGCTTTTTAGAAAAATAATATCCACTTAGAATCAGAAAGACACTATAGAACATCATGAGAGCACCTAGCATTCCCATATAAATAGTGCCCACTTATTGAAAGAACAAGAACATAACGGAAAGGGACATTGATCACATAATGTAAAGGCTAATAAAACTTGAGATAACAAAAGGATAGACTCCTAATGGTGGCTGGATGCGGACCCAAGAGACTTTCAAGTAAACAAGAACTCTTCATGATCAGCTACTTACACAACTGTCCCAGGACAAACTTCGAACTCCAAATAACAATGAACTAGTTGTAGGCATGACAGTAGTAGAATCCTGCACTGCCACTGCGTCAGTGTGTATGCTCAACTATAAAACATAATTTCCAAACAATGAAAGTTTTATGTAAGGAAAAGGTACCCCTCTACACGCTAAGTTTATATGATAATAAAAAGTTGTCGAAAGTAAAGAGTGAGCATGTGTAAGGTGAAACCATATTTCAAAAACTATTGGGCCTAAGAGAACGATAGAAGAACAATATCAAACTAAGATGGAGTGCACATACTAAAATTACGGCCATCACTATGTTTGTCATGCTAAGTAAGTGCACCTAATAGGTGCATCCGCAGCCAAGTGTTGCCAGATCCTCAGAGATTGGATCTTACAACTCCATGCATACGGGAAGTAATAGCATGCAAGGTCATAAGTAACAAATGAAAAGAGAAGCTTTTAATCGTTAAGAAATTAAGATTTATGTCAAGTTTAATGAAAAAAGTTGATATATGAAGTATTATGTTTTTTTTTTATTATTAAAAAAGATTAAGGACAATGCTTTGAGTTCGAAGTTTATGTTATATGTTATCTGAACTTGTAACTCTTTGCCTTAAAAGATTTTCTAAATCGACCATTTCAAATCGGTTGGGAATATTACTTGTTAAGTCTTTAGCTCTCATTTTGTTTTTCCCCATTTCAGGTTTTGAGGCTAACAAGACAGAAAATTCACCCAATAAACATATACATGACATAGTTCCAACTGTGAACTTAAAATTTAAATCTGAAATATTTGAGCTTTTAAGACAAGATAATGTAATTTATAAGCACTAAAATTACCTTAACTACAATTTTCCTCTTGGATAAAATGGCTCACGAGAACGAGTAGCCCAAACAAAGCTCAACACTCGAAGGCGTTGGAAGTATTCTCCCAAAGCAAGCAGACCTCGAGCTGCCTGGCGGGTAGTCAGGATGCGAGCCATCTGATGCAGGCATTGCTGTCGAACATGGTCAGCCTGGTCCAACAAGAATCTTATTAGTGGCATGCCTATTATGCAGATAATTTGAAACTGAAACCTGAAAAATAAAAAAGAACATTCCTTCTACAAAGATCTGCTTCTTTTTGATAAAATCCTGTGGTTGCCGAATATTTTTTTTTTTAATTTTTGGATGAATATGGTTGCCAAGTATAGTGTAGAGATGTTCTGAAATACACCAAAAGTTTAGTGTTAACCACTGCTTGGCATAGAGCTAATTACGTAATCACTTTGTGGAACCCTGTCACATTTACTAATCAGTCCAAATGAACTTCTTATTCGTATATACTGTTTACAGTGAAAGATTTACAGAAATATCTGATAATTAAATTGATTTTAGCTTTGCAAATGATAACTAAATAACAGCCTTTCCAAAGGATTTCATGGACCTGTTTCTATCTCCTCATGAAATGAACTACCAAAATGCTCTGCCAATCTCCCATCCAGATTTGAGTAAAAATCATAGCCTAACAAACTTCCAACCAAAATTATCTTCCAATCCTCAAGAGAATCTATTCAGATATAATTTAAGAAACCCTTTGAAGGTGAGCTCTGATCATAAATAAACAAAAGCTTTCAACAGCTTCGTGACTGGTTTTTTTTCCTTTTCTTGTTTTTTGGGGGAGAGGGGATGCAGAAATATAGTTGAAAATTTTAAAACTGGAGCTTGACTGCAACGTAACATGGCAAATGCTGTTTTCTTATTGAGGTTCCTTTTTCATTCCAAAGGATACTTACCAGCATCTATGTCTTTCCTAATGGATTGTTCTGCCCACAGATTAAAGAGATGAATATCCAAAACAACTTTGCAATTGGATGCAAGATACACTGTTATTTGCATCCAACTTGATAAACTTGACTTTATAAATTATAATGATCAAAGTGACAGTGAACTCGATTCTTTTTTCCTGGTACTCCTTTATTAACGCAAAATATGCTTCTATGGAAGTGAATGAGATACAAACTCATGTCATATTCGGCAATAATTTGAAATTGAGCCAAGAACAATAAAAACTTATATATAAAAGGAAACTTGTAAACTTCTATGGTAAGCAGCTCTCCAACACCTGGCTCTAAAGTAAAACAAATCGATGAACTAAAACACATTTAGCCAACAATTGACTTTGGTGTAAGGTGGGGGCACAAATCTCACCAATAAAATAAAACATGAATCCTTTAATGGCAAATGCAATACTGCTTTACTGAAATGAAAGTACGCCAAAAAGAAAGGTGTATTAACATACATCCCTTTAACTTCAAATAACATTAATTTAAGATCCACGTGAATAAGACTGCCCTTTTAGGCTCAGTGGTGCCTTGTTTTTCTTTCAAGGCATATTTCCTATTTATAGTATCAGGTACGCCTATTAAAATAAATAAATAAGAAGATAAAAAGCCATTAACAGAAAATCAAATTAAATCAAAACTCTAAAAGCATTCTTTCCCTACACAATTGCCTTTAAATCAACTTACATATAATCCAAATTGTTGTTCTTTTGGGCAGAAAAAATAAAATAAAATAAAAAGAAAGTACTTTCAGTAGGGAATTTGCAAATTATAAGCTATTAGAACGAATTCATGGTTATATAAATTGACAAATGAACAACTTGATGGGTCTTAATACTTAATAGATACTTGAAAGAGAGAGAGATGCAGAAAGAAAGCAACATAAATATCAGTCGCATTGAGAGTCAGAATTTGGAGTAAAAGCATTTAGTGTGTACCTCATACACATAGCTCACTAGAGCTTCCAACTTCTCCACTGCAGTACCCATCTGCGGAATGTAGGTTCCTTCAACCAGATGACTAGCTGCTACTGTTACCTTGCGTAAGAGCGTCCTCAGCTTGCTCACACGATTGTTTAAGATTATGAACTTCAAAAACTTGTTGCTCTGTCATGGGGTCAATCTGAGGCACAAGCACCTGTAATCAACATGGATTAACAAATAAGCATTATCTTATATTTGATTATGGAATTACAGCATGCTGCATTAAAAAGAACTCAATAAAATAAATGAATTTATTTTTTTCAAAAACAAGATAAAAATAAATAAATAAAAGTAGATGATGACCCAAAAGCTCACAATTTCTATACTCAATTATATGGTCAAGAATTGGAGGTTGCCATCTGCCAAGCTTCAGTGCTTGAGGACCAACCACAGATTTGTTGGCATTTATGCCTAGGAAATCCTAAATGGGATTAATCACATTCGATAAGTTTTCTTTTTGTTTATATCAAATGGCTATAGTACTTACAAAATAGGTGGAAACACTTCTTCAACTTGCCAGTACAAGACGGAAGTAGGAATTGACCCTATGCCCCAGGTATGATGTGAAGAGACTTTAATATTACTGTTAGTGTACGTGTGTGTTGGGGGGAGAGGGGGATAGCACAAGCTTCCTTTATGTTTGGACTAAATGGTGATATTTTGTGCTAATGTGTAGTTCAAAAAAGAAAAAGAAAAAAAGAATAACATGTAATAGCATATTGATTCTTATCACGTACTTCGTTGTTCATAAAAATGTCAAACTTTTTCCATTTCTTCATAAATTTATTTTTGATTGCCAATTACTGCAGGGCAGACTCTAACAATTAGAATTCATCCAACTATAGTTCACAAAAAACCTATTAAAATTGCACTTGGATCCTACAATTTCCCAGCAAGAAAACTACTGCAGCACAAAAACAGATGCGCATTAGCACAATGGCTTCACTCCAAGTTGTTCCGATGAATTGAGAAATGCATGGTCCCCATACCTTGAGAAGTTCTGAAGGGCGAAACCCTCCGATCCACAAGAAAATACGCTCAGCCGATGTTTTCCACATGCCAGACATCACATAGAAGACATCGGCTTTTGTCGCGGTTGCTTTGATGCAGAAAAGTTGAAAATAGTGTGACAAGCCATCAGTTACCAGCATTTGAAGTTCAGTATCCCCTATATGTGCATTCAAAGCTTTCCTCAGATCACAAATCTGTCTATTTTGTTCTTCCACCCAGTGTCCATACTCCACCTCAAATGTATTAACCCCTGGAGAATCCTTAGCATGAGTTAGTTTTAGAATACAATGTCATGAAAGAACAAAGAAGGGCATGATACAAGAAGAAAAAAGTATCAACGGGAAATAAAACCACAAGGTTATACTCTGGTGTTACAACTGCACTTCAACCTTCTGAAAGCTGTGTTTATCTCTCAATAATGTGCATCGAGTATACATACATGCATGTTTAATAACAACCAATATCTTCAATCACTGAATTAATATACTTGAGCGCTAGAAAAAATACAATGGCAGATTGAACATTCTACGAACATGATCTTTAGTTTCATGATTTAACACAAAATGGGGTGAAATTAAAAGGAGGAAAAAAATTTATAGGATACCGATATTGCAAAAATTAGAAGTATGAGGTTACAATTGCAAAAACGCCGATACTTCGGGGCTAAGAAAAGTTTCCTAACTTAACTTGAGCTTATTGCATGAGCATGAAGCACACAACACTAACATCTGAATATGCAGCATTTCATAGTATGTTCATGCGCAATATTAACAAGACTCAGCAACATTTGAGGCAGAAGACTAGATCAATGATAATGGGTGTCAGCGTATTGACGAACAAACCTGAGTTTGCAGCTGCGGAGAACCCCAGATGATCGCCACCTACACATAAGCCCTGCAGCTGTAAAATAAGAACCACTTTAATACATTAATGCGGAGGAAAAAGTTGTTCTGAACTGGTAAAAGCTACTTTTTTCAAACCTGTTTCCGGGCACGCTCAAGATCTTGCTCCATTTGAATCAGCTTCAAACGACTTGCTTCCATCTGCAGAACATATACAGTCCGCCTGTAAAGCAAAACATAAATCTTGCATGTAATGGGTATTAATATTGCATGCCCTTTTCGCAAACGGCTTTGTGGAGCAGCCTCCCGCAGATTTTATGAAGGGTAAAGGTTTTGCTTTGCCTTTGTGGACCATATGACGATTTCGTTGCCATTGAGATTTGAGTCGTATGCAGATAATCTGCCCCTTTTGCCTCTGTCGGGCTCTGTGGGCTGCTCCTTTTTGCTTACCTCAGACTTCCATTGCCAAAGCCCAAAGGTCCCCTGACTCCCCTCGCCCACGTGGCCATGGCTCACAAAAGTAACAAGCTTTTCCGTTTTGCTTTCTCGGTCAGCATGAAAGAACCAAAAAGAAACAGGTCTACAGACGTGGCCATTGGAAAAATTAGGTCCCTGTCTCTTTCCACAGAAATTAGTATAATTCATTTAAATTATAAATATATTTTCAGCCACTTGGTACGTATAATTGTTTATGACTTGTTAAACAAGACACGCAAAAGATAAATGTTATGGATTAATAAATTCATGTATTGAAACTATATTTTTTTATAAATTGAATAGACTAATTATTACATTTGTGAGATTCACCATTAACTTATGTGGGATTCACATAAGTTCACAAATCTAATTATTGATATAAAAAAATATGCGTTAAATATAAGAAAAATATTGATTTCGAGTATTTTTCTTAAATATTATATTGAAATCACAAGAAAACATAGTTGATTTTTTTTTTCCCAATTTCAAAGGGATTGTTTACTCGGATGGAGATCACACCTCATAAAACCGTGGTCACTAAATCGAATTTATATAATCATTTTTCTTCTCCTTGTGTGAACACGTCGGGAAAAAAATCTAGGTTAATGGGTTATTAATTTGCCTTTTTTTTTTTAATTCAATAAAATCTTCATTGGAGGCTTGATAAAAGTCACCGAGTAATTCTAAAAGTCTCTATTGCATTATTCTTGTGTCTTTTTAAAAGTGGAGTGGCTTTTAAAATCATCATTTAATCAAAATCTAATAATAATCAATTACAAACTAAATTATAATTTTAAAAGTTACATTATTCTTAGGAGGATACAAAAGAAACTTTTAACATTACTCAAAAACATCACACTAGCTATGGCAAGAGACATCTTTTTCATCGACCACCACCAGACAACATGCCATTTAGCAACATCTCATTTGCAGAGGAACACAAATGGAGAATGACAAGAAATCTCCATCCGTTTAACATTGTTGAACCTTATTGTTAATTAAGGTGGTAGTAGTCTCGGTAAACCCTACCTCTTTAACATGTTTTTAACACTCAACATTTATCTTAGAAATGTGTCAATATCTATTTTATCATGCTTATTTCATAGATATTCTTAAATTCAATTCTCTATGCTGCATTTCGACACTGTGAAATGGTCTCAAGTATTTTAAATGTTATTATTTCAAATCTCTATGATGCATTTATTATACATTGTTAAACGTTTTTTAAAGTGTTTTAAATGATGTACAAATGTGTTTTTGTCACTCATAAATGGGTGTGTATGTTCAAGTATGATAGAGAATTTTGACATTTTTCAAAAAACTATTTGGTTAAGAGAAAGAAACAAGATATCAGGCTACAATGGAGTGCATCATACTGAAGTTGCAATTATGTGAAGGTGTGACCATCACTATGTTTGCCAAGCTAAGTGCACCTAAGTATTTTTCTAAAGTTATTTTTCTATTAAGAAAGATTAAGGAAAAATATTTTGAGTTTAACAAGAAAAGTTTATGTTTTAATTAGGTTATATGCGAATGAGAACACTATTTGTTGAACATTTCGCTCACATTTTGTTTTTCCCCACTTCATGTTTTGAGGCTAACAAGATAGGAGGTCGAAATAGGGAAAACTGCATTTGCATGTTATAATAATCGCAATAGGATATTTGAGTTTTTATTTTGACAATTTAATGTTTTTTTTTTAGTTGTGTGGATAATTCTTGGCCGTGAACTTGAAAATAGATAGTCCATTAAAACAATTTAAAGCATTTTTTTTTCCTAATTGAATATAGAAAAAGGGTTATAAGGAAGATCCAACCCACTCTTGATCCGAAAGAACGAAAGAGTGAAAAATCCTAAAACCGAAAAAGGGTGAACTTCCCAAACAACAGTCTCAAAATGAAAGAAAACAGTGCATAAATACAAACAAAAGGTAGAAAATAAATCAAACAAGTGACCCAGTCATTTCAAAACACTTGATACACCTAACAATCACCATCAAGTTTAATTAACCCATATCAGTTCCTTCCAGTAAAAAGACGATCATTTCACAAAGAAGCCTTTTTTAGAATACACAAGTGTTTTTTGAGACGTTTGATAGACAGAAAATGCACCCAACAAATATTTACATGACATAGTTCCAACTGTGAACGTGAAATTTAAATCTGAAATATATGAACTTTTAAGACAAGATAATGTACAAGCACTAAAAATTACCTTAAACTACAGATTTCCTCTAGGATAAAATGGCTAATAGTATATACAACTTCTCAGGGGCGGGAGGCTGGTTGAAAAATGTCAGCAAATGGGATCGTGTCTACATATCTTCATAACAGCATTACTAAAGGCCCCTCTGGTGGCCGCGGCATGATGCTGGTTGTGATAAACCTCATTTAGATTTTGAGCTTGTAGCCTCTTACATGGTAACACTAAGCAGGCTCACGAGGACGGGTCGCCCAAACAGTGCTCAACGCTCGAAGGCGTTGGAAGTATTCTCCCAAAGCAAGCAGACCTCGAGCTGCCTGGCGGGTAGTCAGGATGCGAGACATCTGATGCAGGGCTTCCTGCCGAATATGGTCAGCCTGTTCCAACAAGAATCTTATTAGTGACATGCATGCCTATTATGCAGATAATCTGAAATTGAAACCTGAAAAATAAACAAAAACATTGCTTCTACAAAGACTAGCTTCTTTTTGATGAAATCCTATGGTTGCCAAATAAACTCCTTTGTTAACGCAAAATATGCTCCTATGGAAGTGAAAGAGCTAGAAACTCATCTCATACTCGTCAAGAATTTGAAATTGAGCCAAGAACAATAAAAACTTCGATATAAAAGGAAACTTGTAAACTTCTATGGTAAGCAGCTCTCCAACACCTGGCTCTAAAGTAAAACACATTTAGCCAACAATTGGCTTAGGCGTAAAGGTGGAGGCACAAATCTCACCAAAAACATAAAACATAAAAGAAACCTTTAATGGCGAATCCTGCTTTACTGAATGAAAGTATGCCAAAAAGGAAGGTGAATTAGCATGCATCCCTTTAAACTTCAAATGACATTAAATTTAAGATCTGTATAATAAGTCTGCCCTTTTAGGATCACTGGTGTCTGATTTTTCTTTCAAAGCATATATCCTATTTATAGTATTAGGTAAGCCTATTAAAATAAATGGTAAATATATAATAAAACCTTAGGTCAGCCATTCAGAATTTTAAAATGCTTAAATTTTTTTTTTCTCGAATATTTACTCCCTGGGTCATTTAAAATTACAATAAAATATCTACCGTCAATTTTTCGTTAACTGGTGTGAAACGCACCGTTTTAATTTGATTAACATATTAATTTTTTAAATTTAATTTTAAAACTAAAAAATAATAATAATAAAAATAAAAAATAGGGGTGGCCGTTTGGCCCTAGGGGGTGGCTCGGCCACCCCCTTAGGCCATGGGGTTGGTTTGGCCACCCCCAGACCGGCCGGTTAGGGGTGGTCGAACCGCCCCCAAACCCTCCAATTTTTTTTTTTTTTTAAGGTTTTGATCCTAGGGGGTGGCCGAACCTCCCCCTTAGGCCATGGGGTGTTTGAACCACCCCATGGCCTTGAACCACCCTGAGGTTTTGGCCCTAGGGGGTGGCTGAACCACCCCCTTAGCTGGTCTGGGGGAGGCCACCCTTGTTCCTTTTAAAAAAAAAAAAAAATTAAATTTTTTTTATTTTTAGATTTAAAAATTTTAAATTAAATTTTAAAAAATTAATATTTTAATCAAATAAAAACGGTGCGTTTCACACCAGTTAACAGCAGTTAACAAAAAAAAGTGACGGCAGGGATTTTATTGTAGTTTTAAATGACTTAGGAAGTAAATATTCGAAAAACAAAAACAAATAAAAAAAACTTAAGCATTTTAAAATTCTGGAGGGCTGACCTAAGGTTTTATTATATATTTACCCTAAAATAAATAAATAAGAAGATAAAAAGCTATTAACAGAAAAGCAAAGATAATAAAAAATCTTAAAGGATTCTTTCCCTACACAATTGCCTTTAAATCCACTTGCATATAATCCAAATTGTTGTTCTTTTGGGCAGAAAAAAGTAATTTCAGTTGGGAATTTGCAAATTATAAGCTATTATAACAAATTCGTGGTTATATAAATTGACAAATGAACAACTTGATGGGTCTTAATAGTTGATAGGTCCTTGAGAGAGAGAGAGAGATGCAGAAAGAAAGCAACACAAATATCAGTCACATTGAGAGTCAGAATTTAGAGTAAAAGCATTTAGTGTCTACCTCACTCACAAAGTTCACTAGAGCTTCCAACTTCTCCACCGCAGAACCCATCTGCGGAATGTAGGTTTCTTCAACCAGTTGACTAGCTGCTACTGTCTTGGCCAGAGTTTCCTGGAGTTTCTCCATACCTTGCGTAAGAGCGTCCTCAGCTTGCTCACACGATTGTTTAAGATTATGAACTTCAAAAACTTGTTGTTCTGTCATGGGGTCAATCTGAGGCACAAGCACCTGTAATCAACATGGATTAGCATGTAAGCATTATCTTATATTCACAGCATGCTGCTTCAAATAAATAAATGAAATTTTTTTCAAAAAAAAAAAGGGTAGATGATGGCCCCAAAATACTCAATTATATGGACAAGAATTGAAGGTTGCCATCTGCCAAGCTTCAGTGCTTGAGGACCAACCACAGATTTGTTGGCATTTACGCCTAGGAAATCCTAAATGGGATTAATCACATTCGATAAGTTTTCTTTTTGTTTATATCAAATGGCTATAGAACTTACTAAATAGGTGGAAACACTTCTTCAACTTGCCAGTACAAGACGGAAGTAGGAATTGACCCTATGTCTCAGGTATGATTTGAAGAGACTTTAATATTACTGTTAGAGTGGGTGTGCGTTTGTTGGGGGGAGGGGGGATAGCACAAGCTTCCTTTATGTTTGGACTAAATGGTGATATTTTGTGCTAATGTGTCGTTAAAGAAAAAAGGAAGAAAAAAAGAATAACATGTAATAGCATATTTATTCTTATCACGTACTTCATTGTTCATAAAAATGTCAAACTTTTTCCATTGCTTCATATATTTATTTTTGATTGCCAATTACTGCAGGGCAGATTCTAACTATTAGAATTCATCCAACTACAGACTACAGTTCACTAAAAACCCATTAAAATTGCACTTGGATCCTACAATTTCCCGACAAGAAAACTACTGCAGCAAGAAAACAGATGTGCATTAGCACAATGGCTTCACTCCAAGTTGTTCCAATGAATTGAGAAATGCATGGTTCCTATACCTTGAGAAGTTCTGAAGGGCGAAACCCTCCGATCCACAAGAAAAAACGCTCAGCCGATGTTTTCCACATGCCAGACATCACATAGAAGACATCAGCTTTTGTCGCGGTTGCTTTGATGCGGAAAAGTTGAAAATAGTGCGACAAGCCATCAGTTACCAGCATTTGAAGTTCTGTATCCCCTATATGTGCATTCAAAGCATGCCTCAGATCACAGGTCTGTCTATTTTGTTCTTCCACCCAGTGTCCATACTCCATCTCAAATGTAGTAACCCCTGGAGAATCCTTAGCATGGGTTAATTTTAGAATACAATGTCATGAAAGAACAAAGAAGGGGGGCCAAGGGCATGATACAAGAAGAAAAATGTACCAACGGGAAATAGAACCACAAAGGTTATACGCAGAGTGTCAGAAAGTTATACATGAATATAAATAGCTCATTGAAAAATTTGACTCTGGCGTTACAACTGCACTTCAACCTTCTGAAAGGTGTGTTTATCTCTTTCATTAATGTGCATCGAGTATACATACATGCATGTTTAATAACAACCTATATCTTCAATCACCGAAATAATATTCTTGAGCCTAAGAAAAAATACAATGGCAGATTGAACATTCTAAGAACATGGTCTTTAGTTTCATGATTTAGTAAATGAGAATAACCAACATACTTTCCTGGCAGCAAAGAAGTTTATGAAGGATTAAAGGGATCAAGATCCAAATGGCAAACTGCAAGTATAACCAGAAAACAACCAGTAGAAAGGCAGAGGTATAGGTACTATTGCTGCCTGAATCACTTTAACAGGAAAATATTTTGCTTTTGCATCCACAAAACTTAAATGCAGCAGTATTTTTATGGCAAGTTTTCAAAAGGGTAATCGGAAAGACATGAACCAACTATTTTGACATAGAATATATCACTTTTTCTTCAGATAAGTTTTCCATGTTCACACATTTCTAGGACATTTTGACCAAGACCACGTTCATAGTGTTATGCAACTCCTCGTTTGGCAATCTGAGGAAAACGAAATGAAAAAGAAAAGAGCAAGGGAAGGGGTGGAGAAAGGAAGATGTTTCTTCTTTTCTGTGTGTATACAGTGAGGAAAGGAGAAAAGAAAAGGAGATGAGCATTTTTTCCTTTGTTTGGTTTGTTGAGAAAACAGAACTGTGATATACCTTTATTTGACTTATATGACCTTATATAAGAAATATGACCCTACTTATTTTGGAGAAATAGAGAACATCAATATAGTTTAATAACACCACATGCAAGACAGCACATGAAGTTCTGCTCAGGTAAACTTCACCATCATGGTTGACTACTAGGTGTAAGTTCCTTTCCTGGTCTTAAGCATTCATCTCTCCCCTTGCAATCAGTTCCTTTCTTGATAAGATCAACTACTAAGATGCATTAAGGAAAAAAGAAACACAACTCTAAAAAGAGAGGGAGGGGGTAATTGAAATAATCAATTTTAGCTAAGGTAATGTTCTATTGACAAGCATCACGAGAATGCCACATCTCAATGGTTCAAATGAGTAATAAAGGGGAAGTGTGCCTGCTCCTTCTGTTTGTGCCCCTTACACTTAACTTTAGTTTATTGCATGAAGAACACAACACTAACATCTGAAGATGCAGCATTTGCCTGGTCTCTATATAATATCACTAGGAACTTAAAATCACGAATCACTTTAGTACTGTTGCATTTCATGGTGTTCCTGCTCAAAAGCTTCATAGTGTTCCCCCAGTCATAGAAAAATGCAATATTAAATAGACTCAGCAACATTTGAGACAGCTGTCAGCATATTGAGGTACAAACCTGAGTTTACAGTTGCGGAGAACCCCAGTTGACTAGCATCTAACCCACCACTCATGTATAAGCCCTGCAGTAAAACATGAACTACTTTAATATATTAAGGCGGAGGAAAAAGTTATACTGATTGGTAAAAACATATTAATGCCTCAAAGATGACGCATAAAAGCTAATGTTTTCAAACCTGCTGCCGGGCACGGTCAAGCTCTTGCTCTATTTGAATCAGCTTCAAACGACTTGTTTCCAACTGCTGAACATAGGCCTGTAAAGCAAAACATAAATCTAGTGCGTGAAACCACTTCTTGCATGTATGTTGCATGTAAGGCTTCTGTTTAATATGTATTATTACATGCCTTTTTACGCAAACGGCTTTTACGAGCAGCCTCCCGGTTTTGGGCAAGACGTCTTTGTACCTGCAGATTTAATGAAAGTTGTAACCAAGGTAAAGGTTGCTGCTGCTGAATCAGAGTTAATAATCCTCAGATGTAAATATTAAGTTTCCTCAATATTAAACATATAAATGTTTTTTTAGAATGTAAAAATCATATGGCACGTTACCAGCACAAAATAAATTACTGATGCAATAAATAAACCCATCATAATTTTGATGAACACACCACCAGAAATTTCATTCATCTGAGCAATCTACAATGAAATATTGTACCCACAGAAAATCATTTTAAGGTTCCATATATGGACCACATTTCAGAACTGCAAACTTCTTTAAGAACCGTCAATCAGTAACCGATAAAAATAACAGTAAAACATGCACCAAAAAGTGTTTTTGAAGAAAAGAATGGAGAGGAAGATAAGAAATCTAAGATCCAGGAAAAACGTTCCAGCATATGTGGGTCTCTGAGCAAGATGCAATACACTGAAATGACTATATGCACAAGAGCAAAGCAAATACACAAAACAGAGATGACGTAAGAATATGGCTAAGGGGAACTAGAACTAATAGTAGCACATCTTGATCTAGTTTCTGGAAGAAATCATTAGACCAAAAAAAAATACAATCATGCAGAAAATGGGGATGAGGAAACCTAATTATGTTTCAATTTAAAATCATTCCCACTGATACAATTACTCTCACCTTATCAGCAGGTTTAGTTGCTTCTTGGTCATATTGGTCAGAAGGTCCCATTGTTCCATGTGAAGCATCCTCTGACTAGAAAAATCATATAATAAAAATGAATTAGCTTGGCAACCATAAGACTACAGCCCTACTGCCAAGACACAAAACCTTCAAAGATTTCCACCTGGTTATCAAGTTTCACGTCCTCCACAATCAAGGATGCAGGTGTATTTAGATTACTGTTGCTTTTGAAGTTTTCTCCCCACATGCTAATCTGCTGGATAGGGTCATAGACTGCTATCCTTCTGGCAGGGACAAAATGGGCTGATGGAGAGTTCATGCTCCGTGGACTGATCATGGAGGTAACTAAATGAGCTTTTTGGCAAGAATACATATTTAAGAAAGAAAGACATGCATACATTAAATAAAGAAAGAACCATATAAGATCTTATAAGTTTGATATAGCCATTTCAAAATCAAGAACTCAATATAGATTAAGAAATATGGATGTGAAATGGCCGATTATAATTTGAATTGCAAACAATGTAATCCCTTGAAAACTTGATGAGCTACACTGGTTTTCCAATGTCTAAAGCTTATTACCAACCAAAAAAAAAAAGTCTTGAATATTACAGTCTCTCAAACAGCCATGAACTCAAAGATGTGCTTGCAGAAGTCCAAAGCAGAACCAAGTGTACGTACAAGCCTCAAAAATAGCAATCCAGTAATGAATGTTATATAGATGTTGCTTCCCAACATAACACCAAATTAAAACATGGTTCCTAAAATTTTTAAGCTTCCTTCAAGTTCCATGATGACAAATTTGCACATCCAGATGAAAGATGATAGCAGAATCTCACTGTTGGCGCAGTTATAGTGGATGAGAATGGATTGGGGCAGGCGTGAAAGAAATGAATGAGAAGAAACAGAAATTATAATAAAAAAGGGCAACGGTTATGAAGCTATCATCTCCAAAAGTTCAAACGAGCCAGCAGAGAGAAGGGAGGGGGGAAAAATGCTTCTTCTGAAAGCCTTTGCTATCAACCCACAAAAGCATTTACAAAGCAGAAGTTAGCTTACTTCACACACAAATTCAACTTCTTTTCTTATTCCTGGCATGAACCAATTCAACAATCACATACCCAAAAAAAAAAAGAAAAAAAAAAAGAAAAGAAGTTGTCCAACCTTTTCACACCCTTGCTTTATATTTCAAAGTAGATTAAATAAATTCCATAACATAGTTGGAAGCAAGAAGAAAATTAAAAATGTTCTTTTTTATTTTTTATTTTTTTTATAAATAAAATAGCAAAAATTTGTGAACTCTCATTTCGAGAAACACCAAACATTCAAGATACTCTTGAGTTTGATCAAGAAACATGCAGGACCAAATAGATATATCAAGAACAAACAGCAAAAAAGATACTGCAAATGACCGATTAACTGTATAAAAAATGAAATTTCCCAATCTTCTTCTTTCATCCCATACATGGCTTTCTCCCACTTTCTGTATCGAACCCAACACACACTCATAAGAATCATGGATTCAAAAAACCTCTGAACCAAAAAAAAAACAAAAAACAAAACAAAAAAACAAGTTTTACTTAACGAAGTATTGCAACAGCAATCAAAGGAATAACCAAATACAACAAAGAAAAAACTTCAACTTTCTTTTGTTTTCTGTTTTCCTTGAGCCTTCCCGGCAACCAAACAGAGTCGAACACCCAAAAAAACAACTCAAAAACCGGAAACAAAAGCCGAACCTTGGCAAACTCCAACTTTATATTTTTCCCGCTCAAATCCCAGCTCTGCGAGCACCAAAACCAAGCCAAAACCTCCTCAGCTCCGCCTCAATCGAAACCCTAAGTCCCATCATCCCCCAGCAGAATCGAATGGGAACAACGACAGCTTAAAGCGACCTCTGAATCCATTTTTTTAATTTCGATTTCTATATATAACACTGTTTGATTAAGAAATTAACCATTAATATATAAAAACTATTACAATTATTGAATAATTTATTTTCTTTGAAACTGTATGGTTGTATTTGTCGTTGTGTGTCATCGTGAGCTACAGAGAGTCAAAGATTTGCATTTAAGCAATAAGCTAAGCGTCGCGCTCCTCCTCTCTCGTCATATTTCCACTTACCGCTAATGTGCGCACCAGGTGGGTTGCCTCTCTATAATGCGCTCCTCCTCCTCTCTTACCCTGCCCCCCCCTTCTCTCAATTCGGGTGTGTTGCATGACGTCAGGATTTTTGGCGACGCTGAATAATGCTGCACGCGCGCGAAGGTTTGTCGCGGGAAAATGAGTGGCGGTTGGGGATTCACTTGCCGGGGGACACACGCGCTTTTAATTGCGTGTGGAATCTTGAGTGCTCTATATAGTTTTGTTTTATTTTATTCTTTCTTTCTTCTTTATTTTATTTCTTTGTGTGGGAGAGAGAGTGGAATAGTAACGGCTATTGGATGCTCGGGTGGGCCAGTTAAGATATTTTGAATTTTTGAGGGTCATTTGGTGAAGAGGATTGAAATTTGACATTTTTTAGATCCTAGTGGTTAGCATATAGACATGACAAATGAAACTCAGCCCTTATGTTTGAAAGCAAAATGTCATGATCATGAAGGGAGAAGTTAAGGGTCGGTTGGATTCGTGATTTGAAAAATGTGCGATTTAAAATTAATGATTTTAAAATGTGCGATGTGATTTTAAAAAATGCAACTAAGCGTTTAGTAAAATCGTAGTTTTAACTTTTAAAATTGTTTATTATAAAAATTTAAAAAAAACACATTCTAATCTGCAATTTAAAAACGCATATTTCTTGTATTTTGAAAACCAATTTTTTAAAAACACATTCCCAAACAATTCATTTTTGGGATTTGGTTTAAAACCACAATTTTTGTCTATGAAATCGTAATCTCAAACGCACCATAAATCTTCTTTTGAAATTCCACTTAGTAATTCAAATAAGGATTCATGTCTCACGGCTCAAATTGCACCTAATTAGCTGCTGAATTATGCGCAATTTAAAATACGACATGTCAATCTGTGTAACATAGCCGTGAAAAGTAGCATTATTGATAATCAAATGTATTCTTTTTTTTCTTTTCTTTTCTTTCCTTTTTTTTTCTTTCTTTTTTTTTTTTTAATGAATGGCATATTTATTTAGTGAGAAGATAGTGGCTAGTGGGAACAAGGGTTTTCAACTTGTCATTACACAATGCAAGTTGCAAAAAGCTCCAAATTGATTGATTAATAAAGATGTGAAATACCCATCATCCTAATTCTAGATCTATGAATACTATTAAACTACAAGGCATATGCTATACACCAATGTCCAATTGGGTTCCCTTTGAACATCTTTTATGGTACCTCGTCAAAAGCAACCATGACATAAATCCTTTTATTTTCTTAATATAATTGGATGTTTGGTCATCCTACCTAATAAACTTTCCTACACATACAATTGGCCCTTCAGATCCTCTAGGGCCAGTGGTGACCTCAGTACACTTGTAAGTTTCAAGTTGCCACCTATGATACTATAATTATAGTTGTTCCCTTGAGGAAATACAATTACATTGGAAAAAATATATATTATATATCTGTTAACCCATTTACCTGTCCAAATTTCCAATGTCAATAATGTCCATTTCAAGGGATTTTCATTTTTTTTTTCCTAATTAAAAATGGACAAAAAGTTACAAGGGATGATCTTTATCACTCTTGATTCAAAAAGAAAGAGAATAAAAGATCTTAAATAACAAAATCAAAAATGGGGTGGGCTCCCTTGCAATGTACCCAAAACAAAAACAATAGTACGAAGTTACAAACAAATTACAGGAAATGGCACAAACAAGTGTCCTAGTCTTCTCAATAGGGTCGCATATATCAGTAACAGAAACAAAAGGGGAACATATTAAAACGAGCGTATATGAACCCCTACTTGGGAACAAAAACCATCTAAAAAAGACTAAAGTGATAAAAGCACTGTTAGAGTCCAAATAAAGAACTGTAAAAGAGAGATGCACCAAACATTAGATGGTTATAGTAGTCTTAACCATGAGACAGCAACCCATACAACACATAAGCTCATTAAGGGATTTTCATATTTGAAGAGGAATAAAGGGATATATTATAGTAACAAATTACAAAGGGTTTGTAAATCAATGGAAAAATTAAAGTAAGCTTATTAAATTAGCCTAATTATGCATGGTGGATTCAAAATATGTATGCTCCAAGTATATTCCATGGTAGGTAGGATGTGAGAAGTTTATCATGGAGAGAGATTATTAGAGGCAACTTGCACATGAGTCAACCCTCATTTTGCAATTGCATGCGAAACATATTAAATTATAATATAGTAATCCCACTAGGTTAATCACTTTCATATATCTCTACTAGTGAACATAATAGATCATAAGGTATAATAGTAATTAAAAAAAACAAAACAAAAACAAAGCATCGTGATGTAGCATTGTAAAGCGAGAAGCAAAATCAGCAAACACAATAACTCACAACCCTTCTATAAATCCTAAAGAACACTAAAAATTATAAATAATGTTGGAAAAAACTCTCTCACGTGTGTTTATTGTTGATAAAACTAAGAAATAGCAACAATGCAGCCGCCTAGTCGTCTTTAATATGCTTAAATAGAAGTTAGGGATGTAATCCTTAAAAGAAAACAATTTTACTATTGTTATTAAATTACGGGCTTAAGCGGCCGCCTAAGACTCAAGTCTTCCCTGGGTGGCTTATGGTGATATGTGGTAGTTTGTAGTGACTTGGGGTGATTTGTGTGTGGGTTGTTGTTTGATTGATTTGTTTGTTGTCTAGTGCTGATTTGTTCTGGTTAATTTATGGTAGTTTGTTGTTAGTTGTGTTACTTTATAGCCATTGTAGTAGTTTGTGGTGGCTGCTCAAAGAAGAGAGAGATCCGGGACAAAGATTTTTTTCAAACTAAGTTTGAGGAAGTTTCTTTAACCCATTTATAAAAATGACATATGTCTCTTTATACGTGAGAAACACGTTCTTTTTTTTTTAACTGCAATGACAATTTTGGAAGAATTTTTTTAAAAAGAAATATAAGAAGCACATGTTATTTAAAATGCATATATATTTCTCATACACAGATAAATACATGTCTTTTTTATAAAGAGTTAAAAGAATTTCCTTCAAGTTAATTTGGAGAAAGCTTCATCCAGAACGTGGCAAAAAGTCTAGGAAAATTTTTCATATTGTCGTTGCAAGGATTCAAATATTGAAATATATTGTTCACTTAAAATTGTTCTCTGCAGGTTTTCGTCTAATTCTTAGGAAAAAGTATTCGGAAATAACTTAAATTGTTTTTTTACCACCAAGAGTGGTGATTTAATGGTCCAAGAAAATCTCTAAAGTGTTTAAGCATGTACTAGGGCATGGGTTTGAATCTCCGCAATTGAGAGTCCTTAGTATTAGCTACCTTGGTTTCCATTAATGCCCTGGTGGGACTAGATCAAGCTATGGTTCAATTGGACTTGAGAGAGGGCTTGTGGTTTTCACCGTCTAGGCCCCTCATGTGCGGCTTCCAGTGGGTAGGTGTTACTATAGTTACGCCGGTTAGGATAATCACAATTGGTCTCTCCGACCTACCCTTTTTGCTTAGGAAAAAAACAAAAAAAAAACTTAAAATATTTTTCTTGTTTTTGTATCTATGGTTTTTTGTTTGCAGAAAGTTGTTTCTGAAACAATCTTCCAAACGCTTGCTTGTGTGAAGAAAACAAGTTTGTTTTTTAGAACAAAAATAAGTTTCCAAAACAGCATACAAAACAGGTCAATTTCTTCTGTTTCTTGCAATTCAAAAACATGTTTTCGTCTAAATAAGAAGCAACAAAAGTGCTCACATAAAAAGGTATCAACAATGTACCTAACAAAAAAAAAAGTAATTAAATAATTAATATGGTATCAAAAATAAAACTTTTAAGTTCAAAGCACCTAACCCAAAAAAAAAAAAGAGAGAAAGAAAAAGCAAGAGATACTTTCACTAATAACACGTAAACGTGTTAAAATATCATGGTATTTGAACTTTAACTTTATAATTTATTTTTATTTTAAGTAAATATTGAGAGAAAGTTTGAACTCATATGATAGAGTATTAAAATATCAATTATATAATTAAATTTATTATTTTTTATCAACTTAAATTTTTAAAATAAGCGATGATTTTTTTTTTTTTTTAATTTTTTTGACATACTCACATAAAAGGGGAGAAAAAGATTCTAACTAATAACATGTGTTTCATAAGACGTGATTCTTATCCGATTGAACTACTTCTTTGAGACTTAAGCGATGATTTTTAAAGATGCCTAGGGACCTTAAAAGAGTTAATTTAATGTATTTTTTATATTATTTATTTACTCATTTATTTGTTTGTGTGAGTATCCAGCATCCACGTATGCTTAGGGAATTTGTAATGGTAAAGGAGTCCATGATTTCGTCAACATATAGGTTGGATACTAATTAAAGCTAAATATTAAATCCATATTCCACCTCCTATTTTATTGAACTGAATTAATATTGCAGTGTCCATCCGCTTTTAAATAAACTTTTATTTAAAAAAAAAAATTCAGACTGACAGACACTGCACATCAACCAAATAAGACGAAAAGGAAATACTCTTTGGATAATTAATCCAATTAAATATTTTTTTTATTAAAAGAAATGTTATATACTCTCATCTTCATTTCACAGGACTGATATGGCAGTGTCAATAAACTTATAAATTTTTATTTTTAATAAATACTAATCCAAGAGTTGAACCCAATAATTAAGATAAAGGTGTGATTGGGAATAGTATATAAATTACTCTTTGTTATCGATAATTGGTGCAATTGTCTTTGAGTATCACTCTAGAACAAACCTGCTTCCCAACTTCAGGATACAAATGCCATTAACAACTCACTTTTTCCTCTTTATCCATATCTGCCAAAGACCAAAGAGAATGTGTAGGCCCTTGCTCTCCCACATTAATGTTAATGGACAATTGGACATCTCCATGGTTTTGAATCCAGGGAAACAAATTGAAAATACATTTTAGGGGTTTTTTTTTTTTAAAAAAAAAAAAGAATACTAAATTTTCATGCATATTCTCTATATATGATTATATCATTGAATCATGTATGTCACAACACTTAGGGGTGAAAAGGTGGCCGAGTATTAATCGTCCATTAACTGTTAAACGTACTAACTGATAACTGCTTTTAAAAATAATTAGGAAAAATTGTTAACCGCAATAGTTACGATTAGCAATTTTAAGTTTTTAATATATATATATATATACATGAAATGGAGTTGTTTTGTGTTTAAAATTTTAAATATATATAAAAATCTAAAAATGATGTTGTATGTAGTATGATATTATTGTATTACTATATAAACAACATCGTTTTGGTTTTTTTTTAAACAATTAACAATTATTAGAGTTAGTAACCGCTAACAGTAACCGTATTTTCACTCCTATACAACAATTATTAAGATAAATGAGTGGGAATAAAGCTTCAACCTAGTTGAAGTGTGCGTTGCAGTTAGGGTTGACAGTTGTTTGCACAATCCACTAACTCAACACAAAGCAAACAACTCACTAACTCGACACAAATCCAATACAAAATTAATAAATTAGAGTTGATAGACCTTATACCTATGTCTTGAGGAACGAACACCAACTACCATTCCTTGTTGCAGGTACTGTCATAACCTTGGTGTTCTTGCATTATAATGCAAGAATCTAAGATTTGGGTCATACTGTTCAAAGGCATAATGTCACAATATACAATTATGATATGGTATATGGACTGTCTACTCAGAGTAAAAAGCTTTTTAAAAAATTAAAAAAAAAAAAAAATTTGAAGATAGGATAGGTTTAAATAATTATAAAATTAGTCATGGTGCCAATGATGTGTGTAAAGTTAATATATGATGGTGGTGGGTGTCCTTCAATGGTTGGCAGATTCCCTAGTGTTTTTCCCTTTCATATTCTCTGTGTATACCGTTTTATAAAGAGAAAAAAGAAACGTCACGCAAACACTATGCTTTTTCCTATTTGTGGTGTTATTCTCAAGTGCAATCTAAAGTGGCTCGCCACTAAGAATGGCCTCTGTGGCGTCACAATTTTTGGAGACTCAAGCAAAATCATGAGACTTAGATGCCATTTTGCTTTGCTTCTCATGTGTTTGTACTTTGGTCTCAGCCAGTTTGCTCACCACCTAAAAGGAAAGTCCCTACGTATAATTGGGATAGCGTGGCAGTAATCTACTGAATAACATTACTCTTTTTGCTTTTTCTTTGCATTATTAGGGGGTGAGGGGTTTGGAGACAATGTGAGGAAGTACCATATGCTTTAACAACAACATATCTTACTTTATTGTTGTGTTTTTGGTTCTGCAAATATTTTAATGTTGGATCACATCATGCAGCATTTGTTTGGGATTAATGGACCTTTCCACTGAAATACTATGATTATTTTATCTAAAATTGTGTTGCTTTAAAGCCCTGAATAGTAGTGCTCAAGGAGTTACATTTTGTGAAGAAGAATCAAAATGTAGGGCTTGGATCTGTGATTTTTGGGATCTCTAGAAAGAAAAAGTTGAACAAAAAGGTTGGAGTCTTGAGTGAGCATGAGAAGCCAGAACCTTGTAGATTGTAACAAGAACATATTCAACCAATGACTCATTATGGTTCCCAAGAACCTCAATTTGAACTCCTCCCATTGGTTAGAATTCCCCACAACATTGAAAATAAATCCTTTATTCTATAGCACGTGACATGTTTCTTGTGTCCTAGCTAGATCTAGAAAACATTAGTGAAAGGAAAAGATGTATTGAAATTGTGATATTTGTGAGTACATACATACCCAACATACCTTTTTTCTTTGTATGCATAATGTTGTAACCTCATAAACAAACTCTACTATGAACTTATGCGCCCACAACATGGCAATATATAGCAAAATGGATCGTCTTCCGATCGATTTCACGAAGCGTTATCATTTCTTTTTTTCCTAAGTTTATCCATTTGGCAAAACAGTGAAAATGACCCCCCTTTTTTTTCCAAGATTAATACTATTTAATAAACTCTTATACAACTAAATAATCAGTAAAAATCAGAAAAAAATCAGTAGAAAAAAAATCAGTAAAAATCAGTAGAAAAAAAAAAAAAACCGCTTGAGTGCTTATTTAAGGACTAATTTTTATTGCATGTCATATAATTTTATGATTGTTATACATAAGTCTACTGAATCGAATTAATTAGTCTTTTTCCATAGCAAATTTGCCACCAAATATAGTAGCACCACCCACCAAATTTTGTATTATTTTATTTTTCTCCCTTACATTATATGGAAGATCCATCATATAAAAACCTCAAATCTAAGGGGAAAGTTAACACTAGACAACAAAAGCCAATAATATTATAATTTGGGAAAGTAAACCAAGTTTGCAAAAGTAATTTGTATCAAAAACAGATCACTTATCCACTTAGGTGTAAAGTGGGCATACTTTTTCGTAAACTTCATCCATGCAAATCTCAAAAACCTTCCTTAAACAAAAGTGAAAATGGTTTTCGATGCCCCTTTTAACCCTTTTTCTTTATGCAATTTGTATCATTGTCGTTTCAAGTGCAAGTACACATGAAGGTCACATAGGCTGCAGGTGTACCTCTCTGAAAGCAACTCGTGTCTGACCATGAAAAACACACATATTGTACCTAAAGTGAAATAAACATAAATTATATAAAAAAAACAGAAAAAAAGACAAGGCAACTTGGAAAGTGTGATGTGTCGGATCCACTTGTCATGCAACGATTTACTTGTTTATATTTTCTTTGTTCTTTTTTAGATTTTGGGTCACTCTGTAGATTTGTACTTGTTTATATTTTATATTTTTTTAGATTTTGGATTATCTTGTAGGATTTGTTTGAAGTGAGGGTAAGTTGTTGGGCTAGGCCTGGTTTCCCATACGGATTTCAAAACGGTTGGGCTTGACCCGACTATAGTTTGGGTCATCGAGGAAAGAGAGAGTTTTTGAAAAGCGAAGTTATTCGGGAACCCGTTTGATATTCAGCGAGCGATCAACTTGGGTCGGGTAGGGTACTGAGAGTGGGCCGATCTATCCGTTGGCCGGCTTGTTCAGATTCAACTTGTCTTTTCATGGCTAATTTGCTAGGCTTCTGTGCTACACCAAGAAAAACAATTTTTTGACACTTTTTTTTCAAAATTATTAATATACAATTTAAAACACAAAATGCTTTTAAATTATAGATCTCATTAAATAAAAAACTTTTTACATTTATATCACATTAAAATACTTTTTCAAACCAAAACTAAAAAATACTTTTTAAAACTGTTGATGTAATGAACATTCATAGTGACCTCAAATTACCTTTCTGACCCTTGCAAAATAAGATACCAGAGGTACTCTAACGACAAAGTCAATAAAACCCTAGTTGAGACGGGAGAGAAATAGTAGAAATAGTGTAAAGTGTTTATAAATATGTAAAATATTAGTCTAAGTTAATAAACTATTATTAATAATATTAAAAAGTTAATGTATATTTTAAATATTTATAAATACTAAATATTATTTTAAATAAAGTTAAAAAATATTTTGTTCGAACTAAATTGAAAGAAATTTATGACCAAAAGAAAATATGACATCCAAATAATGAATTGCACCATGCAAATCTTTTGTGTATCATCCATTTATTTGACCTAACTGGCCTACAGCTAACCTATAAATGCCACCCACGTGGCTTTATTTAAATCTACCAAACATTAATTGCTTCTTTAATAGACTACCCACTTAAAAGACAAATTAAATTTTGACATCACACCCAATTTGGTACACTACTACGCAAGTCGCAAACAAGTAACCACGTGATTTTTATTATTATTATTATTATTTCATTACTAAAAAAAGAAATTAAAATATAGCTCCTTAAAAAATAAATATCATGGAACCTGATCCATTTCGTTTGACTCTCAAGATATAATATCCTTTTCATTTATTTATATATAAATATTATTAGTCCTAGAATTAAAGCCGAAATGTGTGTTCGCTAAATGGTTATAGAACTACGTGGCACTTGGGCTGCCTCATCCACACAAAAATGATAGGGAAGATTTAACCAAACTTTTTTTTAACTTTTATGCTTTTTTTTTTTTTTTTGACATGTCCATGTAATGGGGATGAGGGATTCGAACTTGTGACCTTCACTTTATAAGGCGTGATTCACAGACGATTGAACTACTTCTTGAGGACAACTTTTATGCTTTTGAAATTACTCAATTGAGGTTCAAAAATTCTCGGTTTAAGATATCGAACTTTCAATTTTTTTATTAATGTCTCACTTCGTTAGGATTTTCTATTAATTATTTTCAAAATTTCCAAAATACTATTTTTTATATAAATAAAAAAAATTACAAAGATTCAGGTATAAGTATTTTTGCAAATTTCGCTAAATCATGACCAACAACTAATCTTTGCAATTTTTTATATAAAAAATAAAAATTTTGAGAGTTTTGAAAAAATTTAATGGAAGAGAGACTTTGCAATAAATTGAAAGTTCGATATCTTAAATTGAGAATTTTTGAACTTCAAGATGGTAATTTTAAAATGCGTTAAAGTTTGAGGAGGTTTTGTAAAGTTTCTTCAATATGTTAAGTATTATTAATTTCGTATTAGGTTAATGTCGGATTCATAGGTCATATAAAAAATTATTAGCCCTAAATATCGTATATCGGGTTCGAATCATGTCAAAACGTAGGTATAAAATTATATAGGTCAACTTTATTCTAACTCATTTAATTAAATAGGTCAAACCCTCGATTCTAACTCACTAATTGCATAGTAGATTCACGTTAAGTTCACTATCATGTCAAAATTTATTAACCCTAAATTATAAGCTTACCTCATCCACAAAAACATGTTAGTAATTGGTTTACGAATAAATAAATAAAAATAAAAGAGTATAACTTCTATAAAAAGCTGATGTAAACCAATTCCTTTGTATCCACCAATAAGAATTAGCAACATAGGATTATTGCACCAAATCAAATAAGCACCAAAACACTAGATTATATAGGTTTTTTCAATTTTATTTTATTTTAAAGATTTTGCAGGGGGTTGGGGGTGGCTGCACCGGCGCCGCCACCTCAGCCCATGGGTGGCTTGCCGACCACCCCAGATGGGCTGGGGTGGCGGCGCCGCCACCCCTAGCCCCATACACAATCTTAAAAAACAAAAAAACAAAAATTGAAAAAACCTATATAATCTAGTGTTTTGGTGCAATAATCATATGCAGCATATTTATATTGGTGGGCATAAAACCAGCTCCTTATAAAAGTTATACTCAAAATAAAATCACCCCCACAAAAACTGAACAAGAAAATCTCAATAGTGAGGTCACTCTGAAGGTGTGATTAGGTCCCACGCAGCCTAATTAAATTGGATTATTGATTTTCCTGCTATGCTAATTATTGAATTTTGTTTTTTCATAAAATATAAAAATATTGGGAGCCATGGCTCTAAAATTCTCTCCAGCTAACAGTCACCTCAATACGTTGAACTTTTGGTGTGAAACCGTCAACTGTGATACTTCAGTAAATGACATCAGAACTTAGTGATAGAGTACACGTAATTCTTTTCTTTTCTAAATTAATCGGTTTAATCCCATATAGATATACAAATTTACAAAAATAATTAAGTTCATAATTCTGCTCTACCACATTTATCAAAGTCCTTTTATTTTGACTGCATGTAATTATGTGTACGCAAAGTAGCAATAACTATCAGTGACGGAATCATGTTGGAATTTGGGAGATCTTGGACCTCCTGAGGCCCAAGATGGTCCTCAAAATGTAATTATGTGTACGTAAAATTTGCCCCCCTAAACACAAATTTTTAGTTCCGCCCCTAATAACTATACTACATAAATAAAAGATGGTCAAAGGTGCATTCTAGCGCTACGCGGTATATATGGATTTTTTTAAAAAAGGAGTTTTCTTTCTTTTTATAAATTTTAAAAAAAAAATCCTGTAAAGAAAAGACTTGCCGTATTTGAAATAAATTATTGTAATAAATTGTGCGATCCAAATTTGGCATGTTTGAGATCGGTTCGATAAATTTATGTAAGTGCTCAAGATCCACTCAAACTTGAGATGAGCTTGAGACCTATAAATCTCTTATCAAAACAAGAATTTTCAAAGCTCAAATTAAGTAGGAAGTATCCCTCCCCCCCTTTTTTGAATAAAAAGTAAAAACAAGCCCCTATTGAGCTTGAGTTCAAGTAGTCTTTTTAGTAATTCTAGAGTTATAATTTTGCAAAAAGAAAAAAATGAAGGATTTAAAAATAATAATAATTTTTTTTAAAAAAAAAAAAAAAGGCAATTCCATAAAGAACCTCCAAATAATTCAAACAACTTACCTCAAAAATACTATATACATAACTAAAAACAACATACAAATAACAAAAGTGATTGGATACTTAGCTGAAGACAAACTTCAAAAATCAGAATGCTAAGTCCCACCAAACAACACAAAGAATGACTCAACAACTCCATAAAATACCTCCAAATAATTCAAACAACTTCCATCAAAACATAATACACATAATTAAAATGCAACATGTGATCACCTAACATACCAAAAATTTGACAATGAAATATATCAATCCTAAATGTATGAATGTGACATACGCTTTACGTTTGAGTTCACGCTCTTCTCATAATTGAGAGTCAATACTATAAGCAATTGTCGTGCATGCACTTGTGAGATTTGTGTTTCACATTAAAAAAGTATAAAGAATAAGAATGATTAATATATCTAAGTGGACCAAAACCCAAGAGGTTTTTGGGCTAGAAGTGGTGTTCTAATATGTATATTAATTTACTATTGTTTGACTCCCTTTAGTGTTTCTCTTCCCAGCAATACGAGTGTCTTGGACTCTTGGCTTAACGCGTTTGGTTTTACTTTGGTAAAAAGAGTGGTTTCTCTTGGAGTGTGCATGACACTCTTGTGTATGAGGGAGTTTGGTCAATGTAAAAGATACTTATAAGTGATGGGAGATTTATCGTGCATGCACTTGTGAGATTTGTGTCACACAGTGAAAAAGTATAAAGAATAGGAATAATTAATATATATAAGTGGACCCAAGCTCATTAGCTTAAACTTTTGAGCTAGAAGTAGTATCCTAATATGTATATTAATTTACTCTTGTTTTGACTTCCTTTGTATTTGTCTCCTCAACAGTAGTCATAAATTCAAGTTATTCAATTGGCAGTAGTTTATAGAATAATAAACTCACATGATTTAGTCAGTGCCTTGTAACCACATCAAGATATCAATTAGAAGTCTCCACTTCTATAATCAAGATAGATCATCATGATTGAAAACTGGATGGAATGCCCAAGCATTTCTTATTCAGCTTATATTGACAGCTCGAATATTATAAATCCTATGTTGAGATCCCTTATACCTCAATTCCTTCCCCTAATCCTCATTGACCTATCATTTTGTGTGAATAAATTTCTGTAATCCTATTCCATTGCTCAATCTCATATTAAACCTATGGTCTTTAGAATTGATTTGCTCTGATACAACCTGTAACGCCTTAAATAATTATACCTATTATAAGTTAATATATGAGCACATTACTATTCCTATTTTAGAGCATTCATATTTGGCTTAACAAATTTTTAGTTAAATTTAGCTATAAAAAAAAAAAAAAATCATATTTTTCTATTTTAGCTTCATACTTTTTCAAAATACCTATATTTAGCTATCAATTTTTACTATTATATTTAAATATTATTTATTTATTCTTTCTTATTATAGTATGAAGATTTTTTTTAAAAAAAAATATTATTATTATTAATTTAACTTATGCATTGTTGAGTTATAGTGACTATAGCAGCTAACCAGTTATTTAGCCAAAGTGAATAGTCAGATGGGAAGCTTTTGTTGCTTTTTTTTTTTTTTAACAAAATTAGTAGGTAAAGCTTTAGTATAATTGGGTTCAAGACAATCTATTAGTAACCGAATCAATCCTAGATCAACTCGTTTAACCCATAGGTAACTTAGTTGACCCGTTTATAAAATCTTTTTTTTTTGTTTACAATAAAAAAAGAAACGGGAACACTGTCTCAATCAATTTATGGATCTAGTTGAGTTTGGACAAGGTGTTTGTCACGAAATACATTATAATGTTCTACAATAGACTCTATGGCGTGATTATGCCACCTCCAAACTAGCCATATGGGGTAACTCAGTCATCCCTCTTCCTTTTTTTTTTTGTTTGAAGTGTATAGTTTTTACATTTTTTTTTTAATTACGGGTGACACATGTTATATAATAGGATTTGACATGGCATGCTAACGGAGTCCATCAAGATTTTTGATGTAAGTTGATAGTAGAGACTTTTTTTTTTTTTTTACATGTCCACAGAAGAGCGGGGAAGAAGATTCGAATTTGTAACCTCCACTTCATTAAACGTGGTCCTAACCGATTGAGCTACTTCTTGTAAACTGATAGTAGAGACTTAATTGTTACTTTTGCATACTGCATATAGGGTATTCTCATAATATCTTTATGAGAAATGTTATGGGTACTAACTCTTTTACTAACATATGGGTACAAAGATGATGTGGAGCTTATTTATTGGTATTTGTAACATTTTTAATTATTAATTGTTTTAATCATCTATAATGAAGAAGCTACACATCATGTTAAACTCATATGTTAGTAAAAGAGTTAGTACCCCTAGCATTTCTCTATTTTTGTTATACTGCAAACTTGATTACAAATTGGTGTAACCACATTGACTATTTTTACCTTCTTTTTTTCTCCTTATTTTTGAACAAAATCACTTGGATAATTGTTTTCTTAAATAGAAGCGAATGTCACTTGTTCGAATCTCTTTCTTCATTTAAGCTCCTTGCGTGCAGAGATGGAGGGAGGGGGGGACCAGCTGGGGCCATGGTCCTCCCATTTCCTCAAAAAAGAAATTAATGAGTAAAAAAACAAAAAATAATATTGGTCTCCCCCCCAAAATAAATTGATAGGTCCCGATCCCTCCATAAAAAAATTTGTGTTTTTTGTTGTTATTTTGATGGGTTTTATAACTAATGCCATTGAAAAATCTCTAGTTTCTCTTTGAGTTTTTGTTCTATCCATTGAATTTCAAGTTTAAAATCATAATGATTTGAATAATTTTTTTATTAGGTTCGAATTTGAGAGAATTTTAGCAAGAAGTTAAATTCCTAAAATTAATTTGGGGCTTTTGTGTGTAGTGGATTTTACGTATGATTTAAGATCGGAGTTGTTAGATTAATGAGTTGAAAGCTTCAATTTCACTATTGTTAACAGTATGCATATAAACCTTAATTTGTGTAGTATGAATTAAATTAAGATTTTAGGTATGTGAACATTAGGATTGCTAATTGGATGTGTTAATTACATTTAAAGTGTTAATTAACCCTAAACTTTCATGAGTTCAATATAAATTAATGCCTATGGGCTTTAAGTTCTAATATGTCATATTAGAATTATATTGATTATTGTAATATGACTATTATAAATTCGGGGTAAGTTGCTAGATTAATGGAATAGGAAGAGAATAATAATTATAGGGTTTGTGTAATGTATAACTTATAGTCTCTATATGATGATTATGTTATTCATGTGAGTTTGTTCATTGTTAACCTACGTATATGTTTTTAAAAGATTTTCTAAAGATGCAAAATGATCATGTAAATTTATTTGTAAATGATGAGAAAGTCAAATACAATACTTGACTATTACAAAAGAAAAAATGCACAAAGTTTATTGGAGTTTGATTGATTACATGTCACATATGGGAATATAATGTTAATCAACGATATGCAAAATAACTCAACGCAGGTCATGCTTTTTGAAGTTTGTATTCTAAGCTCAATTCTTAATCTAAGTGATATTGTAATTTGAATATTATGATTATTCAATATTGAGAATATTATTTGTTAGAATTTAAACATTTAATTGGAAAATATGACACAATTTCAAGCCCAATTCCTCATTGTATTTAAGTACCAGTGATTGGAAAAAGAAGAAAAAAATAGAAAAAAAGTACTAGTTTATTACACATTGCAAAAAAAAAAAAAATCCTAATAACCAAAAAAAAGAAGAAAAAAATTTGCTTTAGTCCCCTCCCATAAAACTTCCTAGCTTCATCCCATGTATATATATATATATATATATATATATATATAAAGGAGCAATTTTGTTACACCCTGTAAAAACAAACATATTTTATTATTACAAACATGCTTTTCACATTGAGTCTATACGTTTTCAAATTTAAAACCAGATTCGTGTTTGGTTTAGTTTTTTTTTTTTTTTGACATGTCTAAATAAGAAAATGGAAAAAAAGTTCAAATTAGTGACCTTTACATTATGAAATATGATCTACAGCCAATTAAATTACCTCTTGAAACGTCTTTAAAAAATTTGTAACTCTATGATACTGACATTTTTGGCCCTTTACCTCATACTACTATGATTGGGATAAAGAAGAGATAAAAAGATTTCCGTAATGAAACTTTTTTTATTTCTTTCTCTTATTTAGTGATAAAGTCATAAAACCCCATTTCTATCTTTATAGATTTCTTTTTTTGTAGTTTTATTAATCTTTTGCCTTCTTTTGGCTCTTGCTTGTATTAAATTCCTTATCTTACGTTTAAGCCTCTTGTTATTTTTTGGGTTGCTTGGTATTCTTTTCTTTTTGTTTTTTTTTTTTGTTGTTTCAATAAATTTCTTACTCACAAAATAATAATAATTTGTGCCATCTAATCACTGTCTGCCACAAAACTGCTCAGTAAAGACACTGAAGTGTCTAGAAGCAAAGTCAAATTCTGACCCAAAAAAAATGTTAAAAATTGGATTTTAGTTTCAGAACCAAAATATTAAATAAATAAATAAATATATCTATATATATTTATATGTTTATCTAAAAAAAGAAGCAAAATCCTATTAAAACTTTAGTTGGGTTTATTAAGTGAACCATGGTTAAAAGAGCTTAAACTAGTTTAAAGGAAAGACAGAATTGAAATAAATAAATAAATAAATAACTAAAGACTTAAAAGCAAGAGACAGAATATTTAATGGAAAAATCATTCCTAGAACTCTCCCAAAAAAGAATCATTAAAAAGTTTTAATTTTCTTTCAACCGTTAAAATAAATTAAAGTTAACAAAACCCACACTTGTCCAGACTCGCGCTCTTTGGGCAGCCCGAAACGCGATCATTTTACGTGATAAGAACGCTGCCCGACCTACCCGAAACCTGACTGAAAAAATTACGGGCAGTCAGTCAGTCACCACCAGTACTCTCTCTCTCTCTCTCCCCCACTCTCTGAGACCTCTGATATTTCTATATCTTTCTTTCTCTGTGTCTCTACGATCACGATCAGACGGTTGAGAATGCACGGAGTCTCTGCTGCTTGATTTCTGTGGTTTTATAGCCTGAATCCCCCAGATCCAGCATCTCCGCGCCCAGATCTTGCTTACGGGTATGGTTTCCCTCTCTAATTCTTTACCTTCATATCAATTTTTCGGCTTGATTTCTACCTATTTAGGCTTCATCTCTCGCTTCCTCTCCTTATTATACAGTTTATGCTTCTAATCCCCTTTTTCATGGCGATTTTGAGGTTTCAGGTTTAGTTTTGGCGAATCTTAGCCCGATTTGCTTGTATTATTTGATTTCCGGCGAGTTTTGTTAACTTTTCCTTCAGAATCTCTTGCTTTTGCTTCGATTCTGCTATTTTCGGAGAAACTAACGGCCAACTCCGTCGCCGGAGAATTTTCCCTGCTCTGAAAGTGATTCTTTGTCTTTTTTCTAAAACTATCCGTTGGAAACGCTTTTATTTTCTCTTATTTCTTTTTCGAACTTTTTAGCACAGATTAGAAATATTAATTTTTTTTAAGAATTTAATTTCAGCGTCTGTCTGTGACGTATATGGAGTGAGATCCAACGGTTGTGATGAGTTTATGACGGATCTGACAGTCAACAGCTTATTTAGTCATTTCGTGTTTGCTCAGGTTTCTTGTTTTCCTTGCGGCGAACATGGAGGGCAACCATGGTTCTGTGGTAGTTATGCTTGGTTACGGCGCGCTAAAGTGCGCCGGTGAGGCTTTAGCGACTTTGCTTCTATCGGCTCTGGTCAAAGCCCAGCTTTTCGCTCCGGTAACTCACACTGCCTTCTGATTTTAGCTCTCTTCTCTCTCTCTCTCTCTCTTTATTTAGAAAAAAAGAATTCTTTCTTCTACAGTTTTTGAGTGTTACAGTTGGTTTGGATTAACTCCTTTTGTCTCTTTTGTTTGTTTCACGGTCCATGCTAACATGTGCGGATGCCTTTTCTTTTCCCTTATCGTGCGCTCTTCCCTGCCTTTTCCTTGTTTCTTTCTTTAGTCTCTGTGAATGTGTGTTGTTATGTTTAAAGGTTTTGCATTTTGCACTCTAAATTACGCCTTAGGATCTTTTTCCACTTGCCTTTTGTCGAGGCTAAAGTACGCCGGGTGGTTTTCGAATTCCTTGCCCGATTATGCCGGTGAGGTAGTAGTTACGGGGCGATATGCTCTTGTCGGTTGTTGCTAACGTGCGCGGTGCTGTATGTTTAAGCTTCAAAGGTATATAATAAATAAACTAGTCCGGATTTGGGGGGAAGAGTATTAAGTATTAACTGTGGCTTTGGGAGGAGTTTGAGTTCCGGTTTGTCGCACGTTGGAAGAAAATCTTTTTTGTCGTTTTTGATGTGGAAAATGTCAAAAGCCAAACGGATTGGTATCTTTCATTAATAGTGTTTGTGTCCGAAAGGAATATTCTTTGGGATATGCTCCTCAAGTGACACGTGTGGTTCGATCCTTCTCCTGCGTTCGTACTTCAAAATTTTTTACAACAATAATAATAATTTAAAAAAAAAAATAGAAAAAGAAAAAGAAAAAGAAAAACCGTTGTTTAGTATTATCATGTAATGTTTATTCTAATCTTTTGGTGTGACACTGTCCTGTTGTCTAATAATAGTCTTTATGGTTTCTTTTGAACCCTTTTTTTTATTTTATTTTTTATTTTAAGTTCTTCTGAACTTGTTATGATGGTCAGCAGCTGCTGCGCTAGCAGTCCTCTTCTTGATCTAGTCTCGGTTTGAACTTTGTGTGAATTTCCCCATATGCTGCTGAAATAAATTTCCCTTAAGATATTTGTTGGACAGAAATTTCTTACAAATGGGTTGGAAAAACATGTACACCTTAACGCACGTCACTTTTACCGTGTTTTTCCAACCTAGACTCTTGGAAATTTATGTCCTTGTTTAATTGGGCTTTTGTTTTTGTTTTATTTTTTTTTGGGTACAATATTAGACTATTTGAAGCATATTTCCCAATTTAGACTATTGGAAGTTGACTTGAATCAGTACCAACCTAAAAGCTAACAGGGAAAGATCTATTCACAATCTCCTAGGTGGGAAGTTTCTATTTGAAGCATATTTCCCTTTTTCTTTGTGGCGATAGCATATTCTTTTACCACCAATGTCCTGTCATAGTTGCCTTTTGAAAGCAGAGAAACAATTATGGCCTTTTTGTTCAATTTGCATTTGAATAGGTGGGATTCTTTTATACTCAGGCTGCAACCGTTGGGTTTTGGCCTTTTTTTCCCTAAAACAAAATAATCCATCTTTTCATGAATGCATCCACATTATTCCTAGTCATACTCATACTGAATATGTCTTATTTTCTTTTCTTTTGGTGGATGGAAATAGCTTGATTTATATATATAACATTCTCTCTGTTTGGCCTGCTGTGGAACATAGCTTCAGGATCCTATCATCAAAGGAGATCAACATGCTCAATGCCAAGACAAGCAAGTTGATGCTGACGGTGATGAGGATGATGGGGATGACGATGAAGAGGGGAATGGTGGATTTGAAGAAGGCGAAGAGGACCTCTCGTCTGAAGATGGAGGGGAATACGGTAGCAACCCCAACAACAATAAGAGCAACCCAAAGAAGGGTCCGGACAGTGGGGCGGCAGGCGGAGCGGAAGAGAACGGCGAAGAGGAAGAGGACGATGAAGAAGACGGCGAGGATCAAGATGATGATGAGGATGGTGATGATGACGACGACGACGACGATGATGGCGGGGAAGAGGAGGAGGAGGAAGAAGGCGTAGATGAGGAAGAGAATGAGGATGAGGAAGAAGATGAGGATGAGGAAGCACTGCAGCCCCCAAAGAAGAGGAAGAAGTGAAACACTAGAGCTGAGGAGCCTCCCACAAGTACTGCGTCTCTATGTGACTTGTCACCTAACTTCACGATCGTATTTTAGCTTAATGATGAGGAGGCTTTTTTAGGATGGTTGGTGGTTTTATTGGTAATTATATTTCTATTGCACGACTAGAGTACTGTATAACTATTGAGCTGAGGCAATGATAAATTTGACAAAAATGTTATGGGTTTCGGTTTAGCTACTTTTTAGTCTCTCTATTCTAGAATTTATAAAAGCATATTTGTGCTTCTTTGTTGTTAGATTTATAACTATATTCCTGCATATTCTAGCAAAGAAATCCGCTTAATTATTAAAACTGATAATTTATCACATTTACTTTTAATCCAAGGTTTCAATAGCTAACTAGAATGGAATAGATATCTTGCAAGTTGCAAATGTAAACTTGCTTGCCGAGTTTCCAAAAATTGACCAGAAAGACAAAGGTAAGGTAGTCAACCATTGCGATTACTATACTATAAATTAATCTTTTATTTTTTAAAAATATATAAATAAATAAAATAACTATCTATTAAATAATATTATTTTAATCAAAACCAATCTGTATTTGCTGTCAATCTTGCGAACAAATAATTGAGGTCCTTATTGATTGAAGTGTAAAAGGTGTTGATAAGTAATTTTTCTCTTTCTATTGAACTATTGAAAACAAGAAAATTCAATGTATAAAGTCACTAAATTTAAGACCTCCGACCAAATTAATCCCCATCACATTTTTGACAGAAACGGATATAACGAAAGTCCTTAATTGATGAAATTAAAAAAGAGAATGTTATCCTAGTATTCTTTTGATCTTATGTGGATGAGAAATACTAGGTATTCTAGTGTTTTATCAATTGTGTTGTGACTTTTAATATCATCATTAAATTTGAGATTATTATTATTAACTTTTAAGCTATTGATGATTTTAAAAGCCACATCACAGTTAAAAAAATATTAAAATAACACCTAATATTTCCTCTATTATTTTCTATATATGTATATATATAAAATGACCATTATTTCTCTTATCCGATTTTTAAAAATAATATATACCTAGGACCAAGGAAACATTAAAAGAACACTAACAAAGCACCTAACATTTCCCAATTAAAAATACAAGTTTTCATCTGGTAAATTTTCTAAAAAATAATCCATTAAAAAACATTTATTCCTACGAAGAACTGATTAAAGCCTACCCAAAAAGACAATGACTTAACCCATGTTATGAATCAATAGCTGGCTTTGCAAATTCGACTATATTTATTGTTTTATGCAAAGAGTACTATACGGTGTAATTTTTCTTCCCCATCATAGAGTACAAAGCATAGTCTAAATGACGGAAAAATTAATTAATCATTGAAAAACTATAAAAACTGGTAATTAGGCATAAAAGTCTTGATGCCTCTTGAAAAATTTTACCCATTTCATATCATCAATAACCTTGAAAGACCCCATTGAGCACAAAATTACTGACAATCAATTTCTGATGACAAAACAAAATATGCACGTTCGAATTAATGAACCTGTTGGACAACACAACTCAATAAAACCTAGGTCAGACTTGGGTATAAATTCTACATATGAAAACCCACAAAATGCGGGTATATTTAACTACACTGGCATTACGCATTAAATAATGATACCCTTATTCCCACTTCTTTACACAATTTTTTCACACCCATAGGTGGCTTTAAAAAATTCATGTAAAAAAATGGAAGTGTAGCATTGATCAAATATCAATTTTTGGATCACCACCCGTATTTTTTACAGGTGCTGATCCAACGGGCTTATTTTTACTGGTACATCATTAAGCTGTATGACAATTGTACATGAATCTTCTAAATAGAATTACTCATTTATGAATGCCCACCTCTATGCAATCAAAAGGGTAACTGTTGCTAAAATTATCTATAGTATTCTACTATTGGTAAATGCATAAGAGGAATGATATGCTTATTTTAGTAGACTCATGTACAACTACCATATACCTAAATGATGTACCAGTAAAAATCAGCCATTGGATTAGCACCTATACAAAAATTGATATTTGCAGACATGTCTTACAACAGTGTGGCAGTTGTACAAGAGTTTACAAAAGAACATTCATCTTCATTACTCTTGATGATTATCATTTATCAATCACATATCCAAACCAACAATAGAATGACTATATAAGAGGTAAAAGTGAGTGAAAATGCATCCCAAAAAACATATCCATTCAATTCTCTAAATCAAATGCATTTGAACCAAGTGTTTCTCCAAATGTGGAGAAACACTATGTATCAATGCATAAGTATTTTACGTTTTTCTCTCTCACTCTCTCTTTCTTTATTATTTCTGTCTCCCTCTTGCTCTTTATTGTTTGGATTAAAAATAAATAAATAAATAAATAAAAGATAGAATAAAAAATAAAAATAAAATAAAATAATTAAAAAATAAAGAAAATTTAAATGCTAAAGAGAAAGAAGAGATAACCGGATAGAAATGCATTTGAAAAGCCATAAACTTTTAACAAAAAAAAGGAAAAGAAAAGAAAAGCTTTGGATAACTATTTTAAATAGAAATTTAGAGAATCCATCGTGGATGCTCTAAGAAACCTGCAGCTATTATTTTAGTGAAGACTGAAGAATATCAACATTAAATTCTAAAAAGTAACTTCTTTCCACGAAAACTTTATAATGTGAGGAGTTCTCACAGCAAAGACGGACTATAGGGTTTTTTTTTTTGGGATTTGGGGGGGATAGAATGTTATCACCCACGGTCCATCCCATGGAAAAAAAGAAATCCTTGCAACATAAAAAACTTGCAAAAAATGAAGTTGAATCTACCAATCCAAATCAAATTCTTCCCCCACGATCCAAAAGCATCACATCTATAAGCAAATATCACAAACGATGTGGGAGAGAACAAAAACACGTCTATCAGAAATAATAAAGAATTCAAAATGCCTCCAAAGAAAAGAAAAGAAAAAAACTGAAAACAGTCAATATTTAAGAAATAATTAATAAAAAAGAAAAGGAAGAAGTTAAGCTAAATTATTAAGTTAGGAAATATTAGAATAATCGTATTAAGTTCAAAAGTGTTCCCTATGAGAAAAACTTCCACAAGAAGCGATAGTTGACCCAGAACATGCTCTTAGAATATCAATCCTCAAGCTCAGCAGCACTTCATCTGCAATATGGAGCCCAAGCATGTAAGGCAGTAAAACAACGAAAAATGATAACTGGCCTCTCTAAAATATTTTTAGTAAAATCTCTAAACAACATTAAAGCTTTTGAATATAGAATAAAACAGAACTAGCAGAAAAATCACGGAGGCAAAGGAAAAAAAAAAAGCAAGAAAGACATTCATACAAAAAACGTTACAAAAAAATAGGTACTAAAACAAATCTCATCATATTTGTAAGTCAGAATCAGCCCCGATTGGATGATTAGCTATCCAATATGTAGAAATTGCATACAGTTTGCAGGAAATTATTTAAGAAGAAATAAGGTTGGTGGGGGGGTGAATGTAAAAAATTATTCATAATAAAACTAACACAAGTAACCAAAAAGATGAAAAGGGTCAAGACACTACAATTTTTTAAAAAATAAAAAATAAAAGGAAAATTTTGAGAGAGGGATATGGGATGCCACCAAAGATGAAAAGCATTTATATTGTATCTTATGTCATAGGTGGTTGACGCTGAAAACCCACACCATAATTCTCACAACTGAAAAACAACACAGAAACACACGCTACGTAAGAATGATACAAATGGAAAGATGATAATTTTGAACACAATGGTCTACCACATCCACTTATAAAAGAATTATAAAGATGCTTGTAAGACGTAAAATCTTTTCCTAACCAAAATGTTTTCCATACAATTTTTTTTTTGGAGAATAAGTAATTTTTGGAGAAAATATTTTGTTTTCTGCTATTTGATTTAGACCCCAAAAGAAATCTTCTTATTTGCTTACCTCGAACTTCTCTGGGTTAAAACCTATAGGAACTCAAAAAGAATCAATGTTGTGGTGGTGATGGCACTACAAAGGAGTAAAGCGGCAGTGGCAGCATGGAAGCCTTAATGACAAAAGAAGCCTCGTGTAGACAAATCGTTGGTGTTATGGTTACAATAATGCATGTAATAAGATAACTAAAGAACAAGTCTCATCGTGAACTTTTAAATCTGAAAGCTGACATTTGAGATTACCTCAAAGTAAAGTCCACAACAAATGATAAAGATTTTACTTCATACAGGATTAAGGATTTCAAGCAATACATAACAAAATCATACGTTCAATATTTTTTATATATGTAATAGAGCATCAACAATGGGGGACTTGAGTAGGGAATGATTGAATTTGGAAAACAGTTCGAAAACAGTTCATCATCAAGATAAGGCCAAAAATGATTGAATTATATTAACTAAAAACAAGTCCAGAAAGGACAAACACATGGAGGAAAAGAGCATAAGATTTACAAGAACGAGCTACAAGAAATTAACAAAAAAGAAGCAAGGAATAGGGTTATTTAAGGTAAAACTGAAAGTGATAATTTCTTGAATGGGTGTTGTATTGATCTAGAGTGAGATGGGAAGTGAAGATAAGCTGTGATGAGTCCCCTCCAAAAGATGATTGTTTAAGCTTAAATCCTTCTATTGTTTTTTGGTTTGTAGTGAAGGTTGTTGCTTCCCATAGAAAAGTGTTTGGTGGACTAAGGCTCCTTTGAGGGCACCTTTTCCGCTTGGTTAGCGGCTCTAGGTAAGATCCTTATCATGGATAACCTCAAGAAAAGGCGTGTCATTATAGTGGACAGATGCTGCATGTGCAAGAGAAATAGAGAGTCTGTGAACTATCTTATTCTTCATTGTGACATGGCTTATGCCATTTGGATTGCCTTGGATTATGCCTAGATATGCAGAATGCTGTGCGGAATATGGCGCCTAAGTGCCTTTTATAGTGCTCATGGAAAGAAAGGAATAATAGGGACTGGAAGAGGACATTATAGGAGATTAAGTTCTTATTCTTCAAAAAAACTTGGTATCTGTTGACAGTTGCTTATGTTTTTCTGGTGAAAATTAGTTATAGTGACTTTTTTATTACTTTTGCTCCTACTAGCTAAGTGTTTCCTTTTATATACTTCTTCTATACTCAGGAGCACCTTACACTTTTAATGATATGTGTTGATTTCTTATAAAAATAAAAAATAAAAAATAATTTCTTGAAAGGGACAATAACCCACAAGAGCACTATTTATAGCCACAGAAAACAAAACCTGGCGGCTTTGAAATTACCAATGAGGAGAAAAAAATGGGTATGTGGCAAAGAGAAGCACGTCACAGGCGAGAAAGTATTAATGGAGGATGATGAACTGTACTATTATCCAAGAGCAGTGAAATATCTCCAAGCAATACTAGCCAGTAAAAAATTACATATTAACACAGTTGTTCAGAGATTAGCCAATTATATGGCATAGTTTTTAGGGAATACCAGGAATTGTCATCCTGCTAAAAAAACATCTTCATTGGTATATGCTATGAAATTCATAATCTACGTGTAAAGCCAAAGGGTACCTTTCTGCTTCTATTCTTAACAAACTTGATGAAAAACTAATCACATCATAAGACTAAAATCAAGCCCACTACCTAATTAAAGCTAGATGTGGCAAATCCTGCACCCTGATTTTGACCATAAAATCAGCTTTCACAACAACCTACAAGCACTAAATCCCATTTTCCATGAGTAGAAATCATTATAACAAAACTAGATATCTTGAATGTACGAATCAATTGAATAAGAGAGCACAGATTACATCACCAGACCAAAATTTTACTTCCATCCAAGTGGTTATTATAAAAGTATCCACAATCAAAACAAATATTGCAGAGAAAGCAAAATCAAGAACTATAAACATGAAAATCAAATATAAGAAATTCAATTGAAATATATCATACCACATATACGATGGATACCCACTGATAGACCCACCAGAACCCGCACCCGGTTGCCCCATCTGCGTGTTAGGATACACATGCTGCATACTCGTACCCGACCCGCCGTACGAACCAAGGACCGACTGAGTTGTCGGAATCAAGCCCTGGTTCAACGTCCCGGCCATCAATGCCGGGTTCAACGCTCCGGGATTCGCGGCGAACCCGCCGTACCACGGATGCTGCGCAAACATAGCCAGGTTCTGCGCCGTAGCCACCGCCGCCATAGCCGGAGGTGGTCGCACCGGCAGTTGTGGACGTGGCTGTGCCTGTGCCTGTGCCTGTGCCTGCACCGGATTCTTGCCCTTCCCTTCGGTCGCCTTCTGGCAATGCAATCGGTGCCCTTCGAACAACTTGTACGGTTCTTCCAGAACATTCTTCGCACCGGCGTCGCTCTTGAACACGAATAGCGCGAAGCCTCTGAATTTTCCGGTGCTCGAATCGAACCCAAACGGACCCATCTCGATCTCCCCGAACTTCGTGAAGAACTGCCTCAGCTTCTCGGCGTCGGCGTCGGGCGGCACGTTGCTCACGTAGATCCTACGCCCCGCAACGTCCGGTGGAGCCCCCGGTCCCACTGAGGCCAGCTGCCACGAGGCCACGCGGTTGCCAATCTTCTTCTTAGGATTCCGAAGCGCCTTGTCGGCGGCCTTGCGGGTCTTGAACAAAACGAAGCCATATCCCTTGGCTTTTCCAGTGGCCTTGTCGGGAACGAGAGTGCAATCCTCGATCTCGCCGAAGGGCTCGAAGGCGGAGAGCAGGGTCTCACGCGTGGTGTCCCAGCCGAGGCCGTGGACAAAGATCTTGCGGTGCGAGACGTCGCGGTCGGCCACGTGGCGGATGTGGCGGAGGAGGGCGGGGATCTCGTGGGCGGCGGCGGATATGAGGTCGAGGAGCTGGTCTTTGGAGTAGGGCTCGAGGAGTTTCGGGAGGGATTCGGAGTCTGAGTCGGAGCCGGAATCAGTGTTTTGGGGTGGTTGTGGAGTAGGTGTTGAGGGTTGGGGCTTTTCGTGCTTTATGGTTTTGAGTTTTTTGTTGGTGGTGTTGTCAATTCGTTGTTCTGGTGATGGTTGCTCTTCCTTCACTTTTTTGACGAGCTTCGCTTTTTGGGTTTGGGGGTCTTCGCCATTAGAGAGGGAATTGAGAAGGGCTTCAGACTCAGATATTAGAAAGGTACACAACTGTACAGAAACTACAAAGTACCGTTTGGCTGGGGGAAAAGGAAGGGCGCGACTCACAATTTCTCATTAACAGTTGGTATAATTAGAAAGGCATCAAAAACGTAAAAGCGGTCTAGTCTGGGTGGTGTAGTCGGTTATCACGCTAGTCTCACACACTAGAGGTCCCCGGTTCGAACCCGGGCTCAGACAAATCCTTAATTCTTTTATCCTTTTTTCTTCATTCCCATTTTGCATTTTGATTTTTTTTTTTTAACTTATTTTTGGATTTCTTTTGGCTTTTTTTTTTTTTTTTAATAATTTATATGAGATTTTTTAGGTAGACTTGATCCAACTTTTTAATTACACTTGTAGATTGTAATATGAAAATAAAAATTAAATTATATACATTGGCAATTCAAGTATTTATAAAACTGAATTCTAATATGAAAAAAATACAAATGAATTGAATATTCCATTGTTTTGAAATAATGAGTGGACACACAATGTCAATTTAATGTTGTAACAATTGAGTTAAATACTAAAAATCCCTTAGGGTTTCAATTTTTTTTTTTTTCTTTCTAGAGTTTGATTTTTATCACAGAATGTCCTAATAATTTTGATAAAAAAAACTAAATTAGTCATTCCGTTTGTTGATAGTTAGTTGACTTAACGGAATGACACGTTGATCAATTAAATCTTGCCACGTGTCATTCTATTAAGTTAACTAATGGTCAACAAACGGAATAATCAATTTTGTCCTAAATCAAAATCGACCTAAATCAAAATCACAGGAACTTATTTTAATAAAAATCAAACCCTATAAAAAAAATTAAACTTTAAGGGTTTTAATATTTAACCCTTAACAATTTTACAATCAACCAAGCCAAATTAGGAGGAAGGTATATATATTCACTTGCATATGTATGAATAGCAAATATGTTAATTGTTTACCGGAGTTAAGAGCTGAAAATTTACTCATAAGTTCGTAACCCATATGAACAGACATAATAAATACGAAACGGTTGTTGATCGTGCCTTTGAATACCGCTATTTTTGAACTAAGCGGACCGTTTCAATTCGAAGGTGGTGCCACCGCCCTACATAGAAAACTGGGACTGAAAAAGGATGGAGATGTCGTTCGGTGGAAACGAGAAAGATGAAAACGACATGTAGTGTGCAAATTGATCATATTTTTTGGACAATTATTTATTTTTTAAAATGCTTATGTTGCCTTTTTCTTTCTAGCAATTAATTGGGTGCCATGTAAGTTGCTTACAACTGGCCTTCCCACCAGGTTCGGCCCAGATATATGAAACAACATCGTTTTGACAATGAGGTTGTCACACCTCTCACGGTGGTTGATGCTCACCACATCCCAATCAAAGGTCAATAATTCCTGGTGTCAGTTCCTTTCTCCTTTCCAATTTTCCACAGGAAAATGAGCGCTTTCATTTTAACTCTTTTTAATGGGTGTTGCCATTAGAAAATGTTAGAGGCTTCTCGAATGAATGTTTAATTTGTAATTTCTTTTATAATTAAAAAAAATTTAAAAGTCTAAAGCAATAATATATATTTTTGGGTTTTTTTTTGTATTTTTTTAAAATAAAAAATGGTATTTTTCTTCATAATAGTAACCTTTTTTTAAAAAAAAAAGACATTATTATGAAGAAAAATACAATTTTTTATTTTTAAAAAAAATACAAAAAAAAAAGATAGACAAAAAATATATATTATTGCTTCAGACATTGTTTCTTTTCTTTTTTTTTTAATTACAAAAGAATATAAAAATTGAACATTTGTTGAGAAAAAAAGTTGAGTTTATATCATGCCTCATTGCCATTTACCTGCAAAATTATGTAATTGTTGACCTATGTTTGATTTGAGCTTTCTAATGCCATATCTAGTTTAATTTCTTCCTTTCTCAAATTTAGTGGCTTTGGGTATTTATTTGCGCCCACACCGGATGGGTGGGCGGTATCTCAAAACTGTCCATAGCTTGGAGTGGTGGTGACTAGTGATGGTGGTGAGTAGTAAAATATAGAAAATTGAAATTACTTATAAGGTGTGTTACAATGTCACTTTTATTACCAGATATGGTATGCAAAAGGGTAACAAACAAATATTTATTTAAAATTAAACCCAAAATGCCATCTGGATTTTTATTTTATCAACGTACAAAGACTACTAATATTATAAGTACAAAGAATAGTTCTAAAGAGAATAGAATAATCAGAGATAATTATCTACTAAACTGTAGAGATGATTTCGAAATTAAACTGCTAATTTAACAATTATAAACTGCTTATCCAATAGATACTTATTTATGATTGTTAGATTCAATAATTATCTAATATTAACCATTAGATCTTAATTATTTAATCTCAATAGTTAGATTTACCTAATAACCATCCCACAATTTAAATAAAACTACTAAATCGAACGATCTTGACCATCTAAAAAATGAATGGACATGGTCATATTGTTATGAGCTTCGATGCTTCATGCCAAGTGCACCATCAAGGTGCAATTAGCACCCTATAGCTGATGCTACACGCGTCAATGTGTTCGGCGCTTCACACCTTACTATAATATACATTAATATGTATATACCCTAACATTTATAATGGGGAAAACTTTACTAATCATTTTTGAACTTTCGTGATTTTTGCAGACACCCGCCAACATTCAAAAACTCTCACTTTGGAATATCAAACTTTCATTTTATTTCAAATACCCCACTGCCGTTAAATATTGCAGTTAAATTAAATAGAAATTGAGAAAAATGATTAAGGGCATTTTTTTTTTTTAATTTCACACATTCCGTTAAATTTAACAAAAAATCTTAATGAAAGGGAGAAAGTGAAATAAAATTAAAGATTGATACATCAAAGTGAGAGATTTTGAACGTTGAGAGTGTCTGCAAAAATCACATAAGTTTAGGGGTTAGTGAAATTTTCCCTTTATAATAACTTAAAGTTTGTTGGGTTTTATAAATACCAACTTCACTTTCTATATTTATAATGTGGAACTCTCTTTATCCAAAGATTATTTTTTAAAACATTTCAATTTTAAACATTCCTAATACACAAAATAATATATATATTAATTTTGAAAATATTTCAACAAGTAGAACTGACAATTTAACTTGTGATCCGTGAACCCAACACATAGTTTTAAGGTTAGAGATTAAGTTAAACATGCTTAGGTCATACACGGGTCACCTGTTTATACTATGTTTAATAAACGTGTCACACGCGTTGACCCGTTTATAATAATAATAATTTTTAAAAATTTTTAATTAAAATTTAATTGACAATTTAACATGCGAACCCGAAACATAATTTTAGGGTTAGGGTTAAGATTAAACGGGTTTGAATCACCCCATTTATTATTATTATTATTATTTAAAAAAATAATAATTCACTTTATAGTTTATACTATTTCAGTCACCGAAAAAAATCCAGGTGAAGGGACAAACTAGTCAAACGAAAAAAGGAACGGTCCAAATTCGTAAAACCACAAATTACAAACTCCACCATCACGATTACAGAGACTTTCTTTTGTTTCCTCGTGTCATCAGCAGCGTCATCGATGTTGAGTTTCCTCTGAGACCAACGCAACATTCGCACATACTCGCACAGAGAGAGTCACGGAGAGAGGGAGAGAGGGAGAGAGGGAATTAGGAATTAGGGTTTTTGTTCATGAATTCGTAGTTTGAGACGGAGACCAATTGCCCTACAATTCTCTCGACATCTTATTCTCTCTCTCGCAATCCAATGGTGGATCACTCGGACTCTTCGCCTCTCGTCCCTCCGTCGCCGATCGCCGAGCCCTGCGAGATCGACCTCGAGGCCGGCCCGGGCGAACAAATTCAATGCAGAATTTGCCTCGAAACTGATGGTAATTTCCCATTTTGTTTCCTTAAACTTTCACTTTTGGTTCGACAGGTCATGTTTCTTGCTCGAAATGCATCAAATTAGGTTTCAGTTTGGTGAAGCACCGAATTCCCCAAAAAAAAAATTTATTTTATTAATTCTGTGAATTTTTCTTACATTAACGTTAATTGTAGGAGAAAAGGTATAAGGCTGATGTAACTTTTTGCAAATTGTTAGGGGCAACACTGCACTGGTTTCTTCTCGAGGAACTGAATAGAAGTTAGGAGTTGAGTTGTGTATTTGTTTATTGTTGCTTTTGCCTTCTAAAAATGTAAATTTGAGTGAACTAAGGGGACCGATTACATTTGACTTAGCTAGGACGAGCCCTTAATATGAAATTACCATTGCCTGCTCTTAATTTTCTCAGCACCCAGACAAAAGATTAAGAAAAAACATGAAAGCAGTACTTCAGTTCTATGCGAATCTCTCTTAATTATGTCCGTCGGTGAAAAGTACTGCGCTGATTTCTCTGATTAAATGTTAATATTGTAGAATTTTTGTACACTTATGGGTCATGAATATATTCGGGTTGTTAGTTTTTGCTGAAGATTTTATATATATATATATATATATATATCTTTTCTTTGATTGCTGTTTAAATGTGTTTTAGAGTTGAGTGGGACAATTTAGGCTCATCAGCTTTTGATCGTCGCTATTTCATTCAGGTAGGGATTTTATAGCTCCTTGCAAGTGCAAAGGAACATCAAAGTATGTACACCGGGAATGTTTGGATCATTGGCGAGCTGTAAGGGTATGGGTCCTATTCCTCTTTCCACCTTCTTTTTCAAACTACCAATTGGAGCATAGTCATACCAAGGTTTCTTATGCTAGTCATTGATTCAAGAATAGCTAATATGTTAGACCATGTTATTCGTCCAAGAACTGTTAGATCATGTTATGTGAGTTACTTGTAATCCAACTAAATTGCTGAACCCTAGTGTTGCTGGTCAGTATATGATCATTCCATATTTATCAAATTCTAAGATGTCTAGTCATTTATCTTAGTATAGGTAATATATTAGATGATCTTATGTGAAGTCGTACTTGTAAATTGATTTACTGAACCCTAGTTTTAACGGTCACTATACAACCACTTTCTATTGATCAAAGTCTAATATGTGTCAGAGCATGTGCTCATCTGCAAGCGGTCTGAAAGTTTCATTCTATTGTATACTCTACACCTCTAGTCTACTATTCTTAAGTTGGAGCTTAAAAATGTGTTTGTCAAGTCCCTATTCAATTGGACCAGGACGTTTAATGTTTCTCAGTTTTATACTTTTCCTCAATTTTGAGGATATTTGTTCTTATTTTCGCCTATAGTGGGGCCTTTCTTTGTATACAACTTGTGCACTAGGGTTGCTCCCCTCTGCACTTATCAATGAATTATTTATTTATCGAGAGAGAGAGAGAGAGAGAGAGAGAGAGAAGGGGGGTTAACATTTATGGGTTTAAACCCACTTTGCCTCTAAGGCTCTAACAATAGATCGGCATACTTTCATGGCTTTTATATTATTTTAAAGATAAGTAATTTTTTTATTAGAAATTGCTGAAAGTAATTGTTTTCGGGTACAAAGATGGGTTAGAAAAGTTGCAAACTAGAATCATGTTTTTATTCATGTTCACATAAATGTGACTGGCTCACGTGGAAGTCTGTCATGAAGGCTAATGAAGTGAAATTTTTTTTGTTGCTTGCTAAAGTGAATTGAGGTTCATCTTGCAACATATTGCACAGTATGATAACTGTCATGTTGGCAAGCTGAATCCCACACACCATGACACATGTGAATAGACACATAAAACACACACAAATTATGTTATTACATGTATGAATTGCAAATTTCATGGTGGATGTACATGTTACACTAAGATTATCTACTGTGAATTAAGCTTTTGATGATCTTTGCATATGCTGCTCATTGACACAAACTTCTGCAGCATGACAGCATGTATCTTCATGTTCCTTTGGAAATGCTGCTATCCATTATGTTTAATTTATCCAAATCTCATGTTAACATCTGCAGGAAGGGTTTGCTTTTGCTCATTGCACAACCTGCAAGGCCCCTTACCATTTGAGAGTTCATGTTGCTGCTGATAGGAAATGGCGAACCTTGAAATTTCGATTCTTTGTGACTAGAGATATTATATTTATATTTCTGGCTGTTCAGCTTGTACGTCATTTTCTCTCTAGTTCTAGTTGAGTTCTTTATTCTTTCATTCTTGATCACTTGCATAATTGATATTTCGGTTCCTATGTCTGTATGTCCATTTTATGCAGGTGATTGCTTCACTGGCATATTTGGTGTATTTTATAGATGGTTTCAAGCAGTTCTGGCTTCGTCAGGCATGGGGTTTCGATAGTGAGCTTAGTTTCTATTACATATGTGGTAAGATCTTAGTGAGCTTAGTTTCTTTGGTGGTGTCCTTGTGGGGTAGTGGGTTTCTTATGGTCTTTTTGGCAGTTGCTGTGTTGGGTGGTGGGTTATTATGGGTCTGTTTTGGGTTCCTTGGGTTCTTTGCTGTCTTTATGTTTTCTTTGTCTTCTTTCCTTCTTTTAGATGTTCTCTTGTATACTTTCTGTGTATTAAGATTGCACCTCTTTGTGCTTTTGATTTATGAAACATTGCTTATCAAAAAAAAAAAAAAAAATCTTAAAAGCCTAACTAATATTCATAAAAGTTTATGGTAATATGTTTATCATAAACAATGCTGGTCAATATACTGTCCCTGTAAATTCATTAATGTGATTTTATCTTGGGTCACTCATTAATCTGCATAGTACATTGGTCATATATTTTTCTGTGGTCACCTACATATATTTACAACATAGTACATTGAGTCTGACCAAGATGATTGTATTTATAGGGTTAGGGGGGACCAGAGATTATGTTCGGACGATTTTCATGCATTATTAATGCTCCAAAGTATAGAATAAAGTTATTAGCTATTTTACAGAAAAATGGTGATTGGTTCTATGAAAATTTATTTTTACGTTTACAACACTCAAAACTTATCTTTTTGTGCCCAGTAAATGGTAGACACGGCAAAATGGAGGTGCGGTAATTGACCTTTATTCGTAGTTGATGACTGGTGAATTTCCTTACGACTAGAATCTTTGGACATCTTTTCGCTTGGGAACTGGTTATCAATTAATCAATTAAATTAGTCATTGATGGTAGGAACTAGGAAGCGTCTACGTGCTCATTTGAGACTGATGACAAGGCTATATGTATTGACTGTCACTTTACCTTTTTGCATCAATATTTGAATGCTGTTATTAGTGTTGGTAATCCGTGCACCATTATTGTTGATTACAGGAGCTCTATTGTTTTTTGCGCTGCTTGGGCTGTCTGGGTGCTTTATTACTTGTTATGATCGACGAGTGCGCAATGATTTGGCTCAGCCTTGTCGAGAATTATGCCTTTGTTGCTGTCAACCTGGGTATGATTCTGCTGTGTGTTTTTGAATCTTTGACTTGGTTGTTGATGATGATTTAATTCTTGCTGTCAAGTTTGCTGCTATATCATTTTAATTATTACCATGTGATTCTTTCAGTTTGTTCTAGTTTTTTACTTACCTTGTCCTCAGTTCTGCCTTTGTGTAATGTGTAAGTGAGAGGGGAAGAGAGTTGAATGCCAGGATTATTTTAGTGCTTTATGAGAATCAATACATGCAAGTATAGACATGCATGCCGTTGATTCCCCCAACACACACCAACCAAAATGGTTGTCTTTTTGCTATTCAGACTTGCATTCAATGCACATATAATGAAACTCTACAGTCACTAAGGCCCCATTTGTTTCAGTGTAAAATGTTTTCTCATCTTTAGTTTGTTTGGTGTGGCGTAAAATGGGTGGCCAATCCGAAAATAATTTCCATTGACAGCAAAAAATATAAGGTTATGGGCAGAAAATGTTTTATGCTAGTTGAGAAGCGCATCACACTTCTATGATTGACAACCAACTTCAACTCTATCACCAAACCCATTTCCTCAATCGCACCCTCTTATGCTACTTTGGCTTTCTCTGTCTCCTTGTAAGCGTCTCTCGCCTTCGGCTTCAGCTGGTGGTGGCAGCTCGGGTTCTTCATACCAGGTGCTTTCACTGGTGATAGTGGATCTGTTGCTGTTGAGCTGGGTTACTTGCCAGCATTGTTGGTGATAACTGTGTTGGCAACAAGCACGGGGGATTTGCTGTCACAGCAGCCACATTGTTCTCTTTTTTTTAAAAGGTGCCACGTGGTAGGTATGGGTTGGAGACTGGTAAATGTTGTAAATGGGCTATGTTGGGCTGGCTAGGCCTTTTGCTTGATGCTAAGCCCCTATATGATGCTGGCTAGATGGACCTTCGTTCTAAACCTCAAAATGACATGAATATATCCTTTTAAGGTTTTATCTTGCTACCGATGTCTGAGAAATGAAGTCTTGAAGTTTTGGGCCTTGTGATTTAAAGGGTTTCATGTGTTCTTTGGAAGGGTTTCCTCGTAAAAATCTTGTTTATGTAAATTCATTAATACCTGTACATAAGAAATGCATTTGATGTCTATGTAAATTCACAAGCTGTATGTTGTGTGCTTATTACCTCTGTAAAAATTAAAAATTCAGATCAGTGGTGAATGAGGGATTCAATTTTTCATTCTGTTGTTGCAGAGTGTGTGCGGACTGTCACTTACCTGGTACTCTTTGTATGTGGACTGACTGTACCACATGCTTTGAAAGTTGTGCTGGTATGGCAACTGAATGTGGTTGCTTAGGAGGTGCTGGTGAAGCAGGTCTACCATTATTATTTATAATGGCTTTGATTGTTCTGGGACTTTTTACCGTGATTGGGATATTCTACAGCGTGTTGGTGGCTACAATGGTTGGACAGCGAATCTGGCAACGGCATTATCACATACTTGCGAAAAGGATGCTAACAAAGGTGAGTATGTTTTTCTACTTTTTTTCTCTATTTGCTGATAGACTCATTAACAGTAGACGATGCACTAAGCTCAAGTTCTAGCTGCTTATAAGAGCGGCCACCATGTCATCAATGAGTAATAAATTCGTTGAAGCATTAACTTTTTAGGGGGGGCTAGGGAAAAAAGATCCAGTTTTTGGCCTAATTAGAAGTGTTGGCATTAGATTATTGATATATTTATCTAGCGGTACTCGACAGTGTTGGAGTGCCACATTAACAATGTTGGACAATTGTAGGATAAAGATGTATTATCTAGCGATACTCGAGATGACATACTTCTGCCACATATGTTTTAAACTGTCATATAATCATTGGTGTTGGTGGTGAAACTGGTTTAATTTGGTATGCTAGGAATATGTGGTTGAGGACGTTGATGGTGAGATGACAGGATCTGATTGGTCTCCCCCACCTCTTCCGCCGGAGCATGTTCAACAGCTGAAAACACTTGGCCTCTTATGAATTCGAGGGGAGTGTTTCATTGACGTTCACAAGGGCAAAAGTTTTTAGCGGTTATATTAAGAAGAGTTCCAGGGCACTCTTCATTCGGTCATATATGTATAATTGTGAATGATAATTTGTGAAAAAAAAAGGTTTCTGAATTTCTTACTATTACTTCCCCTTCAGTAAGTGTAAGAAACAAAACAGGTATAAAAATTACCTCCTATATAACTAACAACAGGCATATTAATGATACTTTCATTTCATGCTATATTCTTGTCAATTTTTCTCTCTTTTTTTCGCAGCGTTGTGTCATTAAATATTTGTAAAGCTTTTCCTTGACATTTATGACTCATGTATTATTTTTATGAAACATAATCTTATTTTGTTTATTTGATCTAGATAATATTCAGTTTTATTTTTAGTGGATAAGCTATGAAATTATTAATTTAGTAAGAAAATAGTACCTAAAATTGTGTTTAGAGCTTGTTTAAGATTGTGTTTGAAGGACCTAAAATTATTTTTAACATTTAAAAAGTTAATTTGAAAAAAAAAAATATTTATTTGATAAAAAATTAAAATGCTTTTAAGAGTTTAGAAAGTTTAAAAAATAATTAAAATATATTTTTGACAAAAACTTATAAATAAATTTTTTATTTTAAAATATTTTTTAACTTAAAAATTTTATTTCTCAAAAGTAATCTCAAATATAATTTTTTTTTATATGCGTGACATTCCGTAAGAGATTCTATAAATTTCTAGAAAGTCTCGAAACTGTGAAGAGCATAATAGGCAAATTTCTCGTAATGAACATTTTTTTTTTTAAACAATTTTTTTTTTTTTTTTTTCTTATAGAATTACTGTTCGCATTAGATTTTTTTATTTTTTTCTCTGACTCTCCTCTGTCGCTCTCTTCCTCCACCCAGTAATTTTTTTTTTTTTTTTCTCAACCTTACTCTTTCTCAGCTGCCAAACACCGAAACAAGAAAAAAATAAAAAATTTGAGACCCAAATCAAGAAAAACCAAAGTAGAAAATTTTGGAGAGGAAGTTGAGGAACTTTACACGGCCATTGCTCTCTCTCTCCCCCTCTGTTTCACTATTTGTTCTTGAAGGTTGAGAGTTGAGGTGCCGAGGAGTTGCATGCACCTCTTTCTGATTCAGAGACTCAACTTCCAGCGAAGACGACGACTACACACAAACTCACTGTCTCTGCCGATGTCGCTGGTTTAGATTCAGGGATGGGGGTATGTGTGGTGTGTGGTGTGTGGTGTGTGAGCGAGAGTGAGAAAGAGGGGTGGAAAAAGAAAGAAAAAAAAAATTTGGCTCCTTTGTTTTACAAACTTTTCTTTTTTGTATTCGGTTTTATTTTGTATTACAAATAATACTTTAATAATAGCTAAAAGTGAATGTAGTACTTCTATCTAAATTTTATTTAAAAGTTTACAAAAATCTACGTCAATGTCCTTAAAAAAAAGAAAAATGTTAGGAGTTCTTTCCGTAAGTTCTTCTGGCGTTCTCTTAGTCTTACATAAAACATGATTTAAGAAAAAATAAAATTGTAGTGGCCTCCACCACTGGTTTTTTTAGGCATTGGCACCAAATTTGATACATTAGCATCAAATTTGTGAGGCATTAGTACCAAAATTGAGGCATTAGCATCAAATTTATGATAATCAAATCCATTTTGGATGATATCATCCCTAAAGGGTTAACCTTCCACCCTTAGGTTTTAGTTTTGAATCCAAAAACAAATTTTAAAGTATTAAAACGTAACTATTAACTCATAAAAATTAATCTGTTAACAAAAAAATGGTATTATAATTTTATTTTTTCTTAAATCATGTTTTATGTAAGACTGGGAGAACGCCAGGAGAACACTACGAGGAGAACCCCTAGCAAACCCCTAAAAAAAATTGACATATGTACATACACATAATTAAAAATAAAAATTTTAAAAACATTAAAAAAATGGAAAATAGTGGTCAAACCAGTCCCAACTTACAAAATGAGGGTGGCCACAAGGCCCAAAACCATCCCCAAGGTTGTTGGGGCGGGGTTGGCCACCCCCATTTGGCCTAGGGTGGTTTCGACCAACCTAGACCAATCGATTTGAGGTGGGAAGCACCTTGGGGCTGTTCAACCACCTCAAAAGGCCATTTAAAAAAAAATTAGGGTTACCTCTTAGAATAGTCGTACAATCGAAACCACCCCAGGCCAAATAGAGGTGGCCGAGCCACCCCAATAGCCATGAAGTGGTTTTGGCCACCCCCATTTTGTAAGTTGGGGGTGGTTTGGCCACCCCCCAAACTGGCCAGTGTAGGTTCGAAGTCACCCATTTTTCAATTTTTTTTTCTTAAAAAATTTATTTTAATTTAATTTATTTTAATGTTTTTAATCATTTTATTTCTTTAAAAATATATATTTTTCTAATTTGGTATATAAACATGTGTCAATATTTTAGGGGTGTTGACATAGATTTCAACCAATTTTTTGATGAAATTAGACGAATGTACCATTTCTATTTTTAACCATTATTGAAATACCATATGTGATACAAAACTAAACCGAGAGAACAAAAAGTAAAGTTGTTAAGCCACAATGGGGAAAAAAAATGTATTTAGCCCTATAAAATATGATGAAAGTCCATATTGAAAAATGAATTGGCAAAATAAAAAAGTAAGCTTTTTGAATAATTAAAATTAGTAAGGCTATAAATTATCTTTTCACCTTTTTATTTTTTCTTCATTACTCTAAACTTAATGTGTCTTTTAAAATAGCCATTAGATTTGTGATGGATCATGATTTTAAAAACCACATTAACTTTAAAAAATTATAAAATAAATCAAAAGAAAGTTCATAATATTACTCGGTTAAAATTACTATTGCTAGTATATATACTCTCACTTGTTACAGTAGTAAGAAATCTATAATACGGCTACGTTTGGCAATGGACCAGCCAAAGTCTTTTAAGTTTTTTTTAGCTCTCCAATATTCTTATTTTTTATATCATATAAATAATTATTTATCATAGATAAAAAGTATGGGGCGCAATCAAGTCGGATTAAACACTAAGCAACAAGCCCATAGAAAATTACAAAATTAAAAAACAGCAGTTGCGACGAAAGAAGGTTTTGGCAGAAGCTACTTCACGCGCTGGCACGTGGCGGTTGGATGGGGCCACAGAAAGCTTCGCTGTAAAGCTGGAACGTTGATGATGATAAAGGAGAGGTGCGCTAATGGTTGGGGCTAATTGAGAGAAGGAGATCAGACTTTGAAAAAGTCGATCTTCAAACCTATACAAGTCCGAACGGCGAAGCGATAGAAGAGGCTACGATTGATTGAGGCTGTGACAGACCATGTGAATGCCCTGTGGAATGTTAACATTTTCTGTCACAAAGGGAAAGCAGACGCTTTGAAGCATAGTATTTGGTTCTTCTAATCTGCTTCTTTGTTAAGGAAATATTATCTCTAATGTAATTATGCTTTTAATATCACATTAAAATATTTTTACAAATAAAAGAAAAAAAAAAAACAATACTTTTAACATTTGTTGAACATGACTGTGTAGGCATATAATCTCTTCTTTTTGCCACTTAAAAAGTAGAGGACCAATGGGCAGGAGACACGTTTCAAAAAAGCTACTGTTAAAAAACCGGGTGGTAGAACGCAAGATTACCATATAGTGGGCGGCCGCTGACAAATTGGCAATACAAAGGCACCGACAGTTTCATTTGGTGGTTTTCTCACCGACATTACAAGACCCATTGTAAATATATATATGATTAAATATAATAATAAAAATTATAACAATAAAAGCCAAATAAAAATATCCCAATTATTGTTGTTTTAGAGGACTAATGTTGATTGGCCCAAGTATAATAAATCAAACCCTTGAGTTGAGAATGTAATTGTTGCTATTTGTAAAAAAATTAATAATTGAGTCTAAACATTAAAAGTATATCATAAGAATAAATTATTAATATAACCTAATTTTTTTTTTTTTTTTTGACATGTCCACACAAGGGTAGGGGGAGGGGGGATTCGATCTTGTGACCTACGCTTCATAAGGCGTGGTTCACAGCCGATTGAGCTACCTCTTGGGGACATTAATATAACCTAATTAGATTCACATATATTACTTTAAATTTTTATGTTAAGTGGTACCTTTAAGAGTAATGGTATATACCATATTTTTATCTAATATTACGAACGTGTCTGTCTCAAACAGTCTTTAATTTTTAATAATGACTGATATAAGGGTTAGTTTTGACTGTCACTAAGTATTATAGGATAATTGTTGAATAAAAATGTAGTTTCTAATATAGAAAAAATTTTACTACAAATTGGTCTCTAAAAGTGACGTGTGATAAATATATTCTATATATTAAAAAAATACGTACTTTTCAAGTGCTAAATTACGCATGTCATTTTTAGAGGATATTTTATTTAAAAAAAAAAAAAAAAATTGTATAGCTACTAGCATTACCCTTAAAATCAACCCTACAAGGCTACAACTACAACTTGTCCAACAAGCAGGGACTACAACTACAACTTGTCCAACAAGCTGGGGCGGAACTGCCCGGTCCAGACTTCCGGTCCTCCCACATGGTTAATATTTGTTTTTGTACTTTATTTTTTGTTTAGGCTTTATTGTTAAGATGTCCATTCTTTTTTGATTGTTTGACTCCTGTAACGCTTCCCTTTATAATAATAATAATAATCTTGCTAAATTTTATGTTTTCTTTCCTGAGTTTGAACCACACCAAAATTAATTTTTTGTGTAAATATCTTCATTTAAATTTGTTTCACAACAGGTATCTTACAAGTTCATGTAACACCTGCTTAATTAACCGTTAATAAATAATTAAAAAAAAAAATTTACTTACTCCTATGAATTTATGCATTTTTCACAAATACTTATTATTGTTCAAAATCTCTCATTTTGGTATATCAAACTTTTATTTTGTTTTAAATACTTTTTACCATTAAATATTGCAGTTAAATTAAATAAAAGAATAAGAAAAATAACTAATGATAAATATTCTAGTAATTTTACACTTTTTTGTTAGGATTTTAAAAAAATTCTAACAAAAGAGAAAAAATTAAAAAAAAAATCAAAATTCAATACTCCAAACTAAACAATTTTAGATAATAAAAATATCTTAAAAAAAAAAGAAAAAAGAAAAAAAAAAAAGCTTAAGTTCGGGGGTAAGTGAAAACCAGATTATTTTAAACAGTAGCGTACGACGTCCTTGTCCACAGGAAGCAGTAAACCACGTCCAAAACCACCGACTACATAAAACATCATTAAAAAAAAAAAGAAGCCAAAGCCAAATGTAACGCGTCGCCACTAGTCAGCCTTATCCACTCCCTATCACCCTGCACTTCCTTGTCTTCTCCTTCAAATAGGGTCCCCCACACAACGTTTCTGTCCACAGTCCACCACACCCAGGTTTCAAAAAGCCCTCCACTTTCTGTTTTCACCCAAAAGTTTCCATCTTCAGCGGAATCACACACAGAAGAAAAAAAATAATGGCGGATATTGCTATTTTGGTGGCGGAGGAGTACGAGAGGAGGGTCAAGAATGGCAGCAAGGCTGGCGGTGGCGCCGCCGCTGATCAGGTAGAGTACTGTGAGTTTGATCACCTGGTTTCTTCCGCTTCAGCCAAGGCCCAAAGCTTGAAGATGACGCTTGCCAAGTGGGTTCGGGAGCCTAAAACCCAGATCAGTCTTGCTGCTTCTGATGGCTTCTTCTCTGCTTAAATTTTTCCCAGTTTTTTTTTTAATCTTCGATCTTTTCTGATCTTAACAGTTTGTACAATGATTTAATTTCCGAGTGTTCTTTTTCCTTGCGTTTGTATATACTTGTATGATATTATAATTTATAATAAAATGGTTTTGTTCATGAGCTGTCCTGATCATGATCTTGATTCTTGTGGGTCGAGACTATGGAAAAATATATGGGAATTAATTTCTTGTAAGTTTTCAAGCTGTTAAATTAATGCCCATAAATTTAGGCCCTTCGGATGGCTAATTTGATTTGCATTTGGGTCAGTCTCAGATTAGATTAATGTTCAAATATTAATTAATTCATTTTTGGACTGACTTGACAAAAATCACATTTTTTTTAATAGAGGAAAGCTAGGCTTAAAAAATATGTATATATATATTTTTAAAAAAATCTTACAAAGTGATGTGGTATGACATGAGTGAATTTCTCAATATTTGGATTATAACATTACTTTGGAATAGTGTTTTTTTAAAAACATAACAGCTATTAACTGTTATGTTAAGGAAATTCAAGCTCTTCTTATTATAATTAGTACGTGTGCAGTACCTTGAAAAACTAACAATAGAAGAAGCAACATGGTGTGAAAGAAGTGGGTGATGATGATCAACGTGTACGCTAGATCTCGAAGGCATGCATTTGGGAAAATAACAAAAAGAGGCCCAGGCCAGCCCTATCTACATTGAAAATGTATCATGGAAGAGGAAGAGCATACTTTGTCTTTAAGGGATAGGTAAATTGACCGCAATCACACCTCATGAAGCGGAAGTAACCGGTTTGAATCTCCAATCCTTTTTCCCCCTATTGTAGCATACTTGAACTTAGCCGAATGAACAGGAGGAGGGACTTGGGCAGCATTGGTCATCTGTGGCCATAAGCCATGGATAATGAAGTGGTTTGGAACACTAGTGCACCTTATGCGAGCTCCTGAGTTGTAGAAGGACTTCAGGCATTGTCAGTGCGGAGCCAGCAAATCGTTGTTGTAGGACCAAACTAAAAAGTGATGAAGTTCATGATAATTTGAATCAGATTTTTGGGTGACCAATTGATTCTGTCCCTATTTATGTTTGTTTGTGTTATATATATGTGTGTGTCTTTTATTGAATGTCAATGTGTCATCAGACTTGGTGCTTCCTTGTCTAAATTTCTAATGTTTTTCAATTTGTAGATTGAGATTTGTGTAAAGCCAATGGAAGAAAGGTCCCGAGTCTATAATTTGTTTTCTTCCATGTTTAGTAACTAGAATAATTTTAAAACAAAAAGAAGAAAAAAATTATCTTTTAATATAAATAATAGAAAAATTTATCCATAAAATTAAGAGACTTGCAAATTTCAAGTCATTGATTGTATTTAAGATTTTTTTTTTCCTGAGTGAAGAGGAAGACTGGAGAGACTAATTGTGACTATCCTATTTAAGCATGATTATAGTAGTATATACCCACTGTAAGCCGCATAGGTAGTGACGGATCCAGAAATTCATTCAAGCAGGGGTGTGAAGAAAATAATAAAATATAATGATAAATGTATTTTTTTTGTTGTTCTCTATATATTATATTTTTATTATAATATTGTAAATATAATTAAAAATATAAATTATAACATAGTATGTGTATCACAAAAAACATATATATGAGACTTTATAAATATATGTCAAATTGATATTTCAGTTAACAAGTAAGTACTAGTACAAAAATAAAGAAAAATACAAAATACAGAGTGTCTAAAATTGCATTCTACTTGATTTTAGATAAACGAAATCATCAAGTATCAAATCTGAATTGAAGCTTTTGAAAATTTCTCTTTCAATGTAGACAAGTAAATTATCCGCAAGAAACTTAGGCTCCATTTACTTCGACGCAAAATGATTTCCAGAAAATGATTTCTGTATTTTACGGTGTTTACTTCGACGTAAAATAGTGGTCAAAGGAAAATATTTTCCATTTGACCGAAAATTCTTCTTTAATTTTCGAAAAATGGTTTACGTTTTCAAAACCGTAAACCATTTTCCGATTTGAAGCATCTCATTCTCAAATTAACGTACCTTATTAAAGCACGCCTAGAACCTTGACGGGACTTGGCTGGGACCCGTCCAGGACCTACCCAGGACTTAACCGGACCCGCTCAGGACTTCATTAGGACCTGCCCGAGACTTGTCTGGGACCTACCTAGGACTTGATCGGAACCAACCCGAGACTTGATGGGGACTTGCCTGGGACTTCACCGAGGCCTGCCCAGGACCCGCCCGGGCCTTCACCAGGACCCGCTTGGGACTTCACCAGGACTTGCCCGGGACTTGATCGGGACCCGCTCGGGACTTCACTGGGACCTGCCTAGGACTTGTCTAGGACCTGCCCAAGACCCGCCCGAGACTTGACCGGGACTTGCCTGAGACTTGACCGAGACTTGCCCGGACCCGCCCAGGACTTGACCAAGACCCGCTCGGGACTTCACTAGGACCTACTCAGGACTTCACCGGGACTTGTCTGGGACTTGATCAGGACCCGCTTGAGACTTCATCGGGACTTGATCGGGACCTGCTCAGGACTTGTCCGGGACCTGCCTGGGACTTGACCGGGACTTGCTCGAGACTTCACCGGGACCTGCCCAGGACTTGACCAAGACCCGCTTAGGACTTCACCGGGACCTGCCTAGGACTTGATTAGGACCCGCTCGAGACTTCACTGGGACCTGCCCGGTACTTGATTGGGACTTGCCCGGGACCCACCCGAGACTTGTCCAAGACCTGCCTAGGACTTGATCGGGACCCGCTCGGGACTTCACCGAAACTTGTTCGGGACCCGCCCGGGACTTGACCGGGACCCTCTCCGGACTTCGGGACTTACCTGGGACTTGACCGAGACCTGCCTAGGACTTTATTGGGACTTGTCTGTGACCTACCCAGGACTTGACCGAAACCTGCCTGGTCGGTCAAGTCCTGGCAGTCCTGTGTAGTCTTGACTGTCGGCCAAGTCTGCGAAGTCCTGTGCAGTCCCGAACAAGTCCTGGTAAAGTCTCGGGTAGGTCTTAGGCAAGTCCTTGGCAGGTTCCGAGCAAGTCGTGGGAAGGTCATAGACAAGTCTCAGGCGGGTCCCAGTTCAAGTCTCGGGCAGGTCCCAATCGAGGCCTGGACAAGTTCTAGGTAGGTCCCAGTCAAGTCCTGGGCAGGTCTTGGACGGGTCCCAATAAAGTCCCGGGTGGATCCTAGGCAGGTCGTGGGCAAGTCTCGAGCGGGTCCCGGTCAAGTCCCGGACAAGTCTTGGTTGGATCCCAGGCAGGTCCCGAATAAGTCTCGGTGAAGTTTCGGGCAGATCCAGGGCAAGTCCCAAGCAGGTCCTTGGCAAGTCTCGGACATGTCTCGGGTGGGTCCCGGTCAAGTTCCGAGTGAGTCCCGAACAAGTCTAGGGTAGGTCCCTATCAAGTCCCGTGGAGGTCTCGGACAAGTCCCAATAAAGTCCTGTGGGTCCTCGGTCAAGTCCCGAGCAGTCCGATGGGTTCTGCAACCTGGGTTAAGTCCCGGTCCTTAAAGTTCCGAGTAGGTCCTGGTCAAGTCTTGACAGGTATAGTGAAGTCCCGAGACTTACCCGTAAATTTAGAGTTTAATATGATTTAATGAATATATATAAATTTTGTGATTTTTCGTACGTGCAGTAAACACCGTAAAATGTTTTCGATAGAAAACATTTTCAAAAAAAATGACTTCTTTGAAAATATTTTCCGACGGAAACCATTTTATGTTGAAGTAAACGGAGCCTTATTCTCCATTTTGTTATAAAGTCTTGTTTTAACAATCTTCATAGCTAACAATGCTCGTTCGGGAGTTGTTGTAAACATTGGAAGAGTTAAAATAAGATGAATTAATTTATCAATAAGTTAGTACGTATCCGATTTTCCTATCTCTGCCAATCATCGATATAATTTCACGATGTAAGACAATTTTTGTAATTTTGGATGATTGAGTATAGTAACTTGAAAATGCTTCAACTGAAATTTCAATTTTTTTTTTTTAGGTTAGGTTTGGTCCTTATAAGAGAATATGAAGGTTAAAAAAAAATGGAAGGTCTTGTGGGCTGTCGTCCTTCCAAGAGAATAAGAAGATAAAATAATAATAATAATTAAAAAAATAAAAAATTGAAAGGGTTGTTGGGCTGGGCTAATTGGAGGGGTTGGCCTGGTTGGGGTTTTTAAAAAGTAGGGGTTGGGCTTTTAAAAAGGAGGGGCTAGGCTTTGGGTATTATAACATTTAAATATATATATATATATAATTTTTTAAAAAAAGAAAAAAAACTAAGCAGGGCACTGCATCCATATACATGGATCCGCCCTCGGCACATGAGAAGCCTATGCAGTGAAAACCATAGACGCTCCCTTAAGTTCGACTAAGACTTTTATACAATGTCTATGTCTATCAAAGAAAACTAATTTTTATTTATTTATTTATTTTTAAAAAACACTTACATACAAAGTCACAAAAATGAAAAGTAAGAGAAGACGTGCAGCCTTGCAAGGGCCCTTAACCAATTAGTTCAAAACGTTCCTTGGAAATTTATTTATCTTTTTCCAAACAGCTTGTAGAGGCCATGGCCACCTCAGGCCTACATGTGGCTCTGCCACTGGGCATTGTATAGTCAGGTAGTAAAAATCAATACCCAACGTTGCAGCTTGAAAACACAAAGCAAAAACAAGCAAGCAAGAAAAAATTAGCTTCATTTTTTAAACTATTCTCAAGACGTTAGATGAATTGGCATTAAACCAGTCAAAAAATTTTGCACTGTGAATTAATTTTGAAATAATTAAAGATAGGAGAAACTTCATTTACGCCCCCTAAACTTTTGCGGTTTTGCATATACCCCCAAATATTCAAAAGCTCTCATTTAGGTATATCAAACTTTGGTTTTCTCTCATTTTGTTCATTCCATACAGAAAATCCTTCACAATGTCAATTTTACCCTTGACTCCAAAACTACACTATTTCCAAAATGACGTGTAGTTTTGGGGTAAAATTGGCATTCCGTTAGGATTTTCTGTACGAAATGGGTAAAGTGAGAAAACCGAACTTTGATACACCTAAGTAAAAGATTTTGAACATTGGGAGGGTATCTGCAAAAGTGGCCAAAGTTTAGAAGGGTAAGTGAAATTTGCCCTTAAAGATAATAATAATCATAATATGATCACCTATGGGCAACGAGGCTTTCTGAGGATCACTCTGACATTGATGGTTGATCCACTAGCTTGATGTGGCATTGGAGGTAGATTGTTAAACTACCAGTTATCCTAAAAGTTCAAGCTTATAGGAAGAAGTAAATTTAATTACTTAATCAATACTTTAACGTAAATTAATTTAATGGGGACAAATGGACAAAATAATGAAGAAGAATATTTGAAGAAGAAAGGAGCAAAAAACTAATAGGATTGATCAAAGGGATATTTGTTCTGGTTAAGGAAGATGAGATAAAGACTACTTATGTGACTAACCATATCTCTTCTTTAAGTTGCTTCACTCATTTCTCTTTAATTAATTCTATAATTAATTACTTTCTTTTTCTTTTAGGATTTTTTTTTTTCTTTTGGTGAAGATGTGATGATTTTATCATTAACATTGAAACTACATTCTCAAGAGGTAGCTTAATCAGTTAGGACCATGTCTAATGAAGCGAATGTCATTAGTTCGAATCCCTCTCTTCCCTCTTGTGGAGACATGTAAAAAAAAATAAATTGAAACTACATATTTCCTAAAATATTTTATTTCTTGTAGGGCTTTTAATACTTTTAATTGCAATGCCATATTGCCATTTAGCTGTCATTTTATACCCGTGCAATGGTGCAAATGAAGATGGGTTTTGACATTATCCAACTTCCTAATTATTTAATTTATTTTATTTTAACGTAGTAATATTAGAGACAAAATTTTTATTTTGTTTTTATAAATTGATATGACTTTTGAAATTATCACATGGATTTTAGATGAATAGTTATTAAATTTTGATCTAATGATAATTTTAAAAGTCATATCAACTTTGAGATAATAAACAACTTGTTCATAACATTACTAATATGAATGTGGTTGTTCTCTATCTTAAGTCAATTACATAATTAGTTGGCTTATAATGTGGTTGTTCTCTATCTTAAGTCAATTACATAATTAGTTGGCTTATATAGCAAGTGTTTGCTTATTCAGCTGATAGAGTTTGATATTGAAAAATGATTATTTTAACTCCAAAACTTCGTTAAAGATTGAAGTTTTAAAAGACTACTAGTTGGAAAAGCACGTGCAAATGCACGTGCTTAGTTCCCGGTGTTATAAATTATTATAATTGAACTTTTATAATTTTAGTATCATACATATATTATGTTATAGAATGTATTTAATGTATGAATTATTTTATTGAACAAATGTATATATATTAAAATTTTCAAGTAAATAAAGTATAACTATAACATTGAGTAAATTGAAATTGAAAACCATGTATAAAAAATGCTTATAACAGTTAATACCTATGCATTACTATACATTGGAAAAAGCCTATGCATTACTACACATTGGAAAAGGCCTGTATGAAAAAATAAAATAAAGTAGTACAAAATGTGCTAGCACCCTAAAAAAAAAAAGGATTTACTAAACATACCTTAAGGAGGTTGAATGCAATGAAGTTGGAATGTTCACAAATAGCTACTACAACACAGAATTAAGAGTATAATAATATTGGATAGAATATGATTCTTTTTTCTTATAATGATTAATTCTTATCTGAATTATATCTGTAGAGCAATAGATAAAAATAATTAGTAAAATTTAAGTTTTTACAAATAATAAAAAAAGTAAAACTAAAAAATAGATCAATTGAAGAAAAGAAATATAATTTAAATATACACCAATAAATTTCAAAACAAAGAATACTGATTGAAAAAGAAAAATATACCTTATAAAACTTGTGATGACCAACTGCTTTTTTTTTTTTCAACTCAATTTAAACTACAATAGAAATTCTAAAATTAAACTCTAAATTTAAATCCCAAATTATAATTGTTCAACTCATTTAAAAACTGTGTTTCCTATTTTCTTGTTTTCTCTTTTTAAATTAAAAATGTTAATATTCAAAAATTATTTTTATTTTTACGTCATATAATAATTAACAAATTGGGACAAATAAATCAGCCTCCATTTATGACCTTTTGGATGTATTTGGATATTGTGTTGGAAAAAATCAAACTACCAGCCCTTTCCATCTTCTTAACAAATTGGGACAAATAAATCAGCCTCCATTTATGACCTTGTCGGACATGATGAGCTTTCGCACCGAAAACCAATAAAAGAGGAAAAAATCAAAGCCTCCTATAAAAAAAAAAAAAAACCTTTGAAGTTTGAAAGGTATACGCCGGTCCGAATTGCGAGGCTATATATTAAAAAGTAGCATGGACTACAAGCAATATTTGTCTCATTCTATATTACAATTCAATTCCTTCCTGAAATGCCATTTCATTATTAATTTTCTTCACCTACCGTATGATACTAAAGAAACAGGAAAACATGAAGAGCCGTTGTTCATCACGGGAGAAAGCTTTTGTTTTGTTTTTTGTTTTGTTTATGTCAGAACAAAATGAAAAAAAAAAAATTAATAATTTCCAATTTATTTAGTGATCTGAGAAGATTAAACTCTACCTCTTACATAAGGCTTTTATTTTGTCTCGTTCCACTTATAACAATTTATCTTAGCCACTCACGCCCACTCACTCATTTCCCCCAATATTTTTTTTTTCCACCTATGTCTCCCACTTCCATTCTTACTCATTTCTTACATTTTTTTTTCTTCATTCCTTTCCCAGCTATGTCTCCCACTTTCATTCTTTTCTTCATTTCACTTTCCCAATATCCTTTGTATATATATTTTTTTATCTCCTATTCGACCGCTCCCTCAACGTAGCGTAGAAGAAAGGGCTGAAACGGAACCCTTTTTCCAATGCAAGGCAATCGAGCACGAAGTGTGCTAATCGAGAACTTTCTTAAAAAGTACCAGACTTTATCGGGTAGCTGGAATACTAATTAGTGCGGAGCTATAATTGATCACTGGGTTGACCCCCGACTGTAGAAAGTCGGGTTAGTGACTCCATTCATTCCAATACACACGAAGAAGAGCAAAGAATCCATGGTGTAAAACAATCCCTATTTGATTGAAAAAAAAAATTTCGACGAATCTGAGAATATTCTAACGTAAGACACTGAATTAAATCTATTAAATTCTGATAATACTTTAAACATGAGTCACAAATAAAAAAATGACAACTGCTTTATAAATATAAGAATAAATTTCAATTTTATTTCATAAATTAACGTTAAACAAATTCATGTACATTTACATTTAATTTAAAACTATAGTTACATTTACACACCCCATGAGTCCATGACAATCTCCCTTCTATTAGTTCTTTTTTCACCTATTTCTACTGCCGACAACCACCCTCTTTTTTTCTTTTTTCTTTTTTCTTTACCCTTCTTTTGCAGTTTAGTTTAGTTTGCAAAAGCGAAGGGCAGTAAATCCCTCTCCATATTCTCATCTTATACACCTCTGTTTTAAAGAAAAAAAAAAAAAGTCAAACAAATACAAACCCATGAAAAAATCATGAACAGAAATAAAAACTAAAAAAAAAAAAAGATATCAATTTTTTTTATGAATTAATCCAAGAAAGAAGTGTAAGTAAAAGATTTACTGAATGAAAAGACAAAAGAACCAAAAAGAAAATTTTAATTTAATGGGAAAATTACCTTTTACACCCTGAAGTATCCACCCATTTTCACTTTTGCCTCCAAAGTTTAAAAAGTGACACTTAACCCCCCCAAACTTTCAAATTGTGACAATTTAACCCATTTGGCCTTTTTATTCCCAAAATGCCCTCATCACATTTTTTTAAAAAAAAAAATCCAAACGGGGTGGCCGGCCACCACCTATGGAGTGGTTTGGCCACCCCAGCATATATTTATATATTTTTTTGGCTTTTTCTTATTTTTTAGGATTTTTTTTGTTTTTTAAGAAAAAATGTGATGGGGGCATTTTGGGAATAATAAGGTCAAATGGGTTAAATTGCCACAATTTAAAACTTTGGGGGGGTTAAGTGTCACTTTTTAAACTTTGAAAAAGTAAAAATCGGTGGATACTTCAGAGGTAAAATGTAATTTCCCTAATTTAATTTAATTTATTTTTTTTTTTTGCAAGTGTTTGAGTTTAAGATATGGATAAGGATAGCAACTACCTGACTTATCATTTACTGGAAAAAGGTAAGGATAAGTGAGGAGGATTTTGTTTTTTCGCCTACATCCACCATTGTCTTTTCTCCTCTTTCTTTCTTTTCTCTCTTTCTTTCTACAGGCGGCTTGTCAGCATTGTCCCTTCCTTTTTTTTTTCTTCTCTTTTCTTCCCTCTTGGCCGACACATCTCACACACTCCACTCAATATTTTTTTCCTTTCTTTTTCCACGCCATTTCTTTCTTTACTTTACTTTGTTTTTTTTTTTTTTTAATTTTCTGTGTCCTTCTCCCACGCAGAAGTGTTGTGCATAGCTGAGATTGTTTACTGGGTTTCGCCTCAAGTGCGTGGGGAGAGGAAATTACACCCAAAAAAATATATACCCAAGATTAACACGGAAATATTAAGAAAAAAAAAAGCTCAAAAAACTCAAGACTAAACCAGAAGATTAAGAAAAAACACACAAATCAATAGCCAAAAGCTCAACATTAACCCATAATCATCTATAATTCGGCCAAACTCAAGAAACACAGAAAACACAACATCAAAAAGCTCAAGATTTACCCAAAACTAAGAAAAAAAATATCCAAAACAAAACCCCAAAGCTGACGATTAAGAGAAAAAAAATCCAAAAAATACACAAATCAACACCCAAAAAAGCTTAAGATTAATCAAGACTATGAGAAAAATACAGAAAAAAAAGCTACAAATCAATACACAAAAGCTGAAGATTAACTCGGAAAACAAATCCCAAAAGCTCAAGAGATTTAAGAGAAAATTTACCAAAAAAAACCGAAAAATCAATACGAAAAAAACGTCAAGATCCAGAAGATTTAAGAGAAAAATGAACGAAAAGCCCAATTGATGAATCCTTACCGGTGTGCGTAAAAGCTGAAAATCAACCCGAAAAACAAATCCCAAAAACCAATACCCAAAAGCTCAAGAGATTCAAGAGAAAAATATTTTTAAAAAAACCCCAAAAATAATACCAATAAAATCTCAAGATCCAGAAGATTTAAGAGAAAAACGAACCAAAAAAAAAAAAAACTCAAAAGATTCAGACGATTAAGAGAGAAACGGAAAAAAAAATTCCAAAAATCAATACCAAAAAAATCTTAACAGTCAGAAGATTAAGAGAAAAATGAACCCAAAAAAAACCCCAAAATCAATACCGAAAAAACCTCAAAAGATCCAGAAGATGAAGAGAAAAATAAAATAAAATTAAAACCCATAAATCAATACCAACAAAATTTGAAGATACAGAAGATTAGGAGAAAATGAAAATAAAATAAAATTAAAACCCAAAAATCAATACCAACAAAATCTCAAGATACAGAAGATTAAGAGAAAAATGAACCAAAAAAATCCCAAAAATCAATACCAAAAAAACCTCAAGATCCAGAAGATTAAGAGAAAAATGAACCAAAAGCTCAATTGATGAATCCTTACCGGTGTGCGTAAAAGCTGAAAATTAATCTGGAAAACAAATCCCAAAAACCAATACCCAAAAGCTCAAGAGATTTAAGAGAAAAAAAAAACCCCCAAAAATCAATACCAATAAAATCTCAAGATCCAGAAGATTAAGAGAAAAATGAACAAAAAAAACCTCAAAAGATCCAGACGATTAAGAGAAAAATGGAAAAAAAAATCCAAAAATCAATACCAAAGAAATCTCAACATTCAGAAGATTAAGAGAAAAATATACCAAAAAAAAAATATCAATACCCAAACCGTGAGTGTGCGCGTAGAAGAAAAATATCCAAAAATTAACAAGAAAACCGGGTGTGAGAGAAGAGAAGAAAGAGAGGGAGACCGTGGGTGAGAAGAAGAAGGAGGAAGAAGTGAAGCAGGAGGCGTGGAGATAAGAAGGAAGAAAGAGAGAAAAGGTAAGAGGAGAGTGGGGGTAGTTGGCGTGTCAAATGAGGAAAAAAAAGGAAAAAAAGAAAGGAGTAAGAGACAAAACATTAATCATAAGTAGAAGGGTGAAATACCCAAAAAACCTATCAAACAAAATGAACTCTTTACAAACACGAGGGGTAAAATTGTAAAGATAATTGTAAAAACTGAAAGACAAAAATAGCCTTGTCTTTATATAACTAAGACGAGTATAGATGAAGGGCCATATAGTAATTAAAATAACCGAAAGACGAAAATGACCTTGCTTGAGTCAATCATGAAGTATTGAATTTGAGGGGCAAAATAGTCTCCCCATATCAAACATTTCATATGCACATTCGCTCTTTTTATATAAAGAAGATATCTATACATCTATATAATGAACAAATATGTTTTGGCTTCTGAACTAATATCTATTTTTTATAAAGCCCTATGAACTGATAATTATGACATTTGTATATATTAAACTATTACTTTGTTGCAACTTAGCCCCATCCGTCGGTGTTGAGAGTTATGTTGGACATAAAACCAATTTTAACCAAAATCTTCTTTAAATACCATTAATTTGACCATTTTAAAACCAATTTTACCATTTGTAATTATGAATTGGTAAAAATAAAGACTACTAAAATTTTGTTAAAAAAAAAAAAAACCCAAGTTCCCCATGTGCAATGCATGTTGGAGCCACGTCACTTTAAAAATTATTTGTTTCTAACTTTTAAGAAAAAAAATGAAAAAAAAAAAAATTAAGGGTGACCGAACCAATCCCAATTTTTATTTGGAAAAAATCTGAAATAAATCTTTGTGTCAAACCATAATTTTAAATATCTTTTCAAATTTTTATTTTCAGTTTTAAAATATATATATTAAAAATAGGTGTGACATCTATAAAAATGTTCTAATATCAAATTTTCATTTAATTTTAAGATAAGTTGTCTAGAAAAGAATGGTCCAATCAAACAAGATGCATGTGTCTCTCCATGAAAGGCATTTATTTAAATTCTCATTTAATTAAAGATAACATGATCACCTGCATGCAGTGAACCAAAAAAAAAAAGGAGTTTATAACTTTAGAAAAGTTTTCCAAATAAGTTAATGTGTCAAATTAGCACCAATTAGAGTGTGACACGTGTTGCTTATAATAAAAGTTTTAAAAACAAAATATATAATATATGGAGAAAAAAAAGAAAAACGCCATGGTTTAAATAATTGCCAGAGTTTTGAGTTGGTGAAGTTTTTATAAGATATGAAATATGAAGGAACAGTATTAGATTGGAGGCTTTATCATGAATTAAGCTTTATCCCATACCCTAGCTTGTTTTCCTTCCTGGCCAGTCAATTGATGTTTCATCCTTAATTTTTCCAAACATATATATATGACTCATCAAACATCACATTTCTACTAACAAATGTTTTTGTTTGAAACGGAATGGCTTATGGCCCTTAACACCATTTTCCAAACTAAGAAATATATAATTCTTTTGACTTTGTATCTAAATTTGACCGCTCTTCACTTGGCGCAGAAACAAATGAAAGAGCACCAAATATTTTAAAAAATGCATAATTAGTCTAATAGACTGGATAGTGCCTAACTTTTTTATTTGTTCATGGGTGCTTTTGTGATTTAGGTCAATACCCAACCCATGCACAACAAACAAACTTTCCATAATGGAAGATCTTGTTTGTGTATGCGTTTATAAGATAAAAATACGTTTAACACTCAAAAAGTTTGTTTAAAAAAAAAGGTTTTAGCTTGATAAAAAAAAAAAATGAAAGCGCTTTTAAGAATAAAAAAAGCCAAATAAAAATTGGCCAAACATCCTCTAAGAAAATTAAAATTCAATACATATATATATTCTTCTAAATTGAGGATAATACATGTCCACATAGGCCATCGGATCTACAGCAATTGATGGTAGGTAGATCAGCTGGTAGAGCCTTTATTGACTGCCGCGCAGATGGATGGATGGAGGATCAATAGCTCCTCTCTCTTAATTGCAATAATAATAATAATAACTAATTATTATTATTATTTTCAAACTGACCACAAAGTGTTTGAATTGTACACGCCACAAAGTGTTTGATATTATTCCTCAATGAAGACTTCCATAGATGAGCAAAGTACAGCAATTCTAACACAATTCTAATCCGAATCCAACTAGTACACGCCTGCCACAAAGTGTTTGATATTATTCTCAATGAAGACTTCCACAAATAAGCAAATTGCTGCGATTCTAACACAATTCTAAGCCAAATCCAACTAATTAATACATCCAAATCATAAGAAAAAAGAATCCTAAACAAACCAGCTACTATAGCTAGCATTAATTCTCTATAGACTCCTTGTCTTCTTCATCAGATAAAGTTGCTAGAATGGTTTATTGCTTCTACCATGTGTGTGTGTGTGTGAGATCTAGAGAGACATGTTTCTTTTAAGTCATGTCGTTGTCGTTACCATCAAGGATTTAATCGTTTGAATCATGGTGTCACCTCTCCATGTCCCCCCTTATGTCTTTCTGGAGGAGCAAGGCTTATTGATGATGGTCCAACTCACTTTCGCCTTTAATAATATGCAAGTACTTAGATGTAACATCTACCCTCTCAACAGCCACTCACTAGATATAGACTACACGTTCGAAATGATATGATTAGCCTTTAGTCACCACAATGATAATATACAATCTTTTTTTTTGGGATACTACGTGTAATATTACAATTTTGGGGCTTAATGTCTGAGATAAAGATTCATTCTAATTAGTCTATTCAAACTGAGAGAGTTTATGTAAAATTGGTATAAATTAATGTTAAGTTGTCCGGTCATCTACTCGAGCAGGTGAATTCCACGTAAACTCTTTCACATATGTTGTCCAAATATAATTGTTCCATATCTTGATCCTAATTTGGGATATGTAGATCATGAAAGAGGACAATTGATAACAAGATCAATAACTCGTGCTTTAAGTTATACTAATTTAATTTCTCAATATTTTTTTTTTGCCTAAATCGCAATAAACGTGAGAGATGGTCGGTTTCAGACTTATTTTGACAAGGGAATCGTTCTTAAGACTTGTTATAACAAATGAATCTTATATAAGAACTCTCTTATATTTATTATCTAAATTAATAATAAATTAATTATTTTGAGAGTTTCAATACTTTTTTAAAATAATTAAAAAATTAAATATATATGGCTAAAAAATGTTTATTGAATCTTTTTTATATTGATCCATTAATCTTTTTATATTATAATTTAGAAGTAAAATATAAAATTAAAAATATATATAAAAATTAAAAATATTTATCGGTCATACTTAAATAAAGAAAATTTTTTACCCTTATTCTTTAAGTTTAAATATAAATTTTTTACAAATAATTTTTAATTATAAATTGATTATTCGCTTTTAATAATCTTTGGCCCCTCCCATATAATAATTCTGGCTCCACCCTAAATAAAGGTATCAAAGAAAGAAGCATGATGGTCCCCCTACCTACAAAATAAACCCTTGATGAGAGTAGTTTGCTGAAATCAATTGCATGCATGTGGAGCATTAATTGGCCGATAGTTTAAAATTCCCCTAATATTGGGAAAGCTGTAGTACTGCTCAATGCATTAGGAAGTATTTTAGCTTTCATATCCATTATTTTAACACAAAATATTTTTTGCTTATTTCTCTCTTTTCATTGAGAATTGTGTTGGGATTTTGTAAAAAATGTGAGCGTACATAAGAAACTTTCATTTCGTAAAGAACAAAAAATATTTTAATTGTATTAGGATATAATGGAAATAATTGTAAAAGCATATTTGAGAAGTAAAAAGTAGTTTTATTCCCTAAATTTAAAGTAGCATTACTCTTTTGAAAATAATGACAAAACATATGAAGCAAATATGATATTGCTTAAGGTGAAACAAGAAGTGATTAACTAATATGAAACGGTATTTTGTTATGAAAATAGAATTCTACTGCAAATAGAAGAGTATGTTGGCATGACTCACAAGCACGTATCCCATGAAGCCCTTGAAGTTACCTTCAACGATTACCCAAATAGTATTGCAATAGTTATCTATATTAGAATTAGAGTATGTTTGGGATTGTATTTGAGAAATAAAGCTTTTAAGTTAAAAAGAGCTTTTAGGCAAAAGTTTCATTTTTAAACTTTTGTTAAAAGTGTTTTTTGGTCATTTTTAGGTTTTTTGAACCCTTAAAAACGCTTTTAATTTTGTTACTAAATGAGTTTTTTTTTTTTTCGAACGGGTTTTGTGAGTGTTAAAAGCACTTTTAAGTATCTCAAATGCAATCCCAAACGGGCTCTTAGTGTCATGTAGCACTAACGGTTAGGGGCATAACTACACATGTATTTTCAAAAAATTTAATTTAATTTTTTTTAAAAAAAAGAAGTTTACCCCTCTCCTCAATTTTTTAATATTTTAGTTTTGTTCTCCCAAACTCTAAATGCTAATTTCGCCCCTACTAGGTATCGTCATATTTTTTCTATCAAAGGATTGACCATTAACAAACAAGGAAGCGTAATTTTAATCACAAACTTAGAACCTAACAAATAACAATCTATCATGTTAGGTACTTGTCTGAAAACCAGAACCATTCATATGATGTAACACGTGAATGGTAACCAAATTCTAGAACAAACCTTAACCCGGTCGCACACGCAAGTGGAAGAAACGTCAAACCAAATTACCAAATAATGAATAAATAATGTTTAAGTGAAGTTAGAGCTTCTATTAATTCTCTTTTAACTTAGAGCATACGATATTTGGTAACATTTCATCCCGTAAGGCGTAAACCACTCTTTTAACTTAAACCCTTGATGAGAGTAATGTTAGATTTTGGTGGTTAAAATAAACTTTTGCAGCAATGGCTTGACCAGTAGAAATCGTCACAAAAATAAATAAATAAGTGGCCTGCAAAATAAGCAACTCCTCGATCCCCAAAATAGGCTTTTACGAACCATCTGCCAGCAGCCATTGCTGCAAAAGTTTGGTTAACCACCAAAATCTAAAGGGAATTTCGGTATCAAGTTTTGCAACCATCCCATCAAATTCTCCACCCACTCTGCCTACCTTTCTATAAATGATCCATTATGAATCATGATTCTTCTTTTGGCAGCCTTGAATCATTCCGGTCCACGACAATTTTTCAAGACTTTATATCACATCAATAATTTTCGGCTATAACATTAACATAACAAAGGCAAAAAAAAATGTGAATACTATTGAAGCGTTCTCAGCCGACTCTGTTATTTTGGCTAACCAAGATGTTAAAATGAATTATATTTGACCCTGCCAAATACTGAAGCATTTTGGTGAGCAATTATCACTCGCTAAATATGACCCCCAAAAAAAAAAAATTAATATTATTTTTCATCTCAAAGAAAGAATAAATAAATCTTAAAAAAAAATAATAATATTGAAATGAAACTGTGAAGTGAATAGTTGAAAAGGTGAATAATTAATATAAAATAAATTTACTAAGCGAATGCTCTTGCCAATCCTATTTCACTGGGGGGCTTCATAAATCAGATCACCAACGCATACGATGGGCAGGTAAATTGCAATTTTGCTATATTCCCCAATTTAAGATATTTACCTTCATCTCATGAGTAAATATTCATTCATCACCGAAAAAAAAACTTCATTCATCAATGGCAAAGCTATACCAAATTTCTAATATTATTATTTTCTTTTTTAAAGTAAAAACAGAAAACAAGTGCTTCCCAATTCCCATGTACAAAAAACTCAGGACAAGAGACAATAAACCTCAGAAAAATCTATGTGAACTATACCCATGTAAGGCAGACAACAAGAAAATTACCTCCTCGTCACTCCCATCATATTCCACCTGATTTTGCATCCGGTGATAATTATCGACAACATCGTCCGGCAAAACCTTCGTCCGGCAGAGAGGGCACGTGGCCCAGCCCTGCTGGAGCCACCTGTCCAGACAATCCTTATGGAATGTGTGCTTACATTGCAAATCCCTAATCTTCTCGCCCTCTTCGAATTCTGATAAACACACCCGGCATTCGGCCGCCTCCGCCGTCAACCTTCTGGTGTAGCGAGTGGTGGGGTTCTTCTCTTCGATGACTTTGAGGTATTGGGTGGTGGTGATTTGGCGTTTGTCGGGCTTGGGGCTGCTCAATCCGGTGACGGAGCGGATAAGAATGATAATTTCAAGGAGGAGGAGAGTAAAGAAGACTATGGACAAGGTTTTGAGGTGGGAGAGGAATTCAGAGACAGCCGACATGTCTGCTGCAAATGAAAGTGCAATTGGGTGCTGGGAGAACATATGATGACACCAATTATATAGCAATTGCTTGTCGCTTGCTGCAGTCGTTATAACTCATAACTTATTTTTGGGGGAATAGGGCCTCAAATAGAGACTAGTCAGACTACCCTTTTCATTATTTCTTGCATTTAATTGTATAGTAATTTTAAGAGAAACACCAAGGTTTTTTTTTTTTTTTTTGAAAAATCAATTTTTTCTTAAAAAAATAGAAAAAAACTATAAGAGACTAGTGGGTAAGATTTTTTTTTTTTTAATTTTAATTTTATAAACAATATCTGTTATGAGGAGGAGAAGACTAAGAAGAACCGTAATATTTTCTAATTTAAAAATAATCAATTTTCATTATTTTCCTATTTTATTGGACTAATGTGTCTTACTCATTAACCTTTATATTTCCTTAAAATAAAAAAATAAAATAAAAAAACCTTTATATTTTTTTCTTTTCTTTTTATGATAGAGACTTTTGAATCTTTGATATGAGGCCCATGATGAATATATTGTCAAATCATTTAAAAAAGTTTAAATGATGTAGCATAAGTTTTCGATAAGTAATTCAATCGGTTATGAACCACGTCTTATGAAGTGGAGATCATTAATTCGAATTTTCCTCTCCCCTCTTATGTGAACATGTCAAAAAAATAAAATGATGTAGCATGCTGTATACAGTTAAATGCAACAAACTATAATCTTGATTATGAAATGAAGAGGATCGTTTTCTATTTTTGGTACATTCTACTTTTATTTACTGTGTCATCGCTGGCAAAAGTTTTAGACAAATTTAATTTTAAAAAAAAATTATTTATCCTTTTTTTTTATTAGACAAATAAGATTCCGTTCCTTTTGATACGTCGAAAAATATTTTCAAGGAAATTGTTTTTCTTGAAAATGTTTTCTTCCGAAAATATTTTACGGCGTTTATCGTGTACACAAAAAATTATTTATATATATATAGATATATTTTATTAAATCATATTAAACTCTAAATTACACTATACCTGCACCAATGTGCTCATGTCAAAGATAGAAAAAGAAAAAGGGATGAGAAAATTACTCTCTACATTTGGAAAGGTACTGTATACCAAAATCCAAAAAATATTGTAATTTGGAGAGCTTAATGGTGGTTTTTATGGGATCTGATTTTTTTTTTAAAAGGAGACTGGGGCTTAGCCTATGCTAGTGCTCTTTTTGGCTATGGGTGTTTGATTGTGGGTTCATGGAAAGTTAGCTCATCTCCTGGCACCACATAATAAGTGAATATGGACCAACCATCAAGAAAGGTGGTCAATGGCCTAAGGAAATTTTTAAAGTGGTTGGCATAAGTTCGAATATCCGTAATGGAAAATCTTTACATATATCTAATTAGTATTAATACTGTGGTCTCATTGATGAGATGAATCAAACTTAAGGAAGTGGTTGCGTTTCTCACCATCTAGGTCATTCATGTGCGGCTCCTAGCGAATAAATGCTACTGTGATCACGCTCAGGTAAGATAGTCACAATTGATCTCTCTAGTCTTAGAACATGGACTAGATCATAACTTTGTACTAGTGTTTTACGTATGAGTAATGCTTCATAGTACTACATTTTATCTCATTGAATTAATGTGTAAGTGCTTGATAACATTTTCAAATAATAACTCAATCGATTGAAGATCATACATAATAAAATAGATGTTATTAGTTCGAGTTTTTCTCTCTTTATACGGACACATCAAAAAAACATTGAAGTGAAACGGAGGTGTTACAAAGTAGTTTCATTGGCAATAATAACTCTAACGGTATTAAAAATTATACTTTCAAGTACAGCTAGCTAGCTTTCCTCTCTTTTTTCAGAGAGAAAAGCTCTTAGCTTTAGGGTTTTATTTTATTTTTCTTCACCTCTTTGGTAAGGGTTCTTTACCTCCTTGTGTAAGGGTTCTTTACCTCCTTGTGCGGCTGCTTTGGAGGAGGAGGAGGAGGAATCTCTTTCCTCATTCCTCCTCCCCCCCTTTCTTCCTCTCATTTGCCCTTTTCTTATGGCTTTTTCTTTTTCATTGCTCTTCCACCCTCTTTGAAGTGTCTCGCCTTCTTCATTGTGCCGACTGCCTCAGCCATCTTGCTGCTCGCCTCCTCCACCCTACTCCTTCTATGGTGGTAGTTCATTTGTTGTACTGCTTGCCATGGTTCATTTAAGCTTCGCAACCTTTGCTTACCGTCATGAGCTGCTAAATTATTTATTTGCCTCATTCTTATTGGTTACTTTATTACTTATTTTTAACAACGTTTTCTAATTGTTTTAGTTACTCACAATTTTTATGTTGTATTAATGTCGTAATTTCTTCTCTCTCGTTTTTCATATTGGAATATAGTAGATTTTTTTTTTTTAAAAAAAGGGTTTAGTCTCATCAGCAAATGTTAGGTCCACCTATTTTTGGTTATCCAATTGGGGTACGGAAAAGTGTAAGTGAAAGGTATGTGAACTTTAGCTTCTTCCCCATTGACATGAATAATATTCGGAAGATCATGTCAATCTGATCCGTTTTGTCACGTGATTTGTATACGTCCACGTGGTGGGCCGGCAGAGATGACTCCATTTGTTTCTTTTCCTGTTTATACATCACACCGAAGATTTTGTTTGTAGTCGGCTGCTTTATTGACGACAATGCTCTCTTTCTCCCTCTACCGTCCGATCAAATTATTTTTCCAGATTAGTAGAGAGTCTGAGTCAAGGTCGTGGAATTTATTCTCATCGTGCCGTCGCCGTTTGGGCAATTCCAGGGAAGTTTTGATCAACCTCATCATACCATAGATTCATTTGATGTTGACGTCTAATTCTACCCTTATTTTGCTTCTTGCGCGATTGGTGGATCCTTGACGTAGATGTTTCCTTTTCTTCTTCCTTGACGAAATGTAGAGAAAAATTTACACTTTTTTTTTTTTAAGGAGTCACTCTAAAATTTACGTCTGTCTAACGTAAAATTATCAATAAACTAAAATTTAATAATATTTATACAAAATTTAATTATAATTTTAAAAAATACTTTACATTTGAAATGATTTAAGAAGATCTTTCTTATATTATTAATCAATTTTCTATATGCATTCAAGTAGTATAAAACATATGTTTACAAAAAAAGTAGTATAAAACATACACTTGCTTAACCGAATTAGCTTTGTGTGATCATTTTTTTTTTCTTTTTGGAAAATAAAAATATTAATAAATAATTTAAAGGGTTAAATACTCTATTAATCCATAGGGTTTGAAATCTTTATTTTTCCTCTCCCAGGAGTGAAAGTGACTAAATTAGTTTCATTTTGAAAAGTGATCAGTTAATTACCATTAGTCCGTTGATATTAATGATTTAATTTTTTTATTTTTAAAAAAATTTCAAAAAATAAATGGAGAAAGAAAAAAACCTTCGTAGACCTCACAATTCTCTCAAACTTGGCCCTCATGTATATGAGTTCTCCATCGGACCCTGCTTCAGCTTCATTCCCAAGTAGAACGTCGGCACCCATTGAAATTGGCTCCACAGCCTTCAAAACCTTCAACTCCTTAGGCATGCGCTCTCTCCTTGTTGCAAATCCACTCTTTGTTCCATTGCAATAAGTCCTCCACACCGGCTCTTCAAGCAGTCTCACACCTTTCTTTTCTTCTTCTTTTTCTTTATCGCACTCTAGCACGATTCAAACCAACCCAGACGCAATTTCCCAAACCAAGCTGCTAATTGGGGTAGCCAAGTTTTTTTTTTTTGAAAAAATATATTTTTTGATTTTTTTTTAAAAAATAAAAACCACGTGTCAACTTCTAATTGATTCAATGTGTCAATCCGTTAAGTCAACTAACGGTCAACTGACGGATGGATTAACTTGATTACTTTTCAAAACCATATTGACTAATTTGGTTATTTTCCAAACCCTAGGGAGGAAAAAATAAAATTTCCAAACCCTAGGGGCTAATAGAGTATTTAACCCTAATTTAAAATACAAAATATTCAAAATTATTTTCACTTTTATATCAAATTATAATTTTTTTTTAAATAATTTTTTTTAAAAAACAAAAATCATCTAAAAACCAATAACAAACAAATAGGCCTTATCTGGTTGAGTAATAGTAGAAGTTTTTTTTATCACTTCAAAAATAATATGATTTATAAAATTATAATTTGATCAAAATTTAATAGTAATTTTTATTTTTTTTTGTATATGTCCATACAAGAGAGAGAGAGGGGATTCGAACTAGCAATTTTTGCTTCATGAAGACTGGTCTTCAGCCGATTAAGCCATTTCTTAGGGACAATCCATTATTTTTATTACAAGCTCAATGGTAATTTTGAAAATTACATTATTTTTGGAGAAATAATGCTACATTTACTCCCACTTTTTCACACCCATTTCTCACACCCACACATGACTTTCAAAACTACCATTGAATATGAGATAGATTTTTATTAAATTTTAATCCAATCGTAATTTTAAAAATTATTTATGTGTAAAGAAATCGGTATAGAGTAGGAATACGTGTATTATCACTCTATTTTGAAGCGACACAAGAGGACTCCCCGAACCCGTTATGGGTGAGAGAGAGAGGACTGCAAAAATATGCTGGATTTTGGGCCGGGTTAACAACTGCCAAGCCCCGGATTCGATCTGCAGTTATAGACTGGGCTTGAGAGAATAGAAAGATTTAGGCTACCTCTATTGGGCTGATTTTCGCAAAATGCCCAAGAAGACAACCCATCTTCACAAACATCGAGAAATCTTGGAGAAGACGACCCATCTTCAAACATCAAGAAATCTTGGAGCGAATAACCTTTTTTTTTTTTAATGGATAAAAAACCTCAAGGAACAAGACCAAATGACCCCCCCCCAAAAAAAAAAAAAACTTTAAACTCCTGTATTATCATGTGATTTGACAAGTTTCTAAACTTTAAATCTTCTCAATTTGAACATTCAAACTTTTAATTTTAGTCAATTTGAACCACTCTATTAGATTTAACCGCAATTTCAGTCAATTTGAACCATTCTGTTAGATTTAGCCGTTAACTTCTAACGGCAATACCTAAAAATACCAAAATATCTATGATTTTCTTCTTTTTTTTTAACTTTTAAAAAAAAAAAAAATCATTTGGAATTAAGGGTAAATTTAGAATTTCATAAAAAAATTATGAGTATAAACATTATTATCTCACTTTTAACGTTTAAAATCTAGCGGAAGGGTTTAAATTGATTGTAATTAAAAGTTCATAGATTCAAATTGAAAAATTTTGAAGTTTGGAAGTGCTTGTCAAATTGTGTGGTAATTCAAGAGTTTAAAGTGAATTTTTTAAAAAAACTTATAGGAAAAAGACTATGTCAGGTTATTTATTTATTTATTTTTGTGAAGTAGTTTGAAGAAGTAGATGAGGTCCATGACCAATTATATTAAACCAAAATAAAAATAAAAATGATGAGGTCGATGAAACATAATCCAAAAAAAGACACTTTGGAGTAGTTAATAAACCAACGTGTCACTTATTTATTAGCAATTTGAGATTTTGCCCACGTGATTCAAAGGTTTTTTTTTTTTTTTTTTGCTAAAATAAATTGAAAAAAAAAAGAAGAGGAATAGACAATTCTAGGGTCAAATTGAGAGATACGCATATTGATCTATAAATATATCTTCAGGACACTTTACTGATTTACTTTCCTGCCTCCCAATAAACCATCAAAATCAAATGGAATATCTCCAATGTGGGAAAAGTAACACATATCTTTAGATGTAACATAAATAATAATAATAATATTAATAATTTTGCATTATATTGCTTCATGTCATGATCCAACTTTAGAATTGATGCAACTGATGCCAACTTGGGTACTCATTACTTTTGGATGTGGATTTGCTGTTTGAATTTCCCAATTATATGGAGCCCAATAGGGTTTTTTCTTCCACACGAGTGTGGGATGAACACGCTTGTGTATAAGCTTTATTTTTTTTTAATGAATAATACTAAAAATTACATTTTTACTATACAATATTAATGTAGCAGTCCATTCAATTTTCAAATTCGTTTTTGTTATATATATATTGCTTAGAATTATCACGTTAGCGAATGACATTTTTAATGGGATTGATTGATCACCAATTTTGGACCAAGCACGTAGCTTTACATCTAAAGTCTAAACTAAGAACTACTATGAAAATTAGGTCTTTTTAATTTTCCATCAATGTCTCATCAAAATTACTATTGAATCTTGCATCAATAGTAATTAACTATTAGAAAAATGTATAAAATAATTAATCCCTTAAAATTGATGTGACGATGCATGTGATACTTCCACATCAAGCACAATTAAATTTAATTGTTCAATGACTAATGTAATAATTGACACGTGAAGTGCCACGCTTTGTTTTAAAATGACTTATAATAAAAGTTGTATTAGCTTTAATAACACTCATATTTTATGCAACCTCAATTATTTTAATTTTAAACTCTATTATTGAAATAAATATCGCCAATCGCCATCATCGGGGTGATCCGACCCATTTTCCTCACCTATACGGACCCTAACCTATGACCTTAACGGGTAAACCCTATTTTGTTAAACAAGGGTTAGCAGGTAGCAGGTAACCTAACCCCGGTTTAATGTCCACCTATGCACGTTCCATTCTCAATCCCGCCAATAAGAAGAGAGTGACGTGGCACATTTTGTGGACAATTGGTTTATGATTATGCCACCGAAAAGAAGCCACCTTAATTGTTTTTTTAACTTTTTTTTATGCATCCATCATCCACTTCCTCTTCAATGGTCCGCCCACCACTATTTTCTCTCTGTACGTGTTCTAAACATCCATCTTATAACAATTGGATAGTGTCGGTTAAATAAGATAATACCAATTAAAAATAAATAAATTATTTGTGAGCTCACATCCATCCACCCTATAAATTCCGCCCATTGGAGCCTCCATAATAAATCCCACGAATCCCATAGTTTCTTAGTTTCATAGTTTGAGCTCTGTTTTCATGGCGTCCATTGGTGCGAGCTGTGCTCAGGTTTACGTTATGCAGAAACGGCAGAAGGAGAAGATGAAGAGAATGGAGGAGGAGAGAGCCGCGGGAAGGAGAAAGCAAGGTGGAAGAGGAAGGGAGGAAGGTAGCAGCGGTTGGTGGGCCGAGTAAAAAGGTCCATCCCGGACATTTTCCACCTGAGGATTCTGCCGGAAAACCTGCAGAGACATGCAATAACAGCAATTCATAAGAAAATCTGTTCCGTCAAAGGTTTTTTTGTTTTGTTTTGTTTTGTTTCAGACTTGTAAAATGCTTGGCTTGTTTGTGAGAAGATGTACATATACAAAGCATTAATGCGTGATTTGTCTCCATGGTTAAATAAATAAAAAAGCACTTGTACTTTCGAGTTTCTAAATTCAATTTCGCCCCTTGCAAATCTTTACCTATTTTAGTGATAATGGTACGGAGGTACTACTTGGTGTGATTTTTGCATTCCTAAAATTTGTTTCAACTGGGACGACAATTTAACATGAGACATGCGAACACAATATGAAATTTTAGGATTACAGTTGAGGCTATCTGTTTAATAAACGTGTTAGGTCGTGTCCAACATGCAGGTTTGCGGGTTAGCATGTTTTTGACCCGTATATATATTTATTATTTATTTTTTTATTTTTTTATATCTCTAATTTGTAAAACTTAAACTTTCTCATTTCTTTCCCCCTCACTCTTAGCCATGTTTGACCACGTTGTATTTGTTACTTGGTTGTTGGGATTTTACCATTTTATTTAGGCTATAAAAATTAAAATGACTACTTATATATATATATATATATATATATATAAAAGAATTAAAATGACTTTAAATGTGTTCACGGATCGAGTCAAAACCTATTAGCTCATAAATGTGTCGGGCTCACGAGTCGTGTCATGTCAACCCAACACAACACGTTTATCTAAATGGGTTACACATGTCATGTTGTGTTACCCGTTTAGAAAACATGTCATGTTCGAATTTAGGTGTTTGACACATGTTATGTTCGGGTTAGGCTTAAATGTGTTGTGTTGTAAACGAGTTGGACACGAACCCGACACGTAAACACGTTTTGCCAACCCTAGTTTCAACCATGATATTTTTGCTTTAATCTGTGCCAAATAAGGAATCTTTATGATACTTAATTCTCTAATATAGGACTAATATTTAGGGTGCCATACACAAAGTGGAAGACCACATCTTATAATTTGAAATTTCGAAAAATTCTCTTTGTTTGCTGTAATTTGAGCAAGAGAAAGAGAATGTGAGGGGTCTGGTGGAGTTCTTTGCTGCTCGTGCAGGGAGCCCTCTCTCATACAGTCATACGAGCCGGGTTTGCAATTCCCTTTCCTCCTTTTCTTTAGGTGTATAATTGCAATGAACCCTATCCACTTATTGCTAAGGAAGAGTTTTTCAAGCGCAGCCTATAAAAATAATACATGTTATTTGAACATATAATATGCACATATTTTTTAATGGCAATGACAAAATTGAAATAAATTTTATTAAAAATTCGTGTGCATCTCACATCACACATGTTTTTATTTTTATTTTTTTATAGACCCAATTTAAAAGAAAATTATGTCAAAAAAATACTATGGCCGGCCCACATGGATGTCAATTCTTATTATTAAACAAATGCATGCGTGCATCCACACCACATGCATTTAAACTTTAGAGGCCTTGGGAGAGTGAAGAGTGACTGGTAATTTGAAATGTATAAAGGTGGAAATATTTGAAGTGTTTTGAAAAGGAAAGGAAACCTAATTTTGACAAACTTTTTGTTAGATATCAATCGGACCATTTTTTATAGTAGTTTCCATAATCCCACTCTCAACATGTTAAGCCAAAAAGTGTTACCGTGCACCGAATCTAATGTAATAAAATAACAACTTATTTGTAAGACTGTCTCACGTCTATCATCTCAACATGTTATGCCAAAAAGTGTTACCGTGCACCGAATCTAACGTAATAAAATAACAACATATTTGTAAGACAGTCTAAAGTCTATCTTGTCATAATAATAATATATCATTTAATAAAAAGTAAATTTATGAATTTCTAATCCAGGCCAACAACACTTTTTTTATTAAGAGTTTGTTTGAGATTGAGTTGAAGAGCTTAAAAGGTAATTTTAAGAACATAAAAAAAATTGTTCTCAAATTGAAGTTCAACCCTTTTTTATGTGTTTAAAATTAAGAGAAAACTTTACTTTGACCCTGAACTTACACATAATTTGACAAACCTTGAATTTTAAAATTTTTTAATTTGAACCTCTGAACTTTCAATTGCTCTCAATGCGGACCTCCGTTAGATTTTAAACGTTATATAACGTTTATACCTCTGACTTTTATATAAAATTTCAACTTAAAAAACTTAAAAAAAAAAACGAAAATCAAGGTTATTTTGGTTTTTTTTTATTATATTTTTAACGGCTAAAATTGAAGAAGTGATCCACATTGAAATTAATTGAAAGTTTAATTATCCAAATTAAGAGATTTTAAAGTTCGAGAGAGAATTGTCAAAACGTGTAAGTTCGGTCTAAAGTGATATTTTCCTAAAATTAATGTAACACAAAAAAGTTGAACTTCAAATTTTTTTTATTAAATGACCTTTTCTTTTTTGGTGAGCCAAAGTACACGACTTCTTAAAGTGCACCTCCAAAGATTAATATAATCCGATCTTATTGAGCACTTACTTATAAGGAGAAATTAATTAATTAAATTAAATTATATATATATATATATATATATATAAAGGACCAATGCATGTAGAGTATAGTGTTCAACGAGGCAAAAAAAAAAAAAGTTGTGAGCCGCTCATTTGAGCCCCATTATCTTAAGAGGTGCAACTAATTAATATTGATTGCAATGACTTGGCCCACACGCGACACGCGTATGGCATAATGTTTCTTGGCCAATGTTAAGTACAAAAGGGAAACCTAATACACTTTCTCCTCAATCACTTCATTTTTTTTATCTACTTGCTTTCTCTCAACCAAATCTTATTATTAAATTGATCATGCAAGAGAGCGAAGAATTAGGTAGAATTATAGGCTGAAATTTTGGTCCAATAAGTTCTATTAAACCCTAATTCGTGTCTAAAATGGATTGTTTCCAAATTGGATTACATCGGGGTGAATGGGTTTGACTAAAAATTGCCACCCTCTATCTATCTTTGATGATTGACACGTTGGGCTTTGGGTGGGCTCATATATCTTTCCAGGGGCCCAAATTTGTCTCCATCTGGGTTAGAGTAATTTGCTATAAACCCTTCACTTTAAGTTTGAGAGCCCAAAAATCCAATTCTCTTTACCCAAAGAAGAAACATATATGCGTTTTCTCCTTGAGTAACCATAAATTTGGGATCTATTTGTTGTTTGGCTCGGTAAATTTATTCTCAATTTTATGATTTTTTTTTTTTAAAATTCTTTATTTGAGATGAGAGTGTTATAAATTATTTATTTTTTACATTTCGCGAGTGAACCATACTCACCAAATCTGTTGAGCATTGTAGGAACTCAATAAATGTTTTAGCATTTTTCAGAGTCCAGCGTCATTTTGGTCCATGCACTTATTTTGGCTAGCTATGTATATATATATTAAAAAAAAAATTCAACATTGAGCTATTTCGATTAAAATATTTGACTAGTTGAGCATGGTTAAAATAGAAAGATGTAAATTTTTACTCAATATTTATTAACTCAAATGTAAATGCTAACATCTTGACTAGTCAGTTGGTTGGAACAAAATCATTTTCAGTTCATTTGAATTGGATAATATCCATTAGTTATAGTGAGAGGTATTTTTGTCTTTTTATTTTTTGATGGGATAAAAATATCCTTCCATTATAACTAACAGAATATTATCCCATTCAAATGACTAGAGAATGTCCTAATTCCAATTGGCCATTTCAATTCCTTTAATTATTTCAACTATTCAAATTTAATTATGGATTGGGCTCGCCTTCCGCATTAACTCCTTAAGCTATTTTTATTTATTATAACATTGAGTAAGTGCACAAAGTGAATTGGTTACTACGTGCAAAACAAAAATTAGCTACAAATTAATTTGAGGGGAAAATTCAGTTTACCCCCTTGAAGTTTCAAGGGTTTTTCAATTTGAATCCCAAAGTTTCAAAATTGGCAATTTACCATCCTGAAGTTTCAAAAAGTGACAATTTAAACCTTCTGTCAAATTGGACGGAAAACTATGAAATGACGAAACTGCCCTCAAGCTATTTTTTTTAAATTTCCGTCTATTGTAACGGAAAATTTTAACAGAAGATTTAAATTATCACCTTTTGAAACTTCAGGGGTAAACTGAATTTTGCATTTAATTTAATAAAGTGACATATCCAAGAAGTGTATATTACACTTTATTGATGGGCTACTTTTACAAGCCATTTATCATTTTTGTTTTTGAAAAAAAGAAGATAAAATTGCGGTGTATATCATTTTTATGTTAACATGCTTTTTCTTCTAAATTTGAGATTATCTTATTATTAAATCTTAGCCATGCTTTTTCTTCAAAAAAAAAAAGAAAAAATCCACAACATGCTAGATGTCGCACAAAATAAATGTGAAAGTTGATGAAAATTTATTCTCTCTCTAGTTCATTGAAGTATTAACGTTTCATTAACTTAGCATTTATTTTGTGTAACAGTTGACACGTTGTGGATTGTTAGATATAAAACATGGTTAAAATTTAATAATAGGGTTGAATGCAATTTTGGTACATGCGGTGAAGCCCAAAATCAAACAAACCTCTCGGTTTCAAAAAGTGTCACAACTGGTACTTGTGATTATTGAAAATATACACAAGGCACTTTTGTTCATGTTCCATCCAAATATTTAGTGAATCTCCACATTAGCACATGTAAAATGGTGACACCTGTCCCAAATGCCACATATTGATATCAAATTAGCAAATTGGATCATGTGACATTATATCATAGGTGGTGCCTATGGTTTTGATACCATATGCTGCAAAAAATAATAAAATAAATGATAACTAAAATAAAATAATTATATAAAAAAAAAAAGAAGCAAAAAGGGTAAAAATTGGGGTGCCTGGACACCCAAATGGGGTGGCCGGCCACCCCCAATTTTTTACCCTTTTTGTTTTGTTTTTGTTATTAAAATTATTTTAGTTATCATTAGTTTATTATTTTGGGACCCCAAAACAATCAATTTTTGGCCAATTAAAAAAGCCAACGGTTAATCGATTAACTAAAATATATGTTTAATGGAAACTTTCAAAATAAATCCTTATCCAAATGTAATTGGTGAATTAATTGATTTAATCGACAATTTCGGTTAACTGACCAAAAATGGATCAACCAAATCAAACCGATACCGACCCCTAGTTGGGGGCCTAGACCAACTGCCATTTTACTGAGGTTCATGTAGCAAACTCACAGAACAAACCATACACAATTATAATTGACCTATGCTATCATATATACTCGTGACATTCAATATAATAGTAGACAATTTTTAACATGACTAAAATCTGATACGAACCTAATACAAAATTAAAATTTAAGGTTTAAAGATGTGATTCGTTTAATTAAATAAATTGAATTAAAATTGACCTTATATAATTTTATACATATGTTTCAACATGATCCAATCTTGATATGCACCACCTAATCAATATGGTTGTGTTTGGTAAACGCTTTTGGCAAAGGCAATTCATCCTACTTTTTCATTTTTTTTAACATTTTCTTACTCTTTATGCCACATTAATTACTCTTTATTATTATTTAAATAAATAAAATCACTACAAAACAATTTTATTTTAATTTTTAATTTTTTCATATTAAACATTTCTACCTTTTTTTTTTTAATCAACTAATTTTTGTTACATTATCGAACCGAATTGAAATCGAAACGAAATTGTTTACCGTAGAGACCCACAAAAAAATTTAAAGGACCATAATTAACTAGACGCGGCTACACACCTGTTGGACTGTACCGTTGAAGTCTAGACCAACTGCCATTTACTCTGGTGAGTCTGGTTCATGTAGCAAATCAAGCAAGCAAGCACGCAGGAAGAAACCAAACACGCACACGGCACACGGCACACGGCACACCACACGCTTGCCCCAACGACGCGGCCGTAGAATTACTGCGTTCTTCGCTTTTCCCAGTTTAAATAATATATTAATAGAGCAATAGATTATTCTCCTTGTTATCAACGAACTTCTGTATCCAACTTCCGGCACCGACTTCCCCAACGCTCGGATGGATCCCTACGACAAACAAGTGGTACTAATCACTGGGTGTTCTGCCGGAGGCATCGGCCACGCGCTGGCCCGCACGTTCGCCGCCAACAACTGCCTGGTCGTGGCCACGAGCAGGTCCCGGGGTTCAATGGCAGATCTAGAGCAGGACCACAGGTTCTTCCTGCAGGAGCTGGATGTTCTATCGGATGCCAGCGTGCAGGACGTGCTGTCCAGGGTTCTGGAGAGGTACGGTCGGATAGATGTTCTGGTGAACAACGCTGGAGTCCAGTGCGTGGCCCCACTTGCTGAGATCCCTCTCTCTGCTCTCCAAAACACTTTCAATACCAATGTGTTTGGTAAGTAAAATTTTCAGCACTAGTATTTTTTTATTTTATTTTGAATACTAATTAATTTAATCATAAGGTTTTGAATATTTGATGACTTTGATTTATACCAAGAGTTTGAAGTCGATGAAAAATAGTAAATTTAGTTAATATATAATCATCGTTATTGATTACTAACCTTATAAACACTATTGGGATTGGGAGGAGCAAAAGTCATGCAACTTAGTCTAAAAAGTGATACAGAATTTTTAGAACCTAAATGCCCTGATTTCCCTATTTTGGAAACAATTCAACATTGGACAATTTTGGGCTACTTGTGATTCATGGAAATAATTTAGGAGCTTGCTAGCCTCAATGCTCATAGGATTGATTAGACTCAGCTCAAATTGACTAGAAAGAATATGTTGGGCAGAAATGTTTTGCTAAAAGCTGTGTTCTTCCCTTGATTGGAATCCATTGAGATGGTGGAAACCACATGATTTCAGCTCATGAAATTGCTCATACTTTTATCAGATGTGGATTTATGTTGGATATATGTTTAGATGGAGCTTTGGCTGTTTACATCCAGAGAGGTGATTATATTGGTTGATCATTCAGAAACAACATGAGTCATATTTATGCTACACCAAATGAAGGATCCTTCCTCTTCTACTTCTCACTTTCTGCAATGAGAATATTCATGCCTCGTTGAATTCACATTATGCAACAGTTCAGCTGAGTGACTGAGTCAGATACTAACAGCTTGTTCTGGCTACTCTGAAATGGTAGCTTGTTCCCCAAATTCCTAATTATGCAATCGGACATGGATACTCTTTCAAAAAGCATCTCCTCTGACTGACAAGAACAGGTGTGCAGGGTTTGTTTTGCTGAATTTTCATTGGTAAGAATTAAGGAAATGGGTTATTTTTATATCACAGTGAATTAGAAAGGTTTATACTTCTGACACTGAAATTGGAACAGAAAGCTAAAGGGTCACATTGGTATCGTTTGAAAAGATTGACCACATACTTGAAATCTTCTATAAACCTAACTGCATCATTGACCTAGTGAAGACATTGGAGTTATGCAATATGGATTAATAATTGGCACTTATACTGCATATAATTTCTAATAGGTTTGGCTTCTGTTATGATCCTTATGCAGCTTAAGTTTCTTGGTGTGATAAATGGTAACAATGGTGCTGCCTCTGATAAATGAACTTACAATTATACGTGTATGTGGTAATGTTTACAGGGGATTGTTTTCAGTGAATGAATCTGTCCATATCTAAATGATCTGTTTCTTATCTGACTCTCAGCAGAGTTTGATTGTTCTTCAAATCTCTTCCTGGAATATCCTTTGATTCTTTGTTTACATTGAGAACGTTCTCAAAATAATGTATAATAAGATTCTTTGTCATACTCTTAAATAGGTTCTATGCGGTTGGTTCAAGCTGTTGCTCCTCACATGGCATCCAGGAAAAAGGGAAAGATTGTAAATGTTGGAAGCATAACTGTTATGGCTCCTGGACCATGGTCTGGTGCTTATACTGCATCCAAAGCTGCTCTGCATGCACTGACCGATACATTGAGGTTTGCATATTACCTGCATACAACAACAACAACAACAACAAAACAATAATAATAATAATAAAAGTTTGCGTGCTCACATGCATATTATTATCATTGTAAGCTGTTTAGGTTGTAGGGTACTGATATAGAGGACCAAAAGATATTGATGAGAATTATCTTACCAAACAAGCAAATATTGTTTGACAGAAGGATATGCTAAAAAAAGCGTCATGAAGAAACACAATATGCCATTCTATAGCATTAATATGTTGAATGATTGTATTTCCAACTTATACTTGGGATTAATTTGCTAAGATTGATGAGATGCTCATTTCTCATCAGCCGTTGAAGTAGACATTAATGGATCCTTTGTTATCTGATACTGCTTAAATTCTCAATTGATACTCCATATATGCTCCATGCTACATGCAGATTGGAACTCAGACCGTTAGGGATCGATGTTATCAATGTTGTCCCAGGAGCTGTTACGTCCAATATAGCAAATTCTGCCATAGCCACCTACAACCGGATGCCTGAGTGGAAATTATACAAGCCTTTTGAAGCAGCCATCCGAGAGAGAGCCTCTTTTTCACAAGGAATAAGGTCAACCCCTACAGAGGAGTTTGCTAAGAAGACTGTGGCTGCTGTGCTGAAGAAGAATCCACCGGCCTGGTTCTCCTATGGTCATCTCTCCACCATCGTGGCAATCATGCACCATCTGCCACTCTTTATTAAAGATTTTATCATAAGGAAAGCCATGAAATGTTGAGTTGTACCCTGTGCTTGTTTCCTCCTGTATTCATCCTGTTCATATGTATCTGTTAGCCCCCAGGTTTTAAGATTTTTCATTCTTGACAATTGAAAGATTGTTTCCAAGAAATATCCAGGACAAAGAAGCAATGGAATAATGATGTTCGTAAACCATAGCTTTACATTTCTCTTTCAATAGATGATGGAAGCTGGACAGAAGAAACAATAGCTGCCATCTTGTCCCAGACCAGACGTTGTTGAGCCCATAATGGTCGGTGATTATGTCTTTTATCGAGTTCTTTGTGTTTACAATCAAATTATTACTCTCATCAATGCCAAAATCAATATCAAGGTAGTGTTAAATTTGAGTGGTTAATTCGTAAATTCATCCAACGAAATCCCCTGCTCCACATCCAATAACAGGGAATTATTTGATAGTGAATAGTGATCTACACGCATTGCCGGTTTAGAGCCTCACTGCCAAATGAATGCTTTGGAGAAAGCCAAATCATTATTGATGAATCTTCACAATCTGAATTTTTTTTTTTTTTTTTTTTTTTAAATACAATTTATTTGTGGGCTTTAAATTAGTATAGCTCGGGGACTCGACCAAATTTATTGCTGATGATTTTGCTTTTGCGAGCAAGAAAGAGTGGTTCAATCTTTCTATTTTCAATTAAAATTCCATGTACATTTTAGGTCATTTTTTGTGCGTATAGTTTAGCCACGCTAGACATAGAGAACTGGTCTAGGGCCCATGGATTTGTGGTTATTAATAAATCCATCTATTAAAGGTTATGAATAGCATCCGACTTATCTCTAAAACTCAACAACGCCAGTTTGAACAAACAAAATTTCCAAGTTCTCCCAAAAATGCGTGTGAAACCAAGGACACATGATTACCTGTCTACCTAGCTCAATTAAACTATTTCATTGAGAATGGTGAGGATTACCATAGAATACCATTCCGGGCGGCTGAAGTGGCCGGAAACTAGGAGGTGCTGGGGGTTGCTGTGTTAAGGGTATTGTTTGCTGCTGAGTTACTTGCAAAGTCAAAGGCACCATAGGGCTGACCATATGGGGTGGGGGAGGTGGCGGTCCTGGCGGTAGGGGTCCCATGCTATTATAACCATATGGGGCCATGATTCCTCCTGGTGCCTGCAAATACTGTTGGGATGATGGGTTCGGGATTATATGATATTGAGCTTGAGAGGTTGCGACTTGGTTCTGCATTGCTGATTGCGGAACCAAAACTGATTGATAGGAATGGTTTGGTGGTGCAGTAAATGGCTGTGGTGACATGTAAGCATTAGGATCTGCGACTGGCATAGACTTTTCAGGTTTCCCCATTGAATCATGTGAATTTGATGGTGGGGAGACCTTTACTAGACCGGCATTCTTTGCCTCTTGAGCTGCAAATGTAGAGAGAACAGAAGTCATAATCAGTTGGGAGGAGCTCGAAGCTGCAAGCTTGTCTGCAACCTCTGCTGCAATGGCTGCAGCTGACTTCTTGGGTGTTTGTCCTGCATCCACTGGTGGAGTGCTTGCAGTGGATGGTTTCGATACATAATCTTCATCATCAAGCCGCTTCCGCATGTTGCTGGCTTCCTCTGCCTGTGCCTGAGCTACCTATAATTGGTTCAGATACACAATGGTTAGACAAATCCAATATATTGACACCAAAAAAAGTCCCGTATAGTCTAACAACTGCATAGCCTCAACTGATATACAAGGGCACCAAGTTAGAAATAAATGAGAACTCCAACATAATTTACTTGTGCACGTGCACATAATAGTATTATATTTATGATTTTGAAAATCGAAAGGACAAAGAAAGAAATTAGAGTTCATGACTTTCAAAGTCTCACTGGGAAGAAGAAAAAAAAAATCAGGGTCCATACAACCAAAATAAATAGCCATCCCAATTAGGCCTACTTATGACGTTTCATGTCACACTTCCATGCACATTTATGGGAGGAGATGTCATTTGGTTCATGGACCATTGGCCAAAGTAAACTATATAAACTGCATTACCGAGTTATTAATTTAAAAATCATAAAATTTCATGACTTCCAAGTACAGACACAATCTCAACTGATTTAAGTAACCCTTTGCAATTGTTTGGAGACTTCTAGATTGCATCCGAGAAGAAAATGAATAGCCGTTAGAAGACATTCTTTTGTCCCTAGATTGTCCTGAGGACACTCAAAAAAATTTACCATCCTCGATTGATGGCATATGTATGCTGACCAAGTTGATTCGAAAGGAATAACATTTAGATGACTACATGATTCAAACACCTATCATAGAGATGAAATGTGTGCATTTCGACACTTCAAGGAGGACAGATGGGGTGGAAAATGGCAGAGGAAGTAGAAGTTAGGGCTCACATGCCACCCAAGTTGATTAGAAACCAAAAACATTGAGATGACTACATGATTCAAACACCTATCACAGAGATGGAATGTGTGCATTTCGACACTACAAAGCACCCCTTCTAGGAGGACAAGCGGGGTGAAAAATGGCAGTGGAAGTAGAAGTCAGGGATCCAGAGCAATTCCTTTCAAGCATAATGCTCTAGAGATGATTGATGAACAGATCCGTAGTTTCTCCCCCACAGCAAAATTATTCCCCTTTCAGAAAAGAATGCCTTCACAATCTACTTATCATAAGGTGTTAAAGACTTCTATGTGCCCTGAGTTAATTTGATGCGCATGATGAGCCATAATCAGCATTCAAGATTCTTATACAAGGGACCATTGAGAATGAGCTTGAGTCAGTATAAACCCAGGAAATACAATATCCACATGCAAATTTCCATTGGATAGACATTTGACCCCAAAGAAGTCGAGCAAACTTCATGATGTACTTGAATTTGTATTGGTTGCAACTATTAGCCCAGCATATTCTTCTAGCATGGAAAGTGGATAATACAACAGCACCTAAGCAGCTTGGGTACATGCTGGCCCGTTGGCCAATTCAACTTCAAAAGGGTTACAACATGTAGAATATACTAGAGTAATAAAAATGCCACAATGAAGGTCTTTCTCAAAACAATAACAATAATGACAGGTCATATAGACATCATATCATACATATTACGGCTAACAGACAATCATGCATTTAGTGTTCATGAAATTTTAACATTAGGGGCTAGCCAGATTTTTCATCTGTTCAAATTTATTTGATTCCAAAGAAGCAGGTTTGACAATAACCTTCCAGTGATTTGTGGCAATTATATTAATATCAAAGTGGCAGAGTTTCTATTGGGACCAACTTATTCGGTGGCAAAGTATTGAACATTGGCCAACCAATAATTCTGGATTCTTTTTTAACATAGTATGTCAGAGAAAGTCGAACATGGGACTTAAACTCCAGAATAGTGCACTGACATCAGGCTTACGAACAACACAGAGTCTGGCTTGATGAGAACCTAAGCCAAAAATAACAGTTCTCAATAATTCCAACAATAGTGCCCACAAGTGGATCTTTTACTGAAGAGATCATGCTAAAAGCTGAAGATGTAGGGGCTTGAAATAACAATTTAAATCTTTTATTTGTTATTACAGCATATAAAAGCAGGATCAAATATATAGTTGAATAATAGCACACGTGCTAAACATACACCAACCTTAAAGTAGGGAAAGAGTGAATATAGGAAAAAATTTCAGGGATACAATTGATAGAGAATATACCTGCATCTGAGTTCGGACATTCTCCAGTTCAGATTCCTGGAAAGAACTCAGACCGTAAGCACAAATAATTGCATTGGAATTGTCATGCGTTGCATACAAAAGCAAATAGATCATTGCTCGAAGCCTATGTTGGATGATTAAAAACTCATTAGACATCAAAAGAATTGGTGGTATTATCAGATACCTGTTCATTCAGGGCTTCTTTTAACTGAGATACAAGCGCTACTCTACTTGCTTCAACTGAATTAAGTTTTTCAATACACTGTTTCAAAATATTTTCCTCCTCCTCCAGTTCTTTGGACAGAGTTTTTCGCTTTGGATCATTTGCTGAGGAACAAAGAAAGAAAGCTTCAGATACACTTTGGACGTCTTTTATGAGAAACACGTAATAACAAAAAAGTTAGAAAATAAATTATTTCCAAGCTACCACTTCAATCCACATTGTAGATAGCTTACCATTAGCACAGGCAATATCGACATCTTTCTCCATCTTCCTCACCCGGTGAACTGCAGACTTGCATTTACTCATTTCTGCATCTTCATTGGTATGTTCGCTGAGCACCAAGTGAAACGCCGACACTATCTTTTCTGCTGTACCTCCAATGGACAATTTCTGGTTCCCAAAATAGTGATATATTAGTGAGCCACATCTCAAACGTCAGAGAAAAATGGAAGAGGAATATGACTTCGAAAAAGCTAAACAAATTGCAGCAGAAAGAGAAATGAAAAAAGAAAAAAACAAGAAGAAAAAAAAAAGGACTTGTCCTAACCGTCCTAATAGAGCGTGAATCCCTTTTTACAATTCTGACCGATCGTGAACGCTTTTTACTTAACTCCAATGGTTGAGGCACTTCTTCTCCAAGCATTACTTCTTTAAGGCTTCGTGCACGGGACCCAAATACTCTCCTTTCTTCCCATATAGCAACCTAACAAAAACAAAAGCACTTGTTTAATTGGTGAAACAAAGAATAGGCCATGCCATCATATTTTCAACCCAAATACAAGGCTTTACCAATCTGGAGACCACATTTTTTCCATGATCATCTCCTTTCTCAATAACATCTTTGAGCGCAGCAGGGAGAACCTTCCAAAACTCGGCAACAAATTCATTTCCTTTGCGCTTGCTATTCTGTAGAATGTCGTTTGCAAGGTACAAAAGGGGAACTTTCTGAACCATCTGCGAACTGTGGAACTGTTTATCCCATGTCGCAACAACCAGTTCTGCTTTGCTCCGGTGAAATATACACCAATGCGACAAAGCTATATAAAAAAGTCAAAGACAAAACACTGTATGACATAAAAGCTGGAAATGATGCTTCATAATGCATTAAAGATGGATCAAATACGCTCCAGGAAATCATTGATATAACCGATCTACATAATATTCAATAAGTACACAGCGAAAGGTGTGGGGATGATCAGACACTATACATTGGCTTTGATTAGAAAAGGCAGTTTATAACCTAACATGTTATCAGCTATTTTTTTTTCAAGCAATGCATTTAGTCAATGCCAAGAGTGCCATACAGGCAGCTGCAAGTTCGTCTTTCATGACAACAGCAAGCATTATCTTCAACTTCTTAAAGGGAAGTTCAACCAACTTTGCTTACTACATTTTGCCAGGCTGCAGAAGTCACCAACCCCAACAGCTTGAAAGTTCGATCCAATAACCAATGTTTCAGACAAAATTGCTTGGGTGAAAGACCCACTACCAACAACATAAACGGTTGGCTTTAATTAGCAACCAGAAACTCTAAACCTATAAGTCAATAAGTTTCAAATTTCAGCATAACCCATATAGAAACCAAACGAAATCAGTTCAAATTACCAGTTGCAGCACATCTATATATGTAATAAAGAAAACGAACACAGTCACACCTACACACAACATTCAAATTTACAAGCCACCATTTCTAAGCCACACAAAGAATTTGCAACATGTTAATTGAGATTACAAGACTTCAAAAAAACAAATAAATAAATAAATTGAAGAATAAGAAAAAGGATACTTTCAATGCACTGCTGGGTGCTGTTGAGCTTGGAGAGCTTATCTGCAAGAATCTGCTCACTGAAAACACTATTCATCCCACCTCAACCCAATGCCTCTCTTACACCCACCCTCCCCCCAAATACAAAATAATTTAAGAAAAACCCTAAACCACTTCAATCACGAGAGTTACTCAAAACTCAAACTTAAAATCTCCAGCGCCCAGCTTGTATTCATGCAAGCTGGTCAAATTTCTGAGCTTTAAACCCTAAAACTCGTGAAGTTTGAGCTACAAGGTTGAATTGGAAGAAACGGAGGCGTTTGGTGGAATTAGAGCAAATGCAGGGACCGGAGGAGAACGAATTGGACAGCGAATTGGTGAAAGGAAATGAGCCAGAGCACGAAAACCAGTGCTGGAGAAAGAGACCAATTGAAACGACGGCGTTTGAGCAAATCAAGGGAATTAGACAGTGACGGAGAGGGAAGGACTTGTCCGTTGGACATGAGAGGAGTTACAGAAACCCTAAAAAACGGTTCCTTTCTGTGTAGGAGAAGAAACGTTTCGAACGGAATTGAGAGGTGTTGAGAGAAGGGAGTGGCAGGGAGTTGAAGAGAGAGAGAGGTTTACGCTCCGGGTGTAATTTCGGGCCGGTTGGCGCAAACCAGAGAGATTTGCCTACATGAACAGTGCGCACCAATTGTTGCCCAAATATTGTTAATCCAAAAAACAAAAAAACAAAAACAAAAACAAAAACGGCCGTTTAGATTTTCTTTTTTCTATTTAGTAATTAATATATGAAATATAAAATAATAGTTTACTATCCGTTGCGGTTATAATCATCCCACAATCTCTAATCGCATACTCACTTTGGTATGTGGTAATAAAATATCGGTTTACAATTTTAAAGGTAAGAAAAAGCGATTAATAACCGCTAACCGCATATTCTTATATATAATAATAAATCAAAATTATTTAAAATAAGCTCAAAAAAGGATACAAAAATATCCAAAACATAAAAAAAAAAGGTTATAAAATTACGGTTATTGATTTGAATAACCGCTAACCACCTAAGCAGAACAGTTGCGGTTATTAAAATCCAATAACCGCCTTAAGCGGTTGCAATTAGTGATTTTAACAAATAATTGCTAACCGTAACTACTTATACACCCTTACTCAAAAGATAGACCTTTTAGTTTTTGAAATTTTTTTAAAAAAAAGAAAAAAATCATCACCTCGAACCCGTGCAAAACGTCCACTCCATACAAATCGGATAAGATTTTGACTTCACTAGCATATTGGTCCTAAAGAATTATTTGCACCTAAAAGGTATTCTAACATTAGACCTAATGAAAATGCCATCAAAACCAAAGCCTTTACCGCTTGAGCCATTCACTTGGAATTAAACTATTTTTATAACAATCTAAGAAAATCATTAGTCATATCTAAGTTATCACTTTAAAATAACTTATCCCATAATGATGACATAGTATTCTCAATCAACCCTCAAGTTTTTTTTTTTTTAAATGTCAAAAATAATATCTTTATCACACAATATTGACGTGGCAATCTCAACCAACACTTGATCAATCATTGTAAGAAAAAACAAAAAACAAAAATTAATTGAAACTACCACATAAGCATTGTATAATAATTATGAGATAAAAATATGTAATTTCTCTTATTTTAACAATGACTACTTCAAAGATTAGTTGAGACTCACGAGTAATTTCAATGGCTACTTTTATTTTTAACCCAAAGAAGCTATAACCCTTCTCTAGGAGATGGGGTGGGCATAATCTTCCTAGCAAACTAATCAACTAATCATATATTATATGTCAAGTACTCTTAGCTCTAGTTTGAGCTTATCCTTATGCGTGGCAGCGTGGAGGATGGATGAGGCCTGTGGACGCTGACACAGACCAAATGCATCTCGAACAAGTCTCCTTCAGCGTTGAAGTTCTTTATCTAATCTCTGAAAGTGTCCTCTTACCAAAAAAAAAAAAAAAATCTCTGAAAGTGTCCAGTGAGCTATATTTATAATCTGGCAGATCCACCCATTTGCGATGCAACAAAAGAATTGAGGTGGCAGATCAGGAACCATCTGATCAGTCCCTTCATTTCATCGTTAATAAGATAAAACCTGCATCAAGGGCTTACGATAGCTAGAATCTCTTCTTTTTTTTTTTTGGTCATTGGGATTTCATTTATCAAGGCTAAAGAGGCTTATGACTCCACTCCACTTGAAATTGAGATGAACTATTTTATGCTTCACATTTTGTTTTGTTGTGTCCAACAACCTAAGTACCATGTCATTTAAGTGAAATCCCACGGCAAAGACCTGCACTAAAGTCTAAAAACCACTTCAACTCAAGCAAAATATGACAAACCCATAGGAGGAACAGGGTATTTTCCTTATCATTTTCACGGTTATAGCCAAACAAAAAATAGCTTATTTTCCCCAAAAATATTTTCCACTGAAATCACTTTCCTTGACAAAATAAAATGTCTTACAATCAAAACAAATGGAACCTAAGTTACAAACATCGCCATGAAACATACCAAACCTGAACAGAAATAATGCATCTTAAGATAAGTTTAAAAGAAGGGCAATGTTAGAAGACTGATATATGATTCTACTCTCCGATAACAAAAACTGCTTAATGGTCACCGGGCAGTGTCTTAATGATATCAGAATCACCTGCAAGACAAGAACAGACCAATAAACTCCCAGGTCACTGCCTAAAGGACAGAGTTATTAAACATACTTAATAGATTACCTGGATCAATAACGCTAAGGCAAGAGACACGGAAATACTTGCCGCAAGCTGTTCCCAAGTCATTATTGTCTACAAATCGCAAGAAAAAGGGTTAAGAGAAAAAAAGGGGGTTTTATCCAGATAGGAGAGAGAGAGAGAGAGAGAGAGATCACTTTCACATAAGTTGTACACAAAAATACATCTATTAAGAAAGATTTAGAATATCTATTGCCAACCATTAAGGAAAATGAAGATAAATAAGCTTTTAGGGTAAACACTAAGAACGCAATCACATTGAAGGCTAGTGTGTGTTTAGTCTCATTGTAGATGAAGGTTGGCTTCCCAAGGGCATTCAACTCAGATATAGAAACAGAAAAGTTACCACACGCTTTACCACCCAAATAAACATAACCTTGGGAGATCAATTAGTTACTTGTATCAACTAGATAATCTGTCAGTAGGGCATGAATTCACTTCTCCAAATATTGAGCCTTTTCTTATGTGTTTTGTAAATGTTAATTGATTCTTTCGAGAAACAAGTATCTATTAGGCACTAATTGAGAAGCAGAAAGCGATTGAATCAGTGCTGTGGTGAACAATGGAAAATTAAATATGCAATGAGTTTTCAAAGTTTATAGAGGACAAGAGCTTAGAATAGACAGATTGGCAGCTTTTTGATGCTTCAACCCAAATGTGACGAAGACAACTTAGATTCTAGCTTTAACTTTATCTCTTTGAATTTATGAAGTTACATAAGTACCACAGCTTTAATGAGAATTAAAAAGCACGATTGTCCAAAAATTATGGGAAGGAAGGTATACTCCACCAGAATGTGGGGAGGTTCGCATTTCCTGTATATTCATGTAGTATACACACCGGTGTGAACATGTGTGTCTGTGATATACATGAATATGTATACATTTGTATTTATGTATACTTATATGTATACAAAACAACTGCACTGACTATGGCTAAGATTGAGTACACATGACGGCAGTGTTACCACCCAAAATAGAGAAGCCCAGGACATGTCTCTGCAATATTGGAATGAGATTAAAGGCACAACCTTCCCTATTGCACATGATGGATTTAAAGGAAACAAACAGCAATAATTAACCAAAACAGCAAACCATTAAGAATTTAGAATGATTTCAGCTACTATCTCTCCTGCAGGATAAACTAGAAGCCTACCCCACCCCACCAAGTGGATGAGTATGGTCCCCGCACAAGAGGGAATCAAAATGATCCCCAACATGAAAACTAAATTAATGAGGTGATCTGGTTTTCCTAGGCAGAAAAACAGTCCCTTTATTAAACATTTCCCATGAATCCAGTGCGTCTAAGATAAAGTGAACAAATTCAGACAATTTCAAAGAAATACAAATACTCATTACTTTTCTTTGTGGGGGTTGGGAGTAACTTCTCTTGTTACCTCCACCTTCTCAGAATTTTGAAGTCCAATAACTCAATTACCCGTTTAATTAGGATTCAACAACATCTTGTTTTGTGCAGACAATAAAGCACATTCGAAAAGCAATGAAAGTACTTCCATAAAATGTAACTAAACAATTCCTAAAGTAAACAAGCAACCCCCAACTATTCCATAAACCATAAAATAAATATATAAAAAAAAAAGCTCCAAACCTAAATTCTGCACAAAAAGTACAAATTGCGATCAAACCAAAAATACACGAATTCGCACAAAGCAGAAAAAACCTAATTAAAAAGCCCAACAGGTAAGAGAACGCTTACTTCCACTATAATGGTGAACCCCAACTTTGGCGAGCATCGCGTAGTACTCAATCTCGGATTTCCTTAGAGGCGGACAGTTATTGGAAATTATAATCAGTTTGCCTGCAAATAATCAAAATAAACAAAAAAATTTCTAATCAAAACATCAACAACATATTACGAAAATATAAATTCAGAATAATAAATCAATAAACCAGGTATAGCAAAATAGAAGCAAAAAAATAAACCTTTGGAGTTCCTGAGAGTGCGAAGCACGGTTTTGTAGCCGAGCGTGAACTTGCCGCTCTTCATCACGAGCTGAAGCCTGTTGTTGATGCTCTCGTGGGTCTTCTTCTGCATATTGACAAAGAGAGAGAAAGAGAGAGATTTAGAACTAATTGCTTCACGAGTACACAGCTTTAGATCAAAATGATTTGAGGGCGTACGGTTTTCTTGCCGGCGGCCATTGTTGCTGTCGTTGCGCTACTCCTCCTGGACTATTGCAAAGATCGAGATGGAAAGTTGCAGAGTTGGTACCAAAGTGGGCAAACACAAAATGTTTGGTCGCTGCAAGTAAATGTAGAGGGAAGGGATTAGGGTTTGCCGAGACGGCAAAGAGGAAACCCTAGAAAGTAACCGCAGACACGTGTTCTGTTCCACGCTTTTCTCTCTCTTATTTACTTATTTATTTATTTATTTTGTCAATTGAATAATATAATTCAAATGCGAGAGATTTATTAATCCTAATTTATTTTTTTGCCCTTCTCTCTTTTGATTGATTTAAAACTAACAAAATAATAATATTAGCTAAAGTAGATAAATGTATAAAGAGTTTGGTATTTGGTTATTTTAAAAATATGAACCACGTCTTATGAAGCGCGCGTCACTAGTTTAAATTTCTACTTTCTATTTTTATGTGTGAACATGTCAAAAGAAAAATAATAAATTTTTCTCATTAAATTTAACTTTTATTTGAAAAGTTCATTGACCTTGTAATAAATGTTGCATTACACATTGTTTTATTCAGAACTTGCAACTTCACACATTATTCACATAAATTAAGCGAGACCAGCCATAGCTACCATTTACTCATTTTGATCTTAACCCTCGAATTCAAAGGCATTTATTTTTTTCCTCCCCTTTTTTACAATGCACTGGTTCTTTTGCTAATTGAATGAAAATTTGGTCGGATGAGAATAACATCCAGTTCAAATCCAGCAAACGAGAAAACAATTCTTGATCCTCTTACAGATTCTGAAGGTTGGATTCAGAAAGATCTTCTTCATCTCAAGTTATTTTGAAATATAAACCATATTTTTAAATAAGACTTTTCTTGATTCGGGTCAGGTCGGGCCGAGTAGGAACAAGTTTTTAATTGTTAGGAACTTAACAAATAATAATAGCAGTTTGAATGCCTAGAGGCTAGAGCATATTGAAGATGATGATAATAATAATAATAATAATAATAATAATAATAATAGCAGTTTAAATGCCTAAAGCACGTGGGCACCCACATCAACCTGCAGATCCTACACTTCAGACGGAATCTGAATATTGGAATAAAGACATAATAATCCAATACAAATTTGACCAACAGTTCAAGTTTACAAAGTAGAAACTCTGGTCCAACAGGTAAACAAGATGCAATGGAAGGAAAATCAGTCCACTCAACGAGAGGTCTAAATTTGGAGGGTTCTAACACTAAAGAAAACTCGGTCTCAACCCGAAGCACTCCCGGCAAAAACCCAAACCCATCTACGAACTGGATCCTTCTGCTTAGCTGGGACAATTCCTTCTTAGAAGCAACACCTGCAGACCTGCAAAGATGCAATCATAACTTTCTTACCATTGTCTAACTCACCAACCCATAAGAAAATCCATTGAGCAGCTAGGGATAAATTATAGCCTGATCCCTACTGCTTGGTGTTTTTGCCATGCGCTGCAAGTTTTGCTGCTACTTGTTCTTCTGACAAAGGCAAATAGTATATCCGGGTTGCTTTGGTTTTCCGAAACAGATCGTCCAGAGTTACAATAGGAGGGTCCAGTTTCTCTGGAAGTGGAGGTGGGGGTGGAAGATGAACCCGCTCTCTTGTCTGAGGTGGGTTAGACAAAGGTGGCGGCGGTGGAAGAACAGGAGGTGGGGGTGGAAGCTGCTGCCTAGGTTGACGAGGTGAGGGCTGTGGCTGTGAGGTGGGTGGTGCTGGAGGAACAGTGGGACCAGCACTGGCAGGCGTAGTTGGAGTCTGAGGAGCCTCCTCCGCCCGTGTCTTCACCTCCTGAGGATCAACAAACTCAGCCACTCACAACAGTTCCAGAATAGTGGCATTAAATTATTTAAATGATCTAAACTTTGAGATACATGGATGCAAAATAAACTAGACGGATAGAAAGGTGTTCTTATTTTAAATGAAATCCTGACATTTAAATGACATAAGAGGATACTATAATGATCGCTAGAAGACCCAGACGGATAGAAAGGTGTTCTTATTTTAAATGAAATCCTGACATTTAAATGACATAAGAGGATACTATAATGATCGCTAGAAGACCCAGCCTTTTTGTAGCTGGGTATTACATCCCTTTTGAAAGACAATACAGGGAGAGGTTTTGAGTGGTGCGGAAAGGCTACCCCTTTTTTGCAGCATACCATCTCCCATATGGCATGTGTGATCGTGTGAACACAACTAAAGTATATAATGAGCTGAGAGGAAGTTAATCTTACGGTAACATAGCAGTGGGTCTTGATGTGGTCCATCCAGAAACTTGTAACACTCCCGGTTTTGCCCAGAAGTTCGTGCACTGCTTTCAAGGTAAAGGGACGCAGAAATCGATCAATTCTAAGGGAATTAGTCGGAGGTTTTTGCGATGGTGGAACTGCCAATAGATAAAAGGAAGACCATTCAGATACTATATCAACAATTGCAGGAAATTTTCACATTTAATCAGAAAAACAGTACTAACGTACCAACACGTTCCTTGGGTGTATTCTCACTATTTGTAGAGTCCGACCTAGAGAAATTACGCTTCAAAGCAGTAGGTTGGATAGTGTCCTTGGGCGTAGTCTGGAAAGTCTCCTTTGGGGTAGTCGTAGGAGTAGTAGAGCTCTGGGGCTCTGGCAATTTGAGGCCTTCGGAGTTCCACCTGCGCTGCCTCTTGAGTGGCTCATTATTTCCAACTGCCGCTTGATCTGTCAAGACATCTTATCAATAAAAATTGGCCACAATATCTGTAAAGACGTCTTATCTATTGAAAAAAGGTGCTAGCACTAAACAGCATAACAAGCTTGATGTCAAAGAAGAATCATCACATAGCCCCAAAAATTTGGTTTTCAAAGCAGTAGGAACAATTTTTTTTTTTTTTAAATGGTACGTTGGGGAATGAGTGAAAGTGGCAAAATTCTAGTGATTTAGTTGCCAAGTGCTTAAATACCATGACAATTACAGTTTCCCATGTATTAAGGCCTCTCCATGAGTATATGCCAATTGACTTTTTAAGGGTTTAGTCTCACAAATTCTTTCTTCAAAATTGTCAATAGAACTTCAGATGACAATGAATACAGTAAAATTTTGATAAAGATGATCATTAAAAATTGTATATAGTGAGATAAGTTTCCATATGTCGCATGGTATCCCATAAAAAATATATCACTCAATCACCTAAGGCAAATATGTGTGAGCATCTTGATGATAAGCAATCAAGTTCAGAGCAAAAAGCATATTGTTGAACATGAAAACCACACCAGGCTAATGTCAAGCCTCGCACAACACATTAGAGATATGATGGGAAATAAATGTGGAATTTATATCTGGAAGGTGCAGCAATGGCAGAGTGAAAGCTACCGAAATCTTTATTTCCCTGCACCTATCTAATCAAAATTGTAAATAGACTCCCCTTTAGCTTTAAGATCTCCACATTAGATTGCCATGAGTGTAATCAAGTTCATTTTATTTTTCCTCTCATAATTAATCGACTTTTTTTCAATCCTAAATACAAATAGGAACCCACAATTCCCATCATCAAGTAACTGATCCACAAAATAAGAGATTTTTTTTCCAGAATTTGGGCATAGAGAGTTTCAGGCATGAAAGTGCTCTTATACCAATATACCATAAAATAAGAGAGACCACAAATGATTCAAAGCAAAACTATTGAATCTGATAAATGGAAGGCGAGAAAAGATAAATAGTACATCTTGGTAACAAAACTACAGAAAACTTCACATCCACTCAGAAAATACGGAAGTTAACAAATGCAAGAAACAGGTAAAAACAAAAATTAAAAAATTAAGAATTAGAACAATCCTCATAATCAAACACTTACCGTTAAGTTTTCTTTTCTCAGCAAGTGCAGCTGGTCGATTCTCATTCTCAACATGGACATCTTTCTTTTCAGCAGATATAGCATCTGCAAGAATAGCAACATGACTTTCCTCCTTTACAACAGGAACTTCACTTTTCTCGCTTCTATTTTCAACTTCTTCAGAATTATACTTTGAATCAATTTGCCTACTCTCCAGCACATCCTCTTCCATGGAATCATCACCAGAACTCCTGTCTAAATTTAACTTTTCTGAGTACCCTAAATCTGCACTATCAATTTTCTTGCTTATGTCTGCATCTGTAGCACTATTGTCATCTTTCCCTCCATCAGATTCCTTGTTCTCATGCGGCACTTCAACATCCATTGGATGTGATTCGCCACCAACTGGAACAACATTGCTGGATGATGGTTCCACCATCTCAGGGTTAACAACATCTAGTTCTAATTTGACATGATCAGCAATTACATTATCCTTTAGTTCAATTTTTTCATTAATTGACACAGAATCAGTAGAAATAGAATCAGATTTTACTTGAGACCCTAAAATAGGGCTGACCTCAGATACCTGGTTCTCCGGAGTTGAAGAATCGAGCATGACACCTTCGGGGGGAGGCTTTAAACCCTCATTCTCCAGTTGGGGCTTTGAATCCTCACTCTCCAGCTGGGGCTTTGAATCCTCATTCTCCAGCTGAGGTTTGAATCCTCATCCTCCAGCTGGGGCTTTGGATCCTCATTCTCCAGCTGGGGCATTGAATCCTCATTCTCCAGCTGGGGCTTCAAATCCTCATTCTCCAGCTGGGGCTTCAAATCCTCATTCTCCATCAAGGATTTTGAGTTTCCATTCTCCTTTTGAGTTTCAATATTCATATTCTCCAAATTGTGCTCACTCAACGCTACTTCAGATGTCACAGTCTCGGTTACTTTAATGCTGGTTTCAACATTAGTAGAATGAACAACCAGCAACTCTTCAACCCTAGCAGCAGTACCACCAAGTATGTCACCTTCCTCAACTTTTCCTTGATCAAAGGCTGCCGCACTGTCATTAATGTCAACCTGAACCATAACACTATCTGTATTCTTGTTCTTGTTCTTGTTGCCACCAGAATTTGCAAGCCCTTTAGCTGTTGCTGCAGCAACTGGCACTGTCTGAGCATCTTTTTCTCCAACTACAGGTTTGCTTCCAAAATCAACACCATTATCCACATCTTGTTTAGCATTTTCCATTTCAATACGAAGAGCTTCATCCAAACGTCTAATCAAGTCGTCCTTCAAACCCTTGGTTGTTAATTTCCTTCTCTTAAGTTCCTCTTTTAGCTCTGTAACCTTCCACTGATCAATTGACCGATTGCCAAGAACTGGATATGGTGACGACATCTTTTCCAACTAAAATGCACCTCAACAAGCCTGATTAAAACATTAGATTGATACATAGTCAGCCACTTACGGAGAAGGACACAACCAAAAAGAGCTTCAGCAAAACACATAAGAAGAGGTAGTCTCCACCCAGTAATAAACATGGAACAATGACTTATAAATAAGAGTAATAGAAAAATTTAGCAGTATCTCACAAAGACCTCATAGCCTAGAAACCACATTGGATGGACAGAGATAATAGACAACTGCCTAAGCAACGTAAAAAGCATATAACTTTTTGTTACCAATTCAAGATAAAGGCTCAGTTACCAGTATGGTTCCAGCATATCAGTTTATGGATCTTAAAATATATTTGCCAAAAATATTTATTTCATTCAAGAATCAGTCTGTCTCAGAAGCTGTTATTATGTATAACACAAGTTTTTAATTCCATAAGATATTAAAGGTTTATCAAAGAAAGGATTCAATTAATACAGCTCCTGCCAATATATGTAATATGAACACAAGTTCTTAACAGACTAAGGACAATGTATTAACACATCATGAGAAACAAAGAGGCAACCAAAATAGAGCAAAGAGGCAACCAAAACGGTAAACCATTTACATTTAAACTTTTTTTTGGATAAGTAAACCATTTACATTTAAACTATCATGCAATATTGTTATAACAACTCACATTTTAGGAAAATAAACATCAAGCAGAACAAAACTTTGTTCTGCTTGATGTGAAGTGATACAACTCAATAAACCACATTATGTGATTTTCCCAGGTTCAGAAATTGGAATATAAAAGTAAGGAATGAAATAATTCCCAGAAACGCTTTCCAGAAAACACTGTCCAAGCAAAGAACTAAAAACCTTATTAAATTACTAATAATCTTGAGAAAAACTTAATAAATTACTAATAATCTTGAGAAAAACTTTAAAAAAAAAAATCCTAAAAATCCTCTAATAATTGCGCAACATGCAACAAAATCAAATCAGCTCGCACAAATGTATTTTCTTAGAAAATCCGATCACGGGAAAAAATTCAACCAAAAGAAACATAAAATGAACTGCGCACAATGCCAGAGAAATGCGTCTAACAAAACCCTAAGTAATCCATGCATCATATGCCCCAAAAATCGAACACCAAGATTAAGAACTAAAACAGAAAAATCAAAGCCATTTATGAAAGATTAGAAAATTACTCACAGAAATAGTTGATTTGCGGCCGCGGAAACGCTCAAAGGCCTAAACTTCCTTCAAGGAAAAAGGAGATGATATGTGAAACCCTAATTTCAGAGCACAAAACCCGCACATTAGAGCATGAAGACGCAGTAAACCATTAAACCAAACCCAGACAAAAGACACGCTGAATCTCGTTAATCCCCATAATTTAAACAACAAAACTCTGCCTCCCTCGTTTCGTTTCTGTTCCTGAAAACAACAAACGACAACAAAAAAGAAGAAGAAAAACCAGATATAGCTGAAACAAAAAAAAACACGGAAAGCAAATTGAAAACAGAAAAGCAAAATCGAATTGTAGAAATGAAACGGATAAAAATGGTTTCAGTTTGGGATTTCTTTCGGGGTTCTAGGGTTTTTATTCTTTTTTCGTTTGGAAGTTGCGTGAGTTATCGAGGGAAGGAGAGGGGACGAGTTATAATAGGGGAGTTTTTCTATCTAAAAGTACTGATTTTCAGTTACCCTTGTCCCGAAAATACCCTTTTATGACTACACGTGGCAGTACTCATTTTATTTTTATATATTATGGAATATTGAAGCTGTGTAAAAGAAAAATACATGGTTTACAAAAAAACGTTATCTATGCAACTTTGGTTTTACAAATTTTTATTGGGAGAAACTTTATTAAAGACCCTTAAACTTTTACTTGTTTTGAAATAATTTTCTTAAACTTTAAAAATTTTTTATTAATTTGATTTAAAAAATACAAAAAAATAAAAATATTCATGATTTTTTTTAAATAAAAACAAATGTTTTGAAAGTTTGAGTTTTATACAAAAGTCATGGGTATAAATGTCATATAATGTTTTAAAATCTGACAAATGAGTCTAAATTAAGAGCAATTAAAACTTCATGGGATTAAATTGAGAGTTTTTTAAGTTTAAGGGGGGTATTTCAAAATGGGTTGAAATTCAGGGGTCTTCAGTAAAGTTTTCCTTTTTTATTTTTACTCTCTGCTAGGGTGTTCAAACAGGGTTATAACTGTCCTGTCAATTACAAACCGCCTACATGATTGTAGTTAGTAATTTTAAGGGTAGAAAAAAATGGTTAATAACCGCTAACTGCATACGGCATATCCTTATATTTAATAATATAAATATATATTTTTAAATATTTTAGATTAATAATAATTAGGGTTAAATACTTAATTAGTTCCTAGGGTTTGGAAACTTTATTTTTTTTCCTAGGGTTTGGAAAATAATTAAATTGTCTGGTTTTGAAAAGTAATTGTTATTCATTGTTAGATTTAATCGATTGACATAATTAATTAGAAGTTGACATACCAATTAATTATTTTTTTTTGAAAAATTAAAAAATATATATATTTTTTCAAAAAGAAAACAAGGGTGGCTATTGATTTTCTTTCTTTTCTTTCTTTTCTTTTGAAAGATATTTTTTTAAATTTTTTTTTTTTAAAATAAAAAAAATAATAATTAATTGGCTACGTGTCAACTTCTAATTGGTCCACATGTCAATCTGTTAAGTCAACTAACGGTCAACTAACGGATGGACTAACTTGGTCACTTTTCAAAACCACAAGGACCAATTTGGTCACTTTCCAAACCCTAGGGAGAAAAAAAAAAAGTTTCCAAACCCTAAGGACTAATTAAGTATTTAACCCTAATAATTATAAGGTAACATTCAAAACGAAGTAGTTTTGGAGAAAAACTTTGGCCCAAAACATTTAAAATAAACCCAAAAAATAGGCCAATTAAATGCTCAAAACACTTAAAAGGGATTTACTAGGGGTTCTCCCCCTAGTGTTCTCTTAGCGTTCTCCTAATCTTACGTAAAATATGATTTAAGAAAAAATAAAATTGTAATTGCTAATAGATTAATTTTTATGAGTTTTAATGTTTAAAAACTTATTTTTGGATCCAAAACTAAAACTTAAGAGTGGAAGGTTAACCCTTTATGGATGGTATCACCCAAAATGAATTTGATCATCCTAAATTTAGTGCTAATGCCTCAAATTTGGTGCTAATATCTAAAAAAAGCTAGTTGAGGCTATTACAATTTTATTTTTTCTTAAATCATGTTCTATAAGACTAGGAGAACGCTAAGAGAACCCCTAGCATTTTCCACTTCAAAAGACCAAAAGCCTATATATATATATATATATATAAAAGCAGTTATAAAACTATAGGTTATTAAATTGAATAACTGTTAACCGCTAATTATAAAATAACCGTTAACTGCCGGTTATAAAATAACCGCCTAGGCGGTTATATTAAAAAGCGATAACTGTCCAAGGCGGTTGCGGTTAGCGAGTATAGCCAATAACAACTGGTTATAACCACTTAAACACCCTCAATCTCTATCGGTATATATTAACAGAAATCCTAACAGTCAATAAGTTTTGCATAATTTGCTCATATTCTCCTATAAATTCAATAGATCTACCATTAGATTTGTTTGATCTATTATTGACTTATGTGAGATCCATAAATCTAATGGTTTATTTGTAAGATAAAATGGGCCAAATGGTCCACCATTTCTCGTTAATATTTCATAAAATTCAAATTAATGGTTATTTTGTTATATAACGCCTATAAAATAACAGAACATGTGCACTACTTCATCACATGTAACACCACTCTCATATTTGAAAGACAAGGAGTCGCCCACATGAAGTATGTAGGTTACAAAAATAATCATTAGTAATAAGTTTTATATTGGTTAGTTACTAGGTACAATTGAGTTTTAGAGCATGTGTTGGAATTGTGTTTGAGAAATTGAGATTTTAAGTCAAAAAGCATTTTTTGGTAAAAGCTAAAAAAATGCGTTTTAACAATTTTTAGGCTTTTTGGATACCCTTTTTTTTTATCAAGCAGGTACTTCTTTTTATTTTCTTTTTCTTTTTCTTTTTCAAACGGACTTTTTTTTAGTATTAAATGCACATTTAGACCCCTCAATCGGTATACCTAATACCCCATCCATCATAAGGGATGGATCATGGAGGCCCCTTGACCCAATAGCGGAGGCTTTCTTCCCTACCTTTGTGAGGGATGGGTGGCAAAGGTTATCAATTTCACCCCCAAAGCCAAAGGAACCAACTAGGCTCAGTGCATTCTGAAACAAATCCTGAAGGCACTATGCTTACTCTTCTTTATTGCATAAAACCTCCCCCCCCACCCTCTCTTTCCTCTACGTTTGATCATTTTTTGAATCCCACTCCACAGAGGGAGTCGGGACTTCAAATTAAAGATGAAAAAGCAGGTGTTTTAAGGGATATAGCTTGATGTGTCAACAGGCCTTTCCACAATCATTGAGAAGAATGATTCAATCCCCTCATCATAGGTTCCAACAGTGACATAATTAACCTTCGTATTGGTGAGTTCATAGCGCATACGAAATATGAACAAGATGGTTTTTTCTTTAGTTTCCTCCTTTGTGTGTCCTTTACCGATGTTGTTGCTGTCCCAACCAGTTGTAGAATCCAGGCATTTTATATTGTAAATGTCGCTGATTTTTTTTTTTTTTTTTTGGGAGACTCTACATGTAGGTTTGGGATTTTCTTTTTTTGCATCATGTAATGAATGGGTGCTTTTAAAAAAAAAATTCTTCTTTTTTTAATACTAGTACTTAAATATAATGAGAAATTGGGCCTAAAATTGTGTCAAAATTTTCAATTAAATATTTAAATTCTAATAACCAATATTCTCAATATTTAATAACCAAAATATCTAAATTACAAGACTTTCACTTTCACTTTCTTCTCTTATTCATGCTAACACAATTCCTAATCTAAATGATCTTGTAATTTGGATATTTTGATTATTAAATATTGAAAATATTGGTTATTAGAATTTAAATATTTAATTGGAGAATTTGACATAATTTTAAGTTCAATTCCTCATTGTATTTAAGTACTAGCATTAGAAAAAGATTTTTTTTTTTTTGCCACGAGTCCCATTGGTAGGAAAAAAAAAATTAAAGTCTTTGGGGGTGCCATGGCTCCGCCACTAGTCCCAACGATCCACCCTAGCAAAACATTTAGATATAATGTTAAAAGTATGATTTTTGTCTCTATTTTATCTCCCTATAGGTGGTATGACTTTTAATATTATCATTGATCCAAATTTACTAATGATAATCTCAAATCTAATAATAATTTTAAAAGTTACATTATTTTTTAAATAAAATGGAGACAAAAATTATACTTCTACCGCTATTTCCACATGTATATATATATATATATATATATAACATTGCAGGAATTAATATTAGACCGATGTAAATGTACATAATCAAAACATGGGATAGCATGCTTTTTTTTTTTTTAATCAAAGCAAGAGAAGGGAAAAAGGAGAATTACAAAGGTAGGTCTTTCCCACAAGGGATAGCATGCACTTATAGCGGAGATGAAAGGCTCGGAAGTCAATGACTGGACAGTGGCTAGAGACGTGATTCATCAAAATTTGCTACATATCTGAAATTGATAAGGGTGGTAATATTTAAAGATATTGTTTTGTAATAGTCTGATAGACCATTGTGTGTGTCATAAATAGTGTTTGGTAAGGGTGAAAGAGCAGGCGGTTATTAAACTGCCCATTAACTGCACTAAATGCTAACCGTTTTTGAAGGCGGTTAGGAAAAATCACTAACCACCTAAGTAGTTACGATTAGCTGTTTTAGGTTTTAAAAAAACCGCTAACTACCTTTATATATATATATACACACACATGAAACAAGTCATTTTTGTGTTTAAATATATATAAAAATCTATAAATGATGTCGTATGTAGTAGAGTATTATCATATATTCATATTATTGTAAAATCGACATCGTTTTTTAAATGATAAAATTAATTAGTGGACATGTCAAAAAAAAAAAAAAAAGAGGCATATTAAACATTTATAAGGCATATTAAATTTTTAAAGTCATTAATAACAGTTTACTAACTTATACTAAATTTAATATGCCTTATAAATGTTTATCAACACATGACACTATTTTAAATAGGTTGAACTTTGAAAGATATTTTCTCCAAACTAGTTTGAAAGAAATTTTTGTCCGAGGTCGAAATACATCTGATTTGTCAACAGATTAAAAATACCAAACACGTGAGAAATTGTATTATTAATCATGTCAAAAAAAAAAAAAAAAAGCTGTATTATTAATTATTGCAATTGAACAAAACATAAGTAGAGTGCACACAAAATCAACTCATTTTTGGATTCACAATATATAAAAATTTCATAATTAATCCGGTGAGTTAATTAATGGCTAATTGGCTTATACCAAATTTAATATGCCTTACAAATTTTTATCAACACATGACTCTATTTTAAATAGGTTGAACTTTGAAAGATATTTTCTCCAAACTAGTTTGAAAGAAATTTTTGTCCGAGGTTGAAATACATCTGATTTGTCAACGGAATAAAAATACCTAACACGTGAGAAGCTGTATTATTAATTATGTCAAAAAAAAAAGCTGTATTATTAATTATTGCAATTGAACAAAACATAAGTAGAGTGCACACAAAATCAACTCATTTTTGGATTCACAATATATAAAAATTTCATAATTAATCCGATGAGTTAATTAATGGCTAATTGGCATGGTGAACATGTGTTATATAATTGCTAATTAAGAGGTAGTCCTTTTTTTTAATTAATGAATAAACCAATCATATAGTGCCGTGGATCCAAATATATTTCTTTAAGCTTAGTTTTAATCATATCTATAAAGGCAAAAGAGAATGAGTGGTGTTGGACTGTTTGAATACGTGGTTAAAACATAGTATTTTTTAAAACAATAATAAAAATAAATTATTAATGAAGAAAGCTTCTTTTAAATCACTGAACCGAATTCATAACATAAAAGGAAACTTTTTTCCGCCCAAGCTTGAATTAGAAATTATTACTAAATACAAACACTCTCATTCTTGTACTTAAGTGACTCAAAATCTTGGTCAATAGATAGCTCAGTTGATTGAGATCAAGCTTTAAATAAATGAAAATTACTAGTTCGAATCTCCTTTCTTCCCTTTTGTATGGACATGTCAAAAAAAAAAAAAAACCACACAAATTTTGGGAGGAGATGCATAGAACATGAGTATTTTTTTAGCATTACTCGACATACCCATATACACACATATATATATATAATGTCAAAACAACATCTTTGAATCTCGTTTGTCAGATTTGTCTCATGTCTCTCTCAATTTTTCTTCTTTAATTGATTCTTGTTGCCTTTTCTTTCTATCCAATAGGTGGTGGTTTTACAATTAGTTTTGTAATGTTTTATACAAAATTATTTTAAAGGTGTTGGCTAACCGATTGAAGATTATTCTACCTAACATTATTGCTCCTACCCAAAGTGCCTTTATCTCAAGGAATTTAATTTTTGACAACATCCTAGCGGCATATGAGACTCTACACACCATGCAATCACAGATGTGGAGTAAGGAGGGGTATATGGCAATTAAATTGGATATGAGCAAAGCGTATAACAAGGTAGAATGGAGCTTTTGGAGAGGGTGATGAAGCAGATGGGTTTTGCAGGGAGATTGATCGATCTCATCATGATGTGTGTTAGATCTGCAAATTATGCTATCCTCATCAATGGTAGTCCCATAGGCCGGATTTACCCTACACGAGGCATACAGGGGGACCCGATCTCCCCTACCTCTTCTTGATATGTGCTGAAGCGCTAAGTGGCTTATTAACCCGTGCTGACTTGAGGGGCCAACTAAAGGGTGTGCCAATGTCCAAAAAAGGTCCTCGTCTTAATCACTTGTTTTTTGCAGATAACAGTTTGCTATTTTGCAAGGTTGATGTGACACATTGGAACCAGATGTCCAAGATTCTGGGACTATATGAGAGGGCATCAGGCCAGCGTCTTAATAGAGCAAAAACTACTATTTTCTTTAGCAAAAATTAGTCGAGGGAGAGGAGGGAACAAATCACAACGGTGTCAGGCCTTCCATGTTCACAACAATATGACACCTATTTGGGGCTCCCAACTTTGGTGGGGAAGTCAAGAACCAAAGCTTTCAAAGGCATAAAAGATAGAATTTGGAAAAGACTCAAGGACTGGAAGATAAAGTTTCTGTCACAAGCTAGGAAAGAAATTCTACTAAAAGTGGTAATTTAAGCCATTCCCACATATAGCATGAGTGTGTCTCGGTTGCCAAAGATACTCTGTGCAAAGATCAATGCGGTAATGCAAAAATTTTGGTGGGGTCATCAAGGGAATGAGAAACGGATCCACTGGATGAGTTGGGAGAAGATGGGGCTTTCGAAGACAAATGGGGGCATGGGGCATGGGCTTTAGGGACCTAATTCACTTCCATACAACTTTGTTAGCAAAACAATTTTGGAGATTATGGAAGACCATGGACAGTTTAACGGCTAGGATCTATAAAACAAAATACTTCCTAAGTTGTTCAATCATGGAGGCGGGGCTGGGATTGAAACCATCCTTTGCTTGGAGAAGCATTCACGGTGCTGGAGATTGAGTGGAAGAAGGCCTCATTTGGGAGAATAGGTGATGGTGCAAACGTCCGGATATGGGGTGACAAATGGGTGCCCCTATTGCACACCTTCAAAATACAGTCTCCTCCCTCCCCCCTTGTGGTGAATGACCGAGTGTAGAAACGAATTGATCGAGCAACAAAGAGGTGGGATACCACGCTCCTGTCGAATTTATTCAATATGGAAGAAGTTAAAGCCATCACCTCTCTACCTATTAGCCACACCCAACAACCGGATAAATTAATTTGGAGGGGCACGATTAGAGGGGAATTCGCGGTGATAAGCGCATACCATATGGCAATGGAAACGGTGAATTTGTAGAAGGTGGAATGCTCCTCTAGACAATCACATAGAAAAATGTGGCAAATTTTGTGGAAATTGAACATACCTAACGCTAAGAAAAATTTCTTATGGAGGGCGTGCCATAGACTTCTGCCGACAAAGGACAGCTTAGCCAAGAGGAAAATAGTCGTGAATCCTATGTGCCCAGTTTGTATGAAGGAAGAGGAAACTCCGTACCATGTTCTCTAGTCGTGCCCAGCTGCAGTGCCAGGGACACATCGGGTGCAAGCAACCGAATCTTCCAGAAAACAATGGTGGAGGAGCCAGATTTTTTCCGTGTAGTAGAAACTTTATTTATGAGAGGCACAAAGGAGGAAACAGCTTTATTTGTAAGAATTGCTCGAAAGTTATGGATCTGGTTTTCAAAGGAAACTTTACCCATCCGACGGAATTATTAAGGGCAGCAAAACAGGCCCATAAGGACTTCCTTGCCATCAATAAGAAGGACACGCATGGTGATCGAGGTGATGAAACACTAATAGAAGCAAGATGGGTAGCCCCGGCGCAGACCTGGCACAAAACAAACTAGGACGCAGCCCTTGAAAATGGGCAGAATAGGTGTGGGTATCGTAACCCGGGACCACAAGGGACATGTTTTAGCTGCTAGATGTTTTTCGATGGTGGGGATTTATGCTAAATTTCAAAATTCAAAATTTTAAGCTTTATCTCCTATATTAAACGCCATAATTTTAAGTCATTGGGATTTTTTCAATTACTAAGATTTTCAAAAAAACTGACTAACAATTTTTCAAAATTGCTGGGATCTTGATCCTGCCAAGACATGGGCACCTTGCAGAAGATATAAAGATTTTGTTGCGTTCCTTCTCGAATTGGGAATATTGTTATGCAAGCCGTCAATCCAATGGGGTGGCACATGGCTTGGCCAAACTGGCTTGTAGACAGATCATAGAGAAGACCTGGAGATATTATATCCCAGAGGCTATCCGTGATGTTATTTTGATGGAACAACCTGTTTCCATTTGATTTTATAAATGAAATTATTTCTTTTCAAAAAAAAAAAAAAAGTTGGTGGTTTCATTTTTTTTATTTGTCATATTTAATTTACCAGAGAGCTATATATATTTATTCTCCCTATAAACTTCAAAATATAGTTCCACTAACAATAATACAATAAATTTAGACCAATTTTCTAAGTTTTGCACTGGGAAAAAAAAAATGGGTCATATTTTTCAAAACTTTCATTAACATTTTTTTTTTCCTTCTTGCGTGCTCTTCAATTTTTCATTTTTCACTAACACATTAGAGTAACCCTAGTCTCACAAATCTTTTATATATAATAGGTTGAATCTCAACAATTTAGATTTGAAAATAGAAATACCATAGAACAATTATTGGTCTTAAACGCTCAAGACCAAAGTTGGTACCAATGGGCCAATGGCAAACATTTTATTTGTAGTGTAATTTTAGCCCCCTTAAAAAAGCAATAAACCCAAAAAATAGGTAAAAGACCAAGAGGAGTGTTACACAGCCAAAATTTATTTTTCAAAAGTCGGTTTCAAAATGATGTGTCACCATCTTATGAGAATTATTATTTTGGGAAATGTGTCACCAACTCATAAGATGGTGACACATCATTTAGAAACCAATTTTTAGAGAACAAATTTAAAATGTGTAGTGTTTCTCAAAGGACCAAAGGCATCAAGGTTTGATGGAATTTTGCTTCAATAATTACCATTGCCCAAATGAAAAATCTCATAGATACCAAGATACTCAAGTTTCTCCTGGTTGAGTGTCAAATGGGCATTCAATAAATTAATTACTAGTAGGATATCTTTTAATACTATGTGAGTTCAAAACAGTTAAATCTTTGCATTGGACATAAAAATAAGTGATTGATATGAAATATATAAGTAGGTCTAAAATCATAATTTTAAGCTTTTAACTTATGTCGTAGTCCAATATATTATATAAGAAGGTCCATATGATAACTAAAGAATAGAATACAAGTTTTATAACAAATCACCTTCTATGAATGAACATTACAGACACAACAACTTCAAAGAAAATTTGAAAGTTGTCTTAGAGAAAAGGGCGAAATCAAGTACATGATAAAAGTGCCCAAATTACTAATTAGCGTGTCACTTATTACGCCAATTTATAAATTTATGTGACATTTATCACATTAGTCACTAAACAATTAAATTTGATTGTGACAGTGCCACCTAAATCACTGCAATAATTTGTAAGAAAATTATAATAAAAATTAGAAAAAACTTCACTTATCACTCATAATCTTTTATTACTTTTGCAATTATACCCTTAAAACTTTAAAATGTGTCAATTTAGTGTATCTATCTTTAAAATATTTTTGTTTTTCAATTCCTACCATCCGTTAGGATTTTCAGTTAACACGTGAATGTCCAGTTCAAAGGGATCATGCAACACAACCTTTGTAATTCCATTGTATACACATGGATTAGTGAGTTCCTATTCGGAAGGCTACAACTTCTTGCTAGCTGATTTGCCTGGAGTCAAAAAGTCGTTCAAGTTCTTCGATTCCTCTTTGATAATTTAAGAAAATTATCACAAAAGCTACGTTGTACCACACAGAATATGTTGCTTGGTAACAAGTGCACTTGATTAAGCAAATAACTAAAAACAAGGGATATTATCACTTTTTTCTTTTGGACAGCATAATAACTCTTAACTACACAAATAATAAAGGCCAAAACAAAAGCCAAATATATGTATTCGTAAATCTCCTCGGGGCATTTTGTGAAATCGAGCATTTGTACATACCACCTCTCATTTGTGCCTCACCATGTAACTGGAAATATAATAAAATTCTATCTACTCACTTTCTTCATCACTTTCCTGCAAGTTCAGATGATTCATATTCCGTTCAAGTGGCGGAAGCCCATCTTCTTCTGAATCACAGGAGTTCTCATCCCCACCAAGAGATGCCGTGTCTGCTTCTATGGCAGCGGAGAGCAAAAACATATTTTGAGGTTAGCATAAGTTACTGAATTTTGTACTGCTTAAAGTGACAATCTAGCATAATTAAAAAATTAATCTAGCATAATTAAAAAATTTCTTCATTTCACATATGGGATCAGGATTAATATAACAACCATGAATTGGATTATGAGAAAAACATGGCCTTTCTGGATTAAACAGCATACGACAATTCTCAAAGAGAACATAAAAAGAAGAATAATATGCATACATGACAATGTATTGGTACTATCCTAAAGAAAAGAGAGGAAGAAAAAAGAAAAAAAGCAAGAAGGTAAATCAGACTTGCGAAAAAATGATCAACTGGTCGTGACAGTAAGTAGCAGTACATCCAGCACACGAGGGGAATACTAGATAAAACTGAGTTTGCGTAACAAAAGAAGGCAACCTCTAATTCAACAGAAATGTGATGATAATTTAATAGCGAAAATAGTTAGCCCACAACCCCAAAAGGAGAAGGGGTTTACAGAGTTGAATTCAATCAAGATTAAACTGAAAAAAAAAAAAAAAAAAGGAAGAAGAAGAACTGCACACTCATTAGATGGCAAACATGTTTGACATACAAAACTTCAGTTATACCAGTATTTACAAATCTATACATTAACTTCTAGATCAATTAATATAGGACCTTAAATATGGCTTTCAAACATAAAAGAACACTTTTTTTTTCCCCATTTTTTAGGGTACTGACATATACCTTCCACTTCAGGTGGAGCCTTTGGAACGCGAGTTTGTTGTGAAAGCCAAGCATTTTGAGCTGAAATAATATCAGCACTATTTTCACACTCAGAGTATGCCTTCAGAAGTTCCCTGCATCAATTAAAATGCCAGAATTTAAAATAAAGAGTCGTGAAAACTAAAGCACAATTATATTAGAACTACAGTACGGGAAACCTCAACTCCCCAAGGAAATGAAATTGCATTGTAAATACATGTGTAAGACACATGCGTTTTTTTCTTTCTAAACCCTTTTGAATCAGTATACCCTGCACTTTTCTAGGATCTCCATTAATAATTGATTGATCCAGTGTTACTATGATGCCCATACCATAAGTTTAGTTGAATTTTAAAAGATAAATTTGTGCCATCTTAACTTATTGAAGAAATGACATATATCATATCCATAGAGATCCAAAACTCATCTCTCTTCATTTTTTTTTTCCCTTTTTCCAGTGTAGTTGTAGTACCAATGTTCTAACTAACAACAACATTCTATAAACATAATAATCAGGTCATCCATTCCTGCAGGGGCCTCAGACCTAACAAACAGATCCTAATAAGAAACAGGCCAGGTCTGGAAAGGAGAAACCATCATCCTAACTTCCCCACTTAACAAGATGTTCAAGAAATGATGCTATACATGTTATACTGTTTAATTGAGTGTGTGTGCTTGTCTGCGCTCAATTAACCGACCTCAGGTTTTAAAAATCCCATGCTATAGGTTATAAAAACTACAGAATAACTAGCCAAAAAGAAATTATGTATGGCCAAGACATAGGTAGGTTTGAGGTGACTTAGGCTTTTTGAAAGATATGTCAGATACCACTGGCTGGCTAGGGCCTTTGTACACAATACACTTTCTGAACTGTCGTGATCAAGAAGAAACAGAGTTCATTTGAGGTTTTGGAAGCTACAACTTATAAGGTGGAGCTTATCAGTAGAGTAGCTCTCTGATGGCCATCCATTTTATGGTTCAAGGGACAGGGATACTCAGATCTTGATTTTAGATATTGTGGTCTCTTTGTTCATGGGGTTAGAACTTTTTAGGCATGGTTGCGTTCAACTCACATAACTTCTATACTGTTCAGGAAAACACACAACTCGTGTACATGGACCACATTTTCCAATTAATGAAGTATCTTTATAATTCACAAAACATAGATAAGTAAATATGAGAACAAAAACAAACCTGTTGAGGGACAGGAAAGCATGACCCCACTTGAACTTTCCAAGCAACAGATTTGCAGTTTCCTCTTCCCCACTGTTAACCATATGATAGAAACATAAAAACGGGGATAAAATACTCTATTAGAGCACATATATGATCTTGAGCACAACAGAATAGACATGTTCACAACATAGAAGGTGGGGAGACCAAGTATACTGGAATAGTGACTCGCTTAGATTATACAGGACCCAGCCCTGATTAAATTTGGGAAACAAAATTAAAATAAGGAATCAATGAAAACTAAAATGGAATCCTTATCTTGAAAGAATATCAGACAATCAGAACATTTTCCTTCAGATCTAAGAATTCTGCCAAATAATCTTCAAAAGCAGGACATCAAAGCTAGCTCTACTGAAGGTGTGTGCTAAGGTGGGGTCAGATGTCCCTTGACACCTGTAGGCTTAAAAATAAAATGTCATGTCATTAGGTTTTTATAGTCTCATTTAGGGCTGGGCACGGGTCGGTTCGGGCGGGTTTCGGCCCGTTCGGTCACCCGACCCGTGCCTATCGGGTTTGCACAATTCCAACCCGTAATGTACAGTAAAAATAGTATACCCGTCGGGTATTCGGCTAGGACGGGTCAGGGTTTCGCGGGCGGGTTGGTCGGGCGGGTCGGGTATTAGTCTCAGTTGAGTCATAAGAAAAGAAACAGCTAGATTGGAAATTTGGAACTCTAATTTCTTTACTTTGCCAACAATTTCTCAATAACCAAACGGGGGGAGAGAGAGAGAGACCATGAGCTTGTCGAAGACGACGCCGCCGCTGCATAGCTCGATGGAATCCTAACGCTCTTCAACGCATCTCGGCTTCTTCTCCTTCGTGGATCGTGGAGAAAGCAACGGTTGCTCGTGACCTGCTCATCATGGAATCTATGAACCAGCCGTTGTTATTGCCGTTGAAAGGTCGATAGGAAGCTTCTTTTGGTCAACCCCAGCTCCACGGCCATGTCTCGTGAGAGTTATCACCATGTCGAGAAAGAGAGAGAATGAGGGAGAGGCGGCGAATAGAGAGTGAGAGTTAGGGTTACATTTTTCCTTTTATACTAATGCGGGTATGTGCGGGTGGTAGTAGAAAAAAATGTATACCGCAAACCGAACCGATCCGAGCAGGTTTATGGAATTTCAACCCAACCAAAACATGCACAAAACCGCTCGGATCAGGCGGCGGGCGGGCGGTAGGCGCGGGTTGGTCGGATCGGGCTGGTTTTGCCCACCCCTAGTCTCATTAACGCTGATTCTACCTAAGGAGTTTCATTATAGCATTGTTAGCCTTTCGGCTAAAAGGATACAAACAATAGCAACTTCAGTTTTTAAGAAGAGGGGGGGGGGGGTCCCTATATCCAAACATTGCCACTTAACAAAACCAAAATAAGCCAGTAACCTTGTCTCTCAAACAAACTAATAATAACACATATTAAGTCTACGCAAATAATAATCTGATAGGAGCTCCTTAGTAGATATCTGCATCTACAAAGCAACATGCATCTCATATATAGTGATGTAGATTAGGATGACCTATCTTATCTTTTAGTCTTTTATTTAAATTAGGTTTCTTTATTAGTCTTTTAATTGTTTTAGTTTACTTTTCCTTCTAGTACGTGGTTTTAGATTACTTTTCCTTCTAGGATGTGTAATCCTAGTTTATCTTAGATTACTTTTCCTTCTAGGATATGTAATCCTAGTTTATGTTAACCTCTTTTATGTTTTAGCCTCTAAGCCTATAAATACAGGCTTAGACCCTTTGGAAAAACAGTTTATTATTATTATTGAGTTTGTTTAATAAGAATACTCAGAGTTGAGTTTCTTGGTTATTTTCCTTCAAGCTTTAGATAGCATCTTTTGCTTAGAGAAGATTTATTTGATTTTGTGATAGTCTCACAATCTTAGGAATATTTATCCTTCTGCTTATCGCTTTTCTTGATTATTTATGTTCTAACCTGCATCGCTTGGTATCGAGCCCAGCCTCTTTTCCATGGCGCCAAATACAAGGAAGGTAACCACTTTACACAATTGGAGGACGTGAATGATCGCTAAGAACGTTAGAGAAGAATCACCGCAACCTATCAAGCACACTCAGAGGCACAATTTGCAGCTTGAGGGAACAAATTGCAGCCCTCACAAAACTATTGTCCATCGGAGTGGTCAAGATGAAGACGGGCATATACCCTCACCGCACGACTGGAGGAGGAAGACGATATGTGGAGGATGAAGACGGAAACTTTTATGGAGCGCAGAGTGCATAGGCATCAACCCCTTGTACAAGCTCAGCCAATCGGTGGGAATCCGTTTCAAACTCGATACACCGGAATTTCAAGGTTGCTTTCAACCTAAAGAGTTCCTTGTGAGAAAAAGTAGAAAAATCAACAAAAAGAATGTGCCTAGAGAGGCAGGAAATTAGGAGTCAATCGGTTATGGAGAAGGAAGATAGATTTATTGAGGAAGATTGCTTGGTAAATTGGGCCTCTCCACCAATCTATGACACCTATCCCAAGAAGAGGTGAGTTCTATACGTCAAGTTGATTTCTTGGAGTAGATGCTATTTTGTCAAAACTTTCAATCAAATTTGTGATAAGATCTATGGAGCGGAAACAACTTTTTGTCAAAGATTGAAAGGGTCTTTGTGAGTTCTTTGGGAATTGTATGGCTTGTGGGAAGAGCAAAGCACGAGAGAAGCATAACAAGTCTACATGTAAAAGAGGTGTGTGGGGATTTCACAACAACCATCAAGATACTCCACTAAAGAAGATCACTATGATTATTATGGGCGGCCTGCTGTAAAGTTGAGAAGAGACGATTGGAATGAGTTGACCGGACATCCAAAAGACCGTGGAAGAGACCGACCAATTCGAGGACTAATTCTCTCCAACCTGGGAGGATGATGTAGATTAGGATGACCTATCTTATCTTTTAGTCTTTTATTTAAATTAGGTTTCTTTATTAGTCTTTTAATTGTTTTAGTTTACTTTTCCTTCTAGTACGTGGTTTTAGATTACTTTTCCTTCTAGGATGTGTAATCCTAGTTTATCTTAGATTACTTTTCCTTCTAGGATATGTAATCCTAGTTTATGTTAACCTCTTTTATGTTTTAGCCTCTAAGCCTATAAATACAGGCTTAGACCCTTTGGAAAAACAGTTTATTATTATTATTGAGTTTGTTTAATAAGAATACTCAGAGTTGAGTTTCTTGGTTATTTTCCTTCAAGCTTTAGATAGCATCTTTTGCTTAGAGAAGATTTATTTGATTTTGTGATAGTCTCACAATCTTAGGAATATTTATCCCTTCTGTTTACTGTTTTCTTGATTATTTATGTTCTAACCCTGCATCATATAGGGTTCAGCAGATGGAAGCTAGACCTTCCTGCCTGCTAAGTTCCAAATAAATTTCAATTTGTCCTCTTAGTACAGTTAAGAGCTGGTTTATACAACAAAACACGAGATTATGCACCAATATAAAATTAGAAGGAACACCAAAGATTACAAATTTCATAGGGTTTGGCACCCTAAGAAACTGTACTATTTAGATGAGGTTTGGGTACCATATGAGTAAAGCTGCAGATAATGCCTCCACACAAGATAGTTGACATGGTCTACCATAATTTACTGGATTTGCTGCTACCAGCCACGGCACTGCAGTATCAAGTGATTTGTCAATGTTAAAGACAGGCTAAGACAAACACAGCAATTCCATGAACAATCATAACAATGCCAGTAAATAATATATCCAGGAACAGAGACACCAGCGACATTCCATGAGTGCAGTAAATTCCTGAACATATCATCTCTATAAGAAAATGAACCAGAAGTGAAAAATTAAACAATGCAGTATAAGAAATTATATGTATAAGTTGATGCAGTACAAATAAAAGTATTTAAAAGAAGAAGAAGAAGAAGAGAAAAAATTGTCTACAGGAGGCATTTTCTCCTCCACTAATGGAAAATTGACACATTTGGATATGAAAATTGGAAGTTGAAAGAGGCATAATCACCAGACTTACCCACTTATATCTTTTAGGTGAGGTCTAAACATATAAATGATTGAAAGCAAAAGTTGCATTCCTTTGGATACAAAATAATAAACTCTTAGATCTCAAATCTCAAAACTACAAGATATAAGGGCCCTGTTCTGAGGTTCTTTCTATGTTGAGCATTTCCTCTAAGCAGGACACCAACAACTTATGCTCACTTCAACCAGTAAATCAAATTTAAGCCAGTCAATCAATGTACTATCCATAAATCGACAAAACAATAGATTAAATCAGGGAGCCATCAGGTGCAGGAAATAACCATGATTTACGTACAAATGAAAAATATGCTTTATGTACTTGAAAATAATAAAAAATAAAAAAACAAGTTTTACTGCCTTAAATAGAAAAGTATCTGCTTTAAAGCAAATTTAACTTTCAGGTAATGAGGAAAAAGGAAAGGACAAAAACCATTCGATAACAGATTCTGCAAGTGAATCCATTTTATTGTTTCTGAATGAACCACCAGCCATCAAAGGTCTATCCTATGTCCTAAGATATATTGGTTTCTCATTGAGTAAATCAATTGGATCACTACAGAATAAGCAGGATCAATGAATATGCAATCACAGACTTGCAGGAAAGGAGCTACTAATCAAATTTCATGAACAGTGGTGTCTAGATCTTTCCAAGTGTTCACACACTTGGAGTCGTCCAATATAAGAAATGTTTAATAGATCCATAATCATACGCCATAAGGACAATACACAAAGATGCTATATATGTGGAAGAAACCCATAGATATGTGCAAGATACACATATATATTAACGAAAATGCATGTAAAGGGATGCAAATGTGGCTCTATGTTAAATAGGATATTCCCAATGAGTATTCTGTTTAAAGAATCAAGTACATACAGAGACGAGGAGCAGCACAACGCAGCTTCACGAAAGGTACATCATCCAAGCGTGCCCATGAGCAATCAACAACAGCTAATCCTTTCCTCTTCATTAAGCTATAATCTTCTTTTGAGACACATTTTGTACCAACTGGACTGCCAGAACAGATATAAACACATAATAAAAGTAATTAAAGTAATTTTCAAATGCTTTTTATATGCATGTGCAATATATTAACTTGTAAATTGATAAGATTTCAACCTAAGAACTACCCTACCCCATCCAACCCCTTTACCACCTGAGCCATAACAAATGCAGTAACATCCAATTTCATTTGAGAAGCATCATCAGATTATTGAAGAGAATAATATGTTCTACTACAGACTTGCATTTATATGATTATAAGGGTCTCTCCCTTATGCTTGGCAGTTGGCACAAAACCAGAGATTTGGGTGGATAATAGCCCAAACAGCTTGCCCACCTCCCCTGGCCCCAAAAATCAATCCAGAGAGAAGATTCTGGTAATTGGTTTCCTTCTTTTGAGCTGAAATGTTTGAGCAGGTATGTACATTAATTGAGATCCACTAAAGCGATAAGGGTTGCATAGGGGAAGCAATGACTGGATAAGATCCCCATCAACCAAAAGACAGGTTATGTCAATCCTACTAGAGAAATAGAAGCTATTACCCCCTTTTTTTTGCTTCTTTTTTTTTTTGGCTAGAAACTATTCATGGTTGTCTCATTATATGTACAGACAACCAGCTGATGTTTAAACATGTTACAGATCTTCATATTGACATACAAAGATAAAATGTGAAATCACTCGACAAAAATAAGTAAACACCACAGAAAAATAAAAATAAAGAAAATTAATATGCATTAACTACCTTAAAACAATGCCCCCAAAACCATTATTCACGCGCAACTCCTGCATGAGATTATTTAAATGTCAAGATTATGGACATGTCAACTGTTTTCTTTTCATGACTGAACTGAATGATAATAAAATACTAGATTAAGCAAATAGTGGCTGAAGCAAATGAATCTATTTTCAAACGAAACATTTTGGTTTTCAAATCTCAAATAAGCATGAACCTATTGATCCAGCTTTAATTTTAGAATAGAGAAATGTTACACTTCCCACATTTTTTCCCCAAAAGTTGGTTCCCAAGTGATCTATGGCACATTTCCCAAAATAATAAATCTTATCCGTGATAACACATCATTTGGGAACGAACTTTTGAGGAAAAAATTTGGTAAGTGTAGCGCTTCTCTTCTAAATATATTGCTCTTGGTTATATTAACCAACACTGCTTCTCAATAAATCCATTTTAAGATTCAAAACTACCATCTAATGTTTTAACTACTTAGATATTTTTGACATATATCAACTACCAATACAAAGTTGCAGCCAACTGCAGATAGCAGTCACCAAAAATATATTGATAGGCTGTTACGGCAAGGTGATCTCCGCATATTTCATGTCTTCTTGTTGTGAAGAAACTCATGGGGTCAAGTTAGAGAGCCTTTTTTTTGGCTCATTTGAATCAGAAAAGGCCGAGAACATTAGTTCTATGCACAATTATTTTTCTTTTTTCATTTTGTTTTTCTCAAGGTCACCACACGGCTTGCATATGAGAAAACCCAAATCTTCAAACCACAAAAGAAAAGCCCTTCAAAATCCATCTCTCCAAAGACTGCAACTTTATCTGATTTCAATTTTCAACATCAGAAGATACAAAAGTTTATGTCATGATTAAAACAAAATTTTCTAAGAGCAGTTTTTAGGAATTTTTCAAATTCATGTGAAAATCTTATTCTTAGTGCATCAGATTCCTAGCAAAGGATGGAGGCCACAGGAAATCTACAACCCTGAAAGAGAGATCTTCCGTCTTTCTGGGAAAAGTGGCGGCAACTCCTATTCAATCGCAACTCTCAAGATGAAAAAAAATAAAAAATAAAAAGCCCAAGGTCTTCACTGGCAAGAGAGGTTAGCCCTGAAGCTTCAGGGATTCCACGGTCCATTGTTCTTCTACCTTTATTTGTTTTTCTTAGTTGCCTTTATTGTTTTTGTTTGGCCACTTTTCCAAAGGTATGTCCCTTACTCTATTTGACAATTCCACATCTCATTCTAAAAGAATCTCATCACTAAATTACACGGCAGTTGACATTAGAAATATGCAAATGTGCATGAACAAAACATGATTAGAAAAAAAAAAATTAGAAACAGATACTTTCTTTTAACAGGCCGAATCTTGAAAGCTTCCTTCCAGTGCACCTTTTTGCATCACATTGCCCGAAATCCTGAATCAACAACACACCACCTTCATATCATAAAACCAGCATTGATCTTTAGACATATAAATTTCAAATAAATATTTTTCTTAGTAATGCGTTAAATGCCAAACACAAAAGGTTGCTCAATGTACAATGACAAGCATGCAGCATGCATAACCAATCAAAAAGGCAAAAGATAATAGGTTGCTGAAAGAGAAAATATGCATACCCACATAGCAAGTTGGATTTTCGGACCTGCTGGCTCCTCTTCAGCTGCTGCACCTGTAAGAAAGTTGTTCAGCCACCAAAAAATTTCAAAACCCATTGACACAGAGGCAATATATCAAACACCTTTCGTACCCAATACTTAAAAACTAAAAACAATAAAAAGAAATAAGAGACAGGAAAAAAAGAAGCAAGTTATCAGGTTGGGACCTTGATCAGAAGGCAGAGACTCGTCTTCCCTGGAAAATTATGTGAAAAAAGTGAGATTAGGAAACTCAAGCCCCCCCAAAAAAAAGACTATGGAAGAAGATGGGACTGAAATGGAACAACCGCGGAAGTTGATGGCTTTGGCTGGACTGCCCCCGATGGGAGTGGTGGTTCTTGAACCGCCTGGTCTTGCTGTTGTGGCCCATATTCCGTGAAGTTGAGGTGCACTGGGAAGAAGTGGGCAAACGACGAGCTCCCAGAACGATGGCGGTGTTGTGTAGTTGGCTTGCTATGGCTTTGTTTTTAATTTTTATAGGTTACCCCTTGCTCGGTGGAACCCAAAATATATAAAAAGAGAAATAGAAAACACGGTATAAACCAAAACCAAACTTCCCCAAACTTTTCGTGATTGCGTTTAAGGTGCGTAAAAATATTTTTTAATTTTTGAAAAGATTTGTTTGAATAAAAAAGTATTTGTTAAGGAAAAAAATTAAAAACATTTTTAAAGATCTAAAAAGCTTAAAAGCATGTTTGAAATTACATTTAAAAAATATAGTTTTGAAGTTAAAAAGAACTTTTCATTTTTAAGCTTTTGTTAAAAGTATTTTTTTTAGTCTTTTTAGGTTTTTTAGACCTTTAAAATGTTTTTAATTTTTTTGCCAAACGACTACTTTTTTCTTCAAACGGAATTTTTGAGTGTTCAAAGTATTCTTAGGTACCTCAAACACAATTCCAAACATGTCTTAAAAATAATTAAAACGTACTTTTGGAAAAACTTTAAAATGAAGTTTTGCCCAAAAAAAAAAGAAAGTTTTTTTGACTTAAAAACTCTATTTTTCAAATGCAATCTCAAACCGGCTTTAAATTTGTAAAAACCGTTTTTTGTGATCTCTCTGAGGTTTTGTTTTTTGTTTTTTTTTTACTTGTTACTTTTTTGTAAATATGAAATGGGTCATTCTGAATGTTTTTCGCCTGCCTACCTCCACCCTCCTTGCTCCAGTGTCCCTTTGGTTTGGTTTTCTTGTAGTTTTTTTGTTAGTCTTTTATTTTATGTTGTTATGTGTAAATAGTCTCCCTATTTTTGTGATGTATTATGTATTTATTATCTTTGGTAGAGACTCAGTCTTTGGCTTTGTTTGGGTATGCTTTGATATTTGTTATGTGTTGCTCTGCGTTGCTATTGTTGTTAAGAGAGGTCTTTTCTTTGTAGTTGGGGTTATTATAGATTCTTTAACAGTAAACTTATCCATGTTGTCATTACATGTCTCTCGTCTGTTACTACCTTTAGTGAAGCCCAAACTGCATTTCAAGCTATTCAAGATTGTACTTTTTTTTTTTTTTGGTTATTTGCCTTATTTGTAGTGCACTGTATTGTGCATATTATGTAGTTTGATAGGCCGCTTTCAACCTTTGGAATCGGAAGCATTTTCAACTGGTTTCTCATTTTTTATTTCATTCGGATCAAGAATGAGAATGCCCCACCTTATGTACCTTTTCCTTGTTTAATTAATAATAATAATTATAATAATAAATAAAGTGATGTTCAATAGAGCAACATCAGCATTTTTACCACGTAAAATTATCTTATTTAATTTTATTAAAAACTATAATTGAAATCTAAAAAGAAATATAAAAAAAAACTAAAGAGAGCACCCACATCATTGTGATGGCTCCTTGAGGTTGGCTTGCAAACCACGCCAGCCAGCCATGAAAAATTGGATACTTCATACGATCGTCATTACATATGGTATCATATTATCGGTCTCACCTCACGTGTAAAATTGGATACTTGGTATGGTAGACTTCCTCTTAAAAATTGGATGGAATAACGTATATTGAGAGGTTTGGATGAAGGCATGGAATTTCCACGCCTTTTACATGGATGACAAGTGTTCAAGAAGCTCAAAGAAGCACGCAAATAGTCCCTTGCTCATGCACCCAGAGAGGTAAAAACAAAATTTCACCATAAATTTGGTGTATCAACAACCAAACCACCAATTAAAACAAGAGTAACATGCCCAACTGGAAGTCTGGAGGTAAGCGGGCTTTTACTATCAAATAAGTTAAACACACTGCATTTTATTATGGCATGGCATTTTCATTTCTCATGTCAACTTCCTCATAAGGAGAAACAACCGCTGTTCAAGCTCAAATCCAGCACAATGGGAAGGATCCCCTTTCAGCATCATCTGAAGTCCACCAAATGAAACATATATCTCCCTGAAACCAAAAACAAAATCCGAAAAAAGATAAAACTGAATTAGTTGATGATCACCATCTATTACTTGATGCATTGTGAAGGGGCAAATATCCTCTGCAAATATATCATCGAGAGAATACATGGATCTGAACCATTCCTCTTGTTTGAGTCCAGATCACAAGCAGTCCATGACAATTGCAGGGGATATGACTACTATTGATGGGACACTTGCATACTTCAACTAGAAAATTGAGCAAATCAACCACTATAGTGATTAAACAATTCTTTGTTCTCTAATCATGGGGGAAAAAAAGAAGAAATGGAGACACTTAAAATCAGTGTTAGAGAAGTGTGTGTACATACACTTCAATCACAGGTCCCGAACCTCCATCTGAAGTTTTAGCCCGAGTTTCATCTGAAATCTTATATAGTTTCCCATGCATGATGTATTCAAACTTGTCAGCAAGTGACTGCTGCCCACCCTGAAAAACGAGTAAAATTCAGAAAGGCAATACTAGGGTTTGTAATAATATAAAGATCATTGAACACCCAGAACAGCAACAGTCCAAAAAGAAAGTCAGAAAAGCATGCAATACACACCATCCCAAGATGTGAAAGATTAAATGAAAATGGATAATAGCAATGATGTTAATCAAATGTCACGAAAACATGCAAATACCATAATATTGTCTGATTTTATCCACTACCATGATACCATTATCATTATTACAGTTGCCAATCATGCAAATATTGGCCATTCAACAAAAAGTCAAAATCAAGGCCTGATAAATATTAAATATTTTTCAAAGTTGAAGAAACCAGCTACAGTTATGGAGTTCACAGAACTAGAAGCAGATATTTCTGACATGGAACAATAGATACTAAATTAGTAAGTTGTCCTCTGGAATCGCATTATGTTAGTAGGATAACGGAAACTGTTGTTATGGTCCTTCAAAATTTCTGAAAAGTTGGATTAAAGAGCAAAACAAATGGCTTTGTAGGCAATATTTATCACAAACTGGCACATTCTAAAGTCATATGTAAGAATTGTCCTACTTTCACTCTCTCAAAAGAACCAATTAGATCAGCCTTGTCCCAAATCACATTAAAGGCATGCTCAATTCCCCCCTCTTCTCAGAGCCAGACCTGACACAATGAAAATCCACCAAAACTAGCCAAGGTAAAGTTAACCTATCAACAAAGTTAGATAATTCATTCCAAAAGCCCGCTTTTGCGTTGCCCAACTCTTCTTGTATTCGCCATCAGGTGAAGGAAGGTTTTGATCCTTTGCCCTCAATCAGGTCGACAATTAGATCAGCCTTGTCCCAAATATCATTAAAGGCATGCTCAGTGATGTGATGTTCAAAAATTAGAGATCAATTTCCATGAAGTAAACAGAAAGATTTTATAAGGGGATAAGAGAAATGGTAAAAGCTAAAAAATGGCCCACAGAGTTGAAGAGACCACCTTCTTGCTGGTAAGGCCTGACAATGCTGACGGAGCAGAAAAAGCTCTGAAAGCTTTTTAAGGATAAACACGCTGTCTACTGTATTCAGACCCAAAAAACTAAATTAAGACATCTAAGTCATTCTATGTCATCTACTCACCATGTCTTACCAATCACTTCCTATTCATTAAGCTACTTCTGGAATTAAATGAAGTTTCAAAGTTTATTTTGTGTCTTTTAGAAGTAATAGAATTTCCACAAAATCAAAAGGTGCACCCTAGTACACCAGAAAACATATACAAGAGAAATACCTAACTAGAAAATATATATATATATATTTTTTTAAAAAAGGTCATGAAAACAAAAAATATAGAGACAATCAAAAGCAGCCATCCAATGGGAAAGGAGGTTAAAGAAGAAGGCTGTAACATCCCAACCTTAAACTAACCCAATTAAATAGATCAAATGTGGTTATATAACTAAAATAACTTAATTGATATCATTTATAATGTTAGCATTAAAAATAAAATTTCAAGCCTTTTTTTCATAATAAGGTTATTTGGGGCTTCGCCACGACTAAATTCTTAGGACACCGTGCAAAACACTCCCTCCATATGGGGGGTCTAGTAAAGTTTGGGTTTTCGCCCGTGGTCCCAAGTAATTGTTTGCACTTAAAAATGGTTGAACTTTAGACCTAATGTTTCATGAGACACTAGGGTTAAGTAACTTAGCACTCGAGCAAACCTCTTGGGATTAATTTTTCAAGCATTATTACGTGCATATTTGGTCACATATTGCATAGTTTTCACAATAATTTTATGATATACATTTTTTACACAATTAGGCAACATTCTAGCATGGTTATTTTTGTAAAACAAAGTTGAAAAATATTTTTAGCTCAATAGGCCAAATATCATTAAACATGATAATTAATTTTACCAAGTTCTGTTCATATTAGAAATTATTTTAAAACTTTATGAATTCAGTTTAACTTGCAAATGTGCACAAAAAATCCAATTTTACACACTTTACTAGCCTCAAAATGAATTTTCAGCATGGCACTATTGACAGGTAAATATTTTAAATAGATAGCCCTAAGCACCTCCTTAAAGGTATTTTTGTCCAGGCCTTTCAAAAATTAGTTTTTAATTATTTTTGGTCTCTTAAACCTAGTCCTCTGGGGACAAGAAAAGAACCCTAAACCTATAAAAGACCCCTTATAGCTTTGTGCCTCCATAGCCTCCCTCATCCTCAAATTTTTCACAACTTTCTCGAGAGAGCACACAACATTTAGCCCCTCATACCATTCGACTACCCCCTAGACCTTCTTTTGGATAAGTATAAACCAATCTTATTAAAAGCGTAAGGCGCCCTTAAGACTACCCCTAGACTTGAGAAAACTCAACTTCTCTTCAATTTTCTCTCAAGTCCAGGATTAGCCTATCAACAATTTCAGGGCTACATAGGTCATTACAGTATATCCAGATTCAACAAAGATTATTTGAAGGATAATCCAGAGAATGGAAGCAAACGTTGACACCTATACAGTAAATAATTCATATGATGTGCCTTCCTCATTTGTTTTTATATTGGCAAAAACAGGCCTGCCTGAGCTTTGTTTTGGCCCGAGGAAGAAGAGAAAGTAGGTGCAGCTGTGCAGGTATTTACAAAAACTATGAACAAAATGTAGATCGAAATGAATTCCTCCACCGCATTATGCCATTCAATCACTTAGAGAACTCATAGCAAGAACTTTTCCTGGATGATCTTTTTACTGGAAACTGAAAGAGAAAAAGGCTACTAAATAGGAACGATTTTGTGGTTCATACTTTAGTCACCATTGGCAGCCGAAAGAAAAGGGCCTTATATATGAAAAAATAATAAGATTACCTCCAAACTTAGACTGGTAGACAATGCCATCAAGAATCTCTCATCTTTAACAATAGGATAAATATCTGTATTCACATCTAGTTGCATAAACATGCCACACTTCTCACTTCGTGCTTCAATTCGAGTAACTACAGAAACATTCAAAATTACAAACTTAAAACGGACGTAAGAAAATCAATTTTTTTTCTTCTTTTGGATAAAGAGTAGCGATCAAGTATGATTAAGAAAAGTCAACAGATAATGATGAGTCTATCTAGCTTTAACAATGAGGAGTGTGTAAATATTCATGTAGATTTGTATGAAAACAGTGAGGATAGTAACATATAGGTTTGAAAAGTAACCATACCACAGAATAATAAAACATATACCACATCCTATTTTTATAAGGCTGAGCTGTCACAACTCAAAACTCTTGATAGCACAAGTCCTTTAGGAATTGTCTTTGCAAAATGCAAACTCCACTGGTGAACCTTAGCTTGGCAGCCCTTTCTAACAGAGAGACATTATCCACACACTGCCGAAAGAACCTTCTTATTAAATGAACATTTTCCATATTCAGTGACATTACACCTTTTTACAGTTATGACTTAAGAGGATTCTGGTCCTTCTTCAGCATACACTCTTCCCTCTCAGTAACCACTTTGACTCATGCAGCTAATTTCATTCACAGCAACACACTACCCCGGCGTCTTCCACCTTTTTACAGAAACTACTGATTTATTCATGGCGACAACCACTAGAGTACTATTCAATAATTTAAGGTCATAGCTCATTTACCTTGCAAAGACCTGGGACATATGATCATTGCTCAAAGCCTCTCTAGCTATATAATTTTATGGACACTAATTTTCTTTTTCTTGATAATTTGACCCATGCCCCTTGCAGGATTAGAACCTGCCACCCCTGATTTAGGGGGTCTTGGGGGTTGGAAGAAAAGCCAATTTGATAACAAAAAAACTGTTACTTCCCTAAATTTGGTGGGTATTGCAATTTTTTTCAGTGCCATTAATACAAAAGATATTGCAGTCATATTTAAGCTCACAGCAAAAGCAAGAAAGAAAGATAACCGTGAACTAACTGCATATTCTAGTGAACAAGCACCAATATTCCATAAGCATACCTTTATCAAACTTTTTACCATCTGGATTCACACGCTCCACCCTAAAAATATCATCAAAAAGGAGCTCAGCCATCCTTACTAAAAACTTGTTTGTCAACAGCAAATGCACACCTGCATAAACAACAAATTTTTTTAAAAAAATGACCACAAGAGTTATACATTAACTCACAAAATGAAATTTAGGTATCTTTAGCATGATTGAAAGCGCTTTTATAATATTTTATTAATATTGATAAACCATTATTACATTAAACCAACAAAGGTTATTGTTTCGTGGTTGTGCCCTCAAAGCAAAGCGGCCCGGTTTTTAGTGCAATCAAAAATTCCACTCTTTTTTTTTTTTGATAAGTAATATTTTATATATCAAAAAAAGCACAATGCGCCTCTAAGTACACATGGAGTATACATAGGAAAACCCACAAAAGCCCACAAAACACCCCAAAAAAGACCCTAAAACCCAAAAGAAGCCTAAAGAAACCCTGAGCCAAAAATCCAAAACAACCTTAAACTCACAAGGCAAGCCTAAACCACCCTTCCTTTGACCCTACTAGAGCCACAACCTCTAGCCTTAATTGATACTATATTATATTTGCAAGTCTTATCAATTTCTTGTTTCCTTTGAAAGTTGGGGCTTCAATGGTGGAGCAAGCTCGAGTCAGTGATGGTGTTAGTGCTGCTTGGCTGCTTCGGTCAAGGTATATTAGGGTAAACTGAACAGGAATACTTATCCTTGCAACCAAACAAGAAGTTATCCTGCTTTGAATAAGAATAGGTCTAGTCACCAACCTGGACATGCAACCCTTGCAGCCGTTTAGCTTTCTTCTTCTTCTTATAACTCACTCACGGCTCACCGCAAGGCCACCCCTGCACACGTTGACGCCACACACGGTGTACGAACCACCCAAGCAACTCATGTTACGGCATATATATTAAGCCTTATTTGTTATCTCTAGTTATGGCATGTTTTTGTATTATAGCTATATTTTGTAATTAATATGTAGATTATAGTTGCCTTATTTGGTCTATTAGTTTGCTGTAAATTGCGAAGAGACAGTCATGTAATTAGCTGTACAAAGTCTATATAATATGAGAAACCCTCACGGGGAGAGGCATTCAGTTCAATTGACATGGTATCAGAGCCTAAATCATCTAAATTAGGGTTGTGATTCGAGTTTTTTGAGTTGGGTCCTTTTGGCTGTCGGTAACTTCAGGGGAAGTTGTCGATAATTTTGGTGAGGGTTCTAAACTGCTATTCGGCAGTTTCTGTTGAGTGTAGGGTAGCAGCAGTTCTGTTAAGGGTAAGGGATTCATTCTTACCGGAAGTTCTTCTTAGTGGCTGCCGGCAGACTCTGTGGAGGTTGTCGGTAGGTCCTGTGGCTTGTTTTTCTTGCCAAAGCAGTCTTGCAGTGGCTGTCGGTGATTTCTGGAGGCTTTGGGGCTGTCGGCTTGGAGGCTTTGGGGCTGTCGGCGACTTCTGGAGGATTTGGGGCTGTCGGCGTGGAGGATTTGGGGCTGTCGTGGATTTGATTGTCGGCAATTTCTGGGGGACTTGGGGCTGTCGACGTGAAGGATTTCGTGCAATTGGTGAATCTGAAGGCCGCGTGGTGTGTAGTGTGGCTGTGCGACTGGTTCTGGTGTAGCTGCTGGGATTGGGCTTGCTGTGTGGACTTGCTATTCGGGTGGGCTGCTGCGTGGGCTTGCTTGGCTTGGGCTTGGTTATTTTTTGGCTGCTGTTTGAGTGTTTGGGTTGCAGTTTGAGCTTGGGCTTGGTTGCTGTGTGTAGGGCTGGGCACGGATCGGTTCAGGTGGGTTTCAGCCCGTTCGGCCACCCGACCCGTGCCCCTCGGGTTTGGAGAATTCCAACCCGTGGTGAACAGTAATTTCAGCATATCCGTCGGGTATCGGGTAGAACGGGTCGGGGATTTCTTTTCATAGCCATATACTTTCTTTTCTTTTGTTTTTTTCTCAGCAAACAAACAGATTTTTTCCCAGCAAACAAACACCACAATCTGTGCGTGTCTCAGATTTTTTTCTCAGCAAACAAACACCATAATCTCGGAGAAAAAGTTGAGACAAAAAGGAAGAAAAAAAAGCGAAAGGGAAGGAAAAATCGAGAATCGTGAGTGGAGTTCTTGCACTGGACCAAAAGCTAAGAATCCCCATTGTTTGCTCGACTCCAGTTCTCATTTGAACCACGATCATGCGTATCTACGTGTGCGAGAAAGAGTCGGCGAAAATAAATGGCGACTTCACGAGAGAAGCGAGAGTGAGATTATGAGAGACAGACAAAGGCGAGCAGAGAGAGGCGATTGAGGCGAGAGGGAGAAGGGAGGCGAGAGAGTGAGAATGAGAGGGAGGGAGGGCGTGAAAAAAATGAGAGGATGAGAAGAAATCTAGGGTTTTAATTTATTTAAGCTTGTGGGCGGGTTGGGTTGTTCGTGCACAGAAAAATTTAACCCGATGCAGGCCGACCCAATCGGGTTTGATATTTGCAACCCGAACCGAAAAAAGGCCTAAAATCCACGGATCGGGGCGGATCGGCTCGGGTTAGTCGGATCGGCGGGTTACCACCCTTAGAGCCTGTGTGAAATTTCTTGGTAGCTATTTGGTCTTTGTTTGACTTGTGTGGACTTGGGCTTCATCCCATAGATCAGTGAGCTGTTACACCTTATCGAGGTTATATAATTTGTTGATTTTTATTTTTCTTGATTTCATCATGTCTTCTATGAGTCTTTTGGGGTCCGCTTTCTTTGGAAAAAATTATGCTTTGCTTGGGAATTTCAATTTAAATTGTTTGTTATGGGAAAAGAGTTGTGGGGTCATATTGACGGTAGTGATCCAGCTCCTACGAAGACTAAGGATTTGGCTAAGTGGAATGTCAAGGATGCATGTGTGATGTCTTGGATTTTAGGGTCTGATCCTCTTATTGTGCTCAATTTGAGGCCCTATAAATCTGCGAAGACTATGTGAGAGTATTTGTTGAAGGTTTATCACCAAGATAATACTGCACGTCGTTTTCAGTTGGAATATGAGATTGCAAACTACACTCAAGGCAATCTCTCCATTCAGGAGTATTTTTCTGGTTTTCAGAATTTGTGGGGAGAATTTTCTGATATGGTTTATGTGAAGGTGCCTGCTGCATCTCTCTCTGATGTTCAGGCTGTTCATGAGCAGAGCAAGAGAGATCAATTCCTGATGAAATTACGCCATGAATTTGAGATTACTCGCTCGAATTTAATGAATCGGGATCCTTCTCCATCTTTGGATGTTTGTTTTGGAGAATTACTTCGTGAGGAACAGCGTCTTCTCACACAAGCTACGTTCCAGCAAGATTCCAATCCGAATCCAGTAGCCTATGCAGCCTACGGGAAAGGGAAAGGTAAGGATATGCGCAAAGTCCAGTGTTTTAGCTGCAAGGAGTATGGGCATATTGCCGCTAACTGTGCCAAGAAATCTTGTAACTACTGTAAGAAACATGGCCACTTTATCAAAGAATGTCCGATTCGGCCTCAGAATCGTCAAGCTACCGCCTATCTGCTGTTGAACACATCTTCGCTCGGTGATGTCCTCACCTTCATCTTCAGAGGCGGATCATCATTCTTACTCCCCAAATGGTTCAACAGATGATTATGTCGCCTTTTCGCCTTTAGGGCTCCAAGGTAAAGGTACTACTTCATATAAGTCTTGGCTTATTGATTCTGCTGCATCCAATCATATGACCAGAACATCTGATACTCTTTGCAATGTTCGTCCATATCATGGTTCATCCCATATTCAAGTAGCTAATGGGAGTCATTTAGCTATTAATGAAGTTGGAGATATCAATCCTTCATTCAAAGATGTTTATGTATCTCTTGGACTTTTTAATAGTCTTCTTTCAGTTGGTCAGTTAGTTGAAAATAACTGTGATGTACATTTCTCTCGTGATGGTTGTCTTGTGCAGGATCAGGTGTCGGGGAAGATACTCGCGAAGGGGCCTAAAGTTGGCAGACTATTTCCGTTGCACTTTTCAATTCCTAGTTGTTTATCTTTTGCTTGTGAGACAGTTAATACTCATAATGAAGTCTGGCACAAACGTTTGGGTCATCCAAACTCGTTGTTCTCGCCTCATATGTTAAATTCTGGTTTGTTAGGCAATAAAGAACACGTTTCTAAAAATTTGTCATTTGACTGTTCTGTATGCAAACTTGGTAAGAGTAAGACTCTTTCGTTCTCTTCTCATGGGAGTCGTGCCGAAAAATGCTTTGATATTGTGCATAGTGATGTATGGGGCATTTCTCCTGTTATTTCTCATGCTCGATATAAATATTTTGTGACATTCATCGATGATTTTAGTCGGTATACTTGGGTCTATTTTCTTCGGTCCAAATATAAGGTCTTGTCTGTTTTTCAGACCTTTGTAGCATATGTTGAGACCCAATTTTCTGTGGTATTAAGATTTTGAGGTCTGATTACGGTGGGGAATACATGTCCCACGAGTTTCATGATTTCTTACATCACAAAGGAATTGTCTCTCAACGCTTCTTGTCCTTATACCCTCAAAGAAAATGGGGTGGTCGAACGAAAGAATCGACATCTCTTGCGCACCTTATTGCTTGAGTCCTCTGTTCCTTCTAAATTCGGGTTGAGGCATTATCTCTGCAGTTTACTTAATTAATAGACGCCATCTCGTGTCTTGAATTTTGATTCTCCTTATTATCGCTTTGTATCATCGCATCCTAGCTATCTTAATTTGCATACTTTTGGATGTGTTTGTTTTGTTCATTTACCTCCTCATGAACGTCATAAACTATCTCGCTCAATCGTTAAATGTGCCTTTATGGGCTATAGTATTTCTCACAAAGGTTATGTTTGCTATGATCCTTGTTCTAACAAATGTCGATATCTCGTAATGTTGTTTTCTTTGAGAATCAATCTTTCTTCTCTACATGTTGAGTCATTGCACGAGATTAGTATTTTACCTTGTTTTGATGAATTGTCTCTCCGCTCGAACGGTTCAAACCTCGAATGGTGTATACTCGACGCCAACCAACTTTGCCCTTCCAGACCGACCTTCATCCGAGACTGTTCACCACTTCTCTGAGATTGACCCACCTTCCGAGACAATTCCTCGATTTGGTCCTCGACGATCCGCCTGAAGTTTCACGTCCTCCTGATCGGTATGGTTTTTCCCACACTTCTTTAAATACTACTTTGTCTTCTACTTCCATCCCTACATGCTTTTCCGAGGCTGTTAAGTATGAATGTTGGCAAAAAGCGATGGATGAGGAACTTCGAGCTCTTCAGGACAATCATACATGGGACGTGGTTCCTTGCCCCTCTAATGTTAAAGCCATCGGTTGTAAATGGGTTTACTCAGTTAAGCTCCGCTCTGATGGGACTCTGGATCGGTATAAGGCACGATTGGTTGCTCTTAGGAACATGCAAGAATATGGGGTGGACTATGAGGAGACATTTGCTCCGATAGCGAAGATGACCACAGTGCGTACGGTTATTTCTGTTGTTGCCTCCCAAGGCTGGCCACTTCACCAGATGGACGTTAAAAATGCTTTTCTTCATGGTGATCTCAAAGAGGATATTTACATGACTCCTCCGGTTTGTTTTCTTCTCCATCTTCAGTGTGTAAGTTAAAGCGGTATCTTTATGGCTTAAAACAAGCTCCTCGGGCATGGTTCAAAAATTCAGGTCAACTCGCTTCGCTTCTCCTTTGTCCAAAGCCAATATGACTCCTCTTTGTTCCTTTGCAAGACTCTCAGCTGGTCTCGTTCTTTTACTTGTGTATGTGGATGATATTGTTATTGGCACCGACTCAGTTTGATTGAACATCTCAAGCGAGAATCTTCAGCTTCTTTTCATATGAAAGATCCGGGTCCTCTTACATATTTTTGGGGTTAGAGGTGCACACGATTCTTCGGTATATTCTTGAATCAACACAAATATACTCAGGATTTGATTAGCCTGGCTAGTCTTCAGGATTCTTCTTCGGTGGATACTCCTATGGTGATCAATGTGAAATTTCGAAGTGAAGAGGGTGATCTTCTTCGATCCTACTATGTTCCGGCTTGGTAGGTAGCCCGAACTACTTGACTATTACTCGCCCGATATTTCCTTCGCTGTCAAAGAGTTAGCGTTTATGCAAACTCCACGCCATCTTCATTTAGCTGCTGTCGCCGTATCATTCGATATCTTCGGGGTCATCGGCCGTGGGTTGTTCTTCCTAATGGCTCTTCTTCGCTTGTTGCTTATAGTGATGCGGATTGGGCCGGATGTCCCGACACTACGTCGTCACAAGTTGGTGCATGTTTCTTGGTGATTCTTTGATTTCTTGGAAGAGTAAGAAACAAGCTCGAGTTTCTAAATCTTCTATCAATCCGAATACCGGGCAATGTCCGCCGCTTGTTCGAGATTGTTTGGCTTCGGGCTTCGGTCGAGCTTGGTTTTTCTCAATCGATTCTACTCCTCTTCATGCCGATAATACTAGTGCCATTCAAATAGCTACTAATCACTGTTTACCATGAACGACTGAAACATATTGAGGTAGATCTGTCATTCTATTCGGAAGCCTTGGACAATCGTGTTATCTCTCTTCCTCATGTTTCCATTCATTTCAAGGCTATGACACGGCACAACGCCATCAATTTCTTAGGGCAAATTGATGCTTTTGATCGACCGATCAATTTGAGGGGGGATGTTATGGCATATATATTTAGCCTTATTTGTTCTCTCTAGTTATGGTATGTTTTTGTATTATAGTTATAGTATTTTGTAATTAATATGTAGATTATAGTTGCCTTATTTGGTCTATTAGTTTGCTGTAAATTGCGAAGAGACAGTCATGTAATTAGCTATACAAAGTCTATATAATATGAGAAACCCTCACGGGGAGAGGCATTCAGTTCAATTGACAACTCACACCCCACAACACATGGCCAATGCATAGCACAATACTGAAATCACATGGTCCACCAAGTGACGCACCACCAGGCTGCCCGATGCCTTGACTACCCATTCACACGATCACGTCCTTCCTGGCAACAGAAATCACCTCGTTCAAACACTGCTCACCGCAAAGCCACTTTGCACCCTGCTGCCAGAACCTATGTATGGCACTATCAATCAATTCTCATGTTCTAAGTCAAACAAGAGTGCCAACATTAGAGACACTCATTTCCTCAATTTATTAGTCTTGCCATTCATGTCAACATCAATATCTCTATCAACCCCAATCAACTTACTTATAAATAGATGACTTTGAATAACTAACATACCACAGTGCTGAATTTCTTAACATTGATAGAAACTTTTCCATCTAGTTTTATTTCTATACACAATCTCAGGAACTTCAATATACTTCATTTCACTCAACAAAATGACCATTAAGGTCCTCTTTCCCATTGCCATAACCATTCCCTCATCTATGTTATTTAACAGAAATTATATGCTAATATTGCTTCTTAAGCAGCTTGTCTAGAACCTATCAAGTCTTGCATGACCACTCAAATTGCTGAAGCACATTGGTTCAGTACCAACCCTGATGTAAGCAAATTTCTATTTGAGATATGTTTTTTAGTTGAGTGATTATCAACATCCTTAAGAATATGTTTTTCTGATATGTGTAGAGATACCATTCTTCTCACATAATAACAAATAGGAATATGATATGCAACCAAGAGAATAAGCCTCAATAACTACGCTATTCTTGTTACATAAAAATTAACAAAGTTAGCTAACATAAACCCAGATTTACAAATCCAAAACAACCGGAGATATCCAACAACATACCCATTCGGTTAACTCACTAAAACACAAATCTCATCAACAACAACATTTAACCCCAGTTGAGCACAAAACAGAACAACCCACAAAAATCCAATGATGCAAAAATCACTAAGCAAAACCTAGATGAGAGAACCCCCAAAAACCTAAAGAATCAAAATGAAAAATGACCTGTGGGTGGCGTCGGGTTCGGTGCTTTCCGACTCAAAGATCCTATGTGCTCGGTGAGCACTGCCAATGGTGGGCGGAGGCAGATGGTGTGGGCGAGGGCGGGAGAATTTGGGAAAGAGAGGAGGCGGGAGAATTTGGGAGAGGAGAAAAAAGTGAAAACCTAAAACTAGAGGTAGGTTTTCCGCATAGAAGCGGTAGTTCCAAAACTGCACTGTATTGCATTGTACCAAACGAATGAATATGATTAGGTAGTCTATTCCAGCATTACAACCAAACAAAGGAATATGAATAGCTAATCTATTCCCAGTGATAGTTAATCCTAGTGGTAGTTAATCATTTTTCAATGGATTAGACGATCTTTTTTCTTTGTTTGGTATAGTCCAATATGCTAGGAATAGAATCATATTGTAGTCAAATTTCCTAAAATACCATTATGATACAAATATAATTTATTTTTATTAAGTAATTTTTTTAAAAAAATTTTGAAACATAAATAACTATATTATAATTTTATTTATTTATTTATTTAAAATTCCGTCAATAAAACCTATTTTAATCACATAGCCCAGCATGTGATTCTCCTTAAGACCCCACTCGATACAAGGTACAAACTGTAAGACCCGAGAAAATAATTAAATTTATTATTAATACCCTCATAGTAATTTAAATTAATTAATAGAATAAATAGTATATATGATGATTTAGAACAATATAATAATAAAAATATCTAATGATATATTTATGTAATAGTTTTAATGATAGGGTGAATAACTAATAATAATGTTAGTGTGACAAATGATTAATAAAATAAAATAGGTTTATGTTTTTAGCATAATAATGTATAATAATAAGTTAGGGTATAGTAAATAATTAATGGTGATGGTAAGTTATAGTTAGAATAAGTAAAAGTAGCGTGGGGAATTATAAGGGGTAATAAAGATAGATTTAATTTGATGTGGGGTAATCATGCAATTTTAAATAGATGGAGGTTTTATTTAAAAAGAGAATCTCACCCTTGCCATGTGTCAGCTCGTGGATGGATGGGATAAGATAACCTTATCCCCTCCCTCCTCCCAAAAACGTTCAGCTGCCCCCTCCCCCTCTCTTTTCCCTTTTCTTTCTTTTCTTCTCCCTCATTTCACGCACGTCACTCTTTTCTCTCCCTTTCTCTCCTTTCTTCCTTTTCTTCTCACCGACACCCACACACAAGAGAAAGAGACAGAGACAGAAGAGAGAACGTGACAGACAGAGAGAGCTGCTGTCTGGAAGAAGAAGAAGAAGAAGAAGAAGGGTTTCTGGAATGCTACGTCCAGCCGGCATCAACGGCGCCGATCAACGATCATCCGTGGTCCGATCGAGCTGAAACTTTTCAGGGAGGTTCACAACACATTAATCTCCGTTGTGAACGGTGGAGATCAGATTTGGAGCAACCTACAGTCATTTTATAGCGCCTGAACAGTAGCTCCATTTTGGGGTGATTCCGGCCATTGGAGCTTGTGGGGTAAAAATCTCTAGTCTCCCTCTCTATCTTCATTATACCAATTAGGATTGAAGCTTGAAATCATGATGATTTGTGAGAATTTAATTAGGTCAAAATTAGGGTTCTTATATAGGATTTTTGGGGCTTTTGTTAATTTATGGAATTTCTAGTTCCTCTTTGTATTTTTGTATTGCCCATTGAGTATTAAGCACAAAGATTATCTTAGAGGTTAGATTTGTGATTAGGTTAGAAATTGGGTATTTTTAATATGGAGCTATATCCCTAGGATTAATATGGGGATATCATGTATAGTAGATTGTTATGCATAATTTAAGTTCTAGATTGTTAGAGTAATGGATTAAAACCCTAATTTTACTAATTGTTGAAATATGGGCATAAACTCTAGTTTTACCATTATGACTTTCAGTGTATAAACATTAGGTATTGTTATTTAAAGGGACTATTTACATTTAGAATGTTAATTAATCCTTAATGTTTTATGAGTTCCATGAATAATGGGCAATTATGGGGTTTAGGTTTTAAATGATAATAATTGATAGGAATTGTGGATTTATAATTGTAAATCATAGAATTGATTTAGTTACTTGATGAGTAGCAAGTAAACCCTTAATTTCTATGTGTGATTATTGAATTAGGACACTTGAGGAAAATTGGACACTATGAATTATTAGAATTGAAGTGAGGATATAAGTCAAGAAAAGATAAGTATTTTACTTACTGGGCAAAAGAGGTTATGTTTAATGTTTAAAATATGTTTTATGATGCTTTAATGATGTTTCTTGTAAGTATTTTACTTACTGAACGATAATGATTATATTTTTAATGTATAAAAGACGTTTTGATTGATGTAAAGTGAGTGTGATAATGTGACTATGTATTGATGTATGAATAATAGATGTAAAGTGAGTGTGATAATATGACTTTGTATTGATGCATGGATGATGGATGTTAAGTGAGTGTGATAATATGATTATGTATTAATGTATGAATGATGGATGTAAAGTGGGTGATAATATGATTATGTATTAATGTATGGATGATTGATGTAATGTGCTTGGTGATATTGATGATGTTTCATGAGTAATGATTTCATAAGTTTATGATATGTTATGAATGATGTGAAAGGAAAGTATGAGCATGATGATTTGATGCATGAATACGGAATAAATGATTATGTTAAAGAATTGAATGGATTTGTGAGTTATCGATGATGCATCATGACTAATGATTTTATATGTTTATGACATGGTACGTATGATATTGAAAGAATGTGATGTGAAAGGAAAGCATGAGAATGATGATTTGATGCATGAACACGGAATGGAATGGAATGATTATGTTCAAAGAATTGAATGAATTTGTGAGTTATTAATGTCGTCTCATGAAAAATGATTTCTTAAGTTTATGACATGTTGCATATGATGTTGAAAGAATGTGATGTTAAGAGAAAGTATGTATATGATGATTCTATTGCACAAAGTATGGTGCATAAACATAAAATGGAACAAGAAACCATGAAGAGGGTTAGAGTCCCTCATATTTATGAAGGGGGTTAGAGTCCATCAACGCTTACGCTAAATCATGTGAAGGGGGTTCGAGTCCCTCATACTAATGAAGGGGGTTAGAGTCCCTCAATGTCCACACTAAATCAACAACAAGGGGGTTAGAGTCCCTCAATAACACAATGACAAGTATGATTTGAGTGCATATATTTCATGAGTTTATAATGATGCTGTATGAAGTGATTTGTATGATTTTACACTAGACGTATCAGTATGCATATGTGACTGGTATGAGACGGAACATATATGTATATTGTTATGGCTAGACATTGCATGATGACATCTAATATGTTTTATTGTTAACCTGTGATATGTAAATGTGAATTCGTTAAATGATTATTTTGGAAAAGCCTAGTAAGTTATATACGGCTAAGGTCTCTATTTTAATAGAGATGATGGGCTCATAATTTCACCTGTATCTCGGGTTTTCGGGATACAGTTAATGTTGTGAATGCAGGTGCATAGTTGGTAGATGAGGATCTTGTAGCTTGGTACTTGGGCTACGATGTTTGTGGTCTAGATGCATCTGAGGCTGTCATTGTCAGTTCTCTTTGGTAGAGTATTTATGCATACGCTTAGATGTTGATATTTTTGTATATGGCTCGTGTCGCATTTGACACCTTTATATAGCCATTCGTTTATTTGTAAAGCTTTATTCACATAGATGTATTTCTCAGCTCTAATGTGTTTTATTATGTCTAGTGTTAATTATAGTTTGCTGTAAAGATGTAAACTCTGATTTATCATGAACTATGCATATAGCTTTGTGAGACTTATTAGATTGTCAATCAGGTTAATCATGGGTTCATGGCATACTTCGGTATCGCCATGCCACTGTGACAATCCGCTTAATTGTGAGTTAATGTTTTTTAAAAAGGAAAATTTTTAATCATGTTCTTATCAAGCGGGTCGTCACACAAACCCAAGGCTGAATTTTTTGTTGTTATTTGTGACTTGCCAATTGCCATTGTCATTGGCAAGGGCAGCCTTTTACTTTTTTTCAATTCAATTTATAGCATTTGTTTTGAATTGCCGTTTGACAATTACTACCTTTTGCTTTACCTCCTTTTTTTTTTCAAAAAAAAAAAAAAAATTCTAATTTAACGGACGGCCTTTTGCTATATACCCAACTTCCTTAGGATTTTTTTTTTCTTCTCTCTTGCATATTTTATAAACTAAACGGTGTGTTTTGAAAGGAAAAATAAAACACGACTCTGACTTGTCTTCAACCTTTCACTATCTTCTTCAACCTTCTGAAAGTGACAGACTTGTAGCCATAGTTACACTTGGAAAAATTGTCCCTAATGAGTTGTTCAGAGTGGGCATAATCAGAGTATAAAGAGAAATTTTACCAGGAGAAGTGAATTTTTGGTTAATCACATAGCAACCCTTATCAAAAAAACATAAACACAAACGGCAGAAAAAAAAAAAACTGAAAAAAAAAACGCAGTACAACCATAAGAAATCAACAAAAGAAAATAGAGAAAAAAAAAATCGGAGTTCAATCCCTAATTGGACTGAACCCCCGCCTAGGCACTCCTACAATGGATAGAGCCTTGACTTCTTTTCTTCGGGGGATGCCTTAAACTAATAATCTCATACTAGCTTTTCTAATTAGATCTGCGCTCTCCCTATAACGCCGCAAATCCCAATTGAACGAAGAACTAACCTTATTATTACATAAACGAGTATGAGTACCGAAACAGAGCGAGGGGTGAGAGATTAGAGATACCTGGTTGGAAGGACGAGTTGCAGTTTGGGGAAAGAGTTGCAGTTGAGAAAAAGGGAACGTTTCTAGTTTGAGGAAGACGACGTTGGAATATTGAGAGGATCGAGTGTTTTTGTGGAAATTAAATGAATAAGTTATTCCCACGGAAAGGAAGTGGAATAGCTATTTCAAGGGATTCAAAATAAATCCTTACCAAATAATTCTACAAGAATAATTATTTTATTTTATGGTCTATTCCGCGAATCAAACGGACTCAATTACGTTTAAAGAATAGAGTTTTTAAGTTTAAAAAAAATACACATGTTGTAAAATCAAAGAAAATAACAAGACAAGATAAAAAGATTGCAATATGTAAAACTAGTTCTTCAGGAACTATGTATGATTCTTCTCTATTATTATGTGTCTTACAAACAACCCCAATAATCCATTTTATAGACATAGAATCATAATGAGAGACTAAAGAATATGAAAAGGGGAATATGAAAGAGTAGTACACCAATCAATAGGGTACATAAATGTAATACATGAATGTTATAGGAATTCTAAAAGATGACATGAATGTGTAGAATTCCAAGAGATGGTCATCCACCAAATACATGAATGCATTCATAACACTCCCCCTTGGATGACCATACACAAAGAACATGCCTCGTTAAAACCTTGCCAAGGAAAACCCAGTGGGAAAAAGAGTACAATATTCTTATGTGCCTTTGTATGCTTTAAGATTGCCTCATTAAAACCTTGCAAAGGAAAACCCAGTGGGAAAAACCTTAGCGAAGGAAAAAGAGTACAATCAACATATTACTCCCCCTCATTAGCATGAAAAGCTTCAATTGTTTATGATGAAAGATCCTTGAGTCGGCGCATTCCAATGTTATTCACCAACTTCTTGAATGTTGTAGTTGGTAATGTTTTGATAAATAAATCTGACAAATTGTCACTTGATCGTATCTGCTTGACATCAATTTCACCACTCTTCTGGAGCTCATGTGTATAAAAGAACTTTGGTGAAATATGTTTGGTTTTGTCACCTTTAATATATCCTCCTCTGATCTGTGTGATACAAGCAGCATTATCTTCATATAATATTGTCGGGCTATCTTTGATTGTAGACAAACCACACTTTTCTCGAATGTGTTGAATTAATGATTTTAGGCCATATGCATTCCCGGCTTGCTTCATGAATGGCAATAATCTCTGAGTGATTTGAAGAAGTAGCAACAAGTGTTTGGTTGACAGATCTCCATGAAATAGCAGTATTTCCACAAGTAAATAGATATCCTGTTTGTGATCTACCTTTATGTGGATTAGAAAGAAAACCCGCAGCTGCATATCCAACTAATTGTGAATTTGAACCTCTTGAATAAAATAATCCCATGTCAGTTGTTCCACGAAGATAACGTAGAACATGTTTGACCCCATTCCAATGCCTTCGAGTTGGTGCAGAACTGTATCTTGCTAATAAATTAACTGAAAATACAATATTAGGTCGTGTGCAATTTGTAAGATACATCAGAGCACCAATTGCACTAAGATATGGTACTTCAGGACCAAGAATTTCTTCACCATCTTCTCGAGGGCGAAAAGGGTCATTTTTCACATCAAGTGATCGAACAACCGTTGGAGTGCTCAAATGATGAGCCTTCTCCATGTAAAAGTGCTTCAAGACTTTTTCTGTGTATGTTGACTGATGAACGAAAATTCCATTTGAAAAATGTTCAATTTGTAAGCCAAGACAGAATTTTGTCTTTTCGAGATCTTTCATTTTAAACTCACTTTTTAAGTAAGTGGCAGTTTTTATGAGCTCTTCTGGAGTTCCAACAAGATTTAAATCATCTACATAAATTGCAATAATAGCAAATCTAGATTCCGATTTCTTAATGAAAACGCATGGACAAATTGGATTATTCTCAAATCCTTCTTTCAATAAATATTCGCTAAGACGATTGTACCACATGCGTCCGGATTGCTTTAACCCATATAAAGATCTTTGTAGCTTGATAGAATAAATACTTCGGGATTTGGAATTATATGCTTCAGGCATTTTGTATCATTCAGGGATTTTCATGTATATATCATTATCAAGTGATCCATATAAATATGCAGTAACTACATCCATTAAACGCATATCCAAACTTTCTGTAACTACCAAGCTGATCAAAAATCTGAATGTAATTGCATCCACTACAGGGGAATATGTTTCTTCATAATCAATACCAGGTTTCTACAGGAAACCTTGTGCAACAAGTCTTGCTTTGTATCTCACAATTTCATTTTTCTTATTACGTTTTCGTACAAATACCCACTTGTATCCAACAGGCGATACACCTTCAAGTGTTTGGACTACAGGTCCAAATACTTCACGTTTAGCTAGTGAGTTCAATTCTGCCTGAATTGCCTCTTTCCACATTGGCCAATCATTTCTACGTCGACATTCTTTGACGGTTTATGGTTCAATATCATCATTACTTCTGGTAATGTCAAATGCAACTTTAAATGAAAATATGTTGTCGACAATAATTTTGTTTCTATCCAATATTTCTCCACTTACATAATTTATAGAGATCTCATTATTTTCAGTACTGCCTCTTCGAGGGTAACTCTTCGGAGATTCCTCTTCAAGAGGTTCTCTTCGAGGATTTATTTCGGAGAATTTTGACAAAGTTTGGATGGATCAATTTTGTTGCTGTTTTCGTGGGTAAAGCCTCTTGTCCTTGTGCTTTTCTCTTCCGAGAATCTTATCCTTTGCACCAATAGGTCTTCCACGCTTCAGCGTGCCTTAGACTCATTTGCTCATCAGATTAATTGATTGTCCTACTGTGACTTCTATCTTCACCGAGTATTAGCAATTGGAATGTGAGATTTAACTATTTTCTTGTTATCATTAAATGCATCCGCAATTGATTTGCAATGTTTCAAATGAATGATCCTCTGAACTTCTAGTTCACATTCATTTGTACGAGGATCAAAATGAGATAACGTCGAATTATTCCAAGTGATTTCTTGTCGGCTTCGTAACGACTTTTCTTTCCTAGTGATGGGAATAGGTTTTCATCAAAATGACAATCTTCAAAACGTGCTTTAAAAATATCACCTAAAGGCTCAAGGTATCTAATGATAGAAGGAGAATCAAAACCAACATAAATTCCAAGTCTACGTTGAGGTCCCATCTTAGTGCGATGAGGTGGCAATTGGAACATATACGACAACCAAAAATACGAAAATGAGAAATATTTGGTGGTGACCAAATGCAAGTTGCAAAGGGAATATTTTGATAAGTTGTTGGTTTGATCCGAACTAATGATGCATGTAATATTGCATGTCCCCAAGCGAAACATGTAATTTTGTTTTCATAAGCAAATGTCGAGCAATTAACAAGTCGTTTAATAAGCGATTCACTAAACCATTTTGAGTATGAGCAACGGATGTTCAACATTAATTCCAATTGACATGCAATAATCATAAAATGCTTGAGATGTGAATTCACCTGCATTATCCATCCGAATAGATTGAATTGGATAATCAGGAAATTGTGCTCGTAATCTAATAATTTGAGCAAGAAGTCTAGCAAATGCAATATTACGAGTAGAAAGCAAGCAAACATGTGATCACCTAGTTGATGCATCTATTAAAACCATAAAATATCTAAATGGCCCACATGGAGGATGAATTGGCCCACATATATCCCCTTGAATTCTTTGTAAAAATGATAGAGATTCAACAATTACCTTAGAAGGAGATGGTTTGATAATAAGTTTACCTTGAGAACATGCAGCACAAGGATAATCACTTGGTAAAAGAATCTTCTGGTTCTTTAAGGGATGCCCATGAGAGTTCTCAATTATTCGACGCATCATAATTGTTCCCGGATGTCCAAGACGATCATGCCAAAGCATAAATATCTTTGGATTAGAGCACTTCTGGTGTATCACAACATGTGATTCAATTGTTCTTATTGTTGTATAATACAACCCGGAAGAAAGCAGTCAGTTTTTCTAATATAAGCTTCTGGCCCGAAATTATTGAAGTAATATAAAGATATTCGTCACTGCCTTCATTAGTGGTTTCAACATGATAACCATTTAGACGAATATCCTTAAAACTGATTAAATTTCTTCTAGATTTAGAAGAATATAAAGTATCATCAATACAAAATTTTGTTCATTTTGGCAATATGATATTAGCTCTTCCGGAGCCTTCGATTAGGTTTGATAATCCAGATATTGTATTGACACTAGCTTTGTTTAATATCAAGTTTTGAAAATATTTCTTATCTTTAAGAATTGTGTGAGTTGTACAACTGTCTGCTAGACACAAATCTTCACTAATCATCTTGGAATTAATCATTCCATCAATATGACCCATGCTTCCATAAATAAACAAAAATATATTAAATTCCATTAATAAAAAAATAACAAAATACAATTAAATTTGACAATGTGAACATACTGTGATTAAAACAGAATGATAACATATTAATTGTTGTAGAAATATTCATCACTAATCAAAAGATTAGTTTTTGTATTAGAGACTATAAAGAAATCAGAAACAATAAGATAAATATCAAGAAATAAATTGGAGAATCAACAGGATTACTGTAATTAGTAAAATTCATTTCAATCATATTTTCTTTGTTTTTTTTTTATGGAGGCATAATATAGTTCTTCTAGATATTTATGCGTACAACAGGTACGCAATCAATGCCCTTTTATACCACACTTGTAACATTTATCTCCATAGTTATTTGTAAGTTTATTTTGTAAACCTTTGTTTTCATTTTGTTTCGCCTCAGTGTAGTTCCACTTCTGGTGGTATGTAATATTTCTTTTTGTAAGAATTATGAATATGTTCCCCTTGACCTCTATAATTTTTCTACCTCGTCCACATCCATGACCATAGTTTCCTCTATTACCATGAAATTATGTTCCAATTGCTTCAGGAAATGGTGTAGAACCCGTTGGACGAGATTAATGATTTTATAGCTCGTTGTTTTGCTTAGTTCAGAATATCTTGTGAAATTACGCTCTCGAGATTGCTGCTACAGGAGCACATTCGAGGCATGACATGTGCAACTTCAAGTGCATGAAATGTGCAACTTCAAGTGCATGAAATGTGCAACTTCAGGTGCATAAAATGTACAACTCCAGGTGCATCCAATCATAACGAACTTTTTGGGAGGATAATTGTCTTCTGGTGCTCATATCTCTCCATTATATTATTCCACAAGGTCATGGGATCTTTTACTATAAGGTACTCAGTTTTTATATGAATGAATTGAGAATACCTCACAAATAGCTTTTGATGTTGAAGATCAAAAGAACATAACAATTGGCTAGAGCTTCGTGCTGATAACGTGTTGTAAAATCAAAGAAAATAACAAGACAAGATAAAGAGATTGCAATATGTAAAACTAGTTCTTCATGAACTATGTATGATTCTTCTCTATTATTATGTGTCTTACAAACAACCCCAATGATCCCTTTTATAGACATAGAATCATAATGAGAGGCTAAAGAATATGAAAAGGGGAATATGAAAGAGTAGTACACCAATCAATAGGGTACATCAATGTAATACATGAATGTTATAGGAATTCTAAAAGATGACATGAATGTGTAGAATTCCAAGAGATGGTCATCCATCAAATATATGAATGCATTCATAACAACACACACATTTTGGCCATTTTTTAGACTTTTTAAATTCTTAAAAGCGCTTTTATTTTTTTCACTAAATGAATTTTTTTTTTAAATGGACTTTTTTTACTAAACGAATATTTTCATTTATTTTTAAATATTTGAGAGATAGCATAAGTTTATGGAGTAAGTGTCCCCAAGAAGTAACTCAATCAGCTGTGAACCACGCCTTATGAAGCATAGGTCACAATATCGAATTCCTCTTCTTCCTACCCTTGTGTGAACCACGACTTTTTTTTTTTTTTTTTTTTTTATCTTTTTGTGAGTATCCTAGGAGCTCTTTCTCTTGCTTTATCTGAATTCCACTTTCAAGACAAAATTCAAGATTAATATATTGGTATGGTATCTAGTAAGTAATGTTATAAATTACATTTATATTTTATAATTATCGCAAAAGGTTAACACGATAGTTTTAATTAATCTTTAAATTATTCATGTTAAAACAATTTAAAAATTAATTGAGATTGTCATGTTACTATGTTAGTATTATAAAATAATTATGGGATAAGAATATGAAACAAAATATAATCACTTGATATATATCATTTCTCTTTTAAAATTGATAAATTATTATATACCACATTTTATACCACTTTGCTAATGAAATGAAGAAAAAAAAAAAAAACTTGACGTTGTTATGTGTTAAGGCTAAACGCTTGTCGCGTTAAATATCCCTCAGACTCGCCACTACAACTACTTTAATTGAACTACGGCTGAATGGAATTTGGGAAAAAGGTGACGGCATCCTTTCGCTGCGGCAGCAACCGGCGTTAAATCGATTGTCCTCTCCGCCAAAGCTCCCTAGCTCCCTAGTCCCTCCAATTCTTGAACTAAACGAATCGTTTCGATGCCAAGAACCTTAACTAAAATCTAAAAGTTCTCACTTGAACCCTCCCTCTCAGTTGTTCAGTCGGAAATTTTCTCGAGCAACTTCACCACGCCCTGAATCTCATTCTCTCGGAGTCAAAAACCATGTTACGGAGGTACGTATGGGCATTCTTGATATCATCTTTGACATATTTATCTCTCATTGCAACTTGAAATGAATTTTGTGAATTATTCTCGCTCTGTAAGGCTTGTTCAGCACTCTCAGGTCCCAATTATGTTCACAATTTTCCACTTTTTTTTTTTTTAGTTGAGGGTGGTCAACTTCTTTCAGTGACTATTGTCTGAATGCGATTTCTGAACCTAATGCCTAGTCGCCTGGATTTGCAGGTCAGTTCTGGAAATTTCATCTCGCGGTGCCCTTAGAAGGATCCGGGGGCAGATTACTACTCAGGCACGTAAAAATTATTTTTCTATGAAAATCCAACTTGTTACTGATGGGGTTGATTCTTTTCAACAGCAGTGTGTTGTAAATCATCGAACAACAACCTACAGTTACAGTAATATATAAAATCAAGGAGATTTTAGGACTGATAGTAGTATTTTGTAAACATTAGTCTATAATATGTGAATGCGCGTAATTTTTTATGTGTTTTACTCACCAGCACTAGGCATCGCTACTAATCTTAGTTATAGTCATGAGGTTTTAGGGTAAGAGTCATGGTGAAAACTTTACTGTTATTCTTGTTGTGTGAGTGCAATTGTGGTTAGGGCGATGTGAATTTAAGGTCTGACAGAAAAACAACTATTTTTACTCTGGGTTGGACCAGAATGGAATTATGTAATATATGCTTGATGTGTGTGTTGCGTTGTTGATTTGGTGAAGTTCTTTGTAGATGCTCGCAGTTATAACTCACTGTCTTTTGTTCTTATTTTTGGGGCACACTTGCAACAGATACCTTCATTTCTTTCTTCAAGAAAGGAATTCTCCACTGTATCTAAGCAAAACACACCCTCACATTCTGGTTCCGCAGGCAAGCCACCCGAGTCTGGGGGTTCATTGCCAAAAGTTATTGTTGGAAGTGTTGCCATTGGTGCTGCTTTCTTTGCAGCTTATCAAACTGGCTATTTAGACCAATTCCTTGGTAAACAGCAGCAAAGTTCATTGAGGACAGCCAAGATTGGTGTTGAGAATAGAGATGCAAAGGATATCCAACATTCAATAGAGCAGTTAGGTTCCGGTGGAGCTGAAGAGCCTAACAAATTCGATATCGATCATACAGGACAGCAATCAGTTTCGCATGAAAATGAAGATCCTAACATAGTAAGTCCCGCTGCGGAGCATGCCGAGCAGAAGGTTGAAGCTCATTTAGATCTTCCTCATCTTGAACCTTTGAGTGAAAGACAAGGTGATGACCAGACGCAGGTGCAAGATAAATCCGAAATGACACCTGCCGAGGGTTTTATCCCTGTCCAGGAGAAAGACTTGCCAGAATATTCTCGAAGAAGTGAGGAATCTAATGATCAAGGTACAGATTCTGGAATTTCACCCAAAGGGAGTCTTGACATAAAAAGCACAGAGGAAGACACTAGTAAGACACAGAATGAAATTCACACTGGACCTGTACCTACCCAGGGTGGTGCTGTTCTCGAAGAAAGTGATATGAAAACTTTGCCACCTGAGCATCTTAGCACAGAAAAAAGACCAGAGGTACTTTGCTTGTCTCTACTCAATCCGCTGCATATATCTTGACAGCAATTGCTAATTACAACGCCAATTATTATGTGCTCCCTATAGAATGTTTCCAATCACTGTAGTTACTGTTGAAAGTGGATTGATGTAACTTTGATTCAGTTTTAGAATGTTATTTTTTTCTTTTCTCCTGCTTGTATACCTGCTCTTTTTGGAAACATCCTATCACTCTTTTCCAGCCAGAAAAGAGAAGGGTACAAGAAAAAGGTGTTTTCAAGGCTTAGTGGAATTATGTATGCTACTGCTATAGTATTTTACTAAACAGTGCATCTCTCAGTTACCTGGACATGGCAAGGCTTCATATGGAGGTCCTTTTTTTTTTTGGCCTAAACACATTGGTTAAAACAGTTCAAGACGTTATATTGTTTAAGTATTCCTGCGATAAAATCAAGTACAAATTGTGGTGGCAATAACACCACAAGCTGCTGTGATAGATGATAATGATGATTCTTATTTTTTAAAATTATGTTGTGTGACTAGGAATTGAATTCTACAATTTCGTTTTTTCTTTTGTTCCATATACATTAAGAGTTCTTTCTATTTTGTTTGTCCATGCTCATGTTTTTTATACTTTTGTTGCATAACTGGAAATTTGTTTTTCTTTCTTCTATTTTTCTCAAGTAAAGATCAATTTGCTTGGGATTCATTAATTATTTTTCTTTTGCAGGATGCATCAGGTAATGGTTTAGAACCACCCAATTCTCTCCTTGAAGCATATATTTTAAGGGATCAAACTGAAGACAGCACTGGAACTTCTTTAAAAAGTCAGGAAAATAATGAATGCAATCATCTTCCCAAAGAAAAAGAGGTTGTTATCAGCGTTAGCTTTTCATTTGTCCAATCATTTTCTCATGGTAATGCTGAAAAAAAAAATGTTGAATTATATATAAAGACTAAACGTTTGGTTCTTTGGGACAATAGGCTCTAATTAGTGCGATTGGGGAATCGAGTGATGGCTACATATCCAAGGATGGAAAGTTGGTACTTGATTTCTTACAAGCCATTCACACTGCTGAAGAAAGGCAAGCTGAGTTAGATGCTCGTGTTTTTGCTGAAGAAAAGAGATTATTAAAGGTTTGGACTATTGTATAACTATTAGTATAAGCATGATTTACGGTATTGGATGCATATGTGATTACCAGTTTGCTGCAATAAACTTTGTACCAAGTTTTATTTTGTCTTTCTTCATACTTTAGGAGAAATATGAAAAGCAATTGAAGGATGCAGCGGCAAGGGAACTCATGCGAGCAGAGGAGGCGGCGATGTTGGATAAGGTTTTTGGGGTTTTCAACCTTGTGTTTTTCATTTTACTTCTAATATGATATCTTGTTGTGGTTGCAGTATAGTTTTAGGGGCCTTGATGAAAGGAATATGGATAGGCATAGTGATAAAGAAAATTTGGTGCGGGAAAGACTTCACCAGCCCATTAAAAAGAAAATAAAAAGAAAAAAGAAATCTCTTTGCAAACGTGCTGCAGTCACAAAGCAGAGTTGGACAGTTGGGATGAATAACAAAGTTAGGCTGGTTGGATCCCTCTGTCACATAAAGGAACAATTTTTGTATTTGGCTGGTGAAAAATTAAGATATTTGAAAACTTTGTCTTACTACATTATTCACATCTACTACACCATATAGGAGTATACCAATTTCTTGGCATATGTATACTAGGGCTTCCATGTTTTAAACAGCACATGAAATGTCTGGCCTACTTATAGCGAGATTTTAGAGCCTCTTGTTCCTCTTAGGATTGTTATAGCACTTCATAATGTGAAGTAAAGAAACGTGATTTAGATGTAGAAAAATGACATCACTTTATTGATGTGTAAAAGACAATTGAAAAGAAAGAAGGAAGGAAGAAGAAAAACACAAGCATAAAATTCATAAACTGGGAAGTTCAGTTTCAGATAATTAAGTGTGTAGTCCCCTTCTCCTTTCATGGTTTCTACCTTTACTTGTTGCATTGCCTTTTATCAATTAATCATAATTGTAATTGGCCTTAAAAAGGTTATGCAAGTTTTCTGAAACATCTATATCTTGTTACAATCAAGCCAGGTAAAAGACAAGTCAAAAAGAAAGAAATAAGGAATTAAAAAAAAAAAAAAACTTGTGTAAAATTCATAAACTTGGAAGTTCGGTTTCAGATAAGTGTCATTCCCAATCTTGTTTCATGGTTCCTGCCAGTGCTTTACAATGTTGCCTTGTACCAATTTTTTTGAAACATCTAGATCTTGTCACAATCAAGTCAGATTGAGGTGGGGTCACACCCCACCTGACGCTAATAAGATCATTCAATCCCAAATTCCTCTTCTTCATTGGGGTGGCATGGACCAAGTTACCTACTAATCCCATGTGGCTGCCATCCCCAAATATGAGACTGCCACTGTATCAGTTTTTGTTATTCCCATTAGGTACTAAACTAATAATCAGATCATGCAGTTGATGAATATATTTAATTGTGCACTGACGACCTTGAAATATCATCCTTTCCATGAGACAGCAATTAATTCCAAGTAAACTTGAAGGAAAAGAGTAGCAGAAGTTTACATGCACACATATATTATAACTAACACCTCGCCCTTCCCCCCTCCCCCCCAATCCAGTCAGTACTGCTTTTCTAGCTATTTGAGTGCATATGATCAGTTCTTGACTAATGCAAATTTAAATTTCTTCCCCATTTTTCAGGAATTAAAGAGAGAAAGGACTAAAGCAGCTCTTGCTCTCAAGTCACTCCAGGAAAAATTGGAAGAGAAACTAAAGATGGAACTTGAACAGAAGGTGCACCTTTAGATTTATGCTGTCAAAATATAAATAGATATTTCAGATTCTTATAATTAGTGAATACAATTTGCTTATTCTTAATATATGCAGGAAAATGAAGCAGAATTAAAGTTAGAAAAACTTGAGGAATTCACAAAAGCAGCACTTGCTGCCGCAATCGTGAGTGAGAAGGCCACCCAGCTAGAGAAAATGGCGGAAGCAAATCTTCATGTAAGATATTTGCTGAAGTCTCATATGATTGATACAGCTGCATGTTAAGCTAGACTACTAAATTTTCAATTTTGGTGCATATATCAATTCTTTAAGAAGGCAAGATTGAATTAAAAATCTGATGCAATTTTTTATGGTTAGGGACATAGTCAGGAAAACAAAGTTTTTTTAGGGATACTTCAGGAAATATATGATGCTTTGTAGTGATGCTAGTAATGGTTGCTTGATGATTGCACACAAAATTTCAGTCTGCATAAGAAATCTTCTAAAAGAGGCTAGTTTTGAAGATAAAGTCATCTGCTATGGAATGTATATAGGTTTTCAAAGCTACACCTAGCATATATATCAATGATTTTAACTTCTCAGTACCGTGTCAAATATAACTGGCAATTAAAAGTTTGCCAAAGTCATTTCAAAATCTGGTTTTCTGCTGTTTCAATGCAGAAGTGTAAAGAGGTATAGTTGTTGATATGAAATGAATACTAATTCATCCAAAAAAAAAAAAAAAAAGATATGATATTAATATAGTGATACGTCAATTCTGGAAAATTAGGATATATATATATATAGGGTTTGTTAGGGGTTCTCTCCGTAGTATTTTCCTGGCGTTTTCTCAATCTTACATAGAACATGATTTAAGAAAACATAAAATTATAGTACCCTTTTTTTGTTAACAAATTAATTTTTATGAGTTAATATTTTATGTTCTAATGCTTTAAAACTTGTTTTTGGATTTAAAACTAAAACCTAAGGGTGGAAGGTTAATCCTTTAAAGATGGTATCACCCAAAATGGATTTGATCATCCTAAATTTAGTTATAATGCCTCAATTTTGGTGTTAATGCCTAAAAAAGTCGGTGGTGGAGGCCACTACAATTTTATTTTTTCTTAAATCATGTTTTATGTAAGTCTGGGAGAACCCAGGAGAACATTATGAGAGAACTCCTAGCATTTTCCTATATATATATATATGCCCACCCAGTTACACTATTTGCGGAGGTTTTTTTTGCTTTTTGAACCTGCCTTCGGTTTGAAGGTTAACTTGGCTAAGTTGGTGTTAATTCCAATGGAGAATGTGGAGCAAGTGGGAATGTTAGCTGATATTTTAGGGTGTGGGGTTGCCACTTTGCCAGTGAAGTACCTTGGTCTTCCGTTGGGGGCCTCCTATAAGACCAAGCATATTTGGGATGGCATCATCGAGAAGCTAGAACATTGGCTGGCCAGTTGGAAAATGTTGTATTTGTTGAAGGGTGGTAGGGTCACCCTTATCAAGAGCACTCTTGCTAACCTGCCCACTTATTAATTGTCTCTATTCCCTATACTGGTAAGTGTTGCTAAGCGCATTGAGAAGTTACAGCGCAATTTCTTATAGGATGAGATAGGTGATGAGTTCAAGTACCACTTGGTGAAATGGTCGAAGGTTTGCACTCCGATTAAGGAGGGAGGGTTGGTTATTAGAAACTTAATGGTGTTCAACCGTGCTCTTCTAGGGAAATGGTTGTGGCGTTATGGGTCGGAGAGAGATGCTTGGTGGAGAGTTGTGGTAGATTCGAAGTTTGGAAGTTTATGGGGAGGGTGGTATTCTTTTGAGCTTGGAGGAGCTTTTGGGGTGGGGTTATCGAAGAATATTAGGAAAGGGTGGGATACTTTCAAAGGCTTTACGAGATTTGTGGTGGGGGATGGGACTAAGGTTAGCTTTTGGCATGATTTGTGATGTGGAGATACGGCTCTCAAGATAGCTTGTCCAGTTTTATTTAGTGTTTCTTGTGCGAAGGATGCCTCGGTTGCGGCTAATTTGGAGGTGCTAGGTGCCTAGGTGGTTCCAATTAGTGGAATGTGAGTTTTTCTAGAGAGGCTCATGATTGGGAGGTAGATGTATTTGCCTCTTTTCTCTAGGTGTTGCATTCAGCTAAAGTGAGATGAGGGTATCAAGATAGATTGTGGTGGATCTCCTAAAAAAGAGGCCTTTTCAAGGTCAAGTTCCTCTTCTTATCCTTGGCTTGTACTGAAGGGAGGAGATTCCCTTGGAAGAGTGTGTGGTGAACGCAGACTCCGCTGAGGGTGATCTTCTTTGAATGGTCAGCGGCTTTGGGCAAAATTTTGACCATAGATAACCTCAGGAAGCGACATGTGATTGTGATGAACAGATGCTGTATGTGCAAGAGAAGTGAGGAGACGGTGGATCATCTTCTTCTTCATTGTGAGGTAGCTTTTGCTTTGTGGAGTGCCTTTTTTGGGCGTTTTGGGTTGTCTTGGGTGATGCTTAGACGGGTTTTCGATTTGCTTGCTTGTTGGTGGTCTTCAGGAAGGAGGGGGAGTGCGGCAGTTTAGAAGATGGTGCCTACTTGCCTTTTCTGGTGTTTATGGAGGGAGAGAAATAATAGATGCTTTGAGAACTTTGAGAGGTCCTCGGAGGACATTTTATCCTCTTGGTTTCATACTTTGTATCTTTGGACTGGAGCGTATGTTTCCCTGGTGTCAATTAGCCATGATGATTTCCTTGTACGTTTTTCCCTTTTTAGTTAGGTGATCCTTATTGTATACTCCCTATGTACTTTGGGGCGCCTTTCGTTTTTAATAAGACTGGTTATTACTTATCAATATATATATATAAAGAGAGAGAAGAGAGAGGATAATTTTTAGTTTAAAAGATGAAATATGAACTCAAAGGCATAAATAGGCACAAAAAATAAAACTAATATTGAAGTTATAAATAACAATAGAATATGTAAACCATGATTTTTATTTAACATTTGTTGAAATTTTGAATTTGAAGATTTATAACTTCCAAGAACAACGAACCTTGTGTTTTTTACATTTAAGCCTCCATTTTTATTTAGAGGTAATAAAAATTTAATGAAAAAGAACAAGCACACGGGTTGTACAATATATAAATGGCCATTTGTTCTTAAGAAATTCAAAATTTTCCCCCAAAATGTGCCCATACGGGCCATACCATATCCGTGTGATTTCCTATTGGATCCTCAAGAGAAAATAATGATGTAATTTATGCATACATATCCTATAAGTATCTTGCCTTATTCATATAAGATACATATCAGATATGGGTACAACATTATGTTGAAGTATTTGTGCTTCAATACACTTTTTGATAGCACTATGAACAAATATATACCATATAGGAATTTTGTGTTAGGTTGATGTTACAATATTAAATATTAACAAATGACTATAATGTAGAAATAACAAGAACAAAAAAAGGGATCTTATATCTGCGGCCTCAATAGGGTTGTGGGATGCATTTCCGTGGCTTCAGATTCTCTGGATATCAGAAAAGACAACCAACATCCTAGTTTGTCTAGATTACTAAGGTAACATGTCTTCTGTATGACTATAGTAGCGATTTAGAAAAGGAGGGATATGCAGATCTAAAGTAGCATGAGAAACACCTTCAGAGAAATTATATAGAAGGAGAAAATCCACTAAAAAATAAACATTAAAGGAAGTCGGACTGGCATTGAAAATAAATTGGTCCGTGGTACTATTGGTTTGTCGTAGCCATCAAGGCGTTTAACATAGTAGTCTGATAAATTCTATTTATCAGAACGTATGTCTTGATTTTAGATTGCATATTGGATGTAATAATATGTTTTTAGCCATTTGGCTCCCTGAATTCTATAATTAACAAAAGTTAATTTAGTTTTCTCTTTTGTAGATAAATGCCTTGTGCATGGCATTCTATGCACGATCTGAAGAAGCTCGTCAGAGTCACTTTGCTAACAAGCTTGCTTTGGTAAAATTTCCATTTTCGTTTATGGTGCTGCTGCTATTTTCTTCTTTATCTTTATTTTTTTTTTCCTCTTTTTTTTCTTAAGTATTCCTGATATCATTCTCTTAAGAAAAAGTTGCCTCATTGTATTATTATATAATTTCATCTTTTATATGTTTTAAACCTGCAAAATTAACACCCTAACAAATATTTGGATTTGGGTCTTGCAGGGAGCAGTTGCACTAGACGATGCACTTTCAAAAGGACTACCAATTGAGACAGAAATTGATGCTTTGCGTTCTTATCTTGATGGCAGTGATAAAGACTCAGTTTTAGATTTGGTCCTATCATCACTTCCTGAAGAAACACGGAAAAATGGCATAGATACTACATTGCAGTTGAATCAAAAGGCAAGTTATTTGTCTGTCCTATTATTAACATAATGGTAGTGGATGTTGTTTCTCCTATTATTAACCAAAACATATTTCTTGATGCTGTTGATTGTTATCTTTTTATAACCAAAAAATCTTTCCTTCAACAACACTTCTAATACCAAAGATCATAAGTTGCAGTCCTTTCTTCTGATGAGAGTGCAATAAGCTGATTACAGAAGATTTTTTATTGCACCTTTATTTCATTAGTTTATGTGTGGCTATGTAATATTTTCGGTTCTTATTGACCTGCACTTGTTGTCTGCTGATGTTTTGTCCAAGAAGATTTAAATAATTTATCAAGGCAGGCTTAAAATATTTAAACATCTGTTTTTCCCCATGACACAGCGGAGGTTGGGCCTGCTTTGCATTGCAAGTATATTATGTTCAGCTAACTGTTGATCAAGTTCTTCATTTGATAGGTGGATCTTTGACTATGAGGTTGTTGCAATTGATAGTTGTTTACTATTTTTGTCATGCTAACTAGTTGCACTATACTCTGCAAAACCTTGTTACTCCCCCACTCTCTCTCACTTGCTCTTTTTTCTGATTGTGAACAGTATAGCTTTTTTTTTTTTTTTGATAAGTCAGTAAAGTTTATTAAAAATCGCGAAAGGGGCGCAACCCTTAGTACACAGGGAGTATACAAAGGGGCTAGGGGGGGAGGGAGAAGAGAGAAAGAAAGTCAGAAAAACTGATCACCCTCGGGGCTAGCCAGCCGGCTGTCCAAGAAAAAAGAGTAAACAAAAAAACGTGGAGAAGATCCTCAATAGACCTCGAGGAATCCTCGAAACATCTAAGGTTTCGCTCACTCCAAATACACCACATAATACAGAGGGGGACCATTTTCCAAACGACAGCACTCCTGGAACGACCACTTGACCACCAGCTAGCCAAAAGCTCCTTAACCGAACCAGGCATAACCCAGCAAAGACCAAACTGGTCGAAGAAGGCATTCCACAAGGCTCTTGCAACCCCACAGTGGAGAAGAAGATGGTCAACTGATTCCCCATCCGATTCGCAGAGCCAACACCTGTTCACCACCACCAAACCTCTCCTCCTAAGGTTATCCACAGTGAGAATCTTTCCCCATGCTGCTGTCCAAGCAAAAAATGCCACTCTAGGTGGAGCCTTAGATCGCCAAATGCTCTTCCAAGGGAAAAATTGGAGGACCCTGAGGGTGAAAGAGCTCGATAGAAGGACTTAACCTCGAACAAGCCCTTGCTTGAATGCAGCCACCTCAACTTGTCAACCCCGCCTCCTCTCAGGTTGCAATCATATAAGCACTTATAAAACGCGGCCACTCCCTCCACCTCCCAATCATGAAACGACCTGGAAAATTGGATATTCCATTGGATGGATCCTCTAGAGAGCTCCATGTTATCCGCAATAGACGCCCCTTTATTGCTGGCAATGGAATGTAGCACAGGAAAAGCGTCTTTAAGAGCTCTATCCCCACACCAAGGGTCCTCCCAAAAACGAATCCTGGAGCCCTCTCCTGGGACAAAACTGCAGTGGCTCCTAAAAACCTGCCAACCCATACAAATGTATTTCCAAAGGCCCATCCCATGAGAGCCAGTGATAGCCCCTGATCGCCAACCTCCCCATTCCACCCCATATTTTGCCACCAAAACTGATCTCCACCAAGCACCCACCTCATGAGCGAACCGCCAATGCCATTTACCCAAAAGGGCTTGGTTAAACCTTCTAATATTCCGGATACCAAGACCGCCCTCAGCCAAGGGAGAACACACCTTATCCCACTCAACCAAATGCATCTTGGCCTCATCATTCATACCCCCCCAAAGAAAGTCTCGTTGAATCTTCTCAATTTGCTTAGCCACGGATGTGGGGATGAGACATCATGTAAGTAGGCAAGTTCGATAAAGTACTTTTGATCAACGCAATCCTGCCACCCTTGGAAAGATACATCCTTTTCCAAGGTGCCAATCGCCGAGACATCAAATCCACCAGCTCTGCCCACATCGATTTGAGCTTGAAAGAACAGTATAGCTATGCATCTAAGTTTTCAAACTTGTGATTGACATCTAATTTAGCATAAATGTTCATATTCTCACTCTCGCATTCTGTTGCTTGATTGGTTACTATTATTGGTTGATTTGTGTTAGGCTTCAGTTTTAAGTTTGATTGCCAACACATCTTTGTATTTGGTCCATCAATGGTCGAGTTGAAAACCTTGGTGATAAAATTGACTATCATCGGATAAGCTTCAATTGTTTGTTGCTGAAGTAACAAATAAGCATAAGGATTTACTATTCAATATGATGAGATGGCTTTTAAAATTAAAAATAAAAAATAAAAAAACTATTAACTTTGTAGTTGTGCTGATTGAACCTTTATATATATATATATATATATATTTTCTTTTCTAGTCTAGAATATTTTTAGTTGCCAACTTTTAGGCTGTTTAGTTTCACTGTTTTTAGAATTGAATGATAAAGAACTTCACTTGTTGCGCAAATTGGCATGTTTGTAGCAGCAAGTTTCCTAATGACTCCTTTGTTGCTGAACTTCTTGATACAGCCCAAACATATCTCTCTCTCTCTCTCTCTCTCTCTTTTGTATTGCTATGAGCATCTCGGTAGTTATCTTTTGTGGAAGTTATCTAGAGAAGGAAACACGAGTCAAAAACAAAAATTCTTAAGATTTATAGCTGAACGAATTTCTATTGATTGCTTCCTTAGCTATTGCATGGCACATACCGGTTAAGGCGACTAGCTGCTCTTAAGTTTGTTGAAAATAGATGTCATTTTTTTCTTTAAGCCTTTTATCACTGGACAATTGCCTTTGACTTAAATATTTCAGGCTCTCTCTCTCTCTTTTTAATCTTTTTGTTTCTTCTAGTTAGGTATATCTCTTGTATATTTTCTGTGTACTTGATTTATGTCTTTTGCACATCTTAATAAATTGTGATTGCTTACAAAAAAACCAAGTAATGTAACTAACTGTTAGTGATGGATCTAGTGAATGCTGTGAGTTTTTGGTAAAAGTGATTCAGGTTGATCTGTGAATACAGACGCCTAACAAGTTCAGTTCTCACAATCATCAAAAAGTTCAAATTGCTACCGATTCCAAGTGTTTTAACTTTTAACCACTTTCCTTTTCTTTTCTTTTCTTTTTTTTCTTTATTTTATTTTATATATAATTTATATATTTCTGACCTCGATGCTTCCTCCAGTTTGATACCTTGAAAGGGTCACTACGGCACTTCAGCCTGATCCCACCAGGAGGCGGTGGCATCTTGGCACATTCTTTAGCACATATTGCGTCTTGGTTAAAGGTATGCAGATATGAGGCCCACTCTCCATATATATGCACACATAACACGCTTACCGGAAAGTTCTGACTTGGCCTTTGCCTTTGCCTTTTGGCTTTTGTTTAGGTTAAGGAAGTTGATCAGTCTGGTGATGGGATTGAATCTATCATCGTGAAAGTTGAGTGCTATTTGGCTGATGGAAAACTTGCCGAAGCCGCAGATGCTCTTGAAGAAGGTGTTAGAGGCACCCAAGCTGCAGAAATAGTTGGTGAATGGCTGCGGCAAGTGAGAAACAGAGCTATTACAGAGCAAGCTCTAACTCTGCTTCAATCTTTTGCCACTGCCATTACCATTACTTAAATCTTGAGAATTTAGATTATCCACTGATTCATTTCTTTTGCAGTTAAGTTTACAAATATAACCTAGTTTTTCAGACCATTACCCACAGGACAGGAACAAGAAGATAATCCTTCCCATTGGGGCTTGAGCAGCTTAAAGTTCGCAGCAGTTTTGTATGTAATTTCAATGTCTTTTTCTTTCCTGACTTTGTCAGGTTATCTACACCCGCTGAGTAAGTTTTGTTTTTATCCCTAAAACAATCCTGTATTCCCTTTTTCCCCCCTCTGAAGAACTGGATTGTTCATTACAATTACCTGGTGGAATTGAATAAAATACTGGATGATAAATGGTCCAATCGGTTGGATATCTTTGCCTTACAGAAAAAACATGGACCAAATTTTCTTCTAACATGTCTTTTAGAGTTTGGAATTTTTATACGTATTTTTAATAGGATTGACAAAGCATGTGAATTTACTTGTATTTTAAAAATGCGTGTGAGAATACGCACTTTAAAGATGAATGTTAATTTAATAAGAAAAAATTCTTTAGAAAAAGATATTGCCAATCAACTATAATATACTCTAAACGTTTCTGTTCTCAAACCAGTAAAAAAAATATATTTTTGAAATCCAAACTAGAAGCATTTGGTGGACAGTAGCATGCTAACGACCTTATTGCATCGTCTTTGAATTGGGTCTAAAATTTTTCGTTATATTACTCTCAGTATTTGTGTTAGGCTTCAGCAAACTTGCGATCTTTTAATGAAAAGCTATTTTGTTTTCTCTATTAAGGTTGGAATCCTACTTCTATTTAAGCTCAATAAGACGGCCTAACCAATCACTAGTTGTATATTTCTAAGACTTATTGAAGAGTTGTAAGTTACCATACTTGTAAATTTTGCATTTCTCACTACACAACGCTGCATCATCAGGTTAAACTATTCAAGAGAAGCCTCGATCCAATCTTAAGAGTGGAGGGCTTGAGCCAAAAAGGGTTGAAACGTGATCTTTTGATAGATTGAAATTTGTAGAAACGTAGCTATCATAGGGTGGACAAATCCAGCAAACAAAATATTCTCCTCATATGGGCCACAGGTTCATAGTTACAACTATCAATGGATGGCGACAAGTTGCCAACCATTGTATATTTGTATGGGTGTTTTTTGAGAACTTTCAATGTCAAAGACTGTAGTACCATCAATTAATAATCATATATTATATATTAATATGGTAATACCACCTAAAACAGTTGTTATTAAATGAATGTCCACCCCCATAATAGCTGCTGAAAAATTGCACATGAAGAAACACCTCTAACTAACAATAATATGATTGCATTTTGTTTTATCATTTGGCAAGAAAAAATGATGTGATTTCAGTCTTTATCAATTAATTATATTTTTGTATGAGTTTACAGTCTCAATCACATGTGTTGAGAAATCAACTTCCCTGAATTATTGTATACCATACTTTCTTTAATGGAAGCTTTGATTTTGATATTAAAATAATTTTAATTTAATTACTGGTATTATGTCCTAATCATGATAGCAAAAACTTATAGACAAGAGGGTAAATTACTAAAAAACATGATTTGGATTTGAATAATAACCTTAGGGGAGCTCTTTAATTATGATTTATCTTAGGATTTACACAAAGGGAATGCATTAACAGAAATTGTTATATTGCATTAATTACAAGAAAAATAGCAGTCAACCTAATAAAGATTATGTTTTGTTTTTTTTGGTTTTTTTTTTAATTTTTTGATTCTTTTTGTCCTTGCCTTTGCCTTTGGGTCGAGGACGTGAGTTGTCTCCTGACCTTTTAGGCCAAGAATGTGTAGATTGGAGTGGGAGATTTTCACTCACGGCTGGAAAATAAAATTTAAAAATTTGGGCTACTCATGTTTGCCTAGATTATATTTGTTTTATAACTGTAATTGTAAATAGGTTAGCGAAGCTAAAGTCATATATATAAATAGTACTTTATTGTAATAATTTTTTGATTGTATCTACTATCTATGACTTTGTAATCTCATAGCTTTTATGTTTTATGATGCAAGAGTTTTATATTCTCTACTGTAAGAGCTTTATGCTCTTAATGTTTATCAATGAAATCTGACAACATTCCCATTAAAAAGAAAAAAGCCAAATAAATGATTTGACCTAATAATTTCTTGAGACACGAGCCAAGAAAGAGACCGTGAAAAATAGCAATTTCCGAGAGAGTCCAATTAAGAATTGCCTAAAGAAACACCTACTATGACAACAAGAGATTTTGGTAGCTTCAATAACCAGACTTGGTCCATTTTATTCTATTATGAATCTATGATGTTCCAAATGTTGAATGAGAGTTGTATTTCTAATCTTAATTAATAATAATACTTAAAAAATAATAATATTTCAACCACTAAACTAATAAAAAAATTTCCACATTTGTCACTGCTTAGAAATAATTGGCTGAAGTTGCCTACTATTGTAGTTTCGTCATTAATCATGTTAAAAACACTTATTTGTAATAATTAATCCTGTATTTATCTTTATTAGGTGTATCTCACTGTCTTTAGAACTATTTGTCTTTTACGAATAGAAAATTGCATTTATATTCTTCAGCCAACTGAGAGGAGGGAGGGGAGAAGGAGAGAAACACGTGGGCAGATTCTAAGGTTAGTTGGCTTGGCTCAGCTTTGTTTTTAAGAATTGAGCCCACAGAAAGTAGAAAAATGTCATATATTCCTTTTGCTTTTCTTAATTTGCTACATAATTTGCTACATGTAACTTTTTTTTTTTTAATATATCCGTATAAGAAGGGAATGATGAATTTAAATTAGTGACCTTCACTTCATTAAACGTAATCCCAGTCAATTGAATTATCTATTAGGAACCATGTTACTTTTTAAATAAATGTCAACGACATTTTTTTTTTTTAGTATGACTCACGAATTTGGTATAAATTCAAGGGCTAAATACCTTGAATCTAATTTTTTAAGTAATCTCAAGCTCATATTACTCACCATTGTAGTTATTAACGATTAAGGTTTTTATTTTTTTATTTTTATTTTTTCCTAAGCAAAAAAAGAAAGAAAGAAAGAAAGAAAAGGTTTTTATTTTTGAAAAAAAAATTTAAAAAGAAAAAGAACAACTACTATAAGATCATAGTGTCCTAAAAAAGCACAACTAGTCATATATTTTATTAGAATTGAACACGTAAAGTTATTTATCATACATTTTTTTTTGAAGGATATCATCCAATTTTTATAATTATGATTTGACCTAAATTCCTTTATGAAAAAATTCATTAATCTTTGTTTATATCTTGATTTATTCACTTTTTAATTTTTTTTTTTTTTTACATGTATGCATAAGAGGAGAAATGAAATTCGAAATAGTAACTTCCGCTTCATTAGAATATCTCATTGATATTTATTATTTCGGCCAACTCATTTTTAAATATTTCAACAAAATTAGATTTCCTAAAAAGGAAATAATTTTTTTTTGAGAAAAAACATAATTTCATTCATTTATAAATGGACTTATTCAGCACTTACAATTTCCTGCACTACCATAGGAAAATTATCATACCATGTTTGTTCAACCCCACTAGAAAGAGGTAACTTGGCTAAACTATGAGCAGCCCCATTTGCTCCTTGGAGTACATGAGAGACTTTCCAATCATTGAAGTTCTGAAGAAGCAATTTGATATCTTTCAAAACTGGACCATTCCTTCCCCAACAGTGCTCTGGTAAGTTAAGATCCTGCACCACTTCCAAAGCATCTCCCTCCAATTCCAGGTACGTTGCTCCCAATTGAATTCCAAGGACTACTGCTTGCCACGCCGCTAAAGTTTCAGTTGTGGTGGGATGGTTTATTTGATTTCGGATGGAACTGGTCATAGCCAAAACACATCCCTTGTGATCCCTTGCTAAAGTACCCAATCCCATCTTGCCTATTCGAGGATCTAGAGCAGCATCCTAGTTGATTTTTAGGACTCCAATTGGTGGTTTTTTCCATCGTTCAACAGTTCTGGTGGATGCCTGCACCTCTATCGGCACTGGTCTTGTTCCTTTTCTCCACCGCTTGATCATATTGTTCCATTTGAGGGCGGGCAGCTTTGAATTCTCCCTTGAAAACAACATTATTTCGCTGGAACCAAATCTATCTTGCTACGATCACCACCAACTTTAACTCATCTTCTATCAATCTCTCCACTAGGCGCGTAAATATGCTCAAGAAGTCATCCTCGTCACAAGGACATTTCTGAATTCGCATAGGGCACTCTAACCACACATCTTTGACCGCTTGATAGCTCCATAGACTATGTCCAACAGATTCCGTTTCCAAATTACATATTGGGCATTTATCATCTTGTGTCACTCCTTGTTTGGAAAGGTTTGCTTTGGTGGGGAGGATGTTGTTACATGTTTTCCATAAAAATAGATGTACCACTCTTGAGCAGTTTAGCTTCCACAAGGCCTTCCACATCCTCTCCTTGTTACCTTCGGTTGAACACTCACCTTCATCTGCCAACACGAACTCTTTTGCCATATGATATGCGCTACAGACGGTAAATATTCCTTTCTTTGTGCTAGCCCACACAGTTGTATCTTTTTGGCCTAGAGGACTCAGAACCATACTGCATATCTGTCGGGTTTCATCTTCTGGAAAGACTTTCCTTATAAGCTCATAGTTCCACCATTTGATTGAATCATCGATTAAAGCTCTAACCTTGGCATCTTCTCCCAAAACTTGCACGGGTGATTTATCATTCCCGAATAAGTGGAGTCAATCCATTTGTCGCCCCAAATCTTAATTGAGTTACTATTCCCACTCTCCAAATCATACCAGATTGGATTAGTCTCTTTGCTCCCCGAATACTCCTCCAAACATATGAAGGGTTATACCCTAGTCGAGATGAGAGAAAAGACTCATTTGAGAAATATTTCTTTTTTAGAACTTGGGCTACCAAACACTCTTCATTTTGCACTATTCGCTTAATCCACACCAAACCATAGAAGCTCCGCTTAAAAGGAAGCCAACCAAGCCGTCAAGTGCTGGCTTGAAACTCTCTTGCAAAACAAAAACTCAGCTTACAATGAAGCCGTCAAATTCCAGCCTGAAACTCTCTTTTTATACATGTCCGAACGCGAGCCAATGGAAGCCAATCAAGCCGTCCAGTTCTGGCTTGAAATTTGTCGGTGCTCCCATTTTGTCCCTATGAAATCTAACGCTCACAGACAGATGAGAGTCTCTCAGATGAAACGTAAACCAAAAGAGTAATAGAGAAAAGTGCAAATCAATCTCAACTCTCCCTTCTGTTCTACGAAACCCGCAGATTCATCAAAGAGCTTCTTCCACTCCTCTCTGAAGGTCTGCCCTCTCTCTGATTTCTAGCTCTGTCCATTGCTGAAGGTTGTAAATTTCATGAAACGGAAGCAAAAATCCGGTACCGGTTTCGTGCATTTTCTCGCATTTTTCTTTTGAGCCGTGTTTTGATTCCTCATTGACTAAGCAGTAGAAACTAGAAAGTCTCAGACTTCGATTCCCTAATTCTCGATCTACTGCTCGCTGTCCCAAGTTCAGTCAAATCAATCCAAGTCCATTTCTCTTTAAGTTTGGTTGCTGAGAAAATCGAGGAAACTGAAGGAAAATTAAAATTGGGTTTTGCTTGCTTTCAGCTTGTAATTGTGTAACTAAACATAGAATAAAAGAAAAAAAGCAACTAAGGTGGAGTAATTGATCTATATTGTAGCTAGCCTAGCATGATTGAGCTTCGCCAATTTAGTGATTTTTCACAACTAATGGTGTTCATTTTCGGCTTATTTTAGACTCCGATCTGTGTTTGCTTGGTTGTGTTGAAATTTACATTTGGGATTTGCGTGGTTGTCTGGGCAGGAGGCTTTTTGATGATCTGACAGGGTCTCAGGTGTAGATCTTGGAGAAGGGAGGGATCCGAATTGAGTTGCTTGGGAATCTTGGATTGAAGCGAAGCTGGCGGCAACACTGGCTTGGAGGTTCACTGCCAGCAATGGCAGCGGCCTTGCCGCTAATGATCCGGTACTTGTTTGTAGTTTATTGTATTTTTAGTTCCTTGCATATTTGTCTACTTCATTTGCGTGTTGTGAACCCACTTATGTGAACTGGGCACCCGGGACTTTCCTCACTCCTGCTTGCTGCTATCAAAGAGTTAAAATCGTATTAATTAATGCTAGATCTCATTGGGCACCCAAGCCTACCTTTTTATTTTATTTTTCTTTGTTAACTTTGTGAAATTCTGATCAATATGCCCGGTTTATAATGGGCTTGGTTGAAGTTCGGGTATGAGAAATTCAGTTTTGGTTATTATGAAAAATTTTAGATTGGGAAGAAAGCCGCAAATGGTTTTTAGATCGTGGGATTTGATTTTTCAAAAAAAAAAAAAACTGTAATGGGGATTTGCTTTCTTAACTGAAAAATTGCATACTTAAAACCGCATTTTCTTTTTCATTTTATTTTATAAACGTGGAACTTATTTTAATTTTTGGCCTGAGTATGGTTGATCTGTTTTAACTGGAACTAAATTTTCTAATGGATTATTGGATTCATTGGATCCTTGAACCTGCATAATTAAACCATCAATATTTATTGTTCTGAAGTCTCTAATTCTATGGCACCATAAGTTCTCTATCATTTTCACTAATTTTGAGCAGTTTCTGCTGTTACTGTCAATTGATTAATGTATAGACTTGCCATACTTATTGTTCTTCACTTTCATTCTTATGATAGCAGGAAAGAAATGGTGATGCAAAAGTTCCAGAGTCAGAGCCTCCAACTCCTCATTCTGTTATGAAGATGGGTTCGAGGTCAGTTCAAACTTTATTTTGTGTTAAAATTATGCTTTTTGATAAAATTATTTTCTTCTGCCATCTGTGGCAGCCAATTTATGGCTAAGCTCCTGTACTTTGGTAAAGAAGCATGTCAATGTAGCCAAATTAACAAGCGCCTGTTGGGGCCTCTTTGTTTGAAAAATAGTGCATCGATACAATGCTTGTTTGGATGTGTGCTACTAATCAAAGATTCAAGGTGGAATGTTCCTAAAAGGTTCTCCTGCAATAGGAGCTGGAGATCTGCTTAGGCTGCTTCTCTGTGGCTTATCTTTTCATATACATGGATTGTCTCTTTATTCTAGGACAATTTTATCTACTTTTACTTTTGAAAACCATTCAGCTTTTACTTTCTGGTTCCAACTTCATCAAGTTAATACTGTTCGAGACCACATTCAGTGCTATTAACCTTGATTCAAATGCCTAATCATTTCATTCTATTAACCTTGATTCAAATGCCTAATCATTCTGGCCTAGGAGATACTTTATTATTCTAAGACAATGTAACCTCTTTGTATTTCGTTGTTTGATGTCGCTTTAGTAGAGACCTCTTCTCTTTATTATTTGGTATGTGAAAATGTTCTTTCTTCTGGAAGCTGTAAATAAACTACTCTTAACTTAGATTAGCTTCTTGCCTATTGTTCAGAGCTAGCTCCAGATCCTCTTAGGCCTTCCTGCTCAATTTAGGGCTGTATTTGTTTGTTAGTTTGTTACATAACTCACATATATCTATCTCAAGCCATATTTTTTGTTCTTTGGCCTTTGGTGGTCCTTGTAGTTCTGACAATTTGAATCATTGATTCCTTAATTGTGCAGTCATATACCTTTGCTTTTTTATTCCCCCACCCCCAACACCCCCCCCCCCCCCCAAAAAAAAACCCTGTGGGCTTCACAAAGACAGTAGTTTATACAAAAATTATTGGGCTTTTTGATATATCAAGGTGGATATTTAGCCTACTTAAATTTCCCTGTGCTAAAAGTTCAATTCGCAATATTTGATAAAATGATAATTCTAGCTTATATTTTTATATCACTTGCAGAGAGCGTAGTAGTAGCATGGAGGATCCAGATGGGACATTAGCAAGCGTTGCACAATGCATTGAGCAGCTGCGCCAGAGTTCCTCATCTTTACAAGAAAAAGAGTTTTCCTTGAGACAGTTGCTGGAACTTATTGATACACGTGAAAATGCTTTCAGTGCTGTTGGATCTCACTCTCAGGCAGTTCCAGTACTTGTTTCCCTTCTCCGATCGGGGTCACTTGGAGTTAAGATACAGGCTGCAACTGTTTTAGGTTCTCTCTGTAAGGAGAATGAGTTACGGGTAAAAGTCTTGCTTGGAGGATGCATTCCACCATTGCTTGGTCTGCTCAAGTCCACCTCAGCGGAAGGTCAAGTTGCAGCTGCAAAGACTATTTATGCTGTTTCTCAAGGTGGTGCAAGGGATCATGTTGGATCGAAAATTTTTTCAACTGAAGGAGTTGTTCCAGTGCTTTGGGAGCAGGTAGCAAATGGGCTCAAGGCTGGAAATGTAGTTGATAGCTTATTGACTGGTACATTAAAGAACCTTTCCACCAGCACTGAGGGATTCTGGACTGCAACAATTCAAGCTGGAGGAGTGGATATACTTGTGAAGTTACTGAAGACAGGACAGTCAGGCACTCAAGCAAATGTATGCTTTCTTCTTGCATGTATGATGATGGAGGATGCATCTATTTGTTCTAAAGTGTTGGCTGCGGAGGCTACAAAACAACTCCTCAAGCTGTTAGGACCTGGTAATGAAGCTTCCGTTAGAGCAGAAGCTGCAGGTGCCCTCAAATCTCTTTCAGCCCAATGCAAAGAAGCAAGGCGGGAGATAGCTAATTCCAGTGGTATTCCTTCTTTGATTAATGCTACTATAGCTCCTTCCAAAGAATTCATGCAGGGGGAGTATGCCCAAGCATTACAAGAGAATGCTATGTGTGCTTTAGCAAACATTTCTGGTGGTTTGTCATATGTCATTTCAAGCCTCGGTCAAAGCCTTGAATCATGCACTTCGCCTGCCCAAATTGCTGACACGTTAGGGGCTTTAGCTTCAGCTTTGATGATATATGATAGTAAAGCAGAATCTACCAGAGCATCAGATCCTCTGGCTATTGAGCAAACTTTGCTTAAGCAGTTCAAGCCCCACTTACCTTTTCTTGTGCAGGAGCGTACTATAGAAGCTCTAGCCAGTTTGTATGGGAATGCTGTTCTCTCAATTAAACTTGCAAGCTCTGATGCAAAACGTTTGCTTGTTGGTTTGATCACAATGGCAACCAATGAAGTGCAGGATGAGCTTGTAAAATCCCTTCTCACACTTTGCAACAATGAAGGCAGTCTATGGCGTGCGCTTCAAGGTCGTGAGGGAATCCAGCTGTTGATCTCTCTTCTTGGGCTTTCGTCAGAACAACAGCAAGAATGTGCAGTTGCATTGCTTTGCGTTCTATCGAATGAAAATGATGAAAGTAAATGGGCTATCACTGCTGCTGGTGGCATACCTCCACTTGTCCAAATTCTGGAGACAGGTTCAGCAAAGGCCAAGGAAGATTCAGCGACAATCCTTAGGAACCTGTGCAATCACAGTGAAGATATACGTGCTTGTGTTGAAAGTGCTGATGCTGTTCCTGCATTATTATGGCTACTGAAGAATGGAAGCCCCAATGGGAAGGAAATTGCTGCAAAGACTCTGAATCATTTAATCCACAAGTCTGATACGGCGACTATCAGCCAGCTCACTGCATTATTGACTAGTGATCTACCTGAATCCAAAGTTTATGTTTTGGATGCCTTGAGAAGCATGCTTTCCAGGGTCCCTCTCAATGATATATTGCGTGAAGGTAGTGCTGCCAACGATGCAATGGAGACAATGATAAAAATCTTGAGCTCAACTAAGGAAGAGACTCAGGCGAAGTCCGCATCAGCACTGGCTGGAATTTTTGAAACTAGGAAAGACCTGCGTGAAAGTAGCATAGCTGTTAAAACTCTTTGGTCGGCCATGAAGCTGCTTAATGTTGAATCTGAAAACATTCTGGTAGAGTCCTCACGTTGTCTTGCTGCAATATTTCTTTCAATCAAAGAGAACAGGGATGTTGCAGCTGTTGCTAGAGATGCGTTGCCTCCCTTAGTTTTGCTTGCTAACTCTTCAGCTCTGGAAGTTTCTGAGCTTGCAACATGTGCTCTGGCCAATCTGATTTTGGATATTGAGATATCAGAGAAAGCTGTTCCCGAAGAAATTATTTTGCCTGCTACTAGGGTTTTGCGTGAAGGAACAGTTTCTGGAAAGACACATGCAGCAGCAGCAATTGCTCGTCTGCTCCATTCTCACCAAATTGATTACACCTTAACTGACTGTGTGAACCGTGCTGGAACAATTCTTGCATTAGTGTCTTTTCTAGAATCTGCTATTGGTGGATCTGTTGCCACATCAGAGGCACTAGATGCACTTGCTATTCTATCCAGGTCAGAGGGGGCTAGTGGGCACATAAAACCTGCATGGGCAGTTTTAGCTGAATTTCCAAAAAGCATAAGCCCAATAGTTTTATCTATTGCAGATGCTACACCCTTGTTGCAGGATAAAGCTATTGAAATATTGTCACGACTTTGCCGGGATCAGCCTGTAGTTCTTGGAGAGACAGTTGCCTGTGCCTCTGGGTGTATATTATCAATTGCTAGAAGGGTGATCAGTTCCACAAATCCAAAGGTCAAAATTGGGGGAGCTGCACTTCTTATTTGTGCTGCGACAGTGAATCACCAAAGAGTGCTGGAAGATCTTAATCAATCACGCTTGTGCGCCCATCTTATTCAATCTCTCATTGCGATGCTTAGTGTTGAACAGCCTTCATCTTTGGGAAATCAGGGTGATGATGACAAGGAGTCCATTAGCATTTACAGGCATACTAAAGAAGAAGGCAGGAATAGTGAATCCAATAAAGGAACATCCGTCATATCAGGTGTGAACTTAGCCATATGGCTACTTTCTGTGCTTGCCTGTCATGATGAAAAGAGTAAAACTGTGATTATGGAGGCTGGAGCTATTGAAGTCCTCACTGATAGAATCTCTGATTGCTTTTCACAGTATACTCAGGTAATTGACTTTCTTGTTCCACTACAATTTAAAATGAAACATGATGCATCTAATTGGTGAATTCTGAGAATTGCACATAGGGCGTTGTTTCTGTGTAACATTATTTTCTGTCCATGCAATAGTGAGATCTAGTCATGTGGTTATACTCTGTTTTTTTTTTTTTAGCTCATCAAATGTTGGTTTGCTCCATGGTAATTTATGCAGATGGATTTCAAGGAAGATAGCAGCATATGGGTTTGTGCTCTACTTTTAGCAATTTTATTTCAAGATAGAGATATCATACGAGCACATGCAACCATGAAATGTATACCAGCACTTGCAAATTTGTTGAGGTCAGAGGAGTCGGCAAACAGATATTTTGCTGCTCAAGCAATGGCCAGTTTAGTGTGTAATGGTAGCAGAGGGACTCTTCTATCTGTAGCAAATTCCGGGGCAGCAGGTGGGCTTATTTCCTTACTTGGCTGTGCTGAAGTTGACATATGTGATCTTCTGGAATTGTCAGAGGAGTTTGCTTTGGTGCGATATCCAGAGCAAGTTGCTCTTGAGAGGTTGTTCAGAGTTGATGACATAAGGGTTGGTGCTACTTCCCGGAAAGCAATACCTGCCCTTGTTGATCTGCTTAAACCAATTCCAGATCGGCCTGGAGCACCATTTCTAGCACTTGGGATCCTGACTCAGCTGGCAAAGGACTGTCCGCCAAATAAGATTGTAATGGTAGAATCAGGAGCTTTGGAAGCACTGACCAAGTATCTTTCACTTGGGCCACAAGATGCAACTGAGGAGGCTGCTACTGATCTGTTAGGGATCCTATTCAGCAGTGCTGAAATACGGAGACATGAAGCTGCATTTGGTTCTGTCAGTCAACTTGTAGCAGTTTTACGATTAGGTGGAAGAGGTGCAAGGTATAGTGCTGCGAAAGCATTGGAAAGCCTGTTTTCTGCTGACCATATTAGGAATGCAGAAACTGCCCGACAAGCTGTTCAACCCTTGGTGGAGATTCTTAATACCGGTTTGGAGAGGGAGCAGCATGCTGCTATTGCTGCATTAGTTAGGTTATTGAGTGAAAACCCATCAAGAGCCCTTGCTGTTGCAGATGTTGAAATGAATGCAGTGGATGTCCTTTGCAGGATCCTTTCATCGAATTGTTCAATGGAGCTAAAAGGGGATGCTGCTGAATTATGTGGTGTTCTTTTCGGAAATACAAGAATCAGGTCCACAATGGCTGCAGCACGCTGTGTTGAGCCCCTGGTTTCTCTCCTTGTAGCTGAATTCAGTTCTGCTCAGCATTCAGTTGTCCGTGCATTGGATAAACTTGTTGATGATGAGCAACTGGCAGAACTAGTCGCTGCACATGGTGCAGTTATTCCTCTTGTCGGCCTTCTCTACGGTAGGAATTACATGCTTCATGAGGCTATTTCCAGAGCTCTTGTGAAGTTGGGGAAAGATCGACCTGCTTGTAAGATGGAAATGGTGAAAGCTGGTGTAATTGAAAGCATACTTGATATCCTCCATGAAGCACCCGATTTTCTCTGTGCTGCCTTTGCTGAACTACTCCGAATATTGACCAATAATGCAAGTATTGCTAAAGGGCCATCTGCTGCAAAAGTAGTGGAGCCACTTTTTCTGTTGCTGACAAGGCTAGAGTTTGGGCCTGATGGGCAGCACAGTGCATTGCAGGTTCTTGTCAATATTTTAGAGCATCCACAGTGTCGTGCTGACTATACACTGACCTCTCACCAAGCTATTGAGCCGCTTATTCCTTTACTTGATTCTCCAGCCTCAGCAGTGCAGCAGTTGGCAGCTGAGCTTCTATCTCATCTACTATTGGAGGAACAACTTCAGAAGGATACAGTGACTCAGCAAGTGATCGGCCCCCTAATAAGAGTTCTTGGTTCTGGCATACACATTTTGCAGCAGAGAGCTGTAAAGGCTCTTGTGAGTCTTGCACTAACATGGCCAAATGAAATTGCAAAAGAGGGTGGTGTCAATGAAATTTCTAAAGTAATATTGCAAGCTGATCCTTCGCTTCCTCATGCTTTGTGGGAATCTGCTGCTTCTGTTTTGGCAAGTATTCTGCAATTTAGCTCTGAATTTTATTTGGAAGTTCCTGTAGCTGTGTTGGTAAGGTTGCTTCGTTCTGGCTCAGAGGGCACAGTAGTTGGTGCATTGAATGCCCTCCTAGTGTTGGAAAGTGATGATGCAACCAGTGCTGAAGCAATGGCTGAAAGTGGTGCCATAGAGGCTCTTTTGGAACTTCTGAGAAGTCATCAGTGTGAGGAAACCGCTGCAAGACTGTTGGAGGTATTGTTGAACAATGTGAAGATCAGAGAAACTAAAGCTACCAAATCTGCTATCTTACCATTATCCCAGTACCTTTTGGATCCACAAACCCAAGCTCAGCAAGCAAGGTTACTGGCAACTTTGGCCCTTGGTGATCTATTCCAGAATGAGGGTCTCGCTCGAAGTACTGATGCTGTTTCAGCTTGCCGCGCTCTTGTAAATGTGCTTGAAGAACAACCTACAGAAGAAATGAAAGTGGTAGCTATATGTGCGTTGCAAAACCTTGTGATGTACAGTCGGTCAAATAGAAGAGCAGTTGCTGAGGCTGGTGGTGTACAGGTTGTATTGGATCTTATTGGTTCAAGTGATCCAGATACATCTATTCAGGCTGCAATGTTTATTAAACTGCTTTTCTCTAATCATACTATTCAGGAGTATGCTTCTAGTGAAACAGTCAGAGCTATAACTGGTGAGTTCTCTTTATTCTCGTTGCAGAATTTACTTAGCTTTAATTGTTATGAAAAACATCTACTATTCGTATCATGAATACCTGCAAGATAAGGTCAGCTTACGTATTATTGTCTATCAAATATTATTGGTTTACAGTGGTTACTTGAATATTCTTGTATAGGGTTTTTCTATTATTTGAGGCTATTGTCTATCAAATAATATTTCATGAAATATATTTCCGCATAAACTAAGAATTGTTGCAAGTTTTGTGTCAAATTCATTAGGAAGTTTGATTGAAATACTTTTTTCTTTCTTTGATAATTGAATGATTTATTAGAGAACCATTAACAGGACCAGATTCCAGGTACATGGGATGTATGTGCAGGGAACACTCCCCTATTTACATTGGGGTCATTTTGTAGACACCTTTATGATGTAGTATCGCCCCCTTCTTAAACCCTTAAGGAGCTTAGAACTCACTGGCAAAACTAGCAAAGAAGATTCAATATTGCAACAGAAATGCTTACATTTTATTATGTTCTCATGGAATAGCAAAATAAAATTGAGTTACTCTTCTAATGGTTGCTGTGTACTTGAAGAACACGTGAATGCCTACAGTTTATTAGGACTATGCAAAACATAGTTAATTTTTTTTCCTGGCAGTTTTTTCAATCTGACTGGCACTTGATAAGACCATGTGAATGGTAGGTCATTAGTTTTCCTCTTCTTCCCAACCTGAGCAAATGTGTGAGTATTAACTTGTGTTATATACAAGCTATCATTCCTTTTTCATAGATGATATCCTTAAGGTTGTCTGAAATTACTCGAAAGTTCTGACTGACTAAGAAATAATGCATTCGGGGAAATAGGCTGATATCTACCCATAAGTAATTTTAGATAAAATGTGGTGTTTGAGAATTGGTCTATAATGATATTGGTATCAGTTGCCTGGATGTCTGTCTTGTAAGTAGATACTTTTTCTTTCCTTTTTTTTTTTTTTTTTCCTCCTTTATTTTCTGGTTTGTCTTATATGATTATTGTGGTCTTGCAGCTGCTATTGAAAAAGATTTATGGGCCACTGGAACTGTGAATGATGAGTATCTGAAAGCTCTAAATGCCCTCTTCAGCAACTTCCCGCGTTTGAGAGCAACTGAGCCTGCAACACTTAGCATTCCCCATCTGGTTACGTCCCTCAAGACAGGCTCAGAGGCAACTCAAGAAGCTGCCTTAGATGCACTTTTTCTTCTGAGGCAAGCTTGGTCAGCATGCCCAGCTGAAGTTTCTAGAGCTCAGTCAATAGCTGCTGCAGATGCAATCCCCTTGCTGCAATACCTAATCCAGTCTGGCCCACCTCGGTTTCAGGAAAAGGCAGAATTTCTATTGCAGTGTTTGCCTGGGACACTAGTGGTGATAATCAAGCGTGGCAACAACATGAAGCAGTCAGTGGGAAACCCTAGTGTTTTCTGTAAGCTTACGCTTGGCAACACTCCTCCTAGACAAACCCAGGTAAAATGCTTTTATATAAGTCCTTACTTTGATTTTCTGATCAGCATTTTTTTCGTGGTAATAATCCTCTCCTGAATTTGTAAGTCATTTATATAGTAGAAATACAACATTACAAGAGTTTGAACGAGACTCCATTATGTCTTTACATCATTCAAATCGTGTAAACTAGTGCTCATTATTTGCCCTTTCCAGAAATGAAAGCTATGTAATTTGGTTTCTTGGTTAAATAGTGCACAGAAATTTCTGAAAGTGCACTTTTAGACCTATTACCTCGAAGGAAGTCTATTTATCTTCTTTGGTTTTTCTAGTCCTGCTCATATAATATGAGTAATAAAGTTTCTTATCTCATTTTTAGGGTTTTAAATTTTGAGATTCAAATTTGAGTGTAAAAAGGAGGTTAAGGTTTGTGAAACTGAGAGAGCCATATGTTAAGAGCAGTTTTTTTCGTCTCGTACATTTTTTTTGGTCGTCTTTCCATCTGTTAAGAGGATTTGCCTTCTTTTTCATACGATTTTCTTTGGTATGTTTGACCGAGCTTATCAAATTATTGCTGATGTAACTTCTACATGTGTATTCATCAGGTGGTTTCAACTGGGCCAAATCCAGAGTGGGATGAGAGCTTTTCATGGTCCTTTGAGAGCCCTCCGAAGGGCCAGAAGCTTCATATTTCTTGCAAGAACAAGAGCAAGATGGGGAAGGTAATTGAGACGAGAAGTGATATAGAAAGAGTAGTCTCTCATATTACTTTCTATTTCCTTGAATTGCATCTTAACCCATTTACCTTTTATCTGATGACAGAGTTCATTTGGAAAAGTAACAATCCAGATCGATCGGGTTGTAATGCTGGGAGCAGTTGCCGGTGAATACACGCTGTTGCCGGAAAGCAAAAGTGGGCCATCCCGGAATTTAGAAATAGAATTCCAGTGGTCTAATAAGCAAGAAGACCCATTAGTGAAGTAACCTGTAATCTGCTGGGAATTGTATGGAAGAGATTTTTCTTTTTCTTTCTTGTTTTTGGGTTATTTATCATGTCAGTGTATATAGTGTACCAGAGATTTTGATTTTTCGTCAATAGCCTTAAAGCATAGTCATTTGTCAATGTATTCTTTTGTATACTGATCATATATTTGTATCCGTTGCGGGTAAAAGGATAAATCTTTCCTTGTACTTTCTGTATTGAGTTCTGTGTGCTGTCAATTTTTCTGAGGAAATAATGAAATTGGTTCTGGTTTTCGATTTGTAGATTTTGTTGGTTATATTTGTTAATGTTATTATTTGATTGTATATTAAACAGCAGAGATGTTAATGCTATTATTTTATTGTATAATAAATAGTGTAGAAATTAAGAGCATGTTTGAGAAATAAAGCTTTTAAGTTAAAAAAATGTGTTTTTTTTGCAAAAATTTCATTTTTAAGCTTTTGTTAAAAGTATATTTTGGCCATTTCATGGCTTTTTGAATTCTTAAAAGTGCATTCAATTTTTTTTTATCAAATAAATATATATATATATATATTTTATTCAAGTGGACTTTTTAGGTGCTAAAAAACACTTTTTAGGAACCTCAAATGGACATCTAAACCGGCTAAAATTCGTTGTTAATTGTTTTGTTAACTATATTTTTTTTAATTAAATTTTTTTTTTTTAAGTAATTGCACATTATGAGACATGGCCCTTTGGTAGGGTTGATAATTTTTTGTACGATTCGTGAATTCGATATGAAACTAATACAAAATAAGCGGATTATAATTGAAAAGTCTTGAACTATTTAATAAAATGGGTAAGATTGTAGTTGACCTATTTAATTACTCATATTCTGATATGATTTTCTTCGGACACTCAAACACGAATTAGCAAATTTTCAAATTCAATTCCTTCTTGTATAAATATATATATATATTTTTGACATGCTCATACACGGAAAAGAAAAAATTGGATGTGAGAGATTCGAATTAATAACTTTCACTTCATAAAACATAATTTTCAGCCAGTTGAATTACCTATTTTTGAGACATAAATGCTATTGTTCTATACAAATGTCCTAGAAAAGAAATTATCAACGGGTTAAAGAGCATCTCAGAGTGGGTTTGGATAAATTTGAGTTATTTTTTTTGTGGGTCATCAACGAGGTCGATGATTGAAGATTTAATATCAGACATTTATACTGACCTTTTTGGCTTTTTCCCTGACCTGGAACATGAAATCATGGCTCATTATACAAATATCGGCTCTCTCTCTCTCTCTCTCTCTATATATATATATATATTATATATATATTTGAAATACAGAAAGCTATTTAATTAATAATTGGTGAAAACGACTGGGTACGTGGCGCCATATTTGTGTTGAAGCCAGTGATATTTAATGACTTTTTTGAAGAGTGGCAAATGGCAATGATTTGCATTTGCTTTCCGACCAGCGCAAATGCCCGGCCCATGTTTGCGTAAGACACGGCCCACTGGCTCTGTCTCGCCACTACCAGTCACTGTCTCAACCTCGCTCGCGCGGCCACATGTTTCAATCGTCAACCTTCGAATCTGACTTCATACATCAATCAACGCTCACCCTCGTTCCTCTTTCCTCGGATTCGGACCTTTTTTATTTTTTATTTATTTATTGGTTGAAAAAGAAAGTTGAGAATAATAATGGAAGAATAGTGAAAGAGCATTGTCTGTCTTTGTAGGCAGTCTTCATCATATGAGGAGGATTCACACCTAAATTGTTAATAATTGTCCAAATTATTAACAATTTTGATAATTAATTAATTAATTGTCCAAAATCTTAACCCACTTTTAACAAACAACATCAAAGTCATAATTAACTTTCTAAAATTACGTTTTGAAACAACTCTTGATGCGTGATACTTAAAAAAATATAAAAGACTTAAGAGTCGGATCAATATAAAAGAGCCTAACAAGTAAGTGAGAAATTATTATGAGTGGGTCGAGTTCCTCATTAAAAAAGTATAAATAATAATTAATATGACTAAATCAACTCAAATCTATTAGCTTAATAAGGGTTTTACCGATGAGTGTTTTGTTCGGACAAATCTCTCCTATTCAACATGAGAGCTTCTTTCACGTCAGCGAAGTGCTCTCCCATTACCAACCCAAAAAAAAAAATCCCCATCTCTTTGGCCTTTTCTTCGCTCACAATTGGACACTCTTGACGCCGCACCATATAAAATGAGATAGTAACAAGAACATATTGCATTGTAGAAAAGTTGGTAACAATCCTAAAATAAAATAACAAAATATAGTACCCTTATGTCCCTCAAATTTATTTATTTTTAAGCGGAACAGGAAAAAGGAGAATTACATGTAAATTTTTCTCACAATTGATCTTAACCGAAGAAAAAAGAACAAGATATAAGAATGTTTTCAAAAATAGGGTTGAAAGTAACCCATTTAACGAGTTAATATACTCTAAAATCAGCACTACGAGTAGATGATTAGGATCACAGTGAGAGAATCACCCTCAAGGCAAAGAAAATGGCAGCCAAAAAAGGAAGCAAATTAAACCGTCAAAAAGCAGCTTGACATTAACTTCAAGCAAGGGCAATTTTTTGGACACATCGGCAATGATATTTCCGTCACTGAGAATTGCTACGGCAACTGCTGTCTCTTTTGTAATTTTCCATATTATCCAATTTCTAATAGATTTTTCTTACCAAACAAAACAAAATTTCTAATAGCTTTTAGAATCCTGCACATAATAAATTTTTATTTCACAATCTACTTTCTGTCGCCTTTAGCAAATTTATCATTAATCCAAATTTTGAACGTTCTTGTCTATCTAGCACATTCAAATTCTCGTGTTTTGTTTTATTTTTTTTAAAATAATAATAATAAGAGATAAACGTTTGAGAAAGTTAAATAGTATTTTTCTATTAAAAATTCATATTTTCTTTCATTAATCATCAAAGGATCGCTAGAAAATTAGGAAAATAATCCAAAATATTTTTGAGAAGCTAATTTTCTAACATGATCAGATTTAATTAAAATAAATTGAGTGGGACATGTCAGCTAATTAAGTAGGACATCTCACTCACATTCGACTTTCTCCTGAGAAAAAAAAAAAAAAAAACCAGAAAAAACAGAAAGAAGAGAAAGAGCGCGGGCCCTCCATGTCCTGACAAAACGTCCCCGCCAATCAAAGCACGTTGTATTACCTGACACGTAAAGGCTGTGGGGACCACTTACGTGGCGCGTCTTCGCGGCCACAATCATACCCTTTCTGTTTTTCTACACCTCACTCAAAAGCGGCCGACCCCTACTACTTAATTTAGTATTACCAAAACCCAAATCCCATCACTTTAAACTTTAAACTTTAAACCCACCAATTTATTCCCCATTAAACTAAACACACCTTGGATTCTGCCTCCCAAAGCAACCTCCTTTTCACCTCATCTCGAACTCCCCCTGCTCCGGGCTTCCACTTCCCACCCACTCGCAATGGCTGCTCCGGCGGCTCATCGGTCTCTCATTATTTTGTTGCTGGCGTGGATGGTGGTTGAGTATGGTGGCGCGGCGACGACTTCGTTCTTGTCGTCGAAGCTGATTCACCGGTTCTCGGAGGAAATGAAGGCGCGTTGGGGTCAGAGAAACGGCAGTGCGGCTGGGTCGTCTTGGCCCGAGCGGAGGAGGAGCGTTGAGTATTATCAGACGCTGCTGAGCGCCGACGTTCGGAGGCAGAGCATGAAGCTCGGCGCTCGCTACCAGCTGCTCTTCCCCTCCCAAGGCAGCGAATCGATGTCGTTCGGAAATGACTTCGGATGGTTTGTTTTAATCGTCTCTTTGTAGTTTTATATTTTACTACCTTTGATCCATGAACATTGAACTTGTGCTCTGTTTTTTTTTTAATATATATATTTATATTTATTTTGTATTTTTAAAAGGTTACATTATACCTGGATTGACATTGGGACACCGAATGTTTCATTTCTTGTTGCTTTGGATTCTGGGAGTGATCTACTTTGGGTTCCATGCGATTGTGTTCAATGTGCTCCCCTATCTGCCAGTTACTATAGTACTCTGGTAGGCCAACTTTTCTCTGCTGATTATTGCTTGCTTTGTTAAATATTTTGCCTTTACTTGGTTTGTGCTATTACATTGTGAGGAGAAAAGTGGATCTTGTTTGTATCCTATGTTTGACAACTAACAGGTTCTTGTAGAATTATTGTCCCAAACTGATTGTTTCTTTTATTTTGTCATAATTTTTTATCTTAATTGATGGCCCAATTGAAGCAAATTTGTTTTCATGGGTGAGCCTCTCATGATCATTCATGATATGTAACATGCTCATTTGGACCACCTTCTCATTAATATGTGGATATTGTTAAATCAATCAAGGGGTAGAAGTATGGAGATTCGATAAGAATGGATAACTGGTTTAGCACTTATTTCCAAAGATTGATTGGCAGGTGCTCCCTCGTATATGGGGCATCTATTATGCAGGATAGAGATCTGAATGAGTACAATCCATCTCGGTCAAGCACCAGCAAGCATCTATCTTGCAGCCATCGGTTATGTGAATTGGGTTCAAACTGCAAAAGTCCCAAGCAGCCATGCCCTTACACTGTAGAATACTACACAGAGAACACATCAAGTTCTGGAATGCTAGTTGAGGACACATTGCATCTTGCATCAGGCGGTGGCAACACATCAAACCCTTTTGTTCAAGCTCCGGTTGTTATAGGGTGTGCTTTATTGATCATGCCTGCAACTTCAATTTTTGGCAACTCAATGTGTTCCATTAGCAAGAATTTTTAGTGGTTGCCTAAGCAAGGATTAATCCCTGTTATCTATTTTTTTTTCTGAATACAGTTGTGGTATGAAACAAAGTGGTGGTTACTTGGATGGTGTGGCTCCAGATGGTCTCATAGGTTTGGGATTTGGAGAGATTTCAGTTCCAAGTATTCTTGCTAAAGCTGGACTGATCCGGAACTCTTTTTCTGTGTGCTTCACTGAGGATGATTCTGGGAGAATATTTTTTGGGGACCTGGGACCAGCCACCCAACAGTCTACTTCATTTCTGCCTTTAGATGGAACATAGTACGGACCCTCAAATTACTTTAAATAGTTTATATTTCTTACTGTCATAGTTCTTCTTCTTGAGTCTTTACAATCATATTCTGAATTCTTGTGATAATTATGATTAACTCATTTTTTTTAATTCAGTAAAACCTACATTGTTGGGGTGGAGGCTTGTTGTATTGGAAACTCTTGTATTAAACAGACAAGCTTTAGAGCACTGATTGATAGTGGGACATCATTTACATTTCTTCCAGATGAAGCATATGAAAAAATTGCAAAGGAGGTACCTTTTTTGTGCTTTTGAACATTGTAATGTATTTTCATTGTCAATGTCTAATGTGACTTTCACTTACAATAGTTTGACAGACATGTCAATGCTACAAGGTCTAGCTATGAAGGATCTCCTTGGAAGTATTGCTATAAGTCCAGGTGAATTTGCTTGATGTGATGAGTTTCAAAGCTACCCTCTTTCCTCTCTCTCTCTTTTCCCTCGCGAGCATGTTTGTGTGTGTGTTGTGTATGTCAATGTTATGCTAATGATCAGCTGGTTTTTCGTGAAACAGTTCACAAGAGTTGCCCAAGGTTCCATCTGTGATACTCATGTTCCCATTAAACAACAGCTTTGTGGTTGATAATCCTGTTTTTACGGTCTATGACAATCAGGTGGGTACAAATTAACATCTGGAAATTTTCAACTGGGTATGAGTTGTAGGGCTAAAGTGATTGGATTAAATTGCTAGAATTTTTTATTATTATTATTATATTTTTTTTTTTAATGTTGGGGAACCTCTCCAAGGCAAGGTCTTTTGGACCCACTCCTGTAAAGTAAACCCCGGTCCCGTGCACCGCACCCTGGAAAGTTTCCCTACACAGACCTGGTTAAATTGTTGACTTTTTACTAGGGGTGTGGCCCCAAGAGATTGTTTGCACCCATGAGTTGTTGAACCTCAGACTTTGAAGGGAGTAAACCTTAAGACCAAGTCCTCTACCACTTGGGCCAACCCCTGGGGGTTTGCTAGAACTTTGACAGAAGCAAGCTTAGGTTTTAAGCTTTTATGTTGCTGTCAGAATTGCATTTGAAATTAGCATCAGAGAAAAAAATCGAAAGTATGGGGAATGATTTTAGAAGTAGATTTTCATAACCAAAGAGATTTAAAGGATAGATGAGGAAATGATAGTGAAATCATGGTGCTCTTCTCTATAAAAGATTATCATATTAATCTCTGGGAAAAATTTAATAATTAAACCATATTACTTGTCATAACTAAGTCGCAAGTTCAAGCTACCTTTGAGAAAGAATTTTGTGCTAAGCTACATTGAGCATCTTTCTTGAGGGATAAATCCTCAAACATGAAGGTGAACCATATAATCCATTTATTTGTATTTTGAAGAAAAATAGTTTTATCAGTGGGTAAAAAAAAAAAAACACCAAGTCATATCATGGTGTAATTGTTAAATTGACTTGTAGATGATCATATACCAAAAGTGGCCTAGTAAATATTATCTGTATCTAACAATTACTTTATCATGCGCAGTTATTAAATTGGCCATTAGTTTATGCAAAACTTACAATGACTGCAATGGTTTGACGTTGAGCTGCTTTTGTTTATTTCTTTGTAGTTTGTATAATGAAACATATTGCTTTGTTGTCTTTATTAGGATTATGATCTATGTACTAACTGAAGTTTGGAGAGCACATTGGATTACACAAATTTTTTTATGTAAATCTTTCAATTATATCTTCATGTGGTGGATGCTTAAAAGTTCATAATAAAATCAATAGGAATTGGTGGTGCAGGATCTAAAATTTTGGCTGTTTTGGTGCAGGAAATTATTGGTTTTTGTTTAGCCATACAGCCAGCAGATGGAGATATTGGAATAATTGGACGTAAGTACACAACATAATATGGTTGCAAAATGTGCAGTTTAATCCATATTGCAAAAACACCTCCTCCACAAAAAAAGAAGAAGATATTCCTCCTTTTACTCACATGTTTAAAAATATATTATTCTAATGCAGAGAACTTCATGACGGGATACCGGATGGTGTTTGATAGGGAAAATTTGAAGTTGGCCTGGTCTCCCTCAAATTGTGAGTTTTTTTTTTTAAAAATTTTTTAATCTTTCAATTGATATTAAAGAGGGTTCCAATATTCCAAGTGTAATGTGGTTTGAAAGCAGAGGACCTTACAAACCACATTACACTTGGAAGCAGTCATTTCACTTGGAATTAAGATGCCAACATGCAGCAGCTTCTTGTTTGCCATATTGGTTTAAGTTTTTTCAACAGGCTGAATTGCAATTCAAGTTGGACTCTGTTGTTGCTTCTTCTGTGTTGATGTGGAACTAACCAATTTGCTTGTGTAGGTCAAGATCTCAGTGATGGTAAGATTATGCCCCTTAACTCTCCTCCACACGGCACACCATCAAACCCATTGCCAACAAATGAGCAGCAGAGCACCCCTGGCGGCCATGCAGTTGCTCCCGCTGTTGCTGGAAGAGCTCCCTCCAAACCCTCAGCTGCCTCAAGTCAGCTCATTAGATGTAGCTTCTCTTTGTTAAGATTGGCGCCTCAGCTGCTTCTACTTTTAAATATTATACCATCTCTGACGTGAAAGCAGATACTGGCATCTTCTGATAGATCTTTAATTATTTAGGTTTACATGTAAATCCTGGCTTTTTCTCCTCTTCTTCTGTCTTCTTCTTCTTCTTGTCCTCCCCAAATATATAAATATGTAGCTCTTTGTCATCCAATGCCAGCAATTTTTGCCTTGTGGGTCATTGGAGTAATTGGGGATTGTGGAGACATCTTTTGTATCTCTCTCTCTCTCTCTCATCTTTTGTAACATGCCTTCTCTTCTCGGACAAAGATTTCTCTGCAGCGGAAATCAAACAATTAAAATTAAAAAAAAAATAAAAATTCAAAACTAAGAAAAAAAAACTCAAGAATATTATAATGAATGGTTTTAAATAGTCAAGTCTATTAGCTTTATTTTAAACTCTTTAATAAATATTACTTATATCTTACAAAAAAAATTAAAGACATAAGCAAATTTTTTAAGGTTATCTTAAATAAGTCAAATCGAAAAGCTCTCTTCTCTCTCTTCCACTCTCCGCATGAGTTAAGGCGCATGGGTGGTGCATGAGGGTTGTGTGGTTTGAGTTGGTGGCTGGTTGAGATTTCTAATGGCTGGTTCATGGAAGTGGATGGTGGAGTCGAAAGAGTTTGAGCTGTTGATTAAAGGAGGGGCTTCGGGGGCGAGGATTTTCAAAAGAAATAACAAGAAACAAAGGTCTATATTTTTGTTAAAGGTTGAGTTAGCTTGGTTGGCTCGCACGGTGAAGGAGCTAGTGGCGGTGGAAAATTCTGAGGTGTTTTAGGACCAATCTAGAGCATGCTACCTCAGGATCATTGCATAGAAGTGCTCCAATTGGCATGGCAGCTTCCTGACGATGAAAGAGTTTGATGGTAGAAGAAGGTGTGGTTTGATAATGGTTCTATAGGGTCGTTATGGTCAACAATGGGATTGTTTTATGGTGGAAGTGCGTCAGGCTAATTCTTCTCTTCGAGTTGTGCGAGCCAAGAGTGTAAGAAGGTGTCGGATAGAAGGAGTTACATGGAAGTGGTGGGGCTGTCGCAGAATCCGGTAGAAGACTATTTTAATTCCTTCTCAGAGCTTATAGCTAGGGTTCCAAAGTGGCTGAAAGATGCTTTAGTTGAGTTGGAAGTTCAAGCCCGCGAATCTGAAAAGTATGCTCTGAGCTGCAAGAACGCTCATTTTCTAGCGAGGTTCGGGGAGGGTCTAATGGTAGAGTCGAAGAAGTCCCTCGCTCCGACGAAGGGCATATGAGACTTAGCTAAGAAGGAAGAGTGCATCGTGATGGCTAGTGCGGGGGATTCTGTCATGATTTCATGTAGGTTTCTTCCTCCGACGAATAGCCTACTCCCTAAGGTGCTGTCGTATCCCTCGAAACCAGGGCTGGAGCTTCTGAAGGGATGGGTGGCATTTGATGGAGATGGGCAATCTTCCTTGAGTGCACGTCTTGAGCTGCTGGCAATTAAGAAGTTAGATGTGGATGTGGGTGTTGAGAGGTTAGAGGCGGTGATTTTTTCGCTGGAGTCTAGTGAGCTTAGCTAGGGCTTGTTGAATAAGTAGAATTTGAGCTGTAAAGGAAAAGAAAAGGCTATTGTGAGGAAACTGGTTTATCTCGGCCGAATGGGTTTAAGACCAATAAAAAGAAAAAGAAAGAAAAAAAAAGGCTCGTTTGTCCTACGGGGCTCAAGCTCGGCTTGGGTTCGATAACTAGATTTCAAGGGATAGAAGCTTCGCGAGGTTTCTCGGATTTGCGAATGTTTCAGGAGGGGGATACTTCTTTGGCAGGAGCCTCGTTCTCTACGGGTGCGGTAGGGATGGCATCGCCATCCATTCTTGGTAGATACGAGTGGGTTCGCAAGGCTTTCCAAGCAGAAGTGGAATTCATCGACTTGGGTTCTTCGTCGACGGCGGTTTGCGAGTTAGAGATGGGAATGGGTTCCGTTGACCAAGGTCCTTATTAGGCGGGTATTTCTCCTCAGATGGCGCCGGTAATGGTGTCTGGTAGTCTGGGTTACCCTGGCGAGTTCAAAGCTCCTCCAGCGAGACTGGTTGCTACACCTGGTGCGACTAATGCTTCTCTGTGTGTGTTAACAGGGGTAGAGCTGTTTGCAAGTTTGCCCCAGAAGATGTTGGGAGGAGGATCTACGGCGAAGGCACTTTACCCAGGTGTAGAGGATAATTTGTTAGTGCCTTGGTTTCTTGGAGACTCTGTCCTGGATAGAAAAGAACTAAGAGGTCCAGTTGTTGAGGTGCTGTCACCTATTACTAATAAGCTTTTCATTGAGCTCTGTTTTGTTCGAATTGAAAAGGATGGGGTTTTGCTTCTCCACAACAAACAACTTCGCCTGGGTTGGAACTAGTGGCCTATGTGGAGGGAGAGCCTACTCCGTTGGATTGGAGTCAAGCCTTGGTGGATAGCGGTTGTGGTGGGTCTTAGGAAGTAGGTAAGTATGTGGAATTAATTATGGCCTTTAGTTAGATTGTAGGTGTCTCTTGTGATGGTCACACAAAGAAACTTAGGGCAGTATTTGCTCACAAACTGGATGGTAAGGCGAATAAGGCAACTAAGAAAATTATGGGGGGAGGTCAAGTGGGTAAAAAGGTACTCGAGAACTCGTTAACCTCTTCTCTTCAATTAATTATAAGGGAGGATGTGGGAGTGTGTCTCATAGTAGAGGCAAGGGAAGGGGGGACCGTATTGCATTATGAAGTGCAACATTCTTTCTTGGAAAGTGAGAGGGATAAGAGGATGATGATGAGGAATTTGCTGCGTCAATGACGGGTGGACATTGTTTGCTTGCAGGAGACTAAATTGGAGCTCATTTCCAAAAGGGTAATCAATAGTTTATAGGGTTGCCTCTATGTAGATTGGTGTTATGTGGCTGCTATTGGGGCTGTTGGGGGCATTCTGTTGATGTGGGACAGGAGGGTGTTCACTAGGTTAGAAATGGAGGTGGGGGAATGTGTGGTGGCTTGTACCTTTAAGAATGTTATGGATGGATTTGAGTGGACTTTCGCAGGGGTGTATGGTCTTAATGGCGATATAGATGTCTGTTATGGGATGAATTGGATGGGTTGTTGAGTTGGTGGAACTTGCCTTGGTGTATTGTGGGTGATTTCAATGTCATTAGGTTCTTTAGTGAGAGGTCTGGAGGGAGGCGTATCAGTTTGACTATAATAAAGTTCTCGAATTTCATTTTCGAGAGAGGTCTTATGGCTCTTCCTCTAATTAGGGGCTTATGTACATGGTCCAATAGTCGGTCTAGAATTGACTATTTCTTAGTTTCCCCGGGTTGGAAAGTAAGACGCCCAGAAGTAGGGGTGTAAATGAGCCCATCTTGGGTGAACCTGGGCTGTCCAGGCTCGGCTCATTCAACTCAACAGAGTTTAGATTGAGCTTGAACTCGAGTCAAGCCTTCAAGCTCGACTATTGTAGAAACCAAACACAAGAAACAACCAAAATCTACCAGAAACCAAACACAAGAAAATACCTAAGAATCTATTGTAGAAAATCAGTTTCAAAACCTATAGAATTAATTTCACCATCAGTTTCATGTCACCAAATCAACCACAGAAAATCATAACAAAACCCATAGAAAATCAACCAAATCAAAGGAAAGAAGATACCTAGAGGCCAACGAAGGAGAGGTGGAGAGAGAGAGATCCGGGTCGTGAGTGTGCGTGTAGAAGATTGAGAGGAAAACACCCAAAAAAACCCAAAAATCAACACCCAAACCGTGAGTATGCGTGAAGCATGAGCCATGGGTGTGAGTGTGAGGAATAAGAAGAAGAGAGGGAGGGAATGAGTGATGCGTGAGGGAAATGAGAGGCCAAAGGGAGATAGGAAAGAAATAAAGAAAGAGAAAGAAGTGGGAGAGCCGGAGATGGAGTAGTTAAGGAAGAAAAGCAAGAAATAGAAAGATGAAATGACAAAATTACACTTGATTCCTCATGTGAGTGATAGACCATATTGCCTTTACAGTTTACAAAATTGTAAATAGATTGCAAATTGAAGAAATGATAAAAGGATAATTTCAGTCTTAACTTTTTACACAGTTCACAAGAAAAGAAAAAGACAAAAACAATGAAAATACCTCAAAATCCCTTTTAAAAAATCGACTATTTACAAACACAAAGGGTGAAAATGTAATTCTCTATAGAAGACAATAATGCCCAATTAATTTAGTAAATGGTGAAGGGTTAAACATAGCCATAATGGTAATTTTGATACAAAAAAGACAAAAGTAACATTTCTTTGATTTCATGATGGTCGAAAAGATTAAGAGCAAAATGGTCAGTTCATCATCAAACAAAATGCTACAGTTCCTGTGCAATCGGCTCTTTTAGTATAGCTATTAGGTTAAAGATATATATATATATATGGAGTTGATTCACGAGCTTAACCGAGTTGAGTCGAGCTTGCTTCATTTAATATTCGAGCCAGGATTTGTGTTCACGAAACGCTTCATTTAATATTGGCCTTATGCGGTGAGCCGAGCTTGCTCATGAGCCGTTCATAATGCCCTACCCATAAGTTCTTTAAAAAAGATTTCTGTCTTTGCTCAGATCACTTTCCCACCTTTTTAGCATGTGGTGGTCATAAGGGGGGAAGTAAATCTTTCAAATTTGAGAACATGTGGATGAAAGAGGAGGGGTTTGTGGAAAGGGTTAGAGGCTGGTGGGCTTTGTACCATTTTCAAGGTACCCATAGTTTCATTCTCTCTGAGAAGCTTAGGGCTTTCAAGGGGATATCAAGACTTGGAACATAACTGTTTTTAGTGTACTCATTAAGGAAAAGGTGGATGAGTTGAAGGCTTTAGAGTTAGTTGCATAAAGGGAAGGCTTAAGTGAGGAAGAGAGGGAGAGGAAAAGGCTGTTTTGCAAGGACCTTGAAAGAGCTCTCCTTCAAGAGGAAATTAGCTAGAGGCAAAAATCCAGAATCAAATGGCTTAAGGAGGGAGATAAGTGCACAAATTTTTTTCACCTGATGGCTAATTCGAATAAGAGATATAATACTATTGATTCTCTTCTCATCAATGGGTCTTTGTCCTCCAATTCGGTTGCGATTAGAGACCATGCAATCAATTTCTATGAGTCTATGTTTGGTGAAAGTATGTCTTGGAGACCTAGGCTGGATGATTTGGATTTTGAGTCTTTGTTCGTAGGTAAAGCTTATTCTCTTGAAGCCCATTTTTCTTGAAAGGGAAGTGAAAGATGTGATCTTTGATATGGATGGAAATAAAGCCCCAGGCCTGGATGGCTTTTCTTTGGCCTTTTTCCAAGCTTGTTGGGATGTGCTGAAAGAGGACATCATAGCTGTCTTTTCTAATTTCCATGTTTGTGGTAAGTTTGAGAAGAGTTTCAATTCCACTTTTATTTCTCTCATTTCTCAAGTGTCTAGGGCATCGAAGCTCAAAGATTTTCGTCCTATTAGTCTTGTGAGTGTGATTTACAAGATTATCTCTAAGGTCTTGGCTAATAGGTTGAGGCTGGTCATGAATAGCATTATTTCTACTCCTCATAACGCATTTGTCAAGGGCAAACAAATCTTGGACTATGTGCTCATAGCCAATGAAAGCTTGGATTTTTGTCTTAAGTCTAGAGACCTGGGGCTGCTTTGCAAGCTAGATATGGAAAAGGCCTATGATTATGTTAATTGGGATTTTTCCGTTACATCTACTTAGGAGATGTGTGTTTGGGCAAAAATGGTGTTCTTAGATCGCTTTCTGTATCTCCTCAGCCTCGTTCTCTGTTTTGATTAATGGCTCGCCGACTGGTTTCTTCAACAATTCGAGAGGGGTGAGGCAAGAAGACCCATTCTCCCCCATTTCTATTTGTTATTGTGATGGAAGCCTTTAGTAGAATGGTTAAGGTCTTGATCAATTATAGTCTTTTCTTGGGCTTTGCCGTGGGTACAAGGGGGAGTGAGCAAGTCCACATTTCGCATTCATTGTTTGCGAATGACACTAGTTTTTAGTGGGGCTTCCTTGGATCAGGTGCAAGCCATTGGTGATTTGTTGATTTGCTTTGAGCTTGTCTCTGGTCTTAAGGTCAATTTGGCTAAATCAGTTCTCGTGCTGGTTGGTGATGTGAGCAATGTTGGTGCCATAGTGGAGGTTTTGGGATGTGAAGTTTGTTCTTTGCCTATTCCTTATTTGGGCTTGCCTTTGGGGTTCCAGTTTAAAGATAAGACGAGTTGGAATGGGATGGTGGAAAAGTCTATCCGCACTTTAGCCAGTTAGAAGAGGTTGTATCTCTCTAAGGGTGGACGAATTGCTCTCATAAAAAGTACTTTGTCTAATTTCTCTACTTATCTCCTGTCTCTCCTACCTATTCCAATTGCAATTGCTAAGCGTATTGAGTCGATTCAATGTGGCTTTCTTTGGGACGGTATTGGAGAAGAAGTCAAGTTCCACCTTGTGAATTGGCCGAAAGTTTGCTCTCCTATTTGGGAATGAGGTTTAGGTATTCAAAACTTAAGATGCTTCAATCACGCGTTACTTGGAAAGTGGTTGTGGCGGTATGCAAGCGAACCTGGAGCTTGTATTGGTTGGAGAGAGAAGGGTGGAGCTCCCGAGTTAGAGCTGGTTCTCATGGGATGGGTTTTTGGAAGTTCATTAGTAAGGAATGTCATCGTTTCTCTAGTCATATTAGACTAATTCCGAGTGATGGTTCCATAATCAACTTTTGGGGGGAGGTGTGGTATGGAAGTTTGCCTATCTTGGAGGTGTTCCCGAGGATATATAGTTTAGCAAACAACAAGGAGGCTTCTATTGCAGATAATTTTGATTCGTTGAGTGGATCTCGCCAGTGGAATGTTAGTTTTCTGCGTTCTTTGAATGATTGGAAAGTGAAAGACTTGGCTTCTTTCTATAGTCTCCTTTACTCTTATAATTTGGGTGGCGGAGTTGACAAAATTTGGTGGTTTCCGAATAGAAATGGGAAGTTTGAGGTGAGATCTTTCTATAACATTCTTATTTCTAATGTTAGCTTCCCCTTTCCTTGGAAGAGCATTTGGTGTACTAAAGCACTGCTGAGGGTGGCTTTCTTCGTTTGGTCGGCTACTCTTGGCAATATTCTCAATCTAGACATTTTGAGAAAGAAAAATATGGTTTTGATCAATAGGTGTGAAATGTGCAAAAAGGATGAGAAATCCATTGATTATTTGCTTCTTCATTATGAGTGTGCCCAATTCTTATGGAACGCATTTTTCAGTCGTTTTGGCTTGGCGTGGGCTATGCCTCGTGGGGTTGTAAATCTTTTGCAGTGCTAGTGGTTAGGGGCTCACTCTCGTAGCGCCTTGATTTGGAAAATGGTCCCGCTTTACATCATGTAGTGTCTATGGTCCGAATGGAATGAGAGATTTTTCAAGGATTCCGAAAGAAGCTTGAAGGATCTTTTACGTTTCTTTTTTACTGCTCTCTTCACTTGGGCGGCAACTTAGCTTTTACCCCTTTTGTGATTACTTAATATGATTTTCTTTTTTTCTTCTCTAGTCTCCTTAGGCATTCTCTTGTATACTTCTTGTAGCTTAACCCTTTTGTGATTACTTATTATGATTTTCTTTTTTTCTTCTCTAGTCCCCTTAGGCATTCTCTTGTATATTTCTGTGTACTAGGGTTGCGTCCCTTTGCGTGTTTTCTATATAACATTACTTATCCAAAAAATATCTTACTAAAAATACTTTTTAAACTCTTTAATGCAATCTCAAATGAGCTTCTCAATAAGAATGTTAAGAGTATGTTTGGAATTATGTTTGAGGGATAAAAAAGTGCTTTTAACACTAAAAAAAGTTCTTTTGAAGAAAAAAGTATTCATTTAATGACAAAAAACACTTTTGGCAAAAGCTTAAAAATAAAGTTTTTGCTCAAAAGTTCATTTTGACTTAAAAGCTCTATTTCTCAAATGTAATTCAAAATAGGTAAAAAAATTTAAAGCATTTTTAAGGGTTCAAAAGTTTAAAAAATTGTCAAAATGCACTTTTGGTAAAAGCTTAAGAATAAAGCTTTTTCAAAAAAAATTTTGACTTAAAAGTTTTATTTCTCAAACATGCTCTTAAACTTTTGCTAAAAGTGCGTTTTGGCTATTTTTAAGCATTTTGAACCATTAAAAGCGTTTTTAATTTTTTTTACCAAACAAATATTTTCTTCTTCTTTAAACGAACTTTTTAAGTATTAAAATCACTTTTAAACACCTCAAACGTAATCCCAAACAGCCATTGATATTTATATTATCGCACTACTATCTAATCACTATCAACCTATATATTTTTTCCTCATGGATATTTTACATACAATTAAAATATTTAGGTGAGTGCTTTGACTAAAAATAAGTAATTTGAATTGGAGAATTTTACCCTTTAAAGAAAACTAAATGGACCCGCGGATCCGTCGTCAAAAAATAAGACCATACATATGCAAAATTGAAAATCTATTCATCTAAAATATTCTCAAAAAACATTGAGTGAACTTGGCGTTGATAATCAAGTACCCACGTCAGCAGGCACTCTCTCGGTACTGGTCAACTTCCTTTTTTTATATGGAACCATACTTGTGGATCTAGAAAAACTCAAGCGGAGCCCAACCCAGTCAATAGAGCCCAAATAAAAAAAAGCCCATACTTCCATAAAATTTTGCTACTTTTACTTTGGGAAATTTGTTCTCTCTCTCCTTCATAAAACCCTAAGCCTTAGCCGACCAACATAGAAGAAGACGACGACGTCTAAACCCTGAAACCCTCGCTCATCGCTCACTGTGTGAAATACAACCAGGTAAGCTACTAATCTGCTCGTGCTTTTAGCATAGTTCCTTTTGGCGGTGTATATTTAGTTATAAGTTGTTTGGTTGATCTTGGCATTCGATTTTGTGCTTCAAAATTTGCTTTCCATGTCATCAAAATGGGAGCTTTTCGTCGCATATATTGCTGATAAATGTGTATCAGAACCAATCAACTGCTGGAGTTTATTGTTTCTGCATATTGGGTTTGTTGTAGAGAGAGAAACCCATTTAGCTCCAAGATTAACAATTGTTTTGTAAAGCCAAGCTGGGGCGGAGCTTGGAGCTCGAATAACCCAATATTCGTATTGACTCGGTTCATTCTGCACCCACTTTAACTGGTTCAGTTGATAGTACCACTCAGTGTAAAATTGTTTGATGGGTTGTTGCATATTTGCCATTTTGAATGTGTATTAATTTAAGTCTAAGTTTTGATCTTTTTCATTGAACCTTGTGTTAGCGATTATATTTACAACTTATCTCTCTGTTTCCACAGCCCCAGCCTAAAGTGATTCACATGGATGCCCAAATGCAGTTCGAGATCGACTTTGGCAATCTCATGGCCTTCAATCCTCACCACACTTTCCCCTCCTTACCCTCCTCCAGGTTTGGCTTTAGTTTCACTTATATAAATCCATAGATGTGTATGGGTATGTGTTTAGCTATGGGTTCTTATTTTTCTATCAAGTGGCACAGTTATTAAATATCTATGTGAAGGTTCTGATTCTGGGTTTTTGGTTATTGTTGTTGTTGGTTTTTTTATTTTTTTTTTCTATTTGTTTTTGTTGTTTTAGTATAGCTAGGATTTGCTGTCTTTTCTCTATTATTGTGTAAAACTCATGCTTTCTATTATTAAACTCATGGTTGATTTCAATGTTTACTTTTGTTTTTTTTGTTTACCGTAGACATTTTCTGAGGATATTTTTGTTTCAGAAAGCTAAGATTTTTCAAAATTTAATTGAAAAACATGCAGTAGAACATTCATTGAGATAAATATACTCATGGCATTGGCTTTTGTAGCTTTTTGCATCTAGGATTTGAACACAGAAAGGGTATGCTATATATGAAGAAGGTCTTATAAGAATGGTTCAAAGTAAGAATAAGAAAAAGAAGCCAGAATATGAGGAAAGAAGCCTTCTATGCACAAATTCAGTATTGAAATGCATTAACTATTGGTTCTAATGCCTCAAGGAATGTGCAGGGAGTGGAACTAGGACTTTTTGTTTTGGGGGCCAACCTTTAATGATTGCACATTCCGCCCCTGCCAATATGATGCTATTCCAATCTCCTTTTGCAACTCTTAACAACAATACCATTTTCGGCAGTGACAAGTTCTCAAAGATGAATTTGTACAAGAGAAAAGCAACCGGTTCATACCATTGCAGGATTGCCAAATATGGCGACTTCAAATATATAAAAAACCCAAAACAGACTTAGGCCCAACTGACATAGAAAACCAACTCGTGCCCTTTTGGAAGTTTCATCCAGAAATTATTATTATTATTATTATTTTTTGAAAATTCCAGAAACATATGTGAATATAATATAGTCACTCTACTTATTTTTTTGAACCATACTGCAAATTTAGACTACATATTCCAGAACTCAGGTTGATATGACAAGTTGGCTTAATGCTAAAAAACTAAAGAAATTCCAACGAGTTCATGTTTTTATGTAGGACATTTCTAAAAAATCTCAAAATTCCTTGGTGGGTACTACACAAAAAGCTGCTCCGTGGTTTTCTGACCATCTATATAAATAAAGAAGACCCTGTTTACAGCAGGGTTTTTTCAATTCACTGCTTCTATAGAGTTTTTTTTGCCAACGATTTTACTATCAACTACTGCTATAGGCTATTGGCCAAAAAAAAAAAAAAATCAAAATCAAAATGAAAATGGAAGGGTGCGACACCCATTAATGAAGAAGCACCCGTTATTGCTCATTTCTAATATGTTTCTGTTTTATTCCTTCATTTATTTCCAATGTAGACAAAATTTGAGGATCTAAGTTAACAATCAACTAGCTCATAAGGAAGTTCAAATAGGAGCATAACTTGGTTTTCCTATGACATTTATTACCAAGTGATGAGTAAGAGTGGGATAGTCATTGTATCTGGTTTTGAAAAATTTTTGTAGGTCTGCCCCTGGAATTTGTATGTAGATATTAAGAAAAACTATTTCCAATTTTCACTGTGCATCCTTTTTATTTGACATTTTCATAATTTCTGCAAGGTTTTTATTTATTTTTCAAAACATCATTTTGTGTGGAAGGTTTACATATTTGGTTTGAGGAGTGCATATTGTGTATGTGTTTTTGAATTGATCTTTCCAAAAATCATAGGGAGGATTTAGTGAAGGAATGCCTAGAGAAGGGCACTGAATTAGTTCAAGCCATTGCACAGAAACTGTTCAACTTACCTTCAACTGAAGACGTAGATGGTCCCTTGGTCAAGTTGCCTCCACCAACAACAAGACTGCCCAGAGAGAAGCCTGTAAGCTCTTCCCTTTTATTTATATATCTATATCTATCTGATTTTCCAAATAAATGTTTTTTTTTTGTTTATTATTATTATTATTATATATATATATATAGGTACTGCATATTTACCTTGCAATCATTACTATTTTGTGCATGCTAAGGTTACACTGAAAGTGTGATTACTTATATGACAAAAAAGGAGGCTTCTAACTGACATTTTCAGAACTTTCTACCTTGTTGAATTTCTGTTGCCAAAATATAATATATTGTAGTAGCTTCTACAGCTTGCTAGCCGAGAAACTAGGTTCTTAATGGTAAATTTTTTGAGAGAAGGGTGAATATGTGGAAATAACCCTTGGTTAGGTTGATTAGGAAATTCCAAGACAAGCAAAGGAAACCTGATTTCTCATGAAAGGAACAGAAAGAAAATCTGTATGTCATGTTACACCTTAGAGTATAATTACAAATAGAGGAAGATGCATGTTCCTAGTATATGAATCTGTATTTGATGATCTTCTCATTGTTGAGATCTAAATTGTATAACGTGCCATGCAATTCCTAATTGTGTATATATAGCATAAACACTCAATTGCTTATCTCAAATACATTGTGTTATCAGCTGCCAAAGCCTAAACCTCCTACGAAATGGGAAGTGTTTGCCAAAGCGAGAGGTTAGTATCCTTATAATCATCTGCGGCCTATATGGGTAATCTAATATTTGTTTAATATTCAAGACCCTTTTTTTTAAGACTCATATCTACATTTAGTAGATTTGATCTGTTATGGCTGAAGTTAGATGTTATTGGTTCTAATGGTTTGAGATAACACACAGGTATAAAGAATCGTAAGAAAGACAAGGTAGAATATGATGAGCAAAGTGGTACTTGGAAACGTCGTTTCGGATATGATCGGGCAAATGATGAGGAAAATATACCTATCATTGAGGCCAAGATGACTGATGGTAAATGATTCAACAAGCCATTTGGCAAGAATCCATTATTGCAATTATTGCTACTATTTTTATTTTTTATTTTTTGTCAAAATGGGAAAAGGATTTTACTATTTTGAAAAAATCATTAGGTAACTGAGATTTCATAACTATAAAGTGATAAACTTTTAACCACTAATTTTCAAGTGTCGAATATCATATCATGTTCTACATTATGACGTAGTGATCACCTTTTTGTAGAGCCAGGGGAGGACCCTTTTGCTAAAAGACGAACAGATAAGAAGAATCGTGTTGAAAAGCAAGAGAAAAATCGACAGCAGAACTTGAAACAAGCAGCAAAAGTTGGTGCTTTACCAAGGTTTGCCTTTTTTTCACCTTTCTACTGTTATGAAAGCATAAACCATTTCTTAAATTGTACAATTAATTGTCACATGAATATTATATATGGTTATTCATGGCTACAAATATACAAATTATTTTCTTTGAACCTTATGTAGCTCTCATCAATTCAAAGAAGTAATGACATGTAAACCGTGATTGGCTTTAATTACCCCTGTTGCTCATTTTTTCCCTTTGTTCGAGGACTTCCCTAGATGCTAATGATGGTATCACTTTTGCAACTTAAGAGTGAACATATGATTATGCAATCTCCAAGGTTGTTAGTAGTTATATCTAACATGTCTTTATCAAATATGATCACTACCTGAATGACACATAATGCAATTATTTTTGAGTATTATGAATAGACCGTGCATTATCAAATTGCCTAGATCAACTCAACTTAATACCATACATCCTTTGACCCAATTATTTCAGCACAACTGGCAGTACGTTGTTTCTTCTCCTTGCTGTTGGCCGAGCCATCCCAATTGATTCTTCATCTTGACCTCAATTGGTGCTATCCCAAGTCCTCATGAATTTATTCATTTTTAACCCTGGCCTTTCTTGTAGTGCCCATCATATCTCATCGGTATGCCATTTTGACAATGCTTTAGGAGCTCTTCTTGGCTTGATTACATGAGTCAAATAGACCTGTATGTTGTGTTTTCTTGTTCCAATAATTTAGTTTGAAAAAGTTTTTTGGGGTCCCATCCTCGGTCTTTGGTAGAGCATTCTTTTCTTGTTGAGTCATGCCGACTTTGTTTGTATTACCATTCTTCTACGTTTATTTTCTCCTTCTTTTGATATTCTGTTTATTCACAAACACACACACACAAAGGCATGTATGTATTTACTTTAGTCATATTTTGGTGGTATCATGTTAATATTTCTTGTATATCTTATATTGCAACCTGGACCTGAGGAAACTCTTTCTGCAGCCACGTCCAACTAGCTGCCACAGCTTTGCCCATAACAGGAACGCCGGCTGCACCCAAGAAAGTCACCAAGGATGAACTTGGGAATGTAGCTGGAATAGCAGCAAGTGCCACAGCCAGTGGTGGGAAATTTGACAAGAAGTTGCCTGGAGAAAAGCCTGCACAGCATAAAGGGAAATATCGCAAGGTTTGTAAACTTTTCTTTTACGAATGCAAATGCTTCTCTACTAAAAGTTGTACTTGCAATTGAGTGGTTCAACATCCTGTGTATATCCTTTCAGTTCCTACCTGTTGTGGAGGGAAAAGGGTTAGGCTCTCAAGAGAGGGAGCAAACCGAGAAAGTTCTGAACAAGCTAATCTCTAAGAATTCCCATGAGATATTCAACGTTGATAAGGTAAAATTTATCCATTCTGCTAATCTTTCCTTGGTGGTCAAATCTTGTGCCTTGCTCATCAACTGGACATGTATTTGCTTGGGATCTAGGCGGTCAACATGTACAATGTGAAAAAAGAGAAGAAGCGAAAGTACCAGAAAGACAAGTCTTCACCAACCTCAAGCAAGTTGAAACCGAAGACGAAACCTTATAAGAAGGGCTCTTCATCCTCAAAGAAGGGATCTTCGTTCTCTAATAAGGGATCTTCATACTCGAAGAAGGGATCTTCATCCTCAAACAAGGGAGCTTCCAAGAAAGGAAAGGCAAAATGAGAGTAGCTCTGGAGAGCTTGTAGAGTTTTGGGCCAATTTAATTTAATGTGCTCGCATATTTAAAATACATTTTCACTCATCTTAGAATATTAATGAGCTATAATATGACTATTCTTTTGGAGTGCTGCTGCTGTTTGATTGTGGCAAAAAAGAGGGGGTTTTTGCCACCAATAAGAAGTTACCACCTAACCCAATCCTACTAAACTTAAGTTTACAAAATAAACACAATTACACCATATTATTACTATACCCTCCTTTCTTCTTTTCTTTCTTCCAAACCCAGTATCACTGGCCGTTTCTTATTTCTTTCTCCTTCCCAAACCCTCTTATCTTCCTTTCTTCTTTCTTTTTTCTTCATCTATAAAAAACCAGAAAGAGGGAAAATACATTCCGTTTCTTCTTCATCGCTGGCCAAATCCAACCGGAAAACGCAAACCCAACCTCAAAAACAAATTTTAATACTTAAAAAATTTATTCTAATGCTTAAAACTTATTTTTTAATTCAAAACTAAAATTTAAAAGTGAAAAGTTAACCTTTAAAATTTTATCACCCTAAAGCTTGGAAAAAGGTGGCTCCGGCGCTAGAAAACGCCTGAGAAGATGATACAGAGCCATGAACCGTCAGACCCACACCCCTATCTCTCTTTCTTTTGACCCAGAGCCATGACTTGCCAAACCGACATCCCTGTCTCTCTTTCTTCCTTGCCTCTGTCTCTCGCTTGTGGCAGAAAGAAATTTGAAAAAGAGAAGAAAATGAATTGGGAAGAAGAAGATGTCGGGCATGGGAGAAGGATAAAGAAAAGAAAGAAAGGGGACAGCTGCAGCTTGTGTGGGAGAAGGGGATAAAAATTATGTGCTTTGTTCTCATTTTATTTGTTTGCTCCAAGTTGATTTGGCATCTTCTTATTAGTGGGCAAAAACCCCTTATTTGCCGCAACCAAACTGAAGTTATTCCCATTCTTTTGTATAATTTTCGTATTTTTTATATTTTTAAGAGAAATTTGGAAAATAAAATATAGATAAGAAAATTATTATTATTATTATTATTTTTTCCAAATACAGACCAGTATGAAATAAATTAAGTATGATATATTTTCTTTATTGTTTTACCTTACCTGTTTTTTTAAAGGAAACCAAACTCTTTTTAAATTGGAAAGATCTATTGCCAAAAAAAAAAAAAGAAGACCAAACGGATAAGTGGGATTGCTCCTGCAATTGTCGACAATGAGATTGAATATGAATTGGGTTGTTTTTGTTTTCTAGTAAAAGTTAATAACAATGTTTGGGTAAGTGACATATTTGGGTTTTAGGATTTAAAATTCGAAGTAAAAGAATCCAAAACAAAATTATTGGATCTGGAATTTGTTGTACTTTGAAAACTTTAATTTAGTCTTTATAAAAACTTTGAAAAATTCAATTTCAACTATTACTTAAACTATAACGTACATATTGTTATTAAAAAATAACGGCACGTAAGTAGGAAGGTGCAATCATTTTATAAATTATTGGATGATTTGTAAAGTGCCCATTAAGCTGATTGTTTTGTTTTGTATGCTTCGAAAATGGTAAGAGTAGTAGTCATTTTTGTTCCCCCCTGCTTTTTTCTTTTTTGGTTTTTCTTATATATGTTGTCTCTCAGGCTTTCAAATCTTGTCGCCTTTTTTGTTTGTATTAGCTCACCAAAGGAAAACAAGAAGAAGAAGAAGAAAATCCCACTTTGCAACTTTGCCCAGAATCAGGAGGCAGTACTAGTCTACACCACTTACCATTATTGCAATCAAAGTCCGTTTGAAAATGTTCTCCCCGTGATATAAAAAAATTAAGCAGGTTGCTTAAATATTACATGTGTTTGTAATATTGATGAAAATTATTTTTATTGGTGATTGTATTTGTAATGGAATTGAATGGAAAATTTATGCTGGTATTTGTATCCAAATGGGTCTTTTGAGTATAAATAACCTTTCTAATAAAGATTTGAGTAGTCAAATCAGCTTCCCTACACCACCTTGTTTTTCTAAATTTAGGTAAAAGTCATAAAACTCTTCCAAAACCTCCATTATTCAACCAACTTTTCTACTGATTTCCTAAGCAATCATGAAATGAGTCACAGTGTTTTGCTAAATATCCTTCTCTCATTTTTCAAAATTGACATTGGATCTATGGAAGAGAGAGGGAAGTCATCTATTGCTAGCTGTTGTGGAGTTATATATATAGCAAAAAATGCATGTGGGAGAAACTAACTATAGTTATTCACCTAGCATGACTATAGTAGTATCTACCCGCTGAGACTTGCATATGAAGGGCCTAAAAGGTGAGAATTAGGTGCTCCTTTAAGTTTGATTGAACCATAACTTAACTCAACTTCATCAGGACATTATTGGGACTCAAGGCAGTTAATATTAATAAAATTGAGAATTTTCATTTCGAAAGTCTAATTCTTTCCTTAATACATGCTCAACCATTTTAAAATTTTCTTGAAACCACTGAACCACTATTATTCATAAGGGTTGTTGTAAAGGTTTAGTGGTGGAAGGGTTTGTCTGTGATTTTTGTATGGAAGAACAAGAAGACGACCAAATTTTAGTCTAAATAAATAAAAAAGAAAAAAGAAAGATGCACAAAATAATGATAAAAAAAGAAGGAAAAAATAATCATAAAATAAAGTAAAATAAAATAAAGAAATAATAAAAAAATTAAAAGTAATATTTAAATGGCGTGGAGAAAGATAAGGAAAAAAAAAAAATTTTTGTAGATTGTATTAATAGTGCTCATACAATTCTCTTCTATGAATGTAGCACCTATTAATCTTTTTGCCTACCATTTTTTATTTTTTATTTATATATATATTTTTGAGAAAACAAAATAGAAAACAAATTGCTTCTCTTCCAAACATCATATGTCGTGACTCATTAATTAGGTTGCTTTTTGTTTTTGGTAATATATATATATATATATATATATCAAAACAATTTGTACGTTCTTGATTATGCCTTCACGTACTTTTAATGATCACGTGTGCTTGTTCATGTTCATATTCATTCATATTGGGGTACTTTATGCCGCAGCAAAATCTTTCGAACCCTAGTGTCCCATTAATTATTTAATTTAATTTTAATTATTATAAAGGTTCATTTGAGTTAACGTTATCTGCGGTGGGCAATTAGGCAGGTTTTGGACTATATATACCACGAATGAAGACAATGGAGATTGGAGAGGGAGAAGGTGAACAATAATTGGTGTAGGAAACCCCTTTGCCTACCACCTTCTTTTTATATATATATTCATCTTCAAAAGTTTTACCTTTTTAAAAACGAAAAGGAGATCCAAGCAGTACTGCTGAAGAAACGCAACCAAAAGACATGGATCCTCCTGCTTTCTTACTTTAATCTTTCCGCCCAAACTAAAAGATTCATGCACGTACCATTATGGGCGTGGTTCAGTAGCCTTAATGCAATCTTTATGGTTAGGTAAACATAGGGTATGAGTTTTATTTACTTGAATTTTATTGATGTTCTATTAGAGTTGGGTTGGGTTTTGGTTCAATTAAATTTAAGAGAGTACTTCGGATTTACTTGTTATAAGCCAATGCATCTTATGGTTTCTATTGTCTTTGCCTCTTCCGTTGTTGGTTTCTTGTAAGCATGTGTTACTATAATCATATTCAGATAGAATAACCATTTTAGTCATTTCTCTTACCTCCATTTAATTAAAAACAACATAAAAAAATAAAGATCCATGTCCGCTTTACTCTAGTGATCACCTCCTCTCACCTTCTTTTAATCAGAAAAATGTAATAAAATAAATAAATAAAGACCCATGTCCCCCATTTGCTTTATTCCTCAAATAGGACAAGAAATTTCTGAAGACTTTGGAACATAATATATCTCCCTCTTAGCTAGTGCTTCCAGCACTTCTGAATGCTATGTAGTATGAGTAAGATTACTATATATATATATATATATCATATTTTATTTTATAATGATGTCACGAGACATAGCCAAATAATCCTTAAATCAGTCTTTAAAAAAAAAAAAAAAATTCTAAATGTTGGACGAAATTGATAATGTAGAATAATTATAAGATAGAAAATATCTTAGAAGATTGCCAATTGATTAATGTTTAACTATATTTTTATTTCAATGACGTGAGAAGTCTTAACAATGATTAGTCTAAAAGTTAATTAATACCGTCCAATCAAGTGATCAGCGTACGTTATAAAATAAAAATCTAATTTCTAACATTAATTTTTTATTTACGGCCTTTTTTCATAATTTAAGTAATAGTGAATACTTTTTTGTCTTTTGCAAATAGTACTAGTCAATAAAGTTCGATACCACAGTACACCAATAATACGTCTTGAAAGTAGCGACAGCCATGTGCCCACAACAAGACAACCTTGGCTACAAATGTCACTAGCTAGACCCTACATGTGCCAATGCTATTTTCTCTCGTAGGCTGATTAACTCAGTAAATACAGCAATGAAAATGGTAAAAAATATATATATATATTAAAAAATACGGAAAAAAGTTATAAGTGAGAATCATTTCTACTTTTAATATGAATGGAAGAAAGAATATGAAATGTTTTGTGAATACTTTACAATATAAAGTTAGAAGTGGTCTACTTAATAAATTAATATACCTTAAAATTAATATAACAAAAAACTTTTAAAGTTTTTCAACTTAAAAAAACAAAAAGAAAAATATCAATCACAACACTAAAAGAGTTCAAATCTTTAAATACCAAGAGATTATTAATGGCCGGTGTTAATCACCGTGAGAGCATCCCTTTCAGAAGCAAGTCTTGAGTATCATAGCATAAAAAACGTGCACCTGATGAGTGATTATGGCATAAATTAGACGTTAAGAAAACCCATCCATCAGCTTAGACTAGAATCTTTGCTTTGTTTCACTTTACAACAAATATTTAAGAATCAAAGCTACCAGAATATTAACTTTTGGTTAAAATTATTGCTTTAGTGAGAAGAACGTGATATATAGTGGGAAAAAAAAAAGAAAAAAGAAAAAGAAAAGAGAGAGAGAGTATTAGTTTAGAGATGGTGATCATGTCTAGTAAAGAGAGTATGTGAATGTGATGCGGACATAATTTAGAAGATTTATGCGTCTGAGTACTATTGCTTGACATGATAGCTTTGCTTACGATTACCTAAAATATTGATTTGGATGGAAGACAAGTTTAAATCAGCCGCTTCAATGCTTTTCTTTTACTTTGATGACATTTATGGATGGACTTAAGCTTTATTGATATAGAAATTCAAAAAGGTAAGAGTATAAGATGTTACTTTTAATTCATAATACAAATAACTTGTTGATATGACCACGTACGTCGAACTTCTGATATTGAAAACCTACAAAAAAAAAACAATCTTTGATATTTAAGTTTGTTTCTTAGTAAGTGAGTGCTTTTTATTTTTTATTTTTTAATTGAATGAAGGAGAGGGCTAGAGGGGAGGAAATACCCTATGAGAATGCTTCCAACATAGTAAGGCAAGTGTCGACGGTGAAGGGAACCCATTAATATTTTTGCAATGCATGCCAAAAATCAGGATATTGAGATGTAATTAAATACCCAAATCATTTTTTAAGTAGTTTTTGTGTAAATGAATTAAGTACAAATGATATAGTTTAATTTAATTAATTAATTGCTAAATATTAAACAAATTAGGTTAAATGCTTGAAAGTACATTGGATCAACAAATTTTAATATTGACACTTCCGTAAGTGGGGGAGGCCAATTTAGTAGAGGATCCAGCATGCAGCACTAATGAACAATATTGTCTTTGTCTATTTAAATTGTTTTTTTTTTTTTTGACACATCCAATTAAATTACTAAAGAATAATAAGTGATATATATCAAAATTAATCTAGATTAATGGGGGACCCTTGTATGATTGAGTGGGGTGGTTAGCTTCATATAATATATATATAAATTAAGTATAGCTGTAATGTATGATGGGTGGTGGTAGACCCTAGTAAAGAAAACTACGTGACCCTAACTTCTGTTTGCTTTTCATTTCTTAAATGAACATCAACAACGTATCTCACCTTGCAACCTACTGTAATATCATATATATACACTAATTTAAATGCTTAAGCTATATATAGAGATTAAAAATATAAAAAATTAATTACTTAATCAATATTCTTCAATTCTATATAATTTCGGAATTATTTATAAAAATTTATTCTTGATATGAAATTTGCCATTTTGAATAGAAAAATGCTACTCAATATTCTCAAGTACTACTAGCTAACATTCTCCTAATGTTCTCTTTGTCTTTTGTTTTTTCTAAATATCTAACAATTTTTCTTTGGGATATATATTTTAGCAGATTAAAACAAAAAAGCATTGATATTAATTACAATATCAACTCATAATGGCCTGCTGTCTGCTGACCTGACCTTAATTATACAACACACAAAGTCACAAAGACACATCCAAAAATATATGGTTGTTGGGAAACAGTTCATACCTTTGGAACATCAAGAATTTAATACTATTATCAGTACCCCTCATGGCTCATAGGAATGTCTCCCTTTTTATTATTATTATTATTTTGTTTTCTTCAAACCGAAGGTAGGGTTGAGAGAAGAGCACAGGGAGTGAGGGAGGAGCGGGGAAGCTTCAAATTTGAAATTAAGAAATAGTGTTAAAGCTTTTAATATAGTTTTAGCGTACGTATTCCTTAATTAATTAATTACCAGATATCTTCCAGCTCAGGCTCAGCTGTGTGTGAGCGTAGGCAAACGCGTCGATGATCGGCTTTGTTGATGATGAAAGGGTGGTGAAGGCCAGATCATATCTACGCCAGCAACGATAAACCTATGCATCCCACCCAAGGACCCAAGCTTTTGCCTTTTTACTACGTACCTAGCTAAACCACGGGCGGCTTCTAAGTTCTAAAACTTCTAATCATTTCTCTTTTTCTCTACTTTTTAGAACGTACAATTTTTAATGCATGACGTCCCAACTTTCTTTTTCAATTCGTCAAACAGAGCGGCCGGGTTGAACAAGGCCACCGGCCAGGCCAACTGGCCAAGGAAAAGTTTTTGTTTTTGTTTTTTTCTTTTTTTTTTAAAAAAAATCTAAAAAGGAAGATGCATAGAGTGATTAGATCGAGTAGCTATTCTAACTAGGTGTAACTTATACGGTTGCATGTCTATTGAAAACGACATGATCATGAAAAAGGCCTAAACAATGAAGATTATAAGTGCTTTCAAGTTTGACTGAACCATAATTAAATTAAGTCTCATAAAGAGATTTACACTAACTAATCATAAAGATATCATTTGGAGATTCGAATTTCAATTCAAACTCGATCATCGTAGTACTTAATATGTACCTAACCATTTTAAACAAGTTTTTGAGAGTACTAAACAATCACTCTAAATGGTAATAAGGAAAAATTGGTATTAGCTTAAAGTAATTGGTGATTTTTTTTTGATTTTTTAAAAGGTCGACTTGCTTAGAAAAAAAAAAAAATTCTATCTACAAATATTTTTAACATATTTTGAGAAAATTAATTCAGAATACATTTTTTCACTAACTAGGATTTAAAATAATTAATTATTATGACTATCGACACATAAATTCCCATAAAAATCACAAATTAAAAATCACATTCAGTTCCAACCGCGACAACTTGGCAAAAAGTTAAAAATGTTGGTCAAATGAGATATTTTTTGTGTACTAGTCAGACAAGTAATTGTAAAAGGCCTCTAATAAGGCCCACGTGCTTGAGCAGGTGCCGATGCCTGTTTAAGTGTGTCGTATTGATCAAAGTCTCTCACAATAACAACCATCGAATAGACTACAATGTCGTATTGCAGCTAATCCCGATCCAATTTAAACGTACAATGATTTTAAAGTCAAATCATGTCTATGTAATTGGCATCCCATTTTAATATAATAATTACATTTCGTATATTTTTTTTATAAGCTTAATGTAAATGTGATTATATAGCCATTAGACTCGTATTACCATTGGCCTGGTATCTAATTCTATGAAGCTTCTCTGAAGCCTTGGAATATGACTGCCGGCTCACCAAACTTTTCCTAAAGCAAAAAAGTAAAAGAGTGGGACTGTGGGAGCGAGAGCTAAAAAAATTTACATGCAAATGGCGACGCTCCCGCTGACCGACCCAACCCAACCACCGGGCAGACAGCCCCACACATAAAGGGCGCCAGCTCTTTACTCGGCTCCTCTTACCGTCATCGCCGTTGGATTCCGCCACGCGTCAATCTGGTGCGCTTATGATTCGTGCCCGCTTGGCGGTGTGTTGCTCACATTGCGACGTGGCAGCTGCTTTTCACTATTATTGTTCTTATTTAAATATTACGTGATTTGATTAATCAATATTAATAAAGGCAGTGGGGGCCAAACCCGCCCTCTTTCTTTCTCTTTTAAGGCAGTCTCTTTCCATTGACGTTGCTTTCAGTTTCAAAATTTATTTACCGTAAGACACCCTTTGTTTCTTGGCGGGGTTTTTGCAGCTAATTAAAGCCCTTCTGTCTTACTGTTTTTAGTAAGTACTACCATATCTTTTTTGTTATTATATGTCTACCCTGTATTAATTAGATGGTTTATACTGGGAGACACGTTTGAATGTTCAACATCCAATAGTACTGCTCCCCAATTAATGCATAATTCTAAAATTAAATTATACCAGCAAACCTTATTTATTTGGTACAAGAAGAATTTTTTTTTTTCTTTTCTACAAACTAAAAGGGCAAGTGGGTGAATAGTCACTACTTTATCTAGATGATTATGATAGTATTTATTTACTAAAAATGGCTCAGGAGGGGCCTAAACGATAATAATCATATGCACTCTCTGAAGACTAAATGAGATATGGCTTGACCAACCCCATTAGGACATTAGTAAAACCAAGACAATTAAAACTGTTCAACTTTTTTGAAAATTTCCTCAAACCACTTGACACTGGTGGTCGGAAAAATGTTTATTAATAGGATTGGAATTGTCACGAAACATACCTAACATTAGGGTGGACGATGTATAAGGTACTTGATGATAATTTAGGAGTTCATATCCTGCCTCTTTAGCAAAATTTTATATATTATTTTATTTCTTGGACCCTAAGTTTATCTTTATTAAGGAACTGATTAAAGTTTTAAGACAAAGTCCCAGCAGAAAATATCAAGGTTTTTTAAGTATTGTGTTTACTGCTGTTTTGGGTCCACCACCTTTTTTCTTGTTTGAATGTATGAGGTACAGGCTATATAAGAAGTAGGCCTGTGTAAAGAAAGAAATCAGACGAAGCAAAGAAGTTAAGGGGGGCAGCCTTAGAAGCCTTTGCCTTTGTTTGTTGGAAGGCAAGAAAGGAATAAATTATTTGTGGGTTAGTTCCTAGCAGCTTCTTCAAATGTTCTTGCTATAAATTCACCTTTAAGCATTCCCATTTCTTGCAAACCAACCTGTGTTCAGTTGCTGTCTTCTTCTGTCATTGAATCTGGTCTTTCCTTTACTCTCTGTTTTTCAAGAACTCTCTGGTTTATGTTCATTTCTGTCAAGCTCATAAAAGCTTGCATAGAAGCTCTTGATTTCATCTTTCACGAGAGGGTTCTCTTGAAAGGGATTTTAAAACAGTAAAAATGGGAGTTGGCGGTACTTTGGAGTATTTATCTGACTTGATGAGCAGTACCCATAAACACAAAAGGAAGAAGCAATTACAGACTGTGGAGCTGAAGGTAAGGATGGACTGTGATGGCTGTGAGCTTAAGGTCAAGAAAGCCCTCTCTTCATTAAGTGGTAAGTTGCATTTTTCTTTTCCTAACCTCTCTCTGTCTTCCTATATTACAAAATGGTGACAGGCTGCTAAACTTGAATAAAAAATGATTATGCTTTTTCCAGGAGTTAAATCAGTGGACATAAGCAGGAAACAGCAGAAGGTGACTGTAATTGGAAATGTTGAAGCAAGCAAGGTGCTGAAGAAGGCAAAGTCAACAGGGAAAAAGGCAGAGATTTGGCCATATGTTCCTTACAATCTAGTGGCTCAGCCTTACGCTGCTCAAGCTTACGACAAGAAAGCACCTCCTGGTTATGTCAGGAATGTAGAGAACACTGCCACCACTGGCACTGTGATAAGATATGAGGACCCATACAGCACCATGTTCAGTGATGACAACCCCAACGCATGTTCTATCATGTAGTTGAAGAAACAACATAAAAAGTTGTGTCTTATCTACCTATAAACCACTGTAAAATTCCAATGTAGGGGGGGGTTTTAACAATTAAATTTTGGTTTGGGGTTTCTTTTTTTAGTAAGAAGCATGAGAAAATTTGTTAGCTAATGTATGTTTCCTTACTTTTCTCCTCTGAAAGATCAGCAGTAGCCTGTAGTTTTGCAATGACAACGAGTGGTACTTTCTGGGCCTTGCAATTTGAAATGGTTATTGGGTATTTGGTGAATATAATGGGAGTTGTTAAGGTTTCCCTTTTCTGTCTGAATGACTTTGGCTTGTTCACAGCTGTAAATCAAGCATAAAACCTAGTGCAAGCTGGCTGCTACATGTTGGTGGCGGGGTGAAGGTTGCCATATGTAGTTGAGGGTTATCAGATGTGACCATACGAAAGTTACATGGCACATGAAAAGGACCAAAATAAGTTGCATCCGGCTCAACATGGAGAAACATTTGGTGAGTGTCAATAGTGCTCACCAAATTTTGGCGGACACCATTAACTTACCCGATGTGAAGAAAACATTAAAAAATTTCTAACATTCCCTTTTATCTCAAAGAAAGAATAAAGAAATCATTAAAAAATATTTAAATGAAATAGTAAAAATAAATAACTAAAATAACAAATCGGATGAAATAGTGGAAGTGCGCTTTAAAAAAGTAAGTAGTCAAATAAAAATGTGATTTTTTTAACTAAAATTGGGAGTAAACTTGTTGAGTCAAATGTGAATGAATGGGTCTTCGATGAAATTCAAGATACAAATTACATCTACAATGTGACATAGTGAATATAAGTAGATATGTTAAAGCAACTAAAATTCAAATCCTACTGGCTGCAAAACAGAAAGGGTGCAAACAATATCAATCAAAATGGCTTTTAGGTACCAAGGAACGTCTTATTAAGGAGCAACATCATTCTTTCATCAGATTGGTAATCTTCTCTTTAAGTTCATCTGCATTTCTTGTAAAAAAAAAAGATTTAAATTAAGGGTTAAATACCTTAAAACCCCCTAGGGTTTGAACATTTTATTTTTTCCCCTCCTAGGGTTTGATTTGTGTCATAGGAGGTACCTATGGTTTTTAGAAAGACGAAAATCGTACCTCCATTAAAATTCGTCCAAAACTTAATGGAATGTCACGTCAGCACCAATCATATTGCGCCATGTGTCTTATAATTATTTTTTTATATTTTATTTTTTAAAAAAGAATTAAAAATATTAATTTTTTTTCAAAAAATTAAAAATAAATTTTTTGGGGGTGGCTTGGCCATTTGGAGGTGGCTGGCCACCCTCTTTGGCCATGGGGGTGGCCGGGCCACCCCTTTCTCTCCAATTCCCTTCTCTGCTTTGTGGGTGAAGGTCATCAGTGTGGCTGTCGAAAGCTACAAATCTAACAAAGTGTGGTTCACTGCTGGTGTAAAGAAATCAAGGTCCAAAGATGACAAAGTATGCTTCACCACCATGACTAAAGGGTTATAGAAATCGCTCTTTGAGTTTCCGATTCTTCATTGTGGCAAAGGAATTTTGTGAAAAGCGCAAAAATTGAAGGATTAGAGTAAAGCAAAGGAATTGGAGAGAGAGGGGGTGGCCAGCAAACCCCCCAAATGGCCACGGCCACCCCCAATTTTTTTTTTTTTAATATTTTTAAATAATAATAATTATAGGACATGTGGCACAATGTGATTGATGCTGATGTGGCATTTTGTTAAGTTTTAGATGAAATATTAATGAAAGTACCATTTTCGTTTTTATAAAAACCATAAGTACCTCCTGTAATCATATCAAAAAAAAAAAAAAAACCTTTTGTGAGACAAATCAAACCCTAAGAGGAAAAATAAAGTGTCTAGACCCTAGGGGGTTGTTAGGTATTTAACCCTTAAATTAAACTATAATACTTAGCTGAACTTGCAAAGCAGGTTTTTCCCTCAATTTGGAAAAATGCCCTGGCGTCACCAGTGTTTAAGAAAGATGATCCACGGTTCAAATTATTTCAAAACGATCTGGGTCCTATAAAGAGCCGAGGCAAAGAAAAGAAATTGCTACGAAAAGCATATCTTTCTATTCTCCCCCACTCAGGCAAACCTAGGGAAAGAATAATCTTTCTTCCTTTTCGACTTTTCTACTTCCCTCACACTTTCTCAGATCCAAAGGAAGCGTAAAGACATAATCAGTCCCAAGAACAGAGAGATGCACGTGCAACACCTTGAGTCTCAAAAAAGCATATCCACCATTTCCCCACTTTTCTATCAATCAAAAATAAATTCACCTAATAAAGAAAACAACAAAGAGCACTCACCATCTAGTGCATTCCTACTGTTAAGCCAATTTTTTATTCATAATTTGTTTAATCCCAAATCTTGCTTAATTGCAATTGAACCTGACGAGATAGTAAACAAAAATCTACTGATCCATTAACAGTAATGGCATGCATTTGTTTGTAAGTAGCTAATGGACCTTCTGTTCTTTGGAAACAAGCCACAATAACCTACACAAGGAATTCCTTAAAAAAAAATCTATTGATCCATTAAAAAAAAAATATAACAGAACAAGGCTGAAGAAATAAAACCAATTCCCAAGAGTGCTTGCTAATCAGTCATCTGATTTGAATTATATCTTCTGTATTATATAGTTACAGTAGTAATATGCCATTTTGTAGCAATGGATGCAGATTCAGCAATGCCGTCAACACTAACAAATTGTAGAACATCATACTGGAAGATGGGTAATGTGTTACTGTTACACGTGTCTTGATTAATAGGGTTCCCACATCATTTCCAAGAAAGTGTGCACGGGTAGTATGAAAATTTTGTAAGAAATATTTGAAATAGTAGATTATCAAGAAACGACATATCTAGCAATTCCAGTTTCCATTGACAATTTATTTAATAAATAGCATCACAGTTGGGACTATTCAGGGACAAGACACAGAGACTTGTCAAGCTAGACACAGACTTGTCAAGCTAGGGTTTGGAAAAAGAATTCACAACAATATACGCTTCCTTTATTAGTTCAAAATCACATATACAATAAGCTCAAGTAGCAAGCCATGTGCAAAGACAGACGCTCAACTTGTTAAACCAACCAGGATGAGATTACTGCAAAAACGACACAGGAATTTCTAGCTGCAAGCAGTGCTTGGTACTAGTCTTACTTCAGGAAGAAAACAGTCGGCAAGCATTTGGGATAGGCAGCTATTAGGCACGTCTTGTACTTTTGAGAAAGGTGACCAGTGTCGGCCATGAGATTCTGCCATACAAATTGATCCATACTCATAACATCGGTGCTTTAAACTTTGAGAACCAAAGCCTATTTTTAGGTAATTTCAAAGGAGAGGAAGCATATAAGTGCCTGTGTCCACAATTAAAGCATGTAAAATATTTGACTAATGATCTTTGATTTAGTAATAGTATATTGTCCATAAGGTTTTGGGGTCGCCCTGACTTGGTACTTGTGATGATTTCAGTTAGAACAATAGCAAACCAATATCTAACCAGTCATCCAATCAGTGAAGATATACCGATATGAATGCTGCAGTAAGAGACTCAGCATTATTGATGGTTAGGAATTCATTTGCAGGCCATTTTTTACCTTGAGATAAATCACTTCGGAACATTGTATCATTGCTTCCTCCGGCATGGATTCACAGCATGTGCACCATACTACCTTAGTATCTTTATATGTATTCTTATAGAAGTCACTTCAGTTTGACCCCAACAACAAAAGCATGGATTCTCAGGCACTATACCTGGATACATGATTTTTGTCCATTTTTCTATCACAAATTTTGAAATTTTATATTTTTCATTGACCTCCCATAGCGTTTCTAAAATTTTAGTGAGACTGCTATGCTTTGGTTGGAAAAGATTGATGATCATCTACCAGCCTTCATTTCAGAGTAACCCCTATTTGTGCATAAACATCTCACCTCATCTCATACTTCGATATTTAGTACTCAAACCAGGAAAAGCCATTAACTGTATAAACAAACAAGGCAAGTAAACTCACTTGATTTTCATGGGCTTTCCATCTATATGCTATCAAATGAATTTGGGCTTCCTTCACTTTCTATTTCCACTGTAGATACGAACAAATTTAATATCATATAGAAGAGTTGCATTGGCAGGTACATTGCAGTCACCTATAAAAAAAATTAATATGAGTGTCAGTATGACCTTTGCACCATACCAACAAGAGCATGTCCTAATCATGATACAATCAATAACACTAATGCAACCAAGAGCTTTTGAAATTTATCAAATCTAATCCATCACTGGCATCTTGTCAACTATGGCTCACAAAACACTACATAGTTGCCAAAAAAGAGTTCAAGCAAGAAACTTATCAATTCCAATCCATAAGCTATTTGTAAACAAAGTGTAACAGTAGATTGAGGGGTAGAGAGAGAAAGAGAGAGAGAGGCAGATAGATTGTTTTTTGTTTGTCTTTTTTCACCTGATTAGTTATGAAGATGTTGTACACATTTTATGATTATAGAATGTTTCAAGTTTCAAGACTGTAATCATTGTAAGAGTCAAGATATGGGATATGGAACCTCACCTGAAAAGCATCCTGCTGGTTCTGGGCCATACGCTAATTCTGGAGGAATCCGAAGCTTACGTTTTCCACCTGTGTATGGCACAATGAATTTTATTTGGGCAAATGAGAAACAATAAACAGAAAAAAACCTGTAAGTCTATAGATACAGTTTGAATATTGTACCTACTTGCATTGGAGGTACTCCTTCACCCCCGAAAATTCCCTGGTCCAATCCCTTGATCACCTGGAAACAAAATAATTTATAAAAGTAAATTTGACTAAACCTTGATAAATAAAGTTTGAATTATCTACTAGTGGGCGAAAACCTAAATTGTAACAATTGCACGTAGATGTTAACTGAGCTTAGTCAATAGACATAGTGATTTTTTTTTGTTAATAATATGTTGATTTCCACAGCTGTTGGTTCTCAAGTTTTCATACAATCACTTCTGTGCACCGGTGTTTTTTAGTCATAACATTAAGTCATTACTAGGAGCTGCCAGAACACATGGATATTAAATAATTTTCAGCATTGCACATGAAGGCACTAGTATATCTCTTTCAAGGAGTCTTTACACAAAAGGTTCATCACTATTATAAGATTAAGCTGCATAACCAATAACAATGAGTAACAACTATAAGATGAATTTAGTGCAAAATAATAGTGGATAAAGAAGAAGAAATAATTAGCATTTGTCATGTACTCAATTCATAAAACAGACTTTACAAAATATATCAATCAGAATTACTTCGATTGATATAATGGCAACATAAACCCTCTCTCTCTCTCTCTAGACTAAAGAGGTGTACAGACATACTAGACATATTTCAAGTGCTTTCTAAAACAATGTAGATTCTGCTCTCTCAGAGATGCTTCCAAGACATGCCAAGAATTACAAAGGCACTTATGCTAATCGTTTCTCAGATACACAAATATATACTGTCATGAGCACAGGAATAATAAATTTGGTAGTTAGATATAGCAGAGAGAGAACACCCTATAGGACAAGCTTTTAGTGGTTACAGGCTTACAGCCCAAAGGTATATCTATTTTGATTTCTAATAAGTACAGACATAAAATCTCTTGCATGAACAGATATAACATGCAGATAATGTAACCTGGCAGATGGAGATAAACAAATTAAAGGATATGTTAGATGTCCAAAGAGAATCTCTATGTATTTTAACTTCATGCACACAAAGTAGTTCTGATTTGAGGTTTGAAAGCTTCAGCATCATCAACCAAAATTAGAAGTTAAGAGATAGGTAATATGACTACTCTAATGATTCAAGATTGAACCATACCAATAACGTAATGTATAATACAACATCATATACCTTGCCCACACCAATACGCATAGTGAGAGGTCTAGCACGTTTATAGCTACTGTCGAAGACTGTCCCATCAGCAAATCTTGCAGTGTAGTGAACCTGCATTGGAAATAGATTTGATAAAGATTAATTGCCAACTGAAATAGTAGCAGTAAATTCACCAATATTACATAGAGACATCCTGTATTAGTCTTCAGACTATGATAAGCTGAATGTCATATCATGACCAGAACAGAGCTAAATAAGGCCTATAAGAACTGATATCATGCATAACAGTGAGTGGAAACTCCAAAGACCGCAAATTTTTTTGCGGAAGTTTGGAACATCAAGGCAAGGGTAAGTTTTTTTTTTTTTTTTCAGAAAGAGACTAGCTTTGGCAACAACACAGGGGTTTTCTGTACGGAGGGTGATTGTTGGAGGTTTTTAGCTATTATGGGTGTTGGATCTCATAATGATACCCAAAGCATTTTTTTCAGGGTAAGTACACCTGCAACCCCTGCATTTCTAATTTTACTAGTTACACTCCTCATGGTATATAATCCTTCTACTCAATTACTTCAATCCCCTATGGTATATATTTTAGAAACATTTTCTCTTTACACCACTTACGCACTTAATGTTTTATACATTCAGTTGAGAGCTTTGTTTCTTCACTAGGCTTTTGGAGCAACAGCAAGAGATTAAGTGTATGCTGATAGAGAGAACCCTTTGAGGCGTATTTGTGATTTATGTTCAGTTAAAGTTTCATGCCACTACTGTAATCTTCCTATTTTGTCAGTGAAACTTTCTCCTCGCCATCACCTGTGCACGTAGGCCTAACACTAAACCAAGTAAATCTTTGCGTGTCCTTGTGAGGTTTTGTTCTATTTTTCTATTTCAATTTTGCATAAACCCACTATAATTGACTGCACTCACAACATGTAGAAACCTTTTTATGGCACGTAGAAGAATCTAAATTAAACAAATCTAAATGGTTTTTAGTGGCATGGCAAACATATATCCATAATTCTTAAGCACATTCTACCAGGATATGTTGCTATTTCAGTCCATTTATACTAACAGATTCAATTTGGTTCTTTCTTTGTCTAAACGTGTCTTTTGGCATGTCCATCATAATGGCCTGGGAATGGGGATATTATCATATTTTGATACATTAAGCCATACCATTACAGAGGTTGGTGGTAAAGCAAGAAACTTGCCCATCTGAGATTGCGTCTAAGATGTTGAACAATTATTCAGCAACCATTTTTGCAAAAGAAATCTCTTACTGAAATTCAATATTTTTCTGACAAAATATCATGTTAATTTATCTTCCAACAAAAATAAAGAAGTTCACGGATTATTATGCAACAATATTTTATAAAAATTAAATCAATAATTTGAATAAGCATCTAACAAACAACAGCATTGCAAACCAAAATTAGAGAGAGATAGGAACAAGCAACGGAAAATCTAAAATATAAGGAAATTTACAAAAAAATAAAAACACCAAAACAGAAAGCAAAGCCAATTCAACTTAAAACTCACATCGATAAGCTCAGCATAAGGAGCTTGCGCACCGGGGCCGACTGACACGTCACAGTAACCAAGCCCAGACTTGACGAAGTTGAGTTCACACGGAGGCTCTCCCACAGTGGCGTAGTACTCGATTCTGGTAGCATTGGCATCCAACGGTGACATGGCCAGAACTGATGCTGCTAAAATACCAATACCCATATCAAATACACGCTTCTTGGTTGCAGAAGCTGAAGCTATAGAGAGCTTCGCATTGTCTGCATTCGAAAAACAAGCGCGAGAAGAACCAGAACAACAAGAAGGTGAAGAAGAAAAGGATTTGGCGGTGAAGAAGGACTTGGGATTGAAGGTTTGAAGGGAATGGAGCTTTGGGGTCGTAACGGTTAGAGTAGAGACAGCCATTTTGGTCTCTCTCTCTGTTCGTCTGGATTTTGTTTGAGCTATCTCAAGTTTGAGGGTTGTATGGCTTCGCTTTGCATACCCTTTTTTGAGTGGAAACAGTGGGATATGAGAAGGGACCCACTGGGAACTAAAGATCATCACGATCCAATATAGTTTTTGGCAGTTGATGAACACCAAGTTGGGAGATGATATATCCAAGAAGTAATTCAATTGTGAATCATGTCTTATGAAGTGGAAGTCACAAGTTCAAATCTCTCCTCCCCTATCTATCTTGTGTGGACATGTCAAAAAAAAAAAAAAAGTTGGGAGATGACAATTTTAAACGCCGCTCTTAAGTTGATAAAAATTCAAAATTAACGATTTAGGGTCAAGAAATTTGATTTATTTAATTAAATAGAATGGATTAGAATTGTAATATAACCGTTTATATTCACATCCCAATTTATAATTTATAGTTTTTATATAATTAAAATTGACTTATATAATTTTAAAGCATTTGACACATGAACAAAAATTGTCCTTCCTATGTATCATTATGGCTGGACTCTACTTAAGGTCTTATTAAAATTTATTGTTGGGCCTAAGTTTCAAAATATATAATTTAATCCTTTATGAGAGGAGGATTTGTGAATAGATTTTAGATTCTTCTATCATTTGAAAAAAGAGAGAGTACTTTCTAAAGGGTTAGTAGAATATTACAAGTTTATATCATTCACTAAATTATAGTTATCATGCAATAGTTTACATGATACTTATTATATTTATAGAGTAATTCTAAAAGGTTTATTTGTGTCCTACTAAAATAATGTGGTTATTACAATCACTATTTAATTAAAATTTAATAATGATCGATTACAAGTATAATAGTAATTTTAATAACCACATCATTTTTTGTATGATACAAGTAAACCTTCTAGAATTACTCTTATTTACAAATTAACAAAACACTTATTTACGTCTGTTAGTAATTTGTACACAACAACATCAACCACATTCGAAATTTAAGGATAGAGGAATGCTAGGTTTATTAGGACGTCAATAATTAAATAATGTAATTTATCTATTAATTTGTAAAGGAATTATAATAATAATAATTTTGGTTGCAAAAAGCTAGAGTAAATTTGGTCCATTCAATCTTTTTGTAAAACAACTCTTCCACTCTTCAAGGTGAGATTATAAAGATGTAACCATCAACAATCCGTCTCGATCTCCCTGTATCTCTCCACCCCCTCGCATCTCTTTCTCTCTCTCTTATCTCTTTTCTCTGATCTCTGTTTTTGCACTTATATGTTTCATTTTTTTTAAAAAAACTTTTTCCTCCAAAAATTGTTTTTGGAGGTTTTTGTTCTTTCTTTGTTTAGAATGGGTCGCGTTAAACTCCCAATAAAGAGAATAGAAAACACCACAAATCGCCAAGTTACTTTCTCTAAACGGAGAAATGGGCTCGTTAAAAAGGCTTACGAGCTCTCTGTTCTCTGTGACATTGACATTGCCCTCATCATGTTCTCTCCGTCCGGTCGTCTCACTCACTTCTCCGGCAAGAGAAGGTGCACAATTATCTTTTTCCTCCTTTTTTTTTTTTTTTCAGAATATATGCATCTATATACATTTATGTTTATAAATTATAATGTGCAGATAAAAGACACTTTGTTTTAAGGTTATTTATTTATTTATTTACAGAATCGAGGAAGTGTTTGCACGTTACATAAATCTGCCCGATCATGATAGAGGAGGGTAAGAATTTAACGGGTACTTTTTTTTTTTTTTTTTTCTTTTTGGTTTTTGACTTTTTGTTCCTCTAGATCTGGGTTGTCCTTTTGGCTTCATGATTTTTATTTTTTTATTTTTTTTATTCTACATATAAAAAATTGTTAATTAATAAAAATTTATCTTCTCTTGCAGCGTTGTTCAAAATAGAGAGGTAACATATCAAACGACAGCGTAGTATTATGGCAATTGATAGGTCCAGATTTTGCACATTCGGATTAGTACTCATTGATCACTTGCAAATTAAGGAAAGGGGTTGTCGCTTGTTAGTGGTCTATCAGAGACCGAAGACATTCCGACACCCAAGTCACATGATGGGAAGAAAAATATGGTAAAAGCTTCCCGGAGAAAAAAAAGTGTCATGTATATCTTAGAGCCTATTTAGGATTACCTTATAGACGTTAAAAATTATTTTTAATACCTAAAAGATTGTGCAAAACAAAAAATTGATCTGTTTGATAAAAAATTTCAAAATGTTTGTTCAACTTTTTCACTCTAAAAAATGGCTAAAACTAATTTTTTGAAGAAAAAGCTAAAAAAAAATGAAGCTATGGGGATAAATGAGACAAACAAGTTTGGGGAGGAAAAGTTTTGTGTTGTAGTGATTTTTTAATTTAAATAGTAATAAAAAGTTAAAGATGTAATATAAAAGTGAAAATATTTTGATTTTGATTTTCTTTTAGGAATGAAGTGTATAATATTTGGGAAGAGACGCGTTCGTGGGGGTGTTTTTATACCATATGTTCTCATGTAGGTATTCTTGGGCTCTCTTGCGCCCTTCTGGGAACAATGGGCCTCATATTAGCTCTCTTAGGCCCAAGTAATGCAAGTAATGATAGACCTTATACTAGGCCTCCTCCTTGAGTCCTTACGGGCCTGAATTGCTCGTGGGCCTTCAATCCCATGATTTATTTTCTGTATCCATCAATAATGGTTTTTTTAAAAAAATCATTTGTCTTATTAATCATCATATCCTTGCAGTTTTTACTAATCACCCTAAAGAAACTCAAGACAGAAAGTGACATAGCCCTTCAACTTCCCAAGTAAATCTCTCTCTCTCTCTCGTCCTTACTATATGATCATAGATTTTTTGGGTAAATTTCACTGACCAATTTTTTTTTTTTAATTCATTAAAAATAATTTATTGATTTTCTCTACAACATGTCAACCAGTCCAGCGGCCAATAATTCAGATGTCGAGGTATATATATATGATATATGATATATAAATAAAATTAAAATTATTTTAATTTCTTGCTATAGATGAAAAAATTGTTGATTTCCTTTGAATACTTATTTACACAGGAACTCCGAAAAGAAATTAACAATTTGCAACATCAGCTTCACCTGGCTGAACAGCAATTAAGGTTAGAAATATGTGCATTTTTAGATGGTTAATTAAAATTTGTATTTGAAATGAAACCCTAATTAATAATATTAAAAGCAATTTCCATGGTTATTGGAACCATTGATAAGGATTTTTGAGCCGGACCCTGTGTTACTCAAATCAATGGAAGAACTTGAATCGTGTGAGAAGCATCTTTTGGAGGCCTTGAGACGTGTCAAGCAGATTAGAAAGGTGGACCCTACCTACCTACCTTTTTTTTTATTTTTTTATTTTTAGACCTATCTATTGTTTTCTCTGGTTGATTTTATTTTATTTTAGACAATTTCATCTTTTACTTTATCTTGCAGCAGGTGATTTATTTATTTATTTCTTCACTATTTTTTCATATAAAATTTAGAACTTATTTTCCCCCTCCATACAAATTACACAATTTTAAAAATACTAAAATACCCATGTTTTTTATTTTAAAAAATAAAAAAATATCTGGAAGTTTGAATTTTATACAAAAGTCACTATTTAAAATTATTTTAAAATGTCAACTTCAAAATGTTTTTTATTTTTTAAAATGAAAACAGGTATTTTTGGTCTTAATTTGTAATGGAGGAGGTAAGGGAGAATTTTGAAAGTTCAGGTAAGAGAGTTTTTGAATGTTAGGTGTCTGCAAAAGTGGGTAAAGTTTGAGGGTTAGTGAAATTGTCCCTTTATTTTATTTCCTCAACTTCTATAATTAGTGCTTAATTGCTTATGGATTGCAGGAAAATGTACTTAATAACCATTTATCCGTCTATGACGACCCATCTAGTGCACAGGTGATTTTTATTTATTTATTTCTCTTTTCTATTTGGTGGGTTTAAATCATAAGATTATTATTAAACGCAGATATACTTGGACACACTAAACAGTTGATAAATTATTTTGTTATATATATAATAATTCCTGCTCCATGATCAATAACATGTTTTGGTTTTTTTTTTTTTTTTCCAGCATGAAGTTGCAGGGCTAAGCATTTCATCAATGATGTCGCAGCAGCAGGTAGAGACTGCACCAAACTACCCACCAGTGCCATATGGCAACGAAGATGCAAACTGTGAGGGCAAGCTCCCTCAAATGAAAGTACAATGACCAAATGAATCTTGACTAGTGCTCTTTCCATCCTTTTGTCCGGTGAGAAGAAGTTTTTCTCGAGTTATGCTAAAATTTTGTGCTAGCACCTCTTGCAACGAGAAGTGTGCGACATTAGACAAGAATTTAGCAACAAACAATCAAATATATTAGGAAAAAATGGTTAAGAAAATGATATATCAGTAGGTTTTATGTATTTATAATTGTAAGCATGCCATATTTCTCAAGATTTTGTCTAAATTCGACAGCTGTTGCATTTTAGCCAAAAGAAGCCTCTCTTAGTGACAAATTTAACGTCTTAATTGTCATGAATTGAGCATTTCATGGAGATGATAGTTCATTATACATAAGATCTATCTCAATTCCAAACTAACATTTGCTTCAGCAACAAACCAACAAAGAAAAAAAAAGACAGAAATTAAAGAAAGAGATTATGAAACTGTCACCATAAGTTCCTCCAACAAATTGGGACTTCAGAGTAAGATCTCAAGATCCTCAAGGTTCAAGTTTTCTGCAAGGCCATCAAATCCCCATGAGCAATCCTCCTGGTTTGCTGCACTATTCATGAGTGTGTCATTTGACACATTTCCCATTGTGCCCTGCTTACATGACATGACAGTATAAAGTGAGTGTTCAATGTTGGCAAATACTTAGTAGGCAAAAATGAGTTCATTAGGTTTCATCTGCATTATCTGACCTCAATAGAAAAGTTAGTTGGCAAAAATGAGTTTTCCGGAGATTTGGGCAGCAGATGCACTCGACTGCGAGCCGCTAGGAGTTTCTGAATTGCATCAAAACCACAATTTTTGTTGTTGTTGGAGGAGGAGGAGGAGGCGATGCTGCAGGCGGCAACAGTATTACCCAAAAAATTTCACATCCTAGTGGAGACAAAGGCCTGAAATATATAAATTACAAATGCATTGAATGAGAACAAATAAACTGTTAGTATGTATTATGTAAGATACAACATGTGCTGAACAATCAATAATCGAGAATAGGGATGTATAAATATTAATTAGACTTATAATAAACTTACTTCTTGGAGGGCAGGGGTAGATTCACATTCAATTTCTGAGTGGTATTGAGCCAGCTAATTTTCTCATTAGGATTATGGTCAATACCATTTTGCAAATTAAGATGGTTCTGTTTCCAAAAGTGGTAGAATTTACGTAAGTGAGAGGAATTTACACAACTCTAATTGAGTTGTACTTGGTTGAACAAAAATGATGATTTAAAGAGATATAATAAGTACCTGAATTGGAGCATAAGTGGATGCTGATGGAATCTGAGTTCCTGGAGTTGCGGACAAGAGTCCGGATTGGTATATGGAAGAAAAAGCTGTCATGGGGACGTCGGATGTGTTCTTGTCGGATGCGCCGGGTAGGCCACAGATTACGGATTTACCTTTCCCTGATCAAGTAGATCTTCAAGTATGCTTTTTCGGGTCTTGGAACTGCAAGAGAATGATGGTGCGTGATTTGTATTATGGAAGTGATTTGTATTACATCTCACTATAACGAACATGCTTAGTGTACTACAATTTGGACAGAAATTTCCTACAATTGTAGGAGTTCCCACAACCCGGCCTCTAAAAATTGGCACGTGTCATTTTAAACATATGAAAAACACATACATTCTTATTAATGCTATTTAAAAGAAAACAAAAATTGTTTCTTATATGCTAAGAGACATATGTCACTTTTTAGAGGCTAGTTTGTAGGAAACTTTACAAACTGATATGGCTGTTTCAAAGAATGCCATGTGGTGCCACAAAGATGAAAAAAATTAAGCAATAAAATTTGACAAATAAACTTAATTGTTTAGTGGTTGACATGGTAAGTAACGGATAGACTACAACGTCAATTTGTAAAAAGTTTGTAATTAAAGACGTAGTACCCCTATCTGCATTCTTTTTTAATTATACCTTCCACATGAAGGTTGGAGAGAGAGAACACTTGGCAATCTATAATGTTAAAATGAGTCCAAAATGCTATGCATCCAGCTCACCAAATTACTGAAATATGTGAAATTTGGTGAGTACTATTCACTCACAAAATTATTTTTTACTTGCCTTTTTTTAAGGAATGAATAAAGAAAGAATTAAGAAATTCTTGAAAAGAATATTTAAATAAAATAATGAAAGTGGCTAGTTAAAATAGAAAAATGTGATTTTTTAGCTAAAATAAATAAATTTACTTAACCGAATATGAATTCTCTTGAGGTATGCTATTTGTACCTGGTAGTCCGGTTTTAGTGGGATTTCCATTTGCTCAATTATAAATTTTAAGTAATGAAGTAAATTCCTATATCACCCGATGCCTTTTTTTTTTTGACATGTCCACACAAAAGGGGGGAGGGAGATTCGAACTAGTGACCTTCGCTTCATTAGGCGTGGTCCCACCCGATTGAGCTACCTCTTGGGGACACCCCGATGCCTAGGGGTGGGCGTCGGTCGGTTTTGAAGAAAGTTGGAAGGATTTTTTCTTGACCGCACTAGAGTCGGTAAAGTCGGAAATTTCACCGACTTTACCGATCGGACCACTCTACCGAAATCGACCGACACCGACAAGTCGGTTACGGTTTCGGTTGGCTAAAGTCGGTTTGGGTTGGATCCGACGGCCAGCGGTTCTCCATTTTCGATTGGAGCTGAGCCAGTGAAATCCTCTCACTATGGCGTCAGATTCAGATCGGCCGGATTCGATGGCCAGTGAGAAAGATCTGCTTCTCTGATTCGCCGGCCAGGGAGATAGATCTGAACTGAGAGAGAGAGAGTGAGTTGAGTTTCTGTGTGGTTGAAGCCGATCGGAGTTGAGGTGAGATGAAAGTGAGAGAGAGAGAGAGAGAGGCGATGTCGAAGGTTCTGGACAAGTTCAGCCGGAGTCGGTAATGTCGGCGGTGTCGGTAGAAAACCGACTTTTCCCAAATCCCTACCGCCTACCGAACCAACATTGTCGGAAATGAAAAATCTGTGCCGCCTACCGTCCGGCGAGTTGTCGGCTGATGGTCGGCACACGGCTGGTACGCGGCAAGCAATGAAAATGCCCACCCCTACCGATGCCTTTGATCCTTCGCCATTGTTTATGATTTATTTCTTTTTTAAGGGCTAAGATGACACTACAAATAAAATGGGGAAATGACGTGTTCTTTTAGTCCTAAATGGATATTATTTTTTAAAAATCAAGTGAGAGAAATAAGGGACAGTTTCTTTTTTGCTTTTTAAAAAATAATATCCACTTAGGACCATGATAATACTAATAGAGCACCTAACATTCTCCAATAAAATGATTGCCATTGCTACTAGCACATTTGAGCATTTAAGACTAATAACCTTATTATTTTATGGTATTTCAAAAGTCTAAGTTTTGAGATTCGATCTATTCTATATACCAAATTTGTGAGCTGGCAATAACTCTATTCTTTCGCTACAAAAAGAGGAAACGGAGAGGAACTGGTTGGTTTTTTAAGGGGCAAAATTGTCATTTTAATTTTTTTTTGGACAGTTTTGCCCTCAAGAATAGCCAACCGGATTCTCTCCAGGCATAAATTAAATGCCAGCTTGTATGTATTAAATATAACAAATATTATATTGACAAATAACGTGTGACAGAAAATGCTGGCAAATAAGGTATGCCAGTAACATCATACACCAGTAAATTTATTGAAGAATGAAACATTGAAAAGCACACTAGAAAGAAGAAAAGAAAGAAAAAAAAATTAATGATACCTTTTAGGGTGCAAAACTTATAGGGTACGAATTCAGTTCAATGTTGTTGGTGGAGTTATATTTTGAAGATTAAAGACAGAAATTAGAAACATTTGTCTCACTTGAATAATGCTAAATAATAGTTAATGATGATGATGTTGTTGATGAGAAAACCTGTAAGGACTAATCCAAGGATCTAGTTGCAGTAGGAGTTGGCTAGAAGTAGGGTTTTGAGTTGCCCAGTTCATCAGTTCATTCCCACCATTTTCGAATGGAAATGGTGCACAAACTTGTGTGCCAATCCTCATCTGATTTCTCTGCTCACCCACCATGTTATATCATTAATTAATTACAAGTAATTAATAAGAATAAACATAATTGGAAAGAATTATTAATGTTTTTTTTTCTTTTCATTTTCACCTATTTTGGTTAATTATATCAATAAATCATACCTGAACTCTGAATGTTTCATGTGAAGGTGACAAATTAGCAAGCAGAGCTCTCTGGTAAATTAAAAATTACAAAAAATGAAAGATATATAGAGATACAAGAATCAAATAAAGAAACAAACAAGGGAAAGATGCTAATTAAACAAGCTTAAGGGAACTTACTTTTCTATTTATGACTCTTTGTAAAGAGTTTTTTAGACTTTTCTCGCACCGCAAGAGTTGAGCTAGTGAAGGATCACATTCTGGGTTTGGCTCATAATTCCTATAATGAATTTCAGAGAAATAATTAACAATCTGAGTAGTGTCATTGTAACCGATATAAATCCTAAGCAATTTGTTGTTCAAATTGTCTTTATAAGGTCTATTTGTCGGAGCAAGTAGAGCTCCATGGAGGCTCTCTCATTTTTACTATCTCGATTGATAATAATCTGAACAACAAAATTGTTAGTGATCTCTAATAACAATTCATTGAACGATGGCAAGATAACTGACCTGAGATTGGCCTTGAGCATTTCTAGTTCAATTGTGGACATATGTATTTTTAGCTCAATATGCTGTGGGAAAGTAATTAATTAGTAATCATATTAGTTGTCAACTAGCGTTAATTAAACATCAAAATAATGATAATTTTGGAAGCATTAATTATTTGGTGAAAAGGAAATTCAAGAACACAAGAACTTACTTTGATTCTGAGAGCAATAGATTCCAGGATGAATACGAAGACAGAAGATGTGGTAATGCATCATGATCAGTAAAGGCAACTACATTAGAATGTAATCAATAACCAATTGGGGGTGCATGCTTCTACTGTAACTTTTCTTCTCTAAATAAAAAATTCAAAAAAAAAAGAAAAAAAAAAAAAGAAGAAGGGATTTGAAGACACTAAATTAGTGATCAAATTTGAAATTTACTTAATCTTTTATCTTTGTCATCCGTGGGGCTGATGTGGTAAAATCTGTGCTTGCCACGTAATCTGATTCCATAGTTGCACGCAAGATTTGAGTGTCTGTGTGTGCATGCACGTGCAAGAGGGAGAGAAAACATACAGATTATTGAGATGATGCAATTTGCTTTCGTCACCCTTAATGTGTCCAAGCTGCCTTAGCATATCCAGCTTTTTCTGCATGCATGGAAGCTTTTTCAATAGACCGGCCAAAAAAAAAAAAATTAAAAAAAATTAAATTTTTTATGACATAGTTCTAATTAATTTTTAGATTAGTTGTTGCTATTAAAAACAATTGATGTCAATAATGCAGCTCCAACCAACCTTAATATCAGTCATTATTAAAGGAAAAAAAAAATTAATTATCATTATAAAATATTTTTAAATGTTCAATAACCAGCTAGCACAAGTGAAAAACCAAGCTAGCAAAGAAAAAGGAAAAATTAATGTACCTCAAGGTTCTTAGTGCGACTGTTAAATCATGACGGCAAAACAACATTCAACGGCCCAATTTCATGCCAAAGAAACGCAATACAAAAGGAAGGATTAGCCACAAGAATAACAACAGCAACAAATAATAACTAATTAAAGAGGTTGGGATAGATTTTTGTCATACTGATATCTTTTATCTGGTGATAAATCTATGTACCGTTCAAGCACATCTTCAATCCTGTGAAATAATTTTTTTTTAAAAAAAGGGAAGATAATTCACATGCATAGGAAATCTAATCACATCGATTAAGCCCAATTCAATTGCAAGGGTTGGTGGTGGCTGTCTGGCTGACCTTTTCCGGCTGCAAAACTTGCCAAGGCGACCGGAGGGCGAGAAGGCGACGAGAGCGACGTCGACGTCGCACAAGACCGATATTTCGTGGGCCTTTTTGAACAGACTGCTTCTGCGTTTAGAGAATGTCACTTGACATTTCGTTATATTTTCTATCTTCTTCATGTCCACCTTCCGACCCATTGCTTGCGCTCTACACAACAATGAAAAGCAATGAAGCAGATTATATATTTTAGCTAGGGAGACCGGAGACCGGAGACGAAGCAAATCCCCGTGTGTACCCAAAAAGGAGGACAATTGATAAGCCTTTGGAAAATTAAGCATAGTTGCTCTATTGTATGAGCTGGTGTCGTAACAATTGGCAAGGCTGACAAGGGAGGAAATGACACATTAGCACTCTAGTCATTTACTCAGAATCTATGGGTAATTTAGTAATTCGACATGCACTATCTTGCTGCTTAGCTTTCATCGACTGGGAGATTGTAGCCCTTGAAGCACATAGCTAACACAGGGGAATTAAAACCTAATTAAGTTCCTCATTCAAAGCTGTAAGCCTGTTTTATTAACGTGGCGGTTTTGCCTCGTCGAGGAATTTAAGAGGAAAGATTCTAGATAAGGTGATAAACTCTGGGAACTTTCTTTCCCATGTATTTCACTCTGTCCTATGAATCTCGCTTTACTTGATTGTACGTTAGAAATGTCAACTCTCAAGAATCAAGACTCAAAAGGTCAACGGTACAATGCTTTCACACCGGCCCTGCCACGTCACCACTGTGTTGGTTGATAACCCTATGGGCTTGTAATAGCCGTCCAGTGAGACACGGTTCACAAAACAACCCCTGGTTCGTGGTTTGGGCTCCTTCTCTCTGTTTTCAAAGTTCCCGCCAAAACTTAACTGAATGAAAAAGGTCTAACAAGCATGCGACCTGCGTGCTTCGCGATCCTCATAGCACGCGCCTCCATCACGCGCGCGTAGCTCCCCTAACAGACTCCCGTAACTGCTCCGTACGACCCTACAGTTTCCTTTAAATACCCCTTCCTTGCTTTCCTTTCACCCATTACGCTTTCTTACTCCCATGGCGACCTCTCTGCGACTCGCAGGTGCGATCATGGTGGTCTCGTTCCTTGCATCGCTCTGCTTCTCCAGCGCGATCACCATTGAAGGACTCGAGCAAAGCTTCACGCCCTCAATAAATTCAATTTCATCGCCACCAGCAGGAGCACCACAATTATCTCCCCAAGACTATTCGTTCTTCTCCCACACAGCTCTCCTCCCTGCGATCCTCTCCCATCTTGGCTACCACGAGCTCTCCACTGCCGCACCCTCACTCTCCGAATCCTCCACCTCCATGGCCTGGACCGGACCCTCCACTCTCTTTGCTCCCACCGACTCCTCCCTTCGGGCCTGTGACTCCTGCTCCGTCGCCAACATCCTCCGCGAACACCTCATTCCTGGCGCTTTCACCATCAACTATCTCCGGAAGCTCCCTTTCGGCTCGAAGATCGAGACCTTGAGCCCAGGCCGCTGCATTACCGTCACCTCCGAGAGGTCCAAGAACGGAAACGACACCATCGCCTCTGCCAAGGTCTTCGTCGATGGAGTGGAGGTGACGCGTCCCGATCTCTTCAACAACGGCCTCGTCATCGTCCACGGTCTCCAAGGCTTCATGGCTCCTCTTTCTCCGTTCTCTTGCGACCTCGAGAAGATGACCTCGCTCTCCTTCCCGTTCCATCACGACCGCGAGGAGGCGAACCAGGTTCACCCCTCTATCATGCGCCTGTTGCTCAGGGACGCGATGCTAAGCTCCGCAACAACGGGTTTAGCATCTTGGCGCTCGCCATGAGGGTCAAGTACACCGATCTTGTCGGCCTCAACAACATGACAGTGTTCGCCGTGGACGACCTCTCGATATTCACTGGCTCTCACTCGTACATCAGCAATGTCCGTTTCCACATCGTGCCAAACCGTTTCCTTACATTGTCCGACCTTGAGAAGCTTCCTGTGGAGACGACTTTACCGACGCTCGAGCGAGGTCAGTCACTGATGGTCACCACCGCCGGTGGAGGCTTGCTGGCCGAGCCGATAAGGATAAACTACGTGAGAATCAAGGCTCCCGAAGTCATGCGCAACCTCAAGATCGTGGTGCACCACGTGTTCTTGCCGTTCCCGCATATTCATCCCGTAGCTTCAGCATACGATCAGATTCTTGGCGGAGAAGAAGGATCCAACGGTGCGGATCGCCTAGCCTCGGATCGGACGGTGAATGGAGTCTGTGATGCTGTGGGAGGGAAAGGAGGTTGCGCTGAGGTTCCCATGCCTCAATTCAAACGGACGGTGGAGATCGAGGATCACCATGGCCTGTGACGGACTGGCTCAGTTTTCGTTCGTTGTTTTCTTCTCAAGCCTCTAGCCTCTAGGTAGGCCTGTGATGACGTGTCTGTTTACTGGTTTTTGTCTTCTCTCAGGTCACTGCTTTAGTGTCCGATTTACTTGAATAGTTGAATTGGTACGGTGGTTGTATTGTGGTATGTACAGCCAATTCTGAACTTCTATGATTTGATATAATAATCACGTCATTTTGTCACTTTTTAATCCTTTTTAAAAAAGTTTTGTGGTACTCTTTTTTTTAAGAGCCTTTTTCTTAAGCTTTTCGTTACTGTGTTATCTGGCTTAATTGCTGTAATTTGGATGCCAAGACTGATGTTGATAAAGTACCACATCGTTTTTATTTCATGTTTGATAATTTAACTCCAGATTCTAAAACAGGAACTATTGATTGTAAAATATGATAATTAACTAACTGCTACAAATACAATCTTCATTGAATTGAAAATCTGCAAGTTCCATGCCAGTGAAATGTAAAAAATTAATTCTGATATAATATTATTTCACCAAAAGTATATTACTAACCTAGCTTGCTAATATATATAACATGAGCTCTGGTTGCTTGTCATATTCGTTTCCCTCAACTATGCTTGCTTTTACAATTACAATCTTTGGCCTAGCTAGCAATAAAATTTTGGATAAATTCTTAAAAAAAAAAAAAAAAAAATGCCAATTCTCATTTACGTTTCATGTCATCTCCAGACTCCAATGGTTTAAATTAGGAACTTCATTAGTGAAAACTTCGGCTGGAAAACATAAGTTATGTATAGTGATGAATCTCGTTAGACTTTTACATTAAAGATAAGTAATCACATGCATATATTAAACATTAATTAAACAATATTAAACATTAAACAGAATAAAAGAAAATGGAATATATATATATGAGAAAATTAATGGTCAATGGACTCTTACATAGAACATCATCACATGCAAGCTGTAGCCGACTACAAATTAAGAAAAGAAATGAAAGAATAAAAATCTTAGATCCAGAAAGAAGAGGGTCATATCAAAACCCTAAAACCCGTAATCTTCATGGGCTTAAGGCTGAGGAGTTGATTCCATGTTTGTACTCCTGGCACTGTATATTTTCTCTTTCTTTGCTGGTACTTGCGTCTTCTACAGTCCACTTGCTCCCACCATAACCCAGTTCTTTTTCCCTTCCTAGGCTACTACTTGCTCCCTCGTTGTCACTCATTTTGCTCCAGCCATGGCCATCAAGATCTCGTACCCTACTAACCACCACAAGAGCCAGGCAAAGTTTTTGTTCAACCCCAACTCGGAAGGACCAAACTTGGATCACATCTTCTGCCTTGAGATCATTCTCCTTTGCGACAGCATTCCAGTATGTCCTCAGCGCGTACATTGAGCTGCTCTTCCCTGAGTCTTTGCCCATGTCCCACTGCCTCAAAATCATGCTACTCACCTTATGCGAGGGCTCGTAGAATGGGACTTCCAATGAGATTTGTTGGTCAAGAAGATCTCTTTCTCTCTCTTTCAAGAAACCCCTATTGATCTTTCCAAAGGGTATGGACAACCGACTATGGTTTGGCTTAAGGTCAGTGGCGGTGAGGCTTTTTTGTATTACCATAAACACCTCTGATCCATCTATCCCCTTTATATGATTCTTGACTTCCTCAGGCATGTCCGGTGGTGGGTTTGGAAAGGGGGGCAAATTCAATTTTTGCATCGATCTTATATCGGCAGTAGGTTTTTTGTTATTATATTTAGACTTTTTTTGGTTTATCTTGAAATCGATATCCCCCTCTCCGCTCCCATAGATTCTCTTCAAGCCATTCTTTGGCCTTTGAGCTTGGAAAGCAGAAACCATGCTGTTTTCTTCATCAAACCCTTGTTTCCATGGGCTGTCCGTAGGCATGGTCATGGGTTTCTTTAGAACCTTTTCTTTGATCAATCTTTCTTGCTTAGAATGTGATTCCTTTGATTTTCTTCCTCATACTGAATGGTGGCTACTTCAACAACAGTAGTTAAATAATCCATGGGGCAACTACTTGGGATCTGCATGCCCTTGAAATCTTTCATTGTCAAGTAACCCATATTCACTTTTTCCTTCTTCTCGAAACTTGGAGCGTCGTCGCTTGTTAAAAGGGTTGGGGCTTCACTTATATGGTGGTGAAGAAGAAAAAGATGGCGCGGGAGAGATATCTGGGGTGATCTTGAGAAGAACCTGCTCTGTTTCCAAATCCTCCGCTTTTTCTGAAGTGCTTTGGTCTAATGAGAAACAAAAAAAGAAAAAGGAAGGCAAGATCTTTAAAGCCTGTAGTCTCTACTCATGAAGATCTCTTATCTGGAGAGTCGTCGCTTTCAAGGGGAGCGTGTAAAAAATAAGGGCTGTGAAAACTAATGGGTGATGAAGTCCCTATTTATAAGGAAGTAATATTCTCTGACAAGTCGGTTTAGGTAAAAGTTACTAAAGTATTCCTCTTACAAGTCGGTTTAGGTAAAAGTTACTAACATTCCTCTTACAAGTAGGTTTATGTAAAAGTTGCTTAAAAAAAAGAAAAAAAGTAAAGGGACAATTACTAATCCTAATGGGAAATGGTTTGGTAAAATAAAATTCAAAAATTATAGGCTTTCTTATTTTTGTTTTTATTTCTAGTATATTCCTTTTTTTGTTGTGGAGAGAGAACTTTCTCCTTTGGCCATAGTGGTCAATTACTAAGATTTAAACTGGCCCTAAATGGTGAATAAATTTAATTACTATTAGTTAATTAATTTAATACAATTGTTGGATGGTCAAGTCCCGGTTGGATGTTGGTATAAAATGATTTTTTAACCTACTTAAAATTATTTTATTAGTTTCTATATAAAAATAAATGGAAACAACTAATTGACTATTAATCACTTTTTTGTAACCAGAAAAATCTTGTCATAATATTGTTTAACCCTGGTATCGGCCATATCGGTCCGGTTAATAGGGTTACCGATTAATCGACTGATAACCTATCAGTTAATTGATTTTTAACCGTTAATCGACTAATAAGAATTTATACCAAAAGTTATCAGTCATATCGATAACCGGTTAAACTGGTTTTCGTGGGCTTTTTCGCTTTTGGGCTTTTATTAGAGGTTTAAGCTGGAAACTTATTGGGCTTTTTCACTTTTGAGCTTTTTTCTTTAATTGCAAAGTCAGGTTTAAGCTGGAAAGGCTATTCACTTTTGGGCTTTTTTCTTTAATTACAAAGTTCACGCCCATTTGGTTAAGTTACATATGCTTTTTATATTAGTAAGTGTATACCTTGTAAATTGGCTTCATTCATTCATCCACAACCTTTCACGGCACAAATACCAATCTCGTACCCAAAAGAACATACGCTTCAACCCCTAATCACTTCATGTTCAACATAAACCGGGCATTAATCCAAAACCACAGAGTACCACAAAGCACAAACCACATTATATAAAAGCCATCAGATTAAACCTATCAACATAAGCGCCAAAACACATGGGGATCTGCCAAAAAGCAAAAGATCTAAAATGGAAAAACAAGTTAAACAACAATCCAAGAGACAACTGAAATGCTCTCGAAGAGACACATAGATAGTAATGCAGATGAAATTAATTGAAAAGATTTACCACCAATATGAAGTCTGTTGCTCTTGATTTGAACGCAAGAGCAAATAAAAGAAAACAAAGACTAGGATTTCGCTTCTCTAGTCGCTGTGAGGTCAGGAAGCGAATTGACGATTGCCAAGGAGGAGCTGGTAAGGCCTACGACGATGGATGCAATGGATGGGAGATCGGGCCTTGGGAGGCAACGGCTGTTGCGGGTTGCAAGGAGGGAGGGAGAGGGAGTTTTAGAACTTTTAGGTTTTAGTTTTAGGGTTTGGAAAAAAGAGAGATTTATATAGTAAAACCAAAACGATGTGGTTTTGGTTGACGTAGTTTTGGTTTCAACAAAGTTACATATAACTATAAAAATTAAAAAACTTATCAGTCATATCGGTTAATCGATAATAAAATATTGATTGACTGATAAGTTTATCGATATAAATTTTTTAATTGATTATCGATCGAAAACTATCGGTTACGGTTAATATTGGTTTGGTTAATATCGGTAACCGGTTAATTTGCCCACCTAATATTGTTTAAGTTTTGTAAATTAGTCTAATTAAACTCGCACTAAAGTTCATGATAAAAGAGCCTTTTTGCATTAACCGGTGATGAAGTGTAACTTAAAGAAGAGCTTGGCCCATGAAATTAGAAGCAGCTACTGTTGTTAGAGGACCCAAGATACGGAGTTGGAATATACTGTTCCATTTCTACTCAAAAAGGAAATGCCCAACGGTCACACCCGTGCTTTTAAATGTGAAGCTCAAAACATAGCCCAGTGGACACCTTTTTTATTTTTTATTTTAAGGGAAATAATACACTTTAGTTCATTGAATTATCACCCATTTTGCACATATATTTTTTTAAATTAAAAAATAATAATAGGGTGTCTCATACTATCACTTTTGCATTTTTTTTTTGCTCCCCATTCCGATTCTTTTTTTTTTTTTGAACGTTTTCTCGAATGTTTAATTTTTAGTAACTTCAATGGTATTTTGGTGATAAAAATGCTAAAGTATTTAATTCTGCATGCAATGTCAGAACTCCTTTGCAGCTAGTTTGAAATGCCCCAAGTTTTAGAGGTTGAGCGACTGAAAGAAATTATAACATATTCTTATATAAAATAAAAATTCTCATAAAATCACCATAGAAACACAACACTACTAAAGTACTATTATCCCAAATACATAATATGCTAGTATTCAATAATCTCATAATCAATACAATTACACAATCTATGCTCATCCTAAGCAGTCTACTCTACAAAATGAAGTCTCAGACACTTCTGCTCCTGTCAATCCACAAAGCAATAAGCCCATGTGTTCCAGCCTAACCTATGTTCTCAGTACTACAATTTATAGGGCAATCTAAAAAAGATGCATAGAGAGAATAAATGAGTTCGACAACTCAGTAAGTAGTCACAATACCAAATGTTCTAAAACATGTTATGCAGATTTTTATGTCATATTTTCTATCATATACAATAATAATTTATTAGAATAAAGTATGATAGTTGAAAAATAAGTAAGAATCACTTTCTTTTTATTTTCTCAAAATAATGGTCGTTTCACCCTTTTGACCTAACACCGTCGCTTACCATGAGCGCCACACGTTTGCATGTCCCGAGAGACCTATATGCTCATCCTGTCGTCACAAGGGAGAGCTATCAGGTTGAAAATTTCATTCATAATCGTATCCATGCATAATTCATTATAATATGTAATATTCTTAAATCATATTATATGATTGAATAAAACTATGCATTAAAAATATAAAAGAAAGTGCAATTGAAAATCATATTATATGATTGAATATTATATTATATGAAAATCATATTATATGATTGAAAATCATATTCTAAGAGCTCTTTTCATTCATAATCATATCCATTCATAATCGTATCCATGCATAATTCATTGTAATATGTAATATTCTTAAATCATATTATATGATTGAATAAAACTATGCATTAAAAATATAAAAGAAAGTGCAATTGAAAATCATGTAAGTGGATTCTTTATAAAATCCCCAACATTTTTGTTTTTCAAAGATTTATAATAAAATCGATTAGGGTTTGTAACATTCTTTATCGCATGTCCTTAATTTGATTCTGCATCCAACTCACAATTCCTACAATAAAAAGTACCTTAATCATCAATTTATTTATCCTAAACATCAAACCCCACCATGCTTGATTTATATGTTTCTCATAAAATTCTAATAAACAACTCAACTAAGGCCTCAATAAAGCATCAAAAATCATCTGACTATAATTAACAACTTAAGAAGTCTATTTAACCATAATATCGCTCTTCCAAAGCCATGTAACAATTTACTGCCAATATCAAAAGCTTAAAAACATTTACAACAATTACTTTAATTATAACTAATCCCTCTAAATAGCAATTCAAATATTCATACATTAGAAGCTCCAATTTAATTCTAGAAATTTAATTTCATACTAAAATACCATTAAAAAAAATTACCTTAAAGTTCTCATATTTTCCATTTCTTCTTCCTTTTTCCTTCTCTTTTTCCTCTTTCTTTTTTTTCTCCTTTTCTTCTCTTTTCTCTTCTCTCTTCTTTTCTCCTCTCTTTCTCTTCTTCCTCTCTTTCTTTTCTTCCTCCGGTTCTCACCCTCATCTCACGCTCACTTGAGCTGTGAGTAAATGGGAGAGAAATGGTCCCCTTTTATACTTGTTAGTAGCTTCCGGATTAGGGACACTTGTCCCCACTTGCCTCAAACTCCAGCCATACAATTGTCTAGTGAATTAAAAGTAGATGACACCTATGCCCATGTGTCTATGAGAAGAAGAGAGAACCATGTAGTACACCACCTATACAACAACGTGCCCATGAGAAAAATGAGAGAATCATGCCATCTAACACCTGTAATCAATGTGCTTTGCTGTAAAAAAAAAAAAAAAACCACTTAAGTCTCCAACTATGCTCCAAGCTTGACAGCACAACATGTCTGTCAAGTTAGAAGGTAAAATATACTCAATTAAAGGTACCCGTAATTTCACAATTAATTTCTAGTAAAGCTAAGCATATCTACTATAATATATTCAAAATTCGTAACCTAATAAAATCATTAATCCATCCAATTAATTCCTCAAATCTTAAGTGCTTTAACTATTTGACAGATTAATTTATTAAACTTAAAAAATTCATAACTCTTTCAATTTAACTTCAAATGACACGAAATTTAGCTTAAAATTTTTCTAATTAAAAAGGTCACAACTTATCCAAAAATCATAGAAATCCATAACTTTTTGATACCTCAAAAGTCTCTCGAAATTCCGTGCCTTTGCTTGACCAAAATTTCTATTTTGACACTTGCAACTTGTAAAAAATCATAATTCCTTCTATAAGCGTCCAAAAATTATGAAACCACTTTTAAAATCTTCATTTCTCATCATTCTACAAATGTGTTAAAACAGTTTTATTTAAGGTCACTTATTAAATTTTTGGCGTAAAAAACATTATGACTTTTCTTTCAATAACCCACTAAAATTCAATTTTCACCATCTTTCACATTTAATCTATATTTACCTATAAAATTGCAAATCCTCCTTATCTTGATATTAAGATCACCTTTATTCTAGGGTATAAATTTTGGAGTATTACGTAGTTAATTTTGCAAACTAAATTAATTGGTTTATTTCATATGATAATCTGACATATCTCTTCTTTGAACGTTGAGTATTGTATATTACAATTACTGCTCATTTAAAAAAAAACTACCAAATATTATTTTGTTAGAAAGAATATTTTCCAATAAATCATACTTTCTTGTTTCTGCTATGATTATCAAAATAATAATAATAATAATAATAATAATAATAATAATAATAAAAAGAAAAAAGAAAAAGGGTTCTCAGCGACCAAACAAATCCTCCCAAAATTGTGATCAAATCCCAAACAATTAGAGAAAAAAGAGTAATATCTCAAGAAAGAAAACAAAAACAAAAGAAAGAGACTGTATTATTGAATGAATGATTACTGAACAAAAAAAAAAAAAAATTAAATAAATAACAGTCCATGCCTCTCTAATTTGATACTCTGTATGTGGTAAACCAATGCCTATTGATTCACTAAAATGGTTATCATAATTATCTATGGATTACCCAATCCTTTGGACTCACCGCAGCCCATAATAGAAGAAGGCAAATTTCCCACCTTCTCAATCCCTTCTTGGAAAACCAGTCCCATACCCATGTGGAAGTGAGCCTCTATATGGCAATGGAAAAGCCACACACCCGGATTGTCTGCCTTAAACCTGAAAGCAGTCCAACCATAGGAATGAAGAGGCACTGTGTTCTTCATTATTGGATTCATCAAATTATATTTCTTTGGATCCTCATTTATGTCGAACTTGCCAGTTCCGTAGCCTAGCACCCAAAAATCGTGCCCATGGAGATGCCATGGATGTGTCTCACTAGTCGTACCACCCATGGTTACTGCATTTTGTAGTATAATATCCACTGTTGTGTTAAACTCTAGCCGATAAATGCCGTCGCTCAAATATGCATTCGTGTTCGCAGGAACACTGTAAATGTCGTAATTCTCAAAGTCATAACCGGTGGGCGGTGGAGATTGATTGTAGGCATGGCGTAGGTTGTACTTTTCTGCAATAAGGTAAGGCGTCTGGGGGAGGGAGAAAGAGACGTTATTCACGGCCCAACGCGTATAACCATTGACGAGATTCTGTGTGTTGAGGAACACGATGGTTCTGTCTGAGGTTGCGGGAGGTGTGGATATGAAACCTTGACGAGCTTTAATGGCTTGACTTTGAGCCAATCGGGATGCAGTGTCATTCCACATGGGGCCGGCCGGTGGAGCGGTTGGAGGAGATCTCCTTGGATGGTTTGGATAGTAATTGAGAATGGCTAAACCATTTGTGGTACTGGGTTCTCGGCTAACCACATTTGTTGTCATCCAATAATTTCTTGAAGGGTCTTGATCGGCTTTTATAAGAACAGAGTATGTCTCTCCAGAGTATATGAATAAGTTGTCCACCACAAATGGCTCCACGTAGTGCCCATCTGCCTCAACCACCGTCATATTATGACCCTGCTTCAAAACAAAGCCACATCACATATCATTAAAAACACCATTATTTATAATCCAGAAACTTTTGAAGTATGGCATGGTGGTCATGAAAGTTACCTCTATTTGAAAACTAAGGGCTGATAGAGCCGTCAAGCTAGAGACTCTCAGTCGGTACGTTTTTCCAGGGATTATAGTCATTACATAAGGAGAGCATTCTGGATTTGATGCATTACAAACCCCGGTGCCAGAGGGTGTACTAGAGCAGTTGAATTTGCCCTTTCCTTGAATAAGAAGCGACTGAAAATCGATAAAAGCAATACCCATTAGAGAAAGCAAGAGCAATATATATATATACAATAGCAATACTAATTCAGTTTAGTGCTTTTTACCTGAGGCTCCCCAACAAAGACAAAAGGAATGGAGGACAATCCAGTGGCTTGTTCATAAGTGCTTTTGTGGTACCAATCGTTGAGGATGATGCTCCGATCATAATCATAAGCAAACGGTTCTGTCTCTCCATCAGGAAGTGATACACGGATTGATCCATAAAGCCCTGCTTCTCTTTGCATTCCATAGTGAGCGTGGTACAGGTAAGTTCCAGGCTGCTCATAACCAAAACATAAATTTAGAAATTGCGACATTCAATTGAACAAACAAAAATGGAAAAACAGAGCCAATTGCAGGGGCTCTAACACCTACCCTATCAACTTTAAACTCGTATTTGAAGGTATCCCCAGGCAATACTGGACATTGGGTCACCCCCTCTGTTCCATCCATCCCTGGTGTTCCAATCTGCAGCAAATCAAACAAAAGAATATACGTTAATGAAGTAGGGTATAATACATGAATACATAGATACGAATCTGTTTCAAGAAGGAAAATGAAAATTAACTTGTATTTACCTGTCGGATTCCATGCCAATGGATTGCAAGGTTCTCTAGCATAAGGCTGTTCTTCACCTCAACAATGATGGTGTCGCCTTGCTGGGCCAAGATTGTAGGTCCTGGACTTCTGCCATTGATAGTGATAGCAAGCTTCTCATAGCAATCGGGGGATTTGTACTCATACTTGACCTCCCATTTGTAATGCCGAATTCTGGCCTCAGCAGTTTGAACATACATCAAAGAAGTCAAGAGACACAAAGCCAGTAACTTCAACATAATTCTTCTGTATTGCAATATTTCAACTATTTCTTGATTGCTTAATCAAGTGTGAGAGCTCAGGAAAAGTGTCGAGCTGTAAGCTAAAACGGGTATCCACTTCTTCTGTCTCCGTCGATTGTCTTTTACGTTATGGTGTCTCTTCTTGTCTATCCATATATATAGTGTCTGAGTCTTCGTCAAAGACGCGGGCGGGACCAAGCATTCATTGGAAACTTCATTTTTGACTTTACCAAAGCATGTATGGGACAAAGTCTGAAATGTGAAATGGTAAAGCATGCATAAGACAAAGTCTGAAATGTGGAATGCTCGGTCTACTCTTAGTCTGAGTAGACTGAGTTGGATATTATTTTCTTAGAAAGTATAAAAGAAATTGATTTTTATTTGTCTCACTTAATTTTTAAAAAATAATATTCATTTAGGATCACGAGAATACTTAGTATTTATTGTCTAAAATATTATATACATATATATATATAAAAGAGAATATTAAGTACTCTCTCGAACTCCGAGTCTTCTTAGTTTTACGTGTATATTATTTTCTAAAAAAAAAAATGGGCTTTTTTTTTTATATAAAAATAATATCCATTTAAGATTAGAAGATACAAGAAAAATACTATATATATTCACAATTTAAGACTTAATTTGTCCAATGTATGCTTTGGTCCAATAAAATAAAGTTTCAATTTTAGAAATGATTGGTGTCAATAATTTGTCATTTTTTTTTTTTCATACTCTCTTACAAATTCAACATGATAAAAGAATGTTTTAAATAAAAAGTTTTTAAAGAGGCTTGGATGGTCAGATTTTAATGACAAGTAAGTGAATAGACATTAAAACTGCTAAATTGACTCTATAAATAGTCTACTGTAGACTAATTTAGGGCACATATAATTCTCTTCTTATTATCTCTCTCAAAATATTCTGTAATTTTAAAATTTGAGTCTCTCTCTTGTTAAAATAGAAACTCTAAACGTGTTTTTGTTTTTGTTTTTTTTTTTTTTTGTGTAAAACGTAACCAAATTGCAATCATAATTTTGGGTTTTATTTTATTTTGAAGAAATATTTGTTTTAGCAGGTTACCCGTCTTTCATTGAAATTGGTGAAAATAAATAATTTCTAAAAAAAAAAGGACTCTGTAACGCATTTATGAGCTTTTTATTTCTGCACCAACAGAAATTACTATAGAAAATTGGAAATTCTTAGAAGTACGTGGCCGGGAGTTTCCCAATATGGAGCTTGTTGACAAGCTTACGCAACACCGGGTCTGTCATGTGGCCTGATCTATGTGGGTCTTTTATTTTACTTTTTTAAACAATAACAACAAATATGTGAAAAGCTTTTGCAATGACTTTTGAATCTATTAACAGCGACGTTAAGAGTTTTTTTTTCCCTTGTGATTAACTGATTATCACTACAAAATATGGCCAAAATAATGACACTCGGAAGGAAGGTGATGTTTGAGTAAAAAATGGTTTTATTGATGTAATGACGTTTGTATAGTAACTTTTGGCAAATACCCTTAAACATCATGGCTGAATTTAAAATTAGATACGTTTGAATTGTAAAATATTGTTAGAAGACGACATTTAAACTCAAACATCATTTTTTAGAAAGTGACATGCGAATAGTGCATGCGTTAGTAAAAATAACATTATTTTCTAAGGTGATGCTTGCATTGTTTAAATATCATTACTCTTTAATAAAATTAAAAAATAATAATTTTTACCAAAAAAATATTTATAATACCAAAACAAAGAAAAAAATTCTCTCAAAAAAGAAAAAAAACAAAAACAAAGAAAAAAATAAATAAAACAATAAAAAATCAAATTAATTTTAAAAAAATCAATTTTTATATATATATATATATATATATATTATTATCTTAATTTCTTCCCAAGAAAGCACATGCGCCTAGCTAGAAGACTATAATAAGAAAAATTCCTAAGTGGAATCATTCTCCAACCGTGTTGATTTTTATACTCATTTTCTAGAGGAAGCAGGTAAGGCCCCATATTGTTTGACAACCACAACAATCACATATTTCGTGTCCATTTTAGGTACGAGGTCCAATTGACTTCTCTAACTTTGTGTTTCCATTGAACCATGAGTACATGTGCTTGGTCATGGTGGTTGGGATATATAGAGGAGGAGGCCTGCTATGCGGCTGCCAAAGTGAGGCAGTGATGCGTAGGTCATTTTTTTTGTTTTTTTGGTGGAAGACCAATCTTTTTTTTAAAAAACAGATTTTTTTTTTTTTTAATGTTTTTTGGCATTCTATATGTTTAATAAAATGTTTTGAATTGTATTTTGAGATATTTGAATAATATTAGCTAAATTTTTATGCGCTAATATTTGGATTCTAATGCATTAAAATTCATTTCTGAATTTAAAACTAAAACCTAAGAGTAAAAGGTTAACCCTTTAAGGATAATATAACCCTAAAAGGATTCAGTCATCCTAAATTTAGTGTTAATGTCTCAAAGCTCATTTCTGGATTTAAAACTAAAACATAGGGGTACAAAATTAATCCTTTAGAAATAGTATGACCCTAAAGGAATTTGATTATCCTAAATTTGATGCTAATATCCCAAAATACTATCTCAGTTTTATATAATTTTACTGATATCAATTTTTTATTAGTGATTTATGGAGGTCAATAAATTTGATATACAATTTAATTAAGGGTTAAATACTTAATTAGTCCCTAGGGTTGAAAAACTTTATTTTCTCCTCTATGGTTTGAAAAGTGACCAAATTAGTCCTTGTGGTTTTGAAAAGTGACTAAGTTAATCCATCCGTCAATTGACCATTAGTTAACTTAACGGATGGACACGTGGACCAATTAGAAGTTGACACGTGGTCATATAATTAAAATTTTTTAAAAAAATTAAATTAAATTAAAAAGAAAAAAAAACCAATTCTCAATTCTCAGAGGAGGATTTGAATCAATTCTAAAACTCAATTCTCAATTCTTCCAAGAAACATTTGGAAGTCGTTTTAATGCAAAATAAAAGTATTTCACGGTATTTTCTAGTCTAAGTAACAATGAGAGTCTAAAAGTAATCTTAAAACAAAAACCAAAATAATATCAATTGTTTTTTCAATTTCAGAGCACCCATAACTCCAAAATCGAAAACTAAACTCATAAACATTCTTGTCCCTTGTTTGGTTTCACAAAAGTTACTCTAAACGAGTAATCAAAAATAAATTAAAGGAAAAACCCATAAGATTTTCGTATGTTGTTTTCCCAAGAATCAAAATATCATACCAAAAAAAAAACTCAACTTTTAACTTTCTTCTTATTCTTTCCCACTTTCCCTCCCAACCAAACAGAGCGAAAACTGAAGTTACAGAGCTCACATGTAATTTGAAATAAAATAAAAGGAGAGGAAAACAGAGATCGACTAAGAGCTTTGTCTTTTCCTTTCTTACCTAAAACAAAGAGTTCTCTACCTCCATGGGGTGGCTCGTGCCCAAGGTGTGGGGTGGCTCCATTTTTTTTAAAAAATAAAAATAAATTTGGTGGTCACGTGTCAACTAATTCCGTGTCAACTTTAATTGTTCGCGTGTGAGTTAGTTAAATCAACTAACGGTCAACTAACGGATGGACTAACTTGGTCATTTTTCAAAACCACAAGGATTAATTTAGTCACTTTTCAAATCCTAAGGAGGAAAAAATAAAGTTTTCAAACCCTATGGACTAATTAAGTATTTAACCTTTTTTAATAAATGATTATTAATTTTAAATTTAACAGACTCTTCCCCATTTAACCCCTTTCTTATTCAATTAACAAAAATAAAAAATAAAATGGCAGACGACAGGCTGCCAACAAAGCTCTGCTCATAGAGAACTGCTTTGACATAATTAGATGATGTTAGTTTGACATCAAATTTAATAAATGAAGCTTGTCTCTTTAAGGAGACATTCAGAGTCGGCCTTAGGCGTTTGTTTCCAAGACAAGTCAAGGAGCTGCTCTCGGCTTGGCCCTGCGCGGCTGATGCCCAATGGCTGGAAGGGATGGTATTGCTTTCTTATTGTGTAAGCACACTTAATCTTAATTAAAGAACGGGGTGTACGTTATAGGTGAGGCCATGAATGTCGGGGTTGTGGCGCCTCGCAGAGAGGACAGATAGAGGAAGACAAATTTGGGTTGAAAAAATTCATATTTGTACTTAGAGGAATGATACACTTACAAATACATTTTACAAAAAAAATTTTACAAACTGATTTTGAGATAACATAATTGAATATGAAATAAATTCAAATTTTGAAAAACTCAATCATATTATGCCACATCTATTTATAATTTTTTTAAAAAAAATGTATTTGTAAGCCTATCTTTTTCCTTGTATGTATGCTTAATGGCAGGCGGCTAGGCAAATTACCAAGTGGAAAAGGGACGATGGCTAATAGTGGAGGCCAATGGTCGAAGTTGCTTAGTGGTGTAGGAGATGACACTACTTGTTTAGAAGAAAGCCAAAAAGAGCTAGAGGAGAATTAAAAAGGGTTGTGGCAAGGGAGGAGGGATAATGAATTCCTCCTCCCTCATAACACTTGCGAGCGGTGATGGAAGGCTTTTAATGATGATGCGAAAATTATAGTGAAAGTAATATAGAAAATAAACACAAAGAATTTTACGAGTGGTTCAGTATTAGACACCACGTTCATCACTAGGAATACCTCTAAAGGCTACATTGTGCTCATTAACTTGATTTGTCTACAATACAAAGATCCATATTTATAGGTTAGTGTATAAATACATATAGTAATCAAATTTTCTTGATTTGATTACAATCAACCCATAAATAAAGAATACTTTATATTAACATAATTATGAAATATACAAAATATATTTTTGTATATTCTAATATCTCCCCTCAAACTCAAGGTGGAATATTTTGGAACCTTAGTTTGAAATCTGTAACAAAGATGACGGCGGTGGCAAAAGGCTGAAACGAGCCATAGATGGTAGTGATTATAAGAGATAGATTTTGCCAATGATGCTAAGTGGCTAGTGAATGCGATTCAAAGGGTCGACACGGGAAGACAATGAGCCAAATTTCAAAAGGGGTCAAAAAAATCAAACTTCAAAAAGTGGTGGCGTGGGCCAAAAATGAAAATAAGACTTGGGTGGTTATCAAATTGGCGCATAACTGATTATGATGTTGAACTGGTAAAGAGCTTTGGGTGGAGCATGGAGGTGGAATTGAGCACCGAGATTGTTAAACGGAACATGTGAAAACACAAGGACGTTGAAGGCCACAAGAAAGTGGCTCTGATATCATGTTGAAAATAATGATGATGCGAAAATTATAGCAGAAGCAATATAAAAAATAAACACAAAGAACTTCACGAGTAGTTCAGTGTTAGACACCTACGTCCACAACTAGAAATACTCTTAAGGACTACATTGTGCTCATTAACTTGATTTGTCTATAATACAAATATCATTATTTATAGGTTAGTGTTTAAATACATGTATAATAATCAAATTCCCTTGATTTGATTACAATCCCAATATTTAATTACAATCAACCCATAAATAAAGAATATTTTATATCAACATAATTATAGAATATATAGAAAATATAATATATTTTTCATATCTTTATAAAAATAAAAGAGAGAAGCCAGTTAAGAGTTCCGTTAAAAGTTTTAAATACTTCGTCATAAATATTATATGATTTTCAACTCAATTTTTTTTGGACGCTTGAATCGAATGATATTAAAGTAACTTAAACATCTAAAAGAATAAAATACATGGGAAAAATCTTGGATTTAGATTAATTTGAGGTTCTCTTGTTTGCTTTAGGTTAATTTGACATTGATTTCAAATTACATGACCTTCAATCTTTGTAACTTTTAACCATATGTCTTAATAACTTGTTAGATTAAAAGCCTTTCAGCAAAAAAAGAAAAAGAAAAAGTGAATGGTGTTAAAAATTTACGTATAACCTCCTCCTAGATAATTTAATCTATATATCGGTGTTTTTTCTTACTATATAGTCTTTGATTAGGAAAAAAGAAAAAAAAGAAAGAAGTTACCACTTATTAGAAGAAAATGGATGGAGATCTTGTGCAGCTCCAATATGGGCTGTACATTTAAAATGAATGGACTAGATTGTGATGGTTCTGATGGCACATACGAGGAGAGAGAGAGAGAGAGAGAGAGGGAAACGGAGTGCTTGCAAATCAAACAGTAGTCACCCCTAGCTTTCCCCATAGGCTCTAGTTCCGTCATTCCTTGACCTGCAAGCCACCTTTCTCTCTCATTTGTGTCGTCCTATTCTAGAATGTTTATTTAAAGTAAACATTCCAAATTAAAACTAATGCACCATATGCAATACCCTATCCTCGTTTGATGAATACCTTTTGAAGAGCAACTTTTAGTGTAAATCATCATATAAGCAGTAGTTGTTGATGCCGCATTTTAAAAATTTTTTTTTTTACATGTCCGCACAAGAAACTTGAGACCCAATTATTTCTCTTAAGCCTTGTTCTTGTACCCAACTCCTCTTTGACAACTTGAACTACAACTTTGGTACACTTACGAACTTGGTCCCACTTGTTTTTATTATTGAATATATGCCACGAATCCTTCGAATGATCTCCAATAAGTAGTTCAATCAGGTGAAAACCACACTTTATAAAATGAAAGTAACTAATTCAAATCCCTCTCCCGCAATTGTGTGTGGACATGTCAAAAAATAAAAAAAAAAAAGACCTTCATATATTGAGTGACAACATATAGCACCGCCCCAAGACAACTATTGAATTCTATACGTTTTTTAAAAGGAAAAAAGACAATATAGAATTTGAAAGATAAGTTCATATTGTTAAATTGTTTACATAATGAAATTAATTATCTGATTATATATATTGAAATGAATATATTTAAGATTATTTATAATGAAAAAAATCAAGATAGTGACTTTAAAATATGAAAATTTGCCGAGAAATGAATAAATTAATGTTCGACGTGACGAAAATAACTTGCAACTTACATTTATATGTTTAAACAATAATTAAATTTTACTAAATTGTAAATATATTTTATTCGTTACATTCTTTAATATTTTTTAATCAATTTTTAAAAACTATTTATTTATTTATTTTTTAATTTTTGACCCCATAAACTTAAAAGACTGGCTCCGCCCTGGATCATGGTCTACGCCTTCCGCGTTGCATCATGTGTACCCAAACGGTCCAGGGAGGAACAACTAATTAAGCCTTTGGAAAGCATAATTGCTACGTATGGCCTCGTGTCCTAACAAATTTTCTAGGCGGACAAAGGATGAAATGACACATTAGGACTTTAGTCATTTTCTCAAAATCTATGGGTAATTTAGTAATTCAATACGCACAATAAAGCTAAGCTCATCAACTAGTAGATCGTAACGGCCCTTGAAGCAATTGCTCAACACAGGTGAATTAAAACCTAATTAACGTGGTCATCGTTTTCGTTGTGGAGTCAAGACACAAGACAAAGAACTTGAATCTTTTCTATTTCAAATGAAATGAAAGGATCTATTTATTTGTTTAAAAAAATTTCATTTATCCTCTTTGGACTTTGATCATTTTTGTAAATATTCTTCAATATTCAAAATCTCTCATTTAGGTGTATTAAACTTTAAATTTCTCTCACTTAATCCATTCCGTACAAAAATCATTCGTAATGTCAATTTTACCTTAACTCCAAAATTATACGTTTTGGATTCCAAAATTACAACACTTATTTAGCCCAAAACGACGTTGTTTTGGCTAATATTATTATTTTTTTAAAAAAATGATGAAAATCGAAGGTGGCTCCAACGACCCCCTTGGCCAAAATAGCCACCCCCGCGGCTAGTTTGGCCACCCCCGAAAGGCCAAAAAAAAAAAAGGAAAAATGGGTTAAAATGGTTTTTGGGGGTGGCGGACTAAGGCCAAAGCCACCTCGGCCGCCCGGTATGAGGTGGTGCCACCCAGGCCCTTGGGGGTGGTCCAGCCATCCCCAAAACCCATTTTAACTTTTTTTGGGGGGGGGTGGGAGTGGGTGACTGGACTACCCCTTAGGCATGGGGTGGTTCGACCACTCCCAAACCAGCCGTAGGGGATCACCCCATTTTGGCCAAGGGGGTGGCTAGAGTCACCCGATTTTCATCTTTCTTTCTTTTTTTATTTTTTTGATTTTCATCTTTCTTTTTTTAAAAAAAAAAAAAAAATCAATGACTAAAAGACATCGTTTTGGGCTGGGTGAGTGTTATAGTTTTGAACTCAACTCGATAGACTTTTACATTAAAGATAAGTAATCACATGCATATACATTATACTCTACTAAACATTAAACAGAATAAAAGAAAAGGGAATATATAAATATGAGAAAATTAATGGTCAATAGACTCTTACATAAACATCATCACATGCAAGCTGTAGCCGACTACAAAATAAAAAAAGAAACAAAAGATTAGAAATCTTAGATCCAGAAAGAAAAGGGTTATATCAAAACCCTAAAACCCGTAATCTTCATGGGTTTAAGGCTGAGGAGGAGTTGATTCCATGTTTGTACTCCCGGCACTGTATGAATTCTCTTATTTGCTGGTACTAATTGCGTCTTCTGCAGTCCACTTGCCGCCACCACAACCCAGTTCTTTTTCCCTTCCTAGGCTACTGCTTGATCCCTCCTCGTCGCTGATTGTGCTCCCGCCATGGCCATCAAGATCTCGTACCCTACTAACCACCACAAGAGCCAGGCAAAGTTTTTGTTCATCGCCAACTCGGAAGGACCAAACTTGGATCACATCTTTTGCCTTGAGATCATTCTCCTTTGCGACAGCATTCCAGTACGTCCTCAGCGCGTACATTGAGCTGCTCTTCCCTGAGTCTTTGCCCATGTCCCACTGCCTCAAAATCATGCAACTCACCTTATGCGAGGGCTCGTAGAATGGCACTTCCAACGAGATTTGTTGGTCGAGAAGATCTCTTTCTCTCTCTTTCAAGAAACCCCTATTGATCTTCCCAAAGGGTATGGACAACCGACCATGGTTTGGCTTTAGGTCAGTGGCGGTGAGGCTTTTTTGTATTACCATAAATACCTCTGATCCATCTATTCCCTTTATATAATTCTTGACTTCCTCAGGCATGTCCTGTGGTGTGTTCGGAAAGGGGGGCAAATCCAATTTCTGCTTCGATCTCATACCGGCAGTAGGTTTTTTGTTATTATATTTAGACTTTTTTTGGTTTATCTTGAAATCGATCTCCCCCTCTCCGCTCCCATAGATTCTCTTCAAACTATTCTTTGGCCTTTGAGCTTGGAAAGCAGAAACCATGATTTTTTCTTCCTCAAACCCTTGTTTTCTTGGGCTGTCTGTAGGCATGGTGATGGGTTTCTTTAGAATCTTTTCTTTGATCAATCTTTCTTGCTTAGAATGTGATTCCTTTGAATTTTCTTCCTCATACTGAATAGCTACTTCAACAACAGTAAGTAAATAATCCATGCGGCAATCACTTGAAACTTGCATGCCCTCGAAATGTTTCATTGTCAAGTAACCCATATTCACTCCTTCCTTCTTCTCGATCTATTTCGGTGACCAGAGCGTCGTCGCTTCTTAAAAGGGTTAGGGCTTCACATATATGGTGTGACGAAGAAGAAACAGATGGTGCAGGAGAGATATTTGTAGTGATCTTGAGAAGAACCTGCTCTGTTTCCAAATCCTCTGCTTTTTCTGACGTGCTTTTGGCTAATGAGAAACAAAAAAAGAACAGTACTGTGAGGAGGCTTCATATATATGGGTTTTATCCGCTTGCTAAAGACGATGAAGATAAATCAATGCAAGCAGGGAGACAAGAGAAAAAGAAAGGCAAGATCCTTAAAACCTAGGCGTCTCTTTGGATTTTAGTCACTACTCGTGAAGATCTTTTAACCGGAGGGTCGTCGCTTACAAGTGGAGCGTGTAAAAGAAAAGTCTCTGAACACAAAGGGTGATGAAGTCCTATTTATAAGAAACGAAGAATCTCTAACTAGTCGGTTTAGTTAAAAGTAAAGAGATAATTACTAATTCTAATGGGAAAAGGGTTGGTAAAATAAAATCCAAAAATTGCAGGCTTTGTTATTTTGTTTTATTTCCCGTTTTCCTTTTCTATTGTCGATGTGGAGATTTTTTTTTTTTTAATCATGTCCACACAAGCGTGGACATAGAGGTGTGAGGGAACTCTCCTTTGGCTATAATGGTCAATTATCAAGATTTAAATTGGCCCTACATGATGAATACATTTAAATACTACTAGTTAATTAATCTAATATAATTGTTGGGCGGTTAAGTCTAGGTTGGACGTTGGTATAAAATGATCTTTTAACCCACTTAAAATAACCTCACTAGTTTCTATATATAAATAAATGGAAACAGCTAATTGGCTATTAATCACTTTTATGGGTGTAATCTTACTAAGGGTCCGTTTGGGAGTGCGTTTTTTTAAAAATAATCTGCGTTTTTAAACCAAATCGCAATTTTGGAGTGTTTGGGATTGCGATTTTGAAAACGCAAATTTTAAAATCGTGAAAAAATCTGCGATTTCAATAAGTACTTGTGATCTTTATTTGAAAAAGTGCGAATTTAAACCAAAATCACGATTTCACTTAAAAGGCAATATTTACCTATTTGGTTTGAAATCGCAATTATATGCTAATTTTATCCAAACACTTGATTGATAAAAAAAGTACTTTTTAAATTGCTTACCAAACTTTATCGATTTTAAAAGTGACGATTTCAAAAACACAATTTTTAAAAACGCAATTTTTAAAATCGTACTTATTGAAATCGTACTCCCAAACAAGCCCTAATTGTAACTAGAATACTCATAGATAATAATATTATTCAAGTTTTGTAAATTAGTCTAATTAATTAAGCTTGCGCTAAAGTTCACGATAAAAGAGCTTTTTTGCATTAACAGGTGATTAAGTATAACTTGAAGAGCTTGGCACATGAAATTAGAAGCAGCTACTGTTGTTAGAGGACAAAGAGACGGTATATATATTTTCATGCACGCAAAGGGGAGAGTGATTTGAAAAAGGGACATCTGTTTTACGAGGCATAACTGATTATTGTAGTATCCATTGGCAACCGTGATGGAATGTATTGTTCCATTTCATCTCAAAAGGAAACTCCCAATTATCACACCGTGCTTCTGAATGTGAAGCCGAAAACGTGCTTTTAAATGTGAAGACGAAAACTTACACCAGTCGACTAAAGCATGATTTGTTTTGTCCGCAAGAGGTAATTCAATTAATTGTAAATCACACCTTATGAAACGGAAGTTATAAGTTCGAATCCCTTCTCCCCCTACCCTTGCGTGGACATGTCAAAAAAAAAAAGAGCGTGATTTTTTTTTTTTTTTTAAATTACATTTTACCCACTAAACTATATATCCATCCATTTACACTTTTACCTCCAAAGTTTTAAATATGACACTTAAACCCCCCCAAACTTTCAAATTGGTTCAATTCGATCATTTTGACTTTTTTTTTTTTATTTTTCAAAATACCCCATCACATATTTTATTTTTTAAAAAAAAAACAAAAAATAAAAAACCAAAGAATAAGAAGAAATATGCTAAGGTAGTTGAACCACCCCATAGGGGGTGATCAGCCACCCCGTTTGGGGGAGGTTCGGCCACCCCCTTAGGCCATGAGGATGGTTTGGCCACCTTCAGACCGACTACTTGACCACCCTCCCAGGGAGCAAGGGGTTGGTTCGACCGTCCCTTGGGCCAAATCCTCAAAAGACACCCTTAGGGCATGGGGGTGGTTTGGCCACTCCCTAAGGCCAAACCCTCAAATTGTCTTTTGAGTGTTTGGCCCAAGGGGTTGCTGAACCACCCCCTTTGGCCTTGGGGGTGGCCAAACCACCCCAGACGGCCAGCTTGGGGGTGACTAAACCACTCCCAGGCCAAACAGGGTGGCCGGCCACCCCCTATGGGATGGTTCGGTCACCCTAGCATATTTCTTCTTCTTCTTCTTCTTCTTCTTCTTCTTCTTTTTTTGGTTTTTTTTAATTTCTTTTTAAAAATAAAATATGTGATGGGGACATTTTGGAAAAAAAAAATGTCAAAATTGTCCAATTGCAATAATTTGAAAGTTTCGGGGGGTTTAAGTGTCACATTTGAAACTTTGGGGGTAAAAATGCAAATGAGTGGATAGTTCAGAGGAGTAAAGTGTAATTTTCCTTTTTGTTTAAATTAAAAAAATTACACTTTAGCTTTTTTAAATTATTATTCATTTTGCACTTATATCTTTATTGTGCAAATTTTTTAACTCGCAAGTGCATGAATCATTTACAATATAATATTTTGCAACTATGAGGTCAAACCCACAAGAAATTGTGTTTTTGAAAGAACAACTTCTAACTAAACTAATTTTATACTAACCTAGTTCCAAAAGAGGTTTGATTTTGGGGCTTTTGAAAATAAAAACATAAACATAAACTAAATAAAACAAAAGATAAAATACTAAGATTTGAGAATTCACACTCACCGAATCATAGCAATATACTCCATGTTCATCAATATTAATTCGAAGTTCTCACAATATTAAATCATATGTGTTAGAATATATGGAAAATATTATATTTTTCATATATTCTATAATTAGGTTGATATTGAAAGGGGTTTGCTAGGGGTTCTCCCCATAGTGTTCTTCTGGTGTTCTCTCAGTCTTACATAGAACATGATTTAAGAATAAATAAAATTGTAATATCATTTTTTTTTTTGCCAACAAATTAATTTTTATGAGTTAATAGTTAGGTTCTAATGCTTTAAAACTTGTTTTTGGATTCAAAACTAAAACATAAGGGTGGAAGGTTAACCCTTTAAGGATGGTATCACCCAAAATGGATTTGATCATCCTAAATTTAATGTTAATGCCTCAATTTTGGTTCTAATGCCTCAATTTTGATGCTAATGTCTCAAATTTGGTGCTAATGTATAAAAAAATGGGTGGTGGAGGCATCACAATTTTATTTTTTTCTTAAATCATGTTTTACGTAAGACTGAGAGAACACCAGGAGAACACTACAGAGAGAACCCCTTGCATTTTCCATATTGAAATATTCTCTATTTATGGGTTGAGTGTAATCAAATATTGGGATTATAATCAAATTAAGGGGATTTGATTACTATACGTATATTTAGACACTATCCTATAAATAGGGACCTATATATTGTAGACAAATCAAGTTAATGAGCATAATATAGCCCTTAGGGGTATTTTGAGTGGTGGATATAGGTATTCAACACTGAACCACCCGTAAGTTTTTTGTGTTTATTCTCTCTCCTGCTTCTGCTCAATATTTTACATCATCATTATTAATATTTTAGGGAAACTTCATTGAAAAACTCTGAACTTCTACCCGTTTTGAAATACTCTCCCTAAACTTTAGAAACTCAATTCATTGCACAAATCACAAAAAGAATCTAAATTCAATTGAAACACAAAATGTATCCGAAGAACAAAATTACAAGAGATATCCAATTTTTAGGAAAGTAAAATCAAGCAATCAATTATATGAAATTATCTTAAATCATTAAGTGTATCATTGAATCATAACAAGATATCCAAGAATCTTGACACACATTGAAAAGAAGTAAAATAATTGAAATATTAAATTCAATAAAATCAGATAAATAAAGACTTATAAAGACTTACATAAATTGTTCTTCATCGGCGAGGCTTCATCTCCAAGCTTAATTGGGAATTTAGCTCCACATACAAAGAATACCTATACTAAAGAGAGAAAAGTTGTGGAACAAAAATGTCTCTAGAATTCTCTATATTTTTCTTGAAGCTTTGAAGTCTATTTATAGAGCTTAGGAGATTCCCTAGCACTACAAAAAACATTATTTTTAGTAACGCACATTTACTAACGTTTTAAGACATTAGACACGTTAGTAATTGTCCTAACGTTCAATTCCTAACGTTTGTGACACGTTAGGAAAGTGCCCGTTAGAGAATGGTCATTTACTAACGTGTTATAGATGTACCACGTTACCATTTGCTAACGTGTTACTATTCACACGTTAGCAAATGGGAAAATAAAAAATAAAATAAAAAATTCCATTTACTAATGTGGTAGTATATAGACACGTTACTAAATTTTACATTTACTAACGTGCCAACTATACACACGTTAGCCCTTGTTTTTAAGGAAAAAAAAAATTCCATTTACTAACGTGGTAACATATAGACACGTTAGCTTTTGTTTTTCCATTTACTAACGTGACACCTATAGACACGTTAGTAATCGTTTTGCATTTAGTAACGTGCCAGGAATGGACACGTTAGTAATGGTTTTTCATTTACTAACGTGGCAAGTATGGACATGTTAGTAATGGTTTTTCATTTACTAACGTGTTAGCTATAGGCACACGTTAGCAATTGGTATTTTTTTTTTTTACATTTACTAACGTGGTAGCCCATACACACGTTAGTAAATGTATTTTTTTCCTTTTTCTTTTTTCTTTTTTTGTGTTTTGTTTGTTTTTTTTGGAACCACCTGATAAATCAATAATCATATTTCTATAATCAAAAGCACATTCATAATCAATAATCACATTTATATAAAAACTACTCCATCCATTACTTTTATATTACAAAATATCATCTAACTATTATCACACATTACACACATAACAATTAACCACATTCATCCTATATAAACAATTAACAAACAACTTAAGTAAAAATGTCTCTATACATCAACACTTTGATCCAATATATATATGTTACAATGACCTATAAAGCATCTTTGCTGGAAGAGCAGCTCGAGCCACCATCGTCCAAGGAGTCGGTTACACATTCATCCCTTTGCTTGTTGTGCTTTCATTTTCATAAGATTGATTATTGAGAATGCAACTCTCAAAGCCATTGTATGTCATTATTCTGAAAGATTCCATTATAGTTTTTATTCTGTCAGATCTCAAATGGAAGGTGAAAAGTTGTTTTAGTTTACCAAACAATAAAGACCAAAAACAAAAAGAACAAATTTAATATAACAAGGTTGACCACTTCGGAACAGGACATACAAATGCTCATTTGTTCTCAACATATAAATGATGCTCCAGCAACTAAAGAAGGCATACTAAAAAAAAAAAATGATTAGTAAAATAAAATGATAACTTCTAACTATATACATCACAATAAAAACACTTGAATATAAAAATTTTAATTCTGCTAGAGACTTTTTGCTGGAGATTCTATCAGTAAGCATTGGTTGGCATCACAAAGTAAATTATTTGTGTCTAGTCTGGTTATTTATTCCAAAATTGATTAAATTTTCACTATTTTGGCTGTCTCTTAGTGATGATAGCATATTTAATACTCACAGGCCCTCAAAAGAAGTTTACATCTTAAAACACAATGCTGCCTTTTATTTACATGCATTATTTGAAGGCACATCTACATATTTGGAGGATAAATTGTTAATAAAAACTCATCTTTTGAACAGGAAAAAGGATAAAATTAAGAACACAAAGCAACTCCAATGGTCCATGCATGATATGATCTGAAAAATCTAGTCCCTTTTTGGGGCAAGAATAAGGAAGAAGAAAAAGTACACTTAATCATAGTTTAATTGATTTTTTTTTTTTTGGATAAATAATTGATTCATTAAAAAGCATTAGTTTAATTGATTTGATGGATCAATTTTTTACAAGGGTAGAATTCAAGACACAATCACACCACAACTAGACATGGCTGTTGGCCATGCATGTTGTTTCAAAGAAGTGCACAAAATTCTTTAGCCTAACAAATTTAAAGCACCAGTTAGGAAACTTTACCAAATATAAAGTAATCTCACTCTAAAGAGTCTCCATTCTCAGAACTCAAAAGCATTGAGCCCCTCTAAAGTGCAATTTTTTGTTGTTCCACAAAATCCAATCAAAAAGAAAAAGTGAGCTTAATCCATACCCAAAAGGATCAACAACAATAAGGAAGGCCACATCAAAGTCACGAGCCTCTGATAGAATTTCATATGCTTTTTCCTCCACCATTTCCCTATCGGCTAGTGTGATTAATTTCCCATATAACTTTTCCCGCACAAAAGAAAGAAGAAAAAGCAAACCCAATCTATAAAAAAACATTTCTCTACTTCATTTAAATATTCTTCTTTATTCATATGGTAGTTGGAAGGTATTCTTATGGAAATCCATCACCACAATCAAAAGAGACTTACTATATGAATCAAATTGCATAATAATTCAACTTGAGCTTCAATATTCAAGTACCAAACAACAATAACTACAAATCTAATTGATAACATATCCAAATAAATCAACTAGGCTGCTTGCACTGATTTACACTAAGAATGAAATAAAGCAACCTAGAATAAAACAGCTCAGCAAGCCCATCAAGCAAAACAGCTTAATTCAAGACAACCAAACTGGATTTCCCTCCCATACTAGCACTGTTGCTGTGCTTCTGGCAGAACTTCCAGCTACAGGAACACATAGAGAAGGTGAAGTACGCTGAATAAAACTTGAGAAATCAAATGCATTATCTAACAAACAAGACATTTGACCATAACCCATTAAACAAGCACTGAATCAAAGTGATATTGTTTCTCATGAAGTTATATTGATTTTTGTGGAAGTTCCATAACTCTTATGTAACTTCCACAAAAATCAATCAAAATGGTTCTCAAAGTCTTAAACAACACAAAGAACCAAAAAAAAAAAAAAACCCATCAAATAATCATACTTCAAAACAGCACTGAATCAAAAACCAGTTCAACACCTGCTAGAAAACTCATCCTAGTCAATACGTCAAGCACATCACAGGCAAAAATGAAAACCACCCAAAACCCATATGGGCCATACCACTTTTAACAAATCTTCTGATTATATTGACAACCCATTCCATAACAGCTCCAAAACCCTAGGGTTTAAACAACCAATGAGGCACATTTCCAATGCCCGAAGCCCACACAAGGACACAAAAGAGAGAGAGAGAGAGAGAGAGAGAGGAAAGATAGTTGCTGACCTCCAAGAGCGAGATTGAAGATCAAGAAGAAACACACAGTGTTCTGGTAAGAGATAAGTAACAGCAACACCAACCCCATGACACTCGAAGCTCTTCAAGACATGCCATCCTCAAAAAAATAAAATATTGAGTATATAATGCATAAAATAGCATATACCCATGGGGACTTTGGAGTTGGTTTTTGAGCAGCAGCCGAAGAAGAAGAAGCACGAGAAGAGCCAGGTATTGGGCCTTTAATAGGGAAGTACTCTACTTTTCCAAGATTCACAAAACTCTATTTGCTAAATACAAGAAAATAGAGTTTACTATATATACTTACCAAAATATACATACAGCTTGCCGGAGGAAATAGCTTGTGGGGTCGCCAGCGGGAGACAGGAGGACGCCAGAGCAGCAGGGTCACCGGAGCTGCAGGGGAGGAGTGAGGTGCAGGGGAGAGGGAGACAAGAGCTATCGCGGGAGAGAGGGAAAGAATGGGGGGAAGAAAAGAAGAGAAGGAAAAAAAGGGGTGGAAGGGTAGGCGGGGGTGCAGGCCAGCTGGCCATTTTCAAAACTGGATTTTCTAACGTGTGGCATAGTGCCCCACGTTAGGACTTGTATTCTGTTTCTTTTTTTTTTTTTCTAAAAATTATGATAACACTATATTAAACCAAAAAAAAAAAGAATCCTAACGTGCCGCCATTATGACACGTTAGAACTTGTATTTTTTTTTCTTAAAATTATGATAACACTATATTAAACCCAAAAAAAAAATGGAATCCTAACGTGTGGCCATTATGACACGTTAGAACTTGTATTTTTTTTTTTTCTTAAAATTATGATAACACTATATGAAACCAAAAAAACAACAAAAATGGAATCCTAACGTGTGGTCATTATGACACGTTAGAACTTGTATTTTTTTTCTTTTTTTTTTTCTTAAAATTATGATAACACTATATTAAACCCAAAAAAAAAAATGGAATCCTAACGTGTGGCCATTATGACACGTTAGAACTTGTATTTTTTTATTTTTTTTATTTTCTTAAATAATCCCCCATTACTAACGTTTCATCTAATGACACGTTAGGAAATGGGAATTTCGAATTTTTTTATTTTTTAAATAATCCTCAATTACTAACATTTCATCGAATGACACGTTAGGAAATAGGAATTTTGAATTTTTTTTATTTTTTAAATAATCCCCAATTACTAACGTTTCATCGAATGACACATTAGGAAATGGGAACTTCGAATTTTTTTTAATTTTTAAATAATCCCCAATTACTAACGTTTCATCGAATGACACGTTAGGAAATGAACTTCAATTTTTTTAATTTTTAAATAATCCCCAATTACTAACGTTTCATCGAATGACACGTTAGGAAATGGGAACTTCGAATTTTTTTATTTTTTAAATAATCCCCAATTACTAATGTTTCATCTAATGACACGTTAGGAAATGGGAATTTCGAATTTTTTATTTTTTAAATAATCTCCCATTACTAATGACACGTTAGTAATTAGTAACATGCCATAATGACACGTCAGTAATTGGTAACGTGCCATTATGACACGTTACTAAATACCATTTACTAACGTTTGAACTTTAGACACGTTAGGAAATGGTGACGTGGCAAAAATTAGTAAACAATAGACACGTTAGTAAATGACGCTTTTTTTGTAGTGTAGAAGCCCTAGTAATCCTATGAAATTTGAAAGTCTGTCTTCCAATCAAATTAGGTTGTGTTAGAAACATCTCCTTATTCAACTCTCTTCAAGATAATGAAGATGAAGATCACAACAATTCAAATTATAGTAAATTCAAATAATAAGATAACTCTTATTATCATGTATAGCTTTCAAATTATATTTGATAGAATAGATTTCAAATTGTATTTGCTTTAGTATTTCATTCTATCTCTTTGTAACAAACTCAATTATATATACAAAGGCTTATCCTACGTTAAAGATAAGGCAGCAAGCAAATTCAATATATTGAATTTTATATGGTATCAAAGCCCTAGTGACTCACATCAATTTTTTTTTCTTCCCTACTCTACATTTGTTTTTTGCTTCCCTGCTCTATGTTTTTCCTCAATGGAGATAATACCTGATAAGTGCTAAAATATTCATATTTTAGCCATTAATTTACATTTGTTAATTTCTTAGTTTTTGTTATTTTGTTCCATTTTATTTCTTTTTTGTGTTTTATGTGTTTTTGTAGGTCATGGAAGAAAAGAAAGCATTTCTGAAAAAGTTCCAAGCTTAAAGGGAAGATTGGGAAGACCTAAAAGATGTGGTTAAGTTTAACCAAATAAAGAAAATGATTAAATAAGAATTTCTCAAATTGGAGTCAAAATCGGATTGGATTCTAATTTGGATTATGCACATGTCTCAGTATTTTGACCATAACTTTCAGCTGAAATATTGGATTTAGGTGATTCCAGCGGAATTGGAAAGATAATTCAAAATTATACAAATAATTGTGAAATAGCATTTTCCTAATTTGGAATGCTGCTATACTAAAATCACTCTGCAAGATAGGAACACAATTATGGACGAATCCTATTCCGATTTGGACTTAAGCTTTCTCTATCCTAATTGGACTATGACTTAAATCTCCGAATTTCCTAGGTTTGCTAGGGCTTTTAAGACTTTTCTAAGGCCTATAAATAGAGCTTTAAGTCTCACAATTCTAGACACAATCTTGGGGAGAGGAATTGGAAGCTACTTCTAAGAGCGGTTTTCGGTTCTATCTTTTCCCTTTTATTTTTAGTTTTATTTTAATTATGTGTAACTAAATACTTTTGTGGAGTTAGATTGAAGCCCTAATCATGTTTATTTAATATTTTAATATTGGTACCTTTGTGATAATCAGATTATGATGCTTAACTTAATTAATTCCTGCTTAATTGAATTCATCATATGTGTGTGATTGGTCATTATGTGCATGTGGTATGAACTAGTTATTTAGATCAATTTGAATGACCGAGTTCAAAACTTAATAGAACAATAAAAGAACCTCGTTACGAGTTCTTGGGGTAATCAACATAGGGAACTTGGAGTATACACCCATGCCCTAAGCCTTGTGTGTTAGTCAATTTCCATATATTTATGCTTTCTTAAATAACAACTTAGTATACACTTATGCTAAATTCTTTAAGAAAGAAAAACATTAGAGTAGACACCCATGCCTAATTCGTTGCTTAGGAAAATCAATAGCTTAAGGAGTAGACACTCATACCCTTAGGTTGACAAGCATTAAGTATTTATAATATGACTGGAACCTTGGCATATTGTTATATTATTGAGTAGGATTAGTGGTGGATATCAAAACTCTACATTTTTCATTTATCTTCATTTATTTTCACAATATCAATTTTGTGACAAATTTGATATTTTAATTTATAAAATCAATTCTAAGCAAAATCAACAATCTTCGTAGGAATGATCTAGTATTTGCCTGCTATACTATTGTTTTGATCTTGTGCACTTGCGAGTTAAAACATACTAATTATTATCTATTAATTTAGATAATATTTGGCACAACAATACCACAACCCAACCCCACCAACCAACAAACACCACTAACCATACCATCCATCACAACCAACCAGATTCCACCTTTGGTGACCTTCACCAATTTTAGTCTTATTTTACTTACCCAGGATGCATATCCTATATGGCTGCCCTAAGTTGTTCCTCATCTCAAAGGAGTAAATCTCTATGGCTATGTTGATGGCACTCATAAATGCCCTTCAGAAACAATTACCAGCATAACAGATGGAGTTGAGACCACATCCTCCAATCCTGCCTATTTGCATTGGTATATGCAGTATCAACTTATTCTTGGTGCTATAACATTTGCTCTATCCAACAAGATGATTTCCCATGTCACACGATGCACCATCTCCATGGAAGCATGGACCATTTTGAAGAATTTATTTTCTGCTCGGTCTAAGGCACTCTCAATGCAGGTGCATTTTCAACTAAATACTTTCAAGAAAGGCAACTCATCCATTGCGGATTATTACCTGAAATTTCAAGCTCTCACAGATACGTTATCTAGTATTGGCCAACCTCTCACTTACGTTCAAATGCAATCCTTTCTCCTTGGGGGTCTAGAATCTGAATATGATCCCTTCCTTACCTCTGTTACCACATGGATTAAGCCTTTTTCAGTTGAAGAAATTTATGGCCATCTTTTCTAGCATGAAATGTGCCTAGAACAACACCACAATTCAATTGACTTATCGATTGTTGGAGCTAATGTTGCTGATCGTAGCTATCCCTCACATGGTGGTTGATGTGCAAATTATAATTACTTGCAAGTGCATGATTCGTGTGTAGTATAGCTTGTGCAAGTGCGAGGTCGATCTACAGGGAATTGTGTTGCAATAATCGATTTTTATCTAAACTAATCATATTTTAACCTAGTTCCGAAGTTCGAAAGGCTTTGTCATGCAAAATAAAAATAAACTGAAAACAAAATTAATTAAATGAATAATAAAAAAAAGTACTAAGATTTTCATAATCCACCTCACCAATTCAAAACTCATACTCTCCTGCTTTGTTCATACATCCGTCAAGAAATTAAACCCTAAGCATGCTCCATCGTTTTTATAAAATCCTATTGAAAGATTCGATGAATCCATCTCTATTACGAAAGACAACAAATATCCTATTAAGATCAAAAGATCCAATGTATCCGTTTGAACAATGAAGACATGGATATCCAACTTCAATCAAAAGATTCTATGTATCTGTTGGATGAAACACATTGAATATCTAATGTTTCAACAACTTTATAAACAACAATCAATACAATTTTGTCACATAACTAGATTAAAACGAAAATACTTCATAATAAAGTTGGAATTGTATGAACAGTTGTTGTATGAATTTAATGTATGTACTTGCAAGTGCACGAATTATTTGCAATATAGTATTGTGTAAGTGCGAGGTCGAATACGTAGGGAGTCGTGTTTTGCAAAAACTAATTAACTATCTAAATTAATTCTACTTTAACCTAGTTTCAAAGTTAATAGTTGTTTCACGCAAAAACGTAAACTAGACTAAATATTTAAAAACAATTAAACTAAAATGCACTAAGCTCTTAGAATCCACCTCACCACATCAAAATTATATTATCATGCTTATTTCATACATCCATCAAATGGTTAAAAACAATACATGTTCTAGTGCTACGCTAATTTATACATCGATTAAGCCCTATGCATGTTCTATTGTTCCTATCAAAAGATTCAAAGAATCCATCTATTTGACAAAAGATAAAACATATCCAATTCAGTTCAAAAGATCCAATGTATCTATGTTTAACATAAAAGACAATGGATATCCAAAATAAATTAAAAGATGAAATGTATCCATCGAACAAAACACAATAAATATCCAACTACAACACAATCAAGAACAATTTTGTCACAAAATTGAATTGAAACAAACATACATAACATATAAATGACGGATTTAATATAAACTAATTATGAGAACATGTAAAACATCAATGGTGAGGCTTCATCTTCAACCTTAGTCGAAGATTTAGCCTTTAATCATAATGAAAAGAAGCTTACAAATAAAATGACGATTGAAATGCTAAATAGTGAAAAACAGAGAGTTTCTACTCTAAAAGGTGCCTCCAAAACATAGGTTACAAAAAATGAGAAGATGTCCTATTTATAAGCAAAATATGTGCTACTAGGTTATGCACAAGTGCGCTCGATCGCGCATCCTTGCACTCGAGCGCAATCAACCGCTCAATACTCCCACAATGTAGCAATGAAAGCGATGGTGCTAGGGCTATGTAGGGATCTTGGGTGTACGTGGTGTGTGCTCGATCATAGCCTCTTGGGCTCAAGCGCAGATGCGCTCAAACGCATCATGCTAGGCTCGATCGCAGGTGTGCTTGATCACAACATCCGTGCGCTCAAGCGCACTAACATGGACCAGATCACCCTTTAAACTGCATTTTAATGCCAATGACCTGCAGCATAATAAAACACTAAAATTAACAAAAACATTAGAAAACAACAAAACTAAAAGCTTAACAAATATATGTTAAGGGGCGCAAATGTACAATATTTGGCATTCATCAAGAAACATGAGAAATATAGAACTAATCAATGATGAGGCTTCATCTTCAACCTTAATTGAAGGGTTTAGCTTCTCATGATAACAAAAGACATAATTAAATCAATTGAAATCATAACAAAACTAAAACTTACAAAGGAAAACGTTCGTAAAGCTCAAGAATAACTCTAGGTCAAAATTTAGGACTTAACGGTACGTTTACAATTAAAAAAAATAGTATTTATAAGCAAATTTTAGGGTTTCAGCATAGCTAGGTCGGCCGAGTGCACTCAATCACACTTTAGGTGCACTCGATCGCACTCAAGCATGAAATTTCCACATCCGATGGGCACAAGTGCGCTTGATCGCTTTATATGTGCTCTCAAGCGCACTACCTTCAGAATTAACCAATTCTTTTGAAATATGACTTTGTAGATATTTGAGTTAGCTTGCCAATGACACCAAGTGTAGCGCCCCAGATTTTAATAGTCTTATTTTTGATATATTTATTTGATAACATTATTCAATTATTTTCTTTAAGGAGTTTATGGTATTATGGAGGGTGGTAATTAGATAATGGTAGTTATTGAATAATGTGATAGTAAATGGTAGATGAAATAGTAATGTTGGTAGGTGTATGGGTAGGTGAAATAGTAAAATGAGGGTAGAATTGTAAATGAAAGGTAGAATAGTATATTAAAATTTTCCTATAAATAGGGCTTCTCCCTTCACAATTTCACCACTCTTCTCCCTTCTCTTCTTATTATATTCTTTCTTCTTCCGCTTTCTACTCGGTCTTTCTTCTTTCGGAAGTGTTTTCACGAAAAAGAGAGAGAAAGGGCGAGACAAGGCGCCGTAAGAAAGGAAGAACATAAGAGAGAAAGCAGTCTTAAGAAATTAGTTCAAAATAAAGTAGTGGGTGATAGTCAAATTGGAGCAGCTAAATTCTTTTGGAAACTTAAGCCTTGGTCTAAAGGTAAGTACATTCACTACCCCTTCTAAAGTTATCATGTCATACAATTTATGTACAGTTGTAAATGTTTATGTATTTTTATTTACATATTATAAAGTTATATGGCATGCATGAAAGATTGAGAAAGATAAATTTCTTTGTGAACATGATGATTATAAAATGATAATAAAACCCTCATACATGTTGCCCTAAGATGTATCAAAAGAAGTACGAGAAATGTTATGAATGTTTATGAAATGAGGGCACATGTATAGAGGAGTATTTTGGCCCCAAGAAAGAAAGAATGAGAGGAGTTATGCCGATACTATGATGGGCGAAACCACTGAAGAAGGCTATACCGGTGGTATTCCATCAATAGACCGTTGAGTGCACCAAGTAAAAGAGTTAATTGACGATCGGGCATGGCTGAGGCCACAGTTCAGTGCCATGGTTACAAGGACCCGCAACCTTCGTGCACAAGGGTAATAGTGTACATGAGCCTTAAAATGAGAAAATGACAAAATATTTGCATCAATGATTTACTATGATGACTTGAAATGACAAAATATGACAATGATTTATAATGATGCAATATGATGAAGATTTACAATGATGATTTATGACGATGATTTACAATAATAATTTATGATAACGATTTATGACGATGAATTATTACTAGATGTAATAATATGTATATGTTACGGGAGATGCAACCGTGCATACATATATCATTATGGCTGGTCGTATATTTATTTGTGAAAACAGTTTTCGAAAACTGAGAACAAGGAGTAAAACTATGTGTGGTTGTGGATTTACTTGCTGGGCCCCCTTTGGGCTCATTCAGTTTTATTTCTTGTTTTCAGGTAGAAAGCTTGCTGGAATAGGAGGCCGGAATGGGGGTAGGGATAACTATTAAATTTTCATAGTCTTTTTAAGTCAGTTATTGTAATAAAATAATCTTCCGCAATTAAAGTTTATGTTTTCTAGTTTCGCTTGTAATAAAAGCTCTTGATAAATGTTTTATACATTTATCGTACTCTTTGAAAAATCAAGTACTCTGATAGACCTTATGGATCTTTGCAAAGATTTTATTATAAAAGAAGAAAGGTGACAAACCTAGCCTTAGTGGGCTGGGGGTGTTACACCAAGAACACTCCAATCGGAGTTCTACAACTCTAGATATGGCTTTTTTTTGGGACTCAACAAGTTCGAATCATTGCTTGACTCAAATTTGCTGTCAATGTTCTTCGAAATGTCTTAAGTGCCAAAATTAATGGAATTAGCCACATATGCACCTTAACAACCTGTAAAATATTAAAACACCAAAATTAACCAAAAAATAACAAAATAACAAAACTAAGGGTTTAACAAATACAAGTTAAGGGGCTCAAAATATGTAATATTTGGCACTCATCAGTGGTTGTGGATGCAATCTATTGGATTTTATAGGACGCAATCTTAATTGATATTGGAATATGATTCATCCAGATTTGCGTTCTCATATTATAAGATGATTTTGGCATAGTAAACCTTCGAATTAGGAAAATCCTATTTCACAATAAATTGTATAATTTTGAGTTAGCTTTCCAATTCCGCTAGTTTCACGTTAATCCGATATCTGAGCCAAACGTTATGGTTAAAATACTAAGACATGCACATAATTTGAATTTAAATCTAATCAGAATTTGACTCTAATTAGAGAAATTTCGAATTAATCATTTTCTTGATTTGGTTAAACTTAACCATATCATCAAGGTCTTCTCAAAGTGTGTTTTCTTCCAAACTTTACAATTTTCCTTTTTTTTAAGATACAGTTTTCTTTCAACAACCTACAAAAACATTAGATTACAATACAGTTAAAAAATTAACTAATATAAAATATTTGGTACACATCAAACTCCAAACTTTAAAAAGTAATATTATGGCCTCCCATTCTTCTTCTTCTTTTTTCCTCCCTTTTAAGTGTTTTTTGTTTAATTTTTTTAATGATTGTTTTTTTTTTCAAATGGTTAGTTTTTTGGAAAATGTAAGGTGCTCTTCTAGTGTTTTCCCAATTGTGATGTGGTTTTAAAAATCACAAATTGATTAAAAGTCAGTAATGATAATTTCAAATTCAATGGTAATTTTAAAAGCCACATCACAGTTGAAATGACATCAGGGGAACACTAGAAGAACACATAGCATTTTCCTAGTTTTTTATACTATCAATGATATTTTGGGATGAAAATGCAAAAATATTTAATTTGTCACTCAATTGTAGTATGTAGGGCATTGTTGTCATTTTTTTAAAGTTTGGAAACATAATTGTAAAATGGGTGATACTTCTAAGGACTAAAATATATTTTTCCCTTAAATCCTTTTGTTCCATTAACTCATGGATCTCACCTTGTAGTGGTTTTATCATTTATGGCTTCCAGCGAACCAGGCCTTAATGAAAGTCGAATTATTTCTAATTTTTCAAATTATCACTTCAAAAGCTTAAAGTAGTCATAATAGTAAATTTAATCATTTAATCAAATACTTTCTTTAACAGTTTAACACATCTTATTTTAAATTATGCTCAGTTTGTCATTACCATGTTCCACACTCTCCATTGTTAGTTCAGCTTGCTTCATACTTAGAAGCCTATTTTCTTCAAACTAAATGTTGCTGCTTAATTTGGTCCTTTGATATTTTATGTTCAGAAGTGGCAAACTTAACTAATCGGTTTATTTCATATGATAATCTGATTTATCTCTTCTTCTTTGAACGTTGAGTTTAGTATTATGCAATTACTGCTAAAAAAAATTTATTGGGTACATTTTTTAAAAAAAATTAACAAATATTATTTGGTTATAAAGAATATTAAAAAAAAAACAAGAAGAAGCTCTCTGCGACCAAACAAATCCTCCAACAATTGTGATCGAATCCCAAACAATTAGAGAAAAAAGAGTAATATCTCAAGAAAGAAAACAAAACAAAAGAAAGAGACTGATTATTGATTGAATGAATGATTAGAACAAAAAATAATAATTAAATAAATAACAGTCCATGCCTCTCTAATTTGATACTCGCATTTGGTAAACCATTACCTATTGATTCCCTGAAAAATAATCTTAATTATCTATGGATTCCCCAATCCTTTGGACTCACCGCAGCCCATAATAGAAGAAGGCAAATTTCCCACCTTCTCAATCCCTTCTTCAACACCACTCCCATACCCATGTGGAAGTGAGACTCTATATGACAATGGAAAAGCCACACACCGGGTTATCTCGCCTTAAACCTTAAAGCAGTCCAACCATAGGGATGAACAGCATCGTGTTCTTCATTATTGATTCACCAAATTGTATTTCTTTGGATCCTCATTTATGTCAAACTTGCAGGCCCGTAGCCTAGGACCCGAAATCGTGCCCATGGAGATGCCATGGATGTGTCTCACTAGTTGTACCACCTATGGATACGGCATTTTGCAAGATAATATCCACTGTCGTGTTAAACTCTAGCCGTAAATGCCATCGCTCAAGGAGGCATTCTTGTTCGCAGGACGCCGTAAATGTTGTACTTCTCAAAGTCGCATTCTGGGCGGTGGGGACCCATTGTAGACATGGCGAGGTTGTACTTTTCGGCAACAAGGTAAGGCGTGTGGGGAGGTGAAAGAGACGTTATTCACAGCCCAACGCGTATAACCATTAACGAGATTCGTGTATTGAGAAACACGATGGTTCTGTTTGAGGTTTCTGGAGGGGTGGATATGGAACCTTGGCGAGCTTTAATGGCTTGACTTTGAGCCAAGATGGGCGTATGATGGGCGGACGGTCATGATGGCGTTCGACGGTCACTATTCTGATGTGGAAATTTCTAGGTTTCATCGCTTTACGTCGCATTCTTCAATCTTGGCGCGCGTTCAAGGCGTCCGAACGGGCTGCGAACGGGATGCTAACAGCTCGCGAACGGAGCTCGGGTTTTAGTATTGAAGTACTTGATTGCATCCCGTCCGAACGGCAATGAATCCCGTCCGAACGCTTGGCTCTTTTCTTTTCATTTTGATCATGAAACTTAGCCAATACTTCAAACTAACAAACTCCCCCTTTGGCAATTTTAGGAACAAAATCATTTCCCCAATAAACTCCCCTTTTGTCACAAATTAACAAAGGTAACATGTTTCTGAAACACTTAACAAACGATCAAGGCACATGTGGAACAAAAAAATAAACTCAACTCATGAATAAAAATGCAAAGAGATAATGCATAATCATGAACAATAGAAACTCCCCCTCAATATGTGACTCAAAAATCAACAAGAAACTAGAAATCAAACCATGTTTCTCCCCCTCAAAAGTCAAATGAACACACATGATACACCATAAAAATCTCATGAAAATTCAGCAATGAATAACCCAAGCATGCTCCAAATATACAAAATATACATGAGATTTGAAGTGACAACCAGACATTGAAATTGTTTAACTCAAGCCGAATAAAAATGTTTCATCCAACCCATGCTTGTGTGTAGTGTGTGTGTGCCATCAAAAACTTGGAGTTTCACCACCATGAGGTTTTGACAAGTATCTCTGATCAAAAGTCAAACCTTATCATACTAGGGCCTAGCCACTCTCATCCTATACATTTCTCATTGTAAAACAATTTGTACAAGTTTGACACAGTGAAATAACTTCCTTTTGGAATGTGATCTTTTGATTCATTTGTTTCACTATTTTGTTTCTTTTTCTCTATGAGAAAGTGTCCTTAAACATATAGTGCTTATCACAACCGAGAAAGCAGGAAATTTTTAAGCCCTAGGTTCAACTAGCAAATGGTCAATTTGAAACAAATACTAGTCAAAAACCTCATATGGTTACCCAAAAAAAATAAGCTTAAATGTGCACAAGAAGTTAAGCATAGGCAAAACGCACCAGGTAAACTCAGGCTTTAGGTAACCACAATAACAAGTCCATTGAACAAAAGTTCATCTCATGCATACTAAGAACATTCCAAGACGCAAGGAATTAAATCCATAAAGACAACATGAGAATTTAATGGACAATCTAGGTGCATAAGACAAAGGAAGAGGGAAAAACAACTAACTAAACATATTTTTGTCTTTTTGAAAATTTTTAACAACAAAAAAAATGCACACAAAAAAAATTAAACGAAAACATAAACAAAATAACATGCTCTAGGAATCTCAAGGATAAACAGGAAAACAATCCTAGGCATGTTATTGGCTCACCTAAAATAAGGTGAGTTCATTACCACTCCCCTCAATGGGTGAATGGTATCATCCTTCCTAACCCACACTTGAGTGATCTTAGGTCTAGGTTTATGAACTTTTTCAATGTGTCTAACCTAGATAGCACTCCTTTCATCATTGTGACCAAACCCTCACAATCTATCCTAGGTACAGAATTTTTATTCTTCACGAGATTTCATATTAAAACAATGAGGTCGAATGTGACCCACTTTTCCACAATGGTGGCATGTAGGGACAAACCTTTGAGAAGGTAATTTCTAGGAGGATGCACAACTCTAGGCTTAGGGTGAGATGCATGATATGCAAGATAGTTTTCTTACCTTTCTTACCTTCGAGTCGAACAGCTGCTGGCTTTTCTTGACTGAGATTTTTCTACTTCAACTGGTTTAACAAACACAATCTTTGAAGCAGAGGTATGGTTAGAAGAACAAGAAGCGTTTATCAAATCCTAAACCGATCTATCACTAGAGCGCTTCCGAGTATGCAACATTTGATTAAGCTTTTCACTAGAGAAAGTACTCAAGTGATTTCTAGTTTCAATCGAGATCATTTTGGAGGATTTATTCTTAGCAATTAACACATGATTTTCAGATTTGAGAATTGCAAACAACATGTGAATCACTCAATTCTTTAAAATTATCCCTTTCAAGTTCAAGATTCTTGACATCCTTAACAAGTTTTAGGTTAGAATTTCTAATTGTAGAAAAATTTTCCTGCAAATTGTTAAAGGAGTTTTGAAGGTCACTAACCCTATTTGATTCATTATCGTATGACTTATCATCCGATTGATTAGAATCATCGAATCATAGGAAATCCCAAAGCTACATAATTAGGGAATCATCGTGAACCTTCTCATCGGTGTCACTCATGGTAATATTGAAAGCCTTTTTATCCTTTGGTTTATTACTCATGAGGTTAGCACAATCCTTATAAATGACCATAACGAGCACTCATAACATTTTGGACCACGTGGGTCTCTTTCATTTCTATCCTTGTAACTCTCTTCTAGCTTTTCAAGTCTCTTGGGAAATCGATGCCTATACTTATGGTACTGTCTAGCTGCCAATGCTATTTTCTCATTGTCTGGTTCCTCATCAAAGTTCTTTCTAAGAGTTCTAAGGGCAAGATCCTTATGATTCCTAGGTTTAGACAAAGAAAACTCATAAGTTTGTAAGGCACCAACTAACTCTTCTATCCTCAAGGTCTCCAAATCAGTGCATGACTCAATGGCTGTTACCTTCATTTTGAATCTATCTGGGAGTGATCTCATAACCTTTCTCACAATCTTAGTGTCAGAAACTCTCTTTCCTAGATTTATCATGGAGTTTCTAATTTCACTAAGTTTACCAAAGAAGTCATCAAAAGTCTCATCTTCTAACATTTCAATTCTTTCAAACTTAGAAACTAACATTTGAAGTTTTGTAGCTTTAACAAGATTTGTTCCTTCATAAGTAGTTTCTAGAATCTCCCAAGCATCTTTAGCACTATCACAATTTGAAATTCTAGAGTGCTCAGTTTGTGAAATTGCTAAGAACAATGCATTCATAGCTTTGTCATTCGCCACACGAGATTTGTTTTCAGCAATAGACCATTCGGTGTATTATCTGGAGCTTGAAATCCAAATTCAATAACAGACCAAACGTCTATTGACTTTAAGAAAAATCTCATACGGGACTTCCAATAGCCATAATTAGTTCCATCAAAATTAGGCACAGAATTAAGGGTTTGAGACATGTTAGAAAACAAACAAGGATCACACTTAGGAATTTAATCCAAACAAAGTGAACCGCTCTGATACCAATTGAAAAACGCTAAACAGATAAATATCACAGTTTATGCGGAATTAACGGATATTTAACTCTAAGCAAGTAATCACCAAAATATAAACAATCAAACACAAAGGATTTTGGTGACGAAGAGGAAACCTTTTAGAAACAGATCTAAAAGTAAAACCTCTCCGGGGCAGCCAAACCCAGGAAATCACTATCAAAAGATTATCCAGAGATTACAGACACTAGGAACACTTACAACCCTTTGCAAGACCTTGGCTCTGTAAGATCGACAAGCCTCCAACTCGTCTCCTTGCTCACAATCTTCTTCAACGTGATTCTCCTTTACCGGACCCTTCCGATAGGCTTCTCAACTTACGCTCATAAACAAACTAACAAAGATCCTCTAAGAGGAACAACAAGGCTCACAATAAATCTCTCTTTAATCACAGCCTCTCACGAACTCTCTGGGGGTGAAAATCCGTACCTCTAACATTCTATAGAGGTGTATTTATAATAGCCCCACAAAACCTAAACCTAGGACACAGTTAGAATCCAAATAAAATCAATAGGTAGGTAGCGTCCGGACGGGAAGATTGGCCGTTCGGACGGTCACTTAAATATACATGGATGATGGGCTTCGTGAATAGTGGCCGTTGGACGGTCATGATGGGCGTTCGACGGTCACTATTCGATGTGGAAATTTCTAGGTTTCCGCTTTCTTACGCCGCATTCTTCAATCTTGGCGCGTAGCGTTCAAGCGTCTGAGCAGGCTGCGCAACGGGATGCTTGCGGGCTGCGAACAGCTCGGGTTTTAGTATTGAAGTACTTGATTGCATCCCGTCCGAACGGCAATGAATCCCGTCCGAACGCTTGGCTCTTTTCTTTTCATTTTGATCACGAAACTTAGCCAATACTTCAAACTAACAGGTTTGATTGATCGTGATACGATCAAGTGATCGATCGATCATACGATCAATCCTAGTGAATTAGTTAGATTGATCGTGATATGACCAAATGATCGATCGATCATCCAATCGATCATAGCGAATTAGTTTGATTGATCGTGATAGGATCAAATAATCGATCGATCCTCGATAATATGTCATTATTTCTTTTATATAAAATTATTGGATATTCAATCAATTGTGATAGGATCAAGCGTTTAATCAAGCATCCGATTGATTCTCATAAATTAGTGAAATTGTTCAATTGATCATGATATGATCAAATAAAATGATAAATTAAAAATAAATAAATAAATTTGTTTAAATAAAATAAAATTAGAAAAAAAATTAAGAAATTGTTAAAAAATTTAATATAGGACTTAATTTTAATAGACTAATATATGATCGATCCTAATGAATTGGGTTGGTTGATCGTGGTAAGATCAAATGTTCAATCAAACATCCGATCGATCATATTGAATTAGTTCAATTAATCGTGATATGATCAAATGATTAATTGATCATCTGATTGATCCTAGTGAATTAGTTCAATTGATCGTAATATGATCAAATGATCAATCGATCATAGTGAATTAGTTCGATTGATCGTGATAGGATCAAATGTTCAATCAAACATCCGATCGATCATAATGAATTAGTTCAATTGATCATGATAAGATCAAATATTCAATCAAACATCCGATCAATCCTAATTAATTAGTCAATTGACTATGAATTGATTAAATTATTGATCGATCCTAGCGAATTAGTTCGATTGATCGTAATAGGATCAAATGATGATCGCGAATTAGTTCGATTGATCGTAATAGGATCAAATGATGGATCGATCATCCGATCGATCATAGCAAATTAGTTCGATTGATCGTGATATCACCAAATGATTGATCGGTCATCTGATCAATCTTAATGAATTAGTTCAATTGATTGTAATATGATCAAATGATTGATCGATCATCTGATCGATCATAGCAAATTAGTTTGATTGATCGATCATAGTGAATTAGTTCGATTGATCATGATATGACCAAAGGATCGATCGATCATCCGATCGATTATAGCGAATTAGTTCAATTGATCGTGATAGGATCAAATGATCGATCATAGCAAATTAGTTTAATTGATCGTGATAGGATCAAATGATCGATCGATCATAGCAAATTAGTTCGATTGATCGTGATATGAGCAAATGATCGATCGGATGACAGATCAATCTTAATGAATTAGTTCAATTGACCGTGATAAAATCAATTCATTTTTTTATATATAAAAATTGATTTATTTTTTGTTTGTTTTATAACTTTTTTTAAATAAAAATTTCAGTTTTTAAAAAAATAACATTTTTTCGTGTGAGAGAATAAAAGTTTTTGTTTTCTAAGAAAAAAATATTTTAAATAAAAATTTCCATTTTAAAGAAATTCGTTTAAAATTATTATTTTTTAAATAATTCCTTTTAAATTATAATTTTTTTCATTTTTAAAATTAATTTTTTAAAATTTTATAGGTATATAAAATAAAACTAGGGTAACTATATATATGTATAACATAGACAAATATTTAATAATTAAGTTAATATATATATACTTATCAAAAAAAGTTACTATATATATAGTAAGTATATATATTATTTCATATTTTTTTAAAAATGATTATCAGCGTCGACTTTGAGAGTCGACGCTGATAATAGCTTATTAGCGTCCACTAAAGTGGACGCTAATAGTCATACATATTTTTCACCCCACGCACCCCGCGCGCGCTTCTGGATTTTATTTCCCCGCCCAGCTTCCTTCCCAAAACTCAAAAAGCAGCGCTTCTGGATTTTATTTCCCCGCCCAGCTTCCTCCCCAAAACTCAAAAAGCAAACCCCTCTGTCTCCTCTGTCGGCTCACGTTGCCCACCATCTCTCAGACTCTCACTCTCCCTTTCTCCCTCGATCTCACCCTTTCTCCCTCTCGCCCTCTATCTATTTCAGACTCTCTCTCTCTCTCTCTCTCCCAAAATCAAAATCCACAAGAAGTTCAAGAACCCCTCTCCTCTCCCTAAAATCGGAGATTTTTTTTTTTTTTTCTTTCTTTCTTTTCCTACTCTGAGAACGACCTCAAGGCCTGGGACGCCGAGTTCGTCAAGGTCGGCCAGGCCACCCTCTTCGATCCCATCCTGGTCTGTCTTCTTCCTTATAAACTCAAATCCCCTGTTAGATCTTTTTTTATTTGTTTCCTCTGATTAGGTTTTTGGTTTGTGTGTTAGTTCTGTATTGCATAGCTTTGTCTATTCCGGGATTCTGGCCCCTCCAACTTCATCCTGTCAGTAAAAATTTTGTCTTAAAAGTCACAAATTTCTATTTCGTAGATATTGCACATAAATTTAAGGGTTTTCCAATTTTGTATTTTAATTTGGTGTTACGATCTCTGTGTTGGTGCTTGCAGGTGGGAAGAGAAGCTTCAGACTTCTCATTGTATAAAGAACCGTTCTTGCTCTTCTCCGCAACAGCAAAATATTTCCAAATAACTCTGAGAAGCCTGAAGTATCAAACAGCAGGTATTGTCTCACCCTCTCTTCGTCTTTCTCTCACTCCCTCTCCCCGTCACTCTCTCTCTCAGCTTTGTTTTTCTGTTTTCCTTTCACTTATTTACTGAATAATCTGAACTTGATGCTGCAAAATGCGAAATTTCTTTGGTTAAAATCTAGTAATCAGCTTGTGGTTTGGGTTGATTTAATTTCCTTTTTGTTTTTGGTTACCCACAAGATTTATAGCTCTCTTGACATGCCCGTTAGTTATTTGACTCATTACCAGTGTGGTTTGAAGATCTGAGGAGGAAAACCGTAACCCCTGCATTTGTGAAATTCTTCTTGAATGATGATAAATCTTATTGTGTAGTGAAGAATGTTACTGCATGTCCCAGTTCAATTCGTTTGTTTGCCTAGTTTTGTTGATATTACTATTTGCAACCTGATATTGTCTTATAAAGTTGTCAATAATTGATTGTGTAATCTTGGAACACTCTCTTATTCTTTAATAATTGATGGTCTTTTAGAGCGAAAGTTATAGAGAGAGATTAACTAAAAACTAAGCTAAATCTTTTTCCTTTGTTGTATTTGTGAATGGTGGACTTGGTCATTGCATTTGGAAGTTTCTTTTGTAATATGTACTCAATCTCGTGTAGAGGTAAATTAGTGTTTTTTGGTGATTATGTCCTTTTGTTTGCTTTTGATTCTGGTTGTGGGTTTAACAGGTTATATTTCTGCATCCTGCTCCACTGCATCCTCATATCTATAGCAATGGCCATATTTGTTTAGGTAATCTTGTTGGGCTTCTCTTGTTAGCATACCATTCGTTTTTGTATAATTTCTTACCATTTTCTGACATATCTTCTGTTATATTTGTTTTTCTTTTTCCCCACAAGTTGAGTTATTATCGACCACTTTTTCTTGGTGTTCTTTGGTGTGTGATATATGATTAGTTATAGTTAGATTATAAGTTCTATTGTGTCTTTTCTTCTGCATTAATTCTATGCACTCATTTGTTGATTGTGATGGGTTTTGTCCCCAACTCTGATGTAATATTGATAGTGACCATCAGATACTTCTTTTCTTTAAGTAAGTTTTTCACAACTTTTAGATAGGAGGTAGATGCTATTGGTCTTCAGGTATTGCAATCTCTCTGTCTCTGTTTTTTTTTTTTTTTAAATTTTCATCCTATGGAATTTTTATATCAGATTTCATATTTCATTGCTATTTGAGCTTTAGAATTCTTCTTTGCTTCTTGATTTTCTATGAGTGGATGAGGTCCTTAAATTCCACAGGACTTGTTAAAACAAGTCTATGATATGGACTTGTTTTATTTAATTTACTTTGGCCTTTTGTGTAATAGATAAAATGGGAATTCTTTTGTGATTATAATAGACCTCTCCCATTTACTTTTGTAGTGGATATCATCTTCTGGATAAGTTGGAATTTTATTGGTTTATAGTCAATACATTGAATTGATGCATGTGCTTCTCTTTCTAGAAAATGAAAATTATTACCTCTTGCATCATCTTTGGAGCTGCTTCTGTGTCATTCAATATATGGTGAAGCAATGCCCCAGTATCATTATGCCTTTTTCTTCCTTTCTTGTAACAACCTTGGTGATTAGACTGCAATTTCAATCATTGTGCAATAGTTACCTTAAGATTTTTGAAAGAATTGTCACTTAAACTAATTTAAACTTGAAATATCTTTAGGATATCATGATTCTCCCAATCGGTGCAAGCGGATTTGGGGAGGCAGTGCGAATGGGCTATGAGACCTATCATCACTTAAAGGTGATTGTCCTCAACTCCATTTTCTAGGGGTTTAACCCCTAACATATATGCTCCTTGTGATATTGCCTTGTGAGGATCATATCATATGTATATACACTTTTATGCAAAGATTTAACCAGAAAAATATGTGGATGAAATATGATATGAAGCTTAGAAATGGTTTCTTTCTTGGTGGTTTTCATTATTTGGTGGTCAAAAGGGTATTTTAGAAGAGCTCAATACGGGAATGCATGTAACTCCAGGGAATCCCTCTCTCCAAGGTTGCACTTTTGTATTATGGAGAAGTATATATCCAAGAAGTTATTCTAGCAATTTGCCCTTTTGATTCACTGTGACAAGGATGCATATTTAATATTTGAAAACTAGCAATTTGCCTTGTTTGATTCTTTGAGTTAGTAGCTTATATTAAGACCAGTAAAGGGCCAAGTAGACGGGAGCGTAGTGAACGTCGCGATAGTGGGGGTGCGGGGGCAACGCCCCTGCGGTACGGTACAGGGTAATTTAGGGATTTTATTTTTGCGTATGTACAAGTAATTTAATTGTATTTTTTTTAAAAATTTTAAGACTATCAGCGTCGACTTTGAGTCTCACGATGTAATTTTATTTTATTTTTTAATTTTAAGATTAGCGTAACTCAAAGTCGAGATATAGTAATTTTTTAATTTTTAATAGTATTAGCGTCGATTTATCGATAGTGCAACTATCAGCGTCGACGTTTAGCTTCTGTCCACTCATGTTTTAGCGTCAAAATAAAGGACTTTTAGCGTCCAGATTGTCAACGCTAAAAGTGGAGTATTAGCGTCCACATGATGTCGACGCTGATGATACTTTTAGAGTCGGACTTTTAGCGTTGACCTTATTAGCGTCCAAAAGTCGACGCTAATACTATTAGCGTCGACTTTTTGTTGACGCTAATGAGCTTATTTCTTGTAGTGAGGAAGAATAAACCGAATATTCAGTAGATACCCAATCAATTATAACTTTTGTGATAGTACATTTTGGGAACTTTCATGTTGAATCCACATTTTGATTTCTTGACTTTGTTCAAGAAATTACCCACGGTAAATGTACATGATAAAGAAAGCAATTTATCTCAATATAAAAAAATTAAAAAAAAAAAAAAAAAAACCTTAATACTAAAAATAGTACATTTATCTAACAAAACACGTTCTATGGAATTGATAGCACTGAATTTAACATGTACTAATTAAGAAGGAAAGTCATTGTATATTAACTAAATAAATCACACAACCCTTTTGGGAACTTTCATGTTGAATCCATGTTTTGCCTTCTGCCTTAGACCTGGATGACTTTCGGAGGGAGCAAATGAGGTAGGTATAGTCAGTAACATGTAGCCAACATAGAAAAGCAAAGAGCAAAGGTTATTCTAATTTATACCCAGATGAAAGGTTTTCATAAATTTATACCCAATGGCCCAACACATTTGTAATGCCAACCCTGTCTACAAAAGAAAACAAACAGGAATATAATCATCAAAACAAAATAATAACACCTTTCTACCTTGATCAGTGGAAGGTCAATTGAGAAGTGGAAATATCAAATATCATTTGATAGAACCCTTCAGAATGTGGCTTGGGGACATGTCAAGAGAAGGAAAGCAGCGGAAAATGATTGACAATTAAAAAAAAAGACTTTTTTTTTTTTTTAATCTCAAAAGCTCTAGAAAAAAAAAAAATAGAGGAGATTTTTTACTTGGAGGCAGAGGGTCGAGGCAGGTTCTTCTTCAAGCTAGTGGCAGATGTGCTTGATGTTGCACCTGAAGACCGTCACCGATTGCTTCACGTTACTCCTTAGCAGCAGAATCATGGCGCTAACACCAGCCAACATGAGTACGAAATTTGATAACACCATTTGGTTGTGCTTTTTGGTTCTGAGCCAAAGAGGAAGGCATTAAAATCGCCTTTCAACTGTGCAGCAGAGAATTACAAAACCCAAAAAGAAAGAGAGAGAGAGAGGGAGGATAGAGAACATGCGTTAGAAAGAAAAGGAAAATAGAGAAGAAAGAAGAAAGGGAGGAGAGAGGCGTCAGTTAGAAAGAGAAGGAAGAGATGGAGGAGAAGAAAACCTATGGAGAATTCTTGAATGGACTCAGAGATAGAGAGGAGAGACAGAGTACTTGGCTTGGGATTTGGATTAGAGTCCTCGCTGGTAGTTATGGAGGAGAAAACGATTTCTTTGATACAAAGAGACACAACGCCTTTATTTCTCTGTGTCTGTTTATTTGTTTGTCAATCAAAGCAACATAAATAGAAGAAGATAGACGTATGGTTTTAAATAACGGTTAAAATTTTGTTTAAAACGTTTCAATTAATTAATTGTTTGTTTTGTTTTAAATGCACAGTTTAATTGAAAGTAAACATTTGTCAAATAAATAGAATGTCACTTGTCAAGTTATTAAACCCTTTTGTTTAAAACTTAAAAATAGACATTTGTTGGATAAATAGGATGCCACGTGTCACAATATTAAGCTCTCCTGCTTAACATTCTCCTATTATATATTATATTAGATTAAGAAGCATGTGAATTGTAAAGCTTAATATATGACTAGTTTCCTTGTAATTATTAATTTCTTTCCAGGAATCATTCTTAAAACGTGTTTTATTTATTTATTTTATTTTTTTTTATTCTAGTCAAACCGTGTTGATTTGTATAATTGTATGCTCTCTTTTTCTGGAGGAAGCAGGTACGGAAACATCTTCCAACATTTATCTGGTCTTTTTTATCCAAGATATATATATATATATATATATATATATATATTTACCATATCTTATAAATTAAGTATTAGATTTGTGAATTTATACAGATTCTATACAAGTTAAAAGTAAACCCTATAAATCTAATGATTAATTATTGAATTTGTAAGAGAATATGAGAAACATATAAACAAAATATTAACACCATTTTTAAATATAAAAAAAAAATGAAAAAAGAATTATTTACAATATTGATATGGTAATTTTAATCCACACCCGTTTTATATATACAACAATAATTTATCCAAATAGTTAATTGCAACAGCGGACCAAAATGCTGAAAAGTACTGAGAATAATTATTTGTATTTCTCAATGAATATTACGATTAATTAGGGAATGCTCAAGGCAATTATATACAAAATATTAAACACAGAGAAGGCTTAGCTGTTTATAGATTGTATAATGGATTACAAAGGAATGAGTGTAAATAAGTATCATTCTGTGTAATGCATGTTGCACTCAATCCGTGTGATCGTTGATATGATTTCCTTAATTCTTGTGCGCATTGATATGAATTACATGGCTTGATGAGTGGAGCATGATATGTGGCGGCTTGTCTGACTCCGAAATCAATGGAGTGAGCTGGAGATGATTTACTTTAAGCAGCTGGGAGAGAAGGCTTGGCTGGGGAAGGTTCTGATCTATCAAATGCTAGGTTGGGTAGCAACTCTAAAAAATTTGCATTTGGTATAAAAACGCAAATTTTTATATCTCGACCTAACATACTAATTTAGTAAATAACAAACTATGGTGGCATTTGATAAACCTGTGCTCTACTCAATAAAAAAGTGAGTGGTATTAAAAATTTCCATATAACCTCCTTCTAGATAATTTAATTTATCCGTGTTTTTTCTTGCTAGATAAATGAAAGATGTCTTTGACTAGGAAAAAAGAAAAAAAAAAAAGTAATCACTTATTAGAGCACTAATAGCAAATGTTCTATATATCATTCTCTTCCTTGTGTAAAGTGTTTATTTACATTAACAGACAACTTTCTTTACTTTTCATTCACAAAATTAATTTCAAACTCATTTTACATTTATATCACATTAATACATTTTTTTCAATCAAAGCACAAAACCTTCTCTTAGAAAGAGAAATAACTACGTGGGTTCACGTAGGCTTCACAATTTCAACATAAATTTACAAGAAAAAAAAAAAAAAAAACCCCCAAAAATGAAAACATTTCTCCCCTTACAAAAATGGTTGCCAATCACCCTCGCAAAAGAAACTATGGCTTCCCCAATCCTTTGGCCTCACCGCAGCCCATAATAGAAGAAGGCAAATTTCCCACCTTCTCAATCCCTTCTTCAAACACCACTCCCATGCCCATGTGGAAGTGAGACTCTATATGGCAATGGAAAAGCCAAACACCTGGATTATCTGCCTTAAACCTCAAAGCAGTCCAACCGTAGGGATGAACAGGCACTGTGTTCTTCATTATTGGATTCACCAAATTGTATTTATTTGGGTCGTTATATATGTCAAATTTGCCAGTTCCATAGCCTAGGACCCAAAAATCGTGCCCGTGGAGATGCCATGGATGTGTCTCGCTAGTGTTATTAGTCATGGAGTTTGCATTTTGCAGTATAATATCCACTGTCGAGTTGAACTGTAGCCGATAAATGGCATCGTTCAAAGTGGCATTTGTCTTCTTAGCGCTGTAAATGTCATAGTTCTGAAAGTCGTACCCAGTAGGTGGCGAGGACTGATTGAAGACATGGCGTAGGTTGTACTTTTCTGCAACAAGGTAAGGCGTGTGGGGGAGGGTGAAAGAGACGTTATTCACGGCCCAGCGCGTATAACCATTGACGAGATTCTGTGTGTTGAGGAACACTATGGTTCTATCTGAGATTGCGGGAGGGGTGGATATGAAACCTTTACGAGCTTTAATGGCTTGACTTTGAGCCAATCGGGGTGCAGTGTCATTCCAAATGGGGCCGGCTGGTGGAGCTGTTGGAGGGGATCGCCTTGGATGGTTTGGATAGTAATTGAGAACGGCTAAACCGGCTGTGGTATTAGGAAGTCGGCCAACTACGTTTGTTGTCATCCAATAATTTCTTGAAGGGTCTTGATCGGTTTTTATAAGAACAGAGTATGTTTCTCCGGAGTATATGAATAAGTTTTTCACCACAAATGGCTCCACGTAGTGCCCATCTGCCTCGACCACAGTCATATTGTGACCCTGCTTCAAAAGAAAGCCACACACATACCATTAATGGGGTTGCAAAACAACATGCATGTCGCACGAAAAACACAATTGTTTTTAATCCAGAAACCTTTGGAGTATGGCAATGGCGGTCACCAAAGTTACCTCTATTTGAAAACTGAGGGCTGACAGTGCAGTCAAGCTTGCGACTCTTAGTCGATACCATTTTTCAGGGATTACAGTCATTACATAGGGAGAGCATTCTGGATTTGATGCATTACAAACCCCGGATGCAGAGGGTGTACTAGAGCAGTCGAATTTTCCTCTTCCTTGAATAAGAAGCGACTGAAAATCGATAAAAGCAATACCCATTAGAGAAAGCAAGAGCAATATATATATACAACAGTAATACTAATTCAATTTAGTGCTTTTTACCTGAGGCTCCCCAACCCAGGCAAAAGGAATGGAGGACAATCCAGTGGCTTGTTCATAAGTGCTTTTGTGGTACCAATCGTTGAGGATGATGCTCCGATCATAATCATACGCAAACGGTTCTGTCTTTCCATCGGCAGCTGATACATGGATTGATCCATAGAGCCCTGCTTCTCTTTGCATTCCATAGTGCGCGTGGTACAGGTAAGTTCCAGGCTGCCCATAACCAAAACATAGATTGAGATACAAAGACAGAAACTGTGACATTCAAAGGAACAAACAAAAATGGAAAAACAGAGCCAATTGCAGGGGCTCTAACACCTACCCTATCGACTTTAAACTCGTATTTGAAGGTATCCCCAGGCAATACTGGACATTGGGTCACCCCCTCTGTTCCATCCATCCCAGGTGTTCCAATCTACAGCAAATCAAACAAAAGAACATGCGTTAATGAAGTAGGGTATAATACATGAATATATAGATATGAATCTGTTTCAATAAGGAAAATGGAAATTGAGCTGTATGTACCTGTCGGATTCCATGCCAATGGATTGCAAGGTTCTCTAGCATAAGGCTGTTCTTAACCTCAACAATGACGGTGTCGCCTTCCTGTGCCAAGATTGTGGGTCCTGGACTTCTGCCATTGATAGTGATAGCAAGCTTCTTATAGCAATCGGGGGACTTGTACTCATACTTGACCTCCCATTTGTAATCCCGAATTCTGGCGGCCTCAGCAGTTTGAACATACATCAAAGAGGTCAAGAGACACAAAGCCAGTAGCTTCGACATAATTTGTCTGTATTGCAATATTTCAACCATTTCTTGATTGCTTAATCAAGTGAGAGAGCTCAGGAAAAGTCTTGAGCTTAATCAACCACTTCTGCCTCTGCCGATTGTTCGTTCTGTTATGGTGTCTCTTCTTGTCTATCCTTATATATAACGTCTTAGTGTTTGACTTCAAAAAAAAAGTATTTGATTTTTTCGTCAAATACTGCGGGCGGGACCACGCAGTCATTAGAAAATTTTTCTTGGACTAGGCCTAAGGCCCCCCCATTGGACGAAGTCCGAAATTCCTGAAAGAATTTTTAATATGGATATATAGGCAAAATTTATCATTTGATTAATTTTTAATATGGATATATAGGCAAAATTTATCATTTGATTTGTACACATATCTGGCCGGACATAAATACAATTGTCCTACAAATTTAATAATTGATTTATTAAATTTGTAAAAAAGTACAAAATATTATTAACACAAATTATTTCTCATTTTTAAATTGGTTGTGATGGTCATATTATAATGACCATTAACCGAACATACATTAGAATTGTTAAATTGACTCTATAAATACTAGCTTAAAACACCTAAAATTTTCTCTTCTTTTTTCTCTCGCTAGAATAAAACTACAGACGTGTTTTGGTTTCATTTTGTTTTGTGCAAAATATAACAAAAATACGGTCAATTTTTTAGATTCCATTATATTCTGAAGAAGTATTTGTTCTAAATCAATGCGTACCTCATTTTAATAATAATAATAAAAAAAATCAGTTCATACTTCCATTGGAATTGATGAAAACAAATAATTTTTTTTAAAAAAAACTAAATAACTTATTTATGAGCTTTTCTCTTTTCTGTTTTTAGATTTCTGCACTAACAGAAATTACCATGGAAATTCTGAGAAGTATGTGCATGGGAGTTTCCCATATATGGAGCTTGTTGACACACTTACGCAACACCGGATATCTTATGTGACCTGATCCATGTGGGTCTTTCTTTTTCTTTTTAACAATAATTAAGAAACATGTGAATTGTAAAGCTTAATAATTAGTTTCCTCGTAATTATTAATTTATTTCCAAGAAAGCTCATGCGCCTAGAAGACTAGAATATGAATTTTTTTAAAAAAAGGAGAATCGTTCTTAAAACGCCTTTTATTTATTTATTTATATTATGTATTTTTTTTTATTCTAGTCAAACCGTGTTGATTTGTATGCTGTCTTTTTCTAGAGGAAGCAGGTACGGAAACATCTTCCTACATTTATCTGGTCTTTTTTATCCAAGATTTTTTTTTTTAATCTCCTCTTATAAATTAAGTATTAGATTTATGAATTTATGCAGATTTCATATAAGTTAAGAGTGAACCCACAAATCTAATAGTTAATATATTGAATTTGTAGGAGAATATGAGAAAAATATTAACAAAATATTAACACTAATTTTTTTTTTTTTAAAAAAAATATATGAAAAGAATAATTCACAATATTGATATGGTAATTTTAATCCACACCTGTTTTATACACATAACAATAATTGATCTAAACAGTTAATTGCAACCGCGGACCAAAATGCTGAAAAGCACTGAGAATAATTATTAGTATTTCTCAATGAATATTAGGATTAGGGAATGCTAAAGGCAATTATATACACAAAGTATTTACAAAATATTAAACACAGAATTAAGGTATAGATTGTATAATGGATTACAAAGGAATGAGTGTAAATAAGTATCATTCTGTGTAATGCATGTTGCACTCAATCCGTGTAATCTTTGATATGATTTCCTTAATTCTTGTGCGCATGATCTGGATTGATATGAATTACATGGCTTGATGAGTGGAGCATGATATGTGGTGGCTTGTCTGACTCCGCAATCAATGGAGTGAGCTGGAGATGATTTACTTTAAGCAGCTGGGAGAGAAGGCTTGGCTGGGGAAGGTTCTGATCTATCAAATGCTAGGTTGGATAGCAACTCTAAAAAATTTTGCATTCGGTATAAAAACGCAGATTTTTATATCTCGACCTAACATACTAATTTAGTAAATGACAAATATATATGGTGGCGTTTGATAAACCTGTGCTCTACTCAATAAAAAAGAGAGTGGTATTAAAAATTTCCATATAACCTCCTTCAGTCCTTCTAGATAATTTAATTTATCGGTGTTTTTTTCTTGCTAGATAAATGAAAGATGTCTTTGACTAGGAAAAAAGAAAAGAAAATAAGTTATCGCTTATTAGAGCACTAGCAACAGATGTTCTATATGTCATCCGCTTCCTTATCTTTAGAAAAATTTTCAAAAAAAATAAAAAAAACCTACTCACATAGATTTCCTCCCTACATTAACGCAGATTTCCCAATGTGTTGGGAACCAAAAGTAGTTCCTTATACAACATTATTTTAATATAAACATTTCTCTTTTCTCTCTCATCTTTTTTTTTTTTGGTCATTAATTGGGAATTGTGTTGGGATTTTATGAAAATGATATGGCTTATATGCTGTTATTAAAATAGCAGCATGTATGCTATAGTAAAAGTAACGATTGAGATTGAATCTCAAAATTGACTTACTTTTAAAAAACTTTTAATAAAAAAGAGAAATTAAAAGAAATTTTAAGAGATTCAATTTTAACCGTTACTTTTACTACAACATACATGCTATTATTAAAATAATAGCATGTAAGTCAGTTCATTGTGAAAAAAATTGAAGGTAAGTAAGAAACTTATATTTTGTAAAGAAATAATATTTTAATAGTATAAAGAAAGATAAGAGAAGGTATTGTGATTTGTGAAATATATTTTTATATATAGGAAAGTAAAAAGTAGTTTTGTGCCCTAAACTTAGAGAAAATCAAAGAAAATAGAGAAAGAGGAGGGGAAACAGATTGCTTGCAAACCAAACAATGGTCATTCGCCCAACCCCTTTGCCCACCAAAACTATTTCGACCATCCCTTAGACTTGCAACCCACCATTCCCTCTCTCTTATGTGTCGTTGTAATCTAGAATGTTCATTGGAAATGAACATTCGAAATTAAAACTATTGCACCAAATGCAATACCCTATCATTGTTTGAAGAAAACCTTTAGAAGAGCAACTTTTGGTGTAAATCATAATAAGATTCATAACAGTTGTTGATGCCGCATTTTTGAAAGTATTCTCTATGTATATCACGTTAATTGTTAAATGAGTGTAGTGTTTTATTCTGATTTACTTTCCTCTAGAAGCTCGATTATCTTCCATGTAGACGTGATTGAATGGGATCATGATGGAATTTATTTCAATTCCAGCACAAACAACTAGAGAAGAACTATGAAGAAAATACATCTGTAAATGTCTAAGTACAAAAACAAAGAGGGAAAATGAAAGCAAGGGCTGACTATAATATTGAATAAGTAAAAAAATGGTAGGTAGTTAAGAATCCCGGGCTTGGTTGATCATTCATTTCTCTTTTAGTTTTAAGAAAAGAGTCAAAGTCGTTTCTTTACATTAACAAACAACTTTCTTCACCTTTCATTTACAAAACTAATTTCAAACTCATTTAACATTTATATCACATCAATACATTTTTTTAAACAAAGCACAAAAACTTATCTTGGAAAGAGAAATATCTGCTAGGGTTTCACAATTTCAACATAAATTTACAAGAAAAAAAAAAAAAAAACCAAAAGAAAAAAAACAAAAAAATGAAAAACATTTTTGCAAAAAGGTACGCTCGAGCCCTGGCTTGGCTTCCAATAAAATAAAATAATAATTAAAGAAACAAATGTACATTGATTCCCTAAATAGGTTTTCTTAATTATCTATGGCTTCCCCAATCCTTTGGTCTCACCGCAGCCCATAATAGAAGACGGCAAATTTCCCACCTTTTCAATCCCTTCTTCAAACACCACTCCCATGCCCATGTAGAAGTGAGACTCTATATGGCAATGGAAAAGCCACACACCTGGATTATCTGCCTTAAACCTCAAAGCAGTCCAACCATAGCGATGAACAGGCACGGTGTTCTTCATTATTGGATTCACCAAATTGTATTTATATGGGTCGTTATATATGTCAAATTTGCCAGTTCCATAGCCTAGGACCCAAAATCGTGCCCGTGGAGGTGCCACGGATGTGTTTCACTAGTGTTATTAGTCATGGAGTTTGCATTTTGCAGTATAATATCCACTGTCGAGTTGAACTGTAGCCGATAAATGGCATTGTTCAAAGTGGCATTTGTGTTGTTAGCGACGTTGTAAATGTCATAGTTCTGAAAGTCGTACCCAGTAGGTGGCGAGGACTGATTGAAGACATGGCGTAGGTTGTACTTTTCTGCAACAAGGTAAGGCGTGTGGGGGAGGATGAAAGAGACGTTATTCACGGCCCAGCGCGTATAACCATTGACTTTATTCTGTGTGTTGAGGAACACGATGGTTCTATCTGAGATTGCGGGAGGGGTGGATATGAAACCTTTACGAGCTTTAATGGCTTGACTTTGAGCCAATCGGGGTGCAGTGTCATTCCAAATGGGGCCGGCTGGTGGAGCTGTTGGAGGGGATCGCCTTGGATGGTTTGGATAGTAATTGAGAACGGCTAAACCGGCTGTGGTATTAGGAAGTCGGCCAACTACGTTTGTTGTCATCCAATAATTTCTTGAAGGGTCTTGATCGGTTTTTATAAGAACAGAGTATGTTTCTCCGGAGTATATGAATAAGTTTTTCACCACAAATGGCTCCACGTAGTGCCCATCTGCCTCGACCACAGTCATATTGTGACCCTGCTTCAAAAGAAAGCCACACATACCATTAATGGGGTTGCAAAACAACATGCATGTCGCACTAAAAACACAATTGTTTTTAATCCAGAAACCTTTGGAGTATGGCAATGGTGGTCACCAAAGTTACCTCTATTTGAAAACTGAGGGCTGACAGTGCAGTCAAGCTTGCGACTCTTAGTCGATACCATTTTTCAGGGATTACAGTCATTACATAGGGAGAGCATTCTGGATTTGATGCATTACAAACCCCGGGTGCAGAGGGTGTACTAGAGCAGTCGAATTTTCCTCTTCCTTGAATAAGAAGCGACTGAAAATCGATAAAAGCAATACCCATTAGAGAAAGCAAGAGCAATATATATATATATACAACAGTAATACTAATTCAATTTAGTGCTTTTTACCTGAGGCTCCCCAACCCAGACAAAAGGAATGGAAGACAATCCAGTGGCTTGTTCATAAGTGCTTTTGTGGTACCAATCGTTGAGGATGATGCTCCGATCATAATCATACGCAAACGGTTCTGTCTTTCCATCGGCAGGTGATACACGGATTGATCCATAAAGCCCTGCTTCTCTTTGCATTCCATAGTGCGCGTGGTACAGGTAAGTTCCGGGCTGCCCATAACCAAAACATAGATTGAGATACAAAGACAGAAACTGTGACATTCAAAGGAACAAACAAAAATGGAAAAACAGAGCCAATTGCAGGGGCTCTAACACCTACCCTATCAACTTTAAACTCGTATTTGAAGGTATCCCCTGGCATTACTGGACATTGGGTCACCCCCTCTGTTCCATCCATCCCAGGTGTTCCAATCTGCAGCAAATCAAACAAAAGAATATACGTTAATGAAGTAGGGTGTAATTCATGAATATATAGATATGAATCTGTTTCAACTTTCAAGAAGGAAAATGGAAATTGAGCTGTATTTACCTGTCGGATTCCATGCCAATGGATTGCAAGGTTCTCTAGCATAAGGCTGTTCTTCACCTCAACAATGACGGTGTCGCCTTCCTGGGCCAAGATTGTGGGTCCTGGACTTCTGCCATTGATAGTGATCATAAGCTTCTTATAGCAATCGGGGGACTTGTACTCATACTTGACCTCCCATTTGTAATACCGAATTCTGGCCTCGGCAATTTGAACAAACATCAAAGAGGTTAAAAGACACAAAGCCAGCTGCTTCAACATAATTCTTCTGTATTGCAGTATTTCAACCATTTCTTGATTCTGTCAATCAAGTGAGAGAGCTCAAAAAAAAAAAAAAAAAAAAAGTCTATTGACAGTTGAGTTATAAGCTTAAACGGGTTATTGGAGACAGCTTTGAAGGAGGTTTCTCTCCCTTATTCACCCGTGTCCGCCGATTGCAAGTTCTGTTACAACTTACACAAGTTCTGGAGTATCTCTAGTTGTCCATCCATTTCGCCATATATACATCTTGAAATTGTTCATAGTCTTGACCAAAGCTTTCATTCGGAAATGACTATGGAATGTACTTGGGAGGTTCCCATAAAGAAGGTTATTTTGTTTACGTTAACTCTCTTTTTTTTTTTTTTTTTCTTTCTACAAAGCTGATACAACAACACCCATAAAGAATGGTATAATTCGGCATGATCCATGTGGGTCTTTTTCAATAACAAGAACCAACTTGTCATTTTATATAATTACAAGATGAAGTTCAATGAGTTTGGAACTATTGACGATGGCGTTTATTTATTTACATATTTATATGAATTCGTAGACTCCCTGGCATCTAGAAGAAGAAAAGGTGGAATTATTCCAAAACCGCGTTTTTGCCTTTTTCTAAAGCAAGTAAATGAAAGGAAACATCTTTGAAATTTCTCAACCTTCTTTGGTCTTTATTTCACTCCCTGACGCGGAAAGCATAATCGTGAGATTTAGTTAACTATTGCGGCTGTGTGCTTTAAGACACAATCTTATTTTTTTCAAAAAATATGTTAAAACAGACTGCTCATTTGACTAATTGATATGCTTCGAAGTTTGTACATTTACTGAAATTGAAATTAGATTAACTTGTCCTCAAATGATAGTCCAATAAGTTATAAATTACATCTTATAAAGTGGATGATATTTTATTTTATTTTTTATTTTTTTGAGTCGCTAACACCCTATCAGCATTAGTACAACATCGGAGTCACTGGATACATTATCCACTACAACATTAGTACAACATTTGTTTTCCATATTCAATACTAGTTTCAAAAGTAAATAAATATTTGAACAAAAAAAAAAAAGAAGCAAATAAATATTAATAGGATCACTGATTTTGTTAGATTGGAAACAAAAAGAATATTATTTTCAATTGTTTTATTTGTTATTGCATCAAACTAATTAAGAAACTTTCAAGTTGCTTGTGAATCTTTTAAAATCGATAAAATTTGTTTTTTGGTTACTAATTTTGAAAAGAAAAATATTAGAGGTCAATAAGTTATTTATATTTAACTCATATTCTCTTACAAATTTAATAAATCAACTATTAGATTTGTGGAGTTTATTATTGACTTATGTATGATCTGCATAAGTTCACAAATCTAATAATTAATTTGTAAGATGATATGAGTCAAATATGAAATATATATATATATTGACTCATAGCATTTCTCTTTTGAAAAGTGAGCAATTAAAAATAGAACTTTACCATTCTAAAAATAGTGTAGTTCAATATTCTAACCTATGGAGATTATCAAATATTTATGAGCAACAAAAATTTCCTCTAAATCAAGCTAAAAAAAAAATATCCTTCAACCTATTTAAAATACGGATAAGTGTCTATAAATATTTAAAATGTTAATCTAAGTCAATAAACTAAATTATTACAAAATCTAGCACATATTCATTATAAACAATTTTCGAGATCTAAATGAATGTCGGGTTTCATTTTAATAGAAGTGAATTATTTTAAGAAAAAATATTTCGCATCTTTTCTTTTGACTAAGTCAATATTGTCATATTGACCCATTCTCATAAGAGGAAGTTCTCGCTCCAAAGTGGTGGCTTGTCACTCCTTGAATTGCAAGTAATTAACCTGCACTCATTCTCTTTCCCATGTACTATGTCGTAATTTGAACAATTTCAAATTAAAAATTATTGTTACGGGTCAGATGCCTTATTTCAATGAAATCAAAAAACAAAAGACCTTTATATATTATATGAGTCTAAATTAAATCATCATAATAGTTAATTAGCTTTTTTGAAACCAGAAAAAGACTGGCCGGCCGGGTTACAATCGGACTAGTTGTTAGCACCCCTGGTTCATTAATCTTACGTAGATAATCAATTACAGATATAGTTTGAGGGTTAATTAAGTCACTGAATAGAAATAATTAAGTTTATTCCCCAATGGATCTAATTCACTTAGACGTGCATCAGGGCATGCATGGATCCTTAAGCATGCAATATTATTGTTGGTATCATGCATTTAATGCAAGGATTAGACAACATATATTGACTTTGATTTCGTAACACATGTAGTTGGAAAGAAACATCGAGGAGAGGGGAGGCTCTGTCAAAATCACGTTGGCAATATTAAATTTAATGCAGTCCAAGTCGTTGCAACTACCATGATTAGTCTATGGCCGACTCTATCATAGGTGGGAATTGTATAGGAAAGCATCGAAATGAGGTATAATCAATATTGACCAGGGAGTGGGTACAGGAAAAAATATAAAATAAAATTAGTTTGTGTAGTTTATTTAATTTGTAATTAACTTTTTATAATTTTAAAAATAGATTCAAAAATCTAAGAGATATGTTAAAAAAATAATTTATTTTTTATGGTCAAATTTTATCTATTGGCTTAACAGATTCTAAATTTCTAAAAGTATAACACTAATTTTAAATATGGGTAGGATAAAATAGAAAAAAAAAAAAGAAAAAAAAACATAGGCTGAGATTTTCCCCAAAAAAAATCTTTATTATTAAAAATAAAAGAAGTTACAATATAATATTGAATAAAAAATAATAATTACATCTATTCATTAATTTGATTGTAACACTAAAATATAACTACGAATAATATGTATTTTACTTTGCAATAACCTTGTGAATAACATCATATTCTAATCATATATATATTTAAGGTTCGTTTGAGTTTGCGATTTAGAAATAATATATTTAAAATATGATTTTTAAAAATGCAATAAAGTGTTTGATAAAATTATAGTTTGACCTTTAAAATTACGTGTTTCAAACAACGGTTTTTCTATCTATTTTCTCCAACCAAACACTGTTTTACGTAATCATTTCATTCTTCACAACAAAAGCAAAAAACACAAGCACTTTCTCAATTTAACACCCAAATTACCCTCACAAAAGACCTCAAGTCTACTTTTCACCAATGAAAAGTGTTAGGGAGTCAAACAAATGAATCCAGGAAAAAAAAAAAGAAAAAAAAAAGAGAAAGTTTCCAATTGACGTGGTAGATTGTGAGTCATAGACAAGGGAAAGAGAATTACATTTTTTTAAAAAAATTTAAAAACTCTTACCACATCAGTTTAAATTTTTTTTTGAGTTCATTTATTTAGTTCTCTAGCACTTCTCTTTGCAAATATTCTTTTCATCTTTTAAAATCTTATTAAAAAGTTGTCGGTAGGTTAAAAAATTCTCTTGTTAAATCTAAATTGCTAGTTGATTTTACAACAAATGTAAAATGAACGGCCTAAAGTGTAACAACATATAGAAGAGAGAGAATAAGATGTTGTCGCTCTTACGTGCTATCTTAATTTACTCCATTCGATTAAGATAAACAAATCAAATTCAAATTCCTTTTTTCGAGTGTAATACCTATTTCCATGGGAAGAAAACCTTCTCTAAATAGCAACTTTTAGTCTAAATGATCATTGACTTTTTAGAACCAGCAAAAGACTGCCCTGGCCCGGGTTATAATCTTACTAGTTGTCAGTGAATGGTGCGAGTGCAGAGATATTATAGTTAATGGATTATAGAATAATTGTATGGTAACAGACTGAAGAATCAACCCCAAGGGTTGACTCATAGTGGCATCTATTGATAGGTAAGTCCTTGAGCAACAGTAGAGGTCCGCGATTTGAAATTCATCAAGTGTAAATTACTTTTTGGGCCCACATTCGTCTAGCGAATAACAAGTGAAGTATCATGTTCTGTGTAGGAAATCTTTTAAGCATGCGATGACTGATGAGGCCGAATCCAAAGGATCTGCCTTATGAAGGCAAAAAATAAAAAAAGATTGTACAATCACATAGTTCGGTGAAATAACTAATTTATCCCCCTATGAAACAGGCACGAGTACATGATTTGCATGCAATTATTAATTAACAAAGGATGCATTGCAAGTGGATCCCACACTCACTTAAGTGGTCCACGTGGAGCAACTCTAATAGGATTTGTCTTTGAAAGCATTTAAAAGGAAGGATTGACTAGGATTGACTAGGAATCTTTAAGTGTTTTTTGTTTAATTTTTTTAATGATTATTTTTTTTCAAATGGTTAGTTTTTGGGAAATGTAAGGTACATTTCTAGTGTTCTCTTAGTGTCTTTTTAATTATGATGTGGTTTTAAAAATCATAAATTGATTAAAAGTCAATGATAATTTTAAATTTAACAGTGATCTTAAAAGTCATATCATAGTTGAAAAGACATCAAGAGAACACTAAAAGAATATCTATCATTTTCCTAGTTTTTTATACTATCAATGATATTTTTGGAATGAAAATGTGAAAATATTTAATTTGTCGCTCAATAGTAGTATGTAGGGCCTTCTTGTCATTTTTTTAAAAGTTTGGAAACATAATTGTAAAATGGGTGTTCTAAGGACTAAAATATATTTTTCCCTTAAATCCTTTTGTTCCATTAACTCATCGATCTTACCTTGGAGTGGTTTTATCATTTATGGCTTCCATCGAACCAGGCCTTAATGAAAGTCTACACATTTCTAATTTTTCAAATTATCACTTATTTCAAAAGCTTAAAGTAATTAAAAATAATAAATTTAATCATTTAATCAATTACTTTAATAGTTTAACACATCTTATTTTAAGGTGTAATTATTTTTTGCTCTCATAAACTACAACGCTTTGGCATTTTTCCCTCATAAACAACCAACTATGACACTTAATCCCATCAAACTATCTTATGATACTTTCCCTCATTTCATTAGTCAAATAGGTTAAAATTAACAGTTAACGGTTATATGACTTGTATGTGCCATTTTTATTTTTTTTCCTTCCACTTTTGCCCTCTCTTCTCATGGGTTGGATTAGAGTTTAGGAGGGTATAAGTGTCATTTTACTGATCTGAAATGAGGGCAAAAGTAGAACAAAAAAAAATTGAAATGACACATGTAAGTCACATGACTGTTGACCATTAATTTTAATTCATTTGACTGATGGAAAGGGAGAAAGTGTCATAAGATGATAGTTTGATGAGGTCAAGTATCATAGTTGGTAGTTCATGAAGGAAAGTGCAAATGCAATGTAGTTCATAGGAGCAAAAAATAATTATCCCTTATTTTAAATTATGCTCAGTTTGTCATTTCCATTTTCCACACTCTCCATTGTTAGTTCAGCTTGCTTCATACGTAGAAGCCTATTTTCTTCAAACTAAATGTTGCTACTTAATTTGGTCCTTTGCTATTTTATGTTCAGAAGTGGCAATCTTAACTAATCGGTTTATTTCATATGATAATCTGATATTTCTCTTCTTATTTGAACGTTGAGTTTAGTATTATGCAATTACTGCTCATTTTAAAAAAATTATTGTCTACAATTTTTTTAAAAAAATTAACAAATATTATTTGGTTATAAAGAATATTAAAAAAAAAAAAAAAAGGAAGAAGCTCTCTGCGACCAAACAAATCCTCCAACAATTGTGATCGAATCCCAAACAATTAGAGAAAAAAGAGTAATATCTCAAGAAAGAAAACAAAAACAAAAGAAAGAGACTGTATTATTGATTGAATGAATGATTACTGAACAAAAAAAATAATAATTAAATAAATAACAGTCCATGCCTCTCTAATTTGATACTCTGCGTGTGGTAAACCATTACCTATTGATTCCCTAAAAAAATAATCTTAATTATCTATGGATTCCCCAATCCTTTGGACTCACCGCAGCCCATAATAGAAGAAGGCAAATTTCCCACCTTCTCAATCCCTTCTTCGAACACCACTCCCATACCCATGTGGAAGTGAGACTCTATATGACAATGGAAAAGCCACACACCCGGGTTATCTGCCTTAAACCTTAAAGCAGTCCAACCATAGGGATGAACAGGCACTGTGTTCTTCATTATTGGATTCACCAAATTGTATTTCTTTGGATCCTCATTTATGTCAAACTTGCCAGTTCCGTAGCCTAGGACCCAGAAATCGTGCCCATGGAGATGCCATGGATGTGTCTCACTAGTTGTACCACCCATGGATACTGCATTTTGCAGTATAATATCCACTGTCGTGTTAAACTCTAGCCGGTAAATGCCATCGCTCAAGGAGGCATTCTTGTTCGCAGGGACGTCGTAAATGTTGTACTTCTCAAAGTCGTACCCGGTGGGCGGTGGGGACTGATTGTAGACATGGCGTAGGTTGTACTTTTCGGCAACAAGGTAAGGCGTGTGGGGGAGGGTGAAAGAGACGTTATTCACAGCCCAACGCGTATAACCATTAACGAGATTCTGTGTATTGAGAAACACGATGGTTCTGTTTGAGGTTTCTGGAGGGGTGGATATGGAACCTTGGCGAGCTTTAATGGCTTGACTTTGAGCCAATCGGGCTGTAGGGTCATTCCACATGGGGCCGGCCGGTGGAGTTGTTGGAGGAGATCGCCTTGGATGGTTTGGATAGTAATTGAGAATAGCTAAACCATCTGTGGTATTGGGTTCTCGGCTAACCACATTTGTTGTCATCCAATAATTTCTTGAAGGGTCTTGATCGGCTTTTATAAGTACAGAGTATGTCTCTCCAGAGTATATGAATAGGTTGTCCACCACAAATGGCTCCACGTAGTGGCCATCTGCCTCAACCACAGTCATATTATGACCCTGCTTCAAAACAAAGCCACATCACATATCATTAAAAACGCCATTATTTATAATCCAGAAACTTTTGAAGTATGGCATGGTGGTCATGAAAGTTACCTCTATTTGAAAACTAAGGGCTGATAGAGCCGTCAAGCTGGAGACTCTTAGTCGGTACGTTTTTCCAGGGATTATAGTCATTACATAAGGAGAGCATTCTGGATTTGATGCATTACAAACCCCAGGGCCAGAGGGTGTACTAGAGCAGTTGAATTTTCCCCTTCCTTGAATAAGAAGTGACTGAAAATGGATAAAAGCAATACCCATTAGAGAAATCATATATATATGACAACAATAATACTAATTCAATTTAATGTTTTTTACCTGAGGCTCCCCAACCCAGACAAAAGGAATGGAGGACAATCCAGTGGCTTGTTCATAAGTGCTTTTGTGGTACCAATCGTTGAGGATGATGCTCCGATCATAATCATACACAAACGGTTCTGTCTTTCCATCGGCAGGTGATACACGGATTGATCCATAAAGCCCTGCTTCTCTTTGCATTCCATAGTGCGCGTGGTACAGGTAAGTTCCAGGCTGCCCATAACCAAAACATAGATTGAGATACAAAGACAGAAACTGTGACATTCAAAGGAACAAACAAAAATGGAAAAACAGAGCCAATTGCAGGGGCTCTAACACCTACCCTATCGACTTTAAACTCGTATTTGAAGGTATCCCCAGGCAATACTGGACATTGGGTCACCCCCTCTGTTCCATCCATCCCAGGTGTTCCAATCTACAGCAAATCAAACAAAAGAACATGCGTTAATGAAGTAGGGTATAATACATGAATATATAGATATGAATCTGTTTCAATAAGGAAAATGGAAATTGAGCTGTATGTACCTGTCGGATTCCATGCCAATGGATTGCAAGGTTCTCTAGCATAAGGCTGTTCTTCACCTCAACAATGACGGTGTCGCCTTCCTGGGCCAAGATTGTGGGTCCTGGACTTCTGCCATTGATAGTGATAGCAAGCTTCTTATAGCAATCGGGGGACTTGTACTCATACTTGACCTCCCATTTGTAATGCCGAATTCTGACGGCCTCAGCAGTTTGAACATACATCAAAGAGGTCAAGAGACACAAAGCCAGTAGCTTCGACATAATTTGTCTGTATTGCAATATTTCAACCATTTCTTGATTGCTTAATCAAGTGAGAGAGCTCAGGAAAAGTCTTGAGCTTAATCAACCACTTCTGCCTCTGTCGATTGTTCGTTCTGTTATGGTGTCTCTTCTTGTCTATCCTTATATATAACGTCTTAGTGTTTGACTTCAAAAAAAAAGTATTTGATTTTTTCGTCAAATACTGCGGGCGGGACCACGCAGTCATTAGAAAATTTTTCTTGGACTAGGCGTAAGGCCCCCCCATTGGACGAAGTCTGAAATTCCTGAAAGAATTTTTAATATGGATATATAGGCAAAATTTATCATTTGATTAATTTTTAATATGGATATATAGGCAAAATTTATCATTTGATTTGTACACTTATCTGGCCTGACATAAATACAATTATCCTACAAATTTAATAATTGATTTATTAAATTTGTAAAAAAATACAAAATATTATTAACACAAATTATTTCTCATTTTTAAATTGGTTGTGATGGTCATATTATAATGACCATTAACCGAACATACATTAGAATTGTTAAATTGACTCTACAAATATTAGCTTAAAACACCTAAAATTTTCTCTTCTTTTTTCTCTCGCTAGAATAAAACTACAGACGTGTTTTGGTTTCATTTTGTTTTGTGCAAAATATAAAAAAAATACGGTCAATTTTTTAGGTTCCATTATATTCTGAAGAAGTATTTGTTCTAATTCAATGCGTACCTCATTTTAATTAAAAAAAAAAAATTCAGTTCATACTTCCATTGGAATTGATGAAAACAAATAATTTATTTTTTTTTTAAAAAAAAAACTAAATAACTTATTTATGAGCTTTTCTCTTTTCTGTTTTTAGATTTCTGCACTAACAGAAATTACCATGGAAATTCTGAGAAGTATGTGCATGGGAGTTTCACATATATGGAGCTTGTTGACACGCTTACGCAACACCGGATATCTTATGTGACCTGATCCATGTGGGTCTTTCTTTTTCTTTTTAACAATAATTAAGAAACATGTGAATTGTAAAGCTTAATAATTAGTTTCCTCGTAATTATTAATTTATTTCCAAGAAAGCTCATGCGCCTAGAAGACTAGAATATGAATTTTTTTTAAAAAAGGAGAATCGTTCTTAAAACGCCTTTTATTTATTTATTTATATTATGTATTTTTTTTTATTCTAGTCAAACCGTGTTGATTTGTATGCTGTCTTTTTCTAGAGGAAGCAGGTACGGAAACATCTTCCTACATTTATCTGGTCTTTTTTATCCAAGATTTTTTTTTTTAATCTCCTCTTATAAATTAAGTATTAGATTTATGAATTTATGCAGATTTCATATAAGTTAAGAGTGAACCCACAAATCTAATAGTTAATATTAACAAAATATTAACACTAATTTTTTTTTTTTTAAAAAAATATATGAAAAGAATAATTTACAATATTGATATGGTAATTTTAATCCACACCTGTTTTATACACATAACAATAATTGATCTAAACAGTCAATTGCAACAGCGGACCAAAATGCTGAAAAGCACTGAGAATAATTATTAGTATTTCTCAATGAATATTAGGATTAGGGAATGCTAAAGGCAATTATTTTTTTTTGAAAATAATCTGAATATTATTCAAGCTCATAAAAGGAGCACAAAAATCAACTGGGCAAGAGGAGTCTCTCATCCCTTACAATACCACTCACACAAGATGGAATTGATGTCCATCTCATATTAGTGACACGGGTCCTAGCTAATACAGCTAGTTCATGGGCAGCCTTGTTTGCTGCTCTCCACTTCTCCGCACATGTTGAAATTGGATGCCACCCACACGTCTGCTACCTGCTCTAATGTCTTCAACCAGATGTCCAAACCCACTGTTACAAGGTTCCACTGAGTTGATCAAATTTATCACCTGCAAAGCATCTCCCTCCATAATGACGCTTTGGTATCCCCGCTCTATACATAAGTTTAGGGCTTGTAGTGCTACTAAAGTTTCTGCTACCACCGGTTCTACTTGCATTTTTAGATAATTAGTTTCAGCTTCTACAAACTCACCTCTTTCATCTCTAACAATGGTCCCCAAGCCAATGATTCCTCTTTTCAAATCCACAGTAGCAGATCCCAGTTAAATTTTAACGTGTTCTCCGGTGGTGGCTTCCAGTTATCCTCACCCCTGTTTTCAGATACGTCATGCTGAGTCCCACCCGGCTGGTTGGCCCTTTGAAATTCCTTCAGCATGGTTATTGCTTCTCGTACCATCTGCATAGGGTGTCTAAAATCTCCACCGTGCACAAATTCGTTTCGGCGATGCCAAATACGTCGAGCTATGATAGCAAAGAGCTCAACCTCTTCTATAGCACACCTTGATTTTATGCCAGAAAAAATCTGTATAAAGTTCCCCCCCGAGCTTGTGCTTTTCTGCAATTTGATCGGCGCTCCTCCCCAGACATCACTCGCCGCTGGGCATTCCCAAATGATGTGTTCCATTGTCTCGTCCTCAGCAAGGCAAATCGGGCACAAAGAATTTTCACATACACCTCTTTTCTTTAGGTTGACCTTTGTGGGCAACGAGTTATGGCATGCACGCCACAGAAACATCTTAGATGCATTTGGTACTTTCAATTTCCAACACATCTTCCATACTTCCTCTTCTTTTTGTCTTTAACACTCAATGTTGCCTCACTTGAAACTCCATCCCAAGATGATAAGCACTTCTCACGTTGAAGTCTCCAGTTTGGTGCATCTCCATATGCCTATCTCTAGGAAGGGACTCAATGGGATGTTAGTGATTATCTCGGCTTCTTCAGCAAAAAGATGGAGGCAATAAGGAACTATTCCAATCGCTTCGTGTCTTTGTCAATAAGATTACTCACCTCATATCCTTCTCCCGGTTAAGTCTTGGTGATTGAACCGAAAAAGATGTAGGTCGGTAGCCACTTGTCGCCCATACCCTAACATCTTCTCCATTCCCAATCCTCCATATAGCTCCTTCATTGACTAAATCTCTTGTTGTACATATGCTTCTCCGGCCTCGATGGTCTATTTCCTATGGCTGTCTCCATGATCGATGTGAGGAAAATATTTTGCCTTCATTATTCTCGCTACCAGGATTGATTTTTCGAATTCGCCACACTGTTTTGCCAAAAGTGCCTTATTGAAAGTAGTTAAGTCTCTAAAGCCCAAACCTCCCCGTTCCTTTGCAATCCCCATTCTTTCCCAGCTCATCCAGTGAATCTTTGATGTATTTTCCTTATGCCCCCACCAAAATCGCTGCATAAGCCCATTTAATTCCTTGCATAGAGTATTTGGGAGTAGAAAAACACTCATGCAATAAGTAGGGATTGCCTGGACCACTATTTTAATTAATATTTCCTTTCCCGCCTGTGACAAAAATTTTACCTTCCAGTCATTTAACCGATTCCAGACCCTGTCTTTGATACTTTTGAATGAGTTATACCGTGATCGCCCCACCATAGTAGGTAAACCCAAGTATTTTTCGTAGCACTGAGTTGCACATAAACCCGACAGCCGAGAAATTTCATCTCGCTTTTCTCTAGTATTGAGAAAAATTATGTAAGTCTTGTCCTTGTTGAGCTTTTGGCCTGAAGCTTCTTCGTACCTCTCCAGAATTTTTGTGAGTCTTCTCCACTCCACTGAATTTGCCTTGCAAAACAGGAGACTATCATCTGCAAAAAATAAATGGGTTAACTTCAGCCCCTTTTCAAGTGGGCACCCTGTAATAACTCCTCAGATTTTCACTTTGCAAAGCATAGCACTAAGAGCCTCCACATATCAAGAAAAGATATGGGGAAATCGGGTCACCTTGCCTCAACCCCTAGTAGGTTTTATATTCCCATCGTACCCATTTGCTTACCACGATGGAGTATATGTGACCGATCGTAACATGCCATAATCAAAGATATCCACCTTCCGCAAAACCCCATCTTTACCATAACACTTCTAGGAAATCCCATTCTACCCTATCGTATGCTTTGCTCATGTCCAATTTAATCCCCATAAATCCCACCTTACTCCATAATTTGGTTTGCATGGTGTGCAAAGTCTCATACGCTACTAAAATATTGTCCATGATTAATCTTCCGGGTAGAAAGGCACTTTGATTTGGCGAAATTACCATTGGAATGGTGACCTTTAACCTATTTGCCAACACTTTGGAAACAATCTTGTATAATACATTGCATGCTAATCGGTCTAAACTCGCATAATAATTTGGGGTTTTGACCTTAGGAATCAAGGCAATATTAGTAGCATTGATAGCATTATCCATGTGACCAGAATTCAAAAAATGTAAAGCAGCTTCACATACCTCCGGGCCTACAATTTCCCAATTCTGCTGATAAAATTCTGCGGTGAACCCATCAAGGCCTTGGACTTTGAATGGAGCCATTTGATCTAGCGCCTGTTTTATCTCTGCCATAGTGAAAGTGGCCAGCAAGCAATTGTTCATCGCCACGATGACTTTTTCAGCAATTGCGGACGTACAATCCTCCACATTACGGGGTCTGGCCAAAGTAAACAATTTTGAATAATAGTTGACAAAAGCACCTTCTATCGCCTCCGGAGTACGAGACAAAATACCCTCCTCATTTTTAATCTGCTCCACAAGTTAATGCTTTCTTTTGAGTTGCACATGCATGAAATTATTTTGTATTACGGTCCCCGCAACGAAGCCAATCTTCCTTTGCTCTTTGCTTCCACTTGCCCTCTTCTTGCTCCAATAAATCTTGTATTTCCCCTTTGAGCATTGCCTCATCCGTTCTAGCTGATTCCCCATCCTCCATTTGAATATTCACAAGTTCTCTAGATTTCTCCAATTTGTATCTCTCCGTACCTGTATGCTTTTCTCACCCATACCTTGATAGTTTTTGACAATTTGCCATCTTGCCTTTCAAATTTCTCCAAGGGTCTCTTCTATCACCTCTCAGCCCATGTATTTTAATGGTCTCCATAAAGTCATTCGTTTTGCCCAATTTGCGTCCATGCGAAAAAGCCCTTTTTCCTCCTTGCGTTATTGTCGCCATCGTTAAAATTAAGGAGTAGGGATGATGATCGAGGATCTTCTAGCCATGACTTGCACTTCCACATTTTGAACATCATTCTCCATTCCGAATTAGCCCTATCCGCCGTTCTTTGGTAAAAGCAGCCCTTCTCGACCATTATTCCATGTATACTTAGGCCCATTAAAACCCAAGTCACACAATTGACAATCTGCGAGAGCATTTTGGAAATCCTCCATTTGTTTTCGAGCTCTAATGCGACCCTTTTATTTCGACATGCTAACTATCTCATTAAAGTCTCCCATACATAACCACGGAGTCGGTGATAATCCTGAGAGATGTCGCAATAAACCCCATGACTCAAATCTCTTTGCTGTTACTGGATGGCCATAAAACCCTGAAAATTTCCACGGGATTCCATTCCTTCCAATTGTGACAATGGCATTTATATGGCGTCTGCTAAAGTTGTGAATCGTTACATTAGTATGGTTATTCCACAATAAAATAAGACCACCACTTCGACCCACTTTATCCACCACAAACATATAATCAAATTGTAGCTCTATTCTCAAAAATTCAGCTTTTTTATTACATAATAAGGTTTCCATAAGGAAAACCATAACGGGTCTCTTTTCTTTCACCATCTGGTGAAGGTCCGAACTGCACGGTGGTTCCCAAGCCCCCGGCAGTTCCAACATAAAATGCTCATTGCGACTGACGGGGCTGTCTAGCAGCCGTCGCCTTTCTATTTTTCTTCCCCCCTCCTTGTTTCCCCTTGCATTTCTTCTGTTTTTTTCCTTTTACCTGTCTGCATTCAGCCCTCATCACAATCAGCGTCAACTGGGAAACTCAGGCTTCGTTTCGAGTTGAGCATGCATCATAGAGAAAGATGGAGCCAACGTATTCCCATGCATAGCTGTTTCCCCTTCCACGTCGTGCCCCTTTTCTTTTTCATTAATTGCCACAAATTTCTACTTCTGTGCCACATGTAAGCTTCCTTTTACATGGCTTCCCCCATGCATTACTTCCTCGTCTCCTTCCATATAAGCCCACACCATTTTTTCTTTTATTGAGTCCCATTGGCCCACATACACGTTCTTGGCTTTTGATATTCTTCTCTTTCATCATTAGAACCAGAATGCTCACCGTTAGCTGTCCACACTCACCTCCATTTATTCTTTCCATACTCGTCCTTTCCAAAGATATGTTCTGCCCATTCCTTTCCTTGCTACCCTCCAGCTTTCACGGATGATGCATGCTACTATTTCCTTTGAATAAGACTGCCCATTATTACGTTGTGACCTTCTCCGAATCACGCCCAACTTTGTAATCTTTTTTGCCCTTTGACGCTCCTATTTTTTCATTCAAAATTTCCTTCCTTGTCTGGTTATCTTGAACTCCATAATTTACGCTAGCATTGATTGGTAGGTTCCAGTTGGAACGTAGGGCTGATGTGGCACCCTTTGTTCCCACCGACGCCACCAGAGTCTCCTCAGAGTCACCACCGCCCTCCTCTCCTCCCTGTTTCATCCATTCGCCCTCTCTTCTTCCCTTTTTTCAGAATGGTTTGTTTCCACCGAGCTGGTTCTCTGCTCAAAGTTTCGCCAAGTACCATTAAACCTCCCTCTGCTTCCTTCGCCAAATCTGTTTCCTGACTGACCAGCTCTCAGCCATCTTCCAAATTGACTTTCACGTCCCTCTCCCACCGATCTCACACCTCCAGGCCTTACACACCCATGACTGCCATGTTGAATGACCCCACAGTTAAAGCAAAACCGTGGGATCTTCTCATATTTGAAGGTTATCCATATCAATCGGTCACGTAGCTTGAGACGCCTTCCCCGAGAGAGTGGTTTAGTTAGGTCAAGAACAATGCGAACTCTTAAAAACTCCCCCCACCCTACTCCTTCATCATCCGCATCAACCTCCAAAACTTCACCCACAGACGCCCCAATACGGAACCCCATCGCCTTGCTCATGCAGGCCAAAGGTAGGTCGTACATTCTCACCCAAAACAGCACTTTTTCAAACTCCAGTTCAGCCACTGGTTTGAGTCCATCAAAGTCTGCCAATGACACAAGATTTCCATCAAAAGTCCACGGCCCTCCATGACCCTAATTGTCGCATTCATCTTCAAAATCGATTAGGTATAAATTTGTACCTAACGTTTTGAAGATTACTCCCTTCGTTGGTTGCCATGCCCTAAGCAAAGGGGTCCTGATAACCTCCTTGCCCACCGATCTATCCGCTAAAAGCTTTCCAACAACACATGCGTTTCCACGATTCACCATCGGCTCAACTTCTACCTCCGGAGCCACTACTTCTTCATCCTCCTCCTCCATTAGTTAAACCTCTCCACAGCTGCTCATGTCTCTTCCCTCTCACCCATTCCTTCACCTACGCGACCACAACAAAACAACCCTACCCGCTGTCACCTTTATCGCCTCCCGTTCTTTCTCAAGAAAGATGGAGGATCGCGGCTTCACCAAGAGGTTCCAAAGAAAACCTAGGACAGGTTTCAGAGAGAAACTAGAGAGAAGAAAAAAGCAACGAGGCCAAGCTGTATCACCTGCTACTCTCTATCATAAGTTCAAATACTAAAGGCAATTATATACACAAAGTATTTACAAAATATTAAACACAGAATTAAGGTATAGATTGTCTAATGGATTACAAAGGAATGAGTGTAAATAAGTATCATTCTGTGTAATGCATCTTGCACTCAATCCGTGTGATCTTTGATATGATTTCCTTAATTCTTGTGCGCATGATCTGAATTGATATGAATTACATGGCTTGATGAGTGGAGCATGATATGTGGCGGCTTGTTTGACTCTGCAATCAATGGAGTGAGCTGGAGATGATTTACTTCAAGCAGCTGGGAGAGAAGGCTTGGTTGGGGAAGGTTCTGATCTATCAAATGCTAGGTTGGGTAGCAACTCTAAAAAAATTTGCATTCGGTATAAAAACGCAAATTTTTATATCTCGACCTAACATACTAATTTAGTAAATAATAAATATATATGGTGGCGTTTGATAAACCTGTGCTCTACTCAATTAAAAAGAGAGTGGTATTAAAAATTTCCATATAACCTCCTTCAGTCCTTCTAGATAATTTAATTTATCGGTGTTTTTTATTGCTAGATAAATGAAAGATGTCTTTGACTAGGAAAAAAGAAGAAAATAAGTTGTTGCTTATTAGAGCACTAGTAACAGATGTTCTATATGTCATTCTCTTTCTTATCTTTAGAAAAATTTTCAAAAAAATCACAAAAACCTACTCACATAGATTTCCTCCCTACATTAACATAGATTTTTCATTGTGTAGGGAACCAAAAGTGGTTCCTTATACAACATTATTTTAATATAAATATTTTTCTTTTCTCTCTCATCTTTCATTTTTTTTTTTTTTGTCTTTAATGGGGAATTGTGTTGGGATTTTGTGAAAATGATCTGGCTTATATGCTGTTATTAAAATAGCAGCATGTATGCTATAGTAAAAGTAACGATTGAGATTGAATCTCAAAGTTGATTTACTTTTAAAAGCTTTTAATAAAAAAGATAAATTAAAAGAAATTTTAAGAGATTAAATCTTAACCGTTACTTTTACTACAACATACATGCTATTATTAAAATAATAGCATGTAAGTCAATTCATTGTGAAAAAAATTGAAGGTAAGTAAGGAACTTATATTTTATAAAGAAATAATATTTTAATAGTATAAAGAAAGATAGGAGAAGGTATTGTGAAATATATTTTTATATATAGGAAAGTAAAAAGTAGTTTTGTGCCCTAAACTTAGAGAAAATCAAAGAAAATAGAGAAAGAGGAGGGGAATCAGATTGCTTGCAAACCAAACAATGGTCATTTGCCCAACCCCTTTGCCCACCAAAACTATTTCGACCATCCCTTAGACTTGCAACCCACCATTCCCTCTCTCTTATGTGTCGTTGTAATCTAGAATGTTCATTTGAAATGAACATTCGAAATTAAAACTATTGCACCAAATGCAATACCCTATCATTGTTTGAAGAAAACCTTTAGAAGAGCAACTTTTGGTGTAAATCATCATAAGATTCATAACAGTTGTTGATGCCGCATTTTTGAAAGTATTCTCTATGTATATCACGTTAATTGTTAAATGAGTGTAGTGTTTTATTCTGATTTACTTTCCTCTAGAAGCTCGATTATCTTCCATGTAGACGTGATTGAATGGGATCATGATGGAATTTATTTCAATTCCAACACAAACAACTAGAGAAGAACTATGAAGAAAATACATCTGTAAATGTCTAAGTACAAAAACAAAGAGGGAAAATGAAAGCAAGGGCTGACTATAATATTGAATAAGTAAAAAAATGGTAGGTAGTTAAGAATCCCGGGCTTGGTTGATCATTCATTTCTCTTTTAGTTTTAAGAAAAGAGTCAAAGTCGTTTCTTTACATTAACAAACAACTTTCTTCACCTTTCATTTACAAAATTAATTTCAAACTCATTTAACATTTATATCATATCAATACATTTTTTTAAATCAAAGCACAAAAACTTATCTTAGAAAGAGAAATATCTACGAGGGTTTCACAATTTCAACATAAATTTACAAGAAAAAAAAAAAAAAACCCCAAAAAAAAAAAAAAAAAAATGAAAACATTTTTGCAAAAAGGTACACTCGAGCCCTGGCTTGGCTCCCAATAAAATAAAATAATAATTAAAGAAACAAATGTACATTGATTCCCTAAATAGGTTTTCTTAATTATCTATGGCTTCCCCAATCCTTTGGTCTCACCGCAGCCCATAATAGAAGACGGCAAATTTCCCACCTTTTCAATCCCTTCTTCAAACACCACTCCCATGCCCATGTAGAAGTGAGACTCTATATGGCAATGGAAAAGCCACACACCTGGATTATCTGCCTTAAACCTCAAAGCAGTCCAACCATAGCGATGAACAGGCACGGTGTTCTTCATTATTGGATTCACCAAATTGTATTTATATGGGTCGTTATATATGTCAAATTTGCCAGTTCCATAGCCTAGGACCCAAAAATCGTGCCCGTGGAGGTGCCACGGATGTGTTTCACTAGTGTTATTAGTCATGGAGTTTGCATTTTGCAGTATAATATCCACTGTCGAGTTGAACTGTAGCCGATAAATGGCATTGTTCAAAGTGGCATTTGTGTTGTTAGCGACGTTGTAAATGTCATAGTTCTGAAAGTCGTACCCAGTAGGTGGCGAGGACTGATTGAAGACATGGCGTAGGTTGTACTTTTCTGCAACAAGGTAAGGCGTGTGGGGGAGGGTGAAAGAGACGTTATTCACGGCCCAGCGCGTATAACCATTGACTTTATTCTGTGTGTTGAGGAACACGATGGTTCTATCTGAGATTGCGGGAGGAGTGGATATGAAACCTTTACGAGCTTTAATGGCTTGACTTTGAGCCAATCGGGGTGCAGTGTCATTCCAAATGGGGCCGGCTGGTGGAGCTGTTGGAGGGGATCGCCTTGGATGGTTTGGATAGTAATTGAGAACGGCTAAACCGGCTGTGGTATTAGGAAGTCGGCCAACTACGTTTGTTGTCATCCAATAATTTCTTGAAGGGTCTTGATCGGTTTTTATAAGAACAGAGTATGTTTCTCCGGAGTATATGAATAAGTTTTTCACCACAAATGGCTCCACGTAGTGCCCATCTGCCTCGACCACAGTCATATTGTGACCCTGCTTCAAAAGAAAGCCACACACATACCATTAATGGGGTTGCAAAACAACATGCATGTCGCACTAAAAACACAATTGTTTTTAATCCAGAAACCTTTGGAGTATGGCAATGGTGGTCACCAAAGTTACCTCTATTTGAAAACTGAGGGCTGACAGTGCAGTCAAGCTTGCGACTCTTAGTCGATACCATTTTTCAGGGATTACAGTCATTACATAGGGAGAGCATTCTGGATTTGATGCATTACAAACCCCGGGTGTAGAGGGTGTACTAGAGCAGTCGAATTTTCCTCTTCCTTGAATAAGAAGCGACTGAAAATCGATAAAAGCAATACCCATTAGAGAAAGCAAGAGCAATATATATATATACAACAGTAATACTAATTCAATTTAGTGCTTTTTACCTGAGGCTCCCCAACCCAGACAAAAGGAATGGAAGACAATCCAGTGGCTTGTTCATAAGTGCTTTTGTGGTACCAATCGTTGAGGATGATGCTCCGATCATAATCATACGCAAACGGTTCTGTCTTTCCATCGGCAGGTGATACACGGATTGATCCATAAAGCCCTGCTTCTCTTTGCATTCCATAGTGCGCGTGGTACAGGTAAGTTCCGGGCTGCCCATAACCAAAACATAGATTGAGATACAAAGACAGAAACTGTGACATTCAAAGGAACAAACAAAAATGGAAAAACAGAGCCAATTGCAGGGGCTCTAACACCTACCCTATCAACTTTAAACTCGTATTTGAAGGTATCCCCTGGCAATACTGGACATTGGGTCACCCCCTCTGTTCCATCCATCCCAGGTGTTCCAATCTGCAGCAAATCAAACAAAAGAATATGCGTTAATGAAGTAGGGTATAATACATGAATACATAGATACGAATCTGTTTCAAGAAGGAAAATGAAAATTGACTTGTATTTACCTGTCGGATTCCATGCCAATGGATTGCAAGGTTCTCTAGCATAAGGCTGTTCTTCACCTCAACAATGACGGTGTCGCCTTCCTGGGCCAAGACTGTGGGTCCTGGACTTCTGCCATTGATAGTGATCACAAGCTTCTTATAGCAATCGGGGGACTTGTACTCGTACTTGACCTCCCATTTGTAATACCGAATTCTGGCCTCGGCAATTTGAACAAACATCAAAGAGGTTAAAAGACACAAAGCCAGCTGCTTCAACATAATTCTTCTGTATTGCAGTATTTCAACCATTTCTTGATTCTGTCAATCAAGTGAGAGAGCTCAAAAAAAAAAAAAAAGTCTATTGACAGTTGAGTTATAAACTTAAACGGGTTATTGGAGACAGCTTTGAAGGAGGTTTCTCTCCCTAGACTCCCTTATTCACCGATTGCAAGTTCTGTTACAACTTACAAGATATGGTATCTCTAGTTGTCCATCCATTTCGCCATATATGCATCTTGAAATTGTTCATGACCAAAGCTTTCATTCCGAAATGACTATGGAATCTACTTGGGAGGTTCCCATAAAGAATGTTATTTTGTTTACGTTGACTACCTTTTTTTTTTTTTTTCATCAGACAAAGCTGATACAACACTTCTTGGTATAATGCGCCATGATCCATGTGGGTCTTTTTCAATGACAAGAACCAACTTGTCGTTTTATATAATTACAAGATTAAGTTCAATGAGTTTTGGAACTATTGACAATGGCGTTTATTTATTTATTTATTTTTATGAATTCGTAGACTCCCTGGCATCTAGAAGAAGAAAAAGTAGAATTATTCCAAAACCGCGTTTTTGCCTTTTTCTAAAGCAAGTAAATGAAAAGGAAACATCTTCGAAATTTCTCCACCCTCTTTGGTCTTTATTTCACTCCCTGGCGCGGAAAGCATAATCGCCAGATTTAGTTAACTATTGCGGCGGTGCTTTAAGACACAATCCGATATTTTTCAAAAAATATGTTAAAACAGACTGCTCATTTGACTAATTGATGTGCTTCGAAGTTTGTACGTCTATTGAAATTGAAATTAGATTAATTTATCCTCAAATGATAGTTCAATCGGTTATAAACTACATCTTATAAAGTAGATAATATTTTTTTTTATTTTTTTGAGTCGCTAACACCCTATCAGCATTAGTACAACATCAGAGTCACTGGATACATTATCCACTACAACATTAGTACAACATTTGTTTTCCATATTCAATACTAGTTTCAAAAGTAAATAAATATTTGAACAAAAAAAAAAGAAGCAAATAAATATTAATAGGATCACTGATTTTGTTAGATTGGAAACAAAAAGAATATTATTTTCAATTTTTTTATTTGTTATTGCATCAAACTAATTAAGAAACTTTCAAGTTGCTTGTGAATCTTTTAAAATCGATAAAATTTGTTTTTTGGTTACTAATTTTGAAAAGAAAATCAATAAGTTATTTATATATATTCTATAAATTTAATAAATCATATTAGATTTGTGGAGTTTATTATTGAATGTATGATCTGTATAAGTTCACAAATCTAATAATTAATTTGTAAGATGATATGAGTCAAATATGAAATATATATATATATTAACTCATAGCATTTCTCTTTTGAAAAATGAGCAATTAAAAATAGTACTTTACCATTCCAAAAATAATGTAGTTCAATATTCTAACCTTTGGAGATTATCAAATATTTATGAGCGACAAAAATTTCCTCTAAATCAGGCTAAAAAAAATATCTTTTAACCTATTTAAAATACGGTTAAGTGTTTGTAAATATTTAAAATGTTAATCTAAGTAAATAAACTAAATTATTACAAAATTTAGCACATATTCATTATAAACAATTTTCGAGATCTAAATGAATGTCGGGTTTCATTTTAATAGAAGTGAATTATTTTAAGAAAAAATATTTCGCATCTTTTCTTTTGACTAAGTCAATATTGTCATATTGACCCATTCTCATAAGAGGAGGTTCTCGCTCCAAAGTGGTGGCTTGTCACTCCTTGAATTGCAAGTAATTAACCTGCACTCATTCTCTTTCCCATGTACTATATCGTAATTTGATCAATTTCAAATTAAAAATTATTGTTACGGGTCAGATGCCTTACTTCGATGAAAACAAAAAAACAAAAGACCTTTATGTATTATATGAGTCTAAATCATCATAATAGTTAATTAGCTTTTTTGAAACCAGAAAAAGACTGGCCGGCCGGGTTACAATCGGACTAGTTGTTAACACCCCTGGTTACATTAATCTTACGTAGATAATCAATTATAGATATAGTTTGAGGGTTAATTAAGTCACTGAATAGAAATAATTAAGTTTATTCCCCAACGGATCTAATTCACTTAGACGTGCATCAGGCATGCATGGATCCTTAAGCATGCAATATTATTGTTGGTATCATGCATTTAATGCAAGGATTAGACAACATATATTGACTTTGATTTCGTAACACATGTAGTTGGATCTGACTCTGACATTCAGCACTTTTTGTTCCAAAGTCAAAGATAGATATTTGTGGTATCATGCATTTAATGCAAGGATTAGACAACACATATATGACTTTGTTTTCCTAAACACATGTAATTGGATCTGACTCTGACATTCAGCACTTTATTTCGAAAGGCAAAGATAAATATTAGTTAATTAAGAATTTGTTTGGAAATAGACTGAACCGGAGAAATGGATTGATACTATAACAAATTTGATTGATGTGAAAAAAAAAAATGTTTTGTATAGAAAAATAAAATTTTTTGTTTTATAGTGATTTTTTATTTAAAAAAAATGATTGATATAATATAAAAAAATAAAAATATTAAGATTAATTTTGAGAAAAAATTTTAAGACTTTAGAAAGTCCAATCAAATCTCTTGACAAACAAGGCATAAAGAAATATCGAGGAGAGGGAGGCTCTGTCAAAATCACGTTGGCAATATTAAATTTAATGCAGTCCAAGTCGTTGCAACTTTCATGATTAGTCTATGGCCGACTCTATCATAGGTGGGAATTGTCTAGGAAAGCATCGAAATGAAGTATATTCAATATTGACCAGGGAGTGGGTACAGGAAAAAATAAAAAATAAAATTAGTTTGTATAGTTTATTTAATTTGTAATTAGCTTTTTATAATTTTAAAATAGACTCAAAAATCTAAGAGATATGTTAAAAAAATAATTTATTTTTTACGGTCAAATTTTATCTATTGACTTAATAGATTCTAAAAGTGTAACACTAATTTTAAATATGGGTGGGATAAAATAGAAAAAAAAAAAAACATAGGCTGAGATTTTCCCCAAAAAAAATCTTTATTATTAAAAATAAAAGAAGTTGCAATATAATATTGAATAAAAAATAATAGTTACATCTATTCATTAATTTGATTGTAACACTAAAATATAACTATGAATAATATGTACTTTACTTTGCAATAACCTTGTGAATAACACCATATTCTAATCATATAGATATTTAGGGTCCGTTTGAGTTTGTGATTTAGAAATAATATATTTAAAATATGATTTTTAAAAATGCAATAAAGTGTTTGATAAAATTGCAGTTTGACCTTTAAAATTACGTGTTTCAAACAACAGTTTTTCTATCTATTTTCTCCCACCAAACACTGTTTTACGTAATCATTTCATTCTCCACAACAAAAGCAAAAAACACAAGCACTTTCTCAATTTAAGACTCAAATTACCCTCACAAAAGACCTCAAGTCTACTTTTCACAAATGAGAAGTGTTAGGGAGTCAAACAAATGAATTCAGGAAAAAAAAAAAAAGAGAAAGTTTCAAATTGACGTGATAGACTGTGAGTCATAGACAAGGGAGAGAATTACATTTTTTTTTATAATTTAAAAACTCTTACCACATCTATTAAATTTTTTTGAGTTCATTTGTTTAGTTCTCTAGCACTTCTCTTTGTAAATATTCTTTTCATCTTTTAAAATCCTATTAAAAAGTTGTCGGTAGGTTAAAAGATTCACTTGTTAAATCTAAATTGCTAGTTGATTTTACAACAAATGTAAAATGAACGGCCTAAAGTGTAACAACATATAGAAGAGAGAGAATAAGGTGTTCTCGCTCTTACATGCTATTTTAATTTACTCCATTTGATTAAGATAAACAAATCAAATTCAAATTCGTTTTTTCGAGTGTAATACCTATTTCCATGGGAAGAAAACCTTCTCTAAATAGCAACTTTTAGTCTAAATGATCATTGACTTTTTTGAACCAGCAAAAGACTGCCCCGGCCCGGGTTATAATCTTACTAGTTGTTAATGAATGGTGCGAGTGCAGAGATAATATAGTTAATGAATTATAGAATAATTGTATGGTAACAGACTGAAGAATCAACCCCAAGGGTTGACTCATAGTGGCATCTATTGATAGGTAAGTCCTTGAGCAACAGTAGAGGTCCGCGATTTGAAATTCATCTAGTGTAAATTACTTTTTGGGCCCACATTCGTCAAGCGAATAACCAGTGAAGTATCATGTTCTGTGTAGGAAATCTTTTAGGTTGTGTTTGTTAACAGTAAAATGGTTCGGATTTTGAGAATTTTAAAAAAAATTTTCAAAATCAACTTTAATATTCTTACTTTTTTAAATCACATCAATAATTTTTATCACTTTTTAAATAAATAAATTATTACAAAATAAAAAATTTCATTTTTCTATACAAAATATTCTTACTTTTTTTCTTTATATCAATCAAATCAATTATTATTCCAAACTATTTTACTGTTTTCAAACACAACCTTAAGCATGCGATGACTGATGAGGCCGAACCCAGAGGATCTGCCTTATGAAGGCAAAAAACAAAAAAAAAAAAAAACTGACAATCACGTAGTTCGGTGAAATAACTAATTTATCCCCCTATGAAACCGGCACGAGTACATGATTTGCATGCAAATATTAATTAACAAAGGATGCATTGCAAGTGGATCCCACACTCACTTAAGTGGTCCACGTGGAGCAACTCTAATAGGATTTGTCTTTGAAAGCATTTAAAATGAAGGATTGACTAGGAATCTTTAACTTAGTCAAGCCAAATATTATTTCAGGATTGACTCGGAAGCTTTAATTTAGTCAGACCAAATATTAATTCCTGACGCAAATCTTTTTTACGTGGAGTAGGTATGATTTGCTAAGATATTTTACAAGCTTCTCGGAACATTTTGGGCGCCATGAGTCATGACACAAATTTAACATATAGCCAACTAACTTCACTCTTATACGTCTTTAAAAAAAATTAAAATTTAAACCAAACAAATTATCTTCTTCTTTTTTTTTTTCCAAATTTTTAGGAAAAGACAATTGATTTAGTTTTTTTTTTTTTCTAACGACACGTAGAAAAGAAGTTGACCATAAATTGAATTTGTGTAATGATTTTTAACATGTTGAAAATTTCTGATGTTGGGTTAGTTGGGAGATGAAAACTATATTCTCTATGAGCGTGAATTTTAAAAGAAATGTTACATGTTTAGAGTGAATTTTAAAACATTTTCATGTATAGAGATTTTTTTAGGCCTCAATATATATATTACCATAATTGAAGGCCTTAATTTTAGTTTTTTTTAATAGATGAGATGGGAAAATAGAAACATACACAAACCAAAAACATGGCATAGCAATTAAAGAAGTTAACATATATGCATGCTGCAATGGATTTGAATTCAATTGGCGTGAGCTGTGGGTGCCTGGCCAATGGGAGGTTTGGTGAAAGTCCCCTAGCATTTTATGGCGATTTGGATACTAAATATATATGGATGATATACAAATTTTATTGTACTTGCAAGCGTATGAGTCGTTCGCAATATAGTGTGTGTAAATGCGATGTCGAATTCATAGGAAGTCGTGTTTACAAAAATCAATCATTTATCTAAGTTAACTCTATTTTAACCTAGTTCCGAATTCGGCACTTATCAATGGACAACTAGAGATGCTAACCTCCTCCATCCTATTTAAGCTTATAAGTCATAGACTTTTTTTTTTTTTTGAGCTTTCCACTTGATTGATAGAATCAAGAAATGGTTGAAATATTGCAATACAGAATAATTATGTTGAAGCTGCTGGCTTTGCGTCTTTTTAACCTCTTTGATGTTTGATCAAATTGCCGAGGCCAGAATTCGGCATTACAAATGGGATGTAAAGTATGAGTACAAGTGCCCCAATTGCTATAAGAAGCTTGCTATCACTTCAAAGCTTGCAATATTTCAACCATTTCTTGATTCTGTCAATCAAGTGAGAGAGCTCAAAAAAAGAGTCTATTGACAGTTGAGTTATAAGCTTAAACGGGCTATTTGAGACAGCTTTGAAGGAGGTTTCTCTCCCTTATTCACCCGTGTCCGCCGATTGCAAGTTCTGTTACAACTTACAAGATATGGAGTATCTCTAGCTGTCCATCCATTTCGCCATATATACATCTTGAAATTGTTCATAGAGTTGACCAAAGCTTTCATTCCAAAATGACTATGGAATCTACTTGGGAGGTTCCCATAAAGAATGTTATTTTGTTTACGTTGACTTTTCTTTTTTTTTCGACAAAGCTGATACAACAACACTTGGAATAATGCGGCATGGTCCATGTGGCTCTTTTTCAATAACAAGAACCAACTTGTCGTTTTATATAATTACAAGATTCACTTCAATGAGTTTTGGAACTATTGACAATGGCGTTTATTTATTTATTTATTTTTATGAATTCGTAGACTTCCTGGCATCTAGAAGAAGAAAAAGTGGAATTATTCCAAAACCGCGTTTTTTCCTTTTTCTAAAGTAAGTAAATGAAAGGAAACATCTTCGAAATTTCTCCACCCTCTTTGGTCTTTATTTCACTCCCTGACACGGAAAGCATAATCGCGGGATTTAGTTAATTATTGCGGCGGTGTGCTTTAGGACACAATCCGATTTTTTTAAAAAATATTTTTTCAAAAAATATGTTAAAACATGTTGGAAATATTTATATAAGGTTGATCAACTCTTAAATTAAATTTTGGGTTGAGTTAGGCAAACCCATTTCTAACTGGTATCGAGCCAGGTCCAATTGTTTGGTCCAGCGTCACCCATTTGTTGCACGCGTGTTGGCTTGAATGTCCTCCGCCACACGTGAGGGGACGTGAAAATCCCGCATTCTTGGGTGATAAGGAGATAGTAATTTATAAGGTTGAGGATAAACCTCAACTATTGAGCTAACTTTTGGGTTGAGTTAGGCCCAAACCCATTTCTAACAAAACACATAATGATACATCATGCAGCCTATCTATCTTTGAATTTGTGTATTTAATATTTGAAAAATTAATATTCATTAACATAAGGGCTGAAGGACGGCTAGAAGGAGGGAGGAATGGGAGCTGGTCTTTGCTGAATACTTAAGAGGACAGCGGCTCAATTGACTAATTGATGTGCTACAAAGTTTGAAGTGGGACTTTTGACACGTGAAAAATTTCTGAGTGGCAACCAGTGCCACGTTAGAAATGTTTTATATCCAATTGTTTTTTTTCTCTGCTTTTCTGAATTATTTGGAGGTTTTTTAAATGAATTATTTGGGGTTTATAATTACTAATAACCATTTTATTTTATCCATTTTTATTTTATTGTATTTTAATATATTTTGATTTAAAAACATAATAAACATATAGGCTTTGTTTGACAGACGATTTTAGGCAATGGTTTGACATCATACTGTTCACGGATGGACACATTCTTTTTTGTATTGCAGAAGTCATAACTCTTGTTTAGTTAGAGCATTCTCGGCAAACCCCCTTATAAGGAGTCTATTCCCTATGTGTAGGAAATATGTCTAAAAAATTACAAAAAACGTTCTACAACAGACTCCTTATATGATTCCCTAAACATTAATATGCAACAGTAGAGCCTTATATATAAGGCTCCACTATTGCAATCCAGATGATTATTATATTCATAAAACTGATGTTGTCTCTCTCCTCTCTCCTCTCTCTCTCTGACTCTCTCCGCTCTTCTTTTTCCCCTTCTCTTTTCTTCTTCTCCGTTCAGCAAACACAGGCAATGAAACCCATTTGTAGAGACCTTCCTTGACCCACTTTCCAAGCTTAATCTCAAAGAGACCTCTGATTTTGTCTTTCTCGCACCACCAAACAAGCAACAAACCAAAGATTTGAATCACACACCAGACCGGATCAAACCACGACCTAAGAACACCCTTAAGTCATTCTCAGCACCTCCATAATTTCCACCAGCGGGTCCTCTCCTCCTCCCCTCCACCGATTCAAGCAGCACATTGTTCATCGGCGTTCTTTAGTCAAGAGCTCCTCGAGACCTCCGACATTTTGCCCCGATTTCGACTTGATTTGCAATTTTGGACCCGGGACCCTAGAGCACCAGGCATAGTTAGGCGGCCGCTTCTTTGTCTATGAGAAAGTTCGAATCGGCGCAAAAAAAATCCAGAATTTCGTGCAACAAATTCCTCAACGTCTTTGCGAGAAGGTTGCAAAATGGTGGAGATGATTGCCTTGAAAGTACAACAAGCGCATAGCAGGTCGATTCATCACCCACGGTGGGAAGGGTGCTGGAGATCTTGACCGAAAAGAGAGGCAGAGAGAGGAGAGAGGTGCGGCTGTAGGGAAAGGAGAAGACAGAGTGAGATGAGAGAGAAAAAATTAAAAGAATAAAATAAAAAGTAATAATAATATTTTAATGATATAGGGAAGCATTTAAGGAAACTGGTGGAGTGCAAATTGATATAGAGAAGTAAAAAGTTGTTTGGATCCTTAAACATAGGGAATAGAGCGAGGAAGCTGCTGGAAATGCTCTTACAAAACTTGAAAAGCTGCGCTATACCTTGGGAGAGCCAGCCTTGCACCTTTACAAAAATGCCCCTACATTTGAAAATGGGACACAAAATGCAAGGGCATTTTTGTAAAGGTGCAAGGTTGGCTCTCTCGACGAGTAGCGCTTCTTTTCAAGTTTTGTAGCTAAACAAGAGTTATGATTTCTGCAGTACGAAAAAAAATGTGTCCATCCGTGAACAGTAACTTTGTTTGGGAATGGTAGAAGTGGATTAGAACTATAGCAGATTTGATTAATATAAGAAAAAAAGTAAGAATGTTTTGTATAGAAAAGTGAAAATTTTTGTTTTGTAGTGATTTATTTATTTGAAAAGTAATAAAAAGTGATTGATGTGATATAAAAAATTAAGAATGTTGAGGTTGATTTTGAGAAATTATTTTAGGACTCTCAAAATCCAGTCCGAGTTACTGTTCCCAAACAAAGCCTATGATGCCAAACCGTTGCCTAAAATCGTTTGTCAAGCGGAGTCATAATGTTTTTTTATGGAAAATAGATTTTTATTTTTTAACGTGAGATTTTTACCACGTTAAACAAATGAGCCGCATAGGCTAGTTAAATACTTATAATTTTGGATAAATTATTTCAAAATTTTATTTTTATTAGGTTTTTATTTGAAAAAAAATCATTTAGAATATTCACATCAAATTCCAGTTAATTTATACGAAAAGGTTAGTACATTTTTTTTTTTTTATAAATGGGCCAAGACCTAAATTTTGAAATGGCATGGCATAAATTATACCATTCCATTCCGGATCGATGTTACTCATGCCACTATATATTGATGGAGGCATGCACCATTAAAAAAAAATGTTAGTCTAATGAATATGCTTATTATTTTTAATATATTATTATAATAGGTTATTATTATTATTATTATTCAAATAATTTTTTAATAGGTTATAACCTGGTTGCCCAAAATAAAGAACTGGGATATACCCGGTTTTGGTTCCCGATTTTTGCCGAAAACCAAGAAAGTTGATCGATTGAGTTGGCACCCTTAAGCCTACAAGACCTTGCATTTATTGCAAGGTCTAAACACGTCAAAATTTTAAAATTTTAGGTTTTTTTGTTTATTTTTTAAAATTATTTGGAATAATCACAACAAATCCTAGTTAACTTTTACAAAAAGGCTAATATATATATATATATTTTTAAAAAAAGGGCCAATACCTAAAATAAGCCCAAAAATTAATTTTCTTAAAAATTAAAGATTACTAGACCGAGTACAACTGGAACTTGCCAGTAACTGAGAATTTATTTGTTAACTTTAAGAAAATTTAAACCATTTAAATTTTGTTAAAGAAATGCATCATGCATGGATCCTTAAGCATGCAATATTATTGTTGGTATCATGCATTTAATGCAAGGATTATACAACATATATATGACTTTGTTTTCCTAACACATGTAGTTTGATCTGACTCTGGATTCAGCACTTTTTGTTCCAAAGTCAAAGATAGATATTAGTTAACTAGAGAAACATCGAGGAAAGGGAGGCTCTGTCAAAATCGCGTTGGCAATACTAAATTTAATGCAGTCCAAGTCGATGCACTACTTTGAGTAGTCTTTGGCCGACTCTATCATAGGTGGGAGTTGTCTAGGAAAGCATCGAAATGAAGTATATTCAATATGACTAGGGAGTGGGTACAAAAAAAAAAAAAAAATGTAAAATTAGTTTGTGTAGTTTATTTAATTTGTAATTAGCTTTTTATAATTTTAAAAATAGACTCAAAAATCTATGAGATATGTTAAAAAAAGTAATTTCTTTTTTATGGTCAAATTTTATTTATTGATTAACAGATTCCAAAAGTGTAACACTAATTTAAATATGGGTGGGATAAAATAGAAAAAAAAAAACATAGGCTGAGATTTAACCAAAAAAAAAAAATCGTTATTATTAAAAATAAAAGAAGATGCAATATAATATTGAATAAATCAAATAATAGTTACATCTATTCATTAATTTGATTGTAACACTAAAATATAACTATGAATAATATGTACTTTACTTTGCAATAACCTTGCGAATAACATCATATTCTAATCATATATATATTTAGGGTCCGTTTGAGTTTGTGATTTAGAAATAATATATTTAAAATATGATTTTTAAAAACGCAATAAAGTGTTTGATAAAATCGCAGTTTGACTTTTAAAATTACAGTTAACCTTTAAAATTATGTGTTTCAAACAACGGTATTTCTCTCCATTTCCTCCCACCAAACACTGTTTTACGTAATCATTTCATTCTCCACAACAAAAGCAAAAAACACAAGCACTTTCTCAATTTAAGACCCAAATTACCCTCACAAAAGACCTCAAGTCTACCTTTTGCAAATGAGAAGTGTTAGGGAGTCAAACAAATGAACCTAAAAAAAATTCCAAATTGACGTGGTAGATCGTGAGTGATAGACAAGAAAGAGAGAATTGCATTTTTTTAAATTTAAAAACTCTTGCCACATTAGTTTGAAAATTCTTTTTAGTTCATTTGTTTGGTTTTCTAGCACTTCTCTTTGCAAATATTTCCTTCATCTCTTAAAATCCTATTAAAAAGTTGTTGGTAGGTTAAAAGATTCTCTTGTTAAATCTAAATCACTAGTTGATTTTACAATAGATGTAAAATGAACGGCCTAAAGTGTGACAACACATAGAAGAGAGAGAATAAGGTGTTCTCTCTCTTACGTGCTATCTTAATTTAGACCATTCGATTAAGATAAACAAATCAAAATCAAATTCAAATGGTTTTTTTCGAGTGTAATACCTATTTCCATGGGAAGAAAACCTTCTTTAAATAGCAACTTTTAGTCTAAATGATCATTGACTTTTTTGAACCAGCAAAAGATTGCCCCAGGTTATAATCTTAGGGCATTCATAGTAGGCTCAACAATTGAGCCTTTTGGCTTAATTGTTGAGCCAAACACCAAAAAGTCTCTTCCATCCGACTCAACAAGACCCTCTACAAATTGTTGAGGAGCTACAGTAGTAAGCAAATTTGCTTACTTACTATAGCTCCTCAACAAACATAAATATTAATAAAAAAATCCTCATTTCTCTCTCCTTTGAAGCCTTTCTTCTCCTTTTCTCTTCCCGCCTCCTTTTCCCTCTCTCTCTTCACGCCTCCTTCTCTTTGTCGCATAGTTGCCATTCAACTCAGGCTCCTGCTACAAGGTAACGTGTTTATCTCTCTCTCAAACACACCCATGATTACATGGATTACATGATTCTTTGTTTATCTCACTTTGATTCATTTTGTGTTTTGTGTTTTTCACTCACTCACAGTCTAGAATACTATAATACCCATTCCCTCCACGCACCGCTCCTTTTCTATGCTTGTTGGGTTTGGAATGGGTTTGTGTTTTTGGGTGTTCTTGACGATTTTTGGGTTGTTTGGGTGTTTATCTCACTTTGATAGCCATATTTGCGATCTTGATTAGCTTGGTGAAGATCTGGTACAGTGTGGTTTCGTTAACTAGCTAAGTCATTGTGGGAAACCCTACAATCCTAGAAAAGCCATTCCCACAGAAGAATACAGTAAATCGGAGACGCGAGGGTGGAATTGAAAGTGAGAGCTACAAATGGGAAAGGAATTGGAGGCGATTGGGAATTGGGGGAATCAAATTGTTCTAGGGTTTCGCTGTGAAAGGTTGGAGGGCTTGGAGGTCCTGAGCTTTTGGTCAGACTCAGGAGCTGAACAAAGATTAGGAGTTTATGATATTGTTAACGTGAACACTTTACTGTTTAGAAACAATTTAGTGTTGATCACTGTTGGTGGCAATTTAGGCTAGAACATAAGAAATGAAGTATGACCCTACATCAGATTGTTGTAAGATGCAGGGCAATTTGTGAGTTGTCTTAGGAGATTTAGTATAATTCTTCAGTATGTTTTATGGTTGTTTTGATACATGAGTTGTCTTGGATTCTTACGATGCCACCTTGGGTTTCGGTGGCATGGTGAGGTTTATGTTTTAGTGAATTTATCTAGTGGTGGTAGCATGAAAAATAGCAAGTAAACGTGATGCTGGTTTTACTATGTACTTATTATGCTTAATATAAGGCTAACATTGACATTTTGCTTTTGTTTTATAAAACCCCATATAAAATGCTAATTGCTCGTCCAAAGTGATTGGTTTTCTATAAGGTTCTTGCACCTTGTGAGGACCTTATAGCAAACCATTTACCATAATATTATCTCGATACTTTTAGACTCTTGGTTGGAGAAATTTTGATGAATCTTTGCGGATTGAGCATAATTTGTGTCAATCCAATTTTTGATAGTAGGTAATGAAAGGGGGAAATAAAACTTAGGTAAGAATGTTCTAATGCTTGTTGGTTGCTGAAGTATTTTTTCTTCTCTTGAATGTGTTATTGTTTTATGATTGTTTTGAAACTTTAGAGTTATCTGGATTCTCATGTGTGAGCTCATGAGAGGTAGAACATCATGTGCATGAACACATGTCATATACTATGATTCTAAGGGCCCAATACCTGTTAGGCTAAATTCCCAAAATTATGCTTGTTGAATGTCTTTGTGCCTTGGTTAAATAGGTGTGAATTTACTGTTAGGATAAAATTTTCCTATTAACCATCTCACATGGTGAAAGATAGCATCATGAATATTCTTGAAAATACTACAGTCATCATGAATATTCTTCCATCTAATTGGCTTTGCTCTTATAAAAGAAAAGAGAGAAAAGAATAGCAAAAATTTTTGCTATTCTTATTAGCATAACTGATTATTGCATCCAACCCCAGCAAAAACAAGGTTGAGTATTGAAGTCTGAAATTGGTTTGGTATTCTTTTGTGGAGGATTTTTTTGTAATGTATTTGTACTTGTAGGATGGATTCCCAAGATCAAGGGAACATGTTCTACACAGATCTCTTGCAGGAAAATTTTGACATCTAGAATTCATTTTTGGGTGAATCTCAACATGCTCCAATATCCCTCGAAGACTCTCAACCCCAAGCTGAAGTGGTACATGCTAAGAAACCACAACGGGTAGAAAATTCTCTGTAGAGGAGGATATTTGCCTTGTATCGTCTTGGATGCATGTTAGCCAAGATCCAGTGCAAGGGATGGACCAAAGACATACAACATTATGGGAAAGAATTCACACTAACTTCCATGAACAAAAGTCTTTCTTGTCTACACGTTCGCCTAACTCCCTAATGAATCGATGGTCAACAATTCAACAATCGATAAATAAGTTTTCTGGGTACCTCACTCAAGTTGAAAATCAAAATCAAAGTGGTACCACCGAGTATGACAAGGTATAGCTTATATTTAAAGTGGTGTCAATGCATCAAATTACCAATAGTGGTTAGATACTAATTTCTCTTTTATTTACTTCAATTTTTCAGTTTGCTAAGGCAAAGGTTATGTACCAAGAATTTCAGACTACCCCTTTTCCATTTGAACATTGCTGAAATTTGTTGAAGGGCCAACAAAAATGGAAGCTTCATGGCTCCAATGAAAAATTGAGAAGAAGATCAATGGCAACATCTTGTAATAATCTCAATCCGAATTTGATAAGTGAAGTTGTTGTGGAGGATGTATTGCATGATAACAATGGAGATGTTGAAAGACCAATAGGCAGGAAAGCCGAAAAGGCAAAAGAAAGAGAATTGAGCATCCCTTTGAAGATGTTATGGTATTCATGAAGAAGAAACGAAATCCTCGAGAAATGCGTATTCAAGGAGAAGAGTTTATTAACTTGGAAAGAGAAAAGGTTCGCTTGGATTAGTTAGACCAAGAACGTAGACATTGTATTGAGGAGGAGAAATTGAATATAGAAAAGAAAAATTTCAATTACAAGAACTGGATCGGAGGACAAAATATTAAATGGCGGAGGAGAAATAATGTTGATTGATACAAGTGGCATGTCTCTAGTACAACAAAAATATTGGAATCAACGCCAATTGGAAATCCTTGAGAAGCGAGAATCAAGCAACTAGTTACCATTTTTTGAAAAAGCTTTGCTTGTAACTTTATTTTGGTAGTATGTTTTTGAAGTTATCATGTTTTGATAGTGACAAATTTAGTGCAAATTGTAAGATAGTTTATTCTAATTTAATTGTGAAAAGATGGAGATATATGACATGGAGTGCTATTCAATCTTGTCAAACATTCTCTTCTATTTTGAGTGAGACATTTATTACATCTTTGGAGTTGAGTTGTTCACTTGGTGTATGAATGTAATATTATCTTGATCATAAGTAATTTGGCCAAGTCATAGGCTGAAATATTCACTTGATAAGGAGAAAACTATATAATGAAATTTCAAATTACAATGAAGATTCAAATTAAGAAGATTAAAATGAAGAGTTCAATAATTAAGAAGATTACATTGGAAGTCACAATGAAGAGTACAATAATGAAATTTCAAATTACAACAATATAAATAATACATGTTACAAAGTTCCTATAATTGGCCATGTAGTTGCCATAAGTGCTCAATAAGGTTTGATTGGAGTTGAGAATGAGTTTCGGTCTCTAATGCAATGTGGTTTTGAATGAACTCTAAAATCATCTGTTGATCACGTGATAATGGTTCTGGAGGATTTTCATCTAATTGTTCATAATCAAAGTCTAGCATGTCTTGCTCATCTCGCTCATCTTCAACAATCATGTTATGGAGAATTATGCATGCTGTCATAATTTCTTTAAGCTCAGGGAGTTTAAACATTCGTGCAAGTTGATACACCATCACAAATCGTGCTTGCAACACTCCGAATATACGCTCTATATCCTTCCTTGTTGACTCTTGTACTGCAGCAAAATGTTTTTCTTGGCTCTTTGTGGAGCTGAGATTGTTTTCACAAATGTTGACCACTTTGGATATATACCATCAGCAAGGTAGTATCCCATTGTGTAATCATGACCATTAATTGAGTAATTGACTTGAGGAGCATGCCCTTGAGCGAGCTTAGAAAATATAAATGACATTTCTAACACATTTATATCATTATGAGATCCAGGTAACCCAAAAAATGCATGCCATATCCAAAGATCATTTGATGCAACTGCTTCCAAAATAATGGTTGGTCACGGATATGACCAGAATACATACCTTTTCCATCCCATTGAACAATTCTTCCATTTCCAATGCATGCAGTCAATGCTCCCCAACATGCTTGGAAAGCCACGACTTTGACCAACCGCTAGCAATCTCGCAATGTCGTGATTTGTTGGTGACCTCAAGTACTCATCAGAGAAAATAGAAACCATAGATTTAACAAATAGTTTTAGACTCATCATTGCGGTGGTTTCTCCAATCTTCAGATATTCGTCCACAAGATCACCAGTTATTCCATATGCTAGCATCGGAGGGCAGCGGTAATCTTTTGAAGTGAAGATAAACCAAGTCTTTAGCATTATCTCTTTTTGGACAAAATATGGCTCATGAACTTCAACCGCAAATAAAATATAACGAAAAAGAGGAAGCCTCATTCGAAACCTCCTCCAAAACAATTTTGGGGGATATAAGGGTGATTCCAAAATAATCGAGAAAAAGTCCATTGTGGGCTTGCAAATGATTACGCCTAATATAATTTCAACGTTGGGGCGCACGATGATGTAATGATGATTCTTCTTCCATAGCACCAATTATTTCTAAATCATCGTCAGAGTCATCAAGAAGCATTTTGCGAAGCGAATAACGACCCTTGAAAAAATTGTGAGCCATAAGTGAGAAAAGATATAGAATGAATATTGGAAATAAAATTGTTGAGATGAATGAATGGGTAGAGATGATTTACTGATCAGAAATGTTCCTTTGAGGACTGTATAAATATTGTTTATTTACAATATTACCGTTGGTAGAATCAATTAATTTTGGGTAGCATTGAAGACAAAATTTGAACGTTGGATGCTAGTAGAAGTGCATTTAATGGTGGGAGAATTCTATTTTGCAGTTTGACACAAAATATAATTGTTGGATGTTTCAATGTTGTAGTTGACCTATTTAATGGTTGAAGAAAATGCTCAACTTGCTACTAGAAAAAAGAGTTGTAAGCATTTAATGGTGAGAGAATTCTAATTTGCAGTTTGATACAAAATATAACCATTGGATGTTCCAATGTTGTAGTTGACACATTTAATGGTGGGAGAAAATGCTCAACTTGTTGCCAGGAAAAAGAGTTGTACACATTTAATGGTGGGAGAATTCTATTTAAAAAAAAATGGTGGGAGAAAAAATGGCTCAACGGAGATGCAATTCTGAATTTGCTCTTGATGGCAGGTTGAAGAAAATTAGGAGGAAAAAGATTTGTAGTCATTAGGATTTTAAAAAGAAAGAACAAAAAAAAAATAAAGAAAGAATAGGAAAATAATATTTAAATGAGTGTAAAGTTAAAATGTTGAGCCAGATGTGGGTGCTTTAAAAAGGTAAGTAGCTGGAATAGATAAATGTGATTTTTTTTTACTAAACTAACCAAATATTAGCTGAGCCGGATGTGAATGCTCTTACTAGTCGTTAATGCATGCTGGGAGTACAGAGATTACATAGTGAATGAATTATAGAATAATTGTACGGTAAAACACTGAACATTCAACCCCAAGGGTTGCCTCAGTGGCATCTATTGATCCATAAGTCTTTGAGCAATCGTAGAGGTTTGCGATTTGAAATTTATTAAGTATAAATTGCTTTTTGGGCCCACACTCATCTAATGAATATATAGAAGTACCGTCCGACTCTTCAAATTTTTCTCTTCAAAATAATAAAAAGTATACTTTTTGTTATTTTAACAACCCACCTTTTTAGAGCACACTTTTCAGCATCTCTACTTTAACAATTCACTTTCACTATTTTATTAAAATATTATTTTTCAAAGATTTGTTTATTATTTATCTAACTTTTATTATTTTTCAAAGGAGAGAGAAATGAAAAGAGAAAATATAGTTGTTTAATAAATGAAGAATGAATAGTAATTGTTAAGTTTGAAATAAAAAGTACACTTTTGTTATTTTAACATACCTTTTTAGAGCACACTTTTAGCCTCTCTACTTTAACAATTCACTTTTACTATTTGATTAAAATATTATTTTCCAAATATTTGTTTATTCTTTTGTCTTTTAAGGGTTGAGGACTAGCTCCACCACGCCTCCTCAATTCCCTGCCTCTGGAACTAGCGTGGCCGTGCTGCGCCGAGTTCGGCACCGAGCTTGTCTCCGGCGAGTGCTCGTCGGCGTTGAAGACCGACAACTTGGCGGCGTGTTCGATTAGGGCTTTGTTCAAGGGAAGGTGAGATTGCATTGACGGAGGTGAGGAAGGGTTTGCGCTTGTCGTCGATTTGATGGAGGGGTTGCGGAGAGCGGGCGCGAGCTTCGTCTGACAGATCAGTGGAGGAGCTCCCATGGCCTAGGTCGTCGGAGCTCGAGAAGTGCAATGAAGGGGGCATTTTCCGGCGGTGCGGTCATGAGCTGATTTCCTCAAAATTGGAGGAATTTGAATCCATTTTGGTGAGTTGGGGGGTTGAGTTGGATCTGCCAACTCACCTCTTTAAGCGGAGATATGGCGTTGAGAGAGGAAGAAAGAGAGAGGAAAAAAAAAAAACGGAGGGCTGCAGGAAGAAAAAGGAGAGAGAAATGGAAAGGAAAAAAAGGAGGAGGGAGAAAATATAGTTGTTTAATGAATGAAGAGGGAATATTAATTGTTAACTTTGAAGAAATACTGTTCATCTTGTTAAGTTTTTTGTTAAAATGGAGAGATTGAAAAGTAGGATTTTTAAGCCTTTTTGTTAAATTGGCTCTTTAAACTAACAAAAAATTGGGTTTGAAGAGCCTACAGTGAGTGCTATTAAGGAGGCAAAAAAAAAAAACAAAGAAGAAAAGATTGTACAATCACGTAGTTCGGTGAAATAACTAATTTATCCCCCTATGAAACAGGCACGAGTACACGATTTGCATGCAAATATTAATTAACAAAGGATGCAAGTGGATTCCACACTCACTTAAGTGGTCCACGTGGAGCAACTCTATAGGATTTGTCTTTGAAAGCATTTAAAAGAAAGGATTGACTAGGAATCTTTCATGTAAAATAATAATAATAATAATAAAAGACTAGGAATCTTTACTTTAGTCAAGCCAAATATTAATTTCGTGACACAAATCTTTTTTACGTGGAGTAGGTATGATTTGCTAAGATATTTTACAAGCTTTTCGGAACATTTTGGGCGCCATAACACAAATATAACACATAGTCAACTAACTTTTCTCTTACTTGTCTTTGAAAAAAAAAAAAAAAAGTTAATAATAATAAACCAAACAAATTATTATTTATTATTTTTTTTCCAAATTTTTAGGAAAAGGCAATTGATTTGGGTTTTTTTTTTTTTTCTTAAATGACACATAAAAGAAAAGTTGGCCATGAGTTGAGTTTGTGTCGTGACTTTAACATTTTCTTATTTATATATGTTGGAAATTTCTAATGTTGGGAGATGAAAAGTACATTCTCTATGAACGTAAATTTAAAAGAAATGTTACATGTTTAGAGTGAATTTTCAAACATTTTCATGTATAGAGATTTTTTTAGGCCTCCATATATATATATATATATTACCATAATTGAAGGCCTTAATTTTAGGTTGGTTTTTTTTTTTTCCTTTAATAGATGAGATGGGAAAATAGAAACATACACAAACCAAAAACATGGTATGCCAATTAAAGAAGTTAACATATCTGCATGTTGCAATGGATTTGATGAATTCAATTGGCGTGAGCTGGGTGCCCGGCCAATGGGAGGTTTGGTGAAGTCCCCAGTATTTTACGGAGATTTGGATACTATATATATATATATATATATATGGACAACTAGAGATGCTAACCTCCTCCAACCTATTTAAGCTTATAAGTTATAAGCCATAGAACTTTTTTGAGCTTTCCACTTGATTGACAGAATCAAGAAATGGTTGAAATATTGCAATACAGAAGAATTATGTTGAGGCTGCTGGCTTTGTGTCTTTTGACCTCTTTGATGTTTGTTCAAATTGCTGAGGCCAGAATTCGGCATTACAAATGGGATGTAAAGTATGAGTACAAGTCCCCCGATTGCTATAAGAAGCTTGCTATCACTATTAATGGCGGAACTCCAGGACCCACAATCGTGGCCCAGCAAGGCGACACCATCATTGTTGAGGTCAAGAACAGCCTCATGCTAGAGAACCTTGCAATCCATTGGCATGGAATCCGACAGGTAAATACAGCTCAATTTCCATTTTCCTTCTTGAAAGTTGAAACAGATTCATATCTATGTATTCATGTATTATACCCTACTTCATTAACGCATATTCTTTTGTTCGATTTGCTGCAGATTGGAACACCTGGGATGGATGGAACAGAGGGGGTGACCCAATGTCCAGTATTGCCTGGGGATACCTTCAAATACGAGTTTAAAGTTGATAGGGTAGGTATTAGAGCCGCTGCAATTGGCTCCTGGTTTTCCATTTTTGTTTGTTCATATGAATGTCGCAGTTTCTCAATCTATGTTTTGGTTATGGGCAGGCTGGGACTTATCTGTACCACGCTCACTATGGAATGCAAAGAGAAGCAGGGCTTTATGGATCAATCCGTGTATCACTTCCTGATGGAGAGACAGAACCGTTTGCATATGATTATGATCGGAGCATCATCCTCAACGATTGGTACCACAAAAGCACTTATGAACAAGCCACTGGATTGTCCTCCATTCCTTTTGTCTGGGTTGGGGAGCCTCAGGTAAAAAGCATTAAATTGAATTAGTATTACTGTTGTCATATATATATATGATTTCTCTAATGGGTATTGCTTTTATCGATTTTCAGTCACTTCTTATTCAAGGAAGAGGAAAATTCGACTGCTCTAATACACTCTCTGCACCCGGGGTTTGTAATGCATCAAATCCAGAATGCTCTCCTTATGTAATGACTGTAATCCCTGGAAAAACGTATCGACTAAGAATCGGAAGCTTGACTGCTCTATCATCCCTTAGTTTTCAAATAGAGGTAATTTTCATGACCACCATTAATGATTAAAAACAATGGTGTTCTTAGAGTGACATTAATGATATGTGCGTGGCTTTGTTTTGAAGCAGGGTCATAATATGACTGTGGTTGAGGCAGATGGGAGCTATGTGGAGCCATTTGTGGTGAAAAATCTGTTCATATACTCTGGAGAGACATACTCTGTTCTTATAAAAGCGGATCAAGACCCTTCAAGAAATTATTGGATGACAACAAATGTGGTTAGCCGACTTCCTAATACCACAGCCGGTTTAGCCATTCTCAATTACTATCCAACTCATCCAAGGCAATTCCCTCCAACAGCTCCACCAGCCGGCCACATTTGGAATGCCACAGCACCCAGATTGGCTCAAAGTCAAGCCATTAAGGCTCGCCAAGGTTTCATATCCACCCCCCCGGCAACCCCAGACAGAGTGCTCATGTTTCTCAACACACAGAATCTCGTCAATGGCTATATCCGATGGGCCATAAATAATGTATCTTTCACCCTCCCCCACACCCCTTACCTTGTTGCGCTGAAGTACGACTTACGACATGTGTTTAATAAGTCCCCGCCACCTATTGGGCAGGACTTGCAAAACTATGACATTTACAGCGTCGCTAAGAACAAGAATGCCAGTTTGAGCGATGGTATCTATCGGCTACAGTTTAACACGACAGTGGATATTATACTACAAAATGCAAACACTATGACTACTAACAACAGTGAGACACATCCATGGCATCTCCACGGGCACGATTTTTGGGTCCTAGGCTACGGAATTGGCAAGTTTGACATACATAACGATCACAAGAAATACAATTTGGTGAATCCAATAATGAAGAACACAGTGCCTGTTCATCCCTACGGTTGGACTGCTTTGAGGTTTAAGGCAGATAATCCGGGTGTTTGGCTTTTCCATTGCCATATAGAGTCTCACTTCCACATGGGTATGGGAGTGGTTTTTGAAGAAGGGATTGAGAAGGTGGGAAATTTGCCGCCTTCTATTTTGGGCTGTGGTGAGAGTCGTGAGACCAAAGGATTTGGCAAGCCATAGATGATTTAAGTTTAGCTTTTTAGTGTATCGATCTGAGCACTAGCACCTTCCTTAAATTTCATTTCCTTTTATAAATGTAGGAAAAAATCTTAAAAATTTTCTTGTAGCTGGATCCTTCTTTAAATATTATTTTAATGAGACATGTTATACATCATTTTCTCAATCATCTTTCAACCATTTCTTTTGCAAACTCACATATGAAAGTCTTACAAATTTAATTGAAGAAAGGATTGATCGGTTGGAATCACCTGAAGCAGAAAATTAATTGAATCTCTCTCCTCTTGTGTGGACATGTCAAAAAAAAAATATTGTGAATTCACTCGTCCATTGTATGAAAATAGGTGAAAGATGAGATGGATAACAATTTTTAGAGGTAGTTTTTAGCCGTTAACTTCTAATGGCAATACCTAAAAAGACTAAAATATCCTTAATTTTTGATTTTTTTTTTTACTTTGTTTAAAAAATTTAATTTGGAATTATGGGTGAATTTGAAATTATATATATATATATATATATATATATATAAGTTAGGGGTATAAACATCATTGTTTTACTTTTAACGTTTAAAATATGACAGAATGATTCAAATTGATTGCAATTGAAAATTTAGGTGTTCAAATTGAGATGTTTTAAAATTTGGAGGTTTGTCAAATGACGTGGTAATTCAGGGGTCTAAACTTTAAAGTGAAGCTACTAATCATTTTTATAATTTCTCTATTTTAATATAAATAAACATTCTCTTTCCTCCCACCTTTATTTGAAAGAAAATTTAAATGACTTTCTCTTCCCTCTCTCTTTCTCCTAACATTTAATTTAAAGAATATTTAAATGATATAACTTATAAGAAAATGATAGGGGATCTATTATAGTGTTTATTTGAATAAGAAAACAAAAGGTAATTTTATTTCTTACATTTAAGAAAAATTTAAGAAAAATTGCTGCTACTACTCTTAGTCTATAATAAACTCAAGAGTCGACCTCTATAATAAAGTCAAGAGTCGACCTTTCATATTCTTTTAAATATGCTCAATCGACTGAGAACCACGTCTTACAAAACGAATGTTACTAGTTCAAATCATTCTCTGACTCTCACTTTTTCTCCCTTTGTACGGACATAAGGAAAAAAAAAAACAAAAGAGAGTCAACTCTTGCATTTGTTTTTTTCTTTTTCTTTTTAATATGTTGCATTTTTCCAAGTCATTCCACACAAAGAACGACATGAATTTAGTAATTTTAAAATTTCCCAACTTTGTTGTTTCCTACATGGACCCTTGAAATTAAAAAAAAAAAGGAAAATGCTAGGGGTTCTCCCTGTAGGTTCTCCTGGCGTTCTCAGTCTTACGTAAAATATGATTTAAAAAAAAATAAAATTGTAATAGCCTCCACCACCGGTTTTTTTTAGGCATTAGCACCAAATTTGTGAGGTATTAGCATCAAATTTAGGATGATCAAATTCATTTTGGGTGATACCATCCCTAAATGATTAACCTTCACTTTTAGGTTTTAGTTTTGAATTCAAAAATAAGTTTTAAAGCATTAGAACCTAACTATTAACTCATAAAAATTAATCTATTAGCAAAACAACGATACTACAATTTTATTTTTTCTTAAATCATGTTCTACGTAAGATTAGGAGAACGCCATGAGAACACTATGAGAACCCCTAGCAAACCCCAAAAAAAAAAATACAAGCTCTTTTACGGTTTACCCCCCCTCTTTGTATTGGACTAAAATTCCAAAAACGCCGCTAGCAGGAGTATATATGTTGCAACGTATAAGGCTTGAAGGTGGTGCTAGCCTGGCCCTCGAGACGAATGGACTGGGCCTTAGCCTGAGCCTAGTCCGGTCCAGTTAAACAAAGGTTTCATCAACAAATTATTTTTGTTATGTTTAATTTTATAAAAGAGTTTTAACATTCTTGGCCAAAAATAAGCATTGAAAATAGAAAATTTGGATCAAAATCCTCTAAGTTTTTTACGATAACATATTGATAAAGTTTTTAAAATTATAACCATTATTTTTATTAAATGGTTTAAATTTTTATCACCTTAATATACAACGTGACATAAAATTTAATTTTTTTTTTAGAGTTGATAAAAAATTGAAATAGTAGAATATATAAATTTAATTAAAAATAACTCTAAGAATTTAATAACTTCATTGTCATCCTATAAATTTTTAAAACATCTTGATTTGGAAATTCTCAAAAAAAAAAAAAAACTTCACAAGCACCGGTGGTCTAGTGGTAGAATAGTAGAGCTTTCATCTACAGAATAAACCATAAAAAACTTTTGAAAAAAGTCTACATATTTCTCTCAACTTATCACCAAATTGATAATGTATTCTCTAAAAAATTTTCAATAGGGACAATGTGGTCTCAAACTACTAAAAAAATTAACAATATCTTCCTACCGCTAGCAAAATGACATTATTTTTTTTTTGTCAATAAGACAAAAATACCCCTATTTATACGAAAAATAGTTTCTGTTCTTTAACATTTCCACTCCATTTCTTTTCATTTTTTTTAAGTTTTTATTTCTAAATTTTATTAAGGGTATTTTTTTTATAGGGGAACATTGACAATTTTTGGTAATTTGAGGGGATATTGTTAATTAAGTGGTAGTGTGGGGGGTATATAGATTTTTCCCAATTTTTTTTTAATAAAAAACCTTATTTTTAAGATTTTCCAAAAGCATAATTTTAAACTTGTTAAGACCAATTTTTATCTAACACAACTTTTTATGTACTAGAAATATTTTTTCTGGGCTGAACAAAAACAGAAACGCTTGGTGTAAAAAATGGCTTTTACAAATTAAGCTAAAGCAGGCCCTAAACCTGGACCTATGGGCTTACTCCGGAGTCCTAACCCTTTAAATTTTAACGATGGGCTGGGCTGGGCCACCTATGTGCCCATAACTCCTACACAGCGCGTCCACTCTCTTCACTATAAAATATGTCATAACATTCACACTCCACAAGAATCCCCGTCGATTGCAGTCTGACCAATCTCCGATCTCTTCTCCCTATCACCCCCGGCGCATTTTAGCCCTATCTAACTCACCACCAATATGGACCCGGAGACGGACCCGGACCCGCCCTCAGATCCCCTAACGAACGAGTTCGGCACCCTGGACGACCTGGCCCACGACCTGAGCTCGCTCCAGGACCTGGCGGCCCGAGGCTCGTGGCGCACCATCCTCGACAAGGTCGCGCACGCGCGCTCCCTCTCGCTCCTCCGCAAGCCACACGAGCATCTCACCTACCTCTCCTTCAACGTCCTCGCGCTCGCCAAACTGCGCCGTTTCAACGACGCCTCCGCCGAGCTCGACACCCTCGAGGACCTTGACGGGTCCCACTACCAATACCAATCCTACCCCTCTCTCTACCCCAACCGGTCCGGTTCCATGGTGCCCTTCTCCCTCCGGTGGCTCATCGCGCTCATCCCAGTCAAACTCGGTCAAGGCCAGCTAGGCCTCGACCGCTTCTACTGCCTCCTCGATTTCGTTCGCTCCAAAGTGAAAGAGAAGAATGGCGTTTCCCTGAATATCTGGAAGAAGAGGGAGGGTCTTGTGATCAACGCGATAATCGGGCACCATCTGGGCAACAAAGAGTTCTCTGTATGCTTGGATCTGATGCACCATTTGCTCATCCCCGATTTCTCAAACCCTATATTGTGGTCGAAGCTCGGGTTCATTCAGATGCAGATCGGGGATTTGGAGAGCGCAAAGAGCTCGTTCAATCGCGTCGAGGCGTTGATGAAGGAGGGCAATGGTGAGGGGCTACTGAGCGAAATCGAGTTCAAGAACCTGGTGGGTAGGAACAAGGCGATGGTGTACATGGTAGGGAAGGACTACGTGTCGGCGGTGAGGGAGTTGGAGGAGTGCATTGAGAGGAACCCCATGGATGCAGTGGCCATCAACAACAAGGCGCTCTGCTTAATGTACTTGAGGGACTTGCCGGATTCGATCAAGGTGCTGGAGAATGCGCTCGAGAGGGTGCCCACTGTGGCGCTCAACGAGACGCTGGTCGTCAATCTGTGTAGCATGTATGAGTTGGCTTATGTTAATCACTCCGATATCAAGAGGACGCTCAGTAGTTGGATCGCTCGGGTTGCCCCCGATGATTTTGATACGACCTGTACTAGGATTTAGAGGTACTTATTTCTCGTTTGCATGCCTTTGCCGTTTGAGTTTGTTTATGAGCATGCATTACATTCACATTTTTTGGATAATTTGTATATAACATTGGAATTGGTACTAAAACCTGGGGCTCAATGTATTTTCTGTCGAATCTTTCATCCGGGTCTTTGTTATGGAATTTCCCATGTTACACAGCTAGAGTGGCTAATTTCTTAAATATAGGAGGATAATAGTAGTGTTTGTCACTTCAAGTACTGAATTGGTTTCAATCAGCTAGATATGGATAGTACAATTATTCTTGTAAGGCCTTGTTTGGCCCAAATTTCCAAATTATGTATTGAACTGATTGGTGTTTTGGTATATGTTATTATGTTCTGCTTATAGCTTGTAGCGATGTGTGGATAAACTTGAACTTCTGTCTTATGTCGATTCAATCAATTCATGAGCTTTGATTTGATTGTCCATATTGGTGATACCCTATTAACTGCCTCTACCTGTTGAGTTGTCTTAAAATTCGATTGCTTTCCATGTCTTCTCCATCGTTGGTGAGTACGCCGAGATCAAACTCTCTCATGGGACCCACCTGACATGCCTCAACTCCAGTAGGTCATCTCCACTGTCAGGTTTTCTCCTTTCCCCATTGACCATAGGATTGACATCCACTAGTGCTCACCACTAGGATGTCGCTGCTACCATGAATTTTGCTATGCTGTCTATGGCTTTCACTACACCTTCTTGTCCATGGTCATCCACACCCTCCCCTGTGCCCGGTTTGGCAATTTTTGCAAGCAATATCCAGAGGTTGGTGCAATGGGTTATGGGAGAAATGGCATCATTGAGGTGGTTTGTTGGGGAAGTCAAGGTGACAGAACTCGTTGAGCAGGGTGAGAGAGTTGAAGGGCTTAGAAGGTTGAGGAAGGGAGGGGGAGAGTAATGATGCAGGTTGGCAGAGGAATGGATACCATGCCACAATGCACATAGGCCAAAATAGATAAGGTCATTGGTGTGATTCGGGAGAGAGGGAGAGGGTGAGGAGGCCAAGGCTAAGGGCTAAGGCTTGTTGATCTAAGGGGTTTTGGATATTGAGAAGAGTGGCTAAAAAGGAGTGTGCTTTTAAAATTATATAATTAACTTTAAACTTACGATAGAGTGATGGCTTACACAGTGGGTGGTGGGCCTGGGGCATTGTTGCTTTGGAATGAGGGAGGCCAAGGCCAAGGCTAAGGCTAAGGGCTAAGGGCTTGTTGATCTTAGGGGTTTTGGATATTGAGAAGATTGGCTAAAAAGGAGTGTGCTTTTAAAATTATATAATTAACTTCAAACTTACGGATAGAGTGATGGCTTACACAGTGGGTGGTGGGCCTGGGGCATTGTTGCTGTGGAATGGGGATGTGCACGTAGAGGCTTGGTTAGCATGAAACATTCTTCAACCACTTGATTGGCACATGTATTGGTCCTTTAATTGGTCATTTCACAACTCCAAAAAGATCAAGAGTAATCTGGTTATTACACAGTTCCAACAAGCAAGTACAACATGGTACCATGTTATAATTTCCATCCAAATTAATGTTTGATTTAGACAGTAGGGGGGCATTGAAATAAATTTCTCAAATTAAGAGGCCAAGTGATACATAAACCTTTTTTTTTTTTTTATAAGTAAGTGATACATAAACCTTAGAAGGGGATTGCAAATAGAATGGTATTTCAAGGGGGAATGTGTAATTTATACTCTTTATTATATTTGTAATTGGATTTATTGTAGAAGATAGTTTCTGTACGGATGTCACTTTTATCTTTGTTTTATCTTTTTGCTTTTTCCGCGGGGTTGGTTTGCAATAGGTATCTCATATCTGGTTTTAGATGCATTTTTCTGGAAGGTAACCTCATAGATTCAAAATCTTCTAATTTTTCTCTGTCGGCTGTATTTGGCATCAAATTGATCAAATGTTTCAAGCAAACAATTTTAGTGATATGGCTAGTTATGAACGGACTCAATAGATGTTTAGTCTGTCACATAGTTTCTCCATCAGGGCAATGTTTTATGTTGTAAAATGTTGCATTTTTGTGTTGAATTTGTCTGTCTCCTTCTATGTAGCAAAGTAGCTTGTGGACAGTACTAGGAAGCCATTGTGCGTTAGAACAAGCAACGGATTAAGCTTTAAAAAGCCTAAATGCACACATAGTTTGATGCATCCGTGTGTGTGGCTTGAAGAGGCCTTTTAATTATTGAAGAAGACCGATTACGACTGTTGCAATAGTCTCTTTGAAGCTCATTGAGAGCAAGAAAAGGTTGGCCGCTGAGTTTCAATTCGATATGTTTATCTAAATTCCCGAGGAACTCCCCTCACTGGCCCATGGACAACAGAGCAAATTTAGTAGGCTATAGTACTGTATAGCTATGGGCCTAGTCTTTTTGTTATCGAGCTCTGACGAGTGCTTTTGATGGATCAACTGTAGTATCTGATACTAGACGTGGGTCATAATCCAGTCAACTGTAGTAGTGCCTGTTTGGACAGCCTCATTGATGATCTTGGATTGAAATCCAAGACATGACCCATTGAAAGCCCAGTTAATAATTCCTAAAATAGATTAAAAAAAAATGAGACTAGTCCTAGGAAGCGATAGCTAGCTCGACCAGCAGGGAGACAGATATGCTGCCATAAGTAGCCAAATTCTCTTGATCGACCCTTTTCCCAGTCAATCAGGCATACTCTCTCCTACTCTAAGAAGAGCGGCAGCGTGAACTCCATGTGCATCCATCGTCTACTGATGCAGCAGCTTTTGCAATTAGTAACTCTTCATACTCAAACAAGCCAATTCCAGCAAATTGTGTACACATAAATCAATACGCATGTGTGTGTGTGTGATTTCTTATAAACATGCTATGATCAATATGGCAGGAAAAATTGTTGCATCTAATAGATATGATGGAACATTTTGATACAAAAACTTGCTAATGTAACGAAAGGCCACATCCCTAACAATGACATAGACTCTATTGTTTTGTTTTTATGTCATATTAGAGTTGCATGTCAAATATTGGCGTCACGTTCATGACATAAGCATATGCGTTGCAGTATTTTGTGTCCTAAACAACTTATGCCCCTGGGAGGCATCCATTTTATAGATGAATGATTACAGGGTTGATCAACCACCTCAACCTATTTCTTTATTGGAGACTTTGGGCTGCAAAAATTTTCTATATATATCGTGCATCGATGTATTTCTTGCATTTATGCTCTTCAATGCACTAGTAAGATGAAAGAACTATTAATTTCAGATCTAATAAAGCTTATGCGAATGGTTCTTGTAATGTTCAGAATGATATAATATGACATCTAGCAGGTTTCTCACACAGAATGTTGAAGGATCAAGTTGCCTGCTGGGTCTTGGGTTAAACTTTATGTTTGGGAAGGAAGAGATACAGATTAACTTGCAATTGCTTTAGTGTTCTAGATGCCTTTTCTTGAGATGAAACATCCGTAGAATGATTCAAAATAATACAGCTTTCTCTATCATCTTCAATTTGGCATCAATTACTGATACCAAGATGTTTTAACTTCTAGCAAACATTGGCAATGACTCTTCTGGTTGTGAAGGGACTCAAATAGATGTTTAGGCTGTCATAATGTATCTGTCATACCAATATATACACATCGTAATCTTTTTCATCGTTATGTTGATTCTTTTGTTATATGATTTTACTATATTTAGTTTTTTATTTGACTTAAGTTTGCTTAGTCTAGATACAAAGAAGTTGTTGCCTGTGATGGCTGAGATGGAACAGGTAGTAATTGATTTCTTTAGACAAATGAGTAAATGAACTAGATAAAGTGCATTGACCCCAGGACCTTTGGAATTCAGGACTGTTTACAACATGGTAATATTTATGGGCCTCACTTAGAATCAATGCATAGATAGTAACAAATTTGAAATTGCTGAATACTGTAGTCAGTATGGATTTTTTTTCCCTCTTTCCTTTTTTATTTTTGGATATAAAAAGGTTATGAAAGCACTCCATCAAGATGATTGGCACTAGTAGACCTTTTTGGGAAATTCTTACTTCTATATTCTAAATTGTTACTCGATGATGGTAAGTTGTTTTTGTTTTCTGTTTTTTAAATGGTAGGTCTTAACTCTTGAGCTCATAACCACATCCATCTACTGAGGAGATGTCACATTTGAGCTAGAATTTTATAGCTCAATGATGCTAAGTTGTTACTGAATTTGACGTAGTGATTAGTCATTACCCACTGAATTTGGTTTTTTGAGCAAAACTCGGGGGCTTTCGAAAATAGATGTTAAAAAAAAAAAAAAAAAAGGAATAAAATGAAAAGAAGAACAAGAACAGGATAAACAAAAAACTTGTGCAAGTATTTATGGCTTCTTTATGCCAAGAAGTCCATTCTACCTCATACCATTACCAGTTGCAGTGTGGCACCATCTTCTGTATCTGATGTAAATTTTGAATATATAATCTAATTCAATAATTAAAAAATGGGTAGAGTAGGCAAAGTTTTTACTCTGGAGAACAAGTCAAGCTTGAGTTTGAACAAAATCTAACTTTAATTATAAATCAAATTTTGAATATATAATCTAATTCAATAATTAAAAAATGGGTAGCGTAGGCAAAGTTTTTACTCTGGCTAAAATTTTAGTATTCAGAGTTTCTCAATTCTAAATGGTTCTCTCTTAACTATAGTTGATCACTTCCTGCAATACTTCCACTAGTCTTTGTACCATCACCATCAATCATTCAGCTTTCTACCTTAACATATTAGGATTGGGATCTCTTATAATTGGAAATGAGGGTCGGAGAACCTTACTCGAAGTAGAATTTTACTATCTTTCTTTATTTTCTTAAAGTTGATGTGATGTGGTTTTTCATAATATTTTATGTATAAATATGAGTTTTTTTTATTGAAAGAACTACGTCACATTAACTTTAAAATTAAATAAAAAGGATAGCTTATATAGCATTAATCCCTCCCTAAACGCTCTACCTGTAAAGTTTTGGTCAAAGAAAATAGGGGATCTAGATGTACATATTAGCAGACAGCAAAATCCAAGGACTAGTTGAAGTATTTCCTGGGGCCCAAAATGAAAGAAAAGAAATTCGTAACGTCCAAAAAAAAACTACAAACTTTTCGACGCATGTGAGAGGCTATCTGTTGATTAAGGTGCAAATTACAATATTAGATTTAACGTTATAATCCATGACAACTGGAGGGTAGGTAGCCAAGAACTTCAGTGATGCAGCAAGCCTAGCCCACCAGCTACCACGAAGCAATTTGATTGTTAAAGGAATGTTTGATACGATTATATTATCAAATATTTTTAATCCCAATCTAACGTTGTTTGTTTGCCCCAAAAAGAAGGAGAATTGAGTAATTGTCACCAACAACCCAATTAGGTAAACACGCCTTTCACCACCCCCCAAAAAAAAAATCACAGCTTTTCAGCTCCTGGCATGCATTTTACGATGTTAAATGCACTTGCAAATCTAACCAATCAGTACCGTCCGATTTTGATTCTCCCGAGTCCGAACGACCAGCGGAGGTCCAAGTCCTGGCTGCGGACGGCTTTGGTGCAAGTCCACACCATCCAACCTCACCAACCCCCAACTTGATCTTTTTCCCACCAACCCGCACTCGCGCGTACGCTTAAATCCCTCTGTTTTCAAAACTTTATAGCGTTTCCTTTTGGGTATCGGACTCGAATCCCTGAAACTCCCAACAGATTCCGGAACCTGTCGGTATATTTCAATGGCTAACTCGTTGCACACTTCGTCCGCCATTCCTCGGCTCACTCTCAGAGGTCAATCCTTCGGGCTCCACTCGGCTGCAGAGCCCAGTTTCAGATCCATATCTTTTGCCTCTCACCCTCGCACCCTCCCTCTCAAGTATGTCATCGACCCACTTCTCTCTGTTTCTCTAAAATCATTTCCTTTCTTTCTCTGATCCATCCGGTCGTTTTTGGTAGGTCTTTCGAGGGCACAAGGCAGGCGAAATATTTTAGAGTAAGTGCGGCAGTGAGGGCAGAGAGTGACGTTGACGCAATGGAAATTGATCTTTCTCTTAGTCCCAGAGTTAACTCCGTAAAGCCTTCCAAAACTGTGGCCATCACCGACCAGGCCACGGCTCTCGTCCAAGCTGGCGTCCCCGTTATCCGGCTAGCCGCTGGAGAACCCGATTTCGATACCCCAGCTCCAATTGCGGAAGTAATTTTCCTTTTTTTTAACTTTTTGAATCTAATCTGTCTGTATTTTTTAATTTTTGTTTTTTACCTCAAGTATTTTACTTTAATCTAGGCTGGGATAAACGCGATTCGAGAGGGTTACACGAGGTACACTCCAAATGCTGGGACTGTAGAAATCCGCCAAGCAATTTGTCATAAGCTGAAGGGTTGGTGCTTGCTATATTTTGTGCCACTTGAGGGTTGTTTTTATGTGTTGGGTGGATTTGTGAGATGCGAATCTGACGGACAATTGGGTTTTTTTGTTGTTGCAGAGGAGAATGGGATCTCTTACACGCCTGATCAGATTTTGGTCAGCAACGGAGCCAAGCAGAGCATTCTTCAAGCCTTGCTTGCAGTTTGTGCACCCGGAGATGAGGTGCAAAGCGTTATGCTTTTCATTGATAGTTTTACATCAAATATATGGCTGTTTGATACAATTTGTTGTGTAATTATATTGGAAGTGCTTTGTGATGTACAGGTTGGTACAAGATTGTCTTGGGGATGTTTATTTGTTTTTATACTTATTTAGCTGTCATTTTAATTAGACCAAATTACTTCTTGAAAAGCTACTCAATAACCCGCTTTAACATAGGGTTATGGCTGATTGAGAGTTCAATGACTGAAAATTTTGAGTTTAGAAGACTTAAAAAGACCAGGGTGTGACAAATTTTTTGCAGACGACTATCTGGTTTCACAAAGCATATCAAAGTTTTAAGAAATTTGGTAGAGTTGTAGTTAGAAAAGGAAGAGAAAAAAAACTTTGGAAAGTTCTCTTTGTTAACTATTTAAAGAGGTTGATATGCAATATAGCTGGTGGCACAGATGGCCTGATGGTGGACTTCAAAAGATTGTGTAAGAACTGTGTGTTTCTTGTACTACAGGAAACTCTGTTAAACTCTTAATTCTCCTAAATGTGGATGTTTCTACTCTTGTGCATGCTGTGTTAAAGAAGGAAATATCTTGTTTAGGCTTTTGTTAACAGATTACAAAGATTAGTTGCTGAAGGGCGTTCTCTCTTTCCTCACGTGTTGTTGTTAAGTGCATTAAGTTAAAGTTTCTGTAGATTGGTTGCTGCGTGGATTTTTTTTTTTCCTCTTCAGCTTCTTCTGGAAGCTATGATGTTTTTGGTGTTCCTATGGTGTCTATGCATGTTGAATATGCAAACTTTTAATGTTAAGAGCTGCTAATTATTGGAACATTGAAATACTTTTAAATGTGAAGGTTGTGTGCATTTACCAAACAACATTAATTTTTCAGGTTATAATTCCAGCTCCATTCTGGGTGAGTTACCCGGAGATGGCAAGACTGGCTGATGCAAAACCTGTGATTCTTCCGACAAGCATCTCTGAAAATTTTCTTTTGGATCCGAAACACCTTGAATCCAAAATCACAGAAAAGTCAAGAGTGTTGATTCTTTGTTCTCCATCCAACCCAACAGGATCTGTTTACCCCAAGAGATTGCTGGAAGAGATTGCTCAAGTTGTGGCAAAGCATCCCCGGCTTCTGGTACAATACCTGACCTGAACCTAAAGACAGAACTTGAATATTTTCAATGTCACTGACATTTCAATCTTGGATTTTCTAATACTTTTTCTCTTCAGGTGCTGTCTGATGAAATATATGAACACATAATTTATGCTCCAGCAACTCATACGAGCTTCGCTTCTTTGCCAGGCATGTGGGAGAGGACTCTAACAGTCAATGGATTTTCTAAGGCAAGTCAATGCCACTGCATATTCTTATTAGTCTCCGTTGATTAATTTTATACGCTCTTTCTCTTCTATCAATTGGTTCCTCCATATTTAACTGTGGTATGGTTGTATTTTCATACATAAAGTGATAGGCCTTATTCTTTGAATTGACATTTAGGTTGTGGGACTTTGTAGGCCTTTGCAATGACTGGTTGGCGGCTTGGATATCTTGCTGGTCCAAAACATTTTGTTGCAGCATGTGGAAAGATACAGAGTCAGGTATATCATATCTTTAATAATTTGCATATTTCTGCTCACCGAGCTCTATGCATCATGCGTTCCGTTAATTTCATTTCCACTTTGCCATAAGGAATTGATTTACAAAAATCAAATTACTTATAATGATTGCTGCAACGAGAATATATTATATGTTTTTAGAACAACTGGATTTTCATAACTCTTATGTCCGGTTCTCTACCATTGCCTCTGACATTCAATGGATATTCTAGGCTGAATTGGCTACCATCTTCTCGGGTTAACTAGGTGGATTATGTTGACAGTTTGATCCAAAGTACTGTCAGAAATTACTGTCATATTCTTATCAGTTTCTGTAGATTGGGTATCTAGGACTGCTTGCTGCAGTCATATATTGATCTTGTGCAAAGGTTTGCAGGAACACTTTGAATTCATGGCACATCAAAGTTTCTGTGATTTGTTTCAAAATATGGACAAGTAAATCACGTTGAGCAATTAGCTGAGTGAGTTATTAGGTAGGCTTTGGGGTCATTTTGGGATATTGAGAGGAATCTGGTTTGAGTATGCTCAAGTTTGTTAATTCAGAGTTTGTTACTTGATCAACACTTGCAGATGTTGAAATATTGATGGAATTTTAAATTAGGAATTATGAAGATTTCTGCAATTTAAGTATCCCAATGTTGGGTAGATGGTTGAAAATTTGGTAATGTGTTAAATATAAACTTCTTGAAAATATTTCTGAATTATTTGGTGTGCATAAAAAATTCATATCCTGAATGGAAGACGTGATTTGGGGTGCAAAGTAACAGATTTTATTGGGTCTTGAGATCTAGATATATTATAGTACTCAAATACAATGAGATCTTAGAGGAGGATGTAAAGGGTCATGCAAAAGCAAAGTGATGAGGACCAAATGATTTGTTTTACATATACAAATTAAAATTGTATCTACTGTTTTGAAATTTATTGATATCTTTGACCACAGATTGTAAAGCATGGATTATTTTGCATCTTCCTTTCTCACATACCCCGGCAAGTAGGGTAAGAATGAGTGAAAGTGCTATGCACAGAGTTAAAATGCAGAGGCTGAATTAGAAGTAACTATGGAGGGTATAATATCATACGCTTGTGTTGGGGAGAAATACAAAATGAACACCATGTAACAAAATGAGGAACTTCAATTAAAATAGTATAAACTTGTTAAAAAGAAAGGATGATAGTCTTAAAAGGTGTTAAGTTTTAGTTGAAACTGCTAAGAGGTTACAAGCAGAAGTTACAGATCACGGTTGCCAACTTCACATATTTAAAATGGTGATTGTTAATTAGTTGGGTTTATTTTTGGTAACTTCTTAACTCAATCAGAAAAATAATTAAATTAAACCTGTAATGGAAGTTGATATTTTAACATTTCAACCTGCCTTTGTCAGTGGATGGGAATTCAATCCATGTTACTTATAATATAGAATGTAAGCTCCAGCTGATTGTAGTGTATCTTATTCCAGTCCACTTCAGGTGCCAGTAGTATATCACAAAAAGCGGGGGTTGCAGCATTAGGACTGGGTTATGCTGGTGGGGAAGCTGTTTCTACCATGGTAAAAGCATTCAGGGAACGGCGGGATTTCTTGGTTAAAAGCTTTGGACAATTGGAGGGTGTCAAGATATCAGAACCCCTGGTACTAGCAATTTGCTTCTTTTTTTATTTTATTTTTATGGATTACTCAGATGATTGTTTTCCTGATCGTCAAATATGCAACACTTGCAGGGAGCTTTCTATCTCTTCATTGATTTCAGCTCTTACTATGGAGGTGAGGCTGAGGGATTTGGCAAAATTGAGAATTCCGAGTCCCTCTGCCGATATCTGTTGGACAAGGGTCAGGTATGCTTCATGCAATGCCGTTTAAGGAACTTTCCATTCTCAAAAGTTTTTAATTTTAGTACTCCTCTTAGAAGTAATTGGGAAGGGATGAAAATTTTCTGTCATGTTGTGTGAACTACATTTTGACTCTATCTGGAGTTTAAGGGGAGTAAAAATTATATAAAGCTGTTCATTCTTCCTAGTATGGTAATGGCTGTGTATTTACAGGTTGCGCTAGTCCCAGGGGATGCATTTGGGGATGACAGCTGCATCCGGATCTCATATGCAGCATCCCTCACAACCCTTCAGGCAGCTGTGGAGAGAATTAAGAAAGCACTCATCTCACTCAGGCCTGCTGTCCCTGTTTGATCGATATAGATAATTCCGATGCCACCATAGGCAAAATTTGTTTTTCCTTTCTTAGGCTTCAAAATGTTTATTGGAATAATTATTTGGAACAAAATAAGATAAAGTATGGTCATCTTGTTTGGTTGGCTCTTTTTACCAGCAATGTCTTTGTTTGTGATGGTATGTGCAGACGACAAACTTGGTCATTTCCTTTGTATAACGTTTTCAGTGAGGTTGGGTTTTTAACAAAAAGTAACACATTGGTAGTGGTGGAGCCAACAAAAAACACATCTCAACTAACAAGGGTAATTGTCTTTTTGATCCATATATATATATCAACTAATTTCACTTTTGTTAGGAATTATGATTAGGATAAGAGAAATGTTATATATACTCTTTTTTGACATGACATTACAAATTACCATTTGATTCTGGATGGATTGCTATTGAATTTTAGATTTAATGGTGATTTTTATTGTTATGTTAGGGAATGTCGACTTGAAAGTGCATGTGACATTCTCTAAAAATAAATCTATGTCCAAGAATAACTCGTCTCTTTACCCCTAACTCCTCATCCCCTGCATGTCTACCATTTTCCTTCACCATAGGAGCAGTAGATCATTAATTTTGTTGTTTATTTATTTACTTTTCTTGTAGATTCTTGTCTCCCATTATATGTGTAACTTTTTGTTGCAGAGAGTCACAAAAGAAAGGGAAAGGTACTCTCTTGTTTCTAGGTGGGTATTAATTTCTATAAAAGTAAATAAGAAATTGACCCTTATTTCTTTCATCTGTTGTTTTGAAAATAATACACACCTAATACTAAGAAGATGTTAGGAGAACACTAAAAGAGCACCTAATATTCTCCCAAAAGAAATCGTTATTCTATGATCTCCAACATTCAGGCACCATTATGCTGGACATGGATATGGAACTCCTCATTTTCGAGTTCAAATTGGGCTTTTATAGTGTTTTCCTTCTTGTTGTGGTCTTCATCTTCCTTGGTTGCCACTTGCCATTGTAGAAGACCTCTCTAGCATGCTCCTTCCTTTCTTGTCTTTCAGCCCAATATACATTGGGCCGGGCTTCATTTTTTTTTTTTTTTTGCCAATTTCTACTTATTTGTTTGTATTTTTTTAAGCAATGTATTTTTTGTTTGAGCTTTGTTGTTGGAAAGCCCCCCTTAGATTTTTTGTTTTCTTGTAAATGTAGACTATACCAGGTTTTAATGCCAAAAATCCATTACCATTATTGCCAAAAGTCCTTAGGTTTTATTATTTACTATACTCAAATTTCCTTGCGTACAAAGAGCTGTTTCTTTATTAAAATTTAATTAGTAAGGACGGACCAGCAATTTCTGTGACATACGTTTCACAATTCCGTGGAAGTGATTTGCCCCAAATATTCAGGCACATGTGCCTTCTTTTGATGGTAAACATATCTAGTTTACGCAAGATGGTTGGGAATATTCCTGCCCAGAAGACTTCGCTTCAAATTTTTCAACATCTTCAAATCATAACGTATTTGATGAAGAAAGTTGAAAACTTTTTCAAAGGTTTCGTCGACCCAAAAGTTTCTCTCCGCAAAGTGCAGAAAGCTAATCCTTGTTCGTTATAATATTCCAATCTAACTGGAATTGCTTTGCATAGAACATCCTGATCAAGATGCCAAGAACCCTTTATCCAAAGCCTTAACAAATGACTTGAACTACAAGAAAACCAATCTCAACAAGAATTCTCTTCTTCTCCTTCCCCTTTCCTCTCCCCTTACTTCACCCATTTAAACGCATGATGGATAATCATGTTGAACACAAACAAAAAAACCTTGCGAAATGGAGACGTCTAATTCAGGCAAACAAAGCGCAGCAGAGATTGTGTTCTTCGACTTGGAAACGACGGTGCCCAACAGAGCTGGGAAACGTTTCTGGGTATTGGAGTTTGGAGCAATTGTCGTTTGCCCACAGAAACTTGTCGAGCTAGAGAGCTACAGCACGCTCATAAGACCCAAGGATTTGTCTGTGGTGTCGTTGAGATCAGGAAGATGTGATGGGATAACAAGGGCGGCTGTCACAAATGCGCCGGTTTTCGAAGAAGTTGCCGACAAGATATTCAGTATTCTGAATGGGAGGGTGTGGGCAGGCCACAACATCCAAAGATTCGACTGCATTCGCATTAAGGAGGCATTTGCTGGTATTGGTCGGCCGGCACCGTTGCCGGTTGGGATGATTGATTCTTTAGGGGTCTTAACCGACAAGTTTGGGAGAAGAGCCGGTAATATGAAGGTATGTAGCAAATAATTGAACATATTCAAACATGTTTTTCTTTATTAAATCTACATTATTTGGGGGATTTTAGTATATATTCATGAAACCAATATTCCTCGTACAAGAAGGCAATACTCTTGACCTGATCGATCGATCTATTTTTGTTAGATGGCAACATTGGCTTCTTACTTTGGGCTTGGGCAGCAAAAGCATAGGTACGGAATTTGTCTCGTGAAATACTTAGAGTCTGGTTTGGTTTAGCGTGAGTTTGATAAAAATACAGTGTAGTCTTTAAAATTGAGCGTTTTGAAAAACAAATATCTTTGGTTGGGATTTGAAAATACAGATAATCATTTTCTAAAAACACTCCCAAACGAGATATATACTTTGTACAATTTTGTTTAAAAATGAACTTTTAATCAATGAAATCACGGGATCAAATGGACTCATAAAATAACGCTCAATCCTTGGTTTACATAAAATCATAACCATGGTTTTAACAACAATTAATGTCAAACAGAAGCCTAGACGATGTTCGGATGAACTTGGAGGTCCTCAAGCATTGTGCAACAGTGCTGTTCTTGGTATGCACTTAATCTCCCAAAAGTTTTTCAAATGTTTGTCAAGATCGTAATTTTTTCATACAACATTGCTGTAGGGGTTAAATATTTGATAATTTGACGTGGTATATATGGAATTAGGAATCAAGTCTCCCCAGCGTACTACAGGGCAAATGGCAAGCATCTCCCACAATTATGACACGAAGTAGAAGTAATATTGGAAAATTGGCATGCAGAGAAGAAATAAGTAACCCGCGAAAATCTCCACCAACTTCTTCTGCATATCAGAGAGCATTTCCTATACAAGAGGAAGCTTGGGAAAGGTTTTAGTTACATATAATTAATTAATTTTTTTGGATGAATATATATACACACACACATAATATTCTTGTAATTCATATGAAAACAGATGATGACAGAAACAGTGAGGGATCTCTTGTGTAAAGCTCAAGGAAAACCCCTTAACAACCTCATCCTCAAGCATTCTCATACGCTGCTCCGATGAGTCATAGGAAGGTGGTCGCCGATTTCGCATCCGCATGTCCGTCCGACGTCCGGCCTATGTGGTTTGAGACCACAAGAATTACACGTAGATCGACTTACAACGGTGGAAAATAAGGGCTCTCGTTTTGAAGGCCTTCACGTACGTCCTTCGATTTGACACATTTCATGCAATGCAATCGATCGATCTCTTCCTTGTTGGAATGCACGTGAGGATATGCTGAATCCGTCAAAAGGATGCTCTACAAAGACACCAATTCATTTGTATATTCTTAATTTAATTGATTAATTGGTTTATTCTTTTTAAAGCAATTGCATGTTCTTATCTGGAAGCCAATTGGTTCCGTATGTAAATGTTACTAACTTGTAATAGCACGACTTTAATCCACCGTAATATTCTTTTCAAAAAGTTCAAACTGTGTTTAATTTCAAGAGTGTTAGATTGGGATATCACAAATTTCTTATACTTGACTTGAAAGTCTGTAATTGGCAGGATCAGGTGATCATTGGCTAGGCCAATTTGGTGGTTATCTAAGGCTTCCCAATGGAATAAGGCCCCCATTAGCAATTAATCGTATAATTAAGTTTTGTTTAACAAAAATATATATATATATATATATATATTTTAAGGACCAATTATGGTCAAAATTAAAAATCTAAGAGTGTACGTTCTGCTTAGATTAATTTGTTATATATGCATGTACAATTAGAAGCAGTCAAACATATATAAAAACGACTTTTGGGATCAATTATATTTTAGAGGTGTATTTGCTATAGCCCAATGCACATTGATTGAACAAAATTGGTGAGGAAAAATAATGTCTTATTTAACGCATTCACTTTAGTTTTAAAATTTGGAAAATTTGACCCTACACAAACAGGCATCTACATTACATGCATGCAGACTTTTTTTGAATTTTGAATTTTTATTTTTTTTATTAGGGTATCCTAGTTTCACATATGGCCCAAAACAGTACTTTGGGTTTTTCACACCTAAGATAAGGGTTACTAAGTGTAAGGGCCTCAGACATGATCCACCAGGTCTCACATGCATGCGGACTTCCACTACAAAAAAATGAGTGATTAGTAACGTGTTGAATTTTCAAACGTTACTAATTTAGTAACGTTGAATTTTCAAAACGTTACTACTGGAAATTTAAAAAAAAAAAAATTTGAAAAAACGTTTGGTAACGTTTGAAATGTCAAACGTTACCAAATGGTAACGTTTGAAAAGTCAAACGTTACCATTTAGTAACGTTTGAATTTTCAAACGTTACCATTTGGTAAAAGTGTATTATATTTTTTTTATTATGTAATTTATTTTTATGGTAACGTTTGAAGAATTCAAAATATTTTTTGGTAACGTTTGAATTCCTCAAACGTTACCATTTGCAATTCTTTTTATTTTTTATTTTATATATTTTTGTTTTATTTTATAAAGTTGACATATATAAATATACACATATATTATTAATTACTGGTATATTTAATTAGTACTATAATTAGTATATAATTAATTACTATTATATATACTTAATTAACTAGTAACATATTATTGATTACTACTATAACTAATGTCCAAAAAAAAAAAAAAATGACGCCAAAAAAAATTAAACTAAACTTTATAGTATGGTATTAATATAATTCATACTATTGCTAATGCTATGTAACTATATATACAATTATAAGAGACTATTATATATTAAATATAATTAATACTAATGCTATATATGTGTAATAACAATATATATTATAAAATTAATGGTAGGCGTACTGATAATTACGAATTTGGAATTTTTTTCAAAAGACCAAGGGTTAATTAAGCTAACCCTAAATGAAATTGATTAACCCTATAAAATTATAATATAACCAATGGTATAGGATTAACCTATAGTTCTAACATCATGCATAGATAATAAAATGTAATTAATGGCATTAATTATAAATATATACGTAGCTAACTAGTAGTATAGGTAAGACATAACTAGTAAGTAGTATACTTAATTAATATATAATTAATGAATTATGTTATTACTATATAGTTAATTGGTAATATTATCAATATATAATTAATGACTACGTACACTAACTGTTATATAGTTAATTACTAGCTTGTACACGTAATGTCCAACAACTACAAAAAAATGGAAGATTAGTAACGTTTGAAAATTCAAACGTTACTAAATTAGTAACGTTAGAATTTTCAAAACGTTACTAATGGAAATTTAAAATAAAAAAAATTTGGAAAAACGTTTGGTAACGTTTGAAAATTTAAACGTTACCAAATGGTAACGTTTGAAAAGTCAAACGTTACCATTTAGTAACGTTTGAATTTTCAAACGTTACTACTGGTAAAAGTTTATTATATTTTTGGTCATTATGTAATTTATTTTTTATTTTTTATTATTTTTTTAATTCAAATGGTAACGTTTGAATTCCTCAAACGTTACCATTTGAATAAAAGATAATTATATATTATTTATTAATATTTATTATTTATTATTTTTTTATAAAATTTTCAAATGGTAACGTTTGAGAAATTCAAACGTTACCAAAAAATTATTATATATTTTATATATTTATTTTGTATTTTATAAAATTTAAATATATAAATATACATATATATTATTAATTAATGGCATATTTAATTAATATAATTATATAATTAATATACAAATCAATTAATTGTCCAAAACGTTTTGGACTTTCATTTTTTCCTTCATTTGGTTTGTTTGTTTTTTGTTTGCTCCACTTTATTTCTATTACTTGGACATTAGTACTATAATTAACTACATTTTATTTATACTACTAATTAACTATATATATTAAGTATTAAGTACTAATTAATATAATTATATAATTATTATACAACTAATTAATTATATACTATTTTTAGTAGTACTTAATTACATATTAAATATAGTTCTAATTAATTATATACTAATTATAGTAGTAATTAAGTATAGTATTTATTAATTATAGTAGTAATGAAGTGTATAAATAATGAAAATAAATTTTCCATTAGTAACGCTTGTGCCAATAATGGAATTATATTGGTAACGATGCAAATTACTAATGGAATATACTTTTTTTTTTTTTGAGCTTTCAATTTTTCTTCATTTGGTTTGTAATTTTTTTTTGCTCCACTTTATTTCTATTACTTGAATATTAGTACTATAATTAACTACATTTTATTTATACTACTAATTAACTATATATATTAAGTATTAAGTACTAATTAATATAATTATATAATTATTATACAACTAATTAATTATATACTATTTTAGTAGTACTTAATTACATATTAAATATAGTTCTAATTAATTATATACTAATTATAGTAGTAATTAAGTATAGTATTTATTAATTATAGTAGTAATGAAGTGTATATTAATTATAGGTAAAAAACGAAATCAAACAAAATAATGAAAAAATAAAAAATCTTCATTAGTAACGGATGTGCCACGTTACCAATGGAATTCCATTGGTAACGTGCACATATGCAACATTACTAATGGAACACTTTTTTTTTTTTTTTTGAGCTTTCAATTTTTCTTCATTTGGTTTGTAATTTTTTTTTGCTCCACTTTATTTCTATTACTTGAATATTAGTACTATAATTAACTACATTTTATTTATACTACTAATTAACTATATATATTAAGTATTAAGTACTAATTAATATAATTATTATACAACTAATTAATTATATACTATTTTTAGTAGTACTTAATTACATATTAAATATAGTTCTAATTAATTATATACTAATTATAGTAGTAATTAAGTATAGTATTTATTAATTATAGTAGTAATGAAGTGTATATTAATTATAGGTAAAACCAAAAAAAAAAAAACGGAAATCAAACAAAATAATGAAAAAAATTCCATTAGTATCGTTGCATATGTGCAACGTTAAATAAATCCATTAACGCTTGCACATATGCAACGTTACTAATGGAACACTTTTTTTTTTTGAGCTTTCATTTTTTTCTTCATTTGGTTTGTATTTTTTTTTTTTGCTCCACTTTATTTCTATTACTTGGACATTAGTACTATAATTAACTACATTTTATTTATACTACTAATTAACTATATATATTAAGTATTAAGTACTAATTAATATAATTATTATACAACTAATTAATTATATACTATTTTAGTAGTATTTAATTACATATTAAATATAGTTCTAATTAATTATATACTAATTATAGTAGTAATTAAGTATAGTATTTATTAATTATAGTAGTAATGAAGTGTATATTAATTATAGTAAAAAAAAAACGGAAATCAAACAAAATAATGAAAAATAAAAAATCTTCCATTAGTAACGTTGAGATGTGCCAGTTACCAATGGAACCTCCATTGGTAACGCTGCACATATGCAAACATTACTAATGGAACACTTTTTTTTGAGCTTTCAATTTTTTCTTCATTTGGTTTGTAATTTTTTTTTTGCTCCACTTTATTTCTATTACTTGGATATTAGTACTATAATTAACTACATTTTATTTATACTACTAATTAACTATATATATTAAGTATTAAGTACTAATTAATATAATTATATAATTATTATACAACTAATTAATTATATACTATTTTAGTAGTACTTAATTACATATTAAATATAGTTCTAATTAATTATATACTAATTATAGTAGTAATTAAGTATAGTATTTATTAATTATAGTAGTAATGAAGTGTATATTAATTATAGGTAAAAACCAAAAAAAATGGAAATCAAACAAAATAATGAAAAAAAAAGTGTTCCATTAGTAACGATATGTGCAACGTTACCAATCAGCATCGCTTACTAATGGAACACTTTTTTTTTGAGCTTTCAGTTTTTCTTCATTTGGTTTGTATTTTTTTTCCTCCACTTTATTTCTATTACTTGGACATTAGTACTATAATTAACTACATTTTATTTATACTATTAATTAACTATATATATTAAGTATTAAGTACTAATTAATTATATACTATTTTTAGTAGTACTTAATTACATATTAAATATAGTTCTAATTAATTATATACTAATTATAGTAGTAATTAAGTATAGTATTTATTAATTATAGTAGTAATGAAGTGTATATTAATTATAGGTAAAAAACCAAAAAAAAAAAAAACGGAAATCAAACAAAATAATGAAAAAAAAAAAGTGTTCCATTAGTAACGTTGCATATGTGCATAAGATCAAGACAAGAGGAAGATCATAAGAGAATACCATGGATTGAGGAAGAAGTGGATAGCAATTTATCAGCAATCTATAGTATTCTATAAATTTATTTTTTAATTAATTAGTAATATACTTAATTATTATTAATCTTATGATAATTTACTAATCTTATATAATATTATTACTAAGTACTTAAATTATTATAATACTATAAATTATTACTAATTTGTAATTATTTTTAATTATATAATTTATTTTTTTTTTAATTATTTTTAATTAATTAATAATATACTTAATTATTACTAATCTTATGATAATTTACTAATCTCATATAATATTATGATAATTTAGTAATCTTATATAATATTATTACTAAGTACTTAAATTATTAGAATACTATAAATTATTACTAATTTGTAATTATTTGTAATTATATATTATATAATTTATTTTTTATTTTTAATTATTTTTTAAAAAAACTGTTAATAACGTTTGAAAAGTCAAATGTTACCAAAAAATAATATAATATAAATTATTTTTTTTAGTTATATATATAGTAATTAATGTATATATATAATTGCATAATTAATATATATATAGTTACTAATTACTATATATATAGTAATTAATGTTTTCCATATATATATAATTGCATAATTAATGTATATAGTTAATTAGTGAATATAATTAATAACTACTATAATTAGTACATAATTAGTTATATATATAGTAATTAAGGTACGTAATTGAGGTTAGTTATATATAGTAATATAATTAATATGTAGTTAATTACTATTATAATTAGTATATAAATAATGATAGATTATACATATATGTATAAATTTGTATATATATATGGTAATTATATTAATGTCCATCTAACCCAGATTAAACGAAGCCAAAAAAAAAAAAAAGAATGAAAATCAAATGAAAGAAGAAAATGAAAAAAAAAGAAAAAAGAAAAAACCAATGGTAACGTTGCAAAGTTGCAACGTTACCATTGGTAATTTTTTTTCTTTTTTATCCTTCCATTAATGTATATAGTTAATTAGTGAATATAATTAATAACTACTATAATTAGTACATAATTAGTTATATATATAGTAATTAAGGTACGTAATTGAGGTTAGTTATATATAGTAATTAATTAATATGTAGTTAATTACTATTATAATTAGTATATAAATAATGATAGATTATATATATATATATATATATATATATATGTATAAATTTGTATATATGTATGGTAATTATATTAATGTCCAACTAACCCAGATTAAACGAAGCCAAAAAAAAAAAAAGAATGAAAATCAAATGAAAGAAGAAAATGAAAAAAAAAAAAGAAAAGAAATAACCAATGGTAACGTTGCAAAGTCGCAACGTTACCAATTTAACGTTAATTTTCCAACGTTATTAATTGGTAACGCTGCAACTGTGCAACGTTACCATTGGTAATCTTTTTTTTTTAATCCTTCCATTAATGTATATAGTTAATTACTATTATAATTAGTATATAATTAATATTTAATAATCATCATTTAAGTAGTAAAATATTAAATTAGTTCTTCAACTTTAATTAAGACAATACTACCCTTATTTTATTACTAAATTATATTCATTTCATTTGAAATTAAGATCCTGTTAATTAAATAGTTAATCATCACTCTAAGTAGTAGATAATTAATTAAGTTAATATATAATTAGTAATTAGTGCTAATTAATTAGTAGTAGTATACTTAATTAATATATAATTAAAAAAGAATTAAATCAAATGAAATAAGAAAATGAAAAAAAGAAGAAGAAATTACCAATGGTAACGTTGCACGGTTGCAACGTTACCAATGGAACCTCCATTGGTAACGTGGCACATATGCAACGTTACTAATGGAACACATTTTTTTTGAACTTTCATTTTTTTTCTTCATTTGGTTTGTATTTTTTTTTTCTCCAATTTATTTCTATTACTTGGACATTAGTACTATAATTAACTAATCTTAATATAATATTATTACTAAGTACTTAAATTATTAGAATACTAACTTTTTTACTAATTTGTAATTATTTTTAATTATATAATTTATTTTTTAATTTTAATTAATTATTAATATACTTAATTATTACTAATCTTATGATAATTTACTAATCTCATATAATATTATGATAATTTACTAATCTTATATAATATTATTACTAAGTACTTAAATTATTAGAATACTATAAATTATTACTAATTTGTAATTATTTTAATTATATATTATATAATTTATTTTTTATTTTAATTATTTTTTAAAAAACTGTTAATAACGTTTGAAAAGTCAAACGTTACCATTTGGTAACGTTTGACTTTTCAAACGTTACCAAAAAAATAATATATTTTATATTTTTAAATTATATAATTTATTTTTTTATTTTTATTAAAAGTTTTCCCTCCCCTACACACATTAAAACTAACAAAGCTTTTCCCTCCCCTCCAAAAATTATTATATATATATATTTATATTTATTATTTATATTATTTTTTTATAAAATTTACATATATAAATATACATATATATTCTTAATATGTAGTTAACTAGTAACATATTATTGATTACTACTATAGCTAATGTCCAACTAAAACAAATAAAATGAAGCCAAAAAAAAAAAAAAAATGAAATGAAATGAAAGAAAAAAATGGAAAAAAAGTAATATAATTAGTACTATATAGTTAATTACACTTCATTAGTATTATAAGTATTAAATACTATAGTTAATTACTACTATAATTAGTATATAATTAATTAGAACTATAATTAATATGTAATTAAGTACTACTATAAATAGTATATAATTAATACTATAATTAATATATACTATACTTAATATGTAGTTAATCACTACTATAATTAGTAGATAATTAAATGCTAGTGTAATTAATATATAATTAAGTACTACTATAAATAGTATATAATTAATTAGTTCTATAATAATTATATAATTATATTAAGTAGTAGTATACGTAATATATACAGTTAATTAATACTATAATTAAAATATAGTTATTTGTTTTTATGAAATTATTTTTTATGTTTTTATTTGATATTATTTTTTATGGTTTTGTTTGTGTTTATTTTTGAAAATTTTTATTGAAGCAAAAGGTAACGTTTGAATTTTCAAACGTTACCTTTTGCTGTTTATATGATATATTTTTTTATGTTTTTATTTTTGAAAATTTTTATTGAAGCAAAAGGTAACGTTTGAATTTTCAAACGTTGCAAATGGTAACGTTTGAAAATTCAAACGTTACTAATGGGTGTTTATTTCTCCCCAGCTTTTCCCCTTTTTTTCAAAAATCCGCAGACCTCATCCTCTCCCTCTATTTATTTAATTTTTTCTTCTCAGCCACACACAGCGTTTTTCTTCCCAGCTTTTTTCTTCTCTTTTTTATCTCCCCAGCTTTTGTTCTTCTCAGCCACCAGCCACACACGCAGGTTTTTCCTTCTCAGCTTTTTTTTTTTCTCTGTTTTTTCTCCCCAGCTTTTCTTCTTAGCCGGCGTTACCCACTCGCCGGAGGTCCAAACGCGCGACCCAACACCACCGGAGCTCCAGTCACGCTGATCTGTCCCGCCGTTCACCGCTGATTTTCCGTCTTTGGTTTTACTTTCCGTCTCTGGTTTTACTTTCCCTGTTTTTGTCTCTGGTTTTAAGTTTTCATTAATTGTTTGTCTTATTTCAGTAGGGAGCTGCATGCGCGTGGGAGAAAGAAAGAGAGGAGAGAAAAAAAAAAAAAAGGCCGGCTGTGTGCCTGGGTGGGAGAAAGAAAACAGAGGAGAGAAAAGCTGGCCAGCGTGGTTGGGTGGGGAGAAAGAAGAGAGAGACAGAAAAAAATAAAAAGCCTGCTGCATGCGTACGTGGTTGGGTGGGGAGAAAGAGAGAGACAGAGAAAGAGAGGAGAAAAAAAAAAAAAAAAAAGGCCGGCTGTGTGCCTGGGTGGGAGAAAGAAAACAGAGGAGAGAAAAGCTGGCTGGCTTGGTTGGGTAGGGGAGAAAGAAGAAAGAGAGAGAAAAAAAGAAAGAAAAGAAAAAAAGCCTGCTGCACGTGGCTGGGTGGGAGAAAGAAAAGAGAGAGAAAAAAAAAAAAAAAAGGTCTGCTGCTGGGTAGCCTGGGTGGGAGAAAGAAAAGAGAGGGAGGAAAAAAAAATAAAAAATATCCAATGGTAACGTTTCATGTTTGAAACGTTACCTATGGAGCATCAAAATAAAAAATAAAAAATTCCAATGGTAACGTTTCAAATTTGAAACGTTACTAATGGAGCCGAAAATTAAAAAAAAAAAATTCCAATGGTAACGTTTCAAATTTCAAACGTTACTAACGGAGTTGAAATTTTTTTAAAAAATAAAATTCCAATGGTAACGTTTTAAATTTGAAACGTTACTAATGGAGTTGATATTTTTTAAAAAAATTCAATGGTAACGTTTCAAATTTTAAATGTTACTAATGGAGCTGAAAATTAAAAAAAAAAAAAATTTCCAATGATAACGTTTCAAATTTGAAACGTTACTAATGGAGCCGAAAATTAAAAAAAATTCCAGTGCTAACGTTTCAAATTTGAAATGTTACTAATGGAGCTGAAAATTTTAAAAAAAATTTCAGTGGTAACATTTCAAATTTGAAACGTTACTAATGGAGCCGAAAATTAAAAAAAAAAGATTTCCAATGGTAACGTTTCAAATTTGAAATGTTACTAACGGTCTTCAAAAATTAAAAAAAAAACAAATTACCATTGGTAACGTTTCAAAAAGTGAAACGTTACCAATTTGGTAACGTTTCATTGTTAAAACGTTACCAATGGTCCATTAGCAACTATTACTTTAGTAACTGACCATTGGTAACGTTTTTAAAATGTTACCTTCCATTAGTAACGTTTTAATTGTCCCTAAAACGTTACTAATGGTTAGTTACTAAAAAATAAAATTTTTGTAGTGTTCACACGGAGCATTACAACCAAATTATAATTAGGATATATATATACACACACATATTGTGACGACCCGCTTAATTAAAAACATAGTAATTTTTTTTTTAATTATTATCTAAAAACATTAACCCACAACAAGCGGATTGTCACAGTGGTATGGCAATACCGTAGTATGCCACGAACCCATGCATTAACCTGATTGACAATATAATATGCCTCATAGAGGTACATGCATGATCATCGTTTCATTAGGGTTTATATCTTCTACAACGGAAACTAACTATGTTAAACATACATAACATCATAGAGCTGAATATTACATCTAAGTAATTAAAGTTTACATACAAAAGAATGGCTATACAAAAGTGTCACACACGACACAAGCCATGTACAAAATGTCTAGGTCTATGCATTCACATGAATGAATGCTCTACAAAATGGTGTTATCAACAAGTCCCACAAAATATATATACATAGGGCGCATCGATGCCTCACAGATCATAATAGCCCAGATACCTCGCCATTGGGTCATCATCCATGGCGTCTGTTCCTGCATCCAAGTCAACAACATCATCTGCACCCCAGTGTCCCGAGATGCAGGTGGATTTATGAGTCCACCGTCTCTATAACATAGAGACCTCAGCAGTATAGGACCCATTAGGCATTACAAAAGTCATCATTTGAAAACATACTATATTAGCTGTGAAAGTATACGTAAGCCCGCTTATCCGCCTCGGGACATGCGCATACTAACCCATCTAACTTTACACATACTTAAAATCATATAGCTTAGCAATAAATCATATTAAAAGTCATCATGCATCATCATCCATCCGTAATGTACATATGCACGGTTACATCTCCCATCTCATATGCACATTGAAACGCCTAGCATAGAAACCATCGAAAACATCATAAATCATCATATGCAACCATTCATATCGATATATCGTTATGTGCAGTTACATCTCTCTGCACATAGGCATATGGATATGCCTAGCTTAAAACTCACATAAACCAATCTCATCATCGTAAAGCCATATGCCATGCATGCTTATGCAACATCATCTTCTTCATATCATTCATACATTTACATAAACATCATCATCTCCTTCATATCATCATCATAAACATATAACATATATAGCATCCTTATCATTAAATGCGGGCCATCTTCTACGATAGTGTGAGGTCAACTCATCACTACCGGAGTTGTATCACCGCTTCCATTTCAGACCATCTTCTCTAATAGTGTGAGGTCAACTCATCACTACCGAGTTGTATCACCGCTTCATTTAAATGCTCATGCTCATGTTCATGTACATAAGTGCTTATCTCATAAATACCCATATCATAAAACTGTACTCATATCATAATCATCATATTATCTTATAAACTCATAAAAACCCTTCGTTAAAATATCTTATAAAACGTCATTAACTCAACAAAGCATCATAAAACTTAAACCAATAAATATCATTAAATCAATTAATCATCATAAAACTCAAATCATAAAACAACATTAAATCAAATAAACCTCATAAAACTTAAATCATGAAATATCATTAAATCAATAAACATCGTGAAACATTGTAAACCTTAAAGCATAATATCTTTTCGCCCAGTAAGTAAAATACTTACAAGAAACATCATTAAACCAACAGAGCATCGTAAAACATATTTTAAACATTAAAACATAGCATCTTTTTGCCCAGTAAGTAAAATACTTACTTGATCCGCTTGGGTCCTCTTAGCAACTTGACCCACTTGCGAATACCTATGTATTTACATGATAGATACATAGTCAAACTCTATTCAAGGCTCTAACAACTCAACTTCTACTAAATACATGGATCCTACCAACTTTTCTCACTACAAGGAAACCCATAGAGTTCTAGGGTTTCCAATTGACATAATTATCGTTTATATTACTAACCCATAAAGAATCTAGGGGGTTAGACCCTTTAAAATACCTAAATAAACACTTAGACAAAACTAGGGTTTTGGGTCTTACCTTGGTCCTTGGTGAAGTTTGGAGTTCCAAGCCACCCAACACCAACCCTCAATGAAAGAGTAGAGGTCCTCTAGACACAAGAACCCCAAAGAAATTTGAGAGATTAAGCAAGAACCCCAAAAATCCAAGTGAAACCAAGAAAACCAAGGGTTTATAGATTTACCTTAAACCAATCGGTGGAAAATGACGATTAATCCTCAAGGAACACGTTTAGGTTGGATTTATGCTAGAAGACTTCAAATGATCAATACCTAAGGTTTGGGTGCAAACCCTAGGTGAGAGAAGGAGAAAATCACGTGGAAGGGGAAAAGGGGAAGAAATGAGGTGAAATCGCTCGACTGTTTTAACCCGAGCCGTGTCCGGACACGTTAGTGGGAGGTCCGACACCCAAGAAAACCGAAACTTCCTGCTTAATCTGTCCGGACATCTAATCTCCATGTCCTGACACCCAAAAAATGAAACTCCCCGCCTAAGCTGTCTGGACACCTAGTCTCCCCGTCTGGACACCACTTTCATTGTTTGATGACTGACCACAACACTTATTTTCACTATAAACATTTAAGTAAATGTCTTTTATGTTTCTTTATATGTCCATTTACTTTAAGTTTACATTGTAAATAAGGAAATACCCCCATTTGGATCCAAATAAAATACTAGAAAATCAAATTCTAGTAGATCAAAATCCAAAATCTAGTTTTAGTACAAAATATGATTTTGACAGCTCATGATAAAAGTTTCATCGATGTTCACCAATGTAAACCCCATCATAAAATCTCATAAAATCACAATTGACTATCTAATATATGAAGAGCAAGTGCGGTTGAGAATTATCATGAAAATCTCAATAATTGAAAAAGTCATTTTCCAGACTTAGCCAAATTTAGGGTTGACAGATTTTCATCTAATTTCTTGGGCGTTACACATATCCCCTTAAACTAACATTTAATTTGCAATATCTTCGAAAAGAAAAGAAAAAAAGAGGTTGAAAGAAGGGATGGCCTCTTTTTATTTTTAATTTTTCATTAAAGGCATTTTTGTCATTTGGGGTATATATATGTTGCAATTTTTTGGTAATTTGGAGGGACATTGAAGCAAATTTTAGTAAAGGAAACATTACAAATTGAGTGTTAATTTGAGGAGTACGTAATTTCCCTAATTAACATTATGTGAATTTTTGGTTCTATTTTTGAGGAGGGCATTTTTGGTTTACCCCTAACCCATTTCTTGCAAACCAATCTTTGGAATTAATGATCTTAAAAATTTAATGTGCATTTTAAATGTTTATAGATATTTGTCACTATTTTAAATGAGTTTGAGGATATTTCCTCCAGATTGATTTGGATGAAATTTCTGCCCTAGTCTCCAAAGGATAGATCTATCGGCTATAAACTACGTCTCATGAAGTTGATGTCACTATTTCGAATTTTTTTATCTCTGATGCAGCGTAATTTAGTGGGTTGGCTGCAGTAAAGAACAACAAATACATAGCGGATGGATAATTATAGATCTTGATTCTATCAAAGATCTGAGAACTCTTCTTGAAAATCTAGATACTCTCTAGTATTTTGAAGGAAAATAAAGGAATAAACTCAATTCTGAGTATACTCATTAATAAAATTCAATAATAAACAACTTTATTCTCAGGACTCTAAGCATTTATTTATTGCCCTGGCCAAGACTCCTAGTCCTAAGATAAAATGAAATAAAATCAGTTTAGAAGTCTACGAAAGAAAACTAAACTAAATAAAAGACTAACAAATAAACTTAATTCAAATAAAAGACTAAAAGAAAAGATAGGATATCCTGATCTATATCAATCTCCATTCTCTTGTGTAGAAATGTCAATATATATATATGCCCTAAGCCGGCAAACATTGAATTTGTGTCACAAATTAAGCTGGATTTCAAGAGTAATTATTTGCATGCGTGTTTTATATTAGCTTCATTTATTTATTTATTTTTGTTTGACTAATTTCGGATTTAATTTAAGACGTTCCATCCACCTCTTCATGTCACCCAGACGACAAAACCTACGAGCATAGAGTATCATGTGCTAATGGTTCAAATTCAAACAAAGTGGAAGAGTTCGGCCTAGCTAAAAGGAACAAAGTGGAAAAGCCTTTCCTAAGCAATATATTATAACCTCTTCTATGCGGTTCACCCACTAAGCAATAAAGTGAAATAAGGCTTAAATACAATGAATCTAGACGCCTTCTCAGTTCTTAATTAATCTCACTTTCTATAATACAATACCTTCCATTGACCCCGAAGAAGAAGCCTGCTTCATGGACCACATGCACTAATCCAAAAAGTGGTTTTTACTCATTACCTTTCCATTTCTTTTGAAATGGATAGTATCCATTGCATTCTATGGTTAGGATTAAAAGTTGGTATATCTAATAGTGATGTTACTTTATTTAATTTTTTTTAAAAAAAAATAAAGGGATTTGCTAGGGGTTCTTTCCGTAGTGTTTTTCTAGCGTTCTCCCAATCTTACGTAAAACATGATTTAAGAAAAAATAAAATTGTGGTACCATTTTTTTGCCAACCGATTAATTTTTATGAGTTAATAGTTAGGTTCTAATACTTTAAAACTTGTTTTCTGATTCAAAACTAAAACCTAAGGGTGGAAGGTTAACCCTTTAAGGATAGTATCACTCAAAATAGATTTGATCATCCTAAATTTAGTGTTAATGCCTCAATTTTGATGCTAATACCTCACAAATTTGGTGCTAATGTCTAAAAAAACCGGTGGTGAAGGTCACTATAATTTTTTTTTTTTTAAAATCATATTTTATGTAAGACTAAGAGAACATTAGAAGAACCTATAGGAAGAACCCCTAGCATTAGGGAAAAATAAATATATTGACAATGACATCATATACACCATTAAATGCACTATATAACTTTAAATATTGACTATATAATAAAGAAGATCCCATAGTAAGTTAGCGTGTGACACATGCACTCAAAGGCAAGCTAATGGGTTCCGGCCAAAAAGTGTCATGATCATAAATAAGGTCATTTCAATTTGTAAGCTTTGTTTCATTCAAAATATAGACAGGAGTGATTAGTGATAAAGAGTCATTATGCTTTTGAATTGGTATGACTTTTACCCACTGATCCACAATAAATTATCTATTTCTTTTTCTTTTTTTTTTTTCCAATCTAAAATAATTAACTAAAGCTATCTTTTTTTAATTTTTGTCAGTGATCACAAATACATTAATTTCTATCGGATTAATATCTATTTTTCTTTATACCATTTAAATACTATTATTTTTTATAATCCAAACAACGTACAAAGAGAAAAAGCGAGATAGAAATAATTAAAAAAAATTGGGAATTCGTTTGGTAAAGTGTAGTTTTGATAATATTGTATATACTTCAAATTAAGCATCGGTATGAATTAATGATTTGAAGTGGCAGCTTTGTTGGGTCAACTTAGGGTTGACATGCATCATTTTTTTTTTCTTTTTCTTTTTGATATGTCTATAGAAGGGAAGGAAGAGATAAATTTGAATTAGTGATCTCCACTTCATTAGGCATAATGCACAACCGATTGAGTTACCCCTTGATTGACATGCATCTTGATACATAGTGGATGTCAACTTAGGATTGAGTTGACATCTTGGTATATAATTAGTGGATGAAAAAATTCACAAGTCAGTAAAAAACCCCCACTTTGTTTCAAATTAGCGAACAGATCGAACCTTAAAAAACTTCAGATATTTCAAACATAGAACACAATTGTTTTACATTACATAATCTCCAACACAAAACACTCACCACACCAAAATCAACGTACATCTTATTTTCTCCCCCACACTCGGAATGAGGAGATCAAAACCCACCATCTCTCATTATTTTATACGTCCCATACTTCTATGCACATAATTAAGCAGTATGGGACTCCACGACACAAGAGAGAAGCAAGCAATTAGAAGCAACACTTTATTGATTTATTTTTCCTTCGTCCTCTTGACAGAGTCATTTAGGCTTGAATGGTAGCCCTTTTTCCACCAATACTTGCATCCACAGCTTCTCCAACAGTCAAGAAAACGTTTCCCCCAATTTTACTCACGAAGTTTGCCAACCTTAGCTTGTGAATGACTTGCCACCTAGGACTGGCAATGGCAAACTGATAGAGAGAGAGAGAGAGAGTTGATTAAAGGGTACCAACAAAAATTTAAAAAATCTAACGATTGGAAATTGATTGAAATACCTCCACCACTCCCCACTAAAAATAAAAGAGACAAGATACAGAAGAAAAAAAAAATGCTAGCTATCACTGCAGCCATACCTCCATTCCATGTGCTGTGAGATTCTTATGCAATTCCTGCAGACTAGCAATTCCTGATGTGTCGATGTCCATTAGACCTACATATACCATTATAAAACACAAAAAGAAATAGAAATTAATTACCAACCTCTTGAAACCAGAATCTGTGAAGTATATATATATATATATATATATATATATATATATATATATATATATATAAGCGGCCTCTTCCACTTGATGGTTTAATGAAGCAATTTTTAATCACTAATGGCTGACATATTCTTCCAAGTCCAATAAATTAAGGAACATTTCTCTTCTCAAATTGACTCCTTCGCCCCTCAATGGTTTTATAAAACTTAAGTTCGTTAGTTATTATGGTGTTAAAATAGTAATCAAATGATTAAACTTACTATTTTTTATAAATTTGAGTTTTTAAAATAAGTGGTAATTTTATATATATATATAGTATGAGAATAAAAGTTTTAGTTCAAACTTTGTCTTTATTTACTTTTCATTCTAATTAAATATTATACTTTAACCCACACATAAGAAAAGATGTTAAAATAATATATATTAAATAATGGAATTCACAGTATTGGATATATGGGTCTCTCCCCACTAAAACTTACTGGAAGTGTCAAGAACTACGAGTTGAATAGTTCTTTTTGCATTTCCTTTTGTGTCCTCCGCTTCTTCAGTAACCCATCTCATGATCCTTGAACAACAAAAGTCAAATAGTTATTCATGATAATTTTGATCAACTTTGAATCTTTCTAGCAGTGTGCGTAAGTGTACGTATATATACCTTTCTACAATGATATTTGCATTTGCAAAACATAGCAAGGCGGATTTAACACGGATTATCACGGCCCCAGGAGTTTTTGCTGCCATAGGATATTGATTGATGTCGCAGAACATATCAGTTCCAGGAATTCGTCCAAGAGTTTCTGTGCCTGGTCGAATTGAGATGAGAACGATCTTAGCAAACGATATCCCTACCTGCACCAACAATATCCACAAGTGTGGATTATCATAAGGTACGTCTATTCGTGTTTGAGTTGCGTCAAAATATAGGTATAAGATTATATAAATTATATCTAACCCAACCAATTTAAGTAAATGGGTCAGACACTATAGGGTTTGTGAATTGTGTCAAAAAATTTCAACTCTAAATATTAATATTGCGTGACGGATTTGATCGTAGCGTGTTCAATTTGGGTATAAGACAGCATATGATAACCCTAATCCGACCTATTTAATTAAAGGAAAATGTTAGGGGTTCTCTCTATAGTGTTTTTCCAGACTTATGTAAAAAATGATTTAAGAAAAAATAAAATTGTAGTAGCCTTCACCACGATCTTTTTAGGCAATAGCACCAAATTTGAGGCATTAACACTAAAATTGAGCCATTAGTATAAATTTAGGATGATCAAATCCATTTTAGGTGATACCATCCTTAAAGGGTTAACCTTCCACCCTTAACTAGGTTTTAGTTTTAAATCTAAAAATAAGTTTTAAACCATTAAAATCTAAATATTAACTCAAAAATTAATCTGTTGGCAAAAAAAACGGTACTACAATTTTATTTTTTCTTAAATTATGTTCTACGTAAGATTGAGAGAACACCAGGAGAACACTACGAGGAGAACCTCTAACAAACCCCTAATTAAATAGGTTAGACCCTTTAAACCTAATCCACTATTTTTATGTTAAGTTTGTATTGATTCGTTAGCCATGTTTAAAAATGACTAAACAAATGCACACTTGAATTTCAATATACACTGGTGAATTGAAGCTTATAAATGGATTAATGGACTGCCATGAAAGGGATCGCTATTTGAATGTCAAATCCCATTTCATGGTGCTCGGTGTCTTTAAAGAGGGGCCAACCCACTAGCAAAAACTATCGGTGGTCTCACACAATTCACTCATTACATCGCACATTTCAGCATCCATACTTGGTGCCTTGAGAACTGGGACCATTGTCACCGGCCGAGGAAATTGGTGCTAGCTGTTGTAATTAAGGCTAGGCCATTAGAAAAATGGTGGGGTATACGACGTCAATTGAAAATGGTGATCAATATACACAGTTTTAGAGATCCACCATGAGGATCTTGAGCCAAACATTCACTCAATTTGTTAATGACAATTATGAATTGCACCAATCAATCATAAGGTTGTTGAACTATAAATTTGTGCACTTCCTGCCTTCCTTTTGTTTTTTGTGGGGATGCAATCCAAGAGTGTTAATTGGTCGAGTCTTGGAAAAGTATTTTGAGTTTTTGGCTTTTGAAAAGAGTTATCATAAAAATCAAATTTGAAAAGTATTTTGGTGAGACCACGTACATTCGAAGAAGAATGTTGTAGACATATGGAATCTATAAAAGAAAATTCATTGGTGGTGGCGGCCATGAATCGAGAATTGTTTCTAAAAAAGTAAAAGATCGAAGCAATAACAAGAAACCAAAAAGGGGGGGCGCTTGAGGCTGGCATCCATGGATAGTGGCGGCTACTGCAGGGTTCTCAGACAAATCTAACGGTTACTAAATAGCTTATTGGTCACTGTAAAATAAATCTGACGGCCTCCACCGATGGAGGCTAGCTAGCTGGGGGGCTTGAGGCTGGCATCCATGGATAGTGGCAGCCACTGCAAGGTTCTCAGACAAATCTAACGGTCACTAAATAGCTTATTGGTCACTGTAAAATAAATCTGACGGCCTCCACCGATGGAGGCTAGCTAGCTAGTCTCCACTTTTTTAAAAGTACTTTTACAAGTAACAATGCTAACCTCGATCGACATCTAAAAAATATAACACGTGTTTTCAAAACATTATTATATGGAAGTATGAAAGGTACTTTAAAAAGTGTTGTGTTTTATTTTTTTGAAGAAATTACAGTTATACTCTCTTTGAATTATACTACTCTATTTGTAATGTTTTCTTTAAATTTAAAAAGTTTGAAATGTGAGAAGTTATTCTACCAATCCCTTTCATTTTCATCTATCCGCTAGGATTTTATGTTAAATCCTAACAGAGGAAGAAAAAAATGACAAAAACACCCCTTCATAATATATATATTTTTTTGAAAAAAAAATACAAAAATTAGTAGATTAAGCCTAACTCCTAGTAGTTCTCCTAGCTAGCTCATATAAGCACAAGTTTAATAATTTGCAGCAAATTAAGTAAATAGTAAAAATGTCTTACCGCAACTAGAAGGCCAATCTCCACGGATGCAAACAACACCCCGAAGAATGCTGCGATGCAAGTAAGGAAATCAAATTTATCGATCTTCCAAATATTGTAAGCTTCGTTGATGTCGATGAGTCCCGGAAGAGCAGAAAGAATTATTGACGCAAGGATTGCTATTGGAGTGAAATATAAGAGCCTTGTGAACAACTGTAACGATATAATCACTGTAATTGCCATCACAATATTGGAGACTAAAGTTTCACAACCAGCACTGAAGTTTACTGCAGTGCGTGAGAATGAACCTGCAATTGTTTAATGGTTTATTCAGTTAATCATTAAAAGGCTAATTATGATGAAATAGAATAGTAAATAGTAATTAACTTTAAACATATATTAATTATGCAGATATATATGGGGAAATATTTAAAAAAGAACCCAAAAGGAGAGAATGTACTAAATTGGCATGCGAGCTCTCTCTTTCATAAAAAAAAGTAGATTTGATATGTGGAAATATATATAATAAAAAAAGGAGCAGAAATAGAAAGAAATAGATAAAGACTCTTACGGTTACCTTTAATATATTGAATTGTATTATAATAAGTCGTATTTATAAAAGAATTAAGGAAGAGGTGAACAACAAAATCTAGACTAATAAAAGAAAAGGTAGAAGCAGAAGTAGAAAGAGAAAAAAGAAACGGATAAAGGCTCTTAGGGTTACATCGAATTGTATTACAATGCGTCATATTTATAAAAGAATTAATTAAGGAAGCGGTGAACAACAAAATCTAGACTAAAAAAAAAAGTCAATATAAAAAATAGGGTTAATTTCACTAACCCTCTCAAATTTTATTTTTTCAAACACCCCCCTAATATTCAAATACTCTCAATTATCCCCCTTGAACTTTCAAAAATTCTCACTTACCCCTATCCGTACAAATTATGGTACAAAATTTTAGAAAAAGACCAAAATACCCCTATTTTTCATTTTTTAAAAAAATAAAAAAACATTTTGGAAGTTGACATTTTAAATAGTGAATTTTAAACGGTGACTTTTGTATAAAATTCCAACTTCCAGATATTTTTTTAAAAAAATAAAAAACAGGGATATTTTGGTCTTTTTAAAAACATTTGTGCCCTAATTTGTACGGATGGGGGTAAGTGAGAATTTTTGAAAGTTCAAGTAAGTAAAAGTTTTTAAATATTAGGGGGGTGTTTGAAAAAATGGCCAAAATTTGAGAGGGTTAGTAAAATTATCCCTAAAAAATATTATAACATAACGAAGCAACAACAAAAAGAAGCTCACCGGTTGCAACATAGCAAGAAGTGAAAGAACCTATGATGTTCATGAATCCCATGGCAACCATTTCTTTGTTTCCATCAAGGTGGTATCCTTTAATCGATGCAAAAGATCGGCCGACAGCAATCGCTTCCTAAAGTTGAAATTGTTAATTAATATATAATTAAACTACTGTAATAATTAGCAAGTTTAAGGTATTTGTTTTGTACTACTAGGAAATATTTTTGTTGAAAGTTGATATGAATAAATGGTCACCAACCGTGAGTGCAACAACGGCAACAATAAGTCCAACTTTAGCCACTTCTCCAACGAAAGGGCCAGTGAGCTGTAACTGATGAACTGAGCTTGGATTGAAGCCTCCGTTTGATGTGTTTAACAATCTTAATCCCATGTTTATCCCCTTTTGTCAGAAAAACAATAAGAGTCGATAGTATGACAGAGAGGAGAGGGGCAATGGCTGGCAGCCAGAAGAGTCTCTTTTTCTTTTTACCCTGGGAATTAATGAGTGAAAAGTATTAGTACTTCTGAGAGCATATATAATTAAAAAAAAAAAAAAGATTAGTTATCACTCACCAGAAATCGAGCAGTTAGGATGAAACTGAGGAATGCGAAGCCAAGGATAAAATTATGAGGATCCCACTGCAATAGAAGAAGCACAAAAGAATGAGAACAAATTCTTTCCCTCGTTGTGCTTTGTGAACATATGCTTTCAAGACTCTACCGCTCCTTTTCCCTAAAGGAAAAAGAAGAGAAAAAGAAAAAGAAATATATATATATATATATATAGATGTTGCTCAAAAAATATATATATATATATATATATATATATATACATGATGATGAATTGATCCCCAAACTGATTCCAACACAGATATTATGTCAGTCTTGCTTGTGAAGTGACTGATCCCAAGTAGTCCCTTGAGCTGTTGAAGACCAATTACTATGGCTGCTCCAGCCACAAATCCCACGACAGCAGCATGGGACAGGAAATCCACTAGAAATCCTAACCTGCAAATTAATTTGGAAAGAGAAAGAAAACCAAAGATTAGGAAGTACAAGTCAGTCATGGTGAGATTATGTGTAGTTTAGGAGAAGAATAGTCACCTGAGAATTCCAAAGGCAGCTTGGAAGATCCCTGCAAAGAATGTTGCCGTCAAAACAAGCTTGGTGTAGGAAACTGGATCAGCCACAGGATCTTGCAACTGCTGAATCATTGAAGGCAAAAGCAGTGAAACCACAGCAACGGGTCCAATTGCTATCTCTCTTGAAGTTCCCATTACAGCATAAATAAGAGGCGGCACCACACTTGTATCTAGTTGGAGAAGCATACAACCAAATCATAAGTTTCACATATAATTGACTTTGATCAATAGCATGTCAGCAAAAGATACCCTTTGAATTAATTCACTTACAGAGGCCATATTGAGGATCAAGCTTTGCTAAAGTTGCATATCCAATACTCTGCATTGAAACTCACATTAAGACAATATGGTTCGGAAAAACTAATTCTTGTTATATTACTGGCATCTCAATGTTTAAGTACTCATGCAGGGCGAGTTTCAATCGACCCGCTTTAATAAAAAGATCATATCTCGAGTTTCTGACATCGAATGGAGGCAAGCTTCGTGGCGTTGAAAAACTAGAGATATGAAACCCGCCCTGCATCAAGTAGCTTTGTTTACCTGGGGGATGCAGAGGCTAGCAATAGTTAGACCCGCCAGCAAATCGTTCTTAAATTTGGTCGCTGTGTAGCTTCGACACCAAACAAGGATCGGGAAAAGACCTTGCAAGAATGAAACGAGGTGTTCTGATGCAGGCTGATTCTTGAGGGACAAGAACTTGTTTCCGCAAGGTAAAACGGTGTCCCTCACAGAAACAATGAGCTCGCGCAATGGACTTGGGGGCTCGGGGGCATTCAGCACCCACTGAGCCCTTTCGGCATGGCCGGCCCTGGCATTCTCCTCAAGGTCCGGGATTTCCTCCGGCGCGGAGGCCTCCGGGGCTGGAGCAGCCATAGAATTGAAGTGTTTGAGGGAACCTGGAAAGACCTGTACTCTCACTCTCAGAGCAAAGCGAGCATCAATATTATCAGACCAAATTTGAGGCTAAACTGCAAGGACCATTGCACAACCTTATAAAACACAAAGAAAAAGGTAAAAATGCTATGGTGGAGAATTTGTTTTTAATAAAATAAACTTTACAGGCCGCCTAGCTAGATTTGCAATCTATTAGATATATAGTACATGAGCGAGTTGTAAACTTAAATCCAAATTCCACTATTCCACTCAACTGACATATATATATAGCCTAAGTGCTAGGGCGGTAATTCTTTACACCAAGCAAACTTACCATTTTATTCATATTTTGTACGTACATAGTGGCTGTTAATTATATTTTTTAACGGTAATGACATCCAGCTAGCTAGCTTTGAAAGTTTTGGAGAAACATAATTTAGTCGTGATGGAATGTGTAGCAACATATATAGAAAATCCTACTGTGATCAAGATCTTCTTAAAACTGTAATATAAGACAATGGAAATCCAACTAGCTGACAAGTTGTACGTTAATTAAGATTGTTGGGTTCGTGCAGCTTTTTGTATTGGCTCCTCAAATCTTCTGGGCCAATACGAAACTAATTTAACTTCCAGATAGCTAGATATATATGTCCGTCCTGGTACAATCTTTGTCTGGTCGGACGTACGAGGCAATTATTTCAATAGTACTCAGGGAGAATCGAAGGCCAAAAGGAGGCTTGCATGCATTTACGAGGGGACCCAAAAAAATGTCAAGAAAAGGAGGAGATCAGAAGCTTTGTTGATTTAAATGGAGACTAATGCAAAGCAATTGAAATGGAAGAGAAAATCCTCTCAAATTAATCGTTATTTTAATGCCAAATTAAACATAGTCTGCATGACAGCGACAATAGTTATAAATTGATATAAAAAGAAATTGAGTAACTTGGAAATAACCCTCCAATTAGCATAGGTAATTAAAGTTAAATCACTTTTTTTTCTTTTTTCTTTTTTCTTAATTTTGAAGAAATATTGGGACTTCTCATTAATAACCAATCAGAAAATGGAGTTAAATAAAACCCTATCAACCATCAAAAGATGGAGCTAATTAACCGTTCCATTGAAACACATGCATCACAAATACAATCTAGAGTTTGATCCCTCCATATCCTATAAATGGCATCTTTTGTTGTCACATTCACTAGTACTCAGTGGGCCGCATTGTTGGCTTCTCGATAAAGTAGTTAGCGGTTATAAGTGATTAGCAGTTTGCGGGGCAATTATTATCACCCCGTTTGAGCAGCCCTACACACATTGGAGAAACCAAAAGGCATAGTTAAAGCAAGAGAGAATTTAAAATTTTTCTGTATTCTACCAATCAGTCCAAACACTTTGTAGTAAAACTAACATAACTTTTAGAAAACGGATCAGGATCCCTTCAAATTCTTTCAAAATTTGAGGCCCTCAAATTTTAAATCTTGACCGTCCATTTTGATCTTAACGGTCCAAAATAAAAGGCTTTTCAGTTTTTAATAATTAAAAAATCAAATGTGTTTTGACTTTAAATGTGAAAACTGAAAAGCCTTTTATTTTTTGCCATTAAAATCAAGATGAACGGTCAAAATTTAAAATTTGAGGGCCTCAAATTTTGAAAGAATTTGAGGGGATCCTAATCCCTAGAAAACTCTAAATTGCATATCATTTGATGCATTGAAAACTAGAGACATAAGGCTAATTATTTCGGAATTATCCCATAATTAATTTTTAAAACACTAAAAAAAAGGCTACAGAGCAATTGTTTTGAATTTACCAAATTATTATTATTATTATTATTTTGCTAGGTCCAGCAACTTGTTCAGACCAACAGATAAGTTCTTCAATTTATTTTAGTGAGCACGGAAGTAACAAAGCATGTACACACTCACAAGGGATAGATAAGTTCTTCAATTTGTACTTAATTCCTCAGTATATATGATTTTATTTATATTTATTTGTTTTCTCAATTTGTTCTAAATTCTTCAATAAGATATTGTTGATACTTTTCATTTTTAATGGAACATTTATTTATTACCTATGTTTTCAACTTGTACATTTGGCAATTAAGTGTGGTTATATATATTATAGGAGATGAGAGAAAATCTTAGTACTAGAGGTAGAGTATCAATAATGTAGTAAAAAATGCATGTCTTTTACGTGCTCTGAAGCTAATCTGCTTGAGCTGAAAATGGCTCATATTAGCTATATTTTAGCTAATAGATATATGACTTTTAAAGCATCTATTGGATATGCTCGTTAGCAAAAGTAGTCAAAATAACTACTGAAAAATTATAAATTTTTATTTTAACTACTCATTTTTTATACACGCTCCAACAAATTCTCTATTCTACTCTCTATTTTCTTTAAATATATATATATTTTTAATCTTTAGATGAGGAGAGAGAGAGAGAGAAAGGACTGAGAGAAACATGAGGAAAATTAATACCATATTAATACAAGCTACTACACAAGTAATGTGAAAGTTTACAGTAGCAAAATTGATGAAAACCCTCTATTTTGAAAGGTCTGTTGGAGAGGTAAAGTAGCTCATATATATGAGCCATATAAAAGCTCTACTAGAGATGCTCTAAGCTAGTTAACTATGTTTTGTTAGGTACGTAGCAATAACTCATACAGTTAAAGTATCTCCAACAATAATGTCTATTTTAGCTACTCAAAATACATATTTTTTTATTTTAGTTACTAATTTTTCAATATAAATTCCAACATTATCTACTCAACTCTATAGTACTTTGTTTAGATATTATCTTTTAAATTAGTTTTATTGTTTGCTAAGTGAGAAACCGTAGGAGAGGGAGAGCGAGAGGGAAAGAGAGAGAGAGGTGAGATAGAAATTGTTGGGTCATCGATCAGCCACGTAGGGGGCTCAACAAGCCTCCATGGCCTATCTAATATACAAGTCTTGCTCAAACAAGGCCCTGGCGAGACTTAGTCGGCCTAGCCCAATGTGTAGTCCAATGAGCATGGGAATCTTCCAACTCCAATAGCATGGGAATCTTCCAACTCCTCAAGCAAGCTTACACGATTTGCCAAAATGTGGTCAGTTGTCAACACTAACCAAGACACATGAGTCAAGGATAAATCGGACACGTGTATCCAATGCCAACAAGGCCAAATCATGTGATCCACGATCTTAGGCTCTTAAGATCGTGGAGCTACCAACAACCCATATCCTTTCATCAACAATACGCAGCAAATAAGGATATGGGGTCGAGAATCAAGGGGTGATAACGACCACCTGATGCTTATAAAAGGGAAGTTCCAATTCATAATTTGGTAATCGCAATTCTCTCTCAAGCTCTCATTGTGTTTATATTTTCTCTCTAAGCCCTTTATTGACTTAGGCATCAAAACTATCCCTAATCTTATTGTTCTTTCTATTGCAGTCCAACGGTTCCTCAAACATCCTCTTAGTAATCTGACAACTCCTCGATCATCGTGCCACTTTTCATCCCTACAATTTCTTGAGAAGTGTGCCACGTCACTCCTAAAAAAACCGTCATCAATAGAAATGATTAAAATAATTGTAGAATACAATTTTTTAGAATGATAATATGTATTGGAGATGAAAAGGGTTGATAATGACTATGGTAGAGAGCTTTATTTCTTGTAAGGCCTTAGCTAGATAGTCTAAGTCTATTTGGTTTATCAGTTTCAAAGATAACAATTTTAAAACATAATTTTTAAAAAACGTGAATTTTTCTAAGTTTTCAAACTACCATTTCTTAAACGCATTTTAAAAAATGGGGCATTTTTCACAATTTTGTTTAAAAATCTAATTTTGAATTGTGAGCCAAATGGGCTCTTAATTCCCTAGCCATCTAACCGGCCCGATTAAGCACACCATATACACCATCTAGGGTGGTGGTTCAATAGGTATCAAGAAAATTTTCAAAGTAGTTAGGTACGCACTATGACATATACAAGTTCAAATCTCTTAATGGGTATTTTCATGCATGATTAATGTAAACCACCTTAGTTCTCATTGATGCTTTGGTAGGACTAAGTTAGATTATAGATCAGTCGAACTTGATAGAGCATTTGTGGTTCCCACCAAGGGCGAATTCAGGGGGGTCGAGTGGGGGCATATGCCCTCACTCAACTCCCCAAAATTGCCCCTGCTTACCCTTTTAATTTTTTTTAATTTTTTTTTTAATACACATATTATGATTATGCCTTCTTCAACCCTGACTATGCCTCCTTTCTCATGTTTTAGCCATATATTATGCATCTTAGTAAAATGAAATTTGAAAAAAATTTAAAAACCAAGTGTTTCAGATGAATGGAATGAAGAAGACGATGAATAGTACTATAAAGTCTAAATGGTGCGTTTTCTTTTGTGGCCATGTGAGAATATTGATTGGGATTTGATGATAGGCTGGAGCCCAGGAGTTGGACAATTAAGACAAAAATAAATAAATAACTAAAACTAAAAGAAACTTTGAAAATATGTGCCTAAATGGGAGCCAGAGTGATGCAAGCTTGCAAGGCTGCAACAAATGTAAAAAAAATAAAAAATAAATAAAGAATGTAAGCAAATGGGGGTACAGCTACTACAAATGTTAAAAAAAAATAATAATGAATGTGGCCAATGGGGGTACAACTGTCATGTAAGTTAAAAAGAGAAAAAAAAAAGGGGAAGATCAATGAATATTGTTAAATATTGTTATTGTTAAAAATAGTTAAAAAATGAATATTGAGAGAACATTTTCAACAATGAATATTGTTAAAAATCGTTTAAATAACGGAATGAGAGATCAATTGATGAATAATTGTTTAATTACGTACATTAAAAAAAACATATTCAAGACTATCAGTAATGAAAAAATCATGCAGCAATTCCAAAATATAAAGACTCGTCGAGGACAATTGAATTAGCACTAACCGCTAGTCGTGACAAAACAAATTGTAGGTTTTATTTATATGTTTTGAAACATAATTAAAAAATTTGTTGAATTATTCACTTGTTCGATTTGCTATATTTTTTTTCAAACTTTATTTTTGTATTTATTCAAAAAATACAGCAAAGCAAAAGAGGAGATCAAAAATTTATTTTTTAGATTTAAGTAATTTAAAAAAAAATGCCCCCATGTAGGAAAAATTCTGCATCCGCCACTGGTTCCCACTATCTAAAGCCCATCTTCCGGCGAATAAGTACTATTATAATTACGTCTAAATAGAATAACCACAACCAATTACCTCACCTACCCTTTTGATTAGAGGAAAAAAAAATACACACCATATCTTAAAAGTTCTTGGTGGTGGACTCGTGTTTGGCAACTATAAGACTCTTACCCACCCAAAAAAAATTATGGGACCCCGCTTCCCGCCCGGTATCAGGATCCCCTCCTTAGTGGAAAATTCCCTTCCAAAAGTGCTCAAGTCATAAATATGCTTCTCCTCCATTGAACTGTGGTTGCCTTTAATAAAAGACTCCAAACTCTTCTCAAATGAACTAAAAAAAAGCTTAAAAGAACAAAAACATACATAAATAGTGCATTTGGGATGTTTTGTTCTTGATTTGTTTGCTGACAATTGGTTGTGCTGACGATATCATTCCTGTTTCTGTCACTACAATTAATAGTTACTCGTTGAATATGAAAAAGCACCACTACTTTTTAACTCTACTTCATCCACCCACGTTGTCTTTAATTAATTCCCTTCCATCGGGACATGATGATGCTAAGATTAATGGATTGTTTTATTTTATTGGGAATTTATATTGGGAATGGATTATTTCTTTTCATCTAAACACATTGGGTAAGTACTTTAAAAATTTATTCTTTAAGTTCTTTTTTTTTTTTGGACAATTTACTCCCTGGATCAATCAAAATGACAATAAAATTCATGTCGTCAAAATTTTTTAACAATTGTTAGTCTGGATCAAAATGCACCGTTTTACTTTATTAAAATATTAATTTTTAAATTTAATTTAAAAAAAAAACACACACACACACACAAGGGGTGGCTGAACCACCTCATGGGGGGTTGCCGAACCACCTCTAGGCAAAATGGGTGGCCAGCCACCCCTTGTGTTTTTTTTTTTTAAAAAAAAAAATTAGATTTAGATTTTAAAATTAAATTAAAAAATTAATATTTTAATGAGATAAAAATATGTGTTTTGACCCAAACTAATGGTTGTTAAAAAAATTTAACAGAAATTTTATTGTCATTTCGATTAACCCAATGAGTAAATTGTAAAAAAAAAAAAAAGAAACCCTTAATAATAACTAGGGAAAATTACTTTTTACCCCCCTGAAGTATCCACCATTTTTTACTTTTACCTCAAAGTTTAAAAGTGACATAACCCCCAAACTTTCAAATTGTAGCAATTTAACCCATTTGACCTTTTTTATTCCCAAAATGCCCTCATCACATTTTTTTTTTTTTAAAATCCAAGCAGGTGTGGTCACCACCTATGGGGTGGTTTGGCCACCCCAAATATATATTATATATTTTTTGGCTTTTTCTTATTTTTTAGGATTTTTTTTTAAGAAAAAATGTGATGGGGCATTTTGGGAATAATAAGGCCAAATGGGTTAAATTGACATACAATTTGAAACTTTGGGGGGGGTTAAATATCACTTTTTAAACTTTGGAGGCAAAAATAGAAATCGGTGAATACTTCAGAGGAGTAAAATATAATTTCTCATAATAACTATCATTAGCGTATAAGTCACGACCATTGAGGTTAGAAAGCTAAAAAAAAAAACTTGCAAGACTGGTGAAACTAGCTAGTTTGGTAAATTATGATTTATGAGTATGATAATTGTTGAAGTTAATGGCTCATATTGATCAATAATATTGAATTGGAATACAATTAATAGTTACGTTGATCAAATAGATGAAGCGGGATGAACAGCGTGAGGCCAAACATGTTATTCTCGAGATCGCTAGCTGCCGGGTTGAGCAAAGAAGAAATGATCATGTGTACATTCTGACCATACCCATGACTTAGAAATCTATATGAATCCAGTACAGCAAGCCATGGCGACCTTAAAAGTGCCTTTATATATTGTAGTGGAAGGATCCGGCTTACATGGTTAGTGAAAAGGGTAGCTTTTGGTTAATTAATTATAGGGAAAACTTTATTTACTCATCGAATTTTTGTGGTTTTTGCAAATACTTTTTTAATGTTCAAAATCCTTCACTTAAGTATATCAAATTTTAGTTTTCTCTCACTTTGCCACTTTCATACAAAAATAATTTGTAATGCCAATTTTATTTATGACTCCAAAACTACATTATTCCTAAAAAGATGTGATTTTAAGGTAAAATTAGCATTCGTTAAGATTTTATATACATAATGGACAAAGTGAGAGAAAACCAAACTTTAATATACTTAAGTGAGAGGTTTTGAACATTAAAAAAATATTTATAAAAATAACCAAAATTTAAAGGGTAAGTAAAGTTTTCCGTTAATTATAAGACTCTGTCTGCCCTAAATTCATGGATATATTTATAACACATAATGAGTCACTAAAATTTGCAATTATTAGCTACAGAACTCATTGAGATTCGAACAAAGTGGAGGAAGCACGACCTATTGTAATGGCTATATATGGCGACCAGGCGCGAAATGGCTTTGGAGGTTGGAGCCTCTGAATACAATGAACCTAGACGCTTTCCTATATATCCAACTAAAAACCCTTTATATATCATATATATGAAAGTAAATCTAATTGATGGGCGTAAAAAGGGTCGTGAAAGAATAAAGACCATTTGGTCTGCCAACCGTGGATTCGAACCATAAAGTCTGCAGAGCTATCATGGAGTTTTAATAAACACAAGAAATACTAAAGTAGTGATATATATAAACAAAGCCGAATTGATCTTGTCCTCAAAGTTGGCATATATTTCCTCCTCCTCGTCCTATGTAGTTGCTGTCTTTTCTTTTGTCTCTGAATAATTAATTTATAAAGATGTTTTCTGATTGTTCTCAAGACATTGAAGAGTACCCTTCTGTTGGCTGAGGTGATCTGGAGCACTAGCTAGCTAGCTAGACCACGCTTTCAACTTTGCTAGGAGTTAGGGCCTTTTCTTCCACTTGTAAGCAGAAAAAGGGAAAAAGAAATACATGACGACCAATTCATAGTATGAGCTTTTCAGTTGAGCGAGGTTACATTGTCTTTATCGTATGATGGCTGAAACTGGCAAGTGTAAATGTAACTAAAAAACTATATTATATATATGAGTCAAAATATAAACTCTAGGTAAAATTTATAATTGCCATCATACCATCATGGAATGAAATTAATGCATGAGGACCAATTCAGCTTTTGAGTCACATTTTCTTTTGTCGTGTGATAGCTGAAACTACCTAGTGTCATACAATAAGAAACCGTATGATTCAAAAGACAACCCCAGTGCCAATCAACTTTACATTAATTAATTGTCAATACCCCCATTATAAAAATAAAAACGAGCCCCAGGCCAAGATCTACCGCCAGTCAAAAGATTTTATATAGGAGAAGCATAAATTGAGTTGTTAGATGCCGAATTAGTAGCATTTGCTTGGAGATCACTCAAACCTTACCCTATATAAAGGCATATGGTTGGTGTTATTTTTTAATTATTTTTAGTTTTTCAAAGTTATTTTTAGTTTTTCTTTTTAGGGCGATTAGGGTCTTTCTTTCAATGAATTGAGTTTTACATCATAAGCTAGCCTACTAATTATAGAAGAAAAATATTTGTAGAGAAAGTAAACATAATCTAATAAGAAGATGAAAATAATTAAAGCAAATCTAATCCAAACAAGGAAATGAAACAAAGTCCTAATCAAATTAAATATTCTACAAATAAAATCTTAATCAAATCAAATCAAATCTTAATATAAAATTAACAATTAATGAAAATGTGACAATCTTTCATTTTGCACTTTTATTGTCTAAGAATGAGTAAACTTCTAATTAAGCGGCCCTATTCCAATAGTATTTTTTGTATTTTCTTTATTTTCTTTTTACTGAAAATACATAGGTAAATATCATCCTACATCATTTTTGCACCACTAGATTGGACTGCAAGTACCTGCAGAATAAGAAAGAAAACTATCAAAATAGCATTAGAACAAGGCCATCAGAGAAGTCTTCAATACTTAAGTCAATGGAGTATTTAGAGAGAAAAATATAGTAGAGAGAGTTTTTTGGTGGAAGACTCTTTATCTCTTTTCCAGAGATTACCCCCATTTTTATGTAAGATTTTTTTATTTTTTTATTATTATTATTTTTTATTGCCACATAGTGAGCTTGTAATTGTGTAATAGATGTATGTAGACCGACGGCTCTTCGACCTTTTCAACCTTTCTATTAAGTAGGCCTTTATGTCAATAGGGCTTAAGCTTTGGGCCCTGGGTATGTATATTCCCATTTCAACTTCTAAGACTAGATAGGAGCTTAGAGTTTTGGCCAAAAATCACCACTTTTAGCCAAGGAACAACCTAAGCTTTGAGAGAAACTCTAACCCAAGTGCAAAATTCTTAAAGCAACTCTTCATTTGAATGAAATCTCTTTGCTTACATCGATCTATTAATTAATTGCTTGGATCTCACAAGGGACAATTAAGTAAATGAAATAAAAACAATAATATTTCACTTAGTTTAGAGCATTTACATTATACTCAACAAAATAGCCAAGACACTAAAAAACTCCCTCATCCAGCAGGCTACAATATCCCCTCCGTTGTTGAGGTGCTACATTAGTAGTCAGCAAATTTGTTGACTACTGTAGCACCTTTATGTATACCAAATAGATTCTAAAATTCGTTCATTATTCCATTTTTAATAATAAATATAATTTTCTCTTTCTCTCTCCCGAATATAAAATAGGCATCATTTTTCAACTTTTTCTATGCTACGTTGATGACCGTTGATTCACACAAACTAAAGAAAGAAATAATAAAATAGAATAGAAAAGTAATATTTAAATGATAGGTAAAAAAAATATTTAAATGAGATAATAAAAGTGATAAGTTAAAATACTGAACCAGATGTGGGTACTTTAAAAAAGTAGATAGTTAAAATAGATAAAGGTATTTTCAACCTTTCAAACATCTGCTGAAACGGATGTGAATGCTCTTACAAATGGTGACACTTTTTTTTTCCTTTTTCTGTGATGAATAATTAATTAATTTGAAATTATTATAACCTGTTGATGAGCAAGTTCCGTACAAACGGATTTCATGACGGAGATAATATCAGTTTTATGGGTGAAGTTGGTGATCCCAAGTAGGCCTTTGAGCTGTTGAAGACCAATTATTATGGCGGAGCCTGACATGATCGAACCCAACACTAGCAGCATGGGAGAAAAAATCGACTAGAAATCCCAACCTGTAAAATTGGTAAAAATGCATGATATTATATTATATATTACAGAATGTCAATATATATCAATAAGAAGAAATAATACCCACCTGAAGATTCCAATGGCAGCTTGAAATATGCCCGCAGAGAAAGTTGCAGTAAAAACAAGGCTCTTGTAAGTGTTAAATATATTGTATAGAGCGGAAGAATGTAAGAGAGAGAAGAGAAAGAGAGCGGAAGTTAACAATGGACTACATTGTATTATATTGTTATGATATAAGAATTGATACAATAACCTCCTTATATAAGAGGAAGAGAGGAGCATTGGCTCCCAATCTTACCAATGTGGGACAAGCCTCACATATACACTAACATTCCCCTTCAAACTCAATGTGTCTAAACATTGAGGTTGGAAAACAAAAGCAAAGGATAATAAATAAAAACACATAATTTTTTTTTAAGTCCACTGGAAAAGTTGCCGGAGGTGGCCGGAGTTGGGCGGCCAGTTGGTGGGCCTAGACCCAAACCATTGGGCTTGAAACTTATATTGAGAGTCTTATAGGCTAATTAGGCCAATATTTGACCATAACCCATGGACCATTAAATATGGTTGACCCAAATATAATATAAACCAGGTTGAGGATCCGAACCAAAATGAGACCAGCTTGGTTGAGTTGACGGATTGGATTGCCAGATTGGTGGATCTGGGTCTAACCCACTAGACCGGTTGATGGTTTTGGATCCGTTTTAAACCTGATTTGAATGGGCCGGTTTAAATGGGCCTAAAAGACCGAAACCCCTGGATCGATTGAAGGTCTGACCCACTTGAGAAGATCCGATTCTAACCCGTTGGATCGGGCCAAATATATTGGATCCGGATCATATTTGATTTTTTTTTAGCTTGACATGTGGTAGAGGCTAGGGCTGACGTGGCGGCTCTCTGGAGGACACGTGGAAGCTAGAGAGTGATGAGGAGTGCCTGGCGCATGTGGTGCATGCGCCAAAGTCTGGCGGCTGTATGGGGCGCGTGCATCTCACGCGCCAGTAAGCGTGGAAGCATGAAATTCACGTGCCATAAGGTCTAGGGCTCGTGGGAGCGCGTAGGAAATGCTACCGCCGCATGGAGGAGTGTGCCACACCATGGCGGCGCGTGGGAGCATTTGCAAACCGGCAGATCCTTCTGGACACGTGTGTAGGCGCGTGGAAGCTTGGACGGCGGTGATCTCTTTGGATCTGGACTTGGAGTGTCTAATCTGTTGTTTGGGGAGGAGCGTGGTGCGTACAATGCCAGAATGGGCTGAAATTGCACAGATCCACCAATCCGGGGCCGAGACACCACTTTTGGTGGTTCTTTTGGCCAAGAGGGGTCTCGGTGGCGGTGCGATAGGCTCGGGCAAAAGTTGCTAGAGGAATTGGTGGCGCGGTCAGCCGGAGATGGGCGGCCGCCGGAAGGAGTGCCGAAGGAAGAGCGAGAATACCGCATTGGTGGCACGGTCGGTCGGAGTTAGGCGGCCGCAGGAAGGAACGCCAAAGAAGGAGCGGGAGTACCGCTTTGTTGGAGGCCACAAGAAAGTAGCTCTGATACCATGTTAAATATATTGTATAGAGCGGAAGAAGGTAAGAGAGAGAAGAGAAAGGAGCGGAAGTCAACAATGGACTACATTGTATTATATTGTGATGATATAAGAATGGATACAATAGCCTCCTTATATAAGAGGGAGAGAGGAGCCTTGGCTCCCAATCTTATCAATGTGGGACAAGCCCCATATATACACTAACAGTAAGAAGTTAAATCAGTCCTAGAATCTATGATCAATTTCTGAATCATTGCGGATAGAAGCAGCGAATCCACGGCTACGGGTCCAATCACCATTACAGCATAAATAAGAGGTGGGACAACGCTTGTGTCTGAGTACAACACAGAGAAGCACATAGTTTCATACACCAAAAAATTCTCATGCATTTTTCACGCTAGCTAATTATGTAGATAACAAAGGTTAAACTAGTCAATCTCAACCCTGATTCCTCAAGAAGAATCAAGTGGTTCGACTCTCTTGAGTGCAAACAATTTGTTGAGGCCACAATATTTGTAGGCGAAAGTCCAAACTTTAGAGGACCCACGTGAAGGAGGCACATTGTACAGTATTCAATTTGTTGAGGCCGAAACCTTGTAATGCGACTAGTCCAAACTTTAGCCAACCCACGGAAGGAGGCACATTGTAGCCATATTGAGGTTCAAGCTTTGCTAAAGTTGCATATCCAATACTCTGCATGAGTCATATGGACAAAATGTTAAACTATGGTTTAGTGACCATATATATATATATATATATCCCAATTTTTGTTAGTTTGAAGAGTCAATTAACAGGGAATGCAAAACCCCAATAGTTATACTCTATTTTAACAAAAACTTGAATTTGGTTACATTGTCTTTGAAAGTTAACCATTTACTATTCCTCTTCATTTATTAAACAACCATATTTTCTCTTCTTTGTTTCTTTTCCCAGAGAGCAAAGCAGCAGTTCTTTTCATGGAACATATAATTAGGTTCTGGAGCACTCTTTTTTTTTAGGATTGATCGATTCTCCTGGGGAAGGAGGGGAAGAAGGGTATTTTTTTAGGTTGCAAAGCTCCAACACTGTGTTTATGGGTTTTTTTTTTTTTTTTTATAACATGGGCATTTCAAAAATTTTAACACTCAAAAGTTAAAGAAAGAATAAACAAATATTTGAAAAATAATATTTTAATCAAATAGTAGAAGTGAATTGTTAAAGTAGGCTTAATGTTCTACCACTTTATAAGCAGATAAAAGGTTAGAATTAATATATTTCTTTCTTATTAAAATCCTATCACACTCTATATAAGTAAATTTATGAATAATTAAGGTAATTAATAGCTGTATGTATTGTAAAGGCATATATTGCTTCAATGGCCAATCACTCCAAATCAAGGATCGCTGCTTCCTAAAGTTCAAATTGCTCTGTATGAGTCAAATGGAGGTAATATTAATTTATATTTTGGTTTATTAGTGACCATAGTAAATATATATATATATCCCATCGTGTTAAATATTGTGCTTAATTATCTTAAAATCTCACAATTTTATTTGAAGCAACAATTATATACTTTCAAGATGAAAGGCCTTGAATGTCTCTTTGTGCTTTGAAACCAATAAAATTCTTGCAGGAGTGAGACAAGGATATATTGATGTTTAGGCTGATTGATGATAATGAGAGAGCCAGCAGTTCTTTTCATGGAATATATAATTTGTTCTGGAGCACTCACCACCCACCTAATTCTCTATTGTAAATATCATCTCTTTAGCGGATGTTAAATCTATTTTTAATTTTAGCTAAATTTTATTTTTTAATTGATAATGTAAATAAAGAATGAAGTAAAGTTTTGCCTACTTTTCTCCTTTTTCTTAAAAAAATATAAATAAAAAATAAGAGTCTAACTTGCACAGAAAAACAAAGATGTGACTTAAATGATGGTGTGAATTAAAGTTATGAAGGTATAACTTTACCGGTTTTTAATTTCTTTTCAATTAGTTTTGACAACCTTTTATATTGTGTAGGTCAACTTGTAGCTTGTTAGGTATTTATGTTATAATGTGAACACCTTTAATAATTTTAGTTTAGAAAAAAAGCGTAAGATATAATGTAAGAAACTTTGTGTTTCTGTTTTTTATTTTGTATTTTTTGTTTTGTATTAATGCCGACATGTTATCTTATAATATATCAATATTGATACATATTTATGAAGTTTAACAAATATATTTTTTGTTGCACACATTATTTTATAAAATAGTTCATTTCTATTTCGAATTGTGTTTAATCTGATGCCAATCTATGAAGGCTCACATATGAGAGTTTTCATGTCGCTCCATGTTATAAATCACGTTTTTATCTCATAAAATGAATTAATATATATTGTTATATTATATATATATATATATATTATGTTGACATTTTTAAATATTATAAAGATATCATCATGACACTATTTGTCTTTTAATTTTTTTAAGTAAAGAATAAGTAAATGAAAATGCAAAAATTGAAAGAAATAAGAAAATTAATTTCTCAGTTCCGAAATATCATATATTAATTTTATCCTTCTCTGTTTTCCCCATTTTGTACTTGTCCTTTATCTTCTTCAATGAATGGGAGAGAGAGAGAGAGGACGAACTAAGTGAGATTCTTGAATATTGGGGTTTTCTGTTTGGGCTAAATCGTGTGGGTTTTCTGGTTGGTTGAGTCTGAAATTCTGGTTCTAATTGAGATGTTATTGGGGTTTGTTTTGAGGAGTTTTTTCGCTGGGGTGTTCTCTAATCTCTGCCATGGCTGAATGTTGGAGCTTTGGGTTGTTAATTTTGGGTTTTGCTAGGTTGTTCTCTGCCATGGCCGAATAGTGACTTTTGGGTTGTTAATTTTCTGAGTTGATTTCATAGGAGTTTATGAGTTTTGGCTTGGATGGTTTCTTGAGTGTTTGTAACAATGGAAAAACAAGATTACTCTTGTTTGATTACATCTGTAATGGGAGTTTGACTGGATTGCTCCATGAGAAAAGGAAGATCTGGGACTGGGATGCAAGGTTTTGTGGCCGGAGAAGGTGACTGTGGGTCACGATCGGCATGGGTCTCGCCGGACCCAAGGTTGGGTTTGACGGCAGGTGTGCAGGATTTTGGTCTTCTTTTTCATTTTGATCAACTGCTTTTCTTCTCACTCTAGTTTTTGCAATATTCTTGAAATGGTGATGTGTCAAATGGAGATTGGAGGCTGCAAAACAGTCCTTTTACAGATGGTCCGGATGTAAGGGCTCTCTCTTTTTAATTTATTTTTAGGTTTTTCCTACCTCCAAAGTAGAACGGGCAGGCAAATTAAGTAAAAAAAAAAGCAAAAAATGGAAAGAAAGTAGAGAGAAAAAAGGCTCCATTTTTTTCGACGTAAAATTGTTTTCGTTGAAAAATATTTTTAGGGAAGTGATTTTCCCTAAAAATGTTTTCTGCCGAAAACATTTTATGGCGTTTAGCTCACGCACGGAAAATCAATTTTTAAAAACATTTATATATATATATATATATATTTCATTAAATCATATTAAACTCTAAATTACAAAAATGTCCCAACCAAGTCTTAGAGGTGTCCAAACCAAGTCCCATGATGACCCCACTGCCACTCACCGAGACCCGCCCGAACCCAGTCTAAACCCTATCAGGACCCCATCAGGATTAGCCCAAGACCCTAGCAGGACCCACCAAAGACCTAACAGTGACATTTTCATAATTTAGTGTTTAAAATAATTTTGTGTACACACCAAATACCGACAAAATATTTTTCCAAGAAAATGTATTTTACAGAAAATATTTTTCAAGAAAATGTTTTCTGCTGTAAACATTTTCTTACATCAGGGAACCGACCGAGACCCACATGATTTTTCGTACATGCCTAATACTAGAAAATATATTCTAAGAAATCATTTTCAAGGAAAATGTTTTCTACCAAAAATATTTTTCGATGAGTCCCGAGTGGGTCTTTGGCTAGTCCTGGTCAAATCCCAGCGAGGTCCCGAGCGGGTCCTAATCAAGTCTCGGGTCTGTCTTGGGCAGGTCCAGGCAGGGTCTTGGGCAGGTCCCGATCAAGTCCTGAATGGATCTCGGGCAAGTCCTAGGCGAATGTTGGGCAAGTCCAAGCGGGTCCTGTTCAAGTCTCGAGTGGGCGGTCAAGTCCTGAAAGGATCCTGGCTGGTCTTGGCAAGGTTTGTCCATTTGAGAATGAAATGCTTAAAGTCGAAAAATTATTTGTGGTCCGAAAATTAAAGAAGAATTTTTTGTCAAAGAGAAAATATTTTCCATTGACCACTATTTTACACCACACTAAATACTGTAAAATTCAATAAATAAAAAATCATTTTACGTTGAAAAAAAAGGGACCCAAAGTCTTCCATGAGATTAAACTATATAAGCCTTATCTCTTGTTATAAAATTGACTCTAATTCATTAAAAAACAAAAAGCTTGATGTCTTGGAATTCGGAGATCCTTGGTTAAAGGGGTCAAATTGGCCAAGATTCCTGTGGGTAACTCTTGCTTGGATTTAAAAAATTTGTGAAAAATCGTTTAATGTACCAACAAAACTTGTACAACTTAAGGTAGGGGATCACGTGTGGCTTACGTGATCAATGTTTAGTCAGTTAAAACAACTTTGACTAACGGAATGACATAATCACAAAAAATTATAACTTTGAAGGATGGATTGAAAAAAGTAAAACTTTAGAGGTCAAATTGAAAAATGCCACAATCTTTGAGGGTGAAGTATAATTTTCCCAAGAAAGAAAAAGAAAGGAAAGAAAACCAACCTAAAAACACATAAAATATTAGTTCCTAATGAATTTTTAAAATTTATGCTGATGCATTTTCTGGAAAAGAAGCTGGGGAAGAAGGGGGTTGAAAGAGCAGAAATAAGTTGTATATCAGTTAAATCAATATAGGCCGTATCTTCAACTAACCGCAATTACAACCTTGAGTCATATATGTCATTGAGTAGAAGTCTGTTTTTTAATAGGGAAAAAGATATTCACAGCGGAAACCAAAAAAAAAGGTTTGAACTTCATGGTGCCTGAGAGAAAAGAGAAAGGTTAAAAAAACTATTAAATATATTGGAGAATGAAAGAATGAGAGAGAAAAGAGAGAGCAGAATGATATAATAGACTACATTGTATATTCTTTTCAATGATCTTAATGTGATTATAGAGGCCTCTATAAATAGAGAGGCTATGGTAATAAGCAAGAAACCTTATACTAATTAAGGTAGAGAATCATATAAATATTCTAATAACCCCTTGTCAAACTCAAGGTGTAAGCTTGAGTTTTGAAAAAATAAAGGGAAATTTTGATTTTTTTTTTTTGTCCATGGAAAAGTCACCAGAGTGGTGGCCAAAATGTGGCGGCTAGAGGCGGAGGACAACGACTACTAGTGGCAGTGACTTGGGCTAGAGCTTTATTGGATTGAACTAGGTAGGCAGAGACTTAGATTAGAGCCTTATAGGATAAGCTCGATTGGGATGGTTGCATGGGCCATAATAAATTAGCCAAAACCCGTGGACCATTGAATATGGTCTAATCCGAAAAGAAGTGACCCGGGTCTAATTCGGTGAACCGGGTAGACTACTTTGGACCGGGTTGGAGAAATTGACCTAGTTTTAAATCCGATGACCCAATTATAAATCGGTTTTGGACCAGGTTGGAGATGGTCTAACCCGATTGACTAATTGGATGGGATCGGTTCAGGTTGTGAAACCTAGTGGACCAAAAGTGAGAGTCATCTCTAGGTGAAACATGGCGCAGGTGCACGTGTCATGCGGCTGCACCGTGGCGCTTCAAACCCACGGGCAATATACTCTACCAGCGCGTGGAGGTTCCGTTGGATGATCTTCAAACAACTCTAGGACGGCCAATGGCAATCTCAAATGGAGCAGAAACCAAGTTGATCTACCTGATGTGGCAGTGCGTGGTGGTTTGATAGAACCTTCTGGATGCGCATGAAGGCATGTGGAAGCTTGGATAGCTGAGATATCGATGGATATTGATTTGTCAGCATTTATTTCCATCCAACTTTTCAATCTTCCCTTTGCAGCCCATTATGACCTAGTAAACATTAGAATTAACCAAATCTCATAAAATATGATTTTGTAGATCTTTGAATTAGCTTTTCAACACCATCAAGATTGCTCAAAACCAATATCTGAAACTTGAGATATAACATTTTTAGTAAAACTAGTCAGATGCAAATTTAACCAAATTGGGTAAAACTAGCTTGTATCGGTTTCTATCCCAAATTAAAACACATCTTTTTTTCTTTTTTTTTCCTACACTCTAGGAGAGGCAAAGGGGGATTTATCTTCACTGTTGATATGTTTCTTGCTGCATCGTGGGTGGCGATACCATTTTTTGTTAGTTTCTTTTTTTCTTTTTTCCATTTTAAAAATTTTCTAAAATATGTTTTCTCACTAAAGGGAGATGATGGAAAATGCAAGGAATCAAGAGCACCTCGAATCGTCCTATTAGAATAACTTAATTCAATAGAGATGCTCGTTATTTAAAATTAAGAAGAAAAAAATGCCCTATCCATTTTTAACCTTAATAGTTCTTCTGAAAAACCACAAAGGTTCGGAATATTAGACAAGTAAGAGCATATTGCTCATTTTGTAGTCAGAAAATTTTGTAATTTTTTATATCTAAAATCAATGAAGCCAATAATATCAAAATTTTAATTATACCCAACCATAACCACAACCTTTCTGGGAACGTCTACAATAATGGAGCCAATGCACTTAACAAGATCTCCTTAAGACAACCTCATTTTCTTTTACATTAACATTATCATTCTCAAAATTCTATTTTATCATGGTATGGATGTGGATCTCAACTTTTTATGGATTCAATCTTGTCTAAATACGAGGAAGTCCATAGAGAAACTTCTTTTTAGTCTTTCATCAAGAACTTCCTGAAGAACCAACCCCATTCTTTTTCTCCCTCGATTAATTAGACATTGTTCGAATATGTTGAGGGTAGTAAGTGTGGCACAAGGCAAAATGTAACCAAAAAGAAAAATCATTTGCACAAGAATCACGTACTCCAAAATCTATTTACCACGGAGAATATGATAATTGGGTCAACACGTCCATTTAAAAATATGCTGTTTGAAAGGTATAATCGTTAAAAGAAAGAATAAAAATTAAAAAATAATTAATAATCAGATGTGAAGTGCAAACGAACAACCTTTAGTTAAATTAGAAGAAGAAAAAAGGTACATGAACTCTACCCTGATGAAAACGAAATTTAATCTTTAATTTCATGTATCATTTGAGTCAGTTGGCACAATCCTAATTTCCTCTTTTCATTTTCTATCATTTTCGATAGAACTGAAAAGACCAAATAATAAATGAATCATTTCTTGTACCATTTGTGGGCTTAAATAGGCCCAAATTGAAGAATCCAACACAGCCCATATGGAGTCCAATCTCATTCAACACAGCCTTGTTCATTACGTTGCACAAGGACTGGCCTTATGGGAACGAAGGACTGGAAATCGGCTCAAAAGAAAGGTTTTTGTCATTCACTTTTCTCAGTGAATACTAAACTTTGGGTAAAATAATCTGCACGTTTCCATAGGTCTTACCAACCATATCAACCATACAAACTGTACTTCCATGTAGCCCTAATGAAAGCAAGAAAACACGTTTCGTACATTTTCTTTTTTTCATTCAGAAGGTCCCGACTTAAAAGTACTTTTAAGAAATGAACAAACCACCAGTACAAAATATAGCCTCCAATATAACATATATAAACCCTAAATGGTAATACCAGCAGAGTGCATATCACAAGCATAAAATCTTGTTTTCATTGTCAACAAACCTAGATCTTACATCATTCCCAATTAATACCAGGTTCAAAAGGAGTGAGGGAAGGGAGGGGGGAAGAGAGAGAGAGAGAGAGGTGGTGATTACCTATGGCTTACGAGGTGGCAGTGGTGAACTACTGCGGCTGCTGTTGCTACTGCTTCTTCCTCTCAAAGGCCTACACATAGCAACTTCTCTTTAGAACAGACAGAAATCCACGAAAGAGTGAAACATTTAATGCTGCCAACACAAGTCCTAAACCCAAGTTATTTAGCTTTGTAAGAACGAAAAGGAACAAGTGCCTGTGTCCCTATTCTAGAGAGTGAGGAGTTCCTATTCTCAGATGGGTTGGTATTCATTGATTAATCCTATAAATAGTAATTGATTATGAGGCTGTGTAATCTTTCACTGAACCTCTCTTTTGTACATGCATATACTCTAATTAACATGTATCAAAGCTATAGATTTAACGAAAAGAGCTTAATAAAACTGAGTCTTTCTCTTTTCTTTCCCTTTTTCCTCAACTGATTCTACAAAAGAACCCAGTAGAGTATCTGCAACTCGTGGTTGGAAGCAGATGGCACAATCAACCACTTGTGTTGGCAGTATCCAAGATTTATATCTTGTAGATATGAACCACATGAAATTGAAGGAAAGTCCTCTTGCAACTTCATAAGAAATGAAATTCATCAAGAGGATGAATTTTTTTTCTTATTATAAGTGATCGAGATGTCAGATCAAGATGATAAATAATATCCAAGGAGATAAGAAACATACAATAATGTATTCCAATATTTTTTTCATCAAGAAATAATCCAATCAAAATTTATTCAGATGGATAACAAAGTAAACATTCATAGAGAGAAATTACCTTCTTGGACTACGACTCGATCTCCGGGCTACCTGTCATAATTAGGCAGGATGAAGCCGTGTCAAATATCAAGATTGATTAATTTTCTTTTAAACTAAAAGAAACAAACACAAACCTTGCGTGGACTAGGTGATTTAGAGTAGGATGATGACCTCCCACGTCTTGCGACTGGTCCTCGACCTCTGTGGTAGACAATGCACCACAGTAAAAGACATGCTTAAGTTAGAAAGTAAACAAGAACTTACAGCACAAAATAAGGGCAATAGATTTCGTAATACTCAACAACAGTAATACATTTTAAAAGTTGTAGCTTAAGTAGTGAATTGAAAGGACACATAATCTTGCTATCCAACTTCAGCACCTAGAGAAGCTTTATGCAAGAAGCAAAAATAACATTTCCTCGTAAGAACAAAGGACATGACACAACTTACAAATTTAAGGAAAGATGGAGTGATTTAAGTCTAGACTTTAGAAAGAAATAGCAGTATTTTCTAATAACAAGATAATGACAATACAGATGCTTCCTTCAGGATATGGCCATGACATACCTATATCCCAGATATCCTCCGTCACCCTAGCCAAGAATAAAGGGCTACATAAACGACTTACTTTCAATACATAATTATCTGAAATTGAGCATGTTAAGCTGTGGTAATGACAGCTTCGATAAACTTCTAGCATTTCTTTCTTTTGAAAGGCACTACATAACAGAGGAACTACATCCATATTGCACTACCACCGGTATGTCTACCAAGTCATCAAATCCACCATCTATCTAGGTATAATGCAGATGTACAGAGAAACATCTCCACTACTTCCATTATGTACAACAGCCAAAAAAACATAGTGGCACAACCTCAAATGAAGCAATCCTATAAGATACATTAGAGCTCCACATCTTAGAAGCCCATAACGAAAAATGTTATAAACCCTATCTCCACCCTACCATAATGAATCTCACATATAAACAGAAGCAAACAAAACAAAGAAAAGAAGAGATGACATTATTCAAAGAACTAGAAAACCAACTACTCTGAGATTAGAATTAGAAAAAATCTAGATATCTGAAAGTTACCTCCGCGGGGATGCTGATAGTGAACGTGAGCGAGCAGGCCTACGAATAGGAGATCGACTACGTCTACGACCAATAGGCGACCTTCTAGGGGGACTACGAGCCCGTCTTGGAGGTGTACTGAATTGAAATACAATGTCATTTTCAAGATACAAGTTAATAAAATTCTAAACATAAGCATACAACAGGTGGAAATTTGTAATTTATGAGAATATGAATAGAAGCCATTGGTTCTCAAGGGCCCCAAAAAAAAGCCAAAGGTATATATATCGAAATATCATCAAGTAAATAGCACTACATAGGTACACAAGAAATACACAAAGGAAACACCTAAGTAGAAAAAGAAAATGAAAGAAAAACACATGAAAACTAAGCACTCAAAGTTGTCCAAAGATAAAAGAGAAAAAGATAAAGACTCAAGATCCGCCAATGTCTTCTCGCGATCTTCAAAACTTCTGTCGTTTATTTCCCACCAGACACTACAGGAGGCAATAAGGCATCATCTTCCACCCATCCACACTACTAGTTCTACAACTAGTCCACTAACAAGCAAATAAATCAGCTACTCTACTAGGCATCACCTAAAACAGCCCAAACCGACTGAAAAAGGTATTCCATAGGAGTCATCAACCTCACAATGAAGGAGAAGATGGTCCACAAACTCCCCCACACCTCTTGGGCATACAACACCAATCAATCACAATGATATGCCACTTCCTAAGGTTGCCCATAGCATGGATCTTTCTTAAGACCACCAACCAAGCAAAATAGACCTCTCTCAAAAGAATCATAGTCTGCCATATACTCTTCCACCATCATTACAAGCAAGGGCATTGTAGAAGGAGCTAAAAACAAACAATCCTTTTCTAGGGGGAACCACCAAAACTTGTCTTCGCCATCCAATGTCACTATAACTGAGTACAACAAAATTGAAGAACGAGGCAAAGACATCCACTTGAACCGCTCTAACAAAGCTTACATTCCACTGAATTGAGTCACCAAAAAATTCCAAGTGAGCTACTACCTAAGCATCCTCTACACAAGCAATATCATATAAATTTGGAAAGGCTTCCCTTAAGGCATTGTCCCCACACCACAGATCATACCAATATTTAACATTGGCACCATCTCCCCCCTCAAACCTAATATGACTTGAAAATATCCCTCAATCCCACCTGATATTCCTCCAAACCCCCACCCCATACGAACAGATAGGCTCATTAGAACACCACCCACCCCACAAGCTGCCAAATTTAGAGTCCACCATAACTTTCCACCACACCTCTCTCAAGCACATAGCGCCAAAGCCGTTTTCCCAAAAGAGCACAGCTGAACTTTAAGTTCCGAACGCCCAACCCTCTCTCAAAAATTGGAGAGCAAACCTTTGACCAGCTAATTAAGTGAAATTTGAACTTATCACTAATCCCACCCCATAAGAAATCACAATGAAACTTCTCTATGTAATTCGCAACACTCGCAGGGAGAGGTAAGAGGGACAAAAAATATGTAGGTAATTGGAGAGAGTGCTCTTTAAAGGTAACCCTACCACCCTTAAGACAAGTAAATCATTTTCCAATTAGCCCAACAATGTTCTATCTTTTTGATAACTCCGTCCCAAATAGGCTTTGGGCTATAACAAACCATTAGTCTTCGGGCTAAAACGAATCACCTTCATTGCTTAAGGACAGAAGAAATAACCCATTAATAAAATGGCAGTTACTAGAACCACAAAGGTCATTCATCAGTTAGACTATTGCCACAAATACTTCGCTAATGATTGGCATCAAGATGTAATCACTAACATTGTCTAGATGGTGGATACAGAATGAGCTCAGCCAGTAAAATACTATCATAATTTTTATTTTCATTATTTGACATGTGCATTGGTTTGCACTAAAAAAAGAAACTTTTAACTATAATTTAAAAGCATAATTACCGGCGCCTTGGAGGAAGTGGGGAACGTCTGCGAAGAGGACTGCCACGCATCCTTCTGGAAGAGGCCATATTAAAATGATAATCAGTAGAATGCCTATCAAAATCAGTTGAGACATGAAACTAGCAAGATAATAGTTTGTAGCGAACCTTGCAGGGGATCTATTGCGCCTAAGTGGAGATGGACCTCTGCCAGGAGATGTGGGCCTCCTCCTCGGAGGTGTATCACCACGTCGATAAGGTGATTCTACGACGACGCACAGGAGAATCTGCACGACGACGCACAGGAGAATCTGGCAGTCGTCTAGGAGATCCACCCCTTTGACCAATAGGGGATCTCCTTCTTGGTGAGGCAGGAGGCTTCCGACGGGGAGAAGCTAATGTCATCAAAAGTAAAAAGGATTATTATAAACACAACAAAAAACTGTACAATGTACCACTCCATAAACCTAGTGTATGGGGCACACCTTCCCTCGGCCGCTTGAGTCCATCCTTCTCACCATCAGCACTGACACTATCAATTTTGGGAGCATCTCTCTTCGAAGCATTGGCAAGGGCTTTCAGTGGTGGTGACACCTTCTGTCGTGGAGGCAATGTGAACCTTGCTTGAATAACATTCCCATCAATTTGACCCTGCATTAAGCCAAATTAATGGCATCAATTTCCTGACAACACATATTTCTATACACCTAATAATTCTACTCCAACATTGCACTAAAACCTACTCCATCCATGTATAATTGGGCCTTTTCAGCATCCACTCTTGCCTTGAACTCCACATATCCATATCCTTTTGGAAGATTGACCTGCAAACATGGAACAAGCTTCAAATGACTTCTCAGGAAAAAATTACCTGCAAACAGGAAACAAGCTTCAAACCATGATGTGACATCCACAACAAACTTACATTGCGATCCATTGCCAGCTCCACATTAACAACTTCACCAAAGAAACCTAAGGAGTAAAAACACAGGTAAGAATACAAAAAACCACCAATTAAAATATCTATATATGAAATATAAGCTACTAAAATTCTTTATGGCCAATAAATAATAAGAGGTTCCTTCAATAAGTTACCAATTCATGCACATTAGAATAAAGCTCTTTAATTTTACAAAGTCAATAACTCTACAATTACTTTCTAATGCCAGGACATACTATCAAGTAAACTGAAAAGAAAATGCCTTCATTGTCATGTGAAAGCTGGCATAACAACAATCAACCGCAATGCTTTTAGTTGCCCTGCTAAAGCTATACAAGTATAGATGGCAGTGATTCTACTTTTCATTCCAAGCTCTATTCCTAATCATATCCTTTGCTTTAGATACACAAATATAGCAGCTAAATTTAACACAAGATGAACATCATTAAATAGAAATAAGTGACTAACTTACCAAATATTTCTTTTAAATGGCCTTCATTAACATTCCTGCTGAGTTTGTCAACGTAAAGAACAAGCGACTCTTGAACAGGAGAAGCTTTCCTGAAATCAATATATTTTTAACACATGAGTAATCTTTATTTTCTTCTCTTTACTTTTTTTCTTGTTGCAGGCTGGAGTAAATGCTATGAGACTGTCAAGGGCATGAGTTAATAGATAGATTTATTATTGGAGGATCTTGACCTGCTAATAGAACTCTATACAAATAAACAAAAGATACAAAAAGAGAAAACAGAAGTTTAACAAAAGGTAGGTCATGAACCCAAATATAAATTCTAGCAGATACATTCTACACTGTCAATGTAAGATAGGCAAGTAGCAAGTGACCAGCTTTAGAAGTACTCAATATAAGTCTCTAATTGGTATGCTCACAAGCTACCCCCGACATATTTCATCCAATTATTAAGGAAGTAGGGAATCAAAGTATGGCCTGCTCAATAGTTGAATAAAGAGTATGAAGAAACCTAAAGTTCAACCGCATAACTCTCTATTAGTCAGATCAAGCATGGGTCTAAAACATAAATACACATTTTAAAACAAGCATAAGAATTCCCTAACATTCTAAATTACAAAGAAACTAACAGTAACATAGGGCTGCAGACCTGCTTTTCAGCAACGAAAGCTATGGGCGACTGAAACAAGCAAACAAGTCTGCTTCTAAAACATAAATACACATTTTAAAACAAGCATAAGAATTCCCTGACATTTTAAACTACAAAGAAACTAACAGTAACATGGGGTTGCAAACCTGCTTTTCAGCAAAGAAAGCTATGGGCGACTGAAACAAGCAAACAAGTCTACTACCCATCTAGGCATAACCCAAGACAGTCTAACACAACTAAAGATAACACTCCATAAGGAACAAGCGACCTCATAGAGGAGAAGAAGATAATCCATAGACTCCCCGCTCCCTTACACAAACAACATCAATTGACCACAATGGCATGTCATTTCCTAAGGTTATGCATGGTAAGGATCTTTCCTCAGGACAGCTAACCAGGCAAAGAAACCCGCTCTCAAAAAGAACCTTAATCTGTCAAATACTCTTACAAGGGAAGGGGGAGCCATCATGAGGGATAAAGACATTGTAGAAAGATCTAGCATTGGACAACCCTCTCTTGGAGAGGGTCCAACAAAGTTTGTCTTAACCTCCCTGTCTCAACCAAAAGGAGTACAATAAATGAAAGAACAAAGCAAAAACTACCACCACCCAATCATGTGCCATTCTACTAAAGCTTACGTTCCACTAAAAGGTCTACTAGAAAGCTCCAAATGAACCGCTACAAATGTATCCTTAACATAAGCAATACTAGACAAATCCAGAAAAACTTTCTTAACAGCTTGATCCCTCAACACAAGTCATGCCAAAATCTAATCTTATAATCATCCCACCTCAAATCTGGTATGACTAGAAAACACCTCCCAAACCTTCCTGATATTATTCCATAGCCCCACGCCATACAGCCCAAGAAGCTCATTGAAACACCACCCACCCCAAGAGCACCCATATTTAGTATTCACCACAACTCTCAACCAAGCCTCTCCCTTATCCAAAAAGCATCATAGCCATTTTTCCAAAAGAGCACAACTAAACGAGTTTCGGACCCCCAACCCTCCCTCAACCATCGGAGAACAAACCTTGAACTAGTTTACCAGGTGAAATTTGATCTCTTCACCTAGCCCACTCCATAAAAAATCTCATTGTAGCTTCTCTATGCAGTTCGCAAGACCAGTGAGAAGAGAGAAAAGAGACATAAAATGAGTAGGCAAATTGGAAATGATGCTCTTGATTAAGGTAATCCCATCACCCTTAAACAAGTACATCTTATTCTAACTAGCCAAGTGTGTATTTTTTGGTCCAAAAGTGTTGGGCTTTGTTGCGTAGGCCAACAATTTTGGGTCCAAAGGATCAAAGCCTGTAAAGGACCATAATGGCTACTAGATTTCCTCGATTAATGTTTTAATTGAAGGCATAATTTAATCACTAATGGCATGCATAAGTTGATGGTTCAATTTATGACACATGGCATATAGGACAACAGGAATAAAAATCCTATGATTTCCACACTACATAAATTTTGGACTAATGAGCTGATTTACATGTATTAACCATAGTTTACTAAATTAACCTTCTTAACCACCTAGATTTTGAGAAAAGCAATTTGACATGGTTTTAACCCTTAGTTTATGAAACTTTACATGCGATGGACCACCTAGTTTTTGAGAAAAGTTTCTTTACTTACAAGAACCTAGGCAATAGGAGGTGACTTACCACTTTTGGGAGACCAACAAATTTTATGGGATTTCAAAAAAATCAACAATTGGTTTCTTACACTCAGCCTTAATATCAGTCTGGCTAAGCTGTCAGAGTAATTCAAATGAGTATTCACAGGAATAAAGGTTAGTCTATGCAAAGTCCAAGAAGATTTGGGATTAAAATCCATTTACTAAACCCACCCAATCTGTAATGTATATGTCAAATCTTCTCTTCTTTTTTATAAGTAGATGTCAAATCTTCTCATGTTACTAGAGTGATTTTTAACCCATCAACATTCCACCGTTTCAAAATAAACTTTGCACATTACAAACCCCACAAACCCTAAACAGAGCCCCTAGACCTCAATGAGAACCATATTCTCACAAGAGAACAACTATCCCAAAACAGCTACTATTCAAAAAAGAAAAAAGGTTCTCGTCAACGGGCAAATGTAAAAACGTTAGGTCAAACATCAACATCATAGATCATGCATAACTATTATAAAGTCTAGTAACCAAGATTTCAAGTGGAGATGTATGGACAAAACAACAAGGAACTTGGACACAAATGCCAGGCGCATGTAATTAAGATACTAAAAATACTAAAATGCTATGAATATCCCTAGGAAAAAGATGTATGTAAACTATTAAGATCAAAGACAACAATGATCAAAACATTTGAACTATATTTCTAATTAAAAAACTAGAGAATGCTCCGAATTGAGATTCCTATATTTGTACTAAATTTCATCATAAAAAATAAACACTCAGTCAACATATGAAAACATCTGGAACTTTATCAACATACTATGTCAGATTTGAGCTTTACTTACACTTTCTAATATGGTACAATAAGTGTTGACATGGTGTAGTGTATTATATGTTATTATTGAGGGCATTCATGTAATTACATTATTTCAAGTCTAAGATAAATAATACAGTGACAGAAGGAATCCTTATTTTCTAGATGCTCTCTTTCCGACCACCCCTTGCTCTCTCTTTCTCTTGTTTCTTTCTCTTTCTTTCCTACTCATTTTTTTATAAGTAATTCAATCTCAATAATAGAGCAGAGAGACACAACCTAAGTACAAAATAAGTATAAAAATAGTTCTTCCTTTTTGATAATTGGGCCAACGCCCCTCTAAGTGCAATGGAGGTCACTAACCTAGGCCATGGACCTTCTTGATCACCCATTGAGCCCATCCGGGTAAGTATATAAAAATAGTTTGTCCTTTATCAGCATATTATGTTAGATTTCAGCTTCATTTACTTAAAATGTTCAGTTTATGCTTCTTTTTTTCTTGATAGGAAGGACTACAATGCATGCTGCAAATTTATGGAAGATTGGTAGACAAGGTCTAGTAGGAAAAACAGAAATTCAATTTTTTTTTATTATAAGTTTAATCATAATAAGAAGTTCAAAAATAATTTGACCTTTGGGGCGGAGAAATCCTTTTCGGTGGTGGAGAGCGGCCTCTTCTAGCTACCTCAGCAGGACTGTTGCCATCATTCCAGAAACACAACAAAATAACATCAAAAGAGGGGAAAAGGGAGAGAGAAACAATCAGAAAAACATGTGTTTCCTCCAATTAAAATAATCAAAAAATTTACTATAAATCGATGTGTTGTGCACTTATAAGGAAATGCATGTTGTTCATATTGGATTCGTGCCAAGTTCCTAAGGCGTATCAAAAATTCTCACCCTAGGTCGATGTGTTGAGCATTTATAAGGAAATGCATGTTGTTGATATCGGATTCGTGTCGAGTTCCTAGGTCGTGTCAAAACCTACCCTACATCGCTACTCTTTTGCTACAGGTCTCACCAACGCCAAAAAAATAAAAAAAAAAAAAAAAGAACAGAGAAAACTTCTACAAATTAGACACCATTTTGCTCTAGAGAAGAATTAAAAATTAATGGATATAAATACTGTAAAAGTTGTAAATTCAAAAATTAAAATCCTGGGATATATAATTCAAAAGGGGTATTAGAAGACTGACCTCTTCCTCAAGGGAGGGGGACTCGGGCTGCGAGAACTGACGCTCCGGGACGGAGAGGAAGACGAGGAGAAGGACCTCGACCGAGATCTGGAACGCGAGAGCGACCGAGAGACGGAGCGTGAGCGAGAGCTGGAACGGGAGTCTGAGCCCGTGTAGGACCGAGAGCGAGACGACGACGCAGACCCCGACGGCGGCGACCGACGACCTCGGCTTGGCTTCGCCATGGCTACGGCGCGCGAAGTGAGCTAGAGATCGAAACCCTAGAGAATTAGTGAACTAGGAAACGAGCCGTCGTGACTCGTGCGTGTTTACGTGCTTTGTCTGCCGGTTTTGAGGGTAAAAATGGCATACCACAAATGTTACCCAAAATGTTTGAATGACGGGAGAAATAATTACGTACTTCAAGTGTAGTTAATGGTTATAACCACAACCATAATCGATTTAGATAATTATTGATTTTTAATAATCGTAATTGAAGTAATTTAGAAAGCATATTTATGTCCTACTAAAATTAATATGACTATTAAAATTACCATTGAATTTGTAATTGATCATTATTGAATGTTTATCAAATGGTAATTTTAATAATCACATCATTCTAGTAGGACACAAGTAGGCATTATAGAATTACTCCCGCAACCGCCTAGGCGGTTATCGGTTATTTTATAACTAAATTAACAGTTATTCAATCCAATAATCACGCGATTATAACTGCTTTTTTTTCAAAAATGGGCTTTTTAAGTATTTTGGCCTTTAATTTGCCTTTTTGTCTTATTTTAAAGGTAAGGTCAAACTGTTCCAAAAGAGATGAAAAAAAAATGGCCAAATAAATTATAAACCAAAAACATGGCTAAAAAACGTAGCCCAAATCCATTATTCCAAATTCAAATGAAAAAATTAGATAAAAGTATAAAATGGCCCCTCAAACTATCAACTTTTGTAATTTAACTCCCCAAAGTTTCAATTGGTATAAAGTAACCCCCCAAACTACCAACCTCTTATTAAATGGCCCACTCCATTAGTTTAAAACATCAAAATGGATGGAATACCAAAAACAACGTCGTTTTGGGTATGTGAAGTTACGAAAATGCCCCTGTTCAATTTTAAAAAAGATCAAAAGCAGCGTGTTTAGTGTAAGTCAACAAATAGCCCTTCTTCCTCCCTCCCCCACCCCTAGCGTTCTTTCTACAAACCCCCTGCAACAAGTTTGTTTCTTTTAGGGTTTAAATCCAATTTCTGCCTTTCTCCCCCCTCCCCACCATCTCCATCGCTCGAGAAAGGCAGAAATTGGATTTAATAAAGAAAGTAGTCGCTTGGATATAGATCAACATTATATATGGATTACATGGTATATAACAAATGAGGAAAAAAATTGGATCCAAGAAATTACATGAATATACTAACATTTAAATACTGATGGTACAAATAATAAAAGAATTTGAGGGATGTTTAATCGTTTCTCTGAGAGGTGTTGCATTTTGGAGGGAGGCCCTAGGGAAACCTCTTTGTGTCTATGCAGTAATTATAAATCATGTAGTTCTTTTGCACCCATTTAAGCCTGTCTTGATTTACAGTGTCCAGCTCTTGTGAAAACCAGGAATTAGTAGTGGTGGAAGAAGATGAAGTGCAAGAAGATGCTCCAAAAGACCAAACGCAAGCATCGGCTTTGAAGTTTCTGTAGGAAGCAATAAAGGGGGCTTGGCTCCAATCTGCCTTCACAAGCCCACCTCTTGTCGCCCAGGCATCAACATTCCCGAGATGGGGTTCTGCGAGCAACAAAGAGCGACGAAGATGGGGTTCTGCGAGTGACGAAGAGTGATGAAGATGGGGTTCTGTGAGCGACGAAGATGGGGGGAAAGAAAGGCAGAAATTGGATTCAAACCCTAAAAGAAACAAACTTGTCGCAGAGGGGTTATAGAAAGAACACGGGGGGGGAAGAAGAATGTTGATGACTTACATTGAAATGATGTTGTTTCAGTCTTTTTTATTTTAATTTTTTTTAATTGAACATAGGCATTTTCGTAACTCTACATACCCAAAACGACGTCGTTTTGGGTATTCTATCCATTTTGACTGTTTAAACTAACGAATGGGGCCATTTTATAAGAGGTTGGTAGTTTGGGGGCTACTTTATACCAATTGAAACTTTGGAGATAAATTACAAAAAATTGGTAGTTTAGGGGGCAATTTTATACTTTTCCCAAAAAATTAAAAAGGCAAATCCCAAATCCTATGGGTTTCATCTTATTCTCCCTCCAAAACAATGTCGTTTTGGTGTTTAACACCAAAAAGGGACCAAAACAATGTTGTTTTGGATGTTTTATTTAGTAGTTTATATATATATATATATATATATATATATATATATATATAAAGGTGATTATCGGTTATAACCATCTTTTCCTACCCCCTAAAACCGCTAACCGCAATCATAGTTGGTCAGCAGTTTTTAATAACCGACTACCAAATCAATTAACGATTATCGGTTATTGGTTTGCGGTTATAATTGGTTATTGGTTACTAACCCGCTTAAACACACCTACACGCAGCCAATTAAACGTGGTAGATGATACCATGAAATTTCAAGCAATCCTTCACCCACATCAGGTAAATTGAGAGTTTTTTTTTTGTTCGAGGCATCAAACAAGGACCTTCCAGTTCTAGTCGTCCCAACTCCTAAGATCCCAAGAGAATAGGCAAATCCTTCTTAATAATTAGATTTGACTATTATTAGCATTTTTTCCTCTCCAACAGTGTTGAATATATTATGAAGCGAAATAATGAAAACAGGAAAAGAGAGAGCGGAAGCATATGTAAGGACTACATTGTATTGAATAGCATATGTGATATGGATACAGAGGCCTCAATATATAGAGAGATTATAAGTGATAAACAAGAAACCTAGACTAAACCTAGAATATATATATAAGGAAACATAATTAACCTAGAAAAATATCAAATATTCTAACATCCCTCCTCAAACTCAATGTGCAAACTTGAGTTTGGGATAAAGAAAGGGAAATTATGATTTGTTTTGGATCTAAGTGAGCCGGGTCTAACCCATTGAACCGGGTTGACTACATTGGACCGACTTGGAACAAATATTGGGCCACTTCAGGTTGTGAAACCGAACAGAAAACGAGACCTGCTTGGTTGAGTGGATTGGATTGCCAAATCGGTGGATCTGGGTCTAACCCACTGGACTGAGTAGATGGTTTTGGATCCGTTTTAAACCCGAATGGAAACTAGTTTGGACCGGTTTAAAACTCGGCTTAGAAACCGGTTTTGGAGAGCATGACCCGGTTTAGAAAACCGGTATTGTACCGGGTTGAAGATTCTAACCCGATGACTCGGTTTGGAACCAGGTTTGGATCGGGTTGAATAAGTGGGTCGGTTTAAGTGGGTTGTAACCCGAAACCCATGGACCAAATGAGGATGGTCTAACCTAATTTGAAACGAACCAGTTTTAACTCATTGAATCGGGCCAAAAAACTGTCGAATGAGCGTTTTGAGTGAAAAACCACTTGAAGGCATGCAGACGACTTGATTTGGAAGGTCGTCGAAGGGAGCGCCGAATTTTGAGCAGAAAATCACTTGGTGGTGCGCCAACGACCGGATTTGGGAGGTCGCCGTAAGAAGCGCCAGATTAAAGGCTAATGACGGCACGCGCAATTGGAATTTTGAGGTTGTTGGAGGGAGCGTTGGAAAACGTCAAAGACGTTTATTGGAGGCGAAAGAAAATGGCTCTGATACCATGTTGATATATTATGAAGCGGAAGAATGAAAACAAAGAAAAGAGAGAGAGCAGAAGCATATGTAAGGACTACATTATATTGAATAGCATATGTGATATGGGTACAGAGGCCTCAATATATAAAGAGGTTATGAGTGATAAAAAAGTAACCTAAACTAAACCTAAAAATATATAGAAATTACACTTTTAAATATACCATTTACTTTTTAGTTTAAAATGTGACACTTTACCCCCCAAACTTTCAAATTGTGACAATTTAACCTATTTGACCTATTTATTCCCAAAATACCCCCATCCACGATTTTTCAAGAAAAAAACCTAAAAAAAAAAAAAAAAAGAAAGCGGGTGGCGGCCACCACCTATGGGTGGTTACCCAACATATATTTATATATTTTGGGTTTTTTAAAAAAAGTGTTGGGGGTATTTTCAAATAATAATTAACCTAAAATAATATCAAATATTCTAACAAGTAGAATAGTTATTTTGTAGTTTTTTCTTTTAGTATGAATAGTAAACAAGTTGATTACCCTATTCACTATTCACACTATAAACTTTATTTTTTATTATTTTTGTCCCCCTTTCTTCCTTTTACTCTCTCTCCTCATCTTTCTTTCATACTCTTTCACGCACAAAATAATATTTAAAGAAATTAGACAATAGAATAGAGAATATGTTAGAGTGTATATGACAAAATGAGTAGCTAAAATAATGAATTGTACTTTTTTGTAGCTATTTTGCCTACTTCTGTGAAATGCTTTTAGCATCTCGAACAATAGTAGCTAAGTTTGTTTTTTAGTTAAATTTAGCTATTTTGTTAACTTTTCTTGCTCCAATAGTAACTATAAAGTAGCATTTTTTCTTCGCTACAGTAAACTTTCATATTTGAAAGTTTATTGTAGCAATAGTAAGTAATATTATATTATATTTTCTCTCTCTTTCTCTCCCTCCCCCTCTCTGTCGCTATCTTCTTCCTTTGCCCAAATAAAATGAAGCTTCCACTGACCTAAAGAGCCCATGCCCACCAACCCATGGTGAGCTTGTCTTCCTCATCCACTTCACAGCGAGCTTGTCTTTCTTCACTTTGGGTTCGTTTTCCTCCACTTCACGGTGAGCTTATCTTCCTTGTCCTCTTCTTTGTCCTCCACTGTTACCAAAGAGCCCATACCCACCAACCCTATTTCATGATTTGTGGATATGTTGGCCAGTTGGAAAATTTTAGTTGCAAATTTGATTGGAGCTTCCTGGGTTTGCTAGGAGTGGGAGTTTTGGAAGGATTTTTGGTTCTCAGAGATAGGGGAATATGGTTTTGCTGTGAGAGAGAAACGAGAGATGGAGAATAAAAGAAAAATGATGCTCTTGAATTCTTGGTGTGAAATTTTGTGGGGATTTGTTGCCTTTAGCTTTCGTTTGGGTTTCTAGAGTTTCTTCCGCAGTAGGGAGAGAGAGACGAGAGAGAGGGACAAGAAAAATATGTGGTTAAAAAATAGCATCTCCATCAACACTTTAAAATATATTAAAGTTTTACTAAAAATTAATTAGTATAAGCTCTTTTGCAGTTCCAACATACACTTCAAAATAAACATTAGAGATAAATATAAAATTGGTTCATGTAATTAGCCTAAATTACAAATTATTTCGTGTGATATAAAAAATAATTTATAAGTCCTTGTAATTTGCCTAAATTACAAATTACTCTATGTGGTATAAAAAATAATTTATAAGTCTTTAGGGTAGGCCAAAATAACATTTTACTTCCTTAAATTAATTTTTATTAAGTAACTTAATAAAATCTGTTATTTTACCATGTCATACATAATTAAAAATGTGACATGTTTTATTATTAATTGATGAATTTCAAAATGACATCTAGGATTTTTCACATCATTTTAAAATGTCAGTTAAGATTATATGTTAACTCTTACTCTATGTCATACTGCTATAGTAAATTAACCTAATCTCCACCCAAAATGATAAATGGAAGATGGCTAAAACTACCCTAAAACTATTTAGAGGTGACTCAAAAACTCTCATTTGGTCAATGGATTGCTCGTCAACCCAATCTAGTTGATTTGAGGGGTGGTTGAACCACCTTCATAGTCGTTGGTGGTGGTTCCGCCACCCCAAATAGCAAATGAGGGTGGCAAAAATCATCCCCAAACGATTTGAGGGTTGCTGAGCGACCCTTATTTTGACAAGGGGTGGCACAATCACCTCCTTTAGGCAATTAGGGGTGTGGTCTGAACCACCTCATTTGGTCAATTAAGGGGTGGCCAAATCACCCTGATGGCCATGAGAGTGGTTCGACCACTCCCAAATGGCAAATGGAGGTAATCAACCTACCCCAAAACTATTTGGAGGGCCAATGGCCAATCTATGGATAGGCGAACAACTTTCAATGGTCATGGGAGTGGTTTGACCACTTCCAAGGTGACCATAATGGATGGTTGAGCCACCTCCTAGATTTTTATTTTTAAAATATACTTTGTAGTTTTTTTTGGTGATTAGGATAGCTGATTTGGCATCTGGGACTGGTGTCTACGGGTGTTTAGGTGGGCTGTTAAAAAACCAACCCTGCATATATGCACTATCTACATGTTCTCATAAGTTACAAACAAATACAGATGAATTACAAAATATAAAGAGGTGGAAGCGAATATTATTCGTCTTTGCCTATACATATATTTAATAGTGTCGTCTTATACATTGTTTCAAGATTTGATCCCAAAAATGACTTTCATTGAGAGAAATGAGTAGAAAATAAAACTCTCATGCCTCAATTTTTCCCCTTTCTCTAGAGTGCTCTTTGTCTCATCAAAGAAGAAACACATACTATTAAAAAAAGGAATGCTAGTGGGGACATTTCTCGCTCTAGGCTTTTCTCGCTCCAGGCTTTTCTCTCTTTCTTTACTGAAAGATTTTTTTGTCTTCTTCTTCTTCATATATTATCTTCCAATTCTCCTTTATCATAACACTTCTACCATGTTTGTTTTCTTATTTTTTACTCTCGGCTTCTTTGCATGATGGTTGATTCTTTGATGGTTCAAAGTGATCTTCAAGCTTTATTGCTGAAACGGAGGCATTAGGATGGGATAAACCATATTTTTTGCTGCCTCATGATGGAGTCCTTGCTACGTAAGAGAGATTTGCTTTTGTGGGGAAGTTATTGGCTCAAAAACCCATAATACTTCCCATGTACGCTCTACCCTCTTGCCTGTGTGGAGTTTTGCTAAGCCCTTCACTATGGAGGTTTTGGAGCCAAACAAATTCTTATTCATTGTCCATCAGGAGAGCTACTACCATAGTATTATCAATCAAGGGCCATAGACTATTAAAGGTTCTTTGTTATTGCTCCAGCCTTGGTCCTCTGAGTTGGCCATTGATGAAGTTAAGTTGCAGTTTTGTACTTTTTGGGTGCAAGTTCATGAACTTCCACGGCAATTTATGACCACTAAGAATGCTATCCGCATCGGCAAGAAGTATTGGCAATATTTTAGAACTGGACAACAATAATTCTTCTGGGATTATTAGTCGTCCTTTTCTTCACTTTAAAATTGATATTAACACTTCCTTGCCTCTTGCTTCTAGTTTTTATATGCCTTGTGAGGGTACAAAACCTCGTTGGATAGCGTTCAAATATGAACATCTAGATGAATATTGCTCATCCTGTGGTCTTATTGGGCATGTAAAGAAATTTTGTCATGTTCCTCATGAAAAGGCTACTCCAGAAAAATATAAGTGGTCTCTTCGTGCAGCTCCATATGTTCGTCCCACTTTGATGGCCAATCCTCCACAAGAAGACTCAGATTCTGGTATTTCTTCTGCAGCCTCAGTGGGAAATTCTCCACGTTGTTTGTCACCTTCTCGTCCTCTAGATCTTTCATGTAGCAGTTTTGGACAAATTATCCCACATAACCAGCTTGATGCTCATGGTTCCTCCAACAACTTGTTTAGCTTGTAACACGTGGATTCTCCAAGTAATTTGGTTCCAACTCAATATGGCAAGTTACATCACGAGAGGGAATTTTCACCTTTTCAACAACCACTTGGTCGTTATCCACCTACAGGTACATCAAGTCTTATCCCTTTGTAGGCCTGTAAATGAGCCGACACACTCGACTGGCTCGCTTGAACTCGGCTCGATTAAGCTCGGATCGAAATCGAGCTCGATCTTTGTTCATTTCGGCTCGTTCTTTGTACAAGCTACTCGATTAGCAAATGGTGAGCTCGCTCGCCAAACTAAACTCGACAAGGGCTCGTGAGCTCGACTCGTGAGCTCGATTTCATTCATAAATGAGTAGATTAAATGATTATTAATTAAGTAACTAATGTATTTCTTACCATTTATAAATTATAATCACATTAATGTATACAAACTTAAATGACCTTAATGTATCTCTTTAGGGTGTGACAAATAACAATTGACATTATATACAATAATACAAACTTAAATGTTATATTAATTAATTGTATAAAATTAAATTAGTTTAACTTAGTTTTATACTTATAAATTAATAAATTATAATATATATTTATATATGATATGTTTATTATCTACAATATATGATATACATCATATACTAACTTAACTTTAACAAATAACAAGTAACAAGTATCAAGTAAAATATAGAAATAAATTATATCAGTACTTGATATGAATATTAAAATAATCTCAAATTTAGTAACTATGCTCTAAGAATCTAAGCAATTAAAAAACATAGGTGACAATTAGAAAGTTAGTCAACAATGTGCACTTAATCAATGTCGTTACTCTTTAGGATGTGACAAATGACAATTGACATTATATTCAATAATACAAACTTAAATGTTATATTATATAAGATAAATTATATTATATAATAATTATACTATATAAATTATAAAATTAACAAGTATATAAATTATCTTTTAAGTTTATAGTTAATATAATTTATTTAAATTATAGGAAAAATTAGGCTTGCAAATTAGCCGGCTTGTGAGCTCGCTTGAGCTGCCTCGGTTACTATACAAGCTCGGCTCGGCTCAAACTCGGCTGATTCTTGTACAAGCTCGACTCGGCTCGGCTCGATTCTTTACAAGCTCGGCTCGATCCTTTGAAATCTAACACGTTTGATTGGCCTTGTCCTTCATTTATGGACCCCACTAGCATGTCTTATCTCTACCCTTTCTCACCAAATGTAACCCAGCTGACGCCTAGCTCTTTCTAGAAGTAGCCTCATGACAAACCCGCATGATATTTCCTTTCCAGGTTCTTTGAATTCACTCATGCCCCATGCATCGGGTCTCTTTAATACCTTTCTCAATACTTGGTCCAAGAACCCGGCTAATCCAAGTCTTTTGGACAAGGCCCCTTCAACTTTCCAACTATGCTCCAATCCTAATCAATCCACCTCATCTGCCTGGCCATTATACCTCACCCTTTGGACAAGAATTTCAGTCGTAATCTTTCAACTCATAAGCACTCTCGGTTTCGCCCGTATGAATCATCTCGGCCCCTACATGCTGTTTTGTCTTCTCCTCCTCCCATAAACCATCCGGTCTCATATAGCTATGATGATTTATCCTCACCGACTCCTTTGCCTCACATCGCACCCTCCACTCACACTAGAAAAAATGAAACAACTCCAATCACCATTCCTCCATCAACTTTCAATCCTCCAACCAGCTCCTCTGTTTCACTTATTTCTAGTTCCACTTCTTTTGCTGTTCCTGCTATCATTTCAAAGGGGAAGGGTAAATCAAAGCTGATTTTGGATGATGATGATCTTCCTTTAGCTTAATTGAAAAAATTGAAGACTGAGAGGCATGTCTCTGATAGCTCCAATTCTAATTTGGAGAGTGCAGCCTTTTCTCTCACAAAGCATCAAGGTGATCCTTACTTTAAGGGTCCTATCCATAAATTTTTTACCTCTCCTCTCCTTGGCAGTCAAGGCAGATGGTGGATTTTATGCCTGCTTATGGAGGTGGTTTTGCTGTATTTAATGAGAACTCTCAATCTGGACATAGTAAACTCTCTCATTTTGGTGGTGGTTTTGTTGCACTTAGTAATTAAGGAATCTTCATGTCCTGTGGTGGCTCCCAAGAACACCTATCAACCGTTTGTTCCTGCTGTCTGTGGAGCTCACTCTATTTTGCAGGTACCATACACTTCTATGTCAACTTCTATGGACGGGTCTGCCATGTCCTCAGATCACATGGACATACATCAAGCTCATGTTTCTCCGGCTGCAATGGTTGTTTCTCAAGATCCTCTCAAACGTCGCTTTTTTAGGGCCTCCAGAGGAAACCGTTTGGTGTCTCCTATTAAGGGAACTGCTGCAGCTTTGATCCCACCTACTGCACCTAGTGATTTGAATTAGGGGAAACTACCTTTACCCCCCATGAACTACCATGCGTCGGCCATTTGCCCCATAAACTATCAAACATTACCCTCGACACCATCAAACTACCTAGCCTAACCACAGGCACCTTAGTGGTCGGCTCGCTAAAATAAGCAGTCAAGCATTACCGTGTCATTTTAAGCCTTTTTTCCATTTTGCCCTCCATTCTACGAACAAGATTTCTATACCCAAAATACCCTCAATATATTTTACTTTCCTCCAAAATACCCTCAACATCACTTCCTTCTTTCCTTCACGCGACACAGTCCAACAAGTTGAACAAATCCCATGTGTTCTTCCTTGTTCATTTTGTGAAAAGTTTTCACGAGAAAATTAAAGAATGAAACCCATACCATACCCTCAATCACAAGCAGTGAGAACAAGCCCTTGTAATGGAAGAAAGCCGGCAAGTCGGGACTACGCGGCGGTTGGGCCAAATCTCTAAGCGTCGGTCGTCCTCCTTCCGGCCCCAATCAGGGCCCTTAAAAAGAAAGAACAACAACAACCTCGGCGTCAAACTCTTCATCCACCCGAAATGAGTCACCCGTGAGAAGGTGTCGCTCTCCCACCCTCGATCCAATGGGCTGTTGATCGAGGGCTCGCGACCACAACAACCTCAACGCCTCAAGAAATTTGTTGTTTGGATCTTTGAGAAAAGTGAGGAAAAGAAAAGAAAATGTAATTTCTGAATTCGGTTGTTGTTTGGATCGAGAAAAGTGAGGAAAAGAAAAGAAAATGTAATTTGAATTCAATTGTTGTTTGGATCTTGAGAAAAGTGAGGAAAAGAAAAGATAATGTAATTTGAATTCAATTGTTGTTTGGATGCGAGAAAAGTGAGGAAAAGAAAAGATAATGTAATTCTGAATTCAATTGTTGTTTGGATGCGAGAAAAGTGAGGAAAAGAAAAGATAATGTAATTTAAATTCAATTGTTGTTTGGATGCGAGAAAAGTGAGGAAAAGAAAAGATAATGTAATTTAATTGTTGTTTGGATGCGAGAAAAGTGAGGAAAAGAAAAGATAATGTAATTCTGAATTTAATTGTTGTTTGGATGCGAGAAAAGTGAGGAAAAGAAAAGATAATGTAATTTCTGAATTTAATTGTTGTTTGGATGCCGAGAAAAGTGAGGAAATAAAGACAAAGGTAATTTCTGAATTTAATTGTTGTTTGGATGCGAGAAAAGTGAGGAAATAAAAGCGTAATTTGAATTCGATTGTTGTTTGGATGCAGAAAAGTGAGGAAAAGAAAAGACAATGTAATTTGAATTTAATTGTTGTTTGGATGAGAAAAGTGAGGAAATAAAAGAAAACATAATTTATGAATTCAATTGTTGTTTGGATCTTTGAGAAAAGTGAGGAAAAGAAAAGAAAATGTAATTTCTATTCAATTGTTAGTTTGGTTTTCGAAAATGAAGAACGGTAGCTTAAGTTAGGTCTGAAGTTCTGTTTGTCACACTTAGTTAAGTTGGGATTCAAATTGTTCGGGTTCCAAATTAGGTCAAGCTTGTTGCCCTCTGTTTGCTTTTGTTTTGATTGTTACGAACTCTGAAAAGGAGGAAGAAGGAGATAGAGAAAAAAAAAAAAAAAAAAGGAACCCGGGGTGGCATTGGCGTGAAGGAAAGAAGGAAGTGATGTTGAGGGTATTTTGGAGGAAAGTAAAATATATTGAGGTATTTTGGGTATAGAAATCTTGTTTTGTAGAATGGAGGGTAAAATGGAAAAAAAGGCTTAAAATGACACGTGTACAATTGATTTTTATTTTAAGCGAATTTGTGGAAGGGCACATTGGTTAGGGTTAGGTAGTTTGATGGGGTCGGGGGTAATGTTTGGTAGTTCATGGGGGCAAATGGCGGCCATGGTAGTTCATAGGGGGTAAAGGTAGTTTCCCCTTTGAATTATTTATCTGATGTGGATAATTTGGAGGAGTGCCCATTGAGGCCTCCTCCGCAGGTATGAAACTCCTAGCCTGGAATTGCAGAGGGTTATCCCGTGCCTCTGCAATTCGCAATTTAAGGGGTAAGGTTCGGAAACATTCTCCTGAAATCCTTTTTTTGTCAGAAACTAAAACTCACTCTGCTGCTACTATTTAATTTTAAATAGTCTTGGTTACTTTTTGATGTCGCATGTTTCCCCTATTGGTTCTAAAGGGGACTTTTGGTTGGCTTGGCGACATGGTGTGGAAGTTAGACTGTTTTTCATCTTCTGTTAATACAATAAATGCTTGGTGTTATTCTGATCCGCCTAACAAACCATGGTTGTTGACTTGTATTTATGGACCTCCTGAAAAAGCTAACAACTCAAAATTTTGGGACTATATGGTGAGTGAGAGGAAAGATTTCCATGGGCCTTGGTTTTGCATTGGTGATTTTAACATTATTTTATCTCAGTCTGAAAAATATGGGGGTAGGCCTTTTGCATGTTCTTCTCATGGTCAAATAAGCGTCAAGATCATCATCTTATCAAAGAACACCTGGATCGTGGTATTGCGAATCCCAATTGGGTCCATCTATTTCCTCATTATGCAGTTCAACATCTTCTTGCTGACCAAATTTCTGATCATAATCCTATCCTTTTAAACACATCTCCCTCAGATCTCACTCTCTCTCGACCTTTTAGATTTGAAGAATTCTGGACTTTTGATTCTTCTTGCAATTTTGTTATTTCTAAGGCTTGGCTTAAAAGTTTTCATGGTACCTCTGACTTTCTTCTATTGAAGAAACTCATAGCTACTAAATTGGCTCTCAAATTTTGGAATTCTCAACATTTTGGCAATATTCAGAAAAAGATTGCCTCCTCCCTTTGTCAACTTGATTTCATTCAGCAATCCTCTCCATCAACTCTTGCCTCTGAACAGGAGGGGCTTCTTCAGAAATCTTTGGATGATCTTCTTATTCAAAAAGAATCGCTTTGGAGAAATAAATCTAGAGAAGTTTGGCTTACTTGCAAAGACTTGAATACAAAGTTCTTTCATACTTCAACCATCATCAAACGCGTGAAATGCTATTGATTTTCTCAAGCTCCCTCGGATCTGGTCCTCGGAAAGGCAAACTATTGGTAACTATTTTACTACTCATTTCAAGGAATTATTCTCCTCTTATGTTCCTATTATAGATGAGGATCTCATCTCTTTTGATAATTGTATCTCAAGCGATGCTAATGATTCCCTATGTGCAATTCCTTTGGAGCATGAAATTTTTCTATCTTGACTAGTATTGGTTCTCAAAGCCGGTCCGGATGGCTTCACTCTTTTTATAAGAAATATTGGCATATTATTATGGAGGTTGTTCTTGCTTGTATCTGGAATTTTTTTAGAAATAATCGGCTTCTTCAGGATCACAATCATACTTTTATAGCTCTTATTCCCAAACAATTGGGCGCTTCTACAGTTCATCAATTTCGTCCTATCAGTTTGTGCAATATCATATACAAGCTCATATCGAAAATTCTTGCTAATAGATTTAAAGCTCACCTCCATCTTTTTATTTCACCTTATCAATCAGCTTTTGTGCCTTCCAGGAATATTCAAGATAATACTATTATGGCTTATGAGCTCTTTAATGTCATCAATTCAAAAAAAGGCCGTGGTGGACTAATGGCTATCAAGATTGATATGGAAAAAGCATTTAATCGTATGGAATGGAGTTTCATTTTAGCCATTTTATCCAAGTTAGGGTTTCATCCAACTTGGGTTAATTGGGTTAGAATTTGTATTTCCTCCCCATCATTTTCTATTCTCATTAATGGAAGTCCGTTTGGTCATTTTTCTCCAAAGCAAGGCCTACGTCAAGGAGACCCTTTATCTCCATTTCTATTTATCTTAGGAACGGAAGTTATATCTCGTCTTCTTCTTCGGCAGGAATCTCATGATCTTCTTCACGATATCAAAATAGCTCGTAATTGTTCTGTGGTCTCTCATCTCTTATTTGCGGATGATCTCATTCTCTTTGCAAAAGCTACTTCTGCGGAGGCAGTTACTCTTAAATCTTGTATAGATATATATTGTTGTTGGTCTGGGCAGGCTATCAATTGTTCAAAGTCCTCGATTCATTTTAGTAAGAATATAGCCTCCTCTACCATTAATAGTATTAGTGGTATTTTCCCTTTCAAACGAGCATCTGTCTCTTCTAAATATTTGGGTTTACCTCTTTTATTTGGTAAGGCAAAAACGGCATCTTTTAAGGATATTTTGGGAAAAGTCTATGGGAAAATTGAGGGATGGCATGCAAAGACTTTGTCTCAAGCAGGGTGTTCAGTGCTTATTAAATCGGTGGCGGCAACTATTCCTTTTTATGCCATGAGCACTTTCTTGCTTCGACTTCTATAAGCTCATCTTTGGATCGAGCTTTCAAAAAATTTTGGTGGGGATTTCCAAAGGATAAAGCTAGAAATCTCTCCCTCAAATCTTGGAACTCTATTTGTCTACCAAAGGAAGAAGGAGGTTTGGGTTTCGATGTATGCATGACTTCAATCTCTCTCTCATTTCAAAGTTGGGTTGGAAGTTGCTATCAAATTCTGATTGTCTTTGGGTTAGTCAACTCCAGAAGAAATACATAAAATATGGTAATTTTATATCTTCTTCGAATGTTTCTTCCTCTTCATGGATCTGGAAAGGTATTCAAAAAATTAAGCCTTTAATTTCTGCTGGGGCTTGTCTGACAGTCTCCAGGACCTCTACTGCTTCTATATGGACGACAAATTGGGTTCCTTCTCTTCCATTTTTCAGGCCTTTACCAAAATTCCCCTCCAACAGAAATCCAAGGGCTCTTCTAATACGAGATTTGATTGATCCAACTCTTTCTAGTTGGAAAGCTCCTGCTATCAACTCTTTGTTTGACCCAATTTCAGCCCAAGCGATTCTCAAAACTCGTTTTTCTACAAATTTGCCCTGGCTTATTTTTGGACTCCTTCTACACCTGGGAAATTTTCTGTATCATCAGCATATAGTTTTATCACTGGATCCAACACTAATAATTTCGTTTCTCCAATTCGGTCTCAATTTTGGAATTCTATATGGAAGCTGAACCTCAATGATAGACTTCGATTATTCTTGTGGAAAATAGCTTGGAATATTCTACTTACAAAAGAAAGGCTGGGTCAATTATTTAATGTCAATATGGATTTTCCATGCCCCCTTTGTAAGATTGCAGACGATTCCCTTTAGCATCTCTTTTTTGACTGTATTTTTGCTTAGGATTGTTTGGCGTCATTCCTTTTGGCCTCTGGATTCTACAAAGTTTAAATTCTCTTCTATGGTGAATTGGATTAAATTAATCATTTCTCCGGTTAATTCTCTTGGCATCCCTGGTGGATTGTCATAGATTTCAGATCTTTGCCTCGGTGGCATGTGATCTTCTTTGGTATTACAGGAATCTAGCTTTTTATAATGGAATCACTTTTGTGGCGCGAAATGTTTCTATGCATATAAATAAAATTGCTGGAGCATTTTCAAGCCTGGCAATTTGTCTCTTCTGCTTCAATGGAAAAATGGATTCCTCTGGCGCCAAACTAGGTCAAAATCAATTTCGATACAGCCATTAGGGACTCATTCTCAGCTCAGGCGGCTGTATGCAGAAATTCTGATGGGAAAATCTTACATTTATCTTCACTTATCAGCTCTCCATACTCTGTCAATGAAGATGAAGCCTTGGCAGCACAATTAGCTATTTCTTTAGCTCGTTCTTTCAATTTTGATAGGTTTATTCTTGAAGGCGACTCTCTGCTTGTTATCCAAGCTCTCAACTAGCTTTCATCCAATTTAGATTGGAGGATCTCTCCCATTATTATGAACTCGTTAGATATTATCCCTTCTATTTCATTTTGGGAAGTTAGAAAGGTTAATCGAAATGCAAACTTCTGTGCCTACTCAATGGCACGTTGAGCCGCAACCAATTCTCATACTGGCAGCATTCCCTTTTCTTACTCCACCCCCACTTCTCTCACTCTATCTAGTGAGATTGATCTTGTTGTATCCATTTTGTAGTTTGGTTTTGCTCTTGGTTCCACCAAGTGCTTTTTTAAAAAAAAAAAAAAAAAAAGAGGAATGCTAAAGTGCATTCTACCCACCATTTACTCATCATCTCTTCACTTGCATTTTGATTTTTCCAAAAAAATAAAAAAAGAGTAAAGAGAGAAGAGATGGTAGGTAGAATGCAAAAAAAGCATTCCCCAATTAAAATATATATACATGTTTTCTCCATCTAAATTAGAGAAAAGCTTATGCATTGACTAGGCTAAGATGCCATCTAAGACTTGTCAAGCACTCAAGCCTGGTGACACCGTGGTCACATCGGTTCTGCCGGCCTATGCTTTAAAAATTAATCTTTTCGTCTGTTGAATTCAAATTTGGCTGAGTTCAAAAGAATTTTGGTCTAGCTTAGACCCACATCACATGTATAGTCTATAGAGATGTATAATAAATAATCACACTACATAGCTAATACGTACAACTTAATTTCATATTGGACTTAGGACATGTTTGGGTATGCATTTGACAGACTTAAAAGTGCGTTTAATATTCAAAAATTTGTTTAAAGAAAAAAAATATTCGTTTTATAAAAAAAAATTAAAAACGTTTTTAATAGTCTAAAAAGCTCAAAAAATGCCAAAATACAATTTTGAAAAAAAGCTTAAAAATGAAATTTTTGCCTAAAACACTTTTTGACTTAACTCTTTTTCTCAAACATAATTTCAAACGTACATACTCTTAGTGAACACCTTAGCAAAACCATTCAGGCAAGTGCGATGTCGTTTATCACATAGCATTCCATTAAACTGCTACCAGGTTCAAATGGGTTGTAGAGTAATAATTGAAATTTGCCTTGTCAATAAACCAATGGGATTGTTGTTTTTTTTTTTTTTTTTTTTGACATGTCCGCATAAGAGGGGGGAGAAGAATTCAAACTAGTGACCTTATCATCATTGAGTGTAATCTTAACCGATTGAACTATCTCTTGACTATTTTTTGTTTCTTACGTACTCGTATTGTTTGTTGATGTTTTTGTTTTCAAAATAATAAACAAAAATATCCATATACACTAAGAATTTACCATCAATGAAGAAGAGAAACACCATTTCTCCTCAAAACGAAAATTGAAAAAGAAATTAAGCTGCATGCATTTTTCTACACTATAATAACTGGTAAATGACACTATTGACAACATATATAGAAACAAAATTAAGAAAATCACTGTTTCTGCATGTATCCACATCTCTTCCTATGCATTCGGACCTGAGACCTTTTCTTCAGCCCATACAGCTGGTTTTCCCACACTTTCTTGGAAAATCTGGATTTCCTTTCCTCCATAGCTGCTCCCTCGGCTTCAGACCCCATTGACTTAACCAAGCCCAGCTTATGATCATACACCTTACGTGAAATTGGATCAGAAAGTGTCTCCTAAGCCTTCCGAACCTCAACAAATCGTCTGGTGGATTCCTCTTTTGCAGAGGGATCGGGACAGACATCTGGGTGGCATTGAAGAGCCAGGTTTCTGTAGGCCTTCTTTATCTCATCAAACCCAACATTCTCAGAACGAAGAGAAAGAACTTCGTAGAAGTTGGTGTTCTTCTTTTGCATGGCCAACTCATCATAATTGGCTCTGCATGATATAGTTTTGTGTACCTTTGGAATCTGCAGCGTTGCAATCCTCGGATTCATTCGCAAGGAAATCTCCATGTCGTGAGAGATCGAAGAGATCTAGACAGGAAGCCAAGTATATATCATATATGGATGAGTTGTCTACAAACATACATATATATATAGCCTTGTTATTATATTATGCGCATGCGAAAAATACGGCTTGATAGAAGAACGTTGTTTTGTCATGAAGTCATTGTCCGTATTTCTGTTAGGTCCTTCCTCGCAATTGATGTTCGACCATATATATCGCATCAGTTGCATCGCTAGTTGTACATATTTTTCAATGTCATGAATAAAAAATTCTTTGAACTTATGTTATATATATATATGCACATGCACGTGGTGCGTGTTGGGATAACACCTCTTTCTTTGTAGCATGCGTGGATCAAGTATGAGAATGACGTACCTCGATCGTTAGAGGAGGGGCGGAACCATATGGAGAGCAGCCCTCCAGCCCCATGTTTCCCCAACATTTTTAAAAAATTCCCTTAGAATATGCCCCCCCAAACTATGATTGCTAGTTCGCCCTTCATCATAATGGCGTACCTTGATCGTCTAATTACATAAGATAATTGTGTTTTAGGTGTAGTGAGACTAATGCCTTAACCTTATTTTTTGTAAATGAACATAATGAAACCTAATAGACCATGCCAACTACACTTATATATAGGTGAGAGTACGTACATACTTTTTCACTCACGTGTCAACCAAAAACTGGCCGGTTCAGCCCATTTTAAGCTTTAAACAAAGGAAAAAAACTACACTTTACCCTTCAATGCTTGGGACCGTTTTCAATTCAACCTTCAAAGTTTTAATTTTTGTAATGCACCCCCCTAAACTTTCAAAATTTTGCAATTTGACCATTTTGACCTCTTTTTTTTTTTTTTTCCCAAAATGCCTCAATCCCAATTTTTTAAAAAATTAAAATTAAGGGTGGTCGGCCACCTCAGACTGGCCACCCCTTAATGTATTTAGGAAAAACTTCACAAATAACCCTTGAACTACACACGATTTGAAAAGATTTTCCAAATTTTAAAACGTCTCAATTTCACACTCCAAAATTTCACTCTGATGCAATCCACCCCCTCCATTAGTTTTTTAACGTTAAAAGTGATGAAAGACCTTTATGCCCCTAAATTGAAAATTCATGATGTGAAATTGAGTTTTTAAAATTTGGAGAAGTCTTCTCAAAACGTGTAGTAGTTTAGGGGTCCTAAGTGAAATTATCCCAAATAATTATGTTAATCCACCAAAAAAAAAAATACTATGAGATCTGTCACAATAAAATTGTATTGTGCCACAATGTGGAGCGTATTTTATTTACAGATAATTGTGGAGTAAATACTAATAACAACAACAATAATGAGAAGAAATAATCAATTAATCTAGCTAATTCATTCAAGTTTATTTAAATAGATATTGGGTGTTATTTATGTTGATCGTCCCATTCCATAATCTTAATCGTTTGTGTTCAAGATTTCAAGTCCTCAAGAGATAGCTCAATCAGCCGGAGACCATACCTCATAAGTGAATGTCAATAGTTCGAATTCCTGCGTAAACATAAAAATAAATAAAAAAAAAAGAAAAAATTGTTGTGATCAAGTAAGAGTTCTGTAGTTTACAAAAAAAAGTAAGAGTTCTGTATGTATTCTCCTTACCCTTCCCCATATTGAATAATAATAATAATAATAATAATAATAATAATAATAATAATAAAAGAAATAAAAATAAAAATTCTGTATATTGCACATGCTTCTCTCGCCGGCTATCATTTCTCTCTCTCTCTCTCTCTCTCTCTTTCTAAAAAAAAAAAAATTCCTACTAATCTTGACTAATGGTAGTGTTAGCAATTATCTTCCTGGCAACTTTATCCGTTGAGCTATATATAATATATATTCACCAGGTCCATATATCTGAATTAAGAAGATAAATCCAAACTTATAAAAAAAGAAGAAGAAGATAAATCCAAAGCATTGATCTTTTACTATATTTTATATTAATTTAATTATCCCATATAAATCCAATTAACAGGAGAGCAGGCAGCTGGTCAAATTCACAAAAGCCACCGGAGATTCCATAGAATGACAAAATTGAATTAAATAATTTGATTTAATTCTTAACTAATAATTGATAATGACGGTGGCCAGTTAATTAAGTAGGGCCAGTTAATTGATCTGTGCTATTGAAATAAGTCCAACAAGTAGGCCGTGTGGGAAAGATTTCAGAGATTGATTATAGGGCATCCAATCGATCTAATATATATCTTGGATTGTAAAGTTTTGTTTTGTGGGCACAAAACCCCATTGAATTGATCCACAACATAGTCCAACGATCATGTGCGTGGGGGATCATATCTTTCTTTTCTTTTCTTTTTTTCTAATAAAAAAATTAAATAAATAAAAGATTGGGATTCATTAGACTCGATCTAAGGCAAATAGCAACAAAGAAGAGTAGATGGGGTGCGATTTTAAAAATTGTATTTTAAAAAATTATGCTTTTGAAATCACTAATTTTTAAAATTGTACATGTATTTGGTAAAGACATGTTAAAAAATATTTTTTTATCAATTGAATGTTTAGATAACATTGGCATATAATTGTGGTTTCATGGCCAAATAGGTAAATATTGCCCTAAATATTTTTTTAAGCAAAATTGTTGTTTTATTTTAAATTCGCACTTTTTCAAATAAACACCATCTAGTCAGCTTATAAAAATTACGAATTTTTCTATGACTTTAAAATTTGCGTTTTAAAAATCTAAATCCCAAACACTTCAAAATTACAATTTTATTTAAAAACACAGATTATTTTTAAAAAAATACACTCCCAAATGGACCCTACATATTTATCTTAAACCCACGTACCTTTAAATAAGTACTCTTTAACATTCATCTTTCAAGTACTTAGATAACAGGAATAATGGGTAGAACTAGAATTTATGGTGTAGGGGGACCTTCTTTTTTTTTTTTTTTTTTGGTTGGGGAGATGAACATACTTATATAATTCAAAAGCACATAAATAGATACAATCTCTTTATATTTGTGTTTGTGCATGTTTATATAAAATAAAAGCATAGAAGTTTTACATTTAATCCCATGGCATCCAGAGCACACAATAGCATAAATAACTAACAAAATAAACTAAACACAATCTATATGTTTCAAGAAAAATGGCACATTTGAGTGTATACTTTTTTCTTCTTTTTTTTCCCTAACAATTCCTTGAAGCTCCAAATAACAACAATGTTAAGAATTGAGTCAAACAATAGTAACTGATTGTTGATTAAAAGCCACCCAAAGAACTAGAATACAAAGGGAAACAAAATGAATGGGGTATTTTAGGTTTTTTGTGTTGTAAGAGGGGGTAAACTGAAAAAAAAAAAAAAAAGGAATTAAAATGAGACACAAATATTATTTTGGAGGGACAAAAATGTTATTTTGGAAAGACAAATTTATAAAATGGGTATATTTTAAGCAAATTTGTAAAAAATTTGGAGGGACAATCGTCCCCCCGACCTAGGCTGTAGATCTGCCCCTAATGACAACAAATTGGGCAAATCATGTATCAATAGATACAAAGCATTTGTCCCCAAGAGATAGTTCAATCGGTTAGGACCATGCCTAATGAAGCAGAGGTCACTAGTTTGAATCCTCCTCCCCCTCTTGTATGGACATGTCAAGACAAAAATAGATACAAAGCATTTCAATTAGGGGTTTGCTAGGGTTTTCCCCATAGTGTTCTCCTAACGTTCTCACATTCTTACGTAAAATACGATTTAAGAAAAAATAAAATTGTAATACCGTTTTTTTGCCAACAGATTAATTTTTATGAGTTAATAGTTATGTTCTAATGTTTTAAAACTTCTTTTTGGATTTAAAACTAAAATCTAAGGGTGGAAGGTTAACCCTTTAGGGATGGTATTACTCAAAATGGATTTGATCATCTTAAATTTGATACTAATGCCTTAATTTTGGTACTAATGCCTCAAATTTGGTGTTAATACCTAAAAAATGGTAGTGGAGGCCATTACAATTTTATTTTTTCTTAAATCATGTTTTACGTAAGACTGGGCGAACGCCAGGAAAACACTACAAGGAGAACGCCAGGAAAACACTACAGGGAGAACTCCTAGCATTTTCCTTTCAATTATGACAACAAAGGGAGTAATTTTATACGGCCATCCATCGTCCATCCAGCATCCATCCATTGCTGACGTGGTGTGGTCCACGTTAGTCAAAATTTGAATTTTCAGGATATCAAAAACACAAACGCGGTTTCATTTCCCCCATCCCGCTCATTTCCCCCCTCCCGCTCACTTCTCTTAATCCCGGCAACGAAGTGCACCCACTCTCACTCACTTCTTTCTCAATCACGGCAACGAATGGCACCTCGCACCACCATCCGCGACGCCCACCCACGGACACAGCTCAAAATCTGGCGACGCCCACCCCCAAACGCCACCCGCGGGTCCCCACCAACAACGCCCATCAGATTCGACCGCGAGCCACCCACCGACCACCACCCATAAGCACCATCGACTTTGGCCACAAGGTACTGCGCTCAGACGACCACCAAACCCCCACCGACAACCCGACCACCTAGACCCATCATCGTGGTTTCCCTCGAACAGTGAGGGCAACGAAGTTGTTCAGTGCTCGTCGAAGTCACTGCTTTCCGGCGTCATTTTGCTCATTCGATTTTCCAGGTTCATTTCTAAATTTCAATATTCCCCCTTTCTTCTCTTGTGTTTCCTATTGTTTCTCAATTTTATATCCTATCAACTAGGCCTGTTTGGTTTCCAAGAAAATGTGGCAAGAATGAAATTTTATACCTTCCTCAACCTCAATTGTCCATTTTCTAGTGCCATACCTAAGCATTATACCACCTAAGAGTTTGAAACATATATATATATATATATATTTTCTTTCTTTTCCCTTATTTTCCTAGAAGCCAAACAGAAATTTTCCTTTTGGTGCTCAAATTATAATTAGGATTATTCAGTATGTGGCTCAACCACACTGAGAGTTTTGCTCATTTAGTTGTTGATTTTTTCAATTAAGGCATTTTAGTTTGAACTTTTGTGAAAAAATTTGGCGTTTTGTGGCAATTGGACCTTGAGTTGCTTGATTTCTTTCTTAAGAAATTTTAAGGGTTTTGAGTTCTGTAACTTATCCGAGAGGATCTATTTTGGTAGAAAATTTATTCTTTGGAAAACTGTGTTTGTGAGAGAAATAAAAGTTTGACAAGAGAAAGAGTGGTACCTTTTATAGTTAGTGAAGTCTTATGTTAAGATATTGCGATAGTCAGTGTGATAAGGTTTTGTTTGTTTTGATGGAAAAATTTTGCAAACTAAGATTTTCCCAACCAACCAAAGACATCAAAGAATATAGAAAACAGAAAGGGAAAAGTATATTTATCCTCCCCAACTACAACGCAATTTGCAATGTCTCATTGAACTTTTAATTTGTGCAATGTCCCCTTCCCAAAACTATCATTGAGATTAGTTGGGGAGGGACATTGCAAATTGAAAAAAAGAGTAAAGCTCTAATTTCTTATATATATATATATATATATATATATATATATATATATATATATATATATGTAAGTAATTCAATTTCATTAAAAGTGCAAAAAAATGCAATCCTAGTACACATAAAGTAAGGGAAGGAAAATGTGATTTGATGCAATCGATTTCTTTTTCTTTTTCTATTCTTTTTTTTTCCCCTTCTGTTTGTTTTAATTTTCCTATGGTTTTCTGAAATTTGTTTCTTCTCTTTTGATTAATATAAGTTGTCTTTGGTTGGTTGGTGATTGGTCCTGCTCATTGGTGAATTTATCCAAAAGAATAATAGGTTGGAGCTAGTACAACTAGTTTCTTAAGCTCAGTAAATGGATTATTTTGTGTCTTTGGAGGTCATGAAATATATATGATTTACAAATTGGAGCAATTTGGCTTCACAGTTACTTTCCTAGATGTAGCGAATAATGCTAGAGTAATTTGGCTTGTTATGATTCATTGTCAGGAAAAACACCGCTGAAAATGTAAATATACTTATATGAGATGCATATGTGTAAATATTTGACTAAAACTGAGATCATTGGGTTGAATTCGAATTCTACTGTCCTTGGGCTTTATCTTCAACATTAGTGGAAAGTCTCTTTGGTTCTCATTCTCAAGGAATACTTATTGTTCTCATTAATGAGATCGTTAAGTTAATTAGCCTATAATTTTATAATCTATTAGTAATTATATATATATTAATCATTCTGATCCAAATCATATATTGTTCCAGTTCAAGTGATTAATTATGTTTGCAAATAGCGAGACGTCGAGTGGGCGTCCATTGTGTTATTGTGGAGTTGCTGCTTTCATAAGGTATTCCTGAACAGATACAAATTACGGTCGAAAGTGGTATGGATGTGAAAAGTACAAGGTATTACCTGACTACTATTTCGATGTTTAATTCTTCCGATCAATTTTATTTTTTAGGCTTTATTTTTACAATGCTTTCACGTTGTTTTTTATCATGCAGCAAGTTGGTGATTGTGGCTTCTTTAATTGGGCTAATAACGAAATGTCATCTTACGAGAGAAGAATCTTGCAGCAGTTGAAGGACGATGAACAGCAATCCCGGGGAAGTTAGGAGACTCGAGCAGAAACTGAATATAATCTTGCAACGGTTGAAGGACATTGAAAAACTATCCCGGGCAGAAGTTAGGAGAGTCAAGCAAAAACTTGATACAAAACTAGCAAAGTACAAGATAGATGTGGAAAAAAAAAATGTATCAGGCTATCCTATCTTTAATTATTTTGCTGGTGCTATTATATATTAGTGGTTATCATGGACCTAGTAGTCATAAGTACATGTTAAAATGAACTACCTCGTATTATCATGTATTTAACTTGGAGATATGTTACTGATTTCTTCTATGTCATTGAAGAAGGTGAATTTAGAAGGAGAACACTTGCTTGATACTATTCTTTTGGGATAATGCATGGCTTCTGGGTTAAGAAGTTCAACTGGAAATGATGTTGGTGTTGATAGGTTGCGTGATGAGATGAAGGACATGAAAATTGGAGGGGACATGAAAATTGGAGGGGACGTGAAATAAATTTTGTAGCCATATTTTCATGCACCATAAGATTCCTTCGTAGCCATATTTTCCTTGCAGTTATAGCAAAGGCTTTGTAAACAACTTTTTATAAATATAAACATGTCCAAGTTCAGACAAAATTTATGCTCCTTATCATAGAGTAAGTAGTTCAACTCAATTCAAGTTCTATAGAAAAGAAATGCGCATTCCTTGCTGAAGCTCAAGCATCCAGCTCTGTTAGTCATAAGCATTTTTCTTTTTTCTTTTTCACCCTCGTCTGGACGCTAAATTATCTCATCTGGACGAGACTACTCAGATAAGTGACCCACGAACTTTAAGTTTCATCTCTCTCATGTTTGTCGTTTTCTCTCCTCTTGGTTTTATCTCGGCCACACTTAGGGTGTCTCTGTAACTTCTTCGAACTCACTTTATTGTTGGATTGTTCTCAGTTTTTCGTGATTAGCCTATCTCTTGTGAATCAAAGGTATGCATTTTCTTACATTTAAAGAGTTACATTCTTTTCAAATTTGTTTTTAGGATTTAAAGTTGGATTGAAGTTGGAAATCAAAATGTTTTGTTTGGTTGTGATATATGATGAGTGTCTCTCATATAATTGTGTTTCAAACTTGTTTTATGATGTACTCAGGCATGAGACTCTCACTTTTCTTGAGTTATTTTTCATGTATAAATCTTCACTGCATATCACATGTTTGATAAAATACCTCAATCAATTATTTGAGCCATTTTTTTGTTCTCTTCACTTGAAACTTCTTGTATAATGTCTAGAAGTGGTTAGGTTGTGGTACGGGGATTTATACATGTGCACACTTTCAAAATTTGTTTTTCAAATGTTTTGATATCTTATCTTCAAGGCTTTGGAAAAATGAGTGCAAAATTTGAGCTAAAGTTATATATTTTTTTATTATGATGGATGGGCTCATGGATGTAGGCTATGGATAGTGGAGCAACCCCTTCAAGAAAATTACCCATATGCTCAAAATTTAAGGCTCAAAAGAGAAAGGCAGTAGAGGATGCTTCTTTGGCCTCGGCCTTGGGTCGGGTTCCCACTACAAGAGCCAATATTGGTTTCAAATTTTGTCACAAGTCTGCCAAGAAAATTTTTCTTAAGAGGTTTCATGATCGCATACGATTATTGCCAAGAGACCAGTCAACTTGTTAGATCTTTAAGACAATCAGTTCCAAATTATCTCTCATATATTCACTCAAAGGAGATAGGAGTACTTCATTTCTCCCCCAGGACGTCCTTTTATAAATCTGGTTCGGGAATTCTATGCGAACACAAATACAACAAGTCTCTGATGAAAATGTTGATGCTCCTCTGCAGATTATCTCATTCATTAAAGGCGTGCAAATTTGTTGTTACTTGTGAAGTCATTGCTAAGGTCACAGGAATTCCACTCATTGAGGAGCACAGGTATCCATATTCGATCAAGATTTCCTTCCAAACCGACATGTCAAAGCTGTTATTCCTTCTCATTCCTACAATTTTGGCAAGATTACATGAAGGTTATTCTTAGACGCTCTCTCATCTAGTGAAACTGGCTTGGATTGTAATGCAAAATGTGTTTCCAATAGACCATCATTCAGATCTTGGGTTGGCTCAAGGGCAGTTCATCTATACGCTTCTCAGATGTCCAAATTGACTTTGCATCAATTGCAATTCGACTCATGAAGGGAATGTTCTCTGAGACTTCGATTTCCTTGCCATATGGAAGTTTGATTTCACGTATCATTGCAAAATTTGTTCAGATTCCAGATTCTAAATCAAGTATGAAGCACCTTGGTCCTTTTCAGAAGCTACCGTGAGTCGATCCAAAGGTTAAATGCATTGCAAGGCACCAAGGATTTTGAAGCTTCTAATCGATCCTGAGACACTCGAGCCGGTCTTCGGAGGCATTTCTACATCAGCTCTTGTTTCGTTAGAAGATGTCATGGCCAAGCTGAATGTCATGGCGACTCAAATGACAACGTTTTCATCTATTCTAACAAGCTTGCAAAAAGATGTCAAAGAATTGAAGACTAAAGTCATGGAATCATTTGGAGTCGATGAAGAAAATGATGAGGAACAGTCGATGAGGGATTAGGTTGCTCCCGCTTACTTTTTGTTATGAAGCTGTTTACTTGTTTTTTGGTTTTTGTTTAAGCTTCATGTTAGGATATTTAAATTTCTACAAACATAATGGACTAGGATAAAATTTTATTTCGAAAAGTTTGTTGTGAAAATTGATTTAATATTTTGTACACGAATAGCCAAAAGGGGAGTTTGTTAGTTCAACAAAATATTTAAGGTTTAATTAGTACGTCTTTGTGATTCGTGACAAAAAGTTAGCATAAGTAGGTCACAAGTTCCCAAGTGATAGCTCAATCGACTGTGAAATCAAATTTATAAAGCGGAGGTCACAAGTTCGAATCCCCCCTCCCTCTACCCTTGAATGGACATGTCAAAAAAAAAAAGTTAGCATAAGTAGGATGAAATGGGTCTCAAAAATCCCAGTCTGTAAGCTCGTTTGCAGTGACGTCCAGATGAGTGAGTTGTGCAAAGAAACCGAGAAGCTCGTCTGCATCCTCGTCCGAACGAGGATGTTGTGCAAAAGAACCTGAGAAGCTCGTCTGAACCAGCGTCTGCTTCTTTGTCCGGACGAATGAATTGTGTAAAGAAACTGAGAAGCTTGTCTAAAGGCTCGTCTACATCCTCATCCGAATGAGGATGCTGTGCAGAAGAACCCGAGAAGCTCTTCTGAACTAGCATCTGCTTCTTCGTCCGGATAAGTGAGTTGTGCAAAGAAACCGAGAAGCTCGTCTGAAGGCTCGTCTGCATCCTCGTCCGAACGAGGATGTTGTGCAGAAGAACCCGAGAAGCTCGTCTGAACCAGCGTCTGCTTCTTCGTCCAAACGACCAATCTGTGCAACAACCCAAGAAGCTCATCTAAACCAGCGTCTGCATTGTCATTCGGACGCACTGTTCCAGAAAACTCCAGTTAGAGTTTTTTACCTAGCTTCGTCTGACGCTCATTAATGGCCATTTAGAAGACTAGTGTTTTTGCATGTAATCTTCGTAGAAACTAGGTACCGTCTGAACAAGTTAAGGGATTTTAACACCATAGATTGTGGGTTCGATCTTAGAGTATCGTTTTTGTTCTCTAGTAACCAAATTCATGTGTTTATGATTGAATGTTTATTTCCGCTATATGTTGCTTGAACACTAGAATTGCTCAAATCTAGTGTGATTAGGAGTCTTATAAGTATTTCAAGCTTGAGTGGATTATCTTCGCCAACATTTACTATAAACCTAATAGATAGCATCAGATATCGCTCTTATATAAATAACTCCTTCTCTCAAGGGTTTCGCCACAAATCCTACTCTATACTTGACTCAGATTATACATAGTCTTTTAACAACCCAAACATTGTAACACAAAAAAAAAAAAAACCGAGAAGGAAGCTATTCATCTTAGTAAAGGCAAAAGACCATATGGAAGAACATATTATGTAGTCATGTCAAAGACAACTAAAACGATTGCTATGAAATCAATGTGCAATAGCATGGATTACCATCAACAAACCATAAAGTAATATACATTGACAGAGAAAGGAAACAACTTGAAAAAGTCAAATACATGAGAAAATGGAACTAAAAGAACTTGAAAAGAAAGGCCTAGATTTTGCATTTGGGCACTCTTCTAACACTCCAAACCGTATCAATTGGAGTGGGTTATGCAGGCATAACAAATATATATGATCACTAGAACTTGTCCTTCCACCAAGATAACCATTATAACTGGCACACTAGTTTGAGTTAGTTGCCCACTCGGCCTCTTGCCCATTGTGGTATTCTAGAGCCACCTCCAATTACGTGGGAGAGAAGTATTAATTTTTTGTACAAGATCCTCATCCTCTGCTCCATGTTTGCAAATAGCGAGTCTAGCATTTGAGACCTTGGCTTGGGCACTACATCCGCATGCTGCTGCAACCTGGGTGATTGCACAAAACATATGAATCTCATTAACATCATAGATTCTATTTATTTCCAACTAATAGAAAGTTAAGACAAACCATTTCAAAAAAATAAGGGACTTCAAGAAGTGAAGATCTGCAGTATATTCTACAAAGCTTTTTCCATTCACAAAGCATGATCTGGATTCTGATCTACACCGCTGCCAACTGTTAAAGGACTTTGAAAATTAATAACAGGGGCAAAACTCTATGCTCTTTGAGAATCAGCTACCCCAAACTCCCAAGTTGGTTATTTGAAGCAAACAAATTTGCTTTACCCAAAAACCAGAAACATACAACTCTTGTTTCAGTAGACCAATAACTCTACCCTGTTTTTTTCACTTCAACTTAGACTAAAGTATAGGATAGTGTCATATACCTAAAACTTGAACCCTATTTAAAAACCCCAAATTTTTCCTGCAAAAAATCAACTAATTTACACTCAAAACCCATCCAAGAAAAAAATGCTACCGCTTCCGAGTGAAGTAACAACAAACAATTTTCCCCCACTTGTCTACTTATTTTAGACTTTGAAAGCATATACTAAAAAAAAATGGAAAAAGAGAACCACGATCACAGAGGAGTTAAACAACACAAAACATAACAAAAACATCTTAGAAATTAAAGATTCAGGCTTCAAGCTCACTGATAGTTGTGACAATCATTAAGTCAAGCTCGTTTGTGTCTTCTTGTGTTCTTCTTTGTGTTCCTCCTTGTGCTCCTTCTTGTGCTTCTTTTTGTGCTCCTTGGTGAGTCTTCAACTAGAAAATCATGCAAACATGTTAGAAAAAGCATTTGAATATTTAAATAAGCATAATTAAACATATAGATTTTTGACTATTTAACCTTCTTCGTACGGTGCTTTTCTTTGGGATTTATGTCACTTGATTGATTCTTTCTTCTTTGTGATTTCTTCACCACTGCCTTTTCTACTGTAGATTCTAATCGTATTGAAGGTGGTTTCCCTTTAGTTTTCTTCACAAGAGGACTATGCACCTATTACTTTCCACCATCGTACCATCAACGGATAAATTGCTAGTAGATCCAACTTGAAGTGCTTGGGAAGGGGGATTATGTTCACAATTTAAACCACTTAATTGCTTCATTAACATACAAATATGATTTTTCATTTTCATGTAATTCTTCGTGGTAGTTGATGCAAGTTCTACTAATACATGCATATCTTTACACAAGTCAAAACATCTTTCTGCACTAGGGTTGCCTTTTAAAGAATCATAACTACTTTTGATAAATTTATATTTTCGCTTCAAGTCTTTCTTCCATCGGTTAAGGAAATATTTTTTGGCAATGATGTAACATCTACTCTAATTAGTAGATATAACATGTTTGCACAAAATTCCTCTTGATTCAAACATACAACAACTACAATTCACTTCACATGGTTCATTATAGTAAACAATAAAGCTTACTTTTTCATGTAGTCATTAATAACTTCTACCCTCGATCCTTGATAGGTACAAGTAGCACATTCTCTTTTGATAAGATCAACACTACAATACATCACCTCTCTAATCTCCTCTTGTACTTCTTTGAACTTTGCATTGGTGTAAAGTTGTTGAAATTTCTTCTCAAAGAAAACTTGCTTACAATTGTGCTATTGAATGACTTGAAATCAGTAATTCTCATTCTCAACCTTTTACATAAAGCATTATCATATCCATCAACAAATTCCTTCAAAGTTGTTGATGGATGCACATAATCATCAAAAAGCATTCATAATTTCAGTTCTTGTGTGGTAGTCATTCCAAAAAACATCTTCCAAATATGTAGACACCCAGAAATTTTGCTCACTATATAACCCACACAACCATCATTATCCTCAAGATTGTAATACCCAAGTAGACTTTGCCAACTTACATCAAACTCATCACATGTCTAAAATTCATACACACATCTCCGTAAGGCACTCTTAATGGCATGATATACTGGATATGCCCTAAATTTATCAAGAAACTTTTTCAATATGTGCCATAAACATAATCGATGTCAAGCATTCGGAAAAACTATATTGATTGCACTTTTCATAACCCTATCTTGATCGTAATAATTGCATTTGGGGATCACCATTCATACATTTCAACCATGTCTCAAACAACCATACAAATGTCTCAGATTCTCCTTGATATTAATGCTGCACCAAAAGTATTGATCGCCATGGTGATTCACTCCCACAAAAGGAGCAAACGGCATTTCATATTTATTAGTCAAATACGTTGTGTCAAATGTAACGACATCCCCGAAATCTTCATATGCTCTACTGGTGCATCATTAAAACATATTTTTTAATCTACCATCATCATCAAAATCCATGGCAAAGTAGAAACCATCATTAATTGCTTGCATTTTAATGAAATAATCACGAAGTGCTCCAGCTCCTCCTGTGTCAAGTTGAAGATATCGTTCATTGGCAATAAAATTACGACAATCTTATTCTCCAAATGCAAGATTCTCATACCCCCTACTTCGATAGCTAGCAAGTTAAAATTCTTGCTCATACTTATTCTAGCATCATCATTTAGCAAAAGCTTTTTCTTTGCATAAGAATCCAAATTCTTGTAGCATTTATGAAATCTAGCTTTTTTTAGACTTAATGCATGATTATTGTCAGTAGATACACTAGTCACATATCACTTTGTATAAACTAACTTTGCATTCAAATGAGCCTTACATCCTACTTTGATTGTTTGAATAGGCTTAAAAAAGTCATTACTTGACGAGCTAACTTTTCTGCTACCTTGACGACTACATGCTTGGGTGATGTAGTGTGTATTTCCATGTGCATCCTTTATTCTATTCCTTATTACCACCTCAAAACCCTGTTGCTTTGCATAAATCTCATAATAAGTAGAAAGTTCCTTTAAGGAGCTAAATAACATTCCTATCTTAGGTATCACAATATTTTCAACATCATCTATAAGCTTATACTCGAACTTGTTGTCATTATTAACTTCTAACTCTATATCACATACAGCTTCATTCCCATCTATATCAAAATAAATAAAACAACTATAAATAAAAAATTGGTAGGAGACCTTTGAAGAAAAATTAGAGGAAGAATAAAACGACTTAACATACTATTTTAAAGGTTATCAAACTTGTTCTCATCATTAACTTCAAACTCTACATCATATACATCATCTTCATACTTTACATCATATACATTATCTTCATTCCCGGCTAAATCAAAACGAATAAAACAACTATGAATAAAAAAATTCATTAATATTTGAAGAAAAATTAAAGGAAGAATAAAATGACTAACATACCATTTTGAAGGTCACTTTGATCATCTTTAAACTCATTTTGAGCATCCATTTGAATGGACGGTAGCTCGCCGTATAGATATGATGAAACTTGAATTGCAAGAGTGGAAGAATAAGTCTATGTATGCTAATATATGTAGACTAGTTTTAAGTTCCAAAATTTATAATATCTGGTGGGATCGAAATGAAATTAAGTATGAAATTAAAAACTAATAGCTATAATCACAAAAGGCCTAAAAATTTCCAAGAAAGACAAAGAACAAATGAGAATGGTGCATATAGCATATATGCAAACAGCCTCTATTAGAGGTGGACCATGAGAATAGTGATTTACTTTTGTTTTACTTGTCACTACTTTTCAGCCAATTAATTCAGTTGTCTACTTGTTTTAGAGAGGATGGGGCTAAATTTCAAGAAGCTTTTGTTTGGCTTCTAGGTTCTCAAAAAACATGGCTGCATGTTTAGGGTACTTGATTTTGAGTTAGTAATACCATTCTACCTAAACCACCATCAGTCCAAAAAAAATACAAACTCATAATATTGATGGCTAATTCAAGAATAGAAGAATACAGAAAAAGATGATTGGGAGTGCACCTTTACAAATGACATGGGACATTTCATAAGGCATCTCTTAAAAGACAAGTAGGAGAAGCTTTTAGTATTTAAATTGTTTCTAGCACATAAGAATATATAGGTCAAGACAACCCAATGGCATTTGTAAGTTTAGCCTGTTGAACCTTATGGCAACTCTAAACAAAACAATAAAATCATTCAAGTTAGTTTTCTATTAATTAAAGTATTGACAATTCACTCACCTCAGCTTCGCTGGCGAGTTCTAGTTTCCTCATCATGTACTTTTGGATAAATGAAACAGGCATATTTGCATACTCATGTTGAAAATTGGATTTAAAGAAACAAACAAAAGGGGGGAAAAAAAGAACAGAAAAAGAAAAGAAATCAATTGCATCAAACCACATTTTCCTTCCCTTACATTGGGATTTTCAAACTACGAAACAAAGCCTACCAAATCTCCAAATGAACAAAGCTCGCTCCTTCTAGATCAAAATGACCAAAAGAAAACATACCCACAAACACAAACACGATACATATGCGTTTAGAATCGTTAAAGATCTCTTTGGTTGCTAGATTTGCTTCAAGATAAAGTAGATATAACACAGCAGAAAAACCCAAAATCTGATCTACCACTCCAAACATAAACCCAAAAACAAAAAAAAACCAAGTGCACAAGAAAACAAGCAGAGAAAGAGAGAGTGTGTTACAAAGAATCAGAGCCGATGATGGGTCTGGGTGGTCGGGTTGTTGGTGGGGGTTTGGTGGTTGTCTGAGCGCAATAACCTTGTGGCCGGAGTCAATGGTGCTTGTGGGTGGTGGCCGGTGGGTGGCTTACGGTCGGATTTGGTGGGCGTTGTCGGTGGGGACCCGCAGGTGGCGTTTAGGGGTGGGTGTCACCAGATTTTGAGCTGTGTCCGTGGGTGGGCGTCGCCGATGGTGGTGTGAGGTGCCGTTTGTTGCCGTGACTAAGAGAGAAGTGAGAGGGAACGGGTGCACTTCGTTGCCAGGACTGAGAGAAGTGAGCGGGAGGGGGGAAATGAGTTGGATGGGGGAAATGAAACCGCATTTGCGTTTTTGATATCCTGAAAATTCAAATTTTTTTTAGACTAACGTGGACCACGCCACATCAACAATAGATGGATAATGGATGGCCGTATAGAATTACTCCAACAAAGATAAATAGTATAGTTCGGCTATCTATTCAACTATATAAAGCATGGTTTTGTATCAAACCCGATTCACTTCCGACTCGTTAGAAGCCCTATGTTTTAAATGAGGGTTTTTTTTTAGGCTTAGTCTATGGAGCAGAGGCTTGGGCCAATAGACTCAATTTGGAGTGCCATGGACAAATCTCACAGGGGTCCCCTTGAGAAAAAATTTAGCGTTTTCGTGTTTTGACCAAGTTGGGGGGTCATATTTATAGTTGTTTCTTAGTAGGTTTTTGTACGTATGTATTATTGACGCCTCATGTATCGTTTATCTTGAAATTAATGAAACATCACTGAAACTCTGGACGTAGCTCTTGTAGTGAACCACATAAATCTTTGTATTTTATGATTATTTATTTTTTGTGTTCTTAATTTTCACATTTCACCTATTATGAGAAATATGGATTGAATCCTCTTAAAAAAAAGTTATGAACTTTGTTGAATCCAAGCACCATAAGTTTTATAAATTAATCAGAAGTCCCACATACAAAATTTTCAAAAACATTAAGAGCTTGTTTGAGATTGCGTTTGAGAAATAGAATTTTTAAGTCAAAAAGAGCTTTTGAGAAAAAACTTTATTTTTAAGCTTTTGTCAAAAATACCTTTTGGCCATTTTTAGGCTTTTTGGACCTTTAAAAACGTTTTTAATTTTTTTACCAAACGAGTATTTTATTTTTTGAACGGACTTTTTGAGTGTTAAAAGCATTGTTAAGTTCCTCAAATGTAATCCCAAATTGGCCCTAAGTCCATGGCTAAAGAGAAGAAATTAACAAACAGGAAAAGAAAACTTTTAAGGAAAAATACACTTTACCCCTTGAACTATCCACATATTTGTACTTTAACCTCCAATATTTTAAAACGTGTTACTTGACCCTTCGAAACTTTCAAATTGTTGTAATTCAACCATTTTGACTCCTTTTTTTTTTCTTTTTTCAAAATGCCCTCATCCTAAGTTTTTTTAAAATAATTAATTAATTAAATTAAAATTTTTATTTAAAAAAATTAAAAATTAAGGGGTGGCTGACCATTCTAGTTGGGCCTGGAGTGTAGCTTTGGCCACCTGACCGGTCATCCCTTAATTTTTAATTTTTTTTTTTTTAAATGTAGGGACATTTTGGAAAAAAAAATGTCAAAATGATCAAATTACAATAATTTGAAAGTTTGGGGAGAACAAATGTAACGTTTTAAACATTGAAAGTTAAAATGTAAATGGGTCCAAACTTTTATTCGTAGTTGGCACAAAGAAATCCAACAGTTATAAAAGTATGGACGTAGACAAACAAGTATATATGGGCTTCGATTACCAAGTTAGGCCCATAACCAAGTTTGTCACATTGAATGTAAAAAGGTGGATCATGGAGAGCAATTTGGCCCAATGCCTTTATCTCTCTCTTCTTTTCTTTTTTTCTTTTTTTTTTTTGACTCGGCCTCTTCTGTATGTATAACTATTTAAGAGTAACTTTATTCTTCAGACTCATTTTATATTAAGGATCTATTTGGGTGTGTGTTTGAGGATATAAAAGTGCGTTTAAAATTCAAAAAGTTCGTTTTAAAAAAAAGTATCCGTTTAACAAAAAAAATTGAAAGCGTTTTTAAGAGTTCAAAAAACTTAAAAATGATTTTGTCTATTTCTCAAATACAATCTCGACCTACTCTAACAAACATAGCATGTTTTAAATAGCAAAAACCAATTAAAACTCATCATGTTATTCCATGTGCAACTAAAATCAGTCACCGTTGAAAAGGCAAAATTAGACTTGGCCTCTTTTGATTTCCCTATCAAATGCCAGCCGCCATGATTATTCAAATCAAGCAATAATATTTGAAGAGTCTGTTCCCCAAAGGGAAAGAACAAACTTGTAAATTTGTAATATAATCTGTAGGAAACGAGCCTATTCTTGTGGTTATTGAGGGTCCGGAGTTTTGTGTTCTACAACGATGTATACCAAACGTTCCTGCAGAAACACATGTTTTAATTTGTAAATGAAAGCGCTTTTAAATTTGTCTATACATGCTAGCTAAATTCATTTTTCTTGGAAAAGAACTCGCTAGAGCCTTTCTTATCATATGCACTAAATTCTCCATTTGTTTTGACCTAACCGAAATAATTTTCCTGTTTAAAACACAATGGCAATGGTGACGGCAGCAACTAAGACGGCTGGCCATGGCAACGGTGACCTCCGAAAGTGATGGTTGGTGGTGGCGGTGAATAAATTACAAGAGACAGTGAATTCGAGAAGAAGATTGGGTACTGTGTGGATTCTGAGGAGAAGATTAATTAAACTCAAAAAATAGTTTATGGAAATAAAAATGAGAAACAATTTTACACAGCTTAAATGAAGTTTTCTTGGTCATTTAGAAAATATTTTCCATTTGAACAAAATTTTAGGCCGTACTTTCACAAAAAATTAAGATTTTTTTTTTCATAAAATATTTGATGCCTAAATCTTTACAGAATATTTAAAAAGATTTTAAGTGAGAGTTTGTTTAGGTATGCGTTTGATATTTAAAAAGTTTGTTTGAAAAAAAAAATACTCAATTGGTAAAATGAATCAAAAACTTTACTTTTAAGGTTTTTTTTAAAAAAGTACATTTTAACTATTTTTAACCTTTAAAAGTATTTTTAATTTTTTTTACTGAACATATATATTTTTTCCTTTAAATAAACACTTTTAAATATTAAATATACCTTAAAATTTTTTAAACCCACACCCAAGATACCTTGACAATACAAAAAAGAGTTGCAAAACTTTTCTAGAATGCACATGACGTTCACAATTTTTCTTTCTTTTGACATAACATAAATATATAATGAGAAAAGTGCCAACCCCGTTCTAGAATGACGTGATGATCGAGATTGTGAATGATAGATTCACGGGATTCTAACAGCTTTCCAAAAGTTTCCCAAAACATAAGAAAAAGGAAATGCATTTTCTGTTTGCCGTCCCGTCTTCGACCGTATAACCATAAACTTCCAAAAGCACTTTTTGAAAAAGCTCTTTCCTGAAACCTGCCACCTGTCTCGATGTTGGTACACTTTGTGACAGCTTACGGTTAACTGCAGACAAGGGAGGGCTTCGGACGCGACGTGGAATCCATAGATTGCATTCGGTTTTTCTAGACTTTTTCTCGTCCTCACGTTTAATTAACCAAAAATATGAAGAAAAAAAAACTTCCAAAACTAATACTGCTTGCGATAGAATTATATAATGTTTAAAAAGTATTAAAGTAATTAATTAAACTATCAAAATGATAAAATATATCAAAAAAAATTATTTATTTATTTATATTTTTATAATACCCTTATTTTTCTTAAAAATTAAATAAGTAAAAAAACCAATAAATGAATAAATACCAAAAATAAAGATCCCTGAGATATTCCAAAAAAATAATTTAATTTCTAGGGTCAAATTCTCTAAAAAAATTTGAAGTCAACGCCAATAAAAATGGCAACACGTGTCATTATTAATACTAAAAAAAAAATCCGCCCTTTTCTTTTTTCTTTTTTTTTTTAATAAAAAATGCATTTTTAGTTTTTTATTGTAGTTTTTAAAAGAACAAGGGTATTCTTGGAATATAAAAAAATATGTGGCAATTTTTATACACTTTGATAGTTTGATGGGATACTTTAGTACATTTTGAACTTTGTGACTCTTTCAAAACCATCTGTAAATTTTTGGGACTTTTTTATATTTTTTCCTTTAATTAACCACAAAAATTGCTATCTTAGCATAAATATTCCTAAATTCTCTCATTTTCATGTTTACGTAATTGTTGAAAATGAAATCTTGACAAAAGTGTGTGTATATATATATATATATATATATATATATGGAAAATGCTCCCTCTAGTGTTATCTTAGTCTTCCGTAAAATATGATTTAAGAAAAAATAAAATTGTAGTGACCTCCACCACTGGTTTTTTTAAGCATTAGCACCAAAATTGAGACATTTGCACTAAATTTATAATTATCAAGTCAATTTTAGGTGATACCATCCCTAAAAGGTTAACCTTCTACACTTAGATTTTAATTTTGAATCTAAAAACAATTTTTAATGTATTAAAACCTAAATATTAACTCATAAAAATTAATCTGTTAGCAAAAAAATAGTATTATAATTTTATTTTTCTTAAATCACGTTTCTACGTAGAAAGAAGAAAAGGAAACATTACTATAACCCTAGAAACCCCTATATATATATATATATATATTATGATTCTTTTCATAGAATAAAGGTGCATGATTATATATATATATATATATATATATATATATATATATATATATATATATTATGATTCTTTTTATAGAATAAAGGTGCATGAAATCTCTCATAGTGTGATTGATTTAAAAACGAAAAATGTATAAATCACATTTTTATCTTACAATTTTTTATTATGGTAATATGATTGTCCAGATCAATTCTTGATTTTTCTTTTCCTCTTATATTCTTATATATATTAGAATATAGCCAAAACAACATATATGCATTGAACAAAAATTACTATAAAAAAAAAAATTACATTATTTTTTTTTTTAATACTTAAATTATTGAAGAAAAAAAACAAAACAAATAATGGAAATGCAGAGAGTGGTTGCCACCCATTGGAGAAGCTGGGGTGATCGGAGCACCTCGCAATGGCCCCATGGCACTTCAGAAGTGGTGAGGCAGGCGCAACAGTGCAGTTCACCTTTCAAGTGAGTAGAGTTGCTTTGAGCAGTTCGTAATTGACATGTGTTGCCATAGTCATATACAGATAGATTGGCTATAGTTAATCGCCCTAATTTAAAAACAAAATAATTCCACTAATTTTCTTGGGTATTGAGAATATTGTGCGAGGACCACAAATACGAATGGTTGCAAACTCACATGCACTACAATGTCAATTGAATGATATATGATTGTTAGTTACCCTACCATCCCTACTCATCAGTGCATTGATATTTCCATTGATGCTATTCTTCTCTCTAGTTTTTTTTTAACCCATCAAGCTCTATATTAAGAGTCTATTTGGAATAACGTTATGAAAGGTAAAATGTATATTCTATACTTAAAAGCGGAGTCAAACCAAAAGCTGTCATATTCGATAAAAAAATTTATAATTTATAATTTATAAATTTTTTTTTTCTTTAAAATGATCAAAACACACTTTTAACAGAAGTTAAAATAAATATATATTTACTTAAAATCTTTATTTCCCAAATATAATTCAAAACATAATCTAAATGAATTGAAATTGTCGTCCATGGTGCATTATTCTTTGTACTGGTTTTATACCTTTTCTATTTTTGTCGTTATTCATCAAGCTCTTGAAAATGAATGCCAAGGTAATAATTCATCAAAAAGGAATACGTAACATGGTAGCAATCATGCATTCAGTAGAAAAAGAACACCCCACTAGCAATATTATCAAATAATCGAGGGAGATGCTCTAAAAGTAGTTTATATCTTGTGAAAAACATGAAGTTGTTGGAGTCGGTACAAACAGTTGATTAATAATGTAAAGACGATATTCAAAAGTCTTCAATTATGGTATGCTAGAGACATCAAAAGGGAAAAACACAAGGCTATTCATCATCTAAATAAGGTGGCAATTCAACAATCATCGGAGCAAATTTGAATGAAAGATCATCACATTTTTCTTTGTGATATTGTACTCGCTCATGATTTTTGAATGAAAGTATGAAATATTACCAAAAAAGAAAAAACTCTACTATGACATAAAGAATTAAGAAAGTACTCTCTTTTTTAAAAAAAAAAAAATTAAAAGAAAAAAAAAAAAAAAAAGAAAGATAGGAAGAGACGACTAACTATAGTTACTCTATCTGAGTATGATCATAGTAACACATATCCACTGAGAACTAATGATAGGAAAGGTCTTAATAGTGAAAAACTCAAACAATCTTTCAAACCTGGTTGAACCATAATTTGATCTAACCATATAAGAACATTAGTAAAACCTAAAGCGGCTAATATTAATCGAGTTAATTGTATATGAAAATTTTTATTACGGGATTTGAATCCACACTCAAAATCGTGCCCAGCTACTTAAGAGTTTTCTTGAAACTATTGAATTATCACTACTGTAATGATGATGATGATGAAGAAGATGAATCTAGAGCGGAGTTTTTGCTTTTGAATGAACCACCCATTACTTTCTTCTTTTTTCCAAAGAGGCAGCTGGGAAGAGCAAGAGGTAAAAGACAAGAAAAGAAAAGAAAAACTTTTTGATTAATGGCATGTTTGTGTGAATTTTTGAGAAAAAAAAAATTCGTTCCAAGAAAAAAGTACGTAATTGGTAAAAAAAATTGAAAATGCTTTTAAGGGTTTAAAATGTTTAAAAATAATCAAAATATAATACTTTTAACAAAAGCTTTAAAAAGTACTTATTTGACTTAAAAACTCTACTTCTTGAAAATAATCTCAAACATATTATAACAATTTTTCAATCAATACAACCATAGATTCATAAATTGACGCGTATAAACTCAATGCACAATAAAGTTACAACAGAAAAACCTTTCATGTGATCGTGATCCTGCTCTCACACAAAACTCTTCCACGTACGAGGTGGCCCCAATCAAAAATGACAGTGATTGATTGCCACTAGGGACCCCTTCAAATTTTTCTAACAAAGAAATAAATAATAATGATCTAATTGGTAGTATGATTGGATGGAACGAACGAAAAGGAAAGGTAAACAGACGTAACCAAGACCAACCAACTAGGGCTTTCTAGTTTGTCATTAATTCCCTAATATTGAGGGAATTTCGAGGCAAAATTAAAATACTTTCCTTGTGTTCTCAAGGGTTAGATCGATCATTATGAATTAAGTTGAATCCTCCATCACTCTTTCAAAAAAATACTTCACTTGTAATAAATTCTTTTTCACTTCCTTAATTGTTGCATTATATATATATATATATATATATATATAATTAGAGTCTCTCCTATTTGAATATAGTGTAAAACTTCATTTTGCAGTTTTCAATATAAATTTGATACATCAAGTAAAAACATAAAATATAATGAAAAAAACACTTTTAATTTTTTTATACTTTTCATTTTTCTATTTTTAAATCTCTAAGTCCTCAATAATAGAGTGTCCAAAATCAACAAAAATGATAACTCTAGTAATTTTATTAATAACTATTTTTGTTTATGAGATATTATGTCAAGAAAAAAGAAAATTGCTTTATACAAAAAGTTATATTATTTTTTAGAGTTTCAACTGAGGTGTTTACACTCGATTTAGAGCCTCTTGTATTTTAATACTCAAAAATCTATTTGAAAAACAAAAAAATTAAAGGGGTTTTTAAAGGTAAAAAAACCTAAAAATAATTAAAACGTACTTTTGATAAATGCTTAAAATAAAATTTTTGTCTAAAAACTTTTTTTATTTATAAATTTTATTTTTCAAACGCATTCCCAAATAAGTTCTTATGCATGGAAGTCATTCAAAATAAAAATTAATAACAACTTTTGTCGTATTCTCCTCTTGGTCCCCGTCTTCCTCTATTTTTCTCAAAACTTGAAACATAATGTAAAAGGAGTCCCACATCGGGGATATCCTGAAGAATTCAGTGTGGTTTAGCAGAAGGGTGAGGGAAAGGGACTGTGGGGCTTCCACTTTTCCCACTCTTCCCACTTACATACGAAGGGCGCTGGGGACCGGAGGCCAAGGTTTTTCCATCGACTTTTCGGTGGAGGATGACCAATCCATCTCGTGGTTTTTTTTTTGTGTTTGATTTTTTTTTAAATGTTTTTAATCAAACGCACTTTTACCATAAGCTTAAAAATAAAGTTTTTTTTTTTAATTTAAAAATTTTATTTCTTAAATACAATTTCAAACAAACTCATAAATTTTTTTAAAAAAAATTATAATTTTTTTAAACTTACATTTTTTATTTTTAAATCGTTGGGCCACTGACAAGGGGACAAACATTCACAGGAGATTGTCAGAAGTCGTTGACTGTTTTCCAGGCTTATTTGTCATACAAGCTAAACATGGAAAGTTTTTATTTTTTTTTTAAAAATGATTTTCTTGATAATATTTTCTAATAAAAAATATTTTATATCGAAACAAATAGAACCTTAATTATTAGTTATTTACGCACCTTTGAAGTTGCATGGAAGAATAAAAGAGCGAGAAATGTAACAATAGTATTTTATCTTATTTATAGATAGATTATTAGATTGTATGGGGGGCAATTAATTTGTTAAGAAATTTATTTAGAGCCCCATTCACTAATAACCACATTGTTTATTTAAACTTGTTTAATTGTAATTTCGAGTGCCCGCATGGTACATTAATTGAGTGTTGTTAGGATATTATAATTTTCATTGTAACTGACGTAATAATTCATTGACATGCTTTATTAACCATTACTTAAGTTTAAAAAATGATATAGTAGTTCAGGTAACACTTACAATATTAGTTTACTTAGTTAGGAACATGTGGACTGCCACATGTGAGTCACTCATTTGCATAAAGCATGAAGGGACACATGAATTTATATTTTTTTAAAATTGTAATACCCCCAATAACTTTCCTTCAACATTTACGGAACAAGTAATCCAAATGAAACATTTGTCAAAACATCTCACTTGAAATAGATATAAACAAAGCTAGTTCTTAACAAGCCACTACAAAAAAAAAATAAAAAAAAATTAATGACATTTGGAAAAAGAAAAATAAAAAAAGAAAGTTACTAAAAAGTGTTTTTTTTTTTTTTTTAATTGTTCAAGCAACACTATTCATACGCTAGAGCCACTTGTTGGGGGCTGCCTACAGGCGGGCATCCTTTTGAAAAAAAAAAAAAAAACACAATTTATTGTTTGATTAAACCTTAAGCAACACTATTCCTAATTTTATATCCTATGTTTAGGGTCTTTTACTAAGTGTCAATAAATGAATAATGACTTCTTCTTTTTTTTGCATAAAGGGTCATTATTCATATGTAACAACTTTTTCTTTTTTTTTGAAAAAAATTATATATATATAGTGAGCTTATTTAATCTCACCTCCAAAATAATAATAAATAAATAAAGCTTGATCTCAAAAAGGCATTACGCTTTGTCCTGAAGATGTAGCTCAATCGGTTAATTATTAAGCGGAGGTTATTAGTTCAAATCTCCTACCCCCTCTTATGAAGACATGTCAAAAATAAAAATAAAAATTTTCTTTCACTTTATTCCAGTCCAATCATCCATGGTATTTGTAAAGGATAAAAAGAAAAAGGGAAAGTCTACGTACCCTTTAAATTATTTCCCAATGAGAAATGTTTCAGTGCAATATAATGTCCACATTTAGCCTATTTTTAGTGACGTGGTAGATAGACAATCACATGAAAGAAAGGATTCAAATTTGAAATTTGAATTTCAATTCTCTCTCCCCATTAGACAAGTCACTAAATATAGGTAAAATGTGAGAATTATATTGCATTGTAGCATACTTATTTCCCAATTGATAATATCTCTCTAAATTTTCAATTGTGACAATATTTTCTCCAAATTACCAGAACTTTGTTAATGTTTCCCCCAATGACGAAACTACCCTTAGTAAAATAAAAATATTTTTTTTAGGGAAATCTTTCATATTCATTCTTTAAAAATATATATATATTAAGAGTATTAAGTTCTTACATCAGAGAACATAAAAGTTCTAATAAGTCATACCCAAAGCTACGTGATTATAACGCATAGAGACAAACATAAAAATCTTACAATCAAGTTCAATTTATGACTTCAACATTCGCTAACCCATGTCCAAACTTCAATTATAGAACAAATCTGCTCTATGTAGACTCAATCTAATATATAGGTAGCACATATTCTTAACTTTTATTTTCTTGGTCATGGAAGTAAAATCCTCACACCAAAACTAATCATCATCGACCCCAATGCCAAGCAAAAACCTTTACCCCAAAGATTGTTCATAAAAGTAGATATAAAGAAAAGTCAAACCTGTATTAAAAAAATAACAAAAACACAATAAAAAACTAGCAAATAGCTACAATAGTCAGGGTGAAGGAGGCAAAACGCACTGGCTGGCACATGGTAGATGAGATAGAGCCATTTTGCGCCAATGGACAATTGAAGAGTCGAGGAGCACAGTGGTTGGTGGGTTGGTGTGTGGTTGAGCAAAACCAGTTAAGAAGACTATATCTAGATTTTAAAAACTAGATCTAAAGCCCAACCAATTATGGGGAGCGAAGAGCAGTGCAAGACAATGGAGGGTGGATGAAGGCATTGCAGCATAAGCACATGGATGACCAGAGAAACTGGGCTGGTCGGAATAACCAAAAAAATAAATTGAAAAAGAAAAAAAATAATAAAGAAGGCACATTAAATTATGTCATTTAAAACAAACATTTTATTCTTAACATCATTAATAGCAGTTTACTAGCTTATAGTAAATTTAATGTACCTTTTAAATGTTTATAAACACTTTGAGACTATTTTAAATTAATCAAAAGATATTTCTTCAAATTGGTTTGGAGAAAATTTATATCATTTTTTGTTTGTATTTTACTAAGGGTATTTCATCATTTAGGGGAATATTGACAATGTTTTGATAGTTTGAAAGGATATTATCAATTGTATAGTAATTTGAGGGAGTGTGGACTTTACCCATTAAAATATGAAAAAATGTTGAGTATCTAGTGTTACTATTTCAAAATTAAAAACAAGATGGTGGTTTAAAAAAGTTATTTTTATCCGGTGAGATTAGAAGTTACCTAAAAGCATTCACAATTAGTTTTGTATATTTAGTTTTTTTCCCTAAAAATCTAACAAAACTCATGAAAACATCCTTCATTCTTTATTGGGAAATGCTAGGGTTCTCTCATAGTATTCTCCTAACGTTCTTTCAGTTCAACGTAAAAAATGATTTAAGAAAAAAAAATTATAGTGGTCTCTACCACCAGTTTTTTTGCCAACAGATTAATTTTTATGAGTTAATATTTAGGTTTTAATATCTTAAAACTCGTTTTTTAATTTAAAACTAAAACTTAGGGGTGGAAGGTTAACCTTTTAAGGATGGTATCACCCAAAATGGATTTAATCATCTTAAATTTAATGCTAAAGCCTCAAATCTAGTGCTAATGCCTCAAAAAAATTGGTGGTGGGGGCCACTACAATTTTTTTTTTCTTAAATCATTTTTTATGTAGGACTGAGAGAATGATAGGAAAACACTAAGGGAGAATCACTAGCATTTTCCTTCTTTATTTTTATATTTAACTATTGTCACTTATGCTATCTAATGGGGAAAATGCTAGGAGTTCTCCTCATAGTATTTTTCTGGGTTTTTTTAGACTTACGTAAAATATGATTTAAGAAAAAAATAAAATTGTAGTGGCCTCCACTTTTTTAAGCATTAACACCAAAATTGAGACATTAGCACCAAAATTGAGGCATTAACACTAAATTTAGGATGATTAAATCTATTTTTTGTGATACCATCCATAAAGGGTTAACTTTCCACCTTAGGTTTTAGTTTTGAATCTAAAAACAAGTTTTAAAGCATTAGAACCTAAATATTAACACATAAAAATTAATATGTTGGCAAAAAAACAGTACTACAATTTTATTTTTTCTTAAATCATGTTTTATATAAGTCTAGAAAAATTCAAGAGAATAATATGAGGAGAACTCATAGCAAACCCCTTTCAATGGAGTCATCTTATTTTTTATTGTTTTTATCACCCGTTTTCTCTTTTTCCCAAAACTTCTCTCACTTTTTCCCAATTAAGAGTAAAAAACAAAATTTTAATAGAATAAATAGAAATATAGCTAATAGGATGTAGATGCATTTAAAAATTCATTAGTTAAATTAGATAAAAGTGAGTTTTGAAGAACCATTTTGCATAAAAATTTAGCTCCTCCATTGTGAATAGTCTAAGCTCAAAAGTTCAAATTATGTAATTTTTAAGCTTATTTTTTTTACTTTTCTCTCTCATATAGGGGCAGACCCAGGCGAGAGGCTGGGGGTGGTGACCCTCCCAAAATTTTAAAAATCTCCCAATTTTTGGTTTTATAAAAAAAATATATACCCTTAAAAAATTTTGCCCTCCATTTTGTTTTTTTTTGTAGTTTTGCGCACACCAAACCTAAAACTCTACTTCTGCCCTTGCTCTCATGATTAGATATTTAGTTTAAAATTAATAAAAAATAATATTTAACTAAAATAACAAGATATAAATAATTTAATATTTGATTTTTTAAAAAGTAACTTACTAAGGACATGTTAAAGGGGTTTAAAAATGTTTGTAATACTTAGAAAGTTCGTTGAAAAAAAAAGTACTTATTTAATAAAAAAATTAAAAACGCTTTTAAGAGTTAAAAAAAATAAAATGATTAAAATGTATTTTTAATAAAAACTTAAAAATAAATTTTTTATCTAAAAATTATTTTTGACTTAAAAGTGATAATTTTTAAATAAAATTCCAAACGGACTCTGAATTTAATAGAGTGAAAAAAAATCATTGCGAATGTTGGTAGACAGTGGGGTCTGTTGTTATTATCTCTATGCAGAAAAAGATGGGACGTTTTCTGGAAGAGGACAAACTCCCTTCGAGGAAGGAAGATAAAAGTACTTTAGTCAACTACCTACATTATTTCGTTTTTAGAGAGTTCAATGAATCTGTTGTCAAAAAACAAAAAAGAATCTGTTGTCTATACAAGTGATGTGTTTGAGAACAGATTCATTATATCAAATGATGTGTTTGAGAAGTGAGAACACACCTCATTGTCTACTAAGATTCATCAACAAGGGTTCCTCTGGTGATTGGAGGGATGGTATTATATCATAATAAAAATGTCTAAACAGAAGATGTTTTCGTTTGTTTTTTTGTTTACATTTATTATTACATTTAGGTTCGTTTACTTCAATGTAAAAAGGTTTTCTTCGAAAAATATTTTTAAGAAAATCATGTTTCCTAAAAATGTTTTATGCTAAAAATATTTTACGACATTTATCACATGTGCACGGAAAATAATTTTTTTAAAAAAATATTATATATATTCATTAAATCATATTAAACTATAAATTAAGAAAATGTTCTTATCAAGTCTTAAAGGTGTCTGAATCAAGTACCACAAGGACCCCATTGCAACTCACCTGAGACCCACCTAGACCCTATCAGAACCCAATCGAGATTAGCCTGAGACCCTGGCAAGACTCGCCCAAGACTCAATGGCGACATTTTTGTAATTTAGAGTTTAATATGATTTTGCGTATACACCAAATACTGAAAAATGTTTTATGTTGAAAATGTTTTTCAACGATCAGGACCCAGTTGATTTTCCGTACATGCTAAATGCTGAAAAATCTTTTCTAAGAAATAATTTTCAAGGAAAATGTTTTTCGCCGAAAGTATTTTCTGACAAGTCCTAGGCGAGTCCCGGCGGAATTCCGAGCAAGTCCTAGATGAGTCCCAATTAAGTCCCAAGCAAGACATGTGTAATTATATTTGAAATATAATTTTATTCTTAAATAAATGTAAAGAGTAATTTTATTTTATTCATTAATCAATAAAGTTTATATGCCTAAACATTACTTTCTTTAGACAATGTCAAAATGGGAATGGGATCCTCTCCTGTCCAAATGGACTGGAGAGGATTCAATTCATGGTCAGGATCTCTTTAAAGAGATCTAACGATTATAAAGATGCTATGTGTCTGTTTTATTAAAAAATAATAAAATATCATTTAATATTTAAAATAAAATAATACCTTTTTTTTTTTTTTTGGTTTTTTTATATGGCCCTTGGGGTTGCTAGACCACCCCCAAAGGCCACCGTTTGGCCATTGGGGTGGCTTCGGCTACCCTAGGCCACCCCACTGCCAAATGGTGGCCCTTGAGGTGGTTCGGCCACCCCCAAGGGCCAAACAATTTTTTTTTATATATAAAAATATGCTTTGGCCGTAGGGGGTGGCCGATCCACCTCCAAGGGCCATGGAGCCACCCCAAACTGGCCGATTAGAGGTACTCGATGCCACTTCTATGGCCCTCGAAAGTGGATCAGTCACAATCAATGGTCAAATCAAATTTTTTTAAAAAAATTTGATTTTACCCTTAGGATAATCAAACCATTCCAAAGGCCATATCAAAAAAAGACACGTAATATTTTTATGGTGGCTGAATCTCTTTAAAGAGATTCAAACGATAAACTAAATACCCTTACGTGCAAAATGGACCGAGAGAATCTTTTTCCGTCAAAATGTCAAAAGACGTGTATAATTATTCTGTTGCCTTTTAAGCTAAACAGCTAATAAATAGAGTCTCCCGCAAGTAAATTCTCCATTTAAAAAAAAAAAAAAAAAAGGAGAAACGACATTCCACTAGGTGACAGAGTACAGTTAAAACGGTCACAGGTAGACCTACGCGGCGGTTAAAAGATGTCGCCCATCTCAAAATCCAAATCAGTGACCACCCACGTGTCTCTTACAGCACCAATCGGAGCGAAACAAACCGACAGCCTTTCAGCGTGCTTCGACGCGCGAACAAGCGGGTGTAACATTCATCATCGGTCCATTCACGAGTCACCGTCTCCGTCGTCTCTCTCTCCTTCGAGTACCTTCCTAGAATTGGAGGGCTAGACCCCACGCAGATCTCATATCATAAAAACCCAAAAATGTCCTCCCTGATTGCGCCACGTGTAAGCTCATCTACAGTTTTCACGTGTCATCCCATACGTGCGGTCAAGTGGCAGTGAAACACGGTGAGAAGGGATGTGTTCTTATGCATGGCCTAGCTGCTCCTTGTTGGGCCCCACGTCCACTCACTCTGCGCCACGTGTAGCTACACAGTCAAAATTTTCCCTATATATACACTTCAGTGGAGGAAAATGGAGGAGCACAAGGATTAAGATTGAGAGAAGAGGAGGAAATCTCTACACAAATCCTTCTTTTCTTCTTCCTCTTGTTTCGAAGTCCTCTTTTTTAAGTCTTCCCCCATTTGCTGTTGGGAAAAATGTTCATTGAGAGCTTTAAGGTAGAGAGTCCTAACGTTAAATATACAGAGAATGAGATTCACTCTGTGTACAACTACGAGACCACTGAGCTTGTCCATGAGAACAGAAATGGCACCTATCAGTGGATTGTCAAGCCCAAGAGTGTTAAATATGAATTCAAGACCGATATCCATGTCCCTAAACTAGGGTTTGCATCCAAATCCTGCACCTTTTTTATGTTTTTTTTTTTTTTGGTAAAAAAGAAAATAAAAAAAGAAACATTTTTAATGATTGATTTTATATCTATTTTTTTCTGGGTCAATCTTAAAATTTTGAATTTGATTCATTTCTTCTTTCGTATTCACCATTTTCTGTTGGTAGGGTTATGCTTGTGGGATGGGGAGGAAACAACGGTTCAACCCTCACTGCTGGGGTAATTGCCAACCGAGAGTGAGTTTCTTCATCTTAAACTTGTTATTGTCATATTGTTTCAGAATTAAAACCAAACATGTTTTGGGTACGATTGTGTTGTTCGCATGAAAATGTTCTTTAAACAATTTTTTATTCATTTTTTTTTTGGGATGAATTAATATAATAAATTAATTCCAAGATGTGGGTCTTCACGATTTTCAGAGGAATCTCCTGGGCAACCAAGGACAAAGTGCAACAAGCCAATTATTTTGGCTCGCTAACCCAAGCATCAACAATTCGAGTTGGATCTTTCAATGGGGAGGAGATCTATGCTCCTTTCAAGAGCCTGCTCCCTATGGTACCCAAATTTTCTCTTATTGTATTCTGTAAACTATAAAATCCTTTTAATATCTACATTTTAATGATAATTTTTTATGTATTTATTGGCAGGTGAACCCAGATGACATTGTGTTTGGGGGATGGGATATTAGTGACATGAACATTGCAGATGCAATGGCTAGGGCCAAGGTCCTGGACATTGATCTGCAGAAGCAATTGAGGCCCTACATGGAATCCATGGTCCCACTCCCTGGAATCTACGACCCTGATTTTATTGCTGCTAACCAAGGTGCACGTGCCAACAACGTGATCAAAGGGACCAAGAAAGAACAAGTCCAACAAATCATCAAAGATATCAGGTAGTGCTATGTCTAATCATTAAAAAGAAGCCTTATTTAAGGGGGAAAAAAGTATGATTTTGTGCTTATTACTACTTCTATGTGCTAACTAGGGAGTTTAAGGAGGCAAATAAGGTGGATAAGGTGGTTGTGCTATGGACTGCCAACACAGAGAGGTACAGTAATGTGACTGTGGGGCTAAACGACACCATGGAAAGCCTCTTCGCTTCTTTGGACAAGAATGAGGTTGAGATATCTCCTTCCACCTTGTATGCCTTGGCTTGTATTCTTGAGAATATTCCTTTTATCAACGGAAGCCCTCAGAACACTTTTGTTCCAGGTTTTTAACCTTAATAGTATTTTTCTTTTTTCCTTTTCCCTCATTTAGGTAAATAATCTTGAGGGTTTGATTGTACTAAAGAAGTTTGTAACTTTGCTTTTGTTATTTTCAGGACTGATTGATTTGGCTATTCAGAGGAACAGTTTGATTGGCGGGGATGACTTCAAGAGTGGTCAGACCAAGATGAAATCTGTGTTGGTCGATTTCCTTGTTGGGGCTGGCATTAAGGTACACATGCCAAATCTCTTTCTTATCTGTTTTGCTCATGTTTTTGCTTCTTCTTTTCTAATTCTTTTTGGTTAGTACTAACTACTAAGTAATCAGATTACTATATGATGACATGATTTTTTATTATTTGTATGGCTGAGAAAAAAAATTATATTGCAACTTTTGAAACTTTTTCTAGAAAAGGATAGAAATAAAATTGGTTGTGTATATGTAAAGTTTGTATGTGGTGGTGGTGATGGCAGCCAACATCCATAGTGAGCTACAACCATCTGGGAAACAATGACGGTATGAATCTCTCAGCACCACAAACTTTCCGCTCCAAAGAAATCTCCAAGAGCAATGTTGTTGATGACATGGTCTCCAGCAACGCCATCCTCTATGGACCTGGCGAGCATCCTGACCATGTCGTGGTCATCAAGGTAATTTAATAGTACTCTGTAGCTCTCTGGCTTTGATTTGCTTGGCTTTGTTCTCACACGAATGGTGTGCTATGGTGCTTGTCTTTTTTAGTATGTGCCCTACGTAGGGGATAGCAAGAGAGCCATGGACGAGTACACCTCAGAAATCTTCATGGGTGGGACGAATACCATAGTGCTCCACAACACCTGTGAGGACTCCCTGTTGGCTGCTCCCATCATCCTAGATTTGGTGCTTCTTGCTGAGCTCAGCTCCCGTATCCAGCTCAAAGCTGATGGAGAGGTATATATATATGTTCGTCAATGAAACATTAGCAATTAGCACCCTACTTATAAAAACATTAGCAATTAGCACCCTACGAGTTAAATCGTTGCCTATTCCTAAAGGTTAACTTGAAAGGAAATAGTTGACTTAATTATTTAAATTATATTTTAACACTTTTTCTCAATTGTGGGTTCAAACTCTCACATTTCGAATAGCGTGAGGCTAAATCCATGAAGTTTTTAATTGAAAGAGGGTGAATGACATAGACAAAATTTGAATTGAGAACCTAACTCTAATACTCGTCATCTATCTCAAAAGTTTAAGTTGATTGAAAATGATAAATTTAATTCTAACACTGCGAAACACACACACGGAGAGATATGTACTAAATTATTGTGGGTTTATTTTGCAGGGCAAGTTTCACTCATTCCACCCTGTGGCTACTATTCTCAGTTACCTCACCAAGGCCCCACTCGTAAGTGATCATACTTTGTCCAAAATCAAAAAGATTCTTTTAAGTTATATATGCATATCTTTGTATACTTCTGAACCGTATAACAACACCTTAGGTTGGATTCTTAACACTACAAAGAAAAAGAATGAAAGAAAAGTTTTGTATCTTACTAGGCTCTTAATGAAAGTGAGGGAAAGTGATGGAACAAATAAAGTTGCATGCTTTCCTTGTCTCATAAATGGTAGTTTATCATATAGTTGGTATCATGTTCATATGAATCATGAAGTTTGATTCTCATGCAATAATACTTTTGGTCATTATTAAGGTAGTGCATAACTAATGATGATGTTGGGTTGGTAAAAACAGGTTCCACCTGGCACGCCAGTGGTGAATGCTCTGTCAAAGCAACGGGCTATGCTTGAGAACATACTGAGGGCTTGCGTTGGATTGGCTCCTGAGAACAACATGATTTTGGAATACAAGTGAATTACTGGGAGGGATTGATGGGAGATTGGTTCCTAAAAGTTCAGGGATCATCCCCCTAAGTCTATATGTTTGATGTTAATGTCGGTGTGAGAAGATTATGTGTAGCATTCTATGTCTGGAAGCTTTTTATTTTATCCTTTGCAAATGCCCTCATCTGTGGCCCTGTTGCTTTAGCTCATTCTGGAGAAAGCAACTCTTTTGTGTTGGAAATAGAGAATTACATAAGGATTAGTTGTAATGAACAGTCTTGTGAAGTCTAGTCCAAGCGTTGCTTCTCCTTTACTGTTCTTCTGTGATATATACTAGCAATTCTGCAACTCCTATTTTGATGGGAAGTAATTTATACATCTATTTTATTTGGTTCTTCGCTTCTCAAGAGAAAAGAAGGAATTTTTTTTTTCTTCATAAAATGCGTTGAGATTGATTCATATTAGTCTACTACAAGGCAAGAGTTATAAATTTTTATATTCTAAAACAATGGACGGCCATGGGGAGGGATAAAGGTTCAATGGTCCTAGCTTTTTCCTCAATGCACTGTCAAATGTGTGGGGTACTCATAAATTGTGGAACGTAGACATGTATGAAGCACTTAGGTCCACACGGGGCATGTAAGACATTGGTCCTCTTGAACCTTTTTTCCGTCAAGGTTGAATTATTGAGATCCAATGATCATCTTAGTATACACATTTCTTGGTCAAGGTTGAATTATTGAGATCCAATGATCATCTTAGTATACACATTTCTTGCCTGACACGATACGATTCGAACCCAATACGTGAATACGACATGAAACTCCTAGCCAGGATTTCATAAAAAGATTGCACATGTGAAACAGTGAAACTGATGATATCATATCCCTACCCACCCACTAAACATAGAAGCATCTTTGCATGTGAAGGGTAGAGCAATTATGGGGCTCTTGCTGAAGACATTTTTGGGGTCCCGTGACAGAAATATGGGCACAAGATCCCCCGTTTTTGGGCAATCCGAGTTTCATCATGGGAGAGAGGTTCAAAGGAAGATGCCTCAATTGTTTCATCTTCTATTTGTATTTTCCCCAATACGGCAATATATCCTAGAATGCAATGAGGAGTAGTGGATGAGAGAGTTCCATTTATAAAAGAGAAGAATCAAAACATGATTCTCAGGGATTGAGTCGGTGGGGGAGTGAGGTGTGAAATTAGAAGACGAAACAATTGAGGTTGAACTTCGAACCTCTTTCCCATGACGAAGCTTGGATTGCCCAAAAATGGGGGAGATCTTGTACCCATGTTTCATGCACTCCAATTGTCATGGGGCCCCAAATATGTCTCTCTAAGTAAGAACCCATTATTGCTCTACCCTTCTTCACATGCAAGATGCTTCCATGTTTAGTGGGTGGGCAGAAGTAGGTAAGTGCGAAATAAATATTATTTAGTGTCGTAGTTTTATCATTTTATACTTTTTGTTAAATATAAAAAATTAGGAAGTAGGAAAGCCCATGATTAACCCAAGTATGCTTTCTTTACGAGAATATGGGCCATGTTTTGGGAATGCAAAATTCTGGAAACAAATGTGTTCTTTACTGTGAAATCTATAAGTGTATCGATTCTTATTTTATAAATATGTCAAATGGGTTAATTCGGGATTGTCGGATTGATCTTATAGTAACTTGAGCTCAATTATACAAAATTTTAACTTGCTATTTTTATGTTAAGTTCATGTCAAATTTATGAATGGTTTAAAAAATTGAGGGTTTCAATTTCAATTCTTTTAAGCAGGGAAAGAGTTTTAAGTTAGTTCGTTAGAAGTTTGCAAACAAATAACTACCACCAGAAACAGAAAAATAAATGCCACCATAGAAAAGAAGAAGGCTGATTCTGTGGTGTCAATTATAGACAAGAAACTTCTAGAGCCATATGGGGATGTAGCTCAGATGGTAGAGCGCTCGCTTAGCATGCGAGAGGTACGGGGATCGATACCCCGCATCTCCAGTTTTTGGTAATTATTTTCAAACTTATTTAATAGACATAATTAATAAGTCCTTTTCGTTTCCAGAAGCGCAGAACTCAACGTTTCAATGCCCTTTCGTTGAACTACATTTATGGGCCCTTGGCATTGGATGCCATCTGCATATTAATATAATCACTTTATGGTTGTCAAATCCATATATATATCCTGAAGAAATGCTATATAATATATTTTTAACGGAACTTTTTTTTTTTAAATAAAAAATAAAAAATAAAAAATAAAAAATAAAATTGCAAAATGGGTGAGATTGGGATGGCTTAGCCACCCCATGGTGGACTCCCCCAAACTAGCCAGTTTGTAATTCTAAAGCCACCTAGGCCTAATGGGAGTGGTTCGGCCACCCCAATGTCACCCATTTTGCTCTTTTTTTTTTTTTTTCAACACCTTCTTTTAAACTTAACCTAAAAATAAAAAATATTTGCTTTATTTGTTAGTGGAGGTTGACGCGAATCATATGTAGCCTTGAGATTTCTCTAAAGAAACTTCAACCGTAAACTGAATACTCTCTAGTCTTTGAAGTACCAAAGATGATTTGTTTCCTATTTTCTACTCCCATTCATTAAACCTACAAATTCACCAACTATGAGTTGAATGCTTTAATCATTTAGTTATTAATAAAATCTCCTAAGGGAAGAGGAAGTATGTCTTATGTTCTTCCTTCTAAAAATAGATATATTAAAAAACAACTTAAATACAAAAAAAAATCATTTTTATATCACATTAAAATACTTTTTCAAATTAAAAACAAAAATACCATCCAAAACAAATACTCGGAACTGTTTGTAAAATTAGATGGGTTAGCCCATGTAGGCCTGCTCAATGAAGCGGTGCAGGTCCAAGGAAAGAGGGGCCCTCTCATCTTCTACAACCCGTGCTCAACTTCACCTTTCTGGGAAAAGTTTTAAACTTCCCAAGAAGAAATTTGTAATGGCCTCAAATTTAATAATTAACTTGGAGAGTTTTTATTATTTATTTATTTATTTTTTAATATGTCCACACAAGAGGGGGATGAGAATTTGAATTAGTGACTTCCACTTTAATTAACTTGGAGAGTTACCAAAGGTACTTTTCAAATTAGTTAATTTATAATTAATTTGAATAAAATAACAGAATGCAGAAAATAATAATCTGAGTTACAATTAATATCTCAAATACATTTATTAAACAATTATAACCCGAAATTCATAAAAGATAATAACACAACTATCACGTAATACATCACTGAAGTCATGAATACTGGAAATACAATAAAAAATGTAGAGGAGTTTATATAGAAAATGTATTGTATATACTACAAAAGTACAAGTATAATACAAGTGGTTGCAAAAGGTATCTATATATGAGATTATAAATAATGAAGGTTGACTAAAATTCAATTGATTACAACTCAAATATCAAGAACAGAGATTATTCATAATTAAATATTCCAAATCAATCACTTAATCAATCAGGCAGGTACTGATCTTGTTCTTCTAACAAACGGGACAAAAAATGAAAGTAGATATTAAATTATGCATAAAAATGGACTACATTTCTTTGAATGATAATCTATGTGAGCTTCCACTTGCTCACATCAGTGTGAAGATAAACCCACTCCGATGGGTACAAACAATAAAGTACGAAGATTGTTGAGATCAGAAAGTATGTTATAAATTGAAAATATCATCTGTGTCATAAAAGTTAGTAATTGATTAGTGGCAACTAAGCCCATTCTTTAAGTTACTCGGCAGGAAGCATGGGGATATCATCATTTGCTGACCCCCAAAACCCCAACATTTAACCCTTTAAAACTTTTCAAAGCAACCATAAATCAAACACTAGCCTCCCACTCCTAGGATTAGGAACATTAAAAAAGCCTCCATTTTGCCAAATTTTTAGTAATACCTAGTTCGGGTCGTGTTGAGACATGTATATAAGAGTATATATGTTTTGATCAAACAAGATCTCCTAATTAACAATTTTGTGTTAGGTTTATATCGAATTTGTAAGTCATGTCAAAACTGTCGTATTAAAGAGAATGGGTGAAGAAATTTCATTGCATGTCTTGGCCTACCTTATTGGCCTGGTAGGGGGCCAATTGGAGGGCCATTGACTCCATTAGAAAAATCACTGCAAATCTTTGGAGTTTTGATGTACAAGATTTGGTTCCATATAATAAAGCGGCCGAAAGAAATGATCTCCCTATTGTTTATAAATTGACTGATTCCACTGGATTAAAATATAAAATTGAAATGACCCTTTTTTTTTTTTTGGATTGTTGTAGCTCTTCTGTTTGTTTGATTAAGCATTGTCCATCATGAAGCTGTTCTACTATCACAATACCCGGCCATGTTTTTTTATGTTTTTATTTTTGTAAATATCAATGCAGAGTGGCCACCATCATTAATCCACTAAACACGATTGCTAATTTATTCAAGTATTAAATAGAAATAAATAAATAAATAAAACTTTTGTAAAGTTCTTTTGTATGCAAATCATAGAGCAAAGTTAGAAAGGGAAAACAAGGATCTTTATAAATGAAGTCATACTCTGGGGATGGCTTCATGCTTGAGATTGGTCTGAAAAATATGTCACTTAAAAGGATTCATATAAATATGGGGAAAAAGTAAATAAGTGATGTCATCTCTAAATTATGCTATTAAGTCTTGCATATATATAATGTTTATTCGGTGCTATTTGGAGAGAATTAAATATTATCATGAAACTGAAGTTGCTTGTAATTTTTTTTTTTTTTTTGATATGTTTGTACAAGGTGAGAAAAAGTGGAAGAAGAATTAGAACTAATGAATTCTGCTTTATAAAGTGTGATTCCTTGAGCTTACCCTGTATAGTTATCTGTGAAATTAATAATCACTATGCAGTGTGCACACCCATTTTCTTGTTATTTTTTCAGCATGGATTTCATCCAAATCCCAACTTTTACATTAACATAGAATTCAAGGCTCATTTTTTAACATGTTTTAGGATTTTTATTTTTTATTTTTGGAAAAAGGTTCTAATACGGCATAAATGTGATTTTTTTTTAAGAATATTGAGTTTGAATTGTTTGTTATTTCTTTCGTTTTAAAAAGAGAAAACCAAGATAGAATATAATTTTTTAACAAATAGAGTACGTTTGCTACAGATGTCAGACATTATGGTAGGAGGGAGACCAATTGTGATTATTATATTTGGGCGTGATCATGACATACTTATTTATTGGGAATTGCTTAGGAGAGACTTTAACCCTACCATGACATCAGTGAAACTCACGGTGAGTAATACTAATCAAGCTTCTATGACTGATTCTTTAGTGTAGGAAATTGAGTCCATGTCTTTGTACATGTCCAATCTCATGCATGAAAATTTCTTTAAGACCACTGAACCACTACTAATGACGGTATTCCTATATATGTTTTTTTTTTTTTGGGTTAATTAGTGTTGCTATATATGATTGAACATTGTTTATTTGGTTATTTGCTTCATGGTATCAATTTATATTATTGAATATATCTTATCGAAACCCAAACAACTACAATTATGAACTGGTGTAGGAATTTACTATGGAGGGTCAAGGTGCATTGAATCTGGTTGAACATCTGTACTGCATGATGTATCCACATCCAACCTGAATTTAATTCAGGCAATTCTACAGAACCTAACATCAAGTGTACTATATGAACTGACTCCATTTCATCTGGTTTCACTTGTAATATTGTTATCTGACCAAGAAAAAATAAAAATGTAAAATCAGTTAAGGTACTTTATCTTATTTTTAATTAATTCCATGTGGCATTAAAAATATACACAGAGACCCTTAAAATATGTTAAAAATAATAATTTAGTTTCTACAACTAAATTTCATTCACTAATTTAACATATTCCAATAACGTAAAATATCATAACTAATAAAATTATGACATGTAATTAAGTAAGTATCACACTAACATAATTTATTAAATTAGTAGACATAATTTGATTATAAAAAATAAATTATTATTTTTTAACATACTTTAGAAACCTCAGAGTTATTTACATACAACAATGAGCTAATTGACTCTATGACGCTCCCACTTCAATCTACTAGTAATAAATTAAGTTGCTTAAATTCAAAATTCCCAATAGGGGTAGATCTGAGACCTAGCTAAGAAGTGACAAAAAAGGATGGCAACTTTATGTGGATGACAAGGGTCCCATTCAAGCATACCACCCCATCAATCAACAAAAAACTCCAAATCAATGGATCCCTTTCACTTTTAATTGGAACCTCCGTGCCAATCTGACACTGCCACAGATTTCCTGGCTCTTTCTTATTCCTATAAAAAAACACCCAAGTTTTGAAAGATTAAGGAAAAAAAAAATAATAAAAAAAAGAACACACAATTTTACGCCATTACAATCATCAGTTTGCTGACAGTATTTTTGATTATCTTCTCGAGAATTTCTTATGGAGTAGAAGCTGAATTTTTGTCGAGATTAGATCTATCTTTGTGTTTTGATTCTTTTGAATGTTGTACGTAGTTTATGTTTTTTTAACTATGCCGTTTGTTTATACTTATTCCTACTTATTTATGAAAACAAAAACAAAATGAAAAAAAAAAACACTTTAACCCTTGAATTATCATTTATTTTGTGCTTACACTACGTCAAATTAGATGTTTTTTCTTCCAAAAATATCCTTGAATTTACTATTATTTTTTAAATACTAAATACGCCAAAAAAGGGGTGGCCCTTTTCATATTAAGGCCCTCAATTTTTCAACTTCAACTGTGTTTAGAAGAAAAATACAAAATTGTCTAATTTGACACATAGTGGTACGTAGTATGTGGGGCTTCAAATGTCAATTTTTAAAGTTTGGTAGCATAATTGCAAAATTGAAGATAGATCAAGCGGGTAAAATATAGGAGTAATTATCTTTTCTCCATCAACTATTACACATTGTCAATTTCCTTCCATGAACGGTCAATCTTACTGTTCAACCTTATCATACTACCATTTTCTTCTCAAAACCCTCATTTCATCGGTCAAAATCGTTAAAAAAATTGAAATGACCTAAATACCCTAACTTTATAAACAAAAATTACACATAATACCTTTAAATTAAACAAATATATATCTCTAATATATTTTTTTTGTTTGAATTTTTTATTTGGGAGTATTTATGTCTTTTAATGAGATGTAACAGTTAAAAGTGGATATTTCATCCAATTTGAAGAGTTTAATTGACGAAATAAAGGTTTTGGAAAGAAAATGATAGTCTGATAGGGTCAGACAGTAAGGTTGATAGTTTATGAGAGAAAATTGATAATACTTTGTAATTGATAAGGGAAAAAATAATTACTACTAATATATATATTTAAAAAAAAAAAGAAAGTAAAATGAAGATGAGCATCATTTCGTTTTTTGTTTGCAGATCACAAGCAGCTGTCAGTAGATTTTGCAAGTACGAATAGGTTTGTGAGGTTGGAGACTGGTGAAAAAAGTGCCAAAAGTTGGGACCAACTCTCCTCTGTATTTTGGCCTAGCTAGCTGCTAGCATATCAGTTTTTGTCCTCAATTTTAATGTGCATTGACAGTCATTAAATACTTTTAATTAGGAAGCTAGGACGCAGCCACAACTCACAAGATTAATTTTGTTCAAAATTATATATATATATATATATATATATATATATGTTGGGATTAATTTGCATCACCGACGTCGTACCATTGTAAAATGTCCATCTTCTTGCAAGTGGAGGGACCATTTCTATTTCAGAGCCGTAAATGCCATTTTCAACTCCAAGAGAAATAAAGTTGCAGGTGCTTGCTAGGATTCACAAATTAAAGTTCCCATATCTTTCAACTGAATCGATATCTTGCAAGGCTTTAGAAATATTGCGCAACGTGTAAAACATTTAATTAAAACAAAGCTAATTTATAAAATCTGGACGACCTCCATAGGACGTTAATTCAAAAACTATGCCACTTTTTATCTTAAAAGTTTGGACTTGAATTTACAATCGAGTTGGCGGGTGTGATACGTAAATGTCCACATATAATGATGCACAAACTAGGGGTGAGTATTGGTTTGGTCAATGTCATTAGGAACATTTTCGCCTACCGATTTGTAAAAGTCGATTAAATCTATTAATTAACCAACTTTGATACCGACAAAATTTTTTTTTAACCTTTTCAGTTAGTCGTTTAATAAGTGATCGGTTAAGTCGATTATAAGTTTTTATGTCAAGATTTATCAATTTTTTTGTAACTACATAATCAATAAAAATATGGACCAAAATGATAACCATAATAATGAAAGTTACCGGATAAAATTCAAAATTCATTAAAAAAATCGCTAAGTTGATTAATTATTGATAAATTGATATATATATTTTCTACCACCTACTGAATTGAACCGATATTGAAACAATATTCTTATTTCACCTACCAACCGTCGAAAATCGAACGTCCGTCGGTGACGGTTTGATGGTAGTTGATAAGCAATCAATAGGTAGTAAATGGTTAATCCATCCACCCTTATGCACAGTTCCCAAGGAAAAGGGAGGAAATGGAAGAAAGTTTGTGTGTATGCATGTGAGAATTCCATTTGAAAGGAGCAGGATCTAAGCTTTGCCCATATCTCCAATAGCCACCATACAAGATAACAGCACTGAAGCCTTTTTGTACAATTTTATACATTAGTAACCCTTGCATTATTAACGTGTATTCACGTAGATGATAATTACGGGGGAAAATGGAGGAGAAGATGGATTGCATTGATATCTCCCTCTCTCTCTCTCTCTCTCTATATATATATATAGATCTTTCTAGCTCGCCGTGATCGATCTCTTCACCCCTTCGGCGGCCACCGTCTCGCTCTTACTCACGCCTTGGCTGACGCCGTGGAAGGCGACTCGTGGCGGCCGTCTTTCTTTGACGCCACGGTGCACTTCTCTTTTCTCTCGTCTTGCTTCATCTGTTGCTCCCTGCACTCTAAACTACAAAACGCTGTGTCCCCCCTGTAAATATTATTCACCAAAATAAAAAACAAAAACAAAAAACTCCATCACCATTAAAGTAATGCAAAAACCAACACGAACCATAATACTATAATCCTGTCACACAATTAAGAAATCAAACTCAGAGAGAGAGACAGACAGACAGACAGACACGCAGGGAAGTAACATAGGAATAATAAAAGTTTGAGAGTCGAGAAATATTTTTTATTTTATGAATCAATAATATAGAATTTTCCCAAGTTGAGATTTTATTTTCACAAGATTCTTGTCTATATAGTAGAGATGCTGTAATTAATTGGAATGAATATAAATCAGAAGACAACCTTGAACAACGGCAAGGAATCGTTTAATTAATTAAGAAACTCTTCAACAAGATCTCAACGATAACACTAAAGTTTTCTCATAAAGTTTTGAAAAGAGAAAAGCAAAAATATACCTATACATGTAGATGTCTCGGCCAGGTGCCAGGCGCCGTTTACAGAGGCCGCATGTGTGAAGAAAGTGGGCGGTGTCGATGAAATGGTCACTGGAGTTCCTCCTCTGGGTTGATCTCGGTGACGTCATCGGCGACAAACGTTGGTCGTACCCTCCATTGGGAACGAAGTTCATGTTGTGAGCTACGGGCCCTTCTGGGCCCGCACCTGTTGCATGATCTTTGATGGGGTTTCGGTGATCGGACGGTTCCTCAGGTTCCAAGAGGGTAGGATCGACGGTGATCCCAGACATGCTCGTTGTTCTCTTGATTGGAGGGCGTGGACGCTTCCCAAGCAACATCTTCTTCCTCTACTATGGACAAAACACAGAGAGGGAGAGAGAGAGAGAAACAGAGAGTGAGAGGACTGAGGGAGTGAGAAATGAGAATGGAAGGTGGGCGTGAAGATAAACGGAATGCGAGGAGGCTGAGAGCGGATCTGGGCCGTTGCTTGCAGGCACCAAGTACAAGAAGTCCACATCACGCTTCTTCTACCCTTTTAATGCTCTTCTTGTCTTTTTCTTTTTCTTTTTCTTTTTTTTATTTGGCTTAATTTTATTTCTTTAATTCTTTTAATTTTCTTTTCCTTTTTTATTACATGTTTAGTTGGGTCCAGGTTATATTATAATTTGGACTTAAGAAAAACCATATATAATTACCAAGGTCGAATAGTTTTTAAACGAGTAATATTAAGTATTAATCTCTTATTCTTCTTTTATATTACTAGGCTCTTGTAATAGTGTCCATTAACTCTCATATCAATCTTTATTAAAATAATAATAATAATAAAATTAAGGAATTGATAAGCATTGTCACATCTGTAATACTTTAGTTTCATATTGAAAAGCCTCGGTTCCATATTGGAAAGATAAGGAATAGCCTACATAAAGTGGGTGATTTATAAAAATAGTCCTGATTGTTAAGTCCTATATTATTTAGTTATTATGTGAAACTGAGTTTTATAATGAGATTCTAATAAAGCTCTAAATTGACTAGTCATTCTGAGGTCATAGTGTAAACGTGACTAACGTTTTTCCTTAGTTTGTTACAGTATTACTCAATGATATGAGAGTATGATGAAAAATGAATATTTAGGATTACTTTTTTAACAATTATATATTGTATATAATATATTGTTATACGGCTGTCATACAACTAGATTATATAATAGTGAACAATCCTGAATTTTTTGTTTTACTAGTGTTATTTAAATGTTGATTTTTATTGTCTCGTCATTAAGTTGTATGAATGGGTAAAAAATTCATCAAACCTACATTCCATGAAAAGATAATTAAACTTTTAATCATATCAAATCCAAATTTAAAGACAAAATCATATCAAATCCAAATTTGATTGGATTCCTAGTCTCATCGAATTTGGATCAAAATTTGATTGGATTCTTAGTTTCATCGAATTTGGATGGCATTGAAACTCAATCTAACACATACATGGATTAACCCTTTGGAGAGGTCCTTTTTGGATAATTAACTCTTTGAGGGGTCGAAGGCACATAATATAATTGTGTACCAATAGTTGGCCACACGTTTTTACTATAATTAAGAACCGTGCATAAAGCCTATATATAATACGGTAAATGTTCCAAAAGGAGTCAACTTTACCGCATATTAATATATATATATATATATATGCCACCATTTTTTTTTTTTTTAATATAAATAGTTTCTCAAAGTTGTCCAACATTTCTTGATTTGTTCAAACCATTAAACCAAAGTAATTAAGTTTGTTTACGCCAGTTGGGTGGTGGTTTTCGAAGTCGAATTATAGTCTAACTCATGTTCACATTTTAGAAATATTGAAGGGCATAATAAGGGGTCCAATGATGAACTGGTCGACTGATACTGTCTACCATATATATATTAACTAAAAGATAAACAAATTAAAATGATATGCAAGGTGGCCGGAGTGCACCCTTGGCCAATGACGATTGACGTAATTAGGTTTTATTATAATATAATATAAAATAATAATCATAGTAACAATGACGTATTAAAGGTAGCATGGATTGGAATTTGGAACTAATAAAATGGTATGTTTTGTGAGAGCTGGTGAGCATTTTTGGAGAAGAAGAAGAAGAGGGTTGAGGGATGGAGATGGAGGGTGGACAAGAAACACTGTGATTGTGTGGACAATGGTTGGACAGCCATGAGATGAGCCCCAAGAATGCCTTTTTCTCTTTAGTAGAGATGTCTGGAACTTTATTTATTTATTTTTTCTTTTCTTTCATATATATATATAGCATGCTATGTCTGGCACTTATTCGTGATATGGTGGTGTTCCAAACTCTTAGGGCATTTGTACGGGAGAAAAAAGATTACCCCACCACTCAAAAACCCCTCTCTCTCTCTCTCTCTCTCTCTCACACACACACACACACACACATTCATGTGATTTTGATTTTTATATTACAACTAGTTTAAATAACATCCTAAATTACCGCTAAGATGTTTATAAAATTACAAAAATACCTTAAATTTGAACGGGGTATTTTGGAGATTTCACTTCCTCTGTTAGGATTTATTACTGAATTTAGACGGAAAGGTTAACAATAATGCAAACTTCCAAAAGACGGTAATCCCAAATTGACACTTTTTAAAGTTTAAGGGTACGATTGCAAAAAGTCAAGAAAGATCAGGAGTGCAAAGTGAAGTTTTGCCAAACTATTTCTACGTTTTTAAGAGAGTTTTGTATTTGAGTTGTTTGTTAATAATGTTTATGTTTTGAGATGAAAAATCAAAGACAAAAAACAAAAATTTTAACAAGTGGAGCTTCTAGAATTTTTTTTTTTCTTATATAATTATTTTTCCTGAAAAAAAAAGGGAATTAAATCCAAAATCTACTCAACCTTGTAAGAAGTCATGGTTATTTATTTATTTATTTTAAACGCACATTAGTGAAACCAAGAGCAACAAAATTAAACTACAAAATAGACACAACATGATCAATCCCACTAGCTAGAGTGAGAGACGTGGGGGTGGAGTAAGAAAAGGGAATGCTACCAGTATGAGAATTGGTTGTGGCCCAATGTGCCACTGAGTGGACATAGAAGTTTGCACTTCGATTAACCTTTCTAATTTCCTAGAAAGAAGGAGAAGGAATATTATCCAAAGAGTTCATAATAATGGGAGAGATCCTCCAATAATTACTACCAATTAACCAATGGCTTTGATAATAAAACGTTTATGAAGGGAAATGAAAACAATTAAAGAAAATGTGTAGGATTGGAAATAATTCCCGCTAGGCATTAAATAATTAATTACATGGGAAACCACTTGAGAAAGTATTAATTCTTTTATAGATGCAGTGTACAATTTTCCAATAGTTGCAACTCTTCCAAGAGTTGGAACTCAATCAATAGAAGCAATCCTTGAAAGGGTTGTTTCTATGCCTTATCACACCATGGGAGGAGACAATTGTATGGTTGAGAGTCGTAGTTTACATAGTTTTACAGTGTAATCACCCACACACAAACTTTCATCTCTTATTTGAGCACACTATACATAATAGTGGTCAATAAGATTTCTAATTAGACATTATTGCCATCGGTACCAATTTTTTTTTTTCCTGCCAGCTCTCATATGGAATACCTACAAATTAGTGTTTTGCAACAGATTATGGGTGACATGCATGGTCCCACATGCACATACTTTTGTCACTTCCTTATCTGAACGCACTCTTTATCATATGCTCTCTTACGTCAACAGATTATGGGTGACTTGGTTTCACTATTTTTCTTGTGAATGTCATCAATTCCCTGTGGTTTGGATCGGAGCATAGTCCACACAAATTCCACCATTGATGACTTTAGACGAACACGTAACCTATGTGCTTAACTTGCATCCAACATTCGGTCAAGTACTTCATGTATGACCGGACATTCTTGAGGTTTTACTTGATACATCTTATCGTCAACTTTAAACCGCAGGAGCATAGATTTTACTCAGTTTTATTATGTTGCATATTCGTAACGCTCACTGATAATTATACATTATTACATTTTTCATGAGGCGCTATTTTTACTTCACTTGTAGTGAAAAACTTGCTTCTTTTTTTTTTTAAAGAACTATAACATTATATATGCATATGAATTGATCACCAATTAATGCTTATCCCAAATTTTATTCCAAGCTTGCATGTCTTTTCTTAAAGAAGGCTAGAATTTGATTTGATTTTTGTTGTTGAAAATTATAATATATTTATAATTTGAACCATGCTCAAGTGGATGCCATGTGAAAAAAAAAAAAACAAGAAAAGGAAGCCCAACATGCATCAATCGATCGGTTTCTACTTCTAATTACATAAATCTCATGGAGCATTAATTATATATGTGAAGTCATTTTATCATCCTACGTACGTACACAGAAATGCATAGGGAAAATGTGAGGTTGCAAATTGAGTGTAAGAGATGAAATTAAGTGATATGATCCATTAGAAATAAATAAATAGAAAGAAAAAAACAGAAGAATAAAAAGATAATCCGGCAGCCTGCTAGCTCACTGCTAGTGGTGATTCATTTTCAGCATTTTTCTTTATTAATTTTTATTTGTTTATAGATTTCAGCATCAATTATATGCACTTTCTGTCAATTAATGGGTCCCCGTGGCCCCCATTTTCTGTAGTTTCTTCTAGATCTCATAATTCAAAATATAAATATATTCTTAAAAAATGAAAAATAAAAACTGAAGAGTTTTTTTTTTTTAAATGATAAACCAAACCAATCGGTGCATGTAGGTGCGTCATGTGATGGACCCACCAACAAACATATTATGCTCCAAATGATATATACAAATACAGGTGTCAAATCCTCCGGAGCATAGTCTCCATACTTTCTACCCTTTGAATTGTTTATTTGGTTTTAATTATAAACTTCGTCCTATCATTGTCATTACTCATTGTTAAACCAATTACTCATTTTGAGTTAAGCGAAGATTTAACATAGTATTAAAATAAACGTTTAAACTTTATCTTTGTTAATTTATCAACTATTTCAATTAAATATTATAAAGCTTCTCTTATAAATAAAGAGTTTGAGTATGAATATGAACAATAATGTTAGAATTTAATTAAATTATTAAACTCATCACTTCCTATCCATCCCCTACATAAAAAATAACTTCATTTCTATGAAAATCTCTTATAAAAAAGGTGGAGAGCTTTCTTATCTTTAGTCTTATACTGAGTTCAGATATACTGTATAAATCATTTAATTTCTCTCGCTTTTTTCACTTTCTTTTTAGTTTCTATTGAAGAATCATATTCCTAACTTAAGCATCAGAAACTTATTTGGTTCTCTGGAAAACAATTTTCGATAACTCCTCCTCTCGTTTTGCAAGTGAGTTGTTGCCGGTCCGATGGTCGGAAATTTTTTTTTCAATAGATCCATTAATCTCTTTTATACCAAGGAAACCTATATAGCAAAGATGCATGATCAGTAGATATCTTAATCAAGGTACATGGCAGAAAAGGGTTAACAGGTGTGTGGTTGTAGAGGAAGATGTTTGAATTTGAGTGAGAAGTAATAATTGATGTTTCCTAGCACCTTAAAAGAAGAGATAGAGAAGGGGGGGCCATGAATCATGATGGCGGCATAAACCCTCATGCACTCATCACGCACATAATTGGGAGGCAAAACATGGACCCCCGCACCAATTTTCACTTTCTACTGCCTTTTTGCTTTTACTCGCTACTCTCTGCTTTCTTCTTTAGACTTGGCTACCAAGTTACCCTATATAAAGTTGAAAAGTGTAATTTGTTTAATTAAATAGGTTGGAGTTCGATCAATTAATATAATCTTATTTCTATGAGTAGATATGGCCCAAACATACCACGTGACATTTAGAATGGTAATTTTTGATATAAGTCACAAATCAAATATAAAATTAACGAGTTAAGATTGATGGGTCTAATTCGTTTAATTAAATAAGTTGAATATGGATTTACTTATATCATATTTGGGTTTGTGTTTGAAAAATAGAAATTTTAAGTCAAAAACTTTTTTTTTTTTCAAAAGCTTCATTTTTAAGCTTTTGCCAAAAATACGTTTTGACCATTTTTGAACCCTTAAAAACACTGTCAATTTTTTTACAAAACATACTTTTCTTCAAACTAACTTTTTGAATGCTAAATGCAATTTTAAGCCCTTTAAACTCATACCCAAATTAACCTTTATTAGTACTAAAGTAATTTTTAAGGAGTCCTGGGATATTGTTGGTGAACAAACATATATCCCTCTTTTTGCCCAAATATATATATGCTTAATGACTCAACCTTAGGTGGTTTTTCTTTTTCTTTTTTTAAAAGCGATGGAGGGGCTGAATCAACTGTTATCTTCAATAGGGAAATCTTTTTCCTAATTAATTAAATGGAAGTTAGCATTTTTTATTATTTTTTTTATAGCTATGGACAATATTCGTACTCCTTAATTTATTTCTATGAGATGTTAATACTTCATCTACATTTTCAATCTGCTGAGAGGAAGTCCATCGTACCTCAAGTTTGCTGCATTTGAATGGAAAATAATAATTGCTGAGGAACCAACCATACTATACTAGCACCATTTGTGTTGAAGAATGGAAATAATAATAATAATAATAGTAATAATAGCTTAGCCATCAGCCATATGTCCTAACAGGTAAATGAGAGGAGTATATTGACTTGTATTGTTAATGCACAGAAGCCCACAAGTTTGTCTTCAGGGTAGTTGGCTGCTCAACACTATTAATGCACTATGTTTGATTCTGTTTCTTGTTTCTTAGCAGACAACGAAGATGGCCAATTTCGAGGTGAAAAAAGGGTTCATTTTATGTATGGAATGGGACCATCTAGCCCTACACCTGTGAAGGAAATTCCAATGTGGGTCATTTTCAATGCTGAGCCTTTCTATTTGGTTTATTCAATCATAGCTTTAGTACCAAAGAAATTTACACATCTCAATGAAGTCCACATGTAACGAATAACTTCAAAATTTGGAAGCCATGGAGTTTCAATTCAGAAGAGGTGCAACCAAAAAGGTAAAAAGGAAACGAAGAAACAACATGTAGTGAGGAGAAAGAACGAAAGAAAGAAAGAAGCATTAAAAAATGGGCACATCAGCCGCTCCCAGTAGCCATCAAGAACTCTCCCTCACAGACCACCTCGCCTCCAACATATGCTTTCCCTTCCATCTTTGCTATGCCAAACCGCTTTTGCAGCTTAACAAGTGTCATTCTCATAACCAAAGTGTCACCGGCGATCACCGGCTTCCGAAACCTCACTTTATCAATTCCTGCAAAGAAGAAATTTTCACGGGAGCCTCCCACTTCAGGCTGCAGCATAACCAGACCTCCGACTTGGGCCATTGCCTGTACCCAACAACCACATTTTCATTAGTACTAAGCTAAAGTGTTTGTATCATGGTTCACGTGAAACTCCAATAAATGGAGGCATACAAATATGATCTAAATGGTCTGGTCAAGATCACCAGAAATCAACTATGATCCTAGAGTGAAAGATTAAAAGAAGCAGCCAATCATATATATAATTTACTTGGACGTAAGATGGAAATTATACCTCTCACTCAAAAGAGTGGATAAAAAAGCAAAACAAAAGAAAAGAAAAAACAAAAATACCACATTCCCTATTGTGGCAGGTCATTCAAAATTAGTTTCAGTATCCATAGCTGCTCAAGTTCTTTAGATCCAAAAACCAGAAGAAGAGCAGTGGTTGATTGTACCATGTTAACCTCAGCAATAGAGTCATGCCACTCAAATAAGTCCAAATGAGAAAGAGCAGAAGATGTATAATCAGAAAGCATGACATCTGAAATAAGTTCAAAGCTATGACCAGTGGTTATCATGTTTCAGAACAGACACAAGGTGTCAAATACGGCAATTCCCAAAAATCTAGACAGAAGTCACTGCTACAGTATGTCTTTCTACGAATCTAAAATATTAATCAACCACTGTCATCTATGTCAACTTTAGGTTTATATGAGTAAGACTTATAAATAGTAACATAAATATGGAAATAATACTAATTCTTTTAAGGAAAATGAACGAACATTTTTCTGTTGCTGTCAAGTATGGGGCACAGCAACATGAGTCAGGTTTAAGAGGACTGTGTTTTCAATTGAATAAGTGGACCAGCTTAACATGCATCATATAGGTGTGGAAAAGGCAAGGCTCACGTTTTTTAGTGTGAGTGTGTTAGGTTGAGAGGTTTTGGTGTTTTGTGGGTTTGGGTTTGAGGGCTTGCTGTTTCGTGGGTTTTTGGTTGGGTTGTTTGTGTTTTTCTTGTGCTTGCTCTTGTTAGGTGTTGTTGTATACTACTTGTGTACTTAAGGATGCTTTAAGCTTTTAATAAAATTTCCTTTACTTATAAAAAATAAATAAAAATGTTCTAGGTTTAATGTCTAAGACCCATCCAATTTTTAAAACAAGAAAACAAAAGAAAAGCAATGTTTAAAGGGACCATGTTTGTTTACCAATCAATATGACTATCCTCTTAACCCCAAAGATCTGATAACAAACAATTACATCTAAAGACTCAACCATGTACCAGAACCTTGTTCCAAGTGATAGCAATACACGTCTGGGTTTATGGTACTCAAATTTGAGCTTATGGAGAGGTCTCTCGAACCAAGTACCACAACCTTGTTCCAAGTGATGGCAACACCTGTGTCTGTGTTCATGGTCTTCACATTTCAGCTTATGGAGAGGTCTACCTCTCAGACACTCTCTTCCGTGCTAAAAATCAATATGCAACCTCAAAATACACACTTGTTTATGCACAACTTTGGTAGGAGAGATGGGATGGTTAAAGTACATAAAAACTAGGAGAGATGAAATAGTGGAAGAAGAAAAGGTTACTGTCTTGCAATTAATGAACTTCAAAAGGGTGGTAAAACCACCAAGAAATGAAACTTAAGAAAGAAAATACCACGCAACGACACTTAAGGAGAAGACAAATAGATGCTTTGCCCACTTCCTGTATTAAGAAACAAAATGATGACCATAATAAAGTTTCTACAAGACAATCCTACATTAACGCAACACAGGAAAAGTTACAGAAAGGGGAAAAGGCCGATATTTCCAGAAAAAAGGTTTCTGACAACGTGAAGCTCTAAATCTTCAAAGAAGGTATAGAACAATATTATTGGAAAATTTACAGTTGGCATTTCTGATTTTCCAAATTCATTTATATTATCTGGCAAGGATCTGCTCTAATGGCCTACTAAATCAGTCAAATAGTCTCAATTATTCTTCCACTCTCCAAATCCAAGGGCTGTCTCAGTTACTCCAGTGTAAGCAAAACTGCTCTAGATGGCCAACATGAATTAAAATTTTATAAATTTCTCAAAAAACTTGGTTACCAACATTCCTTCACTAAAATCTCCATACCAGAGTGTCCTACTTCCTTCAACACTGTATTCAATTTCTTCTGAGATATTCATAGACATTAAATGCCTTCTATGCAGAAATTATCTAGTTTGTAATCAATATATAGTTTCCTCACTCTATTTGCCTGCAGAACATCTGATGTAATAACACTTTCCATTGGTCTTTAAGTTTCTCTTCAGTTTATGCATGCTCATATGATGATAACTACCCTGCCAAGCACACATAAATCCAAGTTCTAATCACTTTAATATCCAAGTCACTACAACACATCAATCCTATAGTTTGCATTTATTGGCAACTGAACATAGGGAGGAAGACAAAGGAAAGTAGTGGGTAGGAAGACTCAAAATACGCCATTTACCGATCATCAAGCTTACCTTTCCATGTACAGAATATAACTGATTTATGGAGCAATCAAAATTTCAGATTTCTCCATAACTAGACCAACATCATGTAGCATAATTGTCTACATGTTATTTTCTCGAAGTTGTAAAAATTTGTGGATTTAGGATTAGAAATTTAGAAGAAAGGGTTTGGTTTTGAAAATTGACTAAATTTTGAAACTATGGGGCATAAGGGTAAGAGAACTATTTCTTGAAGCAAATAGGTTGCTGGAAAATTCTAAACAAGGGATTATTTGTGAATTTATGGTTGTTTTGATATGTTATTTGGTGCCTATTTGATTGGAAAATATGTGGCCTCTTAGGATTTCATTGTAACATCCCACTTAAGAAAATAAAAAAAATAAAATATAGAGAATATATACTGTGATAAAAATAAAGAGAAATTATGGGGAATTTGTTTTATTGTTTATTTTTCAGGCTGGTTATAGTATTTTTATTTTGGGTTTTATGCTATTTTAGTAGGCCATTAGCCAAAGTACGATTATGTTATTCAAGGTTTTATGTTGAAATCTCTTTTAGATTGGGCTGTAACATTTGTTCCAAATTTTTCTTCCTCTAATCATGTAGATCTCATTAATTTTTTAGATTTTCGACCTCATTAGGGTGGTGGCTTCTCTTGTATACTTTTTGTGTATGCGAGCTTTGCTTCTCCACATAATAAAAATGATTATTCATAAAATATAGATATAATAGTGATAGTATGGTAGAATATATGACAACAAGGTAAATTAGGTAATAAGCAAAGTACATGATAGTTTTCAAGGCTCAAAATCAGGTAGAAGGTATCATTTGGTGATGAATTGGTGCTATTGTTAGTGGGGCTATTATGTAGCTATAAATATGAGAAAGGACTACGTTTAGCTGCAATGAGTCTATGCCAATGGGATTAGTTGTCACTTGAAATGAAAAATTATGGTTATTGCTGGTGCCTTGAATCAGGAAGGGTTGAAATTACAATATTAAATATAAGAGGAGTTCTATTATTTGTAAACATGAAAATTATCTGATTGCATGTCATAAAGCTAGAGAAATATTTTTTGTTATAAATAAACAAAATATCATTAAAAGTGTAAGGTGTTTCCATATACAGGAAGTATACAAAAGAAATGACCTAGGAATTAGTGGCAAAAAGAACAAGAAACTCAAAATAACTAACCACTAAAGGAGAAACAAAAGCAGCTGTCCAGAGATACAAAGTGCTGAAGAAAAAGATTTCAACTCCTCCAACGTCCTCTCACTGTCCTCAAAACATCTATCATTGCTTTCCCTCCAAAGACACCACAAAAGGCACAATGACACCATCTCTCCATACAACAGCACTCCGCGTACTACCAACAGTCCACCAACAAGCAAACACATCGACTACTTGTCTAGCCTCTAGGCATAACCCAAGACAATCTGAACCAATTAAAGAAAATATTCTAGAGCACAAGAAACCTCACAATGAAGGAGAGGGTGGCCCACAGTCCACAGACTCCCCATTCTTTTTGCACATAACACACCAATCAACCACAATGATGTTCATGTGCCGCTTTCGGAAATTGTCTAGGGTAAGGATCTTCTCTATAGCCACCGACCACACAAAAAAAGCAAAAGAAATATATAGCAATATCCTCATGATTTGTTTAAAATACTTTCAATATTATTAAATTTTTCTTAGTAATGAAAAACATGATTTTGCAACCAAAAAAAAAAAATGTTAACTATTGGTATGAACAATCACATTTCAAAATAAAATTTAGTCATGGCATGTGGACCCCATAGAATAAATCTTGAAATTGAAATTGCCAAGTAGCACACATAAGAACAGCAAATCAATCTTTCATAGGTGCATCACAACAAGGCCAAGGTCTTGCAGCCAACATCAAGGAAGTCAAGAAACTTTTCTACTGCAAGGCATTTTTAAGTTCCCTTTTTTACCATAAGGTCCAAACACATGAACCAAGAACTAGATTAGCATGCCAAGAATTCATGTTTCTGAAAAAACTTTGTGATAGAGTATGGATGCTAGTGTAAGTAAAGTCCCACAGCTGATAGTAATCACAAAAGTGTGTGATTAATATACATTATTGGACTCAAACCCACAAACTTAAGCTTTTAGGTGAATCAACTTCCCAGCATATTATATTAAAAACCTCTTTAGAGTCTTCCTAGTGTATCCATGAGAATTAACACTCATATGCTAGGGAAAGATTGGTGGAGTATACAAGTGTGATTGCATGTGGTTAAATCCTACATCGGGTAGTAATTACAAAAGTAAATGGTTAATATAACATTGTTGGGCCCAAACTTATAAGTTTAAGCTTTTGGATTAAGTAGTGTCCCAAATTGTTATATTAAGGCCTTACTCAGAGATTTCAAAAGTGTTATCTCCCCCAACACTTTGAAATCTAAACTGGCATGTTAAATTCCAAGCCTAATAATGTGGCACTCCACCCACAAGATATGCTTCCTCCTATCCCACTTTAAGAATAGTATTAATCTTCCTCTGGTTTCAGTATAATCAACATTCCCTAGATCATAGCTAATGCATTAATTTAAATAAGTTAAAGGACATATGCTCTAAAACACAGAAAGGTTCTCTTCCTAGCACAAAATCTAAAAGCAAGAAGGAGAAAGGGTTGTGGAATTCCAAATCAGAGTGTACTTGTTTTCCTTTGGCTTGGACAAGAAAAATGGAAACTTTTGCACTTCGCTTACAGGGGAAGAAAGAGAAACCAACAAATCCCAACTTCGCATAACCTTATATCCAACCACTTGAGTTCAGTTAAATGAATCATCTTTCCTCTTTCCTTTTCAATTTAGTCCAGGCAAAAATTTCTATTGAACCATAAATATTATGGCTCTTCATCAGCAATTGCATTTGTAAACCTTTAAAGATGATTTAGAGCAATTGTTAGTCTTCAATAACTAACAAAATCATTTAGACAAATTTGTCTTTTCTTGCCCTCTAACTCTAGCTTGATTTGCATTCATTCATTCCTTTTCTATCTTTTAAGGTATTGCCACTCATCCCTCTCATTGTCTCAAGGTTGGCTAAGCTGATTTTACAGAACCCAAGATTTCGGTTGATATGGTATTAAGCATAGCTAGCACACTTCTCCATCTTAATACAAAATTAGTCTTAACAATAAGCAAACATTTCAAACGCACTTCTCTAACTTAACCAACCAATTCTAATTCTTACACACAAAATCCTCTTAAATATTGAGGGCGATGCTTATTTAAAAAAATATGCACACTTAAAGAGTAACCCCAATACAGCCCAACATTAAAAATTACCTGACAACACGAAATCAGGCAGTTGAAACAATCCCAATGTGTAGATACTTATTTATGAAAGAGATACTGGCCAAGGATTAACTAATAGAATCTACAACATCCTTTAATATCCAGAAGCATACCACATTCAAGTGATGAAAGTAAATTTGATAAGTACAAAGCAAAAGAATGATTGGAAAATTATCAATACCTCAACCATGAGAACACCAGGCATAATAGGCCTCTCAGGGAAGTGCCCAGGAAAGAAGTTATCATTTATAGTCACATTCTTGATAGCAACAGCTGAAACCCCAGGATTGTACTCAATCACTCTATCCACGAACAGAAACGGAAACCTACAACACCAACCAAAAACAACATCCTAAAACAAAGAAAACGGGAAAACATGAAACACACAAACAAACAACTATTTGAGAAAGACCCACCTGTGGGGCAGAATTTCACGTATCTGATTAATATCTATGACCGCAGGAAATGCTGGGTATTCTGCAAAATAGATTAATAAAAAAATGTTTTTTATTTTTTTCAAACGAAGATTTGTTATGTGAAAAAAGAAACGCAAGAGAAAACATACGTTTTTCAATGGGTATGTCTTGGTTGGTGTTGTTTAGTCCATCTAGAGAAGAGAATGCGATGGAACTGGACCGCTGGTTGGATTGAAGAGAAAGAGAACGAGGCACAGAGAGAGAAAGAGAGATTGGGGACTGTGAGAGCCTTCTGGGTTTGATCAGAGATTGAGAAAGAGTATGAGAGAGGAGGGAATTGGAGGTAGCTGACATTTCTTTTCCTAGACGGAGAAAACAGAGAGAAAGACCTGACACCTGAGAGCGGAGCCGTTCGAAGTGGGTGCAGTGAGGTGAGTGACGTAGCGGACGGTACAAGTACGACTTGAACTCACTTCTAAAGATGCGCTTTATTGAATATATTTTTTAACAAATTTAATTTAGGATTAAATACTTAATACCCTTTAGGGTTTAAAGACTTTATTTATTTCTCCTTAGGGTTTAATTTTTTTATCATAGAGATGTTTTATGGTTTCATCATATGAATTTTGTTTATGCTTATAAAATTTATTAAGTTATTTACGAGCTAATTATCATTGTGCTAAAATTTGTTTGAACCATTGGCATAAGTGCCACATCTTAAATTATGTCGCTACCTAATATCAGAAGTAAATTAAAAACATTAACTTTTATTTTTTAAAAGAATTAATATTAATTAAAATTAAAACAAGTATAGATTTAAAATACCACATCCATTGAATTAAAACAAGTGTTTTTTCACTTTTCGTTTTCAATTCCTTTAGCTTCAGCAGAATATGCCAAGTGATTCTCCCAAAAATTTTCTCTAGACCATGAATCTTTGGCACTCTAGATATCCATATGAACAAATTATTTTGGAAACTATCACTTTGTGTGCTTTAATTTTATGTACTTTAATTTTCTTATTGTCATATTCCGTGTATAGAAATATGCATTTATAATGCACAATAAAAAAAAATTAAAATGACATAAAATCACATCTAAAAATGTTCATGTTTAGTGGGAATTGAAAAATGAAAAGTGAAAAACTTGTTTTAATTCAATGGCTTAGAAAAAAAATTCAATGGGTATGAGTATTTTAAATCAGTATGTTTTAATTTTAATTAATATTAATTCCTTTAAAAAAATAAAAGTTAATGTTTTAATTTACTACAGATAGTATAATTTATGATGTGCCACTTATGCCATGTGTTCAAATTTTAGTATACCACCAAGACATAATTCGTAAATAACTTAACAAGTGGATGGAAGTACAAAATGATATTTATGAAACCATAAGTATATGATAAAATCAAACCCTAAGGGGGAATAAATAAAGTCTTAAAACCCTAAGGGAGTATTAAGTATTTAACCCTTTAATTTAATATTAGACCGAAATTTCCTTTGAACTCGTTTTAAAGAAAATTTCTTCTAAGTGTTAAGTGTTATCTCTCACGTATTTCATGTAGGAACACAAAAAGTTTGGATAGGCTGGTTTTTGTTTTTGTTTTCAGTTTCAGTTTTGATTTTCTAAATAATCTTACTTCAAATTCCCAAACTTAAGTTTGTTTCTAATATTTCAAAATTTGGGTTTTGAAATTCAATCCAAACAAAGAACTCACATTATTTTCTTAAAAAATTCAAACTCAAAACGAAAACAGGCCTATCCAAACAAAGCCAAATTTCCTCTAATTGACTCTATTAACTATCAAGTCTCATCTAACATGTTTAAGTTTTTCAAAAATCAATGTTCTGGTTTCTAGGTTAGTAGAGTGATAGTTAAGAATATTAACAGAGTTTTTTTTCAAATTGGGTTAAAAGTATTTCTTTCAACATATTTTATAAATATGACATGTCACTTTTTATGTGAAAAATACATTTTTTTTAAATTATATATGAGAAACATATGTTTTTTAAATAAAATTTATTTCAACTTTGTCCTCATAATTAAAAAAGGCATGTATTTCTTACATGTAAATGACACATGTTATTTTTATAATAAAAGAAATTCTATCTAAACCAGTTTGAAAGAAATTTCCTTAAACCTACTCCAATAAGTATAAGTGTCATCTCTCACATGTTTTATTGCACCAAACCGGTTTAAATGAAATTTGTGTTCTTTTTATAAATTAAGTTAGAGGGAATTGGAGAAAAACTCTATCCTAATTAAAGAAATGATACAAATTTCATTCAAATTGGTTTGGAGAAAATTTCCTTTAATCTACTCTAATAATATTCTTAACAATTATTTATTGTCATTCTACTACCCTAGGAGCCCAAACATTGATTTTTTAGAAATTCAAATATGTTAGATGACATTTGACACTTATTCGAGTTAAGTTGTTGAAATTTCCTCCAAACTTTGTGTCATTTCTTTAATATCTTTAAGTCATTTTTTGCTATTCAACTAACCTAGGAGCCAAAACATTGATTTTTCTTTTTTTTTTAAAAAAAAAACTGAAAAATATTCACTATTAAAAAACAGTTTCTAGAGAGAGAGGCTCTACCTTCTTTCTATGATTTCTCTCTCTCTCTTCTAGACAACGCTAAGAAGAATTTCAAGAGGAGGGAAGATCATATTTCATGGTAGCAGTGCTCGGTGTCTTCTTTGTAGGCTCATCAGGTTTCTGTTTTTGGCCGGTTGCTTTAGATCTACTTTGTAGATCTAAATCTAAATCTAAATCTAGTCTCTTCAACCTTAGATTTGATTGTCTTCTTCGGCCAAGGTGTGTCTTCCGAAGGAATATCTACAATGTCGTGCTTCTCCGCTGCTACTTGTGGGGTTTTTTGTTTTGTATTTCATTTTTTTGTTTGTCCCGGCCTTCGGGTTAAGGATGAAATAGATCGGTGTAGAGGCTTAACTTTCATGGCCGGATTTTTAGTTTTTAGTTGTTTTTATTTTTGTTTTTGTATTTTGGCTATCCATGTCTTAGATCTAGTTTACACGAAGTAGATATTTTCCTTAAATATAATTGTACATGGGTTAGCGGAAACTTGAAGTCAATTTTATGACTTTGTAACTTTCATAGCTTTTGACTATAATTTTTCAGAACTGTATGCTCAATGATATAAGAGTTCCATGCTCATGAAATTTTATCAATAGAAGTTCCATATTTTTCAAAAAAAAAAAACAACAACAACAACAACATTGATTTTTTAGAAATTCAAACATGTTAGATGATACTTAGCACTTATTAGAGTATGTTGAAGGAAATTTTTTCCAAACATCTGATTTTGTTTGGTTTGTTTCTAAGAATTCCGTCAAGATAATGTCGATTCCTAAAAAGTTACCCATTTTTCTTAAACCTTATTAATTGTGCATAGTTTATTTTGCCATTAGTTTATATTATTATGTATTTGTGATGCCGTTATATTAAAATTTTGAATATTTACTTTGGTCATTAGATTTTTTTTTGACTAATTTAATTTTACTTAAATGCACTGAGACTATATATATATTCGACCCGATAGAAGAAATCCTAGTTGCGCCCTTACGTATCAAGATCATGTTTCGGGCTTTAACACGTGGTCCAAATCTTTATGGAAACCTTCCAGCCTAATTTCTAAAATCATAGTATCGTACTCCCATGCCCCAGTACGTATAAGAAAGCTACAACAGTGAATTCTTGACGCAAATAATTAATATGATATTAAACTTACACCCAATTTCTTGGTGTTGCAAGGCATTATCATGACCTAATTAATTAGGATAAGGTCTGGTATTATTTAGAATCGAAATAGTGAAATAACTATAGCAGTCATCATAGCTAGGAACCTAGAGCAAATGAAGTGTACTTCCGATTCATGATTCGAGCAAATGAGAGTAGCTCATTCGGATCAGCAGGTCCCAGTCGGTTTGAGAGGATCACATAAGCACTCGAAGTGTACTTCCGCACAGCATTATAGCCTGCTCGGTAATAGTTTTTAAGGTTGTCTAGAGTGACACCTGGTGCTAGAGGTTCATTCATCAACTCTATTGCTGCAAGACTTGGATTTTTGGCGTATCTGCACAAAAACATCCAAAGTTGATCAATTGCTATTCATTTGAGTAGGTCGACCAATAAATCAAACATATGGCATCTTAAATCACCATTTCCATTTATGAGAGCAGATTGAACTCTATCTCTGTGATTTTTAATTAAATATTTCATGAGTTTGAACTTATGTATGAGGGGAATTCATCTTGTTTTATCAACTTAAAATGGTGAGATAAGTAGTGACTTATCATGAAATTTAGTTATGTACTAAACCTTTGTGCTAGGAAGTCTATGACTGCCACAGTATCCTGTATATTCGAAGCTCCCCAATTCTGATATCCATCTCTTGTCCCACTGTGATCATTTCCATTTTGGGATCCTTGAACTGCATGTAGGTCAACAATTACTTTCATCCCATATTTCCTGCATTATTTTTCAGAGAAATAATCATTTTACAGTAATGTTTCAATATTTGTTCTGGATAAGTCAAGTTTGCAGCCAAAATATATATTAATAATCACCCCCTTTTGTAGTTATGATATATATATACAAGGATGTTATGAAAAAGATGCTTTTGCATCTTTTTCTACGCAAGGATGTTTATGTGCGATTATGTGCCGAGCCTAAGCCATCGGAGTAGTTCAGATATTGAGTGCTTAGCTTCATTCATTGTTGTGTGCCAAGAGAAATTTTGTTGTGAGCTTATGTGATAATTATCTTGGAGTTAGAGTGATCAAATTAACCATACCTTGTTCGTTGTCAACCAATGTGGAGTTCACCGGAGGGTCAGTAAAGAAGACGAAGGAGAAGAATTTCCCATAAAGGATTTGGAGCTACCGTGACATGAGAGAAGTAGGAGTTCTTATGCACGTACAAATGTGTAAACCATTACGAGGATGGTAAATATGTTTTGCTTGAACTTGAATTCTTCTTAGTGAATTGGTTTTTTGAATTTGGCTGTCTCATAGTGGTTTTACTTTTAATATGTTATTAAACTTACAAAACAATACATGGTGCAATGTATCTAAATTTATGTGGTAATTCGATTGAAAAATAAAACGCTTATAATTAATATGATATTAAGCTTACACCTAATTCCTTGGTGTACAAGGCATTATCATGACCTAATTAAGATAAGGTCTGGTATTATGTAGAATCGAAATAGTGAAATAACTATAGCAGTCATCATATATAGGAATCTAGAGCATTATATAGTTTTTTTCAATCATCCATTTGAGGCTCCAGTGTTGCGCTGCACATTTGTAAGCCCAGTAGGCCCATCCAAAAGTGGCACGCCCGTAGACTTCTATTTGAGCATTTGCAAATCTCTGGTAGTCTTCCATTGATGCTCCATTTTTTGCAAATTCTGCAGTCCATTCCCCTGCAAAATTCCCCCCACCACATGCGGATTATGAAACTTTCTAGACATGGCAGACAAATCTGATTGAGATATCTTAAGATGAGCATTAATTAAATGTTTACTACACTTACCAACAAAGCTGAGGGGGCCATTGGAAGTTGTCACAGTTTGGAGGTCCGAGGCTCTCTGATTGTTGATGTAATCGATGTTCTGTTGTACATCCATGTTGTTAAACATGTCGGAAAAGAGATTGTAGTAATGGACGTCAATGACTGCTTGATTCAGGTTTCCAGCAAATGAGAGTAGCTCCTTCGGATCAGCTCCCAGTCGGTTTGATAGGATCACATAAGCACTTGAAGTGTACTTCCGCACAGCATCATAGCCCGCTTGGTAATAGTTTTTAAGGTCGTCTAGAGTGACACCTGGTGCAACAGGTTCATTCATTAACTCTATTGCTGCAAGACTTGGATTGTTGGTGTATCTGCACAAAAACAAGGCCTGTCGTCTTAGAAAACATCCGAAGTTGATTAATTGCTTGAGTTATGTCTATTTGGGAGCAATAATTCAAACATATTTCACGTTAAATCACCACTCCCACTCATCAAACCAGGGGTTCTGAGTTTGAATTCTATCTCCGTCATTCAACTTCTATTTCGATTAAATATTTCACAAATTTGAACCCGCGTGTGAGAAAACTCAACCGAAGCTTACAGGATAAGTAGAAGAGTGAAATTTAATTTACTAAACCTTTGTGCTAGGAAGTCTATGACTGCCACTGTATCCTGTATATTTGAAGCTCCCCATTCCTGATATCCGTCTCTTGCCGCACTGTGTTCATTTCCATTTTGCGATCCTTGAACTGCATGTAGGTCAACAATTACTTTCATCCCATATTTCCTGCATTATTTTTCAGAGAAATAATCATTTTACAGTAATGTTACAATATTTGCTCCGGATAAGTCAAGTTTTGCAGCAGCCAAAATATATATTACTGTGCCCATGTGAAAGCATTGTCCAAGACTTGCAGAGAGCCCCCAACAAATGGCTTTGGTGGTGTTGGATCTTGTGCAATCCACCACCCAACAGGAATTCTCACTGCATTCAGACCATTTGATGACATGAATCTGAAATCCTCATCTGTGATGTAAGTGTTCCAGTGATCCTGGGAAGCAAAGATACATTTTACATATTAATTACACAACATGTGGATTTGCTGAACTCACTAACATGCATATCTTAGTATATATTAATCCAATACCCTCATGACTTGAGGAGCTCTATCTGGGCCATAACCATTCGTGATTTGATATTCGCCTTGCAAGGTCTTGACGATTGTCAGTTTGAAGACAGATGGATTACTATCTTCCCAGCCTGAGCCTCCATAATCAGCAGTGACCAGTGTTTCTGATTGTGCCTAATTAAAACACATAGAGGCACCATAATCATGTAAAATAGTCATTGCAGCCTTTGTTCCCCAAACAGAGATAGTTGAGTGGAGCTGGTGGACTGATTTAAAGTAATCAACTAGTTGTCTTTCAAATGGATTTAACATAATCCCAAGTTTTCTACTATTTTCATAGAGGAATGCTACAATGCATTCTACCCACCATCTACTCACCATCTCTTCACTTGCATTTTGATTTTTTCAAAAATAAAAAAAAATGAAAGTAGAGAGAGAAGAGAAGGTGGGGGAGATGGTGGGTAGAATGCCAAAAAGCATTTCCCATTTTCATATGTTTTAAGATGCATTTGGCCGTCAATCTATTAAATCACCACTAATTTTAAAAGTTAATTAAGTTTATAAGAAAAAAGCAAATTCTAATCAAATTTCTAAGATGCAAACAGATTGATGTCAGGCAGACTGTAAGGAAAGTCACAAAAAACAATAAAATGGAAAGTCACCATGCCCACCAGCAGCATGGAAATGCAGGACAAACTAAACCTTTAAGAAGGGGGAAAAAAAAGTACCTGAAGGAATAACCCATTTGTTGCCTTTATGCGAACTCGGTTTGGATCATCATCATTCCTGATGATCTCAAATGTTTCAGAGTTTCCAGGTGCATTTGAATCTGCTCTTACTTCAGTTCCTTGGCTTCCCAACCCTACAAATTGCTTGTTGAACACTCTGAAGTTGAAAGATGAGTCACTGACCCTCCACAACTGCATCATGTTATTGAAAACAGAGGAGTATGCTGACTTGACGAGGAACAAGTAATGCAAGAGTATAAATTTATGTGTTTTTTGTTAAATACCAAGTAATTGTCCAGAAGAACCTACCCTGAAAGTTTCCCAACCAGAGGCCGAGGAACGGTTAGAAACCACATTGGCTCCACCACCATTTTCTGCAGATAGATACTTCTGCAGATTTGTAGACATGAATTGAACTTGAGTTCCATCCTACCATAATATCAAATTAGGAGTTACAATCAGTGATAATAGATAATATATTATTCACAAATAGACAAAAAATGATATGTATGATGAAATACAAGAAAAAAACGGAAATTGTGTTAAAAAGTGGCATGAACTGATGGACGATACATATATATACATATGTCTGCAATTCTAATAGATTGAACTATGAAAAGAACTCTTACCAAAAGATCTTTGTAGGTAATTCCATCAAAGAGAGAAGGTTTCATCCATCCCTCAGTAACAAGCCAATTTCCTAGATTCACAGCTTTAAATGGCAGATTCGAGTTTGCAGTCTGAGCAAGGGAAGGAGATAGAACACATGAAAAGGAGAAAACCAAAAAAAGGTTCAAATAAAAGCAGGAAGCCATTTTTCCCACTTGTTGAGAAATGTAAAAAAGCTTAATTTATATATAACATAGATGCCAAACTTGTGTGGAAGTGTCGAACATTAACACTGAACTGTTTTCATATCTTATCGAATGGACTATTCAAATTTCGGGTCAAGGGGGTTATGAGGGGGCAGATGACTCAGTAATCCACGGTTTGTGTCTGCTTTTTGTAGTCAATTCATTTAGCAGAAGCTTCCAGCAGCTTGTCAAGGAAATATGCCAAAATCTCTCTATTTTCAGACGCAATTTCAAACATAGTATAAGTAACTAAGTTCATACATTGGATTTAGGTTGATCTTGAGAAAGCTTAGTACATAATACGTTTTTAACACGTTTGTTAATGCTACAAGAGTTTGCATGTTAGCTCTACACCATGACCTTGAACCAATATAGTTTGCATGTTAGCTCATCATGGTTCTATAGAATTTGAAGCCTAGGCAATATATGTTTCTTACATTTAAATAATTATTTAGGACTATCTAACACCTAACAATAAGTCCTCACTCATGTATGAAAATCCAATAATTCTTGTATCCTTATTTACAATGAAGGCATTCTCATAGAGTGGTATAGAAATAAGATACTACAACCGGAGATGGCAACAGCAAAATTTAGTAATTAAAGCAAGAGACATGTTAGTTTTTATTTTCCTACTCCTTTCTTATTTATCTCCATACAATAAACGTGCAAATTTATTATTAAATCCGTAAGATTTACATGTGGATCTCACATATTTAATGATAAATGTTTTTTAAAAATTATGGACAAAGGGTGGGTATTGGTTCAATCGGTTTCAATAGGACCATTTTCGCTTACTGGTACGTAAAAGTCGGTAAAATCTATTAATTAACCAGTTGGGATCATGCCTAATTAATGAAGTGGAGGTCACTAGTTCAAATCTCCCTCCCCCCTTCTTGTGTGGACATGTAAAAAATAAAATAAAAAATCTATTAATTAACCAACTTCATATTGATAAGGAATAATTTTGACTTTTTCAATTAATCAATTAGTCAGTTAATAAGTGGTTAGTTGAGTCGGCATTCTACCACCTATTAAACTAAGCCGATGTTGAAATGATTTTTTTATTCCACCTACCAATCGCAAGAAGTCGGTCGGTTGGTGGTAAATGGTTAATCTACCTACCCCTAATAAATATGTAGGAGAATGACATCAAATATATCTTTTAAGGAAAATGATAGAGGCACAACTTAAGTCCAACTTTAGTCCAATTTTTCTATGAAGTTTAAAAAAAATTGACGTGGAGGAGAGAGAGAGCCTTCAACTAGAGAGAAAAAAAAAATTAGCTTAAAAGTTGGGCTAAAGTTGGACTTAAGTTGTGCTTGTATCAAACCTCATCTTTTAAAGCAAAGCAGCTCAAGATTCAACGATTGCACATGCAAAAATTAGGTTTGATTTTCTTGGTTAACCTCTCTCACAGGCCAAAACGGATGTAATGGTAGGTGAAATGCCATTTTTTTTTTTGGTAACAAGCCATAACATTGTTTGAGTAAGCATTCAATTCTTAAAGGATTTCGCCATATAAAACGTGTTTAGGCCGGAAATCTGTACGTGCATATGAATGAATTAGCATATGATTAGAGAGACCAAGAAAATGGAATTGTAATGGAAAGTATAAACTTTTGTGCTTGTTTTTGTTTGAAAAGATTACTAATTAGCGGTGCAAGAATAATTCAACCATTGCATGTGCCAAAATTAGGTTTCATTTTCTTGGTTAAAAAAAAAAGAAAAAAAAAAATTCCCTCCTGCTGAGGGAATTTTTTGGCCAAACGTCCCTTTGGGTTAGACAAATCATTCGAAAAAAGATAAGGCGGCAATTTGATATTTATTAGTTTTGAAAAAGGACTAAGTTTCCCTTTAAATTAGGTTAGAGGAATTTCCTTTAACCTAATATATAAAAGTGACATGTGTCTCTTAATATGTGAGATGCACATTTTTTTTAATAGAAGGACAAAACTGGAATAAATTTTATTAAAAACTTATGTACATCTTACATGTTATTAAAAAAATGGACAAATATCACTTTTATATGCTAGGTTGAAGGAAATTCCTTGAACTCGGTTTGGAGAAAAACTCTATCATTTGAAAAACTAGTTCAGAACCCACTCGTTGCACGGAGACTATTCATTATAATTTAATTTTAAAATTTAAAACACATATCCATTGTATTTTTTATTACATGTCAAAAAAGTTGTGTAAAAAAATCTATCATGCCTATTTCAATAAAAATATATATATTAAAAGTTACACAACAATATATTACTGAATATAGTGACACAATTACACATAATATTGCATGAATATATAAATTACATAAAAATATACTATTATAAGAACTATATATAAATTAAAACATATTAAAAAATTCGCATATGTGTAATTTAAAATGGAAAGAAGTGTAAAGAAAAAAAAAACAGCAAGAAGAAAATCTAGAATGAGTTAAAACATAAGACTTTTAATTAATTTTAATTTAAGCATATTAAAACATAATAGTAAATCATACAAACAAATCCAAAAAAAAAAAAAACCTTTGAAATGAGTTAAAACATAAGACCCATAAAACATATTAAAATATTTATTGCCATAGGAGTAGTTTTATCTTTCTTTAAAAATCTTGGAAGGAATATTGGAACAAAAAAAAAAAAAGTCAATTAAATTTAAAAAAGAAAAATAAGAAATATGAATGAAAAATAATATATAAATTAGAACAGAAAATAAGGAAAAACAAAAAACATCAAATAAATATCTCTTTCTCCATATTTTTCCTAGTTTCAAAGGTATAGGAAAACCTATTACAAATATATATTTTTTTCTTTTCTCTTTTGACTATCCTTCACATATATAACCTAAAAGGAGCTAATTTTAGGACAAACTAAAGAATGGAAAAAAAAAAAAAAAACCCCTCAATGAACATCAACATAATCTAAAAATTCATACCTCATTTTCACTATCATTTCCTTGAATTCAAGGTAAAATTTAAAAAAGAAAAATATGGGCTATCAATTTGAATAAAATATATATAAATTAGAACAAAATATAAGAAAAAAGAAGAAGACATAACAACATATATAACGTACAATGAACTACTTTTAGGACACATAGGAAGAAAAAAAAAACAAAAAAAAACCTACTCAATAAGCATCAACGTAATAAAAAAAGTCATACCTAGCCTCGTAGCAAACATAATGATAGGAAACTCTCTCTCACTATTATTTCCCTAAATTCAATGCAAAATTTACCAAGAAAATAATCAATTTGAATAAAAAATAATATATAAATTAGTATAAAATTTAAAGGAAAAAAAAATGGGAGAACATAACCACATGAAATAAAGATAAAAAACTAAAAATAAAATTTTTAATATAATTGAAAGACTTGTCTTTTTCTGCAGTATACATTTCCCGATTCCAATGAAATCTTGAAGTCCAATGTCATCCATTAATTAAGCATGTAAACAGAAAAATGAATTACTCAATAAATAATAACGCAAACTAAAAAATCTTCAACTAAAAATAACGATAGAGAATTATCTCTCATTATTGATTAAAAGTAATCAATTTGAATAAAAATAATGTATACATTAGGAGAATATATATATATATATATATATATATATATATATATATATATAAGGAACAAAAACGAAAAGGGAAGAATATAAACACAGTATAAAGAAAAAAAATGAAAATACTAATATAATTGAAAAGAATTGTTCTAGAAAAAACAAAAAATCAAAATCAAAAGAAAGATATAAAGAAAAAAAAATGAAAATACTAATATAATTGAAAAAAAACTGTTCTAGCAAAAACAAAATAAATCAAAATAAAAACAAAGAAAGAAAAGAATTGAAGTGTATTTTTAATTAAAACAACAATTGAAAACTCTATAAAATCTGCTCTTATATATTAGGTATGTATTTATAACAATAAGCAAACTTTGAGCAAAAAGTAAACTTAAGCTTATTATGGAAATTTCTAGAATAATAAAGAAAAAAATTACAATTAAATAAAATCCTAATTTAAATAACGTAAATAATAAAATAAAATATATTTAATTGTTGGATTATTTGATTTGCTGGAATAAAATTTTCATTTAAGTCTCCCATAGAGCAACCAAGTTTCCTTATTGGATTATATAAAAAGCCTATTATGGAAATTTCTAAAATAATAAAGAAAAATTACAATTAAATAAATAGAAGAAAAGTTTAGATATTATACATCAAAACTCGGCTTTTATATATATATATGATGATATTTGTATATATCAAAAAAAAAATCATTTATCATTCATTTCTTTATCCGCTTTCCATTTATATATATATATATATATCAAATTCACTATTAAATTTCTAAAATCCATGTATGGATTCTAGAGAAATGATGATAAATTTGAAATGATATTTATGAAAAGGAAAATGCTAGGGTTCTAGGTTCTCCCGGTGTTCTCCCGCTTTATATAATACATGATTTAAGAAAAATAAAATTGTAGTTACCTTCACTATCGGTTTTTATTAGATATCAAATTTGAGGCATTAGCAAATAAATTTGTGAGGCATTAGCAACAAAATTGAGGCATTAGCATCAAATTTAGGATGATCAAATCCATTTTGGTGATATCATCCTAAAGGGTTAACCTTCCACCCTTAGGTTTAATTTTGAATCAAAAACAAGTTTTAAAGCATTAGAACCTAACTATTAACTCATAAAATTAATCATGTTAGCAAAAAAACTACAATTTTATTTTTATTAAATCATGTTCTACATAAAGGCCAGATAATATATAACATCATATAGTGAACTCAGAAACCTCTATGAAAAATAGAGGAATAGCCAATCGCATTAAATTCAGCCAATCGTTGGCCAGCTACACAACAAAGCATTATTAATCTTCATCTGTCTTGTTTGGGATTACGTTTAAGTAGCATAAAAATACTTAAAAAGTTGGTTTGAAGAAAAAAAAAAATTGTTTGGTAAAAAAAAGCCATTTAAGGGTTCCAAAAATACTTTTTTTTTTTTTTTTTTTTTTTGAAACACCAAAAATACTTTTAGTAAAAGCTTAAAAATAAAACTTTTACGCAAAAGCTCTTTTTTACTTAAAAACTATATTTATCAAACGTAATTCTAAACAAACTTAAATCTTCTACTTGGGATCTAATCGGATAGAATTTAAAAAAAAAAAAATTGGTCTATAAAATTGTCATCCGTCCTTTAATCATGTGAAAAATGCATTCATTTTTTAATAATTTTATTATAAAAAATTATATAATTCTCAAGTGCTATTTAAAAAATAATAATTTTGTGAACATATATGTGTGTGTGTGTGAGAGAGAGTGAGAGAGAGAGCATAAAATTTTCTCATATTTCTTGTATGGGCTACCAATACAATGCATCCAAGTACAGTCGTACCTTGTAAAGCCCAAAGAAGTGACGAACCTATAATCCAGAAATTCTATACCTAACGGCCCATAATGCATCCAAGTACAATCAACCACCTTTGCATTATTGTTATTCAATTATTTTGATGAAACATTTTGTACTTTGCCAAGGATTTTTTTACAACCTCTAAACTTTTACATTTAGCTGTAATTTTTAATTTTATTTTCTTTTTTAAATTTAGGGAAACACCAAGGGAAGCAAAAATGTTACCCTAGATTTAGGAAAACACTCTTGGTTCCCTTAATATTATTTTAATATTAATTTTTTTTTTCACCTTGGCATTTATTTAAAAAATATTTATATGTATTTAATTTTCATTTCTCTTTGTCTTAGCATTTAATTTTAAAAAATAATTAAATTTATTTATGACGTTATTTTAACCTTTGTTAAATGGATAGAGGATACATCCTTCTCCCCAAAGGCAAGATTCAACATCAGTTGACTTTCAATGTCCAGTTGCTATTGTACAGCACTGTTGTTGACGCCGCTGTCACCGCCAGTTTCTGAGAGAGAGTGGGGTCCACAGTCCCCACCCACGAAACACTATCCAATCGTCACCGTATATATATACCGTACGTACATTTCAGAGAGCTAGACGGCGCGTGGGATATGGGGTAGAATAATATCCGTGACTCTTGACTGATAAGTTCTGATACGATTTGTTAATTTACACGCTACTCGCAAACCTGAAACAAAGATTGAAAAAGTTGACTCATTTAATAAAATAAATCAGATATATATTGATTGACATATAATTTTAATTAAACTAATATATATATATATATATATATATATATATACACAAATGCCCGATGGACTAATAATGAAGATAAGAGTACTTTAATTAAGGAGGGGAAAGCGAGCGATGGAGGGTGCATCGGTGAATAACGTAGTGTTTGTGTATGGTGATTGGTGCAGTAAGATTGTATGAAGAAGGGGTCTGAGAAAGAAGCTGCAGGCTTGTGAATTGACGGCACCTTCTAAGCTTTCCCATTGGAGACGGACCTACGAATGGCAACTGCAACAAACCAGTCAGGAACTCGATCAGGCTCATTTCCCGTGCCTCAATGCTGCTCCTGCATCCACGTGCATGCATGCTAACGATCAATTCAACCTCTCTCTCTCTCTCTCTCTCTCTCTATATATATATAGTCTATGGACAAAGTTGGGTCTCTCTCTCTCTATATATATAGTCTATGGACAAAGTTGGGTATGTTTACTGCAGAATACTACGTACACGTTTTTGTCCATGCATGGGTTGGGAGTCAGTTCCAGTCCCAGACCCCCTTAATCAGGGAGGTTAGAGCTATGAGCTTGAGCCAGAGCCAGAGCCAGAGCCAGAGCCAGGGGCTTTGGGTTGCGAGATTTCTTGCGTGTGCACTCAATCTGGGTTAGGGCTCGTATATCAATAATGAGATACCTCTGTTCTACTTGAAGGTATGAAGATGTTGTGGATACAGTAGCTCTATTCTACTCCTAGCGCTGTTTCTCTCTTGGGCATGGCTTCTATTTCCATAGCATTTACTTCTAATCTTCTGATTTATCTCTGAAGAATTTTGGGTTTGTTTTGATAATTTTTTGTATACCAAAATTAATAAAGGCATAAAAGCCTAGTTATTAGGGTTGGTATAGACATGCCATATTGTCGCTGGCATGGACGGAACAAATTAACCTTTTAATTTACTTCAATTCGAGGAGTCAAAATCTCTGACAGTTTTACACCCAATGGACTCAGACATGTTCTTGCTTTAATTTAATTGGACTCGTGGTGCTGCAGTTGACATGCTGCAGGTTTGCTAATGGGTTGAGGAGAAAATTCAGATTAAAAAAAAGGACGAGCACAAGAGTCCAACATATATCCAGCTGTACATTAATTTGAGGACGAAAGCTTGATGTTTTCTTTTCATTTGCTTTTAATTAAGGTTGTTTTAATTTGTACATTTTGAAATATTGGAAAGTCCGGTTGATAATCTTCAAGTATAGGTGGGGGGGTCACATATAAAAAGCATGTAGATTCGAGGTGCTGGAACCATATCTATTTGGTGCTTTGTAAATTGTAATGGACGATAAATCAATAAGTCCTCTCTACAAAAGGTAAAGGTATAATCATAATCATTCAATTTATGGACCTATTTTACTTAATAATGAAGAAAAAAATACTTATGGACCTATTTGCCCTATTAATCATTGTCCTTTTATTTAACGGCCGGAGAATTATGACAGTATGCTTTATGTTAGAAGGTAAATGGCATAACTTGATTATTAAGGCCAAGATGAAAAACTTGTACTATCATATAAACGAAGATTGAGAAGAAAAAAACCAAGTAAACAACTGAAAGAAACCGGCTTACTGTTTTATGCAATTATATATATATGTTCATCACTCTATAGAAATTGCACATTTTCTATATATAGAGTGGATTAGGGCCTCCTAGACACTATTTTCTCCATTGATGTGCTTTGAAAGCATTAATAGGATAAAAAAAAAAAAAGTTAATGATCTTAAATCCCTCGAGACCACCAAATCTACACATGTCACCAATTTGTAGAACTCTGACGTATAATCATCCTCAAACCTTGCTTCTTGCTTGAGATTCTGCAATTGTTGGTACTTAGTACGTCCTCACATAATTATGGGGCAAGATTGCAGCCTAATTCATGTGTTTGAATAGTTTTTCACAACTATAGATTTTTTTTCCCCTCGTCGCACTTTAATTTGCTTTAGTTGCTATCAACACGCAACTACTCTTTCCTTGGAATTTATTTTTATATTTAGATTACATCAACCAATTTTTATTAATATTCAAACAAAAATACAAAACTCTAAAATGGATCAAATTCAAACATTTGCTTCTTCGTTCTTGCTGTCATTCTGATCACCTGACTTGCTACAGCTTATCAAAGCTCGTGATATCACAACATCAATGCAATGAAAAAGACCCAAAAACAATAATAAAAAAAGAAAATAAGATTAGCTGAGCCGGTGAAAGACTCTAAATTCCAAAAAAAGGTATGAAACGCATTGAATATGAAAGATGTTTGTTTTACTTCCTCGAACGTTGAGCGCTCCGACGTTGGTTGCAAAGCGGTTCGATTCTCTGCTTTTTTTTTTTTCTTTTCTTTTTTTTGTCTGAATTCGGGATCAGAGCTAACCAAAGTCAAATGAAAATTTATCAGTGTCTCTCTCTCTCTGTCTCTCTCCACATTACCATAGTCATTTTCAAAAGCATCCAAAGTAAATTTTTACGCCTTTTGAGGTCTTGTCTCTCTCCCTACATATACCCTTCTTTGTCCCCAACCTTTTCTTTTATATGGTAATTTAAGAGGATTGTGGGTGGGGTTCCTCAACTTCTCTCAACCACCAAGAAGGAGAAGAAGAATATGGACGTTCGATCCAGAAGAGCCAGAGAAACCAGTCCAGACAGGCTCAAAGTTTACATGCATCAGCAGCAGCAGCAAAGGGTCAAACCCGTCAAAAAAGTCCAAGTTGTTTACTATCTCTCAAGAAATGGCAATCTCGAGCATCCCCATTACATGGAAGTCACCCATTTACCCACTCAGCCTCTCCGTTTGAGAGGTAAAATAGAACTATTGACTGCTCTGCTCTGTTTTAGGTACATGTCAATATGTCATGAACCCTTTTTGTTACCGTTATGTTTTTCTTCTGAAAATAGATGTAATGGAACGGCTTACGGTGCTCAGAGGCAAAGGCATGCCCTCCCTTTATTCCTGGTCTTGCAAAAGGTACACATTGTATATCATCTCTTTGTGAATGTTCTTTCTTTGTAGTTTATAGTTTAGCTAAAAGTTTAGCTTCTTTTTTTTTTTTTTTTTGGTCAGGAGCTACAAGAGCGGGTATGTGTGGAACGATTTGGCAGAGAATGACATTATCTACCCAGCAGAAGGAGCTGAATTTGTGCTTAAAGGCTCTGAACTTGTCGAAGGCTGCTCTGGTCAGTCTCCAAACTAACCATTAATTTCTCGTTTTCATCATAACTGCGTGTTCGGGATTTTGGTCCGACTAGATTCCGGACACCGTGTAAAGCCGACCCTCTGCACCGGTCCGGTAAAGAATTGTTTGCTGATTGTTTGGTGTTTTTATGCAGAGAGATTCCAACAGCTTCAAATTAGCAACATGCAAGAAATTCAGCAAATTCAAGAACCAAATTATCACTCGAAGCGTAAACAAGTACTAGACCAAGAATTTGAAGAATACGAAGAAGGGGAAGAATTCGAAGATGGAGAAAAAACAAGCTACACCAGCTCCACCACACCCCAGTCTCGCTGCTCCAGAGGGGTATCCACCGACGAACTCGAAGACAACGAGACCCAACAACCCGAAATCCAGAAAAACCCGACCGACTTGACTCTGAACGAGTCTTCCCCACCGTCTACTATATCCTCCACAGACTCTGACAAAGCCAACCAAAGCAACAACAATTCCAAACGAGTCGTCGAAGACGGTGACCCGGTTGGCAGCCAGCGCGGCAACAACTCCAAACGATTCGAACCTGGCAACCCAGTTGCGAACGCGTCAGCACCGAGTCGGAACTCGGTCCTGCTCCAACTCATTGCATGCGGGGGCTCAGCGGCTGCGAAATCAAAGAGCGCGCAGAGTCTGAGGCAACCGGCTGTGAAGAAGAGTGACAGTCTTCACAGAGGGGTTCTATGCAAGAGCGCGGCGATGGTGGGGGAGGAGGATATGATCAGATTCATGTCTGAGAATCCAAGGTTCGGGAATTTGCAGGCGGAGGAGAAGGAGTACTTCAGTGGAAGCATCGTTGAGTCCATGACTTTGAGTGAGGACCGAGTAGTGGCTGAGCCGGTGCTGAAGAGATCGAACTCGTTCAATGAAGAAAGGTTAGTTCCTCTGCTTTCAAATATTACCCCCATAATTTTGGCCAAGGTTAAGTAGCATCACAAATCATGAATCGAAGCAAGAAGATAATTATAAGGGGAAACTTAGAAAGCCTTCCATCTTCCAGTGATTTTTACGGGACACCCATTAACGAAAATTTCTCACTTACCCTTTATCTTTCGTTTTTTTCTCATTTTCTCTTATTTGGATGTTTAAACTCTAAATTTACCTTTTTAGCTCCAAAAATGACACTGTTTTTTTAGCATCAAAACGATACTGTTTTGAGCCTTTGGGAGCATTTAAGGTATAAAGTGAAAAAAAAACAAAAAATAAGAATGTTAGAAATTTTCGTTGATGAATATTTTGTGCAAATCACTGAAGATTATCTGAAGTTGCCCTAATTATAATCATCAAAAGTGGTCATTTTCTTATTTAGTAGATTGACTGTTGCTTCTTTAAAAAAAAAAAAAAAATTGACTGTTGCTGTAGTAAAAATTTACCATAATTCATTATTCTAATTCAAATAACAAATTTTTACTTGACATTATAAAATCGTACAATAAAATCTAACCACCATGATGGTCGATGGATGCAGCAGCAATCCAATCCTAGCTAGCGTAGGAGTCTCTCAGGCTATTCTTTTAACTTTTTGCTCCGGTGTCTTGTCACTTACTTTTTCCTCCGGTGTCTTCCTCTCTGTCAGGAGCAAGAGGGTAGGGCTGGGAGAAGCAATGGAGGAAGAGAAAAGGGAAAAAGCAGCTGTGAAAGGGAAATGCCTTCCTCGCAAGAAATCTTTTACTTCAATGAAACAAGCCAAGAAATGATTTGTAATTATTAGTATTAATTAGGGTTTGTTTAGGGGTTGAGTTTTATAATTATGAGACCTGTCGGTGCTGTTGTTGAAAAGTTGCTAGTCTACAACCTGGTAAATATCTCGGGGGTCGTTAGAATTTGAGAAGGTGGTCCGATTCTCTGTCCCCGTGATTTGGTTGCAGAAATTATTAGTCCCCAACTGTTTGTTTTGAGTGCTTTAATGTGGGCCGTTGATAATCTTCATTATTCTACTTTAAGATCACAACGGTGGATCACGTGCTACAATGTACCACTGGATATTATCAAGCGACAAATTAGCGTGTAATCGATTAGAATTTCATTTCATGCATATGGGTGGGGAAGGGTTGGGCAATTTAACCGCATACCAATTTTTGATCGTCTATCGTCATCCAACTTATGCGAATCAAAAATTGGTATGAATTTTTTATACCGATGTTGGTTTGGTTAATTAGTATAAAAATTTTCATATCGGTTAACTAAATCAAAATATGCATAATTGAATCAAGATTTAAGGCTTTGACAAATGGACTTGCAGAGTGATGTGTTTTTTGAAAGTATTTGATAAGTTTTTTTTTTTTGGCATCTTATATTCTTATTATTTGCATTTTATGTTCAATAAGTTATTTTACCTAAAAAAAATAAAAAAAACCCTTCAAAATAATTAATTTTTGGCCCATTTAAAAATAACATTGACCTTATTAAAAAAGTCTACAGGTAACTGATTAATCGACCAAAATTAACTAAAAATTTTGAAATAATTTATTATCGAAATAAATTTGGTGAATTAATTGATTTAACTGACAATTTTGATTAATCAACTAATAATGACTTTGCTGAACCAGTACCCATACTACATATGGGCATAGTAGTAAATCTTGATGAGTTGAGCATTTTGTATCGCCTCATAATCAAAATGATCCATTACATTTATTGTAAAAGAGAAAAAAAAAAAATTCTAAACTAAAAGTTACAAGAAAATCACTAATTAATATTGAAAAAATAAAAACAATGTTTTTTTTTTTTTCACTTTTTCATATAAAATATTGTTACCTTTTTTTATTCTTTCACATCAACTAGTTTTTGCTATAGTTTCAATCCATTAGCAATAGCCGTCGAATGCCAAATGGAGTATGAGGGTACAACAAAAGGGCCACCATTCATTTGAACTTATATTTTTGTGAAGCATGTGAACCCATATGGACTAAATTAAATTTTGGGCTTGCCGAGTGGCTCATTAAGACTTTTGGTTAGGTTGGGTGATAATTGGAAATGCTGCATCCACTGTTTTCCAAAGTAGAAGAGCCCATAAATAAAAGCTGCCGAATAGTCGCTTCATGTGATGCACCATTTCATAGAGCTTCTCTAGAGACCAAAAGCAAAAGAAATTACTGACCCACTGGTCTTTGTCCTTTTTGTGAATAGTTATGGCAGCTTTAAGGTTTCATTTAAGACTCTAAACAATAACATGCAAGGAGGAGTTTTGAAAACTCTCAAAATATTCTATTGAAATATTTTATTAAATTTAAGTATTTAATTAATACTTTAATTTTTTTTTTTATGTGTGAATTGTGAAGTATATAATTTAAAATAAGAGTGAATTGACAAAAATAAGTTTCAAATTCAGGACTTTCATTAAATCACAATTTATTCAAAAAGCTTAATTTGATAAGAAAAAAAATGAATGTAATTATTTAATTAATATTTTAACATCATTTACCCGAACATGCGATTTTATATGAACTTTCTCGTATTATTTGTCCAAATTATAAGCAATTTAAGAAAATAATTAAATAGATCTTAATCATGTTTTGAAGGGTATGGCTACAGATGGATGACCCATATAATTATATATATATATATATATATATATATATGGCTTGAGGCGTTTGACCTTGGAATAGTTAGCAGCAATAGTCACATGCTTAGCTTCCCTGTTAATATTTGTGCCGGATTCCATGAGTTTGTCCTTGAGATCCACACCATGCATTAAAAGCCTCATCTAATTTTTGGCATTCTTAAATTGAGTCAACTTCTGCTTTGTTGTCAATGGATCATCTTCCACATCCGTCAAGCTAGCTTCTGCACATGCAAGTATAAATATCATGGCAATCCATTGACTAAATGCAAAATGGACGGCCAAATTACAATGGTGATTGGGGAATTCTTACTTAGTTTTTATCAGTTTTCTTTTTCTGGGAAGATCTCTATCTCCTGCATGGTGCTTTAAAGTTAATTGCATGTGTTCACTTATTGATCTTCAATCTTATGAAAGAAATGGAACTCTTATCTATATACAGAACGCAAGAAAATGAAAATGGTATAGAATAACGTCAAATTCTTAAAGGAAATATAGATTAATAGTGATACTAATTTCAAATTCTCAAAAACATGCAATTGATGATCATACAGAACTATTCATGTAGAACATGGGAAAAGTTTTATATATATATATAATTCGATAAGATGATAGTAAAATCAATCATAAACAGAAGTATTTTTAAAAAATTCCCATCTACTAAGTACCATTATTTTTTTTTTAAAAAATAATTATTGAGTTGTTTATATTAAAAGGAAGTATGCATGGCACCGACAAGAATTGATGAGAAAAATATAGAGAAACAAAGGCAAGCCCGAGAGACCCGCTTTATTTCAATTGCTGCCATGTGATGGATCGAGCACCAGTTGACATATCTTAAGCATATATGCACCAGTTCCTCCCTCCCAACCCCTTCACTTTAATATCCCCCTCTAAGCTATTTCTTCATCATCATTTGCTAGTGAGGTGTTTTCTTTTGGCAGCCATGGCGAGAAGTTGTACCAGTCTGTTTTTGTTGTTGGCAATGGCCCTGTGTGTCGCCCTCCCAGCGCTTGTTTCCGCTCGCCAGCTGGGGAACCCCTTCCGCGTCAGAGGACGCGTCTACTGCGACACTTGCCGCTGCGGGTTTGAGACCTCTGCCACCACTTACATTCCCGGTAACATATATATATATATACTCTGTATGATCACATATATATCGTTAAAGTAATGATTAAATTCACATATAATATTAAATTAATAATGGTTGGTTAATTAAGATGATGATGGTTAATTGTTAGGTGCAAGGGTTAGAATTGAGTGCAAAGATAGGAATAGTATGAAGCTGGTGTACAGCGTTGAAGGAGAGACAGACTCAAAAGGAACATACAACATACTGGTGGAAGATGACCACGAGGACCAAATGTGCCAGTCCGTTCTCGTTAGCAGCCCCATTGCTGACTGCAAATCGACCGACCCGGGACGTGACCGTGCCACCGTCGTGCTCACCCGCAACAACGGATGCCTCAACGACCAGCGTTTTGCTAATGCCATGGGGTTCCTGAAAGATCAGCCATTGTCTGGGTGCACCCAACTGCTCAAGCAATACTTGGAAAGTGATGATGAGTGATTTGAAGGGCCTTGCATGTGTTTAATTACAGTTCATTTAATTTGGCTATTAATTACTTGTGACTTGGGTTTTCATCTATTTTCATTGTTCTCAATGATTGTGCTCTGTGTCTCTTTAATTAGTTGATATAACTTGGTCACTTAATTGTGGCCTTTTGAAATTAATTGTAGCTTCTTAATTATGTCAAGACTCGTATCGGGGAATGCAGAACTTGAGTGCCTTTTTTTATAATAAAAATAAATAAGATTAACAATTTAGATTAGAATCATGATCAACATTAAAGCCAAACACCATACAAAATCTGTTTCTAAAAGGTAGTTCAATCGGCTATGGATCACGCCAAATAAAGTGACTGGAGGTTATTAGTTTGAATTCTTTCTTCATTTTTTTTTGTGGACATGTAAAAAAAATAAATAAACAAATAAACAAACAAACAAAAAATAAATGAATTTTTTTAAGAACCCTTTAGAAGAAAAAATCATTCTATACAAGGGCGAGCCAACTTCAAAATAATTCACTATATATAGAAAACTTATCTTACAAACTACTTAACTTATAAAATCTTTGTAAATTGTAATCATAGACTCAGCTTACGATCCCGGTGAACAACACGTTCACTTCCCACCTCAATCGTTGCAGAACCTTTGATCTTCTTCTACATAAATCTCTTTTAGGAACAAACTTTATATGTACTATCGTACTGTGCATATGTTACAAACAATATTTTTTTACCGTTTGATCATTAAAACTTTCACAAGCCAGCCATAGATTCTTTTGACCGTTGGTCGATCATTAGAATTTTTAAAAGCTATTGATTTGTTTTTACCGTTTGGTCAAGTTTACGTTATGTCGACGATTAGTCATTAACACATATTCATCATGAACTTCAGAAAATTCATCAACTACGACTCACATATATTCCCACAATATATATGATACATGCTACATACATTTTTGTAAATTCTAAAATTATGAAATTTAGGTCGTTTCTTGCATCAAACTGCTTCAAAATTGTCATTTATTAAAAAAGTCACATGTTATCAATTAATGATAATTGATTATATTTTTATCAGGGTTTTTACTCTTTATGTTACATAACAGCTAGCTCTGAGGTAACAAGTATCTTTTGGTCTTTTGAAGAAGAATGTTTTTTTAAAAGTGAAGAAATCTTTTGGGAAGGAAATTATTTCTGGCTACCATATTTTTAATAGGTAGTATTTTCCAAATTATTTCGATGTAAGGAACGGCTGAATTCAATTGTATGGATCCGATTATATATATATATATATATATATATACATATATATACTCTAGGGTTGGAATGTTACAATTTCCTGAAATGTTTGGGTTTCACTTGAGTTTGAAAGAGAAGGTGTTGGCGTGAAGTCGGGCAATGTAAGAGAAGCTAGAGAAGGTGACAAAGTGCTGGTGTGGCCTGCAGGTGCTGACTTGTCAATGATAGGATTGTACAAACAAGTGATTATTAACCATCAATAACTACTAATCGCTAAATGTGTAACCGCATGGGCGGGCAGTTGGTTTTTTCCTAGTAACCACTATATATATGTATATTCCAAATCACTAAAACTAAACATGCCTAAAATAGTTTGAACACCGTCTAAAATATGTCTTAAAAAGAAACTCAAAAAAAGCTCAAAACACCAAAATATGTCCAAAAGGCCCAGGGCTAGCTGGAAAGTGAATAATGAATTTCAATCCATAATTACTTTATTTATTTATTTTGACATGTCACACAAGGGAAGGGGTCAGAGATGAGAGATTCGAACTAGTGACATTTCCTTCATAAAGCGTGATTCACAGCTGATTGAGGTACTCTTACGGACTCAATCCATAGTTACTATTACCATAATTAGGGGCCTTAATTATATGCTATTTATTAACTTTTACCATATTATTAGAATCCTTCAAGATTTACTCAATCGGTTGTGGACTGCTTCTTATGAAATGGAGATTATTAGTTCGAATCCCTCATCCTCTGTCCTTGTGTGGACATGTAGTAAAAATAAATAAATAAAACCTTAAATATATTTTTAGAAAAAATCTTTATTGTACAATTATTAATTAGGGCCTAATTAGACACTATTTTTTTTTGAAAATGAGTACTCTTTATTCATGACTGAAAAAATAATACAAGAGCTTTAGTTCTAACGAGAAAGAGCACTAAGCTCTAAAAGGACAATATTGGAAATACAATCTGGAGTTTCCTCAATCCATATATTATCCATAGTAATCCAAAATGCTTCCTTCGCCAAACCATGGGCCACTTCATTTGCTTCACGCTTGACATGGCCTATCTTCCAATTTCTTAGGGACCTATGTACTTCCTTCGTATCTTCCACAATTTGTCCATACCTTAGTCAATTTTGACTTGTCTCCCCAATGGCCTTGACTATCGACAATGAGTCTCCTTCCAGAACAACCTCAAAGAAGCCTAAGTCCCGACATAATTTAGTGGCATGTAAAGCTACCATTGCTTCCCCTGTGACTGGTTCATAGCTACCTTGAACTGTCTTATTTTTTGCTGCAGAGACACGTCCCTCTTCATCTCGTATGATAACACCAATCCCCATACAATTTCTGTTCGTGGAAATAGCAACATCCCAATTAACTTTATAAAATTTGGTTGGTGGAGCATGCCATTTAGTTGTCATCTTTAATTAATTAGACACTATTAATTATTAACATTTTACCATATTAGAGCCTTCAAATAATTTTTTAGAAAGAATCTTTACTTTACAATTATTAATTGGGGTCTTAATTACATACTATTTATTAATATTTTACCATATTAAAGCTTTAAAAAACATTGAATTACAAAAAACATTTATTGTATGATTGTTAGTTGGGGATCTTATTTAATTGGGGGGCCTTAGCTAGGGCTTGAGCCGGCCCTGATTAAGGCCCATACAAGGATCTAGGAATTTTTTCCTAGAGGGTCCCAGGTCCATGAGCCTTTTGGGCTTTATTTTTTTTTTAATATTTAGATATTAATTAAATAATATTTATTTTAATATTATTATATTATTATATCAAGTTTTTTTATTACCTCTATAAGAACATTAAAAAGAACTTATCTAGTAGTATTATCTACTATTATAAATTCTACAAAATTGTCTTAAACTTTTATTGGATTTTCAAAAATATTAACATATTACACATCTTAATATAATTAAAAAATATTTTAATTCTCTAACTTTTTTAATAATATTCTTTTTTTATTTATGTTGCTAATAAATGTATAAACTCATTTTGTGTTTTATATCTAAGATAATGATTATGAATTTCACCATCTTGGCATCTTGAATATGCCAAATATATATATATGTATAGTTTTTTATATTTAGATGCATATTTTTTAGTAGATTTGTGAGAGAATAATAATAAAAAAAAAATTAAAGCACAAATGGATGTCAAATGAAAGCAAATTGAACAATAATTCAGAACAAATATCACAAAAATTGGGAAAGGTACTGAAACTCCTCATCGATACTTTAAAAACCATTTATTTTTATGGTATTATTAAATCTTATTCTTTTCGCTAGGCAAAAAAACAATCAGAATACACAAAAATTAATGGAGCACTGACCATAGCTGAACAAAGGAAGAGAAAAACGACCAGCGTGATGGGGAGAAGAAGAGAAGGCTGATACCAAAGTCCAAAGCAGAGGAACAAAAGGAAAAGAACTAGAGAAGAACAAGACAAAAATAAATAAATAAATGTCAGCAATGAGAGGAGAGAGGACGAAAAAAGAAATAAAAGAAATAAGAATAGATGATAGATGGGAGACAAATGTGTGGTGGTGGGGAGAGGAGAGGAATAAAATAAAAAGAAAAGGAAATGAGGGAGGCCTGGGAGGGGAAAAAAATTTTAGGGGGTTTTTGAGCCGTCATTTTTGGAAGGGCCATACTATATCTATTTTTTTTTAAAGGGTTTTTTTTTTTGGTTGGGTTTGCCAGGGACCCCCCAACCTTCAACGTAAGGTCTGCCCCTGGGCCATACTTGATAGGTGGTTACCATGCTGCGGTTGGTAATTGTCCACCCTAGACAAATAGTGCAATTACTCAAAAGTGTTAACTACCTAAGAGCATCTTCAAGAGTCCTTTTAAGTTAGCTTTTTAGCTAAAATAGCATTTTTTTTTTTCTTTCTCCTGCAGTGCTTTTAAAATAGCATTTTTCTCTATATATACTACAATAAACTTTCAAATATGAAAGTTTACTATAGCAACTGTAAGTATTATTTAATTGTATTTTCTCTTTCTTTCAATTCTTTTAATCTTTTCTCTCTCTTTCTCTCTCTTTCTCCCCTTCTCCCTCAACGCTCATTTCTCTAAGTTTTCTCTCCCTCATACCCTCAAACAAACTCAAACTCAAAACCATTGGAAGCAAATGGTCTATCGCTTGATTTTCTGTAGGAGGTCACTCGCTACAGTTTGCCCAGACTTTATTTTCCTCTCTTGAGCTCTGCGAGTGCTGCTCTCTTCCATTGCCTCACGATGTCAGACTGTCTCCCATGCAAGGTTATCACCGACATCCTCTCATGACTACTGGTGAAGTCCCTCATGAGATTGAGGTTCGTTTCAAAGGCATGGTGCTCTCTAATCTCCACCCCCCACTTCATCTCTACCCACCTTGAGTGTGTATGATTTGTTGGGTTTTTTTGTTTTCAATTTGTAAATGAAACCTGCACATTTATAATTATGGTCTTTATTACACTTCTCTCTGCACTCCCTAATCTTCACTGGACCCTCAAGGCTCACTGCCATCCAAATATGGGTGAAATTCTTGAGGTAGAGAAACAGAGATCTATACAAATCCATAGACAAAGAAAACCATTCATTTCATGAGAAGTGTATCTAAGCAAAAAGAAAAGGCATCAAATTTTGGTTTCTCAGCTCTTTCTCCTCCCTCCAGAAGTTGTGATGTGAGAGAGATGGGAAGAAAATGGGAAGATAGAAAATAATAAAATAATATTGGAAAATAATATTTAATTAAAAGAGATGGTTAAAATAAATGTTCTATTGAAGTGTGTAATGAAAAACTAGTAGTTAAAATGAAAAAAAAAAGTGCATTTTGAATGGCTAGAATAGCCACCCTTATTGAAGATGTTCTAAGGTGATTCAATTAGCAGTTAAAGACCATAACCGTTAGCTGCCATTGTCTGTACAACCTTAATCAATGACATGTCATTTTTAATGACTTTGACCTTTTGATGTGTCATCATGACATGTGTCACTATCTGATCGGCTATGATATGGATCCACGTCAGTGTCTAATGGTGTTGATCGAACCATTGGATGGTCTAATCAATTTGGGCAGATAAAAAACTCAGGAACCTTTCAAGCACATTACTTGAGAATCAATTTTAAAGAAAAAATTTGGTAAGTGTAACATTTTTCATTTTTGAAACAAAATGGAGTAGCTTGATACATGCAAAAGCAAACCACAAACCAAAAATATATGATTTTCCCACCCGAAAATTCCAAAGTCAGAACCTTATCAATATCTTAATTAGTTTTAGACTTTATAGCATCTCTATGCCATCTTCTTCTTCTTCTTTCTTTCTTTTTTTTTCTTCTTCATCTTAATGGTCGTTTTTTTTTAGGCTAGAGAGGAGGGTAGAAAGATGTAGCCTCGAGGGTTAATGATGTGGTGATGTATTGCCGGTCGTTGGCTTGGGTTAGATGCCATGATGTCAGCTGCAAACTATAACGGTTTTGCCTCTTTATCATCCCATGTCCTCCGAAAACCTTTGCGCTAAAATCTCCTCCTTTGAAACAGAACACAAGAGACAACAAAACATTTAAAAAATAAAAAAAACAAAACAAAACAAAACAATTTTTTTTTAAAAAAAAATCCCAAATAAAGAAAAAAGAATTGCTCATAAAATTCATGAACAAAACAAACCCAGAACCTATTTGTTGTCCCTCTCTATCTATGATTGTGGCCAGAAAAGAATTCAAATAATAAATTAATGTATGAATGTCTTCTTCTTCGTCAGGTGGCATGACCAACACCACAGCCGCCGCCACCACCATTACTACTAATAGCACCATCAACGACACTACCCCCGACAACTCTGTCAAGAACCAAAAGAAAAAAAGGGCATGTTCTTCTTTTCTTTTCTTCTCTTCTCTTCTCTTTTCTATATTTTCTTTTTTGTTTTGGTATTATTGTTAATTATTACTCTTTTCTTTTTATTATTTGTATTTGGTAAGAAGTACGTATATGTAACTTGATTATTGATTTATTGAGAAAATATAATCTGTGCTTATGTTTTCTTTCCTTTTTCATATTTTGGACAAAAGTCTATTATTCCAAAGATATTCAGTTCAAAGCGGAATGAGAGAGAAAGCTTACACGATGATGTATTCAAATCAGATAGTGATGGATTTGATCCTGGTCTCTCTCTCTCTCTCTCTCTCAATTTTAGGGCATGTCTTATATATATATATGCTACCATTTTAGGGTTTGATTAATTTATTAGATTGGCAGATTCAGAGAAGAAGATCAGATCAAGGAGAAAAGCTTTCATGGAGGCGGCTGATCCCATCATAAGAAAGAGTTTCTCAGGTACATGCGTTAGGTGCAATAAGCCCTTATTTTCCACACCTTGATTATTATATTGTAAAAAAAAAAAAGGGATTTGACATTATTGAACTCTTAATGTGGTCATAATAATTTGTGGGTCAACTATATATCGATCACAAGACTAGATCGATCTCCTTATCTCTTCATAATTTTGGTAGTTTACCTAACAACATGGAGTTTTTGGTTGTTTTCTAGATATTTCTAAGGAAAAGGGAAGAAAATAATAGGCGCAATGAATGCTTTCATGTCTAATATTGACACTTAGGCCTTATCATTTGAAAAAATGTTAAAAAAAATAGATTTTATTAGTTGTGAACAAGTGAACGAGCATGCATGGTGTTAATTAATTTCTATCTTCTCCCAGAAAGACAGGCAAGTCCTGGGATTGAAGGCCTAAACCTTTCCACATTTGAAGAGCCGATGGCGCCGGCAACCGAACTTCAAGATTTCCGGTATGAGTACTTGTTCTTCTTGTTTCTTGTTGAAGTTGGTTTTGATTGGAGACGTGCTTTCTTACCGATGAGAACATTGTGGTTGGGTTACAGGATATTCGTGGCGACATGGAATGTGGGAGGAAAGACGCCCAACAATTGCCTCAACCTTGAAGATTTTTTGCAGGTGGAGGACTCTCCAGACATATATGTCTTAGGGTATGATAAAGTTGACATATTCACATTCTTTAGCTTTCTACGTATGTTAAATTAATTTAAGTGATCGACTAGATAAATGTTATTTTGTAAGCGTTGTATAATAGAGATGATATAGCAGTGAAAAGTAGTTATTAAATTTTTTTTTACAAGTTATTTCAAAGGCAAATTTTCATTTTCATATATGTTATTTCAGTTATATTACAGTCTACTAAATAGTATTACTTGACTAACTAATATTGTCTAAGATTTTTTTTATATAATCAGGTTTCAGGAAATTGTTCCTCTAAGCGCTGGAAATGTTCTAGTGAGTGAAGACAATGAGCCTGCAGCAAAATGGCTGGGGCTTATAAGCCAAGCACTGAATAAACCACAGCATGACTCCATCTTCTCTTCTGATTTTGGGCCAGTTTCCAAAATCTCAAACAACAACATCTTGAAGGAATCCAAGTCCCCAAGCAGCACTCTTCACTTCTTCCACAAGCCTTCTCTCAAAGCACTTAGCAGGAATTTGAGGGCAGATAGTAGCCTTCTCAAGAGCTGCAACTGCCCTGTGGACTTGCACTGCCGAGAGAGCCGGAGGAGGCTACGAAAGCTTAGTGATCTCCAAAGTAATTTATACTCAGGATCTTCTCACATCGGTCAGTACAGTTATGTGGATGAATTCCTTTCAACTGCAGAAATACCTTCCTCACCTCCCTCCCCCAGCCAGATGAGTTACTGTCTTATATCAAGCAAGCAAATGGTGGGGATTTTCCTGTCTGTTTGGGCTAGGAAGGAATTAGTGCCACATATTGGCCATCTAAGGGTCTCCACTGTAGGAAGAGGAATAATGGGTTGCCTTAGAAACAAGGTATGTTAATTGAGAGTTAATTATTTGGTGCAATTATATTCCTCTATTTTTGAGGCTCCTGATCAGTCTTGGGAGGTGCCTAATTTGAATGATAAGTTATTGACCAATGTCAGAGTTTGATGATGGTCAACGACCTTAAGTTTCCTTTCTAGTTTATTAATCTGGGATCGATATCTTATTTGCAGGGATGCATATCAATGAGCATGTCATTGCACCAAACAAGCTTTTGTTTTGTGTGCAGTCACTTGGCTTCTGGGGAGAAAGAGGGTGATGAGCTGAAGAGGAATGCTGATGTGGCTGAGATCCTGAAGAGCACACAATTCCATAAGATTTGCAAGAATCCTGCCGCCAACCTAGCCCCAGAAAGAATAGCTGATCACGAGTAAGTTTTTACCATCTCGATCTATTGCAACAATTGACTGCTTATATAATTTTGATGAAGTAGTTGATTGCACGACCCACTTCAAACAACGAATGCATGTAAAGAGACTTGTTAGGGGTGCCGACAAGAAAAAACTCTGATACTTAAGTTAACAATGATTTTTCTTGAGGAGAGTTCTAGCTAAAAGAGTATGAGAAGTGATAGGGTATGAATATGTGGGCACCTTAGTGGCCTTCTTCCCTTTCTTATACGAAAAATGATTTCTTTCCCCATACGACCTTAGTTTGGTGTCATATGCTGATTGGGCATAACCCAACCCAAGCATATGACACATTTGAACATCCTTTGGGCCTTGTTTGGTAAACAACATGAACTTTACAAGGCACTGTTCATGATTGATGAGAAAAAAAAATGAGTATAATAATTAGTATAGAAAAGTGAAAAAGTAGTATTGAAAATCATAAAAGTTTTGCTTTTTAGTGATTTTTTTTATTTAAAGAGTAGTAAAAAGTAAATAATGTGATATAAAAAGTGAATGATATGATATAAAAAATGAGAATATTTTAATGTTAATTTTTTTTTTTTTTTAAATGAGATGAATAGTGTGGTGGTGTTGTTTGCCAAACACCACCCTAGTAAAGTACGTCTTTTGCCGGGTGTCACTCGCTAGAGTTATGATCTTGGCATTGAATTGCTAGGACCACTTGCCAAGCTTCATGTAATACCATTACGTGCTATTGGCTTGTTAAAGGCGTTAGTTGATTCTTTTCCAAGAATATTGGGATTGTTAAGATGGCGTGGAAGGGTTGCTATCCTCTACACTACGTTTCCCATTCGAGTTTGCATCCCAGCCAAGTCGCACTACAAAAAAAACCCACTTTAGTGATTGTTTGTATAGTGTAGGTTTAAGAAAACAACACTCCAAGGTGTCAATTTTAGTGGAACTAACACCCTTCAAAAAATGGTGTTGCATGGTTCAACAGTAAACCAACACCATAAGGGTGTCAATTTACTGTTCAACCAATACAATTTTTAATTTTGTGTTGGTTGAACAATAACTAACACCAATAAAGGTGTCGGCTTACTATTCAACCAACACCCTCTTTTTAAAGATCAATCCCTTACAGTTCCCTCACTCTCTCATTCTCTCCCAAATTTTGAATTTCAATAAGTAAAATCTGCTATGCAATATTGTCAAATCCCTCTCTACAGTCAATAAAATCCCTCACACAATTACAAACCTTCTTTGTAAAATCCCTCACACAATATTGTAGATGTGCAATATTGTCAAATCCCTCCTCTGTAAAATCCCTCTATACAAGAATTGCAGTAAATCATAAAAGAAGAAGACCAAGAAGAAGAGGAAGAAGAAGAAGAAGTAGATCCTTCTGAAGCCCAACCTATGGAAGCAAATGGAGCCTCGCCAGCATTAACCTTCTATTCCAGCATGCTAGCGTCAATAGAGAGAGATCGAGCAAAGAAGAACCTAGTGTGCTGGTGTTAACCTTCTGGGTTGGGCGCTTGCATCAATAGAGAAGAAGAAGAAGAAGCTCAACCCATGGAAGCAAATGGAGCCTCGCGGCATTAACCTTCTATTCTAGCATGCTAGTGTCAATAGAGAGAGATCAAGAAAAGAAGAACCTAGTGTGTTGGTGTTAACCTTTTGGGTTGGGTGCTTGCGTCAACAGAGGAGAAGAAAAAGCCCAACCCATGGAAGCAAATGGAGCCTCGCCGGCATTAACCTTTTGTTCCGGCGTGCTAATGTCAACAGAGAGAGATCGAGAAAAGAAGAACCTAGTGTGCCAGTGTTAACCTTTTGGGCTGCTTGCATCAACAGAGAAGAAGAAGAAGAAGAAGAAGAATGAGGAAGAAGGAGGAGAACCAGGGAAAGAGGGAGAGCAAGAGAGATTGAGGGAGAGAAAAAAATGAAAAAAGTGAGATTTGGATAAGCTTAAAATGAAAAAAAAAATGTAAATAATGAAAAAATAATTAATAAATAAATGGAAGACTATATATATATATATATAGTCTTCCATTTATTTATTAATTACTTTTTTTCATTATTTACATTTCATTTATATATATAAATATATATAATAAATTGGTGATGATTTTTCGAAAAATCATCACCTTTTAAAAGGTGTCGGTTTGGACAAACCATCACTAATTGGACCGGGATCCCCCTCAAATGATGCATCTGGACCATTGGATGTTGATCCAATGGTCCAAAACAATCCACTAAAAAAATAATAATAAACTACTATTTTTATTTTTTAAAAAAATCAACATAAAATTAATAAAAAACTTTAAAAGATTTTTTTTTTTATTTTATTTTATTTTTTGTATGGCAGTTAGAGGCAAGGGGCCAATTTTATTTTTTTTAATATTTTTTTTAGCCCTTGGCCCATGGTGGTGGTTGAACCACCCCCATGGGCCAAGGACCACCTAATTTTTTTATTTTTTTTTTAGCCCTTGGGGGCGGCCAAAGCCACCCCTTGCCTCTAACAATGGTGGCTGACCACCACATGGGCTGGCCAGCCACAACCAAAAAAAAAAAAAATGTTAAATTTTTTTAAACTTTTTTTATTATTTTGATTTTGATTTATTTTTTAAACATAAATAATTTTTAATAATTATTTATTAGTTAAGTAATCTGGACCATTGGATGAAAATCAATGGCCTAGATTACTAATTCTAGGCCCTCAAATTCTTGGGGAAGACAATTTTTAGCCCTAAATCATCATAAAAAAACCATCAATAAACATCATTTTTTTTTGTAGTGTCGGTTCTCCCACCACAAGGTTGGTCGGGTGGATGCCGGGTATAACAAATATTTTACTTAATATATATATATATATATATATATATATTCCCTTTCGTAGTTATGCTTATGTCTTATGTACGTATGATTTGTTTTAATTAATATTGTTCTACTAAAAATGCAGTCGAATAATTTGGCTTGGAGATTTGAATTATCGGGTGGCTTTGAGTTATGAGGAAACAAGGGTTTTCTTGGAGGACAATGATTGGGACACCCTCCTAGAGAAAGATCAGGTTTGTACGTAATTGCTACAATATATATATATATATACAGTACTGCCCTTTATACCTTAATTTTGTTCATTCACACGTACGTATTGCTTGGCTGACTTTGCTTTTGACCATTTTTGAAAAAATAAATTGAATACCATTTTTTGCAGGGAAGTATGAGTTAATTTATTAGTTAATATTTAGTTCTAATGCTTTAAAACTTGTAATTTGGATTCAAAACTAAAACAAACAAATGAAAGGAAACCCTTTAGGTATATGGTATCACCATATGAATTTGATCATCCTAAATTTGATGCTAATGCCTTGAATTTTGGTTAATTAATGCGACAGGATATTATGGCGTGGAGATGGCATTGAGCAATTTGATGCTATATCTTAAAAAACGATGGTAGACATAATTTTATTTTTTCTTAAATGTGTTTTCCTGTAGTGGGAGAAACACAGGGAGAACTTATATGAGAATCCAAATTAATGTGCAATTTTATATATATATATATATATATATATGCGTGGAGATGGCATTGAGCAATTACTTTATATTCGTGGGGAATCAAGATTCTCGGATCACAGGCCTGTGTGTGCTGTGTTTTCAGTGGAGGTAGAAGAAAGGAACAAAAACATTAGGTTGAGAAAGGGTTTTTCCTGCGCTAGTCGAAGACTTGAGTTTGAAGACTGCATACCTAAAAGGCACAGCTTATATGAGTTCTAATCCAAATTAATGTGCAATTTTTGTTTGTATATACTATATATATAATTATATATATATGTTTCATAATTTTCATTAGGGTCTTTTCTTTTAGAATAGTTAATTAGTACTGCATGTTGAAGTAACAATTGAAAGTATTTGTAAAGAGAGAAGAAATTAATGAAAGAACTTACTGATCAAGAAGGCCGACAGAGAATAGCTCTAATGCTTAAATTAGTATAAATCAAAGAGAATAATTTTAGAGAAAAAAAATGAGATTTCTACCACATTGATAATAAATTTTTCTATAACCTTCATGTGGGATTTTTCTGCTACGAATATTTCCTACACCCCCATGACATTATCATTTGTAATGCCTTTAGTGGGGATGGTTATTGACATGGCGTAGGAGGAGATTCTTGGTTGGTTAGTTAATGGACCGGGTATGGGTCCACAGGCCCGACAGTATCAAAGATTACGATCACCTAGTCGTGACAGCTAAATCAAGCCAGTCTTCCTTAACAGAAGCAAAACAAGATGAACAAATGGTCTGTAATAAGTAGGAACTAACGGCATTACATCTGTTGTTGTAATAAGGCTTGGTTACACGACATAGATTGATAAAGATGCTAACAATCTTATTAAAACAAATAGACAAAAAAAAAGGGGGGTAATTGTATGAAAGGCAAAACTCCAAAGCAAGCAACTTTCTGTGTAATTAGCTTTGATTCATTCATATCCCATATCCCAAACAGAAGGTGCATCTTGATCATGCAATATGTCCTGTAATGGATTTAGATTCAAGCCAAAGTTTTCTCTTAGCATCTCAAATGCTCCATCTTCAATCCCTCCTCCCCATAAGCTTGCATAATCTACCATTGGAGTACTGACAGACACCTCAAGGCCTTCATCTATACTTGCTTCAACAGTACTTGTCTTATTAGCCTTTTCTAGCTCTATAGTTATCTAATCAGGTAAACTTTCCAAATTTGTATCAATGGAGGGATGATCATATACTGGTGCATGTTGATCGAACATACACTTCCTTTTCTCACTGCTACGCAAACAGGAGCTGGAGCTGGCACTAGACCCTTGTTCCTCTGCTTTTTCATCTTCATCTTCTTTAATCTTGAGCCTTTTCTCAGTAAGTTGTAGCAGGACTTCTTCTTGGTCGATAACCTTAGACCATGTTGCAGTCTCCTTAGCCGTCATCTTGTCCTGCAAACACTTGGACCGTCTCACCAGCCTTCTCATCCTGTCCATATTCGAGACATGTGCTTGATGACTGCAGCCAAGACACTCAATTTCCAAGTCTTTTTAAGGTCGTGGGGCTTCCTGTAAGGAGGCGGCTCATGCTCCAAAGAGACGCCTTGCTCACCCCACCAAAGCTTTTCCCCAGTAGGCCACCATGGAGGAGGTAAACCCTTCTCCAATGGAAACCTCCTTTGTGGAGGAACACAGTGTTGCACGAGTGCAGAAACAAGAGATCCCAAAGTAGTATCTTGCAATTCATGAAGGAGATACATATAGGAAATTGGATCAAACGGCTCCGCTTGCTCAAAAATTGGCAAGTATTCAGAAATGGCAAGATGAGCATGTTGATTGAACCGGACTTTTTCTTTCCACCCCTCGCGTAAGCTGTCGGACGAGCCGATGACAGGCTTTCCTTTCTCAGGAACAATACCATAAACGAAGCCCTGAGCTTTACAAACTTCCATGATCTTCACCATGTACTTGAGGATGGAATCATGAGCCCTTGACATCTTCTTCCGACGAGACGCCTCTTGCTTTGCCAACGACGTCGACAACGACTCTGGCTCTTCTCTGTAATGCTTTTCCTTGAGCTTCTGCAAGCGTATTCCATCCTTCCACATGCGCTTCTTGAGTTCATTGTAGCTGATATTTTCTAGTTCATCATCATCATCTTCTTCTTCTTCTTCAAGCTGAGGATCAATTTCTCCGAGATTTCACCATGATTGAGCAATAATAATTATGTGTATGAGATGACAGATATCAATGCATGCATGTGTGCGTTGAGCCTTAATGGCAGTTTTGAGAAATAAATGTAAAGGCTGAGGACAAATTACTAATAACGAGGTGAATTCTGAGTTTGGAGGTTATGTAAATTGAGAGGGTTTGAGGAGGTGAGCTGGGGAATGGAGGAATTTGAGGAATTGTAGTAGTGGCAGCTGGGTGTGATGCAATAGAGGCCATGAGCAGGAGACAACTCTTGCTTCATGTTGCTTTGCATGTGGGACACATGCATATGTTACATTTGTGTATCGTACATGCATGTTCCTGCTGGCAACCAAATTCTTAATATATATATGTACACACACGCTACAAAACCCAAAACGAGAGGCCATGATCAGCTTCCCTGACTATCACATTTTGTTCTTGAAATTTTAAACAGGTTTTGCAGAATGATGATGTAAAATGTAGTAGGGTTAGAAGGGATGGAAAGGATGAAGATCAACCATCTTCAATATGAAGCCTAGCTAGCATATGTCTGCAAAGGATTCTTGAGTTTTTTTTTTTTAAAAAAAAGGAGGAAATTAATCAAATATAACTCTTTGAAGTAGCTTGTTGGTATTTTTTATAGAATTTGCATCAGGCTTGTTTATGCAGTAATCTGGTTAGAGTTTTCTGACATCACGAAAAGTTAAGTTCTACAACTACATAAAGTGGGTGATAATACACTAGATAAAATTAGACTAAATGAATAACTCTATAGAGCTCTAATTGTAACATTAACTAGTCCTTTTATAGGCCACAAATGTGGTTAGTGATTTCTTGGGTTATGACAAATGTGTCAAAACATTCAAGCTAGTAATACCTTGTGGTACTAGAGCACTACAAAATGACTTATACCCTAACTAAGGGCATCGTGGACTTTAGTGCCATAGATTATAACACTTGAAAAAGTTAAGTCTAACATTATGTTTAATTATGTGGTTAAATTGTGAAGGTGTTACGTACATAGGTGTTAAGTCCTGCATTATTTGTTTCTTACTACATGAGACCACGCTATGTAATTAAATAATTCTAAGGAGTTTCAATTGTAATATTGACTAATATTTTTGGGACAAAGCATAAATATGACTAGTACTTTTGTGGGCCATGACAATTTGTGTTTGGCCTGTGGGGGCTTGGCCAAATGGGGGTTTGGATAAGAGGTGATATGTTCACAAGAATTGGATTTATTAATGGCTAAAGGATGGTGTTTTCATGGAGGATATATAAGAGAGATTACGTGGACTATGTTGTTCTAGTAATGTTGAGAGACGTGGATTTATGACTATCGGTCATGTTTAGGAGGGCTTGTAACACCTCGCCCTAAATAAATGCTTTTTTCACATATTTATCCATGCGGTGTTACTACTATTATCTCATTAATAATGTATATATTTCTTTTAAAATTTATCTTAACCTTTTTTTTTTTTTTTTGAAAAATATGGAATTTTCATTGATGAAATTTTACGAGCATAAAACTCTTACATCACTAAGATCATTGAGCATACAAAAAATCATAATCAAAAGCTTTGAAGGTTACAAAGTCATAAAAATGACTTCAAGCTTTCACTAACATATGTACAATTACATTAAAGGCTGGAACATATCTACTTCATGCAGACTAGATGTAGGACATAGGTAGCTCAAATACAAAAAAAAAAAAAAAACTAAAAACTAAAAATCCAATCGTGAGAGTTAAGTCTCCACACCGATTTACTCAATCCTCAACCTGAAGACCAAGATAACAAATCCATCCTCAACCTGAAGGCCCGAACAAACAAAAAAAAAAACAAAAACCCCACAAGCAGCAGCAAAGGAGCACGGCATCGTAGACATCCTTTCGGAAGACACACATTAGCTTAAGAAGACAATCAAATTTAAAGTTGAAGAGACTAGATCTAGATTTACAAGCTAGATCTAAAACAACCTACCAGAAACGGAGATTGGATGAGCCTACATAAAAGACATATGAAAGGGATCTTGTCTCCTCTTGAGAGAAGGTAGAGCCTTCTTGATGTTGTCTAGAAGAAAAGAGAGAAATTCTTAAGAGAAGGTAGAGAGAGCCTCTAGAACTGTTGAGAAGGTTTAAAAAAAAAAAAACAACAACAACAACAACTTTTCTTAACTAAAGACTAAAATGATATCACTACAAAATTAAATGAAACATAACTTTATTTATTCACAACTTAACATATATAATCTCTATTTACATAAAATCACTAATACATTATATTGTTCATATATAATCCTATAAATAACTCTATACATACGCAAAAAAGGAATTATAGCTGCCTAGCCCAAAACTTAGTGATACACTGATACTCGATAAAACTCTAGCTTGGGCCCCAAAACATTCAGCCGGCCTCTACCAAAAGATCTATGGGTCAACCTCCTCGGGTTCTTCTGCGTCCGATGTGGCTATAAATGTAAAATTAAATAATTTTACAAGTGGAACTATGAGTTCATGGTTGATCAGTAAATAAAAGCATTCAACCGTGATTGTGGGTGACGTGGCCCCTTTTTTCTTTGTTTAAAATTTCTCTCTAAAATCATTAAATTAAGGAAAAACTTCACCACCTAACCCCTTAACTTTCATCGTTTTTGCAATTATCATCATAAATTTTTAATTTAATGTATCAAACTTTAAAAATTTGTAATGTCACCTCTGTTATAATTTTTTGTTAAATCTAACATAGGATAATTGTGGGTTCTATGTCTTTTTTTTTTTTTTTGGATTATTTCAAAATTAAATAATTTTTAAATACAAGGATATAAGGGACATTTCACCTTTATGTTGTATGATTTAATCCCAAAGTTTGACGGTAGGAGTGACATTACAAATTTTTTAGAGTTAAATACACTAAATTGAGTTTTTAAAATTTAGGAAAATTGCAAAATTGCTTAAAATTCATGGGGTTAAGTGAACTTTTCTTTAAATTAAATACAAAATTGAGACTAATTTTCTACCCATATAACATCATCACAATTCATCCATCCACTGTACGACTAATTTACCTATGTACCTAGTATGAGACTAATTTACTATAAGTGTTACACTAAGAGAGTGGAAGCTATTACTAGTGTATTTAGGAAAATTGCAAAATTGCTTAAAATTCATGGGGTTAAGTGAACTTTCCTTTAAATTAAATACAAAATTGAGACTAATTTTCTACCCATATAACATCATCACAATTCATCCATCCACTGTACGACTAATTTACCTATGTGCCTAGTATGAGACTAATTTACTATAAGTGTTACACTAAGAGAGTGGAAGCTATTACTAGTGTATGTAAATGATCATACTGGGAGTATTGAGGGAGGATGTCAAGGAGGAAGCCTCGAGATCATAAGGGGAGTTGAGATTTTCTCTAATGAGAAATGCTACACATATTCTCACTCCACAATTCTAAGTGTGCTCTTCCTGACAAAGTGATGAAAATCACCATTACATCTAAAATCCAATAATGATCCATTCAAAATTTCATGATGATTTTCACTACTATGTCAAGAAATATATATTTTAGAATGTATGAGTGAAAGTGTGTGTAACGTTTTTTTTCTCTTTGGAAGAGGCTTTCTCGTGAAAGTTAGAAGATATTATTATTGATTTTGATATGGGTTTATTATCATAGTTGTGACTAACAATATCCCTTCCCAAGGATTGAATGAGAAAAGTTGTAGACCTTAACCGGCCTGCCCACATGTTCTTAGCAGGAATATGCATTTTGATTGGTGGTTAGAGAATGAAGGTATTATATTGTAATGAGTTTTCATATTAATTAGTAGTGTCTGGATAATGAGTGGATCGATCTTTTAGAAAAGGGAAAAGCAACTGCAGCTCTGATTAGCAATGCCTGGCCTGCCGCCTGCTGCCCCGTCAAACACTTTTGGTTGTCAATAGTCTTTACCCAAAGAAAAAGGAAAAAAAGACAAAGCAGGAACGAAGCACACTAATTAATCAGGATTTGATCGATCTTTAATCATATCCTTGAAATGCAAAGTAGTCTTTCTTCCATCTTTAGGCTGCCAAAAAAGAATTAGGGAATAGATGGCTTTGCTAATCAACCTTTGGTTTACCTAATATTTTTGGGTGGATAGACTTACTAGCTCTTAAGACATCATCTCCTCTTGTTTCTTTTCCTCTTTCTCTGTACTTTTTTCTGTAGCAATTGGGTTTATATTATTCTATAATTCAATCTCAACCCACAGTGATTTCATGATATTCGTAGTGTTCGACAAGATTGTGGTAGTGACCATATATATATACTATAGAAAGTGAAGTGGTGTGTTTTGAACTTTTGATAAATTGTCTATTACGCATTTGAAAACCATATATATCCAAGTCAAGCTCAGGGGACCCAAAACTTGTTTAACTCCAGTCCGAAATTTCAATGCATGGTATCACGCTTTTGTTTTGTGTGAGCTAATCACGTTCAACCCTTTTAAGTAATGTTTTAAGTCTTTTTGAGTCATCGCAAACGTGATGTTATTTTTCAAAATCACAAATAATCAAAGTTCAATAAATCACATTTTAAATTCAACAGTAATTTTAAAAGTTATATCACGTTTGGGATAACTTTAAGAAGACTTATAGCATTACTCCAACCTTCAACTAAAGGAATGAATATCAACTTCTTCAATTCATTTGAATTGCAAAATATCCGATTAGTTATATTTGAGGGATATTTTGTCTTTTTCACTTTTTGAATGAACAAAAATACTCTCTCCATATAATATGTTCCTGTCCAATATTTAGTTAATTATATTTAAAGAGTATTTTTATCTTTTTTACATTTTAGAGAACAAATATATTCATAAAATATAATTATATATCCGGATATTTTTGCTTAAGAATGTGAGGGATTTTATGTTAAAAAAAGAAGAAGATGGGAATGCTGCACAGTAATTCCAACCAATACTTTTTACATTGGAATTGATGATCTTTTTGGATCAGGGTCCATCTAATTTTAGACTACTCATTGGGTCCTCGCAATAAGTAATTTTGTGCATATGGACTCAATCATATAAGATTCACACTAATATTTCAATTTATTTTCAAATGAACTATCAATCACTATAGAAAATAAGAAGTGTCCAATATCTATGAATACATTAAGCAAATAAACAATAAAATACAAGTTTTAAAAAATAAAATAAAAAAATAGTGTGTTGGGTTGGCCTAGGTTTATTGTGTATAGAAAAAGAACAAACTAACAAACAAGGCAATGAATCCAGATCTTTAAAGTCTGAGACCTAATGAGCTTGGTAATCCAACAAAAAATAAGCCAAAACCTTGAACATGTTTGCTAACAAGACATTGGTCTACCACAATTTCCTCAATTAATTCAGGTCAATTGAGCCACATAAACATTGAAAATGAAAATGTAAAACCAAAAAATAAAAAAATTTAAGGGGCGGTTCGACCTTCCCTTGAGGTGGTTGGCCATTTCAAAAGTGTTTGGGGTGAATCGACCACCTGTTAACACTAAGGGGATTGGCAACCACCGTCATCTCTTCCAAAAAAAAAAAAACTATCGACTACTCCATAATTGTCATGAGGTGATTTTACTATCAAAAAATAAAAAGCTTAAATGGGTGGTCAACCACCTCCAAAGCCAATAATGAGGTGGTCGACCATTAATCATCTTCCTTGAAAGGGTAAGAGGTGATTGACAACCCAAAAAAATAAAAAAAATAGTGAGGGGGGTTAGGGTATAGTGGGAAAAATCCTTCCCTGTAACCCTTTTCTTATTTACTTAAAAAAAAAAAAAAAAGTCGACCATCCCCACATCCTTTGAGAGAGTAGTTGTTCATTTCAAAGAGTACTTAAAATGGCTAACGACCCTTTCAAAAGAGTAAATGGTGATGATACCATTTCCAGCAAACCCTCTCACCTTTTGAGGGATGGTCTACTCAACTTGCCTCAACTTATTTTGTCTTTTATTTTTTATTTTTATGTGCTTCAATCATAACATTTACCTAAAATAAACCCAAGGTTTGTGAAAAAATTGCATATTCTACCAATCCTACTTCCACTTTCTTACACTCGCTACCTATTTCTTGGATAACTATGTCTTGCTTCGGGCCAAGAGGGTCTTCGGCATGGCTTTACCAATGTTAAGGAGCAATTTTACCTTTATAAATATAACTAATTTGATCCCCCTCACATTCATTTGATCTTGAGAGGATTTTTGTCCTATGTACTTATGAATGATCTTCTTCGATTCAAATAAAATGGAGAATATTTAATTAAGTTATATTTGAGAAATATTTTTATTCCACAAAAGGTGAAAAGACAAAATCGCCCCTCAAATATAACTAATTGATACTATTCAATTCAATGATCCTAATTTCACCGTAACTACCATCAATAATTTTTTTTTTTGAAAAAACTACCATCAATAATGAGTGTAAAAGAAGTAAGAAAAAAATATATAAAATACCTCAATCCAACCAAGTGCAAAAACCAATTATTATGAGTGCTAACTGCTAAGTAATGAGGATCTCTCTCCTTGATAAGCAACCTCCACAAACAAACTGAGATTCCATGCCCAATAAATACCCACTTATTAAGTATTTTATAGCCTCTTTCCCAAGATCAACATGCATTATACTCAAAGATTCAATCAGTGGCTCATCAAAACTTCAAAGTAAATAAAAAGAAAAGAAAGGAAAAGAATATTCAGTGAGTCAGTAGCTGTAGGGCCATGACCGTCTTCATCATAATATCAAATATGTGGCCTCCCACTCCAGCTGCTGTCCCATTACCACAGCAAATTGTATACTGGAAAAAACAGTAGCACTACTCAGAAGATAAAAGGCATCTGATAATTTTCTCTTCTTTTGTTTTTTTGGGTGCTGAAAAGAAAAGAGTATCCAATAATCCCAAAAACCGGATTTTAGGGAGCCGTTTGAGAGTCCCTCGGGAAAACCTAAGGGCAAACCTGTCATCCAAACACGCCTTTTCCAATAAAAAGAGGTGGTATTGTTTCTGACACACTCACTCTCTGTGCTCTGTAAAAAGGAAAGTTTTTTCTCTCTGGTTTTTCATGCCACCTCCATGTATCGATCTCTGTCCTGTAACCCACCACCAAGAAAAGAGGTTTTTGGTTTTCTAGAGAAAAAGAAAAGAAAAAAAAAATCAGCATTCCTCTGTTTTTTTTTCCTTATTTTCAATTTAATTACTTTCTGGTTACATGGACCGCAAATTCTGCAATGCATGAATGGTTGGGTTCGTATATTAGACACAAATCTCGAGGCTCCTTCTCTGTAGCATTAACTGTAGCTGTAGCAGATTCCTCTCTTTCTCTCTCTCTATCTATGCTTTATTTTTTCTACATTTTGCTTTTCTTTAGTAATACTTTCATCATCATAACCATCTCTGGAAAATCTTGGACTCAGACGCACGAAAAGGAGTCTGAGACGCTCAGGTTTTCCAATAAATGGCTCAGTCTAATCAGGTTTCCGTTAATGGCTTCGATTTTATGACCCTTTACCCCCAACTACTTCTCTCGTTTCCCCTGCTTCTCTGTCTTTCATGAAAACAACTCGTCCTCTGTTTTTGGCTCTGAGTAGAGTGTGAAACAAAGTCCTACCGTTTCCTCTCATTTCACCATCCGGGTCTTGTCCCTTTCCTCTGAACCAAGCTTGTTCGCCTAGTGGATTTCTCGCTTCGTGCAGAAGCCATTTGCATTTTGGGACTTGGGAAAGGTTGCTCTGTTTCCTCTGTTCAAGACGCCAAGGTTAGGGTTTGTAGAAAATAAGGGTTCTCTACTTTCGCATTTTCTTCAATATCCTTTTTCCTTTTGTTTTGAAAGTCAAGTTGAGGGGGGTTTTCAGTGTTTTTGAGATTTTTACTTTGGAGGCCTTGCAATTTGGGATTTTTTTCATGAAGTGGGTCGTCTAATTTTTTTGTTTATTGGTATTTTTGGTCATTTTGAGGGACTTTGTGTTCGTTTACTCTGAAAACATAATCAGTGCCCAAATTCCTAGTTTTGTACTAGCATTTTGTTTACAGTAGGATTTCAGTATTGTTGAGAGGTTCACTTTGAAAGCTCTGGGAATGGGGTCTATTTCATGGACTAGGTTGCCAGATTTTCACTGAAAACTTGAATCTTTTAGGATTTTGGATATATTGTTGATGTGGGTCTCTGGTTATTTTGTGGGATTGTGTGGATTCTGCGAAAATGAATTTAGTTTTGTGACTTGGGACCCCAAAATTTTGGTGAAAATGGGATGTACGAACTCCAAAACTGAGAAAAATGAAGCTCTCCGTCTCTGTAGAGAACGGAGGAGATTCATCAAGCAGGCCATTGATTCAAGGTACGCTCTAGCAGCTGCTCATGTATCTTACATCCAATCCCTTAGAGACATCGGCAGTGCTCTTCGGCGGTACGCCGAGGCCGAGGTCTTGATAGAGTCGTCTCTATCGATCTCAGATAAGACGCCATCGCATTCATCATACCCGTCTCCGTCTCCGTCAAATGCTGTCGACGTTTCTGACTCACCGTTGCACAACGAGAGCCCCCTTTCGCCGCCGGTGGCAACTTTGAGATATATGAGGTCAGGGGGTACTGCTGCTGTGACTGTTACGTTCAACCCAAGTGTTGGTAATAGTTATGTGGATGGGGAATCAATGGCATTTCCAATGCCACCACCACCTCCACACCCTCTTGAGTCAGGTTCTTGGGATTTCTTTGATCCCATTGATGACGCTGAGAGCTTTAGGTTTGTGGGGCACGATGATTTGGATGTGAATTTTGATGATATGAGTGAATGGAGGTCCCAATCAGAGCAAAAGGCTGGTGAAACCCCCAGTAATATAGCAACTCGAAATAATAGCTACAGTCAATTAGTAGAGCGTCATGGTCATTCAAATGCCTCAAGAGGAGTTGAAGGTTCTCAGCAAACGATTGATGGTAAAGTGAGGCGGCTAGAGTTGGAATGTAATGGTAATGAGTTACCTGAGACTTTGACGGGTAAAGTTGCTCTCGAACAATCCAGTTCAAAGAGGGAGAAAGCCCTGGTGGTGAAAGATTTATCTGCTGAGAGAGAGGATCCTTCAGAGTTCATTACCCACAGAGCTAAAGATATTCTTTCGAGCATTAAGGATATTGAGCATCGTTTCTTCCGAGCTTCTGAATCCGGTAGGGAGGTCTCCAGGATGCTCGAGGCAAACAAAATCAGGGTTGGATATTCTGATGCTGAAGGTAGTCATTTTTGTTGATAAGAGAATTTTGTATTACCAATCAAAGTGTATTGATCCTGTAATGCTAAATTCCGTTTATTCTTTTGCTGGCTGAAATTTTTTATAGTTACTGGATTTTCTCGTGCCAGCTTTCAGTAATAACTCGTTTCTTGCAGGGAGCTCGTCTGTTTTGGATCTTTTGGGGGCTTTCAAGCTAGTTTGCTGCCATTGGAAGACTGCTCTTGATACTCATGGTATGTTCTAGCTTTTTTTATCTTGCACCAATGATTAGTCACTAATTTCTTAACAATTCAACAGTACTTTTAGGGTTTAGGCTGTTTAGCCATGGACATTTACATCTTCAATAGTTTCAGTGACTATCCACGAAGCATTTAAGGCAAGTCCATTGTTAGGTAACCAATTTTTGGTTGTAGTGAACCTTAGAAAAAATTGGGTAGACTGGCCATCTTCAAAGGAAATGGCAAGATGTATCTATTGTACAAAAAAACAGTTGAGAGACTGTTTAAGTTAATAATATGTTTCAATAGACCGTTCTGCATTTTTTGTTTTTGGGATTAGTTAATTGCAATTAATAAAGGTCTGGGCACTGTACAGTAATCTGAGTGAAGGTTTGTACCCACTCTCAGGCTTAATGATGTACAAATTTTGTCATGGACCAATTTAATGCAACGTTTCCTGCTATTTCTTTCTTGCCTTAAATATTGGCTTTCCGTGTATTTCTAGAACCTTCACAAAATGCAACAAAGGTTATTACATGGAAGCGGACACCATCTTCAAGGTCATCATCATCTAGGAATCCTCTTGCTGCAGCAGCAAAAGAAGATAATGATGACAGCGGAAGTGATTTTGTTGAAGAGTTCTGCATGATAGCAGGAAGTCATTCCTCCACCCTCGACAGACTTTATGCATGGGAGAGAAAACTTTATGATGAAGTAAAGGTACTTGTTTGAAGCTACTGTATTCATTTAAAAGTTGAAACATCTTAATATCTAAGATTGGTGTTGCATGCTATGGGGCACTCCTTTATAATAAAGTTGTCACAGTTTCATGACTTGGGACATAAATATACGCTGCATCTGAATGATGTTCATGGCACTCTATCAACTATATCATCTCCCCAATCCTCTCAAGTGTAATTGCTTTTGTGTTCATTTTGGATTTTAACTACAATGTAGAATCTTGATTTTGGCGCATATATGTCTTGTTTCTTTTCTTGATACACATCTGAGGAATTCTAGTGTATTATAGCCTGTCAACTTCTAATAGATTATATTTTCATGTGCTATAAATGCTAGTTTGAAAATCTGTTAAATTCAAAAGATCCTTCACGGAATTGCATTTCATTTAAGTGATGATTATTCTTTTATGATTCATGATGCTGCCTTTTCGATTTAGACAAAAAGAGTTGCATTTACTTGTTTGTGAAGAAGATTTCTTTTGGAGTAGAGGTCAATGTAGGTCAGTTATTTCAACGTAATATATTTTCTAAGGGAAAACATTTTTGGTCAAGAATCTTTTGGAGGAAAACCACTTTGTTTCTATTGTTTGGTGGAAACCCAAAAAATGATATAAAACATTTTTAGGTGTTTGCTTGGCAAAATCATTTTCACACGATCATCAGCCATCAATTTGATTTTCATGCACTTTGAATAACCTATTTCTCAAGAAAAACACAAATAAAGTCCTAGCCAGTTGGAGGTTGTGAACGCAGGGGGTTGGGGAATGGGCATATTGTGAGGATTTGTTAACCTTCCAATGGGAAAATTTACACTTCTAGAACCAATTGATCAGCACTTTCTTATCCATTTGAGTGTTTGACAGATCTACTTGCAGAGTATAATCCAGAGTTTCAAGGATGCTTAGAAACCATCTTGTGTAACTCAGCAGTTAGATTTGAACCTTGCTCCCCCTGATTTGTTCTTCTTTTGATTCTTGGTAGGCCAGTGAATCTATCAAGAAGGCATACGATCGGAAGTGCAACCAGCTTCGTCGCCAATTTGCAAAGGATTGTAGCAGTCCAGTGATTGACAAAACCCGGGCAGTTGCAAAGGATCTTCATTCACAAATAAGGGTGGCAATTCACTCTGTTGATTCAATATCTAAGCGAATTGAGAAAATTAGGGATGAAGAGTTGCAACCACAACTGGTAGAATTAATTCAGGGGTAAGAACCATTTATTTTTTGATGTTCCATTTTTTCCGATAAGAAATGTTAAGGATACCAAATCTTTTGTCAAGACAGTCTTACCAAATTGATGTGTAACTCATTTATTGGAGATGAACAAAACAATTAATTAAGATAAATGTAATGAATACTAATAAATGAGTTTCATATCAGTTTGATAAGACTCTCTTGGTAAAAGATTTGGTGCTTGGCATTGTTGATGTTTTTGAATCCTTTAGATCTGAATCTGGACCAAGTGTTTACCTTTGAACCTATGTAGATTGACCAGGATGTGGAAAGCTATGCTTGAATGTCATCACGCACAGTACATCACCATCTCATTGGCATACCATTCAAGGTCATCAGCAGGAACTCCCCTAGGAGATACCCGCAGGCAGATAATGTCTCAACTCCAGAATGAGATTGAATGTTTTGGCTTAAGTTTTGCTAATTGGATCAACGGTCTCACATCGTACGTGGAGGCTCTTAATGGTTGGCTGCTAAACTGCATCCTACAACCACGAGAACGCTCCAAGAGCAGAAGGCCGTTCTCCCCTCGTCGAGTTCTTGCCCCACCTATATTTGTTCTCTGTCGTGATTGGTCAGCTGGGCTTAAAACTTTGCCATCTGATGAGCTTAGTAATGCAATCAAAACATTTTTATTGGATGTGTGCCAGTTGATGGAGCGACAAGCGGAACAACTGCAGAATAAACAGAAATCTGTTGATGCTGAAATTGGAGAACCAGAGAGCAAAGATAATGAGAAGGAAGATGATTCTTCCTCAAATTTGTTCAGCATAAAAACAAGTTTGACAAAGGTTCTTGATCGGTTGAACAAGTTTTCTGAGGCTTCGTTGAAAATGTATGAAGATGTTAGACAGAATAGTGAAGCTGCCCGAATTGCATATTTGAGAGGCAGGCCAACTAGTACATAAAGTTTATGTAATTATCTAATATAAGCACCTCAGTTTGTGGCGTGGTTGGAATAGAGATACTTGTACATTTCATAGTGTTGCAAAGTGCTATTGAGAAGAAAAAAAAATGTGGGAGTATTGTGAGAATATGATCGTGGTTAATTTTTGGGAGGCTTAAGGTGAAAACCCAGATTTACAGGGTTCAGATATCTTCTTCACACTGGGGTTTTTGTTAAGATATCAAATTTACTGTGGTTTTGATATCAAATTTGTTTCCAGTTCGTGAGCTGGATTGTGCCACGGCAAGTTTTCTGCTAAACACTGAGCATTATATATATATATATATATATATATATATATATATATATATATAAAAGCCAAATTATTCTCAGAAGTCCCTTAATATTGTGATATATGAAGTAAACCTTTTTTATTTTAATGCTAAACCGATTTTTTAATAATGAACTAGTTTTTACTTAAAAAATCGGTCATTAAATTAGCGTATGTCAAAATTAAATAAGGAAACAATTATTACAAATCAAATTATTATGTATTATTATGTTTAATCACTTTAATATGTATATAACATAATATTATATGTTATAGTTGAATTAGATGAACTAAATGATAAGATGTAGAAATAAAATAGAAAAATAGAAAAAAATTTCATTGCATTATTAATCCAAAATAATAAAAAACCTGTTTTTTTTAGGCATAACGATTATTAATTAAAAATTTCATTGCATTATTTTTATTTTTTAAAATATATAATTGTATATTAATGATTAATTGTATAGATTGTCGAATTTTTACTCAATATAATGATTAGGTATTTATTTTTTATTTTATTAGTAAAAATAATTCTTAAATATATATATGATTAACAACCTACGAACAATTATATATTCAATGTTCAAACTAAAGTGTAAAATCACAATGGTCATCTTAGGGCTTATTTTTGCTTAGTGTCCATTAGTTTATAAAATTGTTAATTATTCGATATAACATACTTCTTATTTGATTTTTTTTTAGGCCTATTTGCATATAAGATTTTTTGTTTATTTGTATGATTTACCCGAATTTATATATTGAGTAATATATTAGTATATAACCTTTAGTATGTCTTTTTTATTTAAAATTGCGTGATTTTTTTTTTTTTTTTTTATGACCTATAAAGAAAAAGTTTGATAAAAATGTGTTTAAATTTTGAAATTAAACTGTAACAAAAAATCTCATGCATACTTTTTTTACAACTAAAATACTTTTTCGAATGTTCATAATTTTAAGTTTTATTTATATTAAAATCTAATAAATATTACACCAACAATATTAGAAATTCTTTCTAATTTTATATTAATGTTTTGATTTAAGTAAAATTCAAGTTTTCCTCTTACAATTATGAAAAGCAAATTTCATAGTACTTATAAAAAGTACGATTATAATATAACCATAAAAATCCCACGCATTGCGCGGGTTATAAGCTCGTTATCAATAATACAAGAAGACAAGACCAAACGATATTTGCATTTTGAATAAATTTGGTAATTGATAAATGTAACACACAATCGTGTATAAAGTACTGTTTCAACTTTCAACATATTATTATTTCCAAAACCCATGAAATGCCAACCTGGGTTTGATGGGCACCATCACCCTTGACCTATTCAACTTGCTTTCTTATGAGTAACAAAATAAGGGAATAAACACTAATAAATCCTCTCCATCCCCTTTTCTCTGCTACTTCGGTATTAGCAATTCTGTAATGTGTATGTTGTGCTGCTATTTGCTTTATTTAGGTATTAGAATCCCACATATTGCGTATACTGTGAGTAGGCTTCTGACTGCATGGCAATAGGGGCCCGTGTAACATAATCAGGAAGATCAAATGCGTCTACAAGTTCCCCTGCAATGTTCCTCACTTGGAAACTCAAGTATTCTGCGAGCTTGTGGATTGCCTACAAAAGTAGAAATCCATTGGTCAATTATTTATGAAAAATGCAAACAATATACCAAAAATATACATATATATGCTCTGTTCATCCTCTCCTTCAGGTACTTCAAGAGAGAGTACGAGTAATGCTACATACACACTCACACTTCCTGCTGTAGCTTTTAACATCACTATTACATTTGGAATAGGTTAGGGAGTATGGAAGTGGGAGTGGGAGTGTAAGAGTGAGAATATGTGTAGCATTTCTTATACATAAGATGTTATAATTGCTTTCTAATTACGCAGGTCAAAATCTTCTCATACTGCAACAGTATTTGCAGAATATATCAAGCATTCAGTTATTAGTCTATATGTTTGAATACCTTAGCCTTGTTTGGTGCCACATAATCGACATTACGGTAGGTTCCTATGTCGTTCCAGATTCGATCCAAGGCATAAAGATCACAGACAAGTTTCAGAGCAGCTTGAGAACTCGCATCAGGGCAGCTGCCAATCACTCCAAATTGAAACTCAATAACCATGAAGCAAAAAAAAATTAAAGAATATTTGAGACTCAGATTAGAAGGTACCTCTTTACATTTTCAATCAACTTTGCAAGAATGACAGATTCAATATGGGACTCGGCAAGGGTCAAAAGGTGATTCAAGCATCTATTCCAAGCACCAAAGCTTCCAAGAGTTTTAGAGTGCTTGTTTAGTCTCACAGCAACACTTTGAAGCAGCCGAGATGTTCGGTACTGCGATAAGAAAATTATATAAACCATAAATGTAGGGATCCTATTGCATACAATAATTCCAATTTGTAAATCACAGAACGAAGATAAAACTCACTCTGAAGGCATCCAACTGGAACTTAGGATCTCGCAAATGATCTTCACTTTCCCACCTAGCAGTTACTGGATTTGGCTGAGACAAATAAGTATTCATGGATTCTCTTAAGTAGTTCCATGTAACTGCAAGTGTTCCACCAGGAACTTCTCCTTGTATTGCTTCAAGAGATCAGCTGCTACCTGCATCACAAGTGAACGGTTCAACTAGCTTCTACGCAGGAGAGAATCAAGGTTTACCATTAATGCAGACTATATATTCAGCCTAATACCAAATAATGATGTATGTTAGCATCAAGAGGAACAATGCCCCAAAATGACACCCATACCAAAATCTAATCTGAAAACGAGGTATGATTATGAGCAAAGCCATAAAAAGTTTGCCCCTGGAATATGTTAACTGTATGATGTGGTCATCTACTTTTAACTTTCATTTTAACATTATATGATACTTTTTTTTTTTTGATAAATAATGTTGTATATATCAAAAACCCAAAAAAAGGGACGCAAACAATTACACAAGGTAAAAGAGAGCGACAAGAAGTCCCAAAACACCCAAGGAACACCCAAAAAAAAAACTCCCTCACAGAAACACACCTTCTATAGCACCCTAAAAACCCCAACAGAATGCAAAAAGGGAAGCCCAAGCTCACCCAACACACCCACCCAACAAACCCAAAAAAAACCCTCAACAATCCAAGCACTACAATGTAATAGTCTTGCCCTTGGGACTAGGCCAATCAACCATTAAACTAAGCCCCTCTTTCACCTCGTTCAGCAACTCAACCTTACGATCTTCCTCCTCCTCATCGACCTCCCACAGCCCATCCTCGCGAACAACCATCCTAATCCAACGAAAATCCTTTTCATTGACCTCCATCCACCCCTGCTCGAGAGCAACCATATTTAACCAACGAAAATCCTCCTCCATGTCCTTCAAGAACACGTATTTAACCGTATTTCTCATACCAAAATATTAATGTAATAAATATATATTTTCCTTATTAGGTAGCGCGTTATCTAGCACACCTCACCTGTCTTATGTTCTCCATAAATAGGATCTATTATAATACAATTTCATCAAGTCGCTCAATAGATATGTAATCCTATTGGGTATTATAACAAAGGAGGTAGGCCTCTAATGCTGAACTGCTTAAAATCTGCCCTGTCTTTTCTATCTCTCTTCTCCAAATTATTCTTCTGCATTTTTATTCAATCTTATTTTTATTTTCTAATATAATATCAGAGCATTCTTGGTTTTGAGTTTGAATCCTGATTTTGTAATTTACCTCCCATTTTAATAAAACATTCTATATATTGGTTTTATTTGTTAAGAAAAAGTCTGAACTCACGCATGAGAGAGTTTTAAAATATTAATTAGATGATGACGTTCACTTTTCCTACCAATTTAAACTTTCAAGACAATTGGTGTTTAGCAGTCTTAAGCAAAGTGTATAACAGAATGGGATTGTTTGCAACCTGTTGTAGCAGCACTGTGTTGTCCCCCTCAAATGTCTGAAAAATGTCATGATCATTCCTTAAGCTACCAAATCGGTTTACAGCAGCATATCCATGACCTCCACAAGCTTCCCTGCAGATGCTCAGTGACTTTGCTGTATAAGATGTCACATAAGCCTTGAGGCCTGCCGAAAGTGCGTGGACATCTCCAACTAATTGTTCATCATGAGACTTCTTCATCTCTGAATATGTCTCCACCAAATGCAGAGTGGCAAAGTGGAATGCATAAGTCGAAGCCAGCATTGGCATGAGCTTGTGCTGTTGGGACTGGTAATCAAGAATACTGACTTCAGGTTGCTTAGGAGGCCCAAACTGCTGGCGCAATAAAGAATATCGGATGGCAATTGTAGCAGCTACCTTGAGGACACTAACTGAAGAATATGCAAGGCCCACCCTCCCACCTACAAGTTCCCCTAGTGTTGCAGCAAATCTTTTATTTATGGATGGGAGGCTACTTGTATATTTCCCATCACGGGCCACATCTCCAAAACGATTAAGAAGATTATCTCGAGGAATTCTTACTGAACAGAATCTCAACGCTCCATTATCCACTCCATTCAGGCCTATTTTGTGGCCACAATCATGAATTTCAATCCCTGGAAGTGTTTTGTGGGTCTTCAAATCCCTTATTGGGACAATGAAAGCATGAACTCCCATGTCAGAAACTCCTTTTGTGTCATGAGTTGGCAACATCAGTTTAGCAAAGACACTGGCAAACTTGCCATGAACTGCAGCATTACCAATCCACCATTTGATGGCCCCATCATTGGGGGTGTCAATTATAAACTCATCTGTGATTGGATCAAATGTAGCAACTGTTTGGATGCCTTGAACATTTGAACCTTTTAAGTACAAAAAATAGACAGTTTAGTTTAAATGTGCATAATGATGAAGAGTATAGACCAAAGAAACATTTAGGAGAAATAGAAACACACTGAAACACATGAATAAAAGAATCCAATAAGAACCATTCGCCAGGAAGGGAAGAGGTAGATGGTGAGAACAAATGTACAGTGAATACATTTTCTGATATCGATCAAGTGAAAATGAAGATTTTCTTAGATTGCAGGATCTTAGCTTTCATTAGATTGCATTGCATAAAGACTGCATTTTCTTAGATTGCATTGCATAAAGATTTCAGGATCTTAGGCATATCTACTTGGACATTCTAAATCACTGGAGTCATTCAAGTCATCGGGCTTTCTCTTGAAGACAAAATGCCTCATGCATGTTGAAAAACACCAGTTCTGCAAGCAAATCTAATTTACTCGAGATTAAACTTCACATTTCACATTAATATTTAGATTCAAATCTTAACCTTACATGAAATTAGCAAAAACTGCAAAGTCGTTCTTGTTATTAAAGAAATTCTTCCACAAAAACAAAAAGTATTACAAGTTAAAGCTTCCATGAAATTAGCAGAACTGCCAAGTTCCTTTTTTTGTTAAAGATTTGAGCTGGGATACAACAAATTGTTCCACAAAAACAAGAAACATTGAATCTCAAATTTCATATTAATATTTAGATTCACAACTTAAGCTTCCATGAAAGTAGCAAAAACTGCAAAGTTTTTTGTTGTTAAGGATTTGAGCTGGTATACAGCAAATTCTTCCACAAAAAACAAGAAGCAATTACACAACTACAGCAGGAAGATGCTAAGGACACAACAGCAATACACTTTTCATCTTAGTAGCAACCAAAACACAAAAGCAGGGAACAAACGAATCAAAGACAATCAAAAAAGCTTACCATGATGAAGTTCAGTCATAGCAAAACAACCCTGGTATTCCAAATTGTCAATACCATCATAGTACTTATCCTTGTGTTTCTTAGTTCCTAAATTCAGCACGGTACCTCCCCAAAGACTGCAACAGGAGTATTACAAGTCAACATGTAATGTAATACATATATTATGAAGATGATGAGGCTAAATATTGGAAATGTTGCCACAAAGTGAGAGAGACAGAGACAGAGATCATCAATAGAAGTTTTATTTTCAAGAAACAATATAACTGGAAAAGAATAGGTCTTGTGAAGATTTTTGTTAATGCGCATCACAAATAATTACATCGTTTATTAGTTAGGAAAGTCCATTGTTGTGAAAAAGATTTTTACACCCAAAATTTTTCATAAAAGGTTTGCAGTCTGGAGTTTGGCAAATTACCATACTCAAAAGGCACAGGGTTCAATTGCATTGGTGTGGGCAAAATATTGCTACCAAATGAAATTATTTTGGGACGGGAGGAGATAGAGAAGGCTGGTAGCATTTTAACCATATGAAGCTTAAAGAGTAGGGCATGGTCCAAAATGAGACTCAATGAACACAACAGAAGGGGCATTTGCAGATGGTAAAATTTCTAACTCTTGATCTTTCTAGTGTAGCAGATAAGGAACCTGCCTCATTATCAATCTTACTTATAAGTTGTACAATGACTATTTACAAAACTTTTGGGTCAAATTAGAAAAATTAGACTTGAATATTAAATCTTAAAAAAAATTATTTCATAAAGACGAATATTGAGGGACCATATCAAGTCTGTCAAAAAAATACTCAAAAACTTTTCCTAAAATGACAAACTCACAAAAGGAATATAATTTTTCACATATAAATATAGAATTTTATTTACATGCAAATGAATACTGGTATTAATAAATATCTTAAGATTTTTTCAAAAAACCAAGAGGAAATTGAAATGTGATCATGTCAAACACGATGATGAAATATAGATATAGAATCACCACCGGTAGAAGACATAATCGAGAGGAGCAAGAAGCTTCAACATGACATTAACTTGAACAATACCCTAAAGCATAACTAATTCAAAAAAAATTCATGGGAAAAAAATATAAACTGAAAAAAAAAAGGAGAGGAATTAATGATTCAAAGGGGAAACAGGACAACCTGACTTCTCAATATAATACTACAAATGCCTAAAACAAATAAGCATAGTTTTTTTTTGGCAATGTTGTTCTGTGAGATATTGAATGCCAGGCAACGATCCTTAGAAATATTAATCTACACATATATAGTATCCAAAATGATGTAAAAAACTGAGTTATTGTCAATATACCTATTAATCACAAGATTTAATGCATGTGCAGAAGAGATCATGGCAACAAACTAAAATTTCATAGAGCCACTGTCGATTCTCACTAGAAGTAATCAACTACAAAGGTCATACTCTTCATCTCAATTTGGAGAGAAGTTGAAATTTGAAATTTATGAGAAATGGTAATACTCCAATATAAAGGAAGCAAGGACAAAACCAGAGTCAGATTTGTAGAATGCACTATTAGGCAAATATGGTGACATTGATCAAGGGCACACACGGGCAGAACTACTACGAGGCTTGGCAGGCACGTTCCCCCATTTTTTTTAAATACCCTTAATTCTTTTAAAATCAAATTTTTGCCCTCTCTTCTTTTTTTTTTTTTTTTTTAAATTTTGCCCCCACACCTAAAATTCTAGTTCCACAGCTGGACACACATATTTAGAAACTATTACCAGTATGAGCGTATTTGATGGTTAGGCATCCCAAACTAGCAGATAAGATTTCTTGAGAGGCATGCATAAGTATACACATATATGCATCTAAGCTCAGGATCGGAAGAATGAGCAGAAATACAAAGGGACAAGTAATAGAGGCTTTAGATGGATGGCTCAAAGGTAAAGAAAGACACAGGATTAGACACATTAAGAGAGAGAGAGAGAGAGAGAGTAGTACAACAATCAATAATAGGACTATCAAGCATTACTTAATTGAATGCAAGGAATAGCAATGATAATGTCAATTAGAAGCAGTAATTCAGGAATATTTTATGGTGCTAAAAAGAAGAGAAAGGCAAACACTACAAAGATAAAGTTAGTAGGTAGAGTATTACCCACTATAGCAACCAAGGTGAGGTCCTCAGCCAGTAATTTCAAGGTATGTAACCACTTTAGACTCGATCTAAAAACTAACAAACAAGCTTCAAGTCACCCCCAAAATTTTTTCTATTTTCTTCTTTTTTTTCATGTACAGAGTGTCATCAGTTCAAATTTGAACAATTCCCTGGTGACAGTACTATGAAAGGAAGTTGATCATTAATTATCGATTAGCCTGCTGATTTTTAAGGACACCCAATTTATCCAACTAGAAATGTCTCATAAAGTAACAGGGTTAACAGATTCTTATCTTGGACAGTAATCACAGTACATACAGTGTGCTAGATTCATGTACCCTTCAAGATAATGACAGCCAATGATGTTTTCCTTGTGCAGTTAAAATAGGGAAAATAAGCTTTTATAAGACTTGCATATTGGATATGGCATTGTTCAGTCCCTTAAATTTGTTTGCACACCATATGTATTCGAGATGAAAAAGTCATTGTAATCCACTCTCTTTAACCCAATTTAGGTGCTTCTCTATCCTTAATATCCAATATCAGCTCAAACAATATCATTCCAACCAGGGGCCGACCTAGGACTAACCTTGTGGGGTCTTCTGCAACCCAAACCTTTTTAAAAAGGCTTACAAAAATATTACTTTTGATACTCTAGCCCTATCAAATATGTAGTTTTTCTCACCTTTCATATCACATATTTCTACTCTTATACTCTTATGTTAGACCACTTTATGATTTACGAAATGTAACTTTAGTATACATTTATGACTTATTTTGTTTTTTTATAAGTAATCAAGACATCATTAAAAGTGTAAAACGCCCCATGTAGGAAGTATACAAGAGAAGCGGCCTAACTAAAAAGGCAAAAAAAAAAAAAAAACGCATGGTAATTAATTACCACGCGAGAAACATAAGCAACTGTCTAGAGAATACATTTATATCTTGCGACTCAGTATGAAATTAAATTTAAGATTTTTTGGCCTTTATTTTACATAAGCACGCACATGGAGAGACTATAAGTATCAATGTGTATTTATTTATGGAGGTTTGGACCCACACAAAAAATCCAGGTTCCGCCCTTGATTCCAACTAAAACCTCGTGCTCGTTGTACCATTCCACCAACATATGCTAGATATTCAAATCACTGTCAGACCATAATTCACGAAATCTTACACCAAACCCATGTAGAAAAAGTCCTAAATCCTAACTAATCGCAACCAAATTCACAACCCATTAAAATATCCAAAACCCAGGAGAGAAAACACACCGAAAGTGACGAGAGAGCAATAATCACCTGTACTGCACCCCCATCTTGATCCCAAGCGACATGTCTATGCTTCCCACGGCCTCCAAGATGGCAAAGTACTTTGCCGGGTCCTCAGCCACGTACCTGAAGGGCTTAATCCCGGCCTCCCTGACCAGCGCAAGAAGCTGCCTCATGCAGAGCTCGCGGTGGTCGTCCTTGGAGATCTCCACGGGGGTCTGAAGCTCCGGCCGAGAACTGAAGAACTCGAACACCTTTTCCTGGACATCCCTGTGCTTCCCTCTCATGCAACCTGTCAAGGACTTGGTGTCCACATTCAGCTTCGCTGCCCTGGAGGCACACGTCAGCGCCTGGAGCTCCGGGTGGGTTCGTTCGAGTGGGCGTGGCACTGGGGTGAGATGCAAGGAGAGCCGTTGGATTCTCCGGGCCGTGGGATGAAATTCGTCATCGTCCGTCCGATTACAATTTAGATCCGTGGGTTCCATTTTCGTTGACAGAAATGGTATGGGCTGGTTGCTGGCCGGTCTTGTGGGAAATGGGGGAATGGAGGATTGAGTACGGGTTTCTCTTTCCGTGTTCTTTATATAGAATATTGATGACGTGTCGGGGTTCTATTGGTCAGGAACTTGGCAGGTAATTTTATTTTTTGGCGCGCCTTCCTAGGTTGACGGAAGCTTCTGTTTTTTGGATCAGATTGTCTGAGTCGGATCCGGCTTCTATTCGGTAGTGAAAATTCTATCCAAATTTGGGTTCTACTAGCAGTAATCTTATGATTTTTTTTGTTAAATTTTTATTATTATTATTTATTTATATCAGTTTTATTTCTCTAGATGATTTTATTTTATTCCAAATAAAGCATGACACTTTGGTTTGAATCAAAAAACATTAACACTTTGGACACTAACAAGAACTTCCATAACAACAAATTAAGAAACTTTGAAGAACTTTACCCAAACTGGAATGCCAAAAAAAAAAAAAAACACTAGTTTGGAGGGTTTATATAAAAGTTACTAATTCGGGTAGAGAGCTTAGGCAGATAAATCTCATATGATTTTTTATAATTATTATTTAAATTGCTAAAAATTTGAATTCGTCCATAACCAAACAAAATGGTAGACTTTTGCAACTATATATATATATATATATATATCCCCTTCAATTATTTTACTATTGTTATATTGACGATGTTTCAATCTACTCCAAATCCATTGGCGAACATTGGAAACATTTAAATTTGTTTCTAGACACTATTAAATTTAATGAACTTGTTATTTCTGCTAAGAAGATTAAACTTTTTTAGACTAAGATTAGATTCCATAGTTTTGATATCTCTGAAGGACAAATCCGTCCCATTGATAGAGCTATTCAATTCACTATCATCAATTTTTAATGCATTAATTTCCTTCTTTTTTTTTTCTAGGTGGCTCAGGACATTTGTTAGCATAATGCCCATATTTTCCACGGTTAAAACATCTTCCTTTAGCAAAATTAGTAGCTTGTTTCTTTCTCGATTTTTTAGCAAAAGTTCTTTCAACATATTTAATAGTAATTTTTTTTTTTTGTAATTATTATAATATAGAACAAATTTCTTTATGGAAACTTTTTCAGTTTTTTTCCCAATTCTCTAAGAGGGAGAAATAGGAGGTAAACCAAATTGTTCACAAAAATTACCCATTTCGTATTTTAGGGTTATATATATATATATTTGTCAAAATATTGTATTATCTCATCCATCATGTTTTCTTATCTTTTTTCCATGGCGCAATATCAGCCCAAGTAAAAAAGTTTTTTGGGCCAACTTAACCCTTTTGATGTGAATTGATTTTAAATTTGGGAAAACATTGTTTGTTGTTGTAGGGCAATTTGAATTGTGGTTTTGACTAAGATTAAACAAGTAAGAAATCATGGCGTCAAGAGATTAAAACCCAATAGCGATTAAACAAATATAAAAGCATGCAATAGTTTTATTGTGATATGAACTAATGTTTTACTCAAAATTGAATTTTTTACGTAGATTTACGATTGGTATAAAAGTTTAGTTTTGATGATATAGTTTCCAATAGGGTGTGACCAGCACACCCCTTGATGATGAAACGAACCTTCAATCTGTCTTCCACCCACAATTCGACCTTTACGTCACCTTGTATAGGTGTGATCTCCCTCCAATGCTTAAATTAACCTTTGAGTAATATATGTTTAATGTATAATAATTCAGTCTAGAGTTCATACCCGGTATAGGGCTTATTTATTATAGGCTAAGATGTATAATCAAACCTGGAGTAAATCTCTTACTTCAACTTGGACTATGAGTCTTGGAGCTTGATTTGCACTTGGGATCGCAATAAGACCTGGACTTTGATTTCTATCCCAATTCGACTTGGGGTAAGACATTTATCCGGATTTCACGGGGTTTCAACCTCAATGGTCCATGAATTGGAACCCAGTTGCACCCTTTTGTAGAACCAATGGATAATTGTCCCCGAAATCTTTTGTGTTTGAGTAACACCTAACCATCCTGGGGGGTATTTGTCTCAAGAATACCTAAATGATCCTAGGAGGTGCTTATCCCGAGAATAACCCTTCAATACTCTTCGTGCCCTCTTGGAATATGCCATTACCAGCAATCTTCTTATTCGGGCCGTGGGCCTACCACTGACCTGAAGCCCATGATCAGTCGGATTAGTTGAGTAGGATTATTCCTAACAAATTTCAAGAACAAGTTTTGAGTTTGATTTTTAAATAATATATCAAGGAAAAATTACACTTTATCCCTCAAAGTTTGAGACAATTTTCAATTCGAATTCTAATGTTTCAATATTTTCAATACACTCTCTAATTTCCAAATTTTTGCAATTCGATCAATCCATCAGTAAAAGTCTTCAATACACTCCCTAATTTTCAAATTTTTGCAATTCGATCAATCCATCAGTAAAAGTCGTTTTGACTGACAGAATAGTGATCAAGTAACTCGCATGTGATTACTTTTGTAACTTTCTTCTCCATAATGCCCCCCACCCACACCCTTTGGGAATTCCCTCAAGCGCAGGAATCACCCCCCGGCTGATCATCACAGTATGCTTCCAGACCTTCCAACAATTCACCATGTCTATGCTCCTATCTATACTCTATACTTCATCTCCACTCCTCTCTTTTTTTCTGCATTTTTTTCCTGTCCAACAACTAAATAATTTTATTTACCCTCCGCCCATCGCTCCCTTGCTTTAGCTTCTTCCATGGAGGATTCAGGTGCTGGCTCTAGTGATGACACCAATAGTGGTACTTCTGGTGGTGGCCGAACCACCCCTAGGTAAAATGGGGTGGCCAGCCACCCCCTATAAGATGGTTTGGCCACCCTTGTTTTCTTTTTTCTTTTTTTAATTTTTAGATTTAAATTTTAAAATTAATTTTTTAAAACAAATTAATATTTTAATGAGGTAAAAACGGTGCGTTTTGACCCAGACTAATGAATGTTAAAAAATGTTGACGGTAGAGATTTTATTGTGATTTCGATTGACCCAGGAAGTAAATTGTCCAAAAAAAAAAATTAAGGATTAAAAAAAATTGAAATGCTTACTCAAGGGCCTTAAATATAAATTTCCAAAATTAAAATATTGAAGGTCAAATAAAAAATTGCACCAAATTTTAGGATAATAAAGTATAAGTTTTCCATATTTCAATATTACGTACGTATGCAATTTTTGAAAAAAGCAAGTCTTTTAGGTTAAAGCACCTACTTTTAGTATTTGTATTTTAGTAGATATTTTGATAAATAAATGGTAGAGAAATGAGTATTTGTGAGTTAGCATGAAGCTTTTGTTCTCTAGTATTCGGTCCAAGGAAAAATGATCTATAGTAGGAATTTCATTGTGGTTTTCAAGAGTAATGTTATGAGTCTTCTTAGAGTTCTCTTAGAGTCATATCAAATATGATGTAACTTTTAAAATTATCAATAGATCAAAATTCAATAAATAACATTTCAAATTCAACGATAATTTTAAAAGTCGCATCATATTTGAAATAAGTCTATAATAACTATAGGAAGACTTATAACATTATTCGGTTTCCGATAAAAGCAAATCTTAGTTTGAGGACATTATTAATAGTTATGTAAAAGGTTTTCTTCTAAATATAATTTTAAATATCCCAAGAGGTAGCTCAATCGGCTGAACCACACCTAATGAACGGATGTCACTAGTTTGAATCCTCATCCTCTTTTCTTGTGCGGACATAGAGTTAAATACCTTATTCACTCATGCGTTTTAACTTCTTTATTTTTTGCCTTATAGGGTTTACTTTTAATTACAGGAGATACCTCTGGTTTGCATAAAGACGAATATGGTATCTCAATCTGAATTCCGTTCACAATTTGATGGAACGCTACGTCATTACCAATCATAAATTGACATGTGTCCATATAATTCATTTAAAAACAAAATTAACAATATTAAGAAATTATATTAAAAAAAAGTTTGAGAATGGTCATAGCCACCCCTTTGGCCATGAGAGCAACCAGGCCACCCCCATCTAACCGGTTTAGGGGTGGCCTACCCGTTTGCAAAAGATTTGGGGAGCACATAATAGAATGAAGATCGTGGATTTGGGACATGATTTATTTCTCATCCAATTTTTTTATTTTTTTTTTATAGGCGAAAAGGTGGGAAGGGGCAACTATTGTAATTTTTTCACTTAGGCGTCATCATCAGGATTCCCAACCACTATGAAATGTTCGGTTTGAGCTATAGTTGCTGCTTGGGAAGGCGAGTCTATCACCACAACCCCACCAATGTATAAATCAGTAAAGCCCCTTCATAGTAGCATCTGGTTCACGCAACTACAACGGCAAGAGAATTTGAACATCGACCACTAGAATAAAAGGAAGGGGGGAGACTTTCCCCCTGCTGCTTTACCAACTCAATTATCACCTTGATGGTATTTCTCATCCAATTTGAGAAAATAGAGGACTATGTAAAGCCAAAATGGTGGGGAAATGCCCATGGATCATTCCAGATCACTATTTTACTATAAGGAAATGGTCCACAAATTTTAGACCATCAATGGAGAAAATCTCCAAAATAATGGTTTGGGTTCGTTTCCCTGATCTACCAATCGAGTACTATAATAAGGAATTCTCATTCATGTTAGGAGCAACCATTGGTATCCCAGGGAGAATAGACTTGGGATGGTTTTGGCTACTCCCTTTGGCTATTTGGGGTGGCCTTCGGCTATGGGGTAGCAAGCCACCCCAAATGACTGTAACCATCCCTAAACTTTTTTTTTAAAACAAAAAATAATAAGTTTTTAATGTTTTTAATTTTTTAAAAAAATTAATTATATGGACATGTGTCAATTTGTGATTGATGCTGATGTAACGTTCAATCAAATTTTGGATGGAATTTAGGCGAATGTACCATCCCCATCTTTATGCAAAGTAGAAGTACCTCATATGATAAAAAATAAACCTAAAGAGGCAAAAAAATAAAGAAGTTAAACTATGTGAGTAAATAAGAGTGGCAAAAGCAGTACACGATACAACCCATGAAATTGCAGATTACGATTAGCCTATACACAAACACGACCCGTTTAGTTAAACGGGTAATCTAGTTTGACATGATTATAACACGAAAATAGCTGGGTAATCCAATATGACCCGTTTTACTTGTTTAAAATAATTGGTCATATTGGGTAGACACAATATGTGGTCTTACAAGGTAACTGACCCGATAAAAACCCTAAACCCTCTAAAAGGCTTTTTAAAAAAAATTGTATTATTACAATTTTGAATTGATATTCATTTGTTATTATTACAGTTTAGTGAACTCACGAGTCACTTACGGTTTAGTTTTAGGTTTTAGACTTTTAGTATTTTTTTTTTTAAAAAAAGGCGGATCGACCCGCCAAACAAGCAAATTTTGACTCTTAAACGGGTATACCCGATTAAGACCCGAACCTGTTAAGCCCAAACCCATTACCTATTTTTTTCCTGTCATTTTGTGGATCGTGTAAAAATTGTCATCCTATTTATAAGGTATTTAACCCTAAATGATATTCCATTATACAACATTTAATTTTCATCATTAATGTCAGTATCATAATGAGATAATAAAATAGCCGTGAAACATTTAAAACGCTAATTATATACTCCTTTAATAAATAAAATCAAGATCCTCTATAATTTTTAGAGAAAATGTAATAAGTGAAGAAATAAAAAAAGAGGGAAAAAAAAAAACAAAGGAAAAAACAAGAAAGCAAATTCCACGTGGAGACACGTGCTCTCTCTGAATGAGCCATCCACATTCAAACAGGAGACGTGGTACCGGGTCCGAAAATAATTCCCGCTTCGACAAAAAACAAAAAAAGTACTAAAACGCGCGTTCCCTCCGATCTCACTTCACCTCTCAAGCCCCAGACAAGCATTTCAAAGCTTTCCCAAGTCTCATCCATCTCCTCCAGGTCAGTATCTGTATCTGTTCACCCTTTAATTTTCCGTTTCTCTCTTTTTTCTTTTCTGTTTATACATTATCAAGATCTTGCTTCTTCTTCTTCTTTTTTTTTTTTTTTTTCGAGTTATGTTTTTGCTAGGGTTAAATGTGATATGATATGTAACTTTATGCTACTGGGTCTGTGAATTTTTGAATAATGAGGCTGTGTTTCTGGTTTTGTGCTAATGTTGTGTAGTAAATTGGGGTTTCCTGAGTTTTTGGACCGAAGGGTTTTGAAATTCGTTGGTTTGAGTCAATCTGAGAAGTGGAGTTTTGAGGTCTAGTGGTTGAGATCTGTTGCCTGCAAGTGAGTTTCATGATGAGTGGACATAATGTTACAGATGGGTTTGGAAAAACCCGTCCGGCTCTAGCGGATCTGAGTAATCGGAAAAGAGAGTTTTCAGTTGTTTCGGGCGATCTAGGGCTTAAATCTGCACATGGGTATGGCAAAAATGTGGCTGGTGAAGATGGGGATTCACTGTCTCCAAAGCAAGTGTGTTTAGGAGGAGTTGGGAATTTAGCCAAAGAGGAAAGTGAAACCAAGTTTGGAGTAGATGGTAGTGAAAAGGAGTTGTCTTTTACTTGCAGTAAGCTTGGTACTTCACGGGAGAATATTACATCTATTGTTGCAAATTTACCTGATGAAAGTAAGGAGGCATCAACTTTGTTTGACGACATTGTCCAACCTTTTAAAGGTGACACAGTACAACAAAGTGTTGTGGAGGTTGGTGATGCAACAGGGGATAGTTGCATGTCTAGTGTTCTGATGCCCGTGTGCTCTGGACCCTGCCAGGAGGATCGTTGTGAGGTTGGAGACAAGTGTCAAGATGAGGAAGGAAGACTCACTTCTGGTGTTACACAAAGCAAATCCATACGCGAAGGATTAGTAACGCGTGTTTGTGAGGACAATGAAAATGATGTTGGGGTTGGTAAATTGGCCTCAAGCAATTACGGGTCTATTGAGCGGTCAAGATTACCAAAGTCACAGAGTTCTAAGTTCCATGAACTGGAAAGATGCACAGGACTTAAGAGTGATGGTTCTCATAATCTAAATGCTGGTGCTGAATTCCTCAAAGGCTGCTCTTGTCCATTTTGCTTGAAAGGTAACCACCCAACTGGGGAAATACAACCCTTCTTTGACTTAATTAAAATGGTTGCCATTTGCTTGTTTGATTGTGATTATGGCTTTTAATTTTGTATTCTTAATATTGGTCTAAAATGAATATGCCTCTTTTGTAATTTGATGCAGCTGCTTATATTTGGTCGGACCTCCATTACCAGGATATAAGGGGTCGAATAGCTGGTAAGCTTGTTTGCAACATCTGATAGTGTTGGGGAGAGAAACACTAAAGGGAGTCAAATAATAGTAAATTAATATACATATTAGGACACCACTTCTAACCCAAAAGCCTAAGCTAATGGACTTGGGTCAACTTAGATATGTTAACCAGTCTTATTCTTTATATTTTCCTAATGTGGAATACAAAGCTTACAAGTGCATTTACAACACTTCTGTATCTCCAATCAATACATGTTCTGTTTTGTTTTCTCTCTTATTTTGATATCCTTTATTGGCAATGCTTAATTATTTTATGTTCCCTAGTATTGAAGAAGAGTCAGAAAGAAACAAGCATCTTGATTGAACAAAATTGCAAGGGAAAGGGGACTAACGTTCAGGACCAAGGAAATTTCAACCAATTGTCAAAGTCAGAATCTGACCTCACGGGTCACTGGAGGTCACTCTTTATTCATATGGAGGATATCCTTGCTCGTGAAAGCAACCAGCTTGTGAGTGCAACTTTTGTTCCTTTGGCTTAGGTTCAAATCTATATGGTATGAAATCATTTTCTATAAGTAGGATATATATATTTCAAAATCCACTTATCATTGTGGAGACTTGCATGCCTCTGGCCACTTTTTTATGTGAATTATTTTAATAACTTGCTGGCCATAAGGCTTTGGTCAAAACCAGCTATCATGTCACTGCTGTAAATTACGAGTAAGTACTTTGATCAATGCTTCATTGCGAGCATTACTGGCTCATCATGAACATTTTTTGACGGGGCAGTCTTGACACGTCACTTTGTGGTGACGTGGCAAAGTTGCAACGTTACGAAGACTTTAATAACATGCACGTCACCCTTTTTAGTAACATGTTGATTTTTGCCATGTCACCAAAATCCACACGTTACTATAGTCCTAGTAGTGACACCCAGTTTTTTGACCCGCCATACACGTTAATGACACGTCACTAAAGGGTAGTCAAAAAGTCCTCCAATATTTGTAGTGCTCCTAGTAGCCGGGCTAAGTCTCAAGATCACCCAATCATAGAATTTTGTTTTTCTTTTACAAATTCAAATGTGCTGAATATGTTTAACTTTTATTGACAGCAAGCTAACTTTGTCAAGCTAAAAGACTTGAGAGAGAACTGTAAGATGGATCTGGAGATGATCAATGGAACGACTTCAGACAAACATTAGTGTTCTGGTGATTGTAAGAATGTCTAGTCACACTTATTTGGTAGTTTGTCGTGTATTAGCATGCAGATGCATGTGGCCATGTGTTAGAGAACTTCAAGTTCTTACCTTATAGAATCTGTAAAATACCCATTATATCTTGTTTTCATGATTATCATGCCAGGAAAAAAAAAAACCCCTTCCTGCATAAGAAATGAAAATTTTGCTTTTCATCTACAGTAAACCATTTTGTTTGTTAATGCTATCTGTCTCTTTAACTGGTTTAGTATCTTCATTTGGTTGAGCTATGGCTGAAATTGAATTATTATTTCGCCAGCTTAGCAATTGTGAGATTGTCTTTATTATTATTATTTTCCTTTCCCTTTAATCAAGATCAAGGTTGTGGACGATCAGAAGGCCCTGTATGCCTTTATTGACATCTAATTTTTCTGTCGAAGTGCTTTTTTTTCTTGGTTCTTAGAGCATTAGTTTAGTCCTCTTTAGTGGACAGTTCTCACCATTACAAGCCAATGGAACCTAGTCTGAAACTCTTATCAGATTGGTGTACAAAAATTGTCACGACCATGATTGTCGTTTTCCCTAGTGTTAGGGTTGCTGTTGAACTATTTCCATATTTACTTGAAAGTGCCAGAGTTCCTTTTGCATGAATCTATGAATCTGTGAGGCCATGTCTTGGTGAGAAGGGTACACTTCTCTTATTAAGACATGGCTGTTGTGAGCTTGATGGTAAGCTACTGGATGAGTTGCCATCACCCAAATCCTGCCCAAAGAGGAGGGGGCAGGGAAAATTGTACTGAATGTTTGGCGTTGGCCAATAGTTGAATGTGAATCGTTCGACATAGGGCATTGCTTTCAACTTGCGTGAAGGGCATATGGGTTTTAGTGGCTCTAAAGGGCAGATTCCTTTGTGGTTGAAATCGAATGAGCCCGACCAAGAAAAAACACTCTCGACTGACACACAGCTTAAATATGTATTTTTTAATGTATGTTTAGAATTTAAGGTTTGATTAATTACCAATATTTATGCATTTTTGTGTGTGTGTTGAGTTGATGAACTCTCTGTAAAGCCAAAACACTAATTGTAGACTACACATTTGATATCAAGTAATTCCTAGAAAACGCAAGTGTTTCACATTGATTAAATGCAAATGTGATTTTAGCTGTGTATATACGTTATTGGATATCATTTTCTTACAAATCAGGGTTTTAAGATTGAATTCTATGTAAGATTCGTTATAATTGATATCAGAGCAGAGACATTACGATAGGAGGTCGAGTCACTCACTTTTAAGGATAAATTTACCTTAAAAATGGCAATTTTGTGGGCTGAATACATGTTTTTGGTGGAAAACATTATATAATATAATGATGCTTGCTTTTAAATTTTGTTTTGAGGGGTCGGTTTTAAAGAAGAAAACCTCGTCAAGTTGTCTTTCCTTTTTGTCCTTTGGCATTTGATATTTTAACAACAAAAGTAGACTTTTTCTCCACCATAAACATCAGATTCTAAACCCATTAAGACCGCTATTGGCCACCCAGTTGTGTCACTATAAGTTCTGATAATTGCCCTTTGATCTCTCAAAATATATTTATTTATTTTCCCACGAAAACGACTAAATTCTTATCTAATTTTGTTATGTTATCGCATTCAAATCGCACATGCCGGCATGTACATTACCATCCGCCACGTATCAATTTTTATTTTCTTTTCTTTCTAATAGAATTAATTAAAAATAATAATTGCACAATTTTGAAAACAATTAGTTTAATTGAGAATCATCATTATTGCTTGTTCAACAACTCCAGCCATTATGTGTGGTGCTTAGAGCTGACAAGTCTCAAGGTCAACTGCTTTGCTTAGATAACTCATCCATTATTTTTTTGATGGTTTATTTATTTATTATTATTTACTGGTGGCCAGAAAATGGCTGAGAGATTACGGCCTATAGAATGATATTTCAATGCATGATTGAGCGGATGGCTGCTATTTAAATTCAATAATGTGTTTGACAAATTAAAAAAATATTATTCCCTTCTTCTGACCTAATAATAATAATAATAAAAACTAGATGAGGATAAACCTCCATGCATAACTAAGAGCTTGGTGACCAAAGTTCCCACCTTGTCTCTATAGTTAATGGGGAACCCATTTAATATAAAATAATATAATATATTTACTTCAAGTTGAAGCTTAGGTAGACGTACAATAGGTGGCTTCTAAGATTAGGAGAAATCAAACTTTGATTACAAACTAAGGTGAATGTTAGCCTAACAGTCCAATGATTAATCATAAAATAATATAACACATTTATCACTCATTGGCCTAAGTCAAGCCGATGTTAACTGATATGACGTGTTTTGTTTTATAAGTTACTTAAAACACGTCATATCAGTTAGTGTGATATAAGTGTAACAAATGAGTGTAAAATATAGCATTATTTATATCGAATTCCTACTTTACTAGGCATAAATTTTCCAATTAGTAATGTTTTGTAACAAGTTTTTACGAAGAGAAATGTTGCATGTACTTCTAAGTGCTTTTTTTTTTACGTAGCAATAAAAATCACAATTAAATTTTGAACGGATTTAATCTATATATGATATATCATTTAGTGATTTTCATTGTCATATCCAAGAGTAAGCACTTGAAAGCACATATAACATTTTTCTTTGACAAAAGCTCATTTTTGGGCTGACCGTATGAGGAAAATTCTAGCATTCAACTCCTAAACAACTAACAAGAACACAAGTGCAAGTCGAATCTATAACACACTGTTGGTTCGCTCTTTCATTTTTGTCGATCTGTTATAACTTCAACCAAATCAATTTTAATGAAATTACTATTAAATTTTAATTGAATGATAATTTTAAATTTTTAAAAGTTATGAACATGGTCTTTCTTTTAGCATTACTCATGTGCGCAACATGATGTTGATAGTTGATGTAATGGTTTTCGTGTTTTTCTCTTTCTTTCTTTTTTTTGGTTACTTGTTTTTGTTTTTCTTTTAAGCAAAATAAAACCGGTAGAAAAAAATTAAGACATCTTAACTAGTTATGCATAGAAATATGGTTAATTAGATGGTCTTATGACAAAACCAATCAGACATCCTCTGCCTCTTTAGCCTCCGGCCTCCCCCAAGGGGCTGTTTTTCAATGGCCTGATACTATTTATTTGAAAATTAATTTTTAACATTTTTACTTTTTACATTACAATCACTTTTTATTACTATTTAAATAAATTTTTTTTTTTCTACAAAACTGTTAAATTATTGGTTCTTCCAAAAGTTTAAGCAGATTGGAAGAAGTAAATTTAATCACTTAATCATTAGTTTAACACCTTCCTCACTTGTGGGTTCAAACTTCATTTTTAATAGGTGAAGCCCAACACGTGAAATATTTAATTTAAATGAGATGAATTGACGGAGTCAAAGTTCGATTTCAAGACCTTTGTCTCTGATACTATGTTAAATTATCAGTTGTCTCAAAAGTTTAAATTGATAATTAGAAAATTTAATCACTTAATCATTAGTTATTAGTTTAATAACATTTATTTTTTTCACTTTTCTACACAAAACTTTTTTTTATTTATTATTATATATATATTTTTAACATGAATCAAATCTTACTGTAGTTTCATGCCACTATCCAATGCCAAACAGCCCATAAAAAAAAGGGGAGGACTTTACAAAACCCTCCTGAACTTTCACCCGTTTGGAAATACCTCCCATAAATTTCAAAAACTATCAATTTACCCCCATAAACTTTCAATTGCTCTCAATTTGAACTATTTCCGTATAAATTAGGGTTTAAAATTTTATAAAAAGACCAAAATACCCATGATTTGTATTTTTTATTTAAAAAAAACTCTGGAAGTTGGAAATTTTATACAAAAGTCACTGTTTCAAATTAACTATTTAAAAAAATTTCAATTTTCAAAATGTTTTTTTTTTAATTTTAAAAAATAAAAATTAGGGGTATTTTTATCTTTTTATAAACTTAATTTGTACAGAGGGATCCAAATTAAAACAATTGAAAGTTGAGGGGTTAAATTAAATTTTTTTAAAATTTAAAAGAAGTATTTCAAAATAGGTGAAAGTTGAATGGAGGTTTGTAAAGTTTTTTTATTTTTTTAAAAAAAAAAAAACAGAAAAGAAGAAGAAGAAGAAGGTGATACCCTAAATAGAAAATAGAAAAAGATCCAGAGAGAGTGTAAAGGAAGACGGGCGATGGAATCTGAAAGTGAAAGCATGTGATTTTGGTAAACTCCAAGCTAATCACATGAAAAATAAGTGTCGTGATGTGTCCTTGTCCAAAGCAGCTAGTTGTTTACATCATATAATTATTGTCTCATGTGTGCCCCAGTTAGCGAGCTTCAGTACAGTACTTCTACCTAAAATAACGTGAAGGAGACGAGTTGAAAGAGCTAGCTAGCTAGCTTCATTGTATGTGGATGCAGCATCGTTGTTTGAAACATGCAGAGAATAAAAACCAGGAAGAAGGAAACCCCCCTCACCTCACTCGATGTTACCTTTGTCATCTCAAACTGTACCATATATATATATATATATATAATTTGTGTTTTTTCTTTGTTTTTTGTCGCAAGCTAGGTACAAGTGGAACACATGCATCATGCATGCTTAGAGATTTTTCCTTTTCACTTTTGGTTTTTTCTTCTGCTGCTGCTGTCACCTGTCAACTCAAATTTTAACTTACTTTTCTTAACTTGTGATTCCCGTTGATCGAGAGTTAGCATTCTTTACTCAACGAGATTGATCAAGTTCAAAGTGTGAAAAGAAAATTGATTATTTATATATATATATATATATGGGTCTCTTTTTTAATGTTGTATGATATGATGTGAGTCTCATCTCTCGTGTATATACATGGGGTATTGACAAGATGAGCATCAACTTAATTATAAACGAAAGAGAAAAGAAATAAATAAATGAAATGTTATCAAATTAGATTAAGTGTTTGCTATTTGCATCAAAGTTCTTACGTACCCAAAACGTGCACAAAATGGTAAGCACTATTTTTCCATCCAAATTTAAACTTATAATATGAGAAGTTAAATAAATTAATAATTTCTTTAAAAAAAAGTCTTGTTTTGGGAGAACAATGAAAAATAAAACTACATATCAATTTATTTTGGGATGGAGGGAGTATTAAAAATAATAATTAAGTATTAATTAATTACATCTATCTACCTATAATGTTTTCTTAACAGATTATTGGGTAAATGGGGTGATGGAAATTATATTAATCTATCAAAACAAACAGATTAATTTATAATTTTGTCTCCATTCATCTCATTTTCTGTTAATTTTGACAGTGATTTTAGAGAATATATATACAATAAAACTATCTGAAAAGGGTTGGAAACTAACACGGATTCCATATCTCAACAAAATAACAAAACACCCACGTAAAGCAGAGTCACCTAGCTTAGCTAGGTTACTAATTAACGGATAAATATATACATATATAGCCTACACTTTCGTATAAAAGTCATGATTCATGATCCACTAAACAATTTTATCAGTTAATTAACGACTAATTAGGTAATAATTAACTTTAGAAAGAAAGAAAAAGGTAATGATTAACTACCATATAACTGGCCCCATTCATAAGCATTTTTTTGATAGACTAATACCGTTTAGTATATTGATATACGACTATCATATAATTAGATGATGTGTTTATAAAAAGTGGTCATTTTTTTTTACTGATTTTTATAATTATATATGTTGTCAAGTTATATGATAATTGTATAACAGTTTATTATTAAATAATTTTACTTTTTTAGCTAAACTTATTTTTCTCAATTTATCACTAATTTCGTAATGTCCCCTTTCTGCCCTCAAAATAACAAAAATATTTTGCATAAAAAAAAAAGAAATAAAATGACAAAAAAATTAAAAATTCAGAATAGGCTGGAGTATTTTATTCTGATTTTTTTATTAAAATTATTTTGTATTGTAATCTCATGCATGAATCTAACCCTAGTGAAGTTGGCTTTGTCATGGACAGGTCACGTAGCAACGACCAGAGTAGAGCGTAGCTTGTAAGTGATGTCCACGTAGGAAACGACGTGTGAACGCCGCAAAGTAGGTCCCCCGTAGGCCCATTTTTTTTAATTTGCGTAGGTCCCACATCGAAGCAAGTTGATCCCTTAGCTTCCTTCTCACGCAACTTTGGAGCCGCTCTTGCCTGCACTTTCTTTTTCATTTTTCTCAACGTTTTGACCTAAAATAGCTAACCATGGTTAACCTAACCTCTATCCCCTGCAATCTCCCAAGGGCCAAGGCCCCCAACTCCCATCTTTTTGGCTCCTATCAAATCCTACCCCAAAAATAATAAGAAATAATAATAAAGAGAAATGTTCTTAATCACACTTATTTATTTATTTTTTTAATTTTAATTTTTTTGAGTGGTTAATATTATAAATAATAATATAATATACCATATTTTTATCTCCGAATAGATCTTTAGATTTTGAAAAGGGTTAGGAAGTGCTCCATTTGTTTCCTTAGCTTCAAAGATAAGATTGTATAGAAAACTTGGAGGACTCCCCCCTTGGTGGTCATGAGCTCTCATCACTACTAGTTGCATAAAAAGGAATAAATGCTTTACTATGTCACCCGTTGGATGATTCACACAAAATCACTAGTGATGTTGACAATTCAAGAGTAGTTTTTTATATAATTTTAAAAAAAAAAAAATCTAGAATGATAAGTGAAATGAGACAAAAAGAGACATAATTACATATACCCAATTCCATTTTCTGAATTTATTCGGTCTTATCTAAACCATATTCCTAGACAAGTGTTTTGTTTTTAGATGCAAAAGAACCAAATTATAAAAGAGATCAGTGCATTGAAAATGGCTTTCGGAAAAGAAAAATTAAACGTCTAAAACTATGAGCACCTCAAAAGAAGACGTCAAACAACCCACCAAATTTAGTGGTATCAGATTTTTTTGATGGGTCGGATTATTTCTCTCATTCCTGCATTGAATAGAAGATAAAAAAACAAACAGACCATTAATTACTAGGACCGATTAAACCAAGGAAAATTGAATATGGGTACATTATTTTGGGCCGACATTAACTATGGTTAAGTAACCAGGGGTGGGGGTTGAGGTCATAGAAATGCGTGATGAATCTAAATTGGCCAATAGAATCCAAGCGCCTTTTCTCCTTCCAACGCTTATCTCTCTATCTCTTTCCTTTTCTCTCTCTCAAATTCTCTGAGCCCCGGCGCCGCAATTTGCGATTACTTGTCACTCTCGCAAACTGTCGTCACCCGTCACATGATTACTCCCAAACCATTATTCACTCAAACACTAACCATGGTCAGGTCTTAATGTTAACCATAGTTAGGTCTCTAACTTAACACTTTCTCCTAATTCTCTTTATATTATGCTATGATTTTCCCTAATGTTTTTATTGGTTTTCTTCATATCCTATTTGAATATTATTTTTTTAAAAAAGTAGATAGAAAAAAACTCAACCCATTACTCCCTCATATTTTATTTATAAAATAATATCAATGTAGGATCATGAGAATACTAAGAAAATGGGAAAATGATGCTACTATAAAAGAGCTTTATTGATTTACACTGTGGTAGAGTTGAAGTGACGAACTTGTCTTCTTAGACAAAAGCTATGATTTAAATCAAACATTTCACAGCTTGTGAAAACCCTGATAATAACGCTTAAAGAAAAATTACACTAATTGCCCATTTTCACCTTTTTATTATTTAAAAAAGACACCCATGTTACATCTCATTATCTATTTTAACTATATCTTTTACATATTATTTCTTTTCAAAACACTTATATTATAAAAGGTTATATGCATGTCATATAAGAGTAAATATATTTACATTTGGCGAGCTATATTAGAAATGCCACGCATCTCATATTTTGTTATTTAAAAGTTGATTTTTAAAAAATATGTCATCAACTCATAAGCTTGTTACACATCATCTAGAAAAGAAAATTTAAAATGCATAACACTTCTCAAGTTATATTGCTCCATAAATTTGGTAAGCATCATAATAATCGATAGCCAGCGTTCATCTAGCTAGCTCAATACTCTTAGCATCAAACTTCTATAATTTAGAGATATTCTCTATATATTTATTTTTATATGAAATAATTAAATTTTATCACATCACTATTTATAGTTATTATTTTTAGTGAAATGCTACCCAAAGTTTAACCATCACATTTTTAAGTGCATAGTAAAAACTATTTACTAAATTTAATAATTAAACTTTTACTTTACAAATTTAAACTGATAACTTTTTTCTTTATGACACGTGGCATACGGCCGAACCCAGGCCCACAAAACAAGCTAATTTTCTCGGGCACCTGCTCTGTTTGTCTACAAAATGTAATAAATAATGAGGCTCAGCACATCGTAATGGTAGGGTTTTATAATAATTACCAGATAAAAGTAATTAATAATCAGAGTTGGTGTGGATAAGAGTGATGCATGCGATTAAATATTACCATAGGTCGAAGCAGCATCATAGGCAATGCTGCGTCTCCGGCACCACCAACACGAATCTCCGTTTTCTACTCCCTGCAACACAGAATCATTACCCAGAATTTATTTATTTAATTTTTTTAAAAAAGTTACATTAATTAGGGCAACCAAGAGCGTGGGGTTTTCGTAGTAGAAAGGACAAAAAACGCATTAAATTCCAAAGTTGATTACCAGAGCACCACTATAGTCAACAAACTGAACAGCTAATGAAACAGCAACACGTGTACGGGCACCATTTGGCTACCGACAACTGCCAGTCAAGTAGAACACTGTAGACATGCGTGGCAAAGCTCCATTCGCTGGCTTTCTTCGAATAAAAGGCATCTTTGAAGTTGACGAGCGAGAAAAAACGTGTGAGCGAGAGAGAAAACAGAGACAAAAGCCGTGGGCTAGAGGCTATATAAGCAGAGAGATGGCGGAAGCTAGAAATGCAAGAGTGTAAGTGAGGACACTAAGAAAAGAGTGATATATAATACACACACAGCTCTCTCTAATCTCTTTTTGTGCTTTTTCTGCAAATTGTGTTTGATAAATTTCCTTCTTAATCTCCCCCCCAATCTCTCTGATTCCCCGCTTCTCTGAATCCCTTTCTGTCATCGTCTGTCTTTCAAGCTTTGTTTTGGGGTTTGTTTTCTTTGGGTTGGAACTGAAAAATATTTTTGTGAAAACATAAAAAAGAATCAAAACCCAGAAGGGTGTTTTTGAAAGCCAGGTGTTTCAGAATAGAGATCCAGGATTTTTCTTTTAGTTTTTCTTCTTTGTCAACTTAAGAGGGTTTGTTTTTCTGTCCCTCCGGGTTGGTTTTATAAAGGTTATTTCTTGCTTTCTGCGGAACAATTACCTGTTCTTTGGTTTTGTTAAGAAACAGGTTGATTAAAAAAAAAAACTCCCCCCCTTTTTTCTTGTTCTCCTTATAAATTTGTAGTATTTTGATCTTTGTTTGTATTTTGTTGAGAAGAGATGGCAGCAGCTATAGATATTTACAGTAGCAGCTTAACATCAATTTTCTCAGATCCTTTAGGAGAAGAGTTAATGAAGGCACTGCAACCATTTATGAAAAGTGATTCACTAACGTCTTCTTCTTTTTCTTTTTCTCCCCCTTCCTCTTCTTCTTCTCCTTCTTCTTTTATATCTTACCCTTCTTGTTCTTACTCTACAATCTCTCCCTCTCAGTCCAACTCGTACCCTGAATTTTGCTCCCCATCGAGCACCCAGATGTTTTCTAATGGGTTCTCGAGCCATAACCAAATGGGTCTTGAGCAAGCAGGGTCGATAGGGCTCAACCACCTCACCCCCTCTCAGATTCTTCAAATCCAAGCCGAAATTCAACTCCAACAACAGCAACAGCAGCAAATCGCTGCCATGGCTTCAGCTTCACTCCAAAACCAGAGGCTAAGCCAGTGGCAGCGCCAAAACCCTCGCGCCCTCGACTTCCTGAGCCCCAAAGCCATTCCAATGAAACATGTAGGCACTCCTCCGAAGGCCACAAAACTCTACCGAGGAGTGAGACAGAGGCATTGGGGCAAATGGGTTGCTGAGATCAGACTCCCGAAGAACCGAACCCGCCTCTGGCTAGGCACCTTCGATACCGCCGAAGAGGCGGCTTTGGCTTACGATAAGGCAGCCTATAAGCTCAGGGGAGATTTTGCCAGGCTCAATTTCCCTCATCTCAAGCATCAGGGAGCTCACATCTCAGGCGAATTCGGTGACTACAAGCCCCTCCATTCCTCGGTGGACGCGAAGCTCCAGGCAATTTGCCAGAGCTTGGCGAACTCGCAGAAACAGGGGAAAACAGAGGAGCCCTGTTTTGTCACTGATACAAAGCCAGCAATTTCAGCTTCTTTGGATACGAATTCGGTCTTCGACAATTCACCGAAAGTCGAATTGAATAGTGAAATCGGGTATTCTGGTTCGGAAGACTGTAAGGTGGAGAATTCATCGTCGTCGATGTCTCCTGCTTTGTCCGACGAATCATCGTCGTTGGCGGGCTCTTCTTCGCCAGAATCCGATATCACATTCTTCGATTTCTCAGATTCGCAGTGTGAGGAGACTCAGAACTTTGGGTTGGAGAAGTACCCTTCAGTGGAGATTGACTGGGCAGCTATTTTCAAGTCTTAGTCACTGTTTTTGGCTGGGCTCTTTGTGTTTCTCTTTGTAATTCTAGGTTCAGCTTGGCGTCTCCAGCAGCTTCTGCAATGAAATTTTTTAACTGTTGCAGAGGTGTTGGTCGTTTTAATTAGGAGTCGGTCAGTTAAGAGTTTATGCAAATCTTAGGGTAAGGGATTTAGAGGGTCAGATGTTCATGGGTATTATTAGTAGTATTTTCAGGTTTCTCCACTTTGGTCCTGCTGGTATTTTTTGTCCTTGCATGGCCATGGAGAATGAGAAGATTAAGGTTATATATATATATTATGTTTTGGTTGTAATGTCCAGCCATGTAATTATAGTTTCTCTTCGAATATGATATATGATGTAGTCTCTGTATTTTGTGTAAATTATGGCAAGCATCTGTTTTTCCTGTTCTAAATCTGTCATCGCAATTTCTCTGCAAACCATTCAACAGATTATGTGGTTATGGCGGAAAAGAAGCAAAACCAGAGATTTGTGGACTGCAATCTATGGTCACTGTCTCACTGGTCGCTGATATTTTAAACGGTTATGTGGACTGCAATCTATGGTTTTGTTTGGGTTTTGTTTTTGTTAGATAATTAAATAATTTAAGTAACAAAACAAATGAACAATTATACATTATTAAATTATTGTTTAAAATATATAAATGTAACTTTGTAATCTGTTTTTGCATGTTAGTTTATTTATTTATTTTTTACAATATTTCATATTTTGAAATGTCTATATATTTATCAACAAACAAAATTTTCTACAAATTTGTTTGTATGAAATTTCTACAAATTTGTCTCTAAAAATGTGGTGTCATTTCAAATGTGAAAAACATATGTACTTACATGTTTTTTCTATAGCATTAATAATAAAACATCTTTATCAAAACATTAACTTAGAAAAAAATCCAAATATAAAAATGTTGTAAGATAATTTGATTACTTAAGAGTAAATTGATACAAATGAATCTATGTGAAAGTTTGAATACTTCTTTTAAAGAAAAAATATTACAACATCTAGTTTTTCTACCTTTTATCCTAATTATCGGTCCCAATTATTAAAGTTAGTGAATAGAGACAAAAAAAAAAAAAAAAAAATTGTTGTGGTATTGTAGAGGGATTTATTTTATTATATATATATATATATTTTAAAAAATCATATAGTAAAAAGTTAGAATATGTTTTTTGGCAGCATCATGCAAGCAACTACATAACTTAATTTTTCTTTTTTTTGTTAACTTTCTAAAAATAAAAAAAAAAACTTAAAATTAAATATTTTATGTATATGTTTTTGGGAGGAGGCCCGGCCACACAATATGAAAAATGGAAAAATATAATTTCGTTTTTATTTTTTATTTTTTATTTTTTATTTTTTAAATCCTAAATAAAATGGTTGGAGGGGGAAGCTAATTATAGCTATTCTACTAGGATATGACCATAGTAATACTAACTCGCAGGGCGCCGCTCAGGAGGGGCCTACATGGGAAAAATTGCAGGCACTATCTCAAGATCGATTGAATCATAGCTTAACATTCACCCACCAGGGCATCAATATGATTCAAGGTGACAAATACTAATAAGTTAAAGGATTTTTATTGCAGGAGTCAAACCCAGACCCTAGTGTGTGTCCAACCTCATGAGAATTTCTTTGAGACTATTGAACTACCACCCTTTATGGTTATGTGTGTTTTGAAAAGGAAAAAAAGTGTTTGGCGCAAGTAGGAGGGACATTATTATGAATTGGAAAAGGAAGAGGGAGGGAAACCACTTTGATTTAAATAAAGTAATAAATTCTAAATAAATAATTAATCTAAGTAGGAGAAACATTATTTTGGATTAATCTTAATCTAATCCCCAAAGTAGCTAGGAGGGACATTTTTTAAAAAGTGTTTTATGTTTATTTTTAAAAGCGTTATATGTATAATTTTGCGGGTTTAGTTTAAATAAAAATTATAAATTGCACTAAATAAAAAAATTAAAAAAAAGAAGGTTCAAAGTACAGGGAAGTTAGGGATAAGATGAGAAACATCAAGTCACAATAAGGTAAAAAGAGAGATGCTCAAGTGAAAGGAGAGATGAATATAGAAACAAAATTTTCCCTCAAGACATGTGATTTTGAGCTGATCTTCGAACGAAGACACAAAAGTAATCATTAAAAAAGATTATATTTACTCATCATAAAGATTCTGGAGTTGATTTAAGTGGTCTCATTTCAAATGATGAAATTCCACGAGGTGATCAATTGCTTCCCTAAATTCCAAAGCCTTGCTGTGTATTATTCTTATTCATATCAAATTTCGTATTGGAAAGTGATAGCCAAATGGTAGCCAATCAAGTATCAATCATCACACGCCAATAATACATAAGAGGATGCCCAACTTGCTTCCTCTACTTTCCAATCCTGCAATCCATATAATCCATGAAAACTATGCTTCTATACGTCCATGCATTTGTCCTCCATGCACATGGAATTACAGGGCCACGCCACTAGTCCTCTTCAAATCATCTTTCACTTGCTTGTACCTTCCAAGTTTCCAACCCATAAGGGAGGGATATCATGATCTCTGTGCGCCACTAGTGGTTAATTACGAGAGGCCTTCGATAGAAATCATTTATTGAAGAAAGTGAACCCCATTGAGGATATGGGTGATAACACGTGTTAAGTTTGGATCGTCTCAAAGAATAGGTATAAGACTAATTATATGGGTCATACCTGTTAATCTTAACCTTATAATTTTGTATTGAGTTTGTGTTAAATTTGTGGGTTATGTTAAAAATTATCAATTCTTATGTCGCATGTCGATTCAGGTGATGTTGAGGCATGGGTGTATAAGACTATATATGTTAACTCAAATCAGATTTTTCAATCTTAACCCGTTATTTTTGTGTTGGGTTCGTAATAAATTCGTAGATTGTATAAAAAATTGTCGGCGTTATTTGATGGCTTATGAGTGAAGGAGAATTGCAAGGGTCCAATGTACAAGCTTGGATGCTTCTATATACCAGTACAGGAATACAGCAGTTTTTTGCTTTATTTCTTGCATCATTATTGTCAATATCATCCGTGACCCAAAAGTTAATAAAAGCCACACTTTAGGAGGTTCTACAGAAGAAAGATTAAGCTAATTAATTAAGCTACAGAAGAAAGAAGAAATTTTTTTTTTTAAAAAAAAAAAAAAGAAAGAGAAAAGGAAGCATCTGGGGTCACCCATCACTTTAGGAGGTTCTACAATTTTCTTATCTGCAGGCCAAAATGATAGCCATAGGTGGGAATAGCAAAACAGGTTGCAGGCGGCCATCTTATCCCTTGAGGCTTGAGATAAGGAATTTGGCCTCATATTGTTTGATAAAAAAATAAAGGGACATGGAATTTGTAGGCCACCGCCAGCAAAAAATCCAATCAATCTATTCAATATTCTTATTCTTTCTTCTCACTTCTCAGCATGCAAAGACAAGTTCACACTGCCAAACACAAATTGAAGGGGAGAAAGAGACTCTGAAAAGCCCCCTCTTGGGCCATCAGGAATCCTTCCAATTCCAAAGTTGAGCATGCTCTTAACCTTTCTTTCTTTTATTCATGTTTCATTTTTTTATATATAAATGACCTCAGATTTTCCTTTTGAATCCTTCACTTTACTCAAATTTTGTCTAAAGCATCCAATAGGAGCCCAAAAGTAGTGTGAATGGGATAGAAAATTTGCACCTTAAAGTTATTCAAGGATTCCTTTAATGGTTAAAAGGTTGATGACCCAAGTTAGTTTTTCCACTTTCCAGGTTCTAATGATGTGGCTTTGTGAGCTGATGGAGGTTAAGAATCTCATTTTCCTTAATCCTTAATCCTAGCTAGGTCTATGAGAGAGACAAAGAGTTTTGACACACATGATCATGATGATCATCATTATCATCATCATGATCTGTAGATCTTGGATGAGTAGATTTCACAACGATTAATGTATAAGATAAAAGTTGTGGCCTACTTGTGATGCACACGCAATTTTGAAGAAAATTAACCACCTTGTTTGTCTTTACCATGTGAGTCCAACCTAAGATCACAGTGATCCCATGTTTTGCTCTACCAAACAATGGACTTCTTGGAAGATGGTAAATATATATATCACCTGAAAACTGTGTGGCAGACAGAGTAAACCTATCTACCCAGCAAAGACAACCACCATTGTCGCAAGCATCATGTGGCCACCACTTGCAAGGTCCTGTAAATATCTGTAAATCTTGAAGCAGCAGTGGACAAAAAGAAAAAAAGTATTAGTAGCCCAAACTCGAGCTTAATTCATAACTAGCTTAGAGCCTGCTATGCGTTGGGGGTTTTTTTTTTTAATTTTTATTTTAATTTATATATATATATATATATATATAATTGAGTCAAAAAGTCTTTAAAATATTATCAACAATAAATTTTATTTTCTTCTCTTAATTAATAAATTAGCTATCAAAAATAACAAATATTCATAAGATCATTTTAAATCATAGTTTTACTTAATAGCATAAATCCACATATCCAATAAATTTAAAAATTCATAAATTTTAGTTCGTATAAATTGAAATGTGTTATATATTTGTTCCCATATATGTAATTTAAAATGAAATATAAAGGAAAAAAATTCAAAATAAAAACTTAGAATGATCAATTATAGAAAATGATTGATTAATCATTATATTCTAACAATAATATCACTTCTCCTCCACTACATAATCAATTATGGTAAAATTTTGTCTTTCAGGAGTTGAACTTTCTCCTCATAAACAATTTTTTGAGCAATTTTACTATTACATTAACAAAAATAAAAAAAGTGTTCTAAAAGATATTAGCATGTTGATATTTGATTATAGTTATGTTTACTAATTTTGAAAACAAAAGAATATTGGTAGTTTAATTTTTCTTTTAAAAAAGAAGAGATAAAAAAATACTAGCAGGAATATTGGAATACCCAAAAACAAAAATAAACAACAAAAGTCAATTAAATTTACAAAAGAAAATTTGTAACTTGTATCAAATAAAAATAAGTAAATTTGAATAAAATATAATATATAAAGACAATTCAATGCATTACAAATAAAACCCATATGTTTTAATTGTCTCACTAAAAAGCTATATAAACATACATTTGTATTAAAAAATATGGACACGTATCACAATTCTAATCACTTTCTACATCAAAACTCGACTTTTATATATATATATATATGAGATAATATAAAGAGAAAGCAAAAGAAGATTAAAAGAAAAATAAAGAGAGAGATAATTTGTGAACCTTTTGCTTTTTTCATTAAAACAATTAAACATAAAGCAAGATAAAATGAAAAGAAAATTAGATAAAGAGAGAGAATGAGACAATTTGAAAACTTTTTGTTTTTTTGTTTTTTTTTCATTAAAACAATTTAATGCATTACAAATAAAACTCTTATGTTTTAATTGTCTCACTAAAATGCTATCTAAACATACATTTTCACACATTTGTATTAAAAAACATGGATATGTGTTGCAATTCTAAGCACTCTCTATGTCAAAACTCGGCTTATATATATATATATATATATGAATGATAATATAAAGAAAAAGCAAGAGAAGATTAAAAGAAAAATACAGAGAGAGAAAGATAATTTGTGAATCTTTTGTTTTCTTCATTAGGACAATTAAACATAAAATAAGAGAAGATAAAAATAAAATTAGATAAAGAGAGAGAAAGGGACAATTTGAAAACCTTTTGTTTTCTTCATTAAGAAAATTTAATGCATTACAAATAAAACTCTTATGTTTTAATTGTCCCACTAAAAGACTATTTAAACATACATTTTCATACATTTGTATTAAAAAATATAGACACGTATTGTAATTCTAAGCAATCTTTCGTCAAAACTCGGCTTTTACATATATATATATATATACATGATTAGCCTAATCAAAATTTCGACTGATTCAAAATTCAGCACACATTATATCATATCATATTGCCTGCCTTTTGGAGTGTCATCCATTGTTTAATGTTGCATACTATTACTGAGAAATCATTTGAAAAAAGAAAATAGAAAAAGAAAAGAAGAACTTGCTATGTCTAAGAGAAATTCAATTCAATACAGATACTTAGCAGGACTTATTAAAGTATTTGGTTAAATTAGTAAATTTGTCTCTTCTTATAAGTTTAAGTTTTTAGGACAAGTGTCAAATCGGGTAACCGTTGAGAGTCAACACTTAACTTGTTTTTTATTTTATTTTTTTAAATTTTTTTCCTTCTTTTCACGCTAAACAGAACTAGAATTATTCTCATAGCATAGGTTAAATTGTAGATTGAAAGTTGTAACGTAATTCAAAAAGAGAGAAAAGTATCGAATAGGGTTGAGAACAAACCCTAGCTGCCTAGTAAAACATAGAATAACTCTGAAAATACTGAAACCTTACTCAAATTTGAAATGCTGGATTAGCCCCACAAGCCCGACTTAGATAAGAAAAGAAAACATTCCAATAAGCGTAATTGCTTTTGTTAAAATACGAAAGAAGGTTAAGAGATTGATATTTAGACATCTATGAAAGGGTTTAAGATCACACTTAGGAATTTAACCCAAAAAGAGTAAATCTCGCTCTGATACCAATTGAATATTCTTTGAAGTTGTTAAATAATGAATATCTCAATCTTAAAAAAATGAGTAAAATTATAAACTTTCAATCTAAACACCACATATATGAATACCGTATCAAGCAAAGCATTAAAACAATCAACACAAAGATTTTGGTGATCAAGTGAAAATTTTTTGAAACTCTTTAAAATAATTTTGTACTTAAAAAACCTTCGTAACATTTTGTACAAAAAGAGACTCACTTGTTTCCTACCACATAGCTCCAGAATCTCTTGGGCTATTCATCTATTGAGCTTTATCTTTTTGCGGTTTAAACATACACTTTAAAAGAGATGCAATTGAAAATATAGAACATAAATTTTCTCTTTTAACATTGCCAAAATCTCGTTTGGACAAGCTACCAAACGAGTTAGTGAACAAGCTATTATGTTTAGATTTTCATAATAAATATCGGAACTAGAAAATGATTAAGAAATACAAAGTCGTAGCATTTTAAGTCAGATTTTCAACTTCATCAAATTTGCCTTCATCAGTTGTCAAAATCAAAATATATGGTCATTTTAGTCCAATTAGGTATAGATTGAACATTATACACAAACTTGATTTCTCATGTCGAAGATCAACTTTTATATTGACTTAACCCTATACTTAAAACTGACAATAAACATGTTTTGACACTAAGTTTGCCTACACTAAAAACTTTTTTTTTTTGTTTGTTATTTTGTTATTTTTATATATACTTAAAACTGACGATAAACATGTTTTGACACTAAATTTGCCTACACTAAAAACCTAATATAAAAGAACCCTACATGATTTAGAGTAGTCACCCAGTGTATAGCTTCTAACAAGGGTTAGGGCGGGGTGATACAAGGAAATAAATTAGAATTTTAATGAAACCTTTGTAATTGAGAAATTTCATGATATAATTGTAGGAGCTGAAAGCGTACCCAAGATGAAGTGTAAACAGGAATGAAGCACACAAGGTAAGTGAACTCTTTTCGGAAGCTACTAGAAGTTTTATTACATGAATTGTACCAATATATATATATATATATACAAACATACTTTCCTAAGGCATGAAACTTAACTATTTTTATAATGTGATATAAGCTCTAGTTTTTTTTTTTTTTTTTTGACCACATATGAGCTCTAGGTTTATTTACTATTTTCATGAAATATTTTATCATAAAGTTGCATGATATTTTTTTATTATTATTATAGTTTTTTTTGCAGGAAAGGATCTCATATTATTATTATGAGACAAAAAGGCACATGCTCACGTTTAGTATGAAACGTTATGAAATGTGATGACATGAATAGTTAAAATAGTTTATGAAACGTCATGAAAAGTTTATGAAAAATAATGTTTGAGCATGGATATCATTTTATTTTTCCGCCCCTAGCTTCTAACTTTTGTAAATGTATATTATGTTTGTATTATGTTGAGTAGTTGAGGATTAGCATGATTTAAGTTTAAGAGTATGTTTGAGATTTTGTTTGAGAAATAAAGCTATTAAGTCAAAAAACATTTTTTTGACAAAGCTTCATTGTTAACTAAAAGTGCGTTTGACAATTTTTTAGGCTTTTTGGACTCTTAAAAACACTCTCAATTTTTTATTTTTTATTTACCAAACGGGTACTTTTGTCTTCAAAAGGACTTTTTGAATGTTAAATGCACTTTTAAGCCATTCATACGTACTCCAAAACATTCATACGTACTCCAAAACAGACTATAAGTAAGTCGGTTTGTAGCACCCCACATGATTTTATTAGGTATAATTATTGGGAGTGTTAACAAATTTAAACCATTGTTAGGCTCATTTTGGCCCAATTTCAAAATCAAATTCTAATTGGGCCGAAACTTTATTTTCTAAGGGTCCGTTTGGAAGTGCGTTTTTAAAGAAATAATCTACGTTTTTAAACCAAATCATAATTTTGGAGTGTTCAAGATTGCGTATTTAAAAACACAAACTTTAAAATCGTGGAAAATTTCGCAATTTCAATAAGTTAACTAGATGATGCTTATTTGAAAAAATACAAATTTAAATCAAAATCATGATTTCGGTTAAAAAAAAATTTGGGGCAATATTTACCTATTTGGCATGAAACCGCAATTATATGCTAATGTTATCCAAACACTCAATGGATAAAAAAGTACTTCTTAACATGTTTTGTCAAACGTCTGTTCAATTTTAAAAAATAGCGATTTAAAAAACACAATTTTTAAAAACATAAGTTTTAAAATCGCACTTATCGGGCCCTAAGTAAAATTATAAATGCTTACATGATTATGGACAAAACTCCAAATTAGGCCTATAATCAATTTCTAAATTTGGCCATCTATGAAATAATTTTTTGTTGACCAATATGTTTGGTTTCCACCAAAACCCAAAAAAAAAAAACGTTTTATACCAAAACAAACACATCCTTAATGGGCCATTGATCCAATCACTTGAAAACTCTCTTATGTGTCGCCAGTGTCGGCAGCGGCAAATTTGCCTCTGATCTCCTCATCTCCCCATGTGGCTCCACCTCTAATCCACTATATGAGCCCAGCATTGGGATAACCTAATTGGGCCGTTGAATGAACTTTAGTTGCTTGTGAAAAGCTTGTCCATTAGCTAATGGGATTGGCCCAATGTGAAGGCAGTCAAAGAGGAAATTCGGGCTCGAAGCAATTTAAATGGGGGCCCAAAATAATTGGACCCTCATTGAAATTGGAAGCTCATCCCTAATGGCTAAGCATAAATGCCCTTGTTAAGTACAATAATTATTCAAATCAAATTGGATTGAAACCCATTGTCAAAATTCCATTCTACCATCATCCGATTCACCCAATACTTGGTCGAACTCTTGGCAGAATGCCGCGAGCGATTTTGCAGACTGAAAATACGATTTTAAACCAAATTTCAGAAAAAAAGACTAAGAAATCCATGGTAGCGTAGCCTAATCCTAGTAGTTTTTTCTTGATCAGAAAATAAATTATTTAGTAACACTTTTCTACACTGAAAGTGAGACAGTTTATTTCTTTCTCTAATCCTTGGGGCCATTATATGAACAACTCAGGGGGAATGTATGAACAAAAGTAAAAGGCCCGCCATATGTTTCATCAAAGACCCTATTTAGCACAACAAGATTTCATGTTTGTTTCAATGAATGATCTCTTAGTTCTATTGGTGTAGGGTAAACCTTAATAAGAGACAAAAATATCCAACTCTTCCCAATAGTAATCCATTGGGATATGGATGAACATCATGCTGTTGTACTAGGCCATTGAACATGGCGTCTCTTCTTTCCATTTCACTCAAAGCAAGTCACATGAAGAAACCTCATTTCAACAACCTGCTGTTGGACATGTACATCCCTCTTTGCAGCCGTTTTTCGCACAGTTTAAGGGCCTGTCATGTATCTTTCTGAGCAAACTAATTAGAACAAATTTTTTCTCTAAACTGAGTCGAAATAATTATTAATTGTAAGCGTATATTTTGTTTATTGCAACTAAATTTCCATGATCTTTCCCTGTGGAGTCAATTTACACATCGCACTCATAAACTTTTGACCAAGACTTTGGTTTGTAGTTAAGGTGTAAATTGTCAATAGGACTAGAAATTGGCAGAAACAGATATATTTGACCCATCGTTCAATGTTTGAACCTCTCAATCTTGACTAGCATGATTGCTATATATATAGAAGGGCCATCAATGAAAAGCTTATTTATTTCAAAGAGTAAAGTGCAAGGGAGTTTCTTCAAAAGATATATTAATTGTTCTTTACCTACCCAAGGGTATATTATTTGGAAGGTGGGCTTGGAAGTTTGAACCGTTGAAGAACCTATGACTCAGATTTGGTGCCACCAAGATTTCCATTTGATCCAAAATCTTTATCAAAAAATGAAGAATATCGGTGCGTTAATTTCCCATAATTCTTGAGTTTTTTAGGATCTTTTAATTTCACTCATCTTAATCAAATATAGTCCCATGATTTGATTAGATAACCCCAATAATTGAGTTTATACATTAAATAACAACGTGGGAAAATTAGTGTACCAATTTGGCATTTCTTTTATTTATTTATTTATTTTTTCCATGCCAGAATCTTTTGCTGAACCTTTTGGCACGCGGATTTGACTCTGGTTTTACTTGCATTTTAGACCACAGAAAGCCAATTAGGCTAAAAAAGGTGCAATTCTTTTCCAAATCTCTTTCAAAGCAAATTGCTACTTGTTTGTGTTGAGAGATTTGTGTGATTCTTAGGACTTTGTATCATTGAAAGATTTGTATGATTTTTTGGCTAAGTTTTTTAGTCAGCCACGTGCTCCTAAAGTTGTCACCTTCCAATAAGTGGGTTTGAGTTGAGCATTTTATCTAACTTTGGTTATCTCGGAACAAATGCCAACCAGGGAATTTAGTCGATTTTTGCAATCAGATCACTCAAATTGTATAGCAGTCTGTCTTTGGTTGTTAATAGTCTGGCTCAAATTTTATGGTAGTCGTATAACAGTTTGACTCTAACTCAGGTCATCTTGGAACAAATATCTAATAAGGTATTACTATTTGAAAGACTGTTATACGAGTATCATACAATTGGAATAATATATATGACAGTGAAATTTAGTCGATTTTCACCACTAAATCATTCAAATTGTTTGACAATCGTATAATAGTTGGACTTTGATTAAGTCTATGAGAATCTAATCAACATAAGAAAAGCATCGAAGATTTGCAAATAAGGTTTTGAATGATTCTTTTGAAAGAGAGAGATATTAGAGGAACAGGTATTGATGCTTATTGAATGAAGACTAATGCATGCTTTGAACAAGAGTCTATTCTTATAACATTCTCAATTGACTCCAATTATTCAAAGACCGAAGTTGTATTCTTCTGAGACCAACAATTAGTCGGTGCCCTGTGCCCTTGCCACGAGCGTAAAATCTTATTAGTATTCATTGTACTTGGCATTGGAACCAGAATATCTAGTACTATCGAATTATTATTATAATTATTGTTGTTGTTGCAGTTGTCGTTTTTCTTGATGTTCATTATTATTATTATATTTGAAAAGCACGACGTCCATATATGTGCGGCAGTTATATGTCATCTTCGTTATTTTTGAACTTTTTATCGTGTTAGGTTATCCTTATTCTGTACTTGTTTTATTAATGTATTTTACAATAGGGGGCATCTGCGCAAATTATTGAATCGAATTATATTTTGTTTTTTCTAATAGTTTCATATCTAATGATGCTCTTCATTATGACAACTTTGAATCTCTTTTTTATTTTTATTTTTTATGGGAGTAATTATATTCATCATTCCTTTATCTTTTCTCTCATTCTTATTCCAATTAAAAAATAAATCTCGAGGGATCATGCCACATAAACTTTAAGAGAATAAGAGGGGATAAGGAGATAATACATACATGTATATCAGCGGACGCGGTTCGCTGTTATTGTCTCTAACTGTGTGCTAACCATCGCCACCTCTCCATCTTAGACTGTTAGCGGTTATTGAAACTCATAATATATGCATCGCATAACTGTTTTTTAAAAATGGCATTTTTTTTTTTGGCCTTCCTTAAATCTATTATTAGGGCCTATTATAAATGATTTTTAGATTAAAGGCTTGTTTGAGATTACGTTTGACAGGTTTAAAAGTGCTTTTAACACTAAAAAAGCTCGTTTGAAGAAAAAAGTAATTGTTTGGTAAAAAAATTAAAAGCGCTTTTAAGGATCCAAAAAGCCTAAAAATTGTTAACAAAAAAAAAAAAAAAAAACATTTTTGACAAAAGCTTAAAAATGAAACTTTTGCCCAAAAGCTCTTTTTGACTTAAAGTTTTGTTTCTCAAACGCAATCCTAAACATGCTCTAAATTTAGAAAGGAAAAAAAAAATTGTAAAACAATGTAATTATTGAAGTATTTTATTAAGTGGTTTAAAAGTAATTAATAATATTTGAGCACCTTTTTCTAATTCAGCATTCTTTTGAAATTTGAACATAAAAAAACATAGCAATTCCATGGAGATTTACTTTTTTCTATTAATCCTTTGTCTAATAATTATTTAATTTATTTTTTGCAAGATTTTAATAATTCTTGGTTTATTTGGATTGGTCTTGCTTTTGTTGGATTTTTTTCTCACTAAAATCCTTTTTATAATATGGTAATTAATGTACTATATGTTTCTTTCTATGCCTAAGAACATTAGGTAAATTTGGAATAAATTCTAAATTCTATATTTTTGTTTAAATATGTCAATTTTTTGCTGTAATAATGGGGTCTATTGTTTTGTATTTGAATTATTGTTTAAATTTTATTATTATTTTTCTTTCTTATTATTTGTTTTTCTCTCTCTTGTGATGATATTTATACATTTTGAAATAGATATTTCTTTAAGAAGTAATTTTTCTTTTGTGTGAAAGTGGGATTTAAGTGTATTGGAGCTTTAAGTGATTGTTTCCATATTACTTTTTGTACTTTATCTGTTGATAGTAAATTTCTTTGGAATCGTTTCTGCCAATGGATATAGACTTTGTTAAGTCCAACCACTTAATTAAATATTTGTGTATTGTGTGATTGATTTATTTTTCTATTATGCTCTTTCTACTTATTTGGATCTGATTTTAGTTTTGTCTCTCTAGCTTATAACCATTTCATTTAATATATTTAGAATTTCCTATTATGTCGACATTCATTAATGTTCCTTCCATTCCTTTAAAGCATTAGGAGTATAAGCAGCTCTAACTCTTAATTATCTTTTCAATGGTGGATTTGTCCATTTCTTATATGTACAGGGCAGATGGTGTTGGTTTGGATATCTCATAGAAGCCATACAACATGTTTTGCAACTGTTTTCAAGGTGGAAGTGTGTTTATATCAAACGGGTAGCAAATGAGGCGGCACATCGGTTGGCTAAAAGGGCTATTTTAAACATCAGTGATAGAATTTGGAGGAATCAAATTCCAGATTGTATTAGTGATGTTTTGATGGAGCGGTTAGCTCTATCTTTTTGATTGTTTGTTGGAGTTTTTTGGCTCCACCTTCTGATATTTTATCAATGATAAGACTATTTCTTTCCAAAAAAAAAAAATAGTAAAAAAGATAAAAACCAAACATTTTTTTTAATATTATTATTACTGTAACAACCTAGATTTTAAAATTCTTATTGAAATAATATTAAATATATTAAAATGATAATAAATAAATTAGAACAATGTTATATGAATTAATGATATTAAATAACTATTTAGTGTTAAAGGTGGAAAAGGATCCTCTCCAATCCAAAAGGACAGGAGAATATCCAGTTAAAGGTTCAGATTTCTCCTTAGAAATCTACATAAATCTAAGGCTACAAAAAAAAGAAATGTCACTCTTTTAATAAAAAAATAAATAAAATAAATCTCAATGTTAACTCTCAACGTTAACTCTGCAACGTTACCTGTGCGCGTGTAAACTCAGAAACCAAGACCGGAAAAATTGCAGAGACAAACAAATAAAAATAAACAAAAGATCCCCTGTACGCTCAACTTCAAGGGAGTAAGGAGAGACACACAAAGAAAAAGACAAAAAAGAAAATGCAATATGAAAACAACTAAAAAAAAACTCTTCTTTACTTTTTTTACTGTAAGAACGGAAAGCAATAGAAAAAGACAAAGATCAACCCCGGCCCAACTGAAAAACAAAAGATCCCCTGTACCCCAACCGCACCGTCTTCTCCCTGCTGGCAAGATCAACACCGGCCAAACCCAGTACATGGCCACCACCTTTCTGTCCAGTCCTTCCCTTTGACAGCGTCCCAAATCGGCGGAGCCATGGTACCTCAACAGTACTTCCCCTCGACAGCCCCCGAAACCATCGGACCCATGGCCCCGGATCGCCGGCGATGAGATCTGAGTCGGCCGACGAAGGAGGGGAGGTCACTTTTCTCTACAGATGTGGGGATGGAGGATTTGAAGGGAGTTTGTTTAATGGAAAATTAACGTGGTTGTTTTGGGTTTTTTTTTTTTGACTTTTTTAATAAGAGGTGAGGTGTCTTAGATTTTTGTAGAGAAATCTGAACCTTTAACTGGATAATGGACTGGAAAGGATCCGGATTCGTTAAAGGTATATATTACATTGATTGTTGACATCTTTTGAGTATCATTTTAATTCTCAAATTTAACTTTATAAGTATGTTTATGGGCATAATTAAACCCAATTTAGTGAATATATTATTTATATTAATGTTTGGTGAAGTCAAAAATTAATTTGAAACTTTTTAGTTTTTTGGCCTAAAAAATAGTGTCTTAATTTTCATACTATCTAGTAAAGATTAAAACTAATAAGGAATGATACCAAGGCTAGCCACTTTTGTTGAAAACTTGAAGGCTTCTAGTAATAAGGATTATAAGAAATATCTTAATCATTTAATGAGTCAAGTGGCCAAGTGGGAATGCAAGTGGTTAAAGTCTAATTGAGTTAAAAACTTTGTACGGGCCAAAAATAGAGTCAAACAAACTTAGATGAAGTCGAATCAAGAATATAAAATGTTTGTTTCGGAGTCCTCTATCCACCCTCAAAATTTCATGTCAATTGGAGTATATTTGGATATCAAAAAATGATTGGAGTACACTACCCTCATTTTGGACGAAAATGCTAAAGCGGACTAGGTTCATTCTTTTGGTTGAATACATTTCAACCCTTGGATCAAAAGTATGAAAATGAATCATATCCATTAATTCTCTTATAGATAGAAGCTTGTATTTAACCCTTAGATCGAAAGTGTGAAGATGAATCCTAACCATTCATTCTATTATAAATAGAAGCCTAAGTAAATTCATTTTTCACTTGAACTCTTTTACATTTTTAGTAAGTAAAGATAGCTTGCTCCTCCTTTCATTCTCTTTCTTAGCTCTAAGACAAAAACCATATGGCCTAAATCTTTATTATAGTGTTCAAGTGTTATTACTTTCTAAACTAGCTACCTAGAGAAGATTTCGTGGAGTTCTACTTCAAGGTTTATTGGGTGAGTGTTTCTTATGTAAAGATAATGATTTATTGTTTGTGTTATTTGTTCTCATTTAATTGTTTAAGACCCAATAAGCTTATGACGAAAAATAGAGTAATGGATTCAAATAAATTAATGATAATGAGTTCATGGACAAATCAATTAAAGGCTTATGATATTATCTATATTTATTACATATATTATTTTACAGCTTTTACATTCAGTCATTTCTCTTATTGTTATTTAAATTTTAATTCATATTTTTGATGGTACGAACCATTGGTTTTATCCCCAAAATATGAATTCAGTATTTATATTAGTTATTTCTTTTATTGTCATTTAAATTTTAGTTCATATTTTTGAAATATTTTTGGCGATACAGATCATTGGTCTCAACCCCGAAATATGAATTTAGTATTTATATTTAGTTATTTCTTTTATTGTCATTTAAATATTAGTTCATATTTTTGGCGGTACGGACCATTGGTCTCATCCCTGAAATATGAATTCAGTATTTATATTAGTTATTTCTTTTATTGTTATTTAAATTTTAGTTCATATTTTTTGCGGTAAGGACTATCGGTCTCATCCCTAAAATATGAGTCATGCTTTCTATATATTATTTATAATACTAGTTTTTATTTAGTAATGTTGACCATCAGTCTTGTCACAAAAAAGAATTCATGCATAAAACTATTTATAAGTGACTATCTAAGATTTATATAATAAAATGAGTAAGTAAAGATGAAGTGACGGATAATAAATAAATATAAAAAGATGAGGGTCTTTAAACAATGATATTATTTGAGAATGAACTAATATATAAATATTGTTTGTATGTATGTATTTATATGCAGAAGTGAGCAAAATTTTACACTAAGGAATGTAAGTATGGATGTACTTACTGAGTATTAGCTTTGTTTTGTTATTGGAATTTTTATTTTGCCCTATTGATATAATTTCGCGTTACAACTGTTGTATAATGTGTCTAATAATATGAACTGATAAGATAGTCACATTAAGAACAAGTTGGGTGGATTGCAATGAGGAACTGTCAGTATCTCAATGTATGAGGGTATATAACTGTCCAATAGGCTTAATATATAATTAAGTTGGGGTGGTGTAGTCGCCAGCACCAAACATGTAAAACTCTAAAGTGTAAGGGACATAACAAATGTGAACAAGCTAAGAGCTCATGACAAGAGGTCTGAAGAAAGATTATCATAAAATACAAACTAATATGTCACTACGCTGCATTCGCATCTCATTCATCATTATATATTTTATTCATTAATCTTACTTTGTCTTAAACTAGTCTTTTAGTCTTTATTTATAGGAAAATAGATTATTCACTTATTTGTCTATGTAAACATAATAACGTCATATTTACACAGACCTTGATGCAGGAATAGAGAGTGAGGACGATGGTCCTTTTATTGGTTTTGATGGTTGATAAATCATTTGCTGCGAGATTGATGCTTACTCTATAAAGCAAGTCTCATTTATGTTAATCGCTTTTATTATATATTATGATGTGTGTGAACTTGACAAATATTACTATATTAATTTGGTGCCGTCTGTGGCATATATTTGGTACACCTAATGTGTACATATGTTGTAATGAAAACCATATTTCTATTTTTATTAAATAATATATCACCTCAAGGTATTTCAGTCAGCTCAATTGTGTTGTGCAAGTTATTCCTAGACCATAGAAAAAGAATAGGGGAAACTTCATTGACCCTCCCTAAAGTTTGGCCATTTTTGCAAATACCCCCATAACATTCAAAAATTCTTACTTACCCCTCCTGAACTTTCAATTGTTCTCAATTTGGACCCATCTGTACAAATTAGGGCACACAATTTTTTAAAAAGATCAAAATACTTCTGATTCTTATTTTTTAAAAAAATTTAAAAAAAAATATGGAAGTTGGAATTTTATACAAAAGTCACCGTTTAAAATTCACTATTTAAAATTTCAACTTCCAAAATGTTTTAATTTTTTTAAAATGAAAATTAGGGGTATTTTGGTCTTTTTAAAAAAATTTGTGCCCTAATTTGTACGGATGGGTTCAAATTGAGAGCAATTGAAAGTTCGGGGGAGGGGTAAGTGAGAATTTTTGAACGTTAGGGGGGTATTTGCAAAAATGGCCAAACTTCAAAGGGGGTTAGTGAAGTTTCCCCAAAAGAATATATATATATATATATATATATATATATTTCTAAAGTTGTAGCATAATGACTTCGATATTTGTTAGTTCAAATATCGAGGCATTACAATTACAATCTCAATGATAATTTTCACCTCTTCCATGTGACAATTAATGTAGTTTTATTAGGATTGTTTTCATTAAATTGTTGTTCTAATTCATCAATTTCTACATCTAAATAATCCATCCCATGGAGAATAAATAAGGGCCTTTAATTTGTTTATTAACATGTTTTTTAGGCATTATATATAGGATTGATATAATTTTCAATTATTTCTAATTGATCACCGTTAAAAGACTTAAGGTATGCATTTGTATAATTATTTTGTTTTTACATGTCCACACAAGGGAAGGGAGAGGGAGATTCGAACTTGTGATCTCCACTTCATAAGGCGTAGTTCACGGCCCATTGTACTATATATATTATCCAAAATTTCATTTCGTCACTAATGATTATCTTTTATTGGAGAAGCTGTTACCTGTGTTCCTCTTTTGCATAATTTTTAGGGAAATTATATTAAAACACCTTGGGTCGGTCGCCGGATTTTTTTAAATCAATAAGTTATTTTTTTTTTTTTACAATTTACTCTATGAGTAACTCGAATTTACAGTAAAATCCAATCAGTCAAATTGGGTTAACTGCCATTATATTTAGTGAAACACATTGTTTAGTTAGGTCCACGTTAGACTCCACATAGGAAAAAAAAATTTGCAAAATAAAACGCACGGTTTTGGCGTTATACCAAAGAGGGGGGGTATAATTTTTGAAACCCCCCATTTTGGCTGTATACATGCAAAACTTAGGGGTTTCGCCCCCCGACCGAGTCCACCCACCCAACCCATGATGCTCCCCCCACCGTCCGCTAGCGTCACTCCATCCGGCATCGTGTCACTTCAACATTACTCATCCCCTAAACTCAAGCTTCAAACCTAACTCAACCCACCCACCGACGGTGCTCCCCCAACCGGCCACCAGTGCACCCACCAATGGTGCTCCCTCAACTGGCGCACCCATCGTCGACACTCTCATCTGGTGAAACCCCTTGGAACAACCCCTTGGAACAACCAAAAGGAATGAACACAGATTCATGAGTTCAGTGAAGATCGACGGACACACCGACCACCCAGCAAGTAGAGGTAATTTTCTTACATTTTAGTTTATAGGTTTTGTTGATTTAGAGGAATAGAAGCTTTTTATTGTAGTTTTAGGTTGCTTTTGTGGTGTTTCCCCTTTTGTACTGTTACAAAACCCCCATTCCCAAAATTTTTATTGATTATGTGTCGGATTTATGTATAATTTGTTGGGTTGTTGTGTTTGAATATTTAGTAGGTTTATTGAACTGAAAGTAGATTTATTGCTACGGGTTGAATTGGTATTGGCACAAATTATGCTTGTGGTGGTCCATGCATGTGGTTGTGGCTTTGGAATGAGAAAAAGTCTGATGTGGGTAAAAGGTGAAAGTGGTCCATGCATGTCGTTTGTCACAGCAATGGGTGTTTTGTCTTGTTTTGGCAATTGGTTGTTGGTCATATAGAGAGTTAGATATTTGTGGTAATTAAAATTTCAAGGGATGGTAGTTTGGTATTTGTGGCTAGCATTAAAATTGTCCACTATTGGTTAGCATGAGCATGATAAAGACCAAGTGCTATGTGCCATAGGCAAGGATGGCAATTACGACATGTTCCCTATTGCATTCGCTGTTGCTAAGGCGGAGACAAAAAAATCATGGTAGTGGTTCATTACCATATTATTGGAGGACTTAGACGGGGCAGCCGGCGAGCTTAGTTGGGCTATCATGTCGGACATGCAGAAGGTATTTGATGTTATATTTTAATTGTATTCTTAATGTGCTATGGTCAGCAAATGTTATTATATTTGTTCATTTTCTTACGTATGTTATTATATTTGTTCATTTTCTTACGTATGTGTATTGGGACTTGGACTTGCAGTTGACAATGTCTTGCCACATGCAAAACATCGATTCTGTGTAAGGCACCTACATGCCAATATGAAATTGAGAGGTTACACGAGGAAAGCAATGAAGGATAAGTTGTGGGGGGCTGGACGGGCAGTCAATGTTTACACCTTTGACCATCACATGCAGAATATTTTGGCAATGGACAAACGTGCACATGCCTACCTCAGTGATGTACCAAAGGCATCATGGTCCAGACATGCCTTCAGCTGTCATATCAAGTGCGACATGTTGTTGAATAATTTGGCGGAGAGTTTCAATGCTTGGATAAAAGAGGCTAGAGGTAAGCCTATACTCACAATGGTTGAAGAAATTCGTCGGTAGATCATGACACGATTTCAACAAAAAAGGAACGAAATTCGGTCGACTCAGCTCACAATTTGTCCAAAAATTCATAAGAAGTTGAAGAAGTACAAAAGTGATGCAATAAATTGCATTAGCCAGTGGAAAAATGAGCTTGAGTTTGAGGTGGATCACATGTATGATGCACAATGTATAATCCGATTAGACAAAAAGACGTGCACATGTGAGAGGTAGTAGGTGAGTGGCATCCATTGCTTACATGCTCGTGTTGCAATTTACATGCATAAGCAAAGACCGGAGGAATGGTTGGATAATTGTTACAAGATGAAAAAATACATACAAGGATATGCGGTCGAGTGTATGGCATTGAAGGTCTACATACATGGCCAGCTGACGATCCATGTGAAGCAATTCTGCTGCCTAATATTCGAAGGGTCCTTGGTAGACCGAAGGTTAGTTGTAAAAGAGTTACAAATGAGTTGCCTAACCCATCCAAGCTAACCTGTAGTGGATACTATGTGAAATGTGCAAATTGTGGGGGTTTAGGCCATAATTACAAGGGATGTCATTTACCATTGAACCTCGACCGAAAGAGGTGAAACCAAAAAGTACACGCCAAAAAATGATGTTACTAAAACAAATGTATAATTAATAATTTTTTCATCATTATCTTTGATTTTCTTGTATTTAATTCAATTTTGTTGATGAAAACGTTGAGTATTTTGGTATGTGATGATAGAATTTGAGTATTCTATACATGCAAATTTGGTCTGTGGTTATGGAATTGGTTGACATATTCTACAAATTTAGTATGTGGTGATGGAATATTTTGGTATGTGGTGATGGAATTAGAGTATTTTACAAATATTTTGGGTTCGTATTTTGTTTTGAAAACGTTCGTATATGTTTTTTATTTTTTGGGGAAACTTCACTTACCCCCTTGATGTTTGGCCACTTTTGCAGATACTCCCCCAGTATTCAAAGCTCTTACTTAGGTATATCAAACTTTGGTTTTCTCTCACTTTACCCATTCCATACAGAAAATCCTTCGATATTCCAATTTTACCTTTGACTCCAAAACTATACCGTTCCCAAATCGACGTGTAGCTTTGGGGTAAAATTGGCACTCTGTTAGGATTTTATGTACGGAAGGAGTAAAGTGAGAAAAAACCAAAGTTTGATACACCTAAGTGAGATGTTTTGAACATTAAGGGTATTTGCAAAAGTGGCCAAAGTTCAAGGGAGATAAGTGAAGTTTCCCCTTATTTTTTTATGTGATGGTCTTGCATAATGCGGTCTATATAAATGTTTAAACATGTCCGGTTAATAAATTGTAGGGATTTTAACATGAATCAAATACAGAAGTAGAAGCGGGGACGTCACAACCGCATGTACGTACATGTATGGTGAGTCAGACACAGGTAAAGCCGATAATATTGTTTAGAATACAAATTTTCACACAAATATGCACTATAAGTATTAGTAATCACTTAATATGTCTATGTCTTGAACAACAGTGAAAGTAGAGGTGGGGCCGTCATAACCTAGTTCGCATACCGAGAGCGACTAGCTGGTAAACCGATAATAATTTGTAGAATTCAAATTTTCATAAAAATATGCCCTATGAGTATTATTAACTAAGTACTATATCTTGAACAACAGGTGGAAGCAGAGGCAGGGACGTCATAGCAGCGGGTTCACATAGATCGACCTAGTCGCAAGTAAAACTAATAATATTTTGTAGAATCAAAATTTTCACAAAAATATGACATATGAGTACTATTAACTAAGTACTATGTCTTAAACAACAGTTGGATGCAGAGGTGGGGATGTCACAACAGTGGGTTCGTAGACGTAGGGCGATCCAGAGTTAAACAATGATCATTTTCACTTAACCTCTTTTGTTCTTTCGTATCACTTTAGTTTAAGTGGATGAATGTATTTATGCCCTTGTTTCATGACATTAGGGGCGCTTTTGTTACAATTTGCAGTAAATCGTGTTGTTTTATGCCATGTATGATCACATTCTTAACATCTCATGGGAGGTGGAATATATAGTGTTTATGTGGATGAATGTAATTGTACTCTTGTTTCATGACATTTAGGACGCTTTTAGTTACAATTTGCGCAGGAAATCATGTTGTTTTATGCCATGTATGATCACATTCTCAACATCTCGTGGGAGGTGGAATATGTAGGGCTTACGTATTTGAATGTAATTATGCCCTTGTTTAATGACATTGGGGGCGCTTTTTGTTTTTTGCCATGTTATGTCGATGATTTTATTTATGCCTCTACTCTAAATTAGGTGATATTGAAATTTGAAAATTACTTGATGACATTAATAATTACTTCATAGGTAATCTTTTGTTACTTTGCACTTATTTGTAAATTTTGTAATTTGGAAATTACTTGATGACATTAGGAATTACTTCATACACTATTTGTGATGCAGTAACAATGAAATATAAGACAAGCTACATTTGTATGCTACAATCATGCCGCGAAATGTGGCAAATTTTTGACAAACATATAATACAAATATTATTTAACGCTTTTCATTTTTTCATTAGGCCTTTCCCCTGTGATAATGGTCATATAATCACTTAATTTATATTTCAAAGTCGTCATACTCTTTGAATTCTTTTACTCACAATTATACAACTAACACAATTAATCAACATACTAACAATAAATGATCAGCATACTCCCTAAAAGAGTTACATTTAAGTACATAAGTTAATAAGTCATACAATGCCCCATATTCAAAGCAACTTACACACTAAAACATTCAATTGAAAGTTACATATCAATGCCCCAAACACAACAATTCCATGCCTCGATGCCCTATCAACCGATGACAAATGAGCAATAAACAAAGCACTAACGAAAACACCAATATATATGTTTGGATTTTTAATCTAACTTTAAGTGATAACATTTCACCCTTCAAAGAATTAACTTATTTATACAACCTAGGTAGGACCTCTAGTTTGCGAACACATGTCTCGTTGTCATATCATTTAAAAAAAGGACATTGTTTAACTTTCTGTTATTATACAAAAAATTAGATAATCAATACAAAATTTAAGAACAAGTGCAAAGTAACAAAAGATTACCTAAATTCTAGTACCTTGTTACGATCATACATTGCACACCCATAGAATTGCCTCCCAAGATTCTTTATAGTTGTGGATGTCATGATTGGGTTGTAAGGCCGCAACTACACTGAATAGGTTCTATATCCTCATTGAACGACGATATTACAGATGCGGACGACATTTACTGTTCATTATAAAATGAATCCCTAAGTCATTAGCAATAATCCGCCAAAACTCTTATATGTTTCACAAAATAAAATGTACAAACCTTTATTGGCTTTACACTGTGGGATTTGGCTTCACTGCATCCTTCTCTAATAATTTTCTTCTTCTTATTCATTTGCATTTTGTTTATTATTTTTTTTTTATCTTTTCAAACAATAAAATATGTCCATGAACCCTACCCAAAAAAAAAAAAAAAAAAATCAACATAGGAGATTGAAATTGAAAACCACACATGCTAAACCCTAAACGAGTAGTTTATGCCAAACAAAAACAACCTAAACAATTATTAAAAACACATAACTATATATGCTTGTTGACACAACCGACATGCATTGACACAATCAAAAAACCCACCCAAAGCCACAATCGACGGCATGGACGACCACAGTCAACAACCAACTACCAATCCAAGCTACATGCGTGGACCAATTCCACCTTTTACCTACATCAGACTTTTTCTTATTCCAAAGCCACAACCACATGCATGGACCACCACAAGCATAATTTGTACCAATACCAATTCAACCTGTAGCAATAAATCTACTTTCTATTCAATAAACCTACTAAACATTCAAACACAACAACTCAATAAATTATATATAAATTCAACACATAATCGACATTGGGGATGGGGGTTTCGTAACAGTACGAAAGGGGAAACACCACAAAAGCAACCTAAAACTACAATAAAAAGCTTCCATCCCTCTGAATCAACAAAACCCAGAAACTAAAATGCAAGAAAATTACCTCTACTTGTTGGGTGGTGGGTGTGTCCGTCGGTCTCCACTGAACTCATCAATCGGGGTTCGTTCCTTTTGGTTGTTCCAAGGGCTTTCACTGGATGAGAGTGTCGAAGGTGGGTGGGTGGGTCCGTTCTGGGTGGGTGCACCGGTGGCTTGTTAGGGGAGCACTGTCGGTGGGTGGGTTGATTCAGGTTGGGAGCTTATTGGATTTAAGGGTTGAGTAACACCGATGGGAGTGAAGTAATGCCGGAGTGACGCGACACCGGAGGGAGTGACATCGGTGGGTGGGTGTGCCGGTGGCCGGTGGGGGAAGCACCATGGGTTGGTTGGGTGGGTGGACTCGGTGGGGACGTTTAATGGGTCAAAATTATACCCCCCTCTTTGGCTAAAACACATCGTTTTGGCTGTGACGAAACGGTGCGTTTTATTTTGCAATTTTTTTTCCTACGTGGACTCTGACATGGACCTAACTAAATGGTGCGTTTCACTAAACATAACGGCAGTTAACCTAATTTGACGGATTGAATTTTACTGTAAATTCGAGTTACTCAGGGAGTAAATTGTCAAAAAAAAAAAAAAAAACTTAGGGATTTAAAAAAATCTGGCGGCCGACCCAAGGTGTTTTAATATAATTTCCCTAATTTTTATAAATTCAACTAAAGGATATTCTTCATTATTAAATTATTTCATTATTTTCTTGTTTTATCCAAGTTTTAGTTACTCTATTTACAGTGTTAAATTCATTAATGGTTTTATATATTTCAAATCAAACAAAAAATTTTAATTGTTTTGTTTTTTAAAATTTCATTCATAAAATTATGATAATCATTTATAATTTTGTTTCTTTCTTGTTCTGTGAAAGTTTGAAAGAAACCATTTTGTTTTTTTTTTAATTTTCTTCGGTCAAATTCATTTTCAATGCTTTTTTATTCATTAAAAATCTTTCTTTTATTACACAAATTCGGGACTTAATCTTCACTTACCATCTAAGAATATCAGGAGTTTGCCTCTTTCTCCTATGGAGGCCATTTCTGTTATTTATGCTTCCACCTCCAAAAAGTTAGGGTCAAAGTTGGTTGGAATAGTAAAAAATAAAAACGTTTGTGAGCCTAACTTAACTCATAAAACTGGTTTTATATGAGAAGATTGTCCATTTCTTATAAACATGCATGTCCAAGGTCTTATCCACATGCAATATTGTGAGTTTATTCCTCAACACCCTCCTTCACGTACAAGTCAGTATTTTTCCTGGTTCTTGTCCCAAAATAAGTTTTATGGGCCCTATTTATCATGTGGTAAGCTCTGATATCATGAAAAAATTATCAGTTATCCTAAAAGTTTAAGCCGATAAAAAAAATAAATTTAAACGCTTAATCATTATTTTAACAAAAAAATTGGCCGCATCCAATGATTACAGATAAATATGGAAGGCTCCAAAAACATCTTCTGTGTAGTGATCAGATTGAGTTAACGGATAACCTAGGATCCTTATCAAAGTAATTAACCATATTATGCTAGACTAGGTGTGGGTGTTTTGTCTTTTTAATATATGTTAAATCCCGTGTGAGAAGAAAGAGTACTATTTTGTTGATTGAAGGCCAATTGATCATTTGTGTCAATTTTTTTAATATTATCTACGAATATTACTTTTATAATCTATAGAATACAATAATGATTACATTGTTTTCCTATTATCAGTGACCAAAAAAAAAAAAAAAACACACACACAACTATTGAATCATATATATATAACTCAATCAAAAAAAAAAAAAAAAGGTTTCCGAGATTAGTTGAGAATAATTTCTTACTAGTAAAAAACATATATCCTACTGTATAGGGAGGGGCCTTTTTTGGATGGGAATCACATCAAATCACGATTATTATTATTATTATTTTAACTTTTATATGTTTTTCAAAATGATCTTGATAGTTATTTTTTAATCTCGACATTGACGCTGGCCACGTGGAAGACCACCATGCCGACGTGGACCTTACTAGGAAGGTCCCATGGTTGATCACATCACCAACTGTTTCAGTTGGAAATGATTGGAGTGATATATAGCAAGCAAAGCAAAAGGGAAAAAAGGTAGGGTTTATCTCGAAAACCCATGCCTTGGATCAACTTTATTATCTTTTTGATCTTCAAAGGGCTTCAAAAAACACCCCAAATGAAGATAAAAAGAAGAACACATGGAAGCTTAGAGATTCATCAAGACGTACGTGCGCCAAAAAACTCTTTACATGTTGCTGATAGAGTTTCTGTGTGGACCAAATTGGACGGATTATGCCGACTTGACATAAAATTGTTAGGATAAGACACGGTTCATGAATCATGATAATGATGCCTAGTAGCACACATGATGGCCCTATAATCATGATGATTAAGACTTATTTATTTTTTAATTTTTAAACTTGGAGATTTTTTCCTCCCTGATCGTCTGCAGCTTTTAATTAAGCTCATAGATTAATTAAGATACTACTACTACAAGTGACAAAAAGAATGGGGCGTGGATCATGGAGATTGGAGAGGGATAAGGATTAAGCTTAATTAATTATAGGGGCTGCGACTATTAATTTCATGCATGCTCCAAATTAAGATGATTAATTATTACTTAATTAAAAAAGCATAAATAAATGAAAGTGATCATCTGCTACTAGCCTACTACAGTCGGTAGGACTCAAATCACGTACAGTTTTTTTACTATTCTTAATTTTGATATTGCATGCTCAAGCTAATTAAGCAGCCCCATATGTTGGAATCCAACGAATATATTTTCTCAAGGGCATTGATACGATGATTCCTTTGGTGGAAAGGTTGTCTAAACAAGTATAAGTAGTACTTGATGTATGTTTATAAAAAATAAAATAAAAAAGGTGATAATTAATGGATATTTATCATATGGGAGAATATTAATTAATGTTAACAAAATAATGGTGCCTCTTCACAAGCTAGAAGAGTAGTACTTAAGCATTTGTACGTTTACAACCCTTAAAAGAATTGAATCTATTTATCATGATCAAATAACTCCCATGAAAACCTATCACAATATTATGGTAGAATAATATGGTGTACGTGTTAGGGTGCACACTTTTATAGTGTGATCATTATTCATCCATCAATATATATATATATATATAAGAAAATGGTAAGGGTTCTTCCCGTAGGTTCTCTTGGTGTTTTTTCAGTCTTATGTAAAACATGATTTAAGAAAAAATAAAATTGTAGTGGCCTCTATCACCGGTTTTTTAGGCATTAGCATCAAATTTAGGATGATCAAATTCATTTTGGGTGATACCATCCTAAAGGGTTAACCTTCCACCCTTAGGTTTTAGTTTTGAATCCAAAAACAAGTTTTAAAGTATTAGAACCTAACTATTAACTCATAAAAATTAATCGGTTGGCAAAAAAATGGTATTATAATTTTATTTTTTCTTAAATCACGTTTTCGTAATGAGAGAATCTGAGGAGAATACTACGGAAGAACCCCATATATATATACATACATACATATATATATATATATATATATATATATATCTTGAAACTTCATGATCACCAACGTACATATATAAACTTTAAATTTGACTACAGTTTTTTAATTCTAATATTACTAAAGTTTTATATATATATATAATAAAAGTAATATTGGTAGCTAGGAAGAGTGCATGTATGTACACATCGATCGGTACGTATTCTAAATAATATATACTTGAATAGAAAGAAAAACAAAATTAAAAAATTTACTAAATGAAGTCTCCCATCGAAACAATGGTCTTTAAAAATAATAAAAGTAAAATAGGATCAAAAAGTACATCAATAAACAATTCATGTGGGTGGGAAGCTCATAATCATGTCACAGTTATATTTTCTTTACGTGCTGGCTATAGCTAGTGTGCTTCCAGGATATTTCCCAATCATAAAAGCAAGTAGTAAATAAATAAATAAATAAAAATTAAAAAGAAAACAAAGGATAAGATGATAAAAGAGTGGAAAAGGTGATAGCAAAGCAAAGGGATATATATGCTACAAATAATATATAATTAATTAAGTGACCCATCGATATCCTGTCAACATTGTTGTTGCTACTTTTTTAGGAGTTCCGTTTGCTATTTGTAAAGCTTTTTATTTTTCCATAAAAGGATACATTTACATTAATATTGCTTCATTCTTCCTACTATGTTGAAAAATATCACCATTTCAATCTTTTTTTTTAAAAAGAAAAAAAAAATTATTGCGAGTCATTGGTTTGTGAACTTGACAAAGAATTAAAATGATGATATATAGCATTAATCGTAGATCGATATGAAAGTATTCACAGCAAATTAACCTAATTTATATAGTTTCATATGATTATAAATTAATTAAAGAACAGTACTGGAAGAGATAATGTAGTGAATAAAAATACCCACTATGCTTTCTTTGTGATCATATTATAATTTTATGCATTAGAATAAATCAACATGGCAATGAGATTTGATTAGTGTTAATTAAAAAGTAAAGATGTATAATTAATTACTTTCTAGCAATAGCTAGCATAAAAGAGGAGCTAATAAAATTTTAAAATGTCGATTTGGGGTCCCCCATGAACCGATGAACCCCAAATCTTGCAGGAAAAACTTTTTCATTCTTCTTCCTTTTTTTTTTAATTAAAAAAAAATGTATATATTTTCCTGTTGGTCCTTGTCTTCTAGTAAATCAAGGTATTAAATTAATTAGCACAATATTTAAGAGATAATATTGTAAAGTATAAAAGATAATTAATGGTCCCTAAAAGGTAGTTCAATCGGTTGTGAATCACGCCTTATGAAGCAAAGGTCACAAGTTCGAATCCCCCCTCCCCCTACCCTTGTGTGAACATATCAAAAAAAAAAAAAAAAGATAATTAATGTATGCATGTAATTAAATATATAATTGGGCATTTAATTAATCCGATTCAAGGTATATTCCATCCGCCACGGAACAGGATCCTGTCCATTTCAAATGAAATGGATAATATCCATTTAGTGTAAAATAAGGGGTAGTATTGTCTTAACGTTAAAGTTGAAGAACTAATTTTACAATATTACCCATCATTTTACACTAAATGGATATTGTCCATTTCATTTGAAATGGACAGGATCCTATTCCATATGCCACATGGTAGCAAAAAGGAAGATTTCTATGTGCTTCAAATAAATAATATTTTCTTAAAGATTAAAGGGCAGATGCCAGGAAAAATAGTTCTTTAAAACCTGACAATATTTTATTTTAATTTAAACCAATAAATTATTTAGGTGCGTTTATCTTCCATTTAGAGTAGAGTACTTTTCCTTATTTCACCGTCAATGTGAAACCTATTACATCATCTACTAAATGGTTATATTTATCTATCAAATTTTGTTGCTTAATTTTTTTCACCCATGTTGTACCACTTGACACTCACGTAGATTGTCACCTGAGATCGTAATTAAGGGTAAAAAAGCGGACGGTTATTATCGTTAGCTGTTACCACTTTTAAAGGCTGTTAGGAAAAATTGATAACCACTTAGACAATTACAATGAATGATTTTAAGTTTTGAAAAAATTGCTAATCGTCTATATATATATATATATATAAAACGTGATGAGAGGACACTTTCTTAATTCTTTCCTTTTGATATTGTTGGTGTTGTTCACTGTGGGGTAAAGGCAAGAGGATATTATGAATAAAACAAAACTTTATGCAAATTGACAGAAGATAGGAAAGGAGGATATCCAGATTAAGTTAAGGATTGGTCTCCATTTGTCCAGGAAAATTAAAATAAAAAAGAAAAAAAGAAAAAGAAAAAGAAAAGAGAAGGATTGCTCTTTATTTATGAGGACGGGCACTAAAACAAAAGGGTGGTGCCCACACGTGTCTTTTCCCATGATAGATACCACACGTGTCAACTCACCTCTCCACTTGATATGCAACGTCCTCAAAGAAAAAGCGGGCCCCTGTCATGCATACGTGGCACTTGACAATGATAGTTCCATGATGCCTCTCCCCCTACCGAAAGTTTTCGTTATACCGTTGGGGTGGCAGTTATTTTCGTTACCTGTCGTTTAGTTGCTTGAGGAATTTATTCCCCATAAAAAAAAAAGCAAAAAGAGATAAAAGAAAGAACTTCGAGATACCACCATGATATGTAGTCAAGGTTTACGACGATTCATTCTATTTGTGCTAATTTGATGATAGTGTTTTTAGTACGTATTTAATGATTTAATATTATAAATATATTAATCCAACCTATAAGTTACAGTTTATGTAATTTGATCATAAACTTACAACTCATTCGATTATATACTCGACGTGATAGCGGCTTTAATAACAAATTATGCAAACTAATTTGTATTACTCTATATGTTGACTCCTTTAGCAACAAGTTAGAATTAACCATGTGGGACACAAAAATTATAACATATTACCATGCTAAGGTTGTTTACTATATCAATACTAACTCGATGATAGTCATTTCTCTTTTAGCAACAATATGTCGACTTTTTTAGTTTTTTTTTTTTAATTACCTGAATGTGGGAATCAAACTTGGGACCTTCCTTTTGTGAGGAATGGTCCCAACAATTCTACAAAGTTTGGTTCATATATTGGACTATATGTTGTGTCTTTTCTGTCATAAATGTGACTTTTTTTCTTGATTCCTTCGAAAGAATTAATTGTCACAACTTCATATGATTTTCAGGGATTTTAATTTAAAAGTAATAATTAAAATTCAACATGTCAAAAAAAATAATTAAAATTCAAAAAAATCTATATAATAGAACATTTTATGAGTTTAAGAAGAACATCCTAATCCGATCCTCAGAATTATGACTTCCTTCCATGCAGAAATGTTTGCTTATGTTATCCAATGAAACTACAAGTACTAGTGAAACATCACAGAATGGAAAAGTTAATGCACTTTCATTGACCAGGATTTTTCCAAGCCATTCTTTCTACCTAATTTCTAAGACAACCTAAACCCACATCACTTGCAATTTGCAAAGTTTTCTTTTTCTTTCCACTTTTTCTTCTTAGCAAGAGATTTCCATTGCCTATCAAAACGCATAATGGTAGAAGTCTTTTCCATGTTCATGTTTAAAATTTTCGTTAAATCAAAATTCAATAATAATTTATTGCAAATTTAATAATAATTTTAAAGCTATTTGATTAGTTTTGGATGGATACAAGATGAACATTAAGAGGACTTTTAGTATTACTCATCTATAAGATAATACTAGCTTGGAGTTCACGTTATGCGCCAGGTTTATGTATATATATAACTAAGTCAAAAAGTCTTTAAAATATTATCAACAACAAATTTTATTTTATTCTCTTAATTAACAAATTAACTACAAAAAATGACAAATGTTCATAAGATCATTTTAAACCGTAGTTTAATTTTACTTAATAGCATAAACCCACATATCCAATAAATTTAAAAATTCATAAATTTTAATTCATATAAATTGAAACGTGTTAAATATTTGTTCTCATATATATAGTTTAAAATGAAATATAAAGGAAAAATATTCAAAATAAAAACCTAGAATAATCAATTATAGAAAAGGATTGATTAATCATTATATTCCAACAGTAATATCACTTCTCCTCCATTACACAATCAATTATGGTAAACTTTTGTCTTTCAGGAGTTGAATTTTCTCTTCATAAACAATTCTTTTGAGCAATTTTACTATTACATTGACAAAAATAAAGAAGTGTTCTAAAATATATCATATTGATATCTGATTACAGTTATGTTTACTAATTTTGTAAATATAAGAATGTTGGTAGTTTAATTTTTCTTTTAAAAGAGAAGAGATAAAAAAAACAGCAGCAGGAATATTGGAATACCCAAAAACAAAAATGAACAACAAAAGTCAATTAAATTTACAAAAGAAAATTTGTAACTTGTATCAAATAAAAATAAGTAAATTTGAATAAAAAATAATATATAAAGACAAATTCATGCATTACAAATAAAATCTCTATGTTTTAATTGTCTCACTAAAAGAATATCTAAATATACATTTTCATACATTTGTATTAAATAACATGGACAGTGTGTTTTCTTCATTAAGAAAATTAAACATAAAGCAAGAAAAGATGAAAAGAAAATTAGATAAAGAGAGAGAAATAGACAATTTGAAAACATTTTGTTTTCTTCATTAAAAAAATTCATTGTGTTACAAATAAAATTCATATGTTTTAATTGTCTCACTAAAAGGCTATCTAAATATACATTCTCATACATTTGTATTAAAAAACATGGACACATGTCACAATTCTACTTATATATATATATATATATATATATATATATATATATATATATAATAAGAAAGCATATAAGAAAGCTTTAGGCTAGTAGTACAACCTTAACTAAAAAAGTTTGGAAATTGAAATTAAACCTAAATTTTCTTAAATACACAATTTCTTCTAAGACGGGACTAACTTTATTATCACAACTCAATTTTCAATTATTCCCCCCTTTTCTTAAGATGGTTGGACCACCTCTAGGTGTTGCATGGGGTGGTGGCCAAACCACTCCTAGGTCGTTTGGGGAGGTAGTTCGACCACATTAAAAACATATAGGGGGTGGCTCGCCATCACCCAAGGGGTGGATCAACAATCCTCAAAACCCCTGGCCACTCCCTTACGAATTTTTGAGTTGATTAGGGAGTGGCGAATTAAGCCACCCTCAAAGATCTAGGGAATGGTTCAACTACCTCAAATCATCATGCGGTGGACCGGTGGTCTAGCCATCCCTAGGATCTTTTTTATTTTTTTTATTAGTTTAAGTTAAAAATTTGTGTTGTTTTTTTTACTCTTAATTTTTTATTTAGTTTTTTTTTTCTTCTTCTAAGTTTTTATTGTTTGTATATATATATTTTTATTTAAGGGTACTTTTATCATTTAACGAGATTCCATATGATTTAATGAGATTCCTAATGGTAGGGTTTTTTTTTTTTTTTCATAAGTAAATAATAGATCAAGGTAGTCAAATGTCAAGAATATGAGTACAAATTGAAATGTTCAAAATGCGTGTTAGTTTATGGGACCTAAGGTTATTACGTATAATAGCATGGTCCTAATTACCTATTCTACCCAATAGGGTTTGCTGGTCCATAATTGCGTCCGATTGTGTAAAATCTATGACATTCAAAGTTTGTGAACTCGTATGCAAGATTAGTATGCCTTGACCATGCAATTTGATTTCGTGTATTATAGGTACCTTTAAAGCAAATTTTTTCTATCAAGTTGTCTACCAAATTACCTGCATTATTAAGACTTTATGCCATATTCAAGCCCATAAGGAGGGAGAAACCGTGAAGGGAGGGGACAATAGCAATTAAAATACACTAGGCTTTGTTTGTATCAAAGTAAAATGTTTTTTTTTTTTTTTGGGTAAAATAATTTCAATATTTTAAGGTGCTTGGAAAACTTAGTCAATCGAAATAGGTTTTCAATTATAAATCATATATAATGGTAGCATGATATGTGTGACCAATTGTTAATATAAGAGTTTAAAGCCTTAATTTTGCGAGGAGCTTTCTTACATGCAACTAGGTAACCAATTACATTGATACAAATTTGCGAACATACACTAGGTGAACATAAAAGGAAAACCCTAATTATATGAGCATATAGTATATATTGTGAACCGCTGGGAACTTGAAACTCTAAGTTATAGAGAAAATTTATTCTTAAGAATGGGAGTATATGACCAATGACATTGATACAAATTTGCGAACATACACTAGGTGAACATAAAAGGAAAACCTTGAACATATAGTATATATTGTGAACAGCCGGGAACTTGAAACTCTAAGTTATAAAGAAAATTTATTCTTAGGAATGGGAGTATATATATATTCTTTAACACTAGTCTTCTCATTTTCTCAAAACTCTTTTATTCATTTTAAATTATTTTCTTTCAAATTATTCTCAAACTTATGAGACTCTCAAGAATTGAATTTGAATGACTTTTTCTCGGATTTTACAATTTAACTATGATGAACTTGCTTGATTGAATGATGTATACAACCGAAGTTACGATCGAAGCCTTCGTTTCTTAAATTTTAATGTCGTTTTCTTTGAAACCGCAACCTAAACTTTAGAACTTAAAATATTTTGCTTCAATTTATCAATAATAAAAAATAGCATAAATGCATGGAAGAGAAAAATAAAAAAGACAATAAAGCGAGGGAAACAAGAGAGTTAGCCAAAATATGGTAGAGGTCATAGTCACACCAATTCGATGGTCCAGCACAACTGACTTAGGTGGTGTTTGTTAAACAACACCAAAACCCCTCACGGCACTTTTCATCCCAAGATACTGTTTATCCTTAAAAAAAAAAAATGATTGATATGGGAAAATTAAAAAGTGATATTGAAAAGTAAAAAATTTTGTTTTGAAGTGATTTTTTTATTTGAATAGTAATAAAGAGTAAATGATATAATATAAAAAATGAATGATTCGATAGGTTTTTTTTTATTAAAAAAAAAGTAAATAGTGTAATAAAATGTGAGAAATACGAAGAAATTTGATATTATTTAACAAACAAAGCCTTAGTCTTCGCAATTATACAGAAGGACTTTGATTATGTCAATAAAACAATAATAATTTCAAAGAGAAAGTAAGAAGAAAGAGAGATTATTAATTAGCTGAGTTTATATATATATATATATATTTCCAAAGTAAACAAAAATATGGGTCCAAATCCTAATCAATGAACATAACACATGATAACCCTGGGAGTTGGCTGTCAAGCAACACTCATTCCAATGATTAAATGGTCATCGACATTTTTATTCCTACTTATGATTATGAATCCTGTTGGCTGTTTCACACAGTGCCCTCTTAATCTCGTTCCACGTGTAGAGTTTTTTTTTTTCTGCTATAATCTCAAAACGTACAATTTTTACTTTTTAAAAACATTATTAGTAGATGCCATATATCATTTCCTTCTTAAATCTAAAAAATCTACTCACATTAGATTCACATTTATTACATTTAACAAACCCTCAAGGGTTTCCCAATGTGTAGATAACCAAAAGTGGTTCCATGTATATTATTTTAATATAAATATTTCTCTTTCATCTCTCATCCTTATGTCTTTAATTAGGGATTGTGTTAAAATTTTATAAAAAAAGTGAGTATGCAAGGAACTTGTATTTTGAAATAAATAATATTTTAATGGTATATGGAGAGATAAGAAAAGTTATTGTGAAATATACTTTCATAGGAAAACAAAAAGTAGTTTTATGCCATAAACTTGAAGAAAATCAAATGAAAAGTGCTACTATTGCTCTTAGAATTGTATTTTTGATGTGTGAAATCGCAACGCAATCGGATGACTAATTAAGTGAGTCACCACGTACGGGTCAAAATAAATACGTGGCATATATATATATGGGCTGCTCTGCACCAAGAGTATTTTATACGTAATGAGGCCAATTATATGGTATATGCAAATTAAAGTTGGAGGAAGAATTGATGGGTTAACCCCACAAGAAGGAAAGTGGAGTTTCAATCATTTTTGGTGTGCACACTCCCACTCACCTAAAAGGCCAATAAGCTCAAGTTCGAAGTAGTTAAATAATTGACTCTAGCCATCTACCTAGCTAGTTTCTTTTCATTTCATACCTTTTATTTAATTAATAAACCTTTTGGCTATGTTTAATTTACTAACACAAACAAACACAGGTTTAACATAAATAAATAAGCCATTTTTGAAGTGCTAGCCACAAACACAACCTCTTGATCGATCTCCTCTGTGAGATTTGTTTTTGTGTTGGCCAAATAAAGTGCTGGGGCATTGTCAGGATCTTTTTTCTTTCCTTTGTTTATGCAACTAAGTACTTGAAAATTATTTCTAAATTCAGATTGAATCATATAATAAGTAGATTTCATGGCCCAATGCAATCAAAGGGCACAATAGAAACTGCACCAGTAATGAAAATGAAATGTGAAGCCATTATTGTCATGGAAATTACTTTAATATAAATTTTTCTTCTAAGGATTTCAAGTGACACCTTCTGCGAAACCCCTTCCCCAATTACCCACCTGATAAAAATATAGAAAACTTAAAAACTCTCTGTATGTACGTGTACATAGACCATGCGCGTATGTCATGATCTATATATAATTATGAAAAATAATAAAGGCATAACTTAAACTTAACTTTGATCCAACTTTTCTCTTAAGTTTAAAAGAAAAACTGCTTGTGGAGGAGAGAGAGCTTTAAACTAAAGAGAGAAAGAAATTTAGTTTAGAAGTTGGGTTTAAGTTGTGCCTGCATCACACCTTTATAATGATATATCTCCAATAATAATGACTCATTTTAATCAAAATAACATATATTTTATACAAACAAGCAAACGCTAATTTAAAATAGGTTTAGATGAATCGAGAAAAGTCATTTGATTTTTTTTTTAAATGATTCAAATTTAAAAGCGACTCTAAAGCAACTGATTTAACGTTTGCCAACTTGAAAAATGCTAGCTAGCTAGAGAACAGAGAACAACATTTTGAAGCAAATGCCTTTTCTACTTGGGAATAAAAACATTGCGTATTTATGTTGACATCATGGTTGCAAACCATGTGCTGAACAGAATCAATGTACTCCATATATTAACCATCTAGCTAGCTAGCTAGCTACTCCATATTCAAAGTTCTTCCTTTCCCCACCAAACCATGCTTCTAACACTGATATTTTGAAAAAATTAGATTACTCAAAGTAAGCGTTATCATAGAATAACATCTTACGATTTGATCAGTCCAACTGTATTAGCCTTTGGAATCGGAAAAACAGTCGATACTTTCGTATTTCACAATCGGAGGAGAATAAAAACATTACATGTATATGTTGGAAACCATGTGCTAAACAGAATCAATATGTACTTGGCATGAAAACCTATACCTACTCCAAATTGATGAAATAAGTTGTTCCTTCTCCCAAAAAAAGAAGGAAAAAAGGGGCATGAAAAGACTAGAAACAACGTGAACATGGTGATTGGTGTGGGTTTACGTCCAAAAAGAGAGAGTACACGCTACACACATAACCACCAACCATTAAAATAAAACGAATCCGCCGACCATCGGAGTTGACTTGTTTCCACGACATGGATCGCCGTGGGGCTGCAGGAATTCTGCCACATGTGCCTCGATCGAGCTCGTTGGTATCCTATTATTGGAGGCAAAGTTGATGATCAAGCTAGCTCGCACACGTGTGGTGTCGGGGATTTAGTACAACAGCGTGCGTGTCTGTTGTCCCCACGAGCTGTGAAAACGAGACGCGTGTGGTACACGTCGGCTTTGACACCTTAGAGTTCCGTGGTTGTTTCTTGTTGGGTGGACGGCAAACTAATGAAACCCTCTTTCTCAATTAATTTACTTTTTACCTTTCTTTGACAGAATGGACTATACATGGAGGTGGCTAATGACTCACTCCAAATGACTTTTATAAAAAGATGGAATTGAAAATTAAATTCGTGTGTCAAAAGTAAATTAATTAATTAAAGCTCAAACTTCAAATTTACCAAATTAATTGAAACAGTCAACAATTATATATTTACTTAGAGGCCGGTGTTATAATCACATGTTGAGGTGTCCACAAAGTCTTCTTCGTAGGGTACTACTCCCTTCGCGATCATATATATCAAGACTTGTAGTGCTTCCTGACAGCGGCTTCAATCGGACCACCAACAATATTAATGTTACTTTTTTTTTGTCGAAGTTCTTGTTGTGCTGTATAGCTGCAGTAGTTGTTGTCAAGACTGCTCCTCTCATATGGTTCCCTTTCTAAACTTGTCTTTATTGGTGGCCAAATTTCTTGATGGCATGCATGTGTCAAGAATTTATTGGGCCAGAACATTTATTTGGTCGGTTTCCATTCAGTTCAAATTTTTTTTTTTTACATGTCTACACAAAGAAAATTGATGGTGATTCAAATTAGTGATCTTTGTTTCATTAGGCATGATCCATACCCGGTTGAACTAACCTTTAGGGACTTTTTTATATATATATATATATATATATATATATAATATTGTACTAATTGTATTGGAGCTTATTGTTAGATCGCCCATCTCTCTTTAAAATTTATTTGTTGTATTTTTCCCTTTCCATCTCTTTCCTTTGTATTGCTCAAAAGAAAAAAGAATTAAAAAAAAGCATGATGACCAAATTAAAATATGCAATTTTTTAACAAACTAATTTCTGTCTTCTCAATTTCACTTAAAATTGAGGTAATTTATTTGAATATCAAGATTAAATTTTATAAATTGAATAGTACATATTATCAGGCGGTATATATATATATATATGTTGTCATATTAACATTTATTACTTGTAAAATATATATAACAAATATGATATATACTAAAGTGATAGATGCTTATTCGTTAACAATGACAAATATATACTAGCTAACATGCTATTAATCCTAAAAATAATAATTAAAAACTTGAAAATAAAAAATCTACTTAGTGGCGTGGAATAACTTTTAAGAAAAATTTTTGATCCCATTATTGAGTTCATTGTTTTATCGTAAAAAACAAATATAGAAATGATCCCACTTTTATATTCCTTTTATCACTCAAGTTAAAAACACAAGTGTTTAAAGTTTGGAATTTTATTGACAACTTGAATGATAATTATATACTAATATGCATGGTATATATTAATCCGAAAAATAATAATTAAAAATTTGAAAGAAAAAAATAATAAAAAATGAAAAATCTACTTATTATGGAATAACTTTTAAGAATTCCGGCCCAAAATTTTTGATCCATTATTTAGTTCCTTGTTTTATCGTAAAAAGAAAATATAGAAATGATTTTCACTCTTATTCCTTCTATCACTCTTATTCTATTGACCACGTAAATATTGTAGGTGTGAACACAAGAAAAAAAGAAAAAAAAAGCTATATATAATTTTTATTTTTGGTTGAAAAAATAATGTGACATAAAGTGAAATAAGTTTTGACCTTTTTCTTTTTTATTTAGTGAAAAATTTATTTTATTTTATTTTTGTTAAACCCAATAATTAGTTGGTTTGGTATTTTTTTTTTTAAAAAAACATAAATAATAGAAACACAAAAAGAAATGTCATAAAATGGTACTTCGTGAATCTTTCTTCGTTGACCTGGTTGGTTTTAATTGGTCATTGCGTGACTTCATAGAAGACTCGAAGGAGCATTAGCCAAATCTAGAAACAATATGATATTCAATTTGTCAATTCCATATTAAAGAACAATTAATTCATGATTAAAAATCGTAGATTTAGGCGAATAACACGGGATGATCACTTTTTGATTAAGAATGAGTTTGTTTACAGTACTGTAGATCACTTTTCACTGTGTACTTTTTTTCACTTGAACTAGAAAAAGGCAGCAGCTTTAGAGCAACTCCAACTCCAAAGCCCCATTGCCTCCTGTGTTTGACTAGTTAATTAAGTGTTTAGCGAATTAAAGATCCACAAAGTCATTGAAATGTAGTGTGAAAACAAATATACAAATGGGGCAGGCATGTGAGAAATTCTGAGCTTGACCAACCAAATAATATCAGACCATATAATATATATATGAGATTCAAATATTGGGCATGGCTCTCTTTCCTTAAGAATCTTTATAATTTTTCATATATATTCTTGGCATGCAAGTCATCTCTCTTGTGCAAGGTTAATGTTATAGTATGCCCTAATCTCTGTCTCTCACACACACAAAAATTAAAGAAATGGGGTAGATCTAGAAAGTGAATATAATACCTAAGAAAGGTTACCACACATAACTCCAGCCCTCTCTAGTTTCAACTTTTAAGGCTCGATTCATAGAATGGGTTGAAGACGAATTGTCCTCTTCTTTTAATGCCATCTCTCTCTCTCTCTCTCTCTCTCTCTCCTTTAACGTATTTTCGAGCATAATATTAATAATAATATATAAAACAGTATACTCTAGCTATGTCGTTAGGCAGGTGGCTGCTGAGGTTTGAGGCACTACGTGACTTAGTGGCTTGTCGACAAGTACGTGGTATATTCCTTCAATTTTATGCCATCTAATTTAATAATAATAATAAGAAGAAAACGTTTGTTTCTTACACATTAAAATTAGAACACACGGTAATTTTAGAGACTGAATTAAAGAAATTTCTACCACAACTTTGTTTCATAGTTAATGAAATGCAAGACAGGTGTATAATTGAGTAGGAAAATGCATGTGAGAATACAACTTTGTTTAGTACTAAACAAAGTTGTGATTAAAGTGGAAAATATAACTTTAGTAATCATAATTTTCGAATTTATCTAAAAGGACATGATATTTTTATTGTTTTGACAGCATGGAAAATCTTTAATCAATGAAATTATTGAATTAAACAAATGACGAGGATATTTAATTAGTAATGTTAGAATTTCAATGACATACTTTAAAGTTGTCTTTCTATTCTTTTGATAAAATTTTTACTTCAAGTTGTTATATACGTAGAAATTACTATAATTTTCTTATTAAACTTTAGTCAATCAACACGTGGAGTTTCTAGTTATATATACAAAGCAAGAAAAGCACTTGAGATTCTTTGAACTTATTTTTATTTGTTAAAAAAAAGATTCTATGAGATGGATAGATTATGCAGAGATCTCGAGTGACAGTGTTAGAATCTCAATCACATCCTTTAACTTGTCTTGTTAATTACTATTATTTTCATCTAAACCAAACACGATTGAGATGATATATGTTAGAGGTATATATATATATATATATATATATATACATTCTGGGATTCAATTGGCCGGTGGGTAAAAGATTTGAAACTAATTAAGCTTAAGAGGGATAATTAAACTCAAGCGTTGATGACAAAAATAGAGAGTTGTCCAACCAACACATGGGTTGGTATTGATTCGGACTTAGGTTCGATTACGTAAAGAACAAGTTATTAGATTTTTCTTTTATTAAATCAATGGGGAGGATTATTCCATGAAAATTATGGAGTAATTTTTTTTTTCTCATCACATGAATTAATTGTAATTAAGCTTATAACAAACAACACGGCAAATAATACGGCCATGGTCGTAGGTCAAAGGTGAGAAGATGCATGAGTAATTGCATGCATTATTGGGTGCATTAGGAAATTGAAGAGAAAGTAGGAGATTTAATTTAATTTAATTTAATATTTTAATCTGCAGAACCAGGTAGGTTGAACTTTGAAGCAGCTGCTTGTTTTAGTTCTACTCCACATTACAAGGGGCGAGAAAAGCTCTAGTCTTCTTCTGTGAAATGGGTGGGGGGACCAAATTTTTACTAAAATTGGTAATCTTTGGTGTCTAAACCCTGGTTTTGAAGGGCCGGTTGGGAATGAATGCCCCAAATTATGACCCACTTAAGGAAATACCAGCCCCTTGAATTCTGAACTAGTGAACTGTGGGAAGGAGACGGAGAGCCCAAGTGGCTGGAACCCACGTTAGGTGAGTAAGCGCCACGTGGACAGAACTGTTTAGGTGGCCGACGAGGAGAGTTCGGAGAGGGGATTGGGGAACTTCTGTTTCTGTGACGGCGAAGACGGCGGGTTTTTTCGCAATTTTGTTGTTGTTGTTGTGATGGACAAAGGGAGTGGGTGGGGCCCGCGGGATATGGGGAAGAGTTTAGCTTAGTGGGGGTCCCAATAAGTGAGAGTTTTTCGATCTCGTCCGTTTGTGTCTGGTCGCAGCTATAAAATGGACCATTCGGGCAATGTCTCCCTCGCAACCCATACATACACTTCAATTCCTCTCTGCATTCTCTGCTTCTCCCTTTTCTACGAATCTTACTCGCCTGTTTGGTTCGCGGTTTTCCTTCCATTTTCCATATTAACTTATTTCACCTTAATTTCCTCGTACAACTCTGCTCACTCTCGTAAAACAGAGTACTCTCTCTCTCTCTCTCTTCTCTGTTCTCTCTTCGCTTTGCTTCGCCTGACTTTAACACCCTTGAATCTCAAATTTGAAGGTATTTTGTCAAATGGGTTTGTTTTGATTTTGGTATTGGTAATCTGGGTTTGAGCAAAAACTAGATGGAAAAAAAAACAGAAGAAGAAAGAAACTGATCAGTGACGCTTGTTTTTGCAGTGATTTCATTGGGAAAAAGGAGTAAAGATGACGAAACAGAATGTGCTAGTCTCCGACACGAAATCCACATTCAACATGGCGATTATGACCACTTCGAACTCGCCGATTATCACGAGGCCGGCGCAGAAGCCTCCAGCAGCACCGGGCGGATACATTTCCATTTCAACGAAGAAGTTGCTGAAGAACCTTGAGATCAATGGAGAATCAAGAATAAACACTTGGGTTGACTCCATGAAAGCCTCTTCTCCTACCCATATCAAGGCCACTCCTTCTCTGGCCGATCATGGCCAGAGTTCTTGGATTGTGAGTATTTCAGTAAATTAAAACTAAACTAAACTAAATTGTTCAAAGAAAGGAGGATTTTTTTTTGGTTTTTGTGGTGTTGGGTTTCACAATGAAGAATCTGATTTTGTTGTGTCGTTATTGTATTATTGGTCAAAAACAGGTTCGCCACCCATCTGCCTTGGACATGTTTGATCAAATCATTGATGCCGCAAAGGGAAAGCAAATAGTAATGTTTTTGGACTATGATGGCACACTCTCACCGATTGTCGATGACCCTGATCGAGCTTTCATGTCTAGGCCGGTTAGTCCTTCCTTTCTTGCCTCTGTTCATCATAATTTCATTGACATCACTTTTTTCTCTCTTTATCAGTCACTAAACTTTGTCTCGTTTCGATAACTCAGATGAGAGAAACAGTGAGAAAACTTGCCATGCGTTTTCCCACTGCTATTGTGACTGGGAGGTGCAGAGATAAGGTACATTTCAAGTTGTTTGATTCTGTTTTCTTTGTCATACTCTCTGGATTGTTGGTTTTAGTTTTAGATTATTAAACTTTTGCTTTTCTTCAACAATTTGTACTCCTGTCCCAGTTATAAACAGTATTGTTGTATAAATTATGCAGGTCTATAGATTTGTAAAGTTAGCAGAACTGTACTATGCCGGAAGCCATGGCATGGACATTAAAGGACCGGCAAAAGGTTCCAAATACAAGAAAGTGAGTGAGGTGAAGATTTCCCTACTTTCTGCTTCCCCCCCCTGAAAAAAAAAAAAATCAATTTCTAACAATTTTCTTCACTCCCCTCAGGGTAATGGCGTTCTGTTCCAACCCGCCAGTGAATTTCTTCCCATGATCGACGAGGTTTACAAACAATTGGTGGAGAAAACAAAAACAACTGAAGGGGCTAAAGTGGAGAACAACAAGTTCTGTGTCTCTGTTCATTTTCGATGTGTTGAGGAAAAGGTATATTGCAACCATCACAATCATCACTACTGTTCCTGGTTTTTGTGATTATTTTGTTTTCTTACTGTTTACGTACATCTTAATGTATATTCTTATGTATTCATGCCAAACATGGAAAACAGAAAGAAAAAAAAATGAAAAAAAAAAAAAGCCTGACAGTGAATGATTTTTTTTTTTTTTGGCAGAAATGGAGTGAACTGGCCCAACAAGTTAAATCAGTACTGAAAGAGTACCCAAAACTGCGTCTTACCCAAGGAAGAAAGGTGACAAGGGGTTCTTAATCTATCAATTTTTGCTAATAATCTAGTATTAGTGAATAATGGGTCACTAATTTCAGTTCTGTTTGTATAATACAGGTGCTAGAAATCCGTCCCACCATTAAATGGGACAAGGGGAAGGCTCTTGAGTTTTTGTTAGAGTCACTTGGTGAGTTTCAACTCAAGCCACTACTTTTGTTTATTTAATTTGTTTAATAATAAACATAATTTAATCATAACTAAACATACATTCTTTCCCATAAAGTCATTTTGAGATCTTAGTTTGGTAGTTGGGAGGATATATGTGATCCAAAGCGTGCAAACCATATAATAATAAATAAACAAATAAAGTAATTTCATATATATATCACTATAATAAGAAAATTCTATCTTTTGATAGGATTTGCTAATTGCACCGATGTTTTTCCCGTTTACATTGGAGATGACCGGTCGGACGAGGATGCATTCAAGGTATCCTATGTTTTGATTTATAACATATTAATTAAAACTTGTATTTTATTTGGGGATTAAGGAAATTAATTAAGTTTTATATTGTGATCAGATATTAAGAGACAGAGGACAAGGTTTTGGCATTCTTGTCTCCAAGTCTCCAAAGGAAACCAGCGCATCTTATTCCTTACAAGAGCCAGCACAGGCAAGTATCCAATACATGCAATTAAAGCTTGTTTCATTACTTCTTTTCAACAAACCAATAATTTTTTTGCAATTTTGCATGCCTACCATATGACTAATTTTATTTTCTTTTTTTTTACAGGTTATGGACTTCTTGAGACGTTTGGTTAAGTGGAAAGGCCTGTCATTAGGACAGGTCAGGGTGTAAAGTGTGATAAAAATATGAAATATACTGCCACCACCCTTCCAAGAAGTGTACAAGGGTGCAATGGAAACATGTAATTTCTTGTTCAGGGTAGCTAAAAAAATTATGGGGAGATGGGCAAGGGAAGGAAGAGAACCTAACTGTAATCTTTTCTTGTCTTTGTACATCTTGTAACTACCTTTGTGCAAGGAAAAAAGAAGTTGTAACTTAGTAAGTTGTCTCAATGAATAGAGAGATTTTATTATCTCTTTCTCTCTGGCTCTCATGTTTGACTAAACATTCTTAATTAATAAGATATAATATTGCAGTAATGAAATGTTTAATCTGACATTCTTGTTTGTTCTTTGATTATTGTAAAATGATAGTACATGAATTCTCAGTGTCAATTGAAACTCAATGCATACATAGAGGGCTAGTAGTGGAAAACAAGTTCTATTTCAGGCAGAGAGAGAGAGAGAACAGTCCATTTTCATTGGGTGCAAACAGAGCAAAAATATGACAAAGTGTAAGTGATTAATATAATATAATTGGACCAAACCTCATAGGTAAGTGTTACAATTTATGTTTTCGAATTTATATCGTATCGATGCATAAGTATAAGATTATATATATAGTTCAACTATAACTCTACATTTTGGATCAAGCATTTGACCATCTCATCTAAAAACTAATTGATGTCTAGTGAGAAAAGGCAAAGCCTTTTACGACATTCGAAATCGCACTTTGAAAGTTATGTTTTAAGAGCCATCCACGCAAGCAGGGCGACACTATTGCACCCCAACAATCACTCCCTCAACCTTACGCTCCCGCAATTCAAACTCATGACCCTAACTCTGATATCATTTGTTGAATTGAACTTTTGACAATCTTATTTAAAAATCAATTGATGTATAGTGAAAGAAGCCAAATCAATTTATAGCATCGAAATCATATTCTGCAAGGCATATTTTAAGAGCCACCCATGTGAGTAGAACAAAAATGTTGCTCCTCAACACAATCTATTTAATTAAACGAGTTATATCTCTTAACTCAAATGATGTTTAAGCATGTATATAAAAAAATATATATGTCACCCTAGCTAAACCTATTTAATTAAACGAACAAGACCCATCAACCCTAATCTTTTAATTTTGTGCTAGGATTACATGTCATGTAAAAAATTGTTAGTACTAAACCATATGTTTAGCTTTAAAATTGAGTGGTGACTCAATATATTATATTATAATCTCATTAAAAAACTTCCAAAGCTTCGATCTCCCAATAACATTTAAGGTTTGAAACTTGCTTGTTAATTTTGTTCAACATCATTAAATCCAAAAACAAAAAATAGGAAAAAAAAGTCATTAGTGTGTACCTAGCACTGCTCTGCAGCAGTAGTAAGAATTGAAATTGCTGACTGATGTTTTAATGGCCATTTTACCATTAGGTAGAAAATGGGTCTGCACTTCATGAGTATTTCCCCCACAGCTTTATAACTAGCTTCTACTCAAACTAATATCCTGCCTTTGTAATAAAATGGAACTATTCTATCAAAAATTAATAGAAAAATGTTGGCAGAAAGTGTAGCAGCTTTATAGTATACCCTGCTGCTTTTGACGCCATAAATGTGCTTAGACTGAGAAGATGGCAGTGAAAGTCACAGAGGAATATTTCAAGTTAAAAACTAAAAAGGCAACCTCCCAATGTGGCATAGTACCAACAGTCTGCTGATTGTGATAATGCATATTTATATATATGGTTATATTTGCTGTACTCAGTAATCTTTACTGCAATAAAAAATTAAAAATATATATTTAAGGTACTATAACTTTTACTATAAAATTAATAATTAATAAAATAATTAAGAGAAATTTGGTAAACTTCCATCTTCTGGATATAAGCCTTGGTGGGGATGAGAGAGAAAGAAGAAGAAGAAGAAGAGGGGGATAAAGGACTGATTTGAAATATTTAAAGAGAAATATTCGGAAGAACTAGTAAAATTATAAGTAAATGGGTGGCTTTTACAAGTATATGACAGATTCCCTCGTTTTGGGGAATCAAAGTTCATATCTTTCTTGGAAAGGACTTTGTGTTTGCTGCAAGATGGGCTGGCAATTCATGCATTATTGATCTTGTATTATCAACAAGTTTATCAGCATTGGTACACCATCATTAGTTGGCACTGATAATTAAGCTTCATATTCTATTCTGGATCAATTAATTGACCATCAAACATGAACCCTATTAGTCCTTATATAGGCACAAATTAAGTAAAATTCAATCCCTCATTATGCTTGCATTAACCATGGATAAATACAAGATCAGCAGCAGATATATGTAGACTCATCATAGCTCATAGGAATATCCACTTTTTCAAGATAAGATTCTACACCATTTTCTATTGGATAATTGCATATTCAAGTAAATGTGAGGACCCCTCATCAACAATTAGAGATCACTATTTTGCTTTCAATTGTATGATCACATGCTGAGTCAAAAGGATAAGTTTTGCACTAGATCATCTTCATCTATTATCAAAAAGATGGTGTGCTTTCAAGCTAGCTATAGCAGCAACATTTTGCAAATTTACCTTCATAGTTGAGCCATCTCATCTCCTTTCTTTAGAAAGTATTAATCAGTACATGTAATGAATACAATTTTCGACTCCTTGCCTCATGGATTCATGAATGGCTATGGTCAAAGCTAAATATCTCACATTATCATATGCACCAGTCGAACTTCTAGAAGAAGGTGATATTTCAACCCCCCAATGGACATACATTTGTTTCTAGATCAATAATTGGTGCACTAGAGGGCATTCTAAATTGTCAGCCAACAACATTTTCTCTTCAATTTTCAATTACTGTCCAACCAAAAGTCCCTCGTTTCTGTTTCCAAACTCAATCTTCCATAATCTTTCACCTTAAGTTTGAAGGAATGTTAAAATATATAGAAATGTTAGGTTGATATCAAAATATTTTCTATTTAAGGATTGATTGTAATCAATTCATACTTGTATTCATTCATACCCTATAAATAAAAACAATGTAGCTTTAAGGGTTATTTAGAGTGTTGGATGTAAGTGTCTTACACCGAATGACCCGTAAATTTATTTTGTTTCTTTTTCTCTCTCTCTCTCTTGCTTCCACTATTATTTTCATATTTTATATTTCTCCACAACTTTCAATATATATAAAGTTAAGGATGTATTTGGTCTTAGATGTGGGAAAAGATACCAACACTGTTTTTTACTTGTTCTTTATAGTTGGATTATAAAATGCAAAAATTATTTATTGTTTTGATGAATGTAGACTGGCAATAAACAATGGAAAAATTAGGAGTGAATTATTGTTAGGTACTATGCTCAAAGTAGTCTATTTGGTTGTCTCATGTTAAAGCTGCTTCCTTTTCAACATACCGTAGATCTGCATACACCCTTTTTTCAGACAAGGGAGTAGAAAAGGTTTAGGACAATTCTAATATGCTTTAGAGATACTCTTTTTCTTAAGTGTTTTTTAAGTAGAAATATGAGTTGGCACCACAAGAGGACATAGGTGTGGCCAATATAAAATAGTCAGAGACACCAACTTAATTATGTGAATCGACTCTCTCTCTCTATATATATGAAATTAATTAAAACTAGAATACTAATTGGAGGAGGGTTTATTGAAAGATGATCTTCAAACCAAGAGAGCAATTGGTTTTTTGGGTATTATTAGATCTTATTACATGGGTAGGTGTACAAGAAAAAAAGCTCGATCACAAACACAGAAACAAGAGTACCCCATTGGGTTCTTAGATTTGAAGGAACCCCACCTTGGAGAGATGATTGGAATCTGCCTCATTTTTTTGAAAGGGTATTATTATTATTATTATTATTATTATTATTTTTTCTATTTACTTTTTAAGGAGACTGAGGAAGAAAGAACTTTTTGGTTAGGTTTGTGAAAGGGAAACCCACCACTAGCTAGGTAAGGGAATCTATGGTTGAATGAGGAGTTGGAATCCACTTAAAAGGGTGTATTTGATGTGAAGAAACACACATGGATTTTGGAATATTAGAGACACACTAGCTCCAAGCTTTGGCTACCTCGTCTCTTTCGGACGTGGAAAGATGGAGTCCACTAGGTTCAACCATCATTGGCGCCTTAACTGAATTAAACTATGTCTTTCTAACATTCAATTATTGGTGTGAAAAAAAAGAAAAGGAAAAAAGAAAGAGACTCCTCCCTCCCTCCCTCCAATGCAAACCATGAATTAATACTTTTTAGTACTCTTTATATCATTCATTATATATATATATATATATATATACTTTCATTATATATATATATATACTTTGGAAAAAAAGAAAAGAAAAAAAAAATTAATGTTTTATGGACCAACATGATCGAACCTTACAAGAATAAATAAGTTGATACAAAATCTTTGATGTGATCAACAACTAAGCCCTTGCATTAATTGGTGCGGCTATTAATTATAACTTATAAGTTGTGGTGATGAGATTCAAAACAGCATGGAAGAGGGAACCTTTTCGGCAATGGCGTGTCAGAACTCAGAAGTAGTGATGTTGCTGGGGAAGGATGTATACATGGTCCTGAAGCCCACGTGTCAGGTACCCTGCATCTCCAAAAATAGATTGTTTACACGTGTGCTGCGGTCCAGAATCGGTCCCGGCATTGAGGGTCGAGTCGTGGAGGGTGGTGGTTTGTCTTGGAATACTATAATTACTCTTATATATGAGTTCATGTATATAAATGTTGATAATTGGCTGGCTTCCTCACTTGGATTCCCATGTGACCATTGATGCCCTCGTTATGGGGAACAAATATACAGTGTTTATGTGTGAACCATTCATTGGCCAGAGCAGCTGCCCTCTCTGCCATGCATGAGTACCGTTCATCAACTAATGAAGAGAACAAAAAAAAAATAAAAAACAGAGGCTAGGGATATGAATTATTGTATGTGCATGTGAGATTTGCACGTAGCTGCAAGAGGGATTAAAGGAAGGATTAATTAGCTAGAGATTATATTAAGATTGAAAGCCATGTGCAAATGCAGGAAAGAAAGAAGGGGTTGGTGGGGGGGTCACTTTCCAAAACTTCATAAATACTGAGTTGTAAAGTTTTTTTTTTTTTGAAGAGGGGAAAAAGGAAAAGGGGCTCTTCTAAAGAATCCATTGATGTACATCTCCATATATAGTTAACACTCTTATATGTACAAAAGCTTCTCTCCTTTAGTCCAATTCTCTTTTTAAAGTACTCATGCCACCGCAAAGCAACTTGCTCTTAGATCGATAACATGAAATGCCGTATACACTTATTGTTCTACTTTTGGTGCTCTCTCTCTTTTTTCTGTTTTCTTTTTTATTATGATTACGATGTTTAAGTATATTTCCACGAAAGTGGCCTAGGGACGAAGTAAACGACTGTTGATACAGTGACCACATAGGTTGAATGTTCTGTATATAAGACTTGTAAGAAGATCAAAAATATGAACAGTACATCAGGAATGACTGTGAAACCACTTCCGATATTTAAGTTAGCAAGAGTGAAATTAAAAGGGTACCGCTCTGCCTTTCTAAAAGTTCTCTGTCTTTAGTTGGAAAGCAAACTTAATCAACGAGGCAAGTATTAAAAGTCAAGGGGACCAATATGGAAGTGATGCATCTTTACAATTTAATTATCTTCGGGTGACACTTTCAACGGCTTCATTCCTTATCTAGTGGGTTTGAAATAGGCACACAATAAGTCTCATAAATTATTTTCATTTGAGAGAGCGCCCCCAACAGTTCATTTGCTTATCGAGCAAGTTTGAAATAAGTTGGTAATTAAAATAGGCGGATGACATTCCTTTAAGGATTATTACCGTTTGGGGTATATGCAAGGAGCAGGGTTTCAGTGTATCATGAATGTTAGTCTTGAAAATAAAGATAACAGATAAGTTACATATGAAATTTGTAATAATCAAACAGCTAGACCAATACAGATTGAACATCTTCAATATCTTGTAACTGATTCAAATTCAAGCTGCTGGAGCTTTGAGATGTGTTGTGATGATCAGCATGCATTATCTCAAGTTATAATAATTTGATCAGCAATGTTATATCTCTACTGACAGCTTGAAGTGGAACCTGTTGCTGTGTTATCATCATCTTATGCTGCATTATTTGTGGTTTGAAATATATGATCTGTCTTTTAGACACAAATATCAAAGGGGTACATATGTAAGTGGTTGAACCTTGGAGATCATAATAATGCCTATTTTCGTAGAGTCATTGGGGTCAGGAATTCCAAGAAACTTATCAAACGTATATGGGATGAAAATGGGGTAAAGGTGGAAGAGATGAATCAAAACAAACAGGTGGCTGAAGAGTATTACAAATGAATGCTTAGAGCAACTTCTAGAGTGACTCATTTGCTACTGATAGAGCAGAAATACACCCTTGTAGTAAGCCCAGGACCCACTTAGACCTAATCAAGAAGACTCAAGGCTCAGTCGAATAAAAGACCTACTATTACTTCAAAGCCCAAAGGAGGTCCTGCCGCAAGGCTCACTGCCACTATAGCCCAAAACAGCCAAATGGAAGGCCTGAGGAGGCGCCAAGAGGATCTATTGGAGCTCTCTCGCTCACTCCATTTTCTCCTCCCATAGTTTAGAAAGACTGCCTTGGGCGTCGGAGTGCCTATGGTCAAAGAACCGGTAGCCTGTTGACGACCCCTCTTTCTCTTTTGCAACTTACGAATTAATGGTGGATCTTTTCGGGTCCAATAACTACAAAACAGGCTACAAGATGCTGTTATTGCATGCAGGGATGGGATTGGAGGTTTCTATGAATAGTAGTAAGGCTCCATGACCAGATGGGAACTGAGCTGGATTCTTTCACAAAGCTTGGCCAATTATTGGATTAGATGTAGTGGAGGCCATCCAATCTTTTCCCAATCAGGAAAATTGCTTAAGGGGGTTAATGCTACTATACTTACACTTGTTCCCAATAAGCAAAGCCCTTCATTGATGGGAGATTTTAGACTAATTGCTTGCTGCAATCTGGTTACAAATGTAAAACTAAGATTTTGGCTAATAGATCAATATTAGTTATAACCAAGCAGCCTTCGTATCTAATAGAAGTAACTGTGAGAATGTTCTTCTAGCTCAAGAGCTTGTTCGAGACTACCATAAACAGAAGGACCTGATGAAGGCATATGATTTAGGTCTGATTTACTATGACTTTGGGTTAATTTCTTGGAACTCTTTTGTAACCCACCATTAAAATATTGTAAGAAAACCTCTTAAGAGTCACAGCTTGGTCCAATTTTTCTTGTGCTCAAAACCAAGCAGACCCAAAAAAAAAAAAAAATCTGGACTAGAACAGAGGAAGCTACATCTGCAAATGTTCATGTCCAATGTAACTAAACAGAGTAATTAATTAAGCATTTGCAGGAAGCACTCAAGAAATTGCATGATTGATTTCAGCTTATCCAATGGGAAATTCAGATAAAGAAGTAGGAAAAAAGAAGTTGCCTAGGTGCAAATTTTTACAAAACTAAAACTATAGATGGGATTTTCTACATAATTAAAGAATAATGTAAACATATAAGCCCATAAATTGAATTGGTTGACATAAAAGATTCGTGAAAGAAAACTCAGAGGGAGGAATACTACATACCATATAGTGATGAAAAATGATGATTAAAAAAGAAAAAAAGAAATTATTCATATTAATTGCATGATCAAGAACACAACCAACAACACCCCCATGAGGCCCCATCGTCACCACCATTGCCTTCTTTTCTAGGACTCAAATTCTGTCTGACATTTTTGCCATAAGATCCGGGAACCCACCCCCAATTTACTCACCTTAAATGTACATGCAACCTGGGAATCAATAATCCATGTCTTCATGGTACCAAGTTTCATCTTCACCTGAAACTTCACATTTAGAGATAACAAGATTGGCAACTTAGATTTCTTGTCTTTCATACTCTTCTCAATTTGGTTAGGCAACGTGGCGCTTGATCCTTTTAGGACAACCTTAATCTTAGTAGATTTCTTCAGGTCCTGGTACAACCTTGGAAATTTTCCCTTGGCAATTTTTTTGCCCTTGAAAGATAATATGGCAACCCCGCCGGTTCTGTAATAAATTCCCATGAAGTCATTCGGATTGTTGACCCTTAAGGAAATATCGTACGCAGGCTGGGAATGTTTATGAGGGGAAGATTTAGGGTTCTTGGCTATGACTTGCACAACAGAGAATGTAGGAGCTCTAGGGATAAACGCAAAGGACAATGCTGTTATGACAATCCCAATTAGAGCAAGAATAATCAAGATGACACCAATTGCCAATAAGCAAAAGGAGCAAGGCCGTGACGCCTTCTTCTTTTGCATACTCGGTGTGCGGTAGCGTTCGGCTATAATGGCATTCTCTGGAGGTGGAATACGGTAAATTTGGTCTTTGGGGACTTGAATTACGTACGTTTCGGCGTGGAATGCAAGCGGAGGTCGCACTGGGGGTGGCGGGAGTGGCGGTTGCGGTTGCGGTTGCAGTCGCGCGGCCACATGAGGATTGGCATTGGTTTCGTCACCTCCGGCAGGTGGGACCCGCCCCTCCATGAGTAAAGGGGAGGGGAGAACAAATGGGTTTAAAGGGTGGCAAGGCTAATAGAGTGGAGGAGGAAAAATAATTGCATGGGAATAGGTGGTTGGAGAACATAGGAGGTGAAAGAAAGGGGGAGCGAGTTTACATGTTCGAGAAAAGGACAACGCATGTTGTGAGTGAGTATGAGGGGTTGAGTACAGCTCTAGGGTCACAATGTTTCCCAATAAAACCCTATTTTTGGATCCTTTTACTTGGTCAATCAACAAGTACTTAACAATTTCAAACATCTCTATATATATATATATGTTTTTTTTTTTTTAATATTAATTGCCAATGCCAGGCAACCTTAGCTATGAAAGTGTATGTTCATCACCTAGTTATGTTCATCACCTAGTTATCTTATGATCGATCACTTTTTATTACAGTGAGAATATGTTATGTTTAATTTGTTTAATAACAAAATGTTTAAAAGCATGTGAAATGCCAACTACATAATTTAAGCGAAGGTTCCATAATCAACAACAAATATTTCCATTTTTGGTACTATAATTTACCTATTATTAGTTTTTTCCACTTTACAAGATATATGCAACAAGAATTCCTGAATTAAACCAATTACCATTAATATTCCTGATTTAGGTCATAATAAGCTAAGTCAGGGTTGTTACCGTGGAAATTCACTAGGGGGTTTGTTACACGTACATCTGGAGATATGATTTTGCAAAAATGCCCTTTATCTAAGCTACAATTCAATTATAAAATGTGATCATCATCTATATATGATCATGATTCGATTCATATATGTCACATGTTTAATAATGTGATACTCACTTAATTAGACCCGCCTTTTATACTAAACACTTTATTTTTAATTTTGGAAACGTACTATATATTTATCTTTGTTCAAAGTTTGAAAATGCATGATTGATTTTAGGCTTTTTGCTGTCCTCCAGTTGAATAACTCTAGTTTTCCTCCTAATTTTAGTCCGTCGACAGACAATATTAATTCAAAGATCAAAATCTTATCCGGCCACCCCATCATAAAACAAAATCCCTTAGCACTTAACGGCATAAATAGAAAATCCTTCTTTATTTTTCTCCCATGTTCATCTACTCCACCAACTCATCCCTTATCAACAGCATGGATGGGTTTGTTGGCTTCTTGTCCTTAAGATCGATGCCCTGTAGGGAAGAAATTAAGCTTGAGTCTAGGGCCAAAATCCTCTTGTCCTCTTGAGGGAAGATTACTTGAGGACGGATGATCACTCAAACCGGACCGATCACGTTAAGACTCTCAAATTACGTTGACACTGATTACTGTTGGTTGATGATCAATTGATTTATTAGTGTATACATTGCCATGCGCTTTGCCACTAGTTCTTGTGGCATAGTGGTGGTCGGTAGCCATGGTGCCAAGGACGAACTTACGAGAGGAGTGCCACCTAGCTCCCCCCTTCCTGTGTTCGTCCTTAACCATTAGTTAGCCTCATGGGCAAGTAATAGAGTAGTAATAAGATGATGGCATAATGGCATTTAAACATTTAATGTACACTGGTAGCCCTTCTCCTTTCCCTTTTCTTTTCCCTTTCCCTTGTCCATCCCTAACCACTAGCCTCATGGACATGTATTAGGGTAATAATCAGATTGCATAATGACATTCGAACATTTAATGTTCTTTAACATCATATATATTTGTTTAGCTTGTCTTAGTTTTATTTTTGGGTTAATTACCTTTATCCTCTGCACGTGAATTACCGGTTTACACATCGTCTTCTTTTTTTTTTTTTGGACATGGTTTACACATTGTCATTGTGAACTACGACTTGTTAGATTCAACCACCTTTAACTATAACTTTTTGGAAAAAAAAAAAAATACCCACTCCTTTAGGCCACCTCGTTAAATCACATGCATTTTTGTTTACTTTATCTCCCTATTTTACCTTCATTATGGACGATAGATTGACAGATATATCCTTCAATAAGATACTCAAAATATCTAGTTACAGAAATTACATTTATACCCTTAAATGAACATTGAAATACCCTTACTAACCCTCAATATTTCTCCTTTAAATACAGTAATTTTCCCTATAATAAAGTGAAAAGTCATGCTTCTCCCTCAGTAAATGGGCGTAGACTAACAAAGTGAAAAGTCATTCTTGAGAAAAATAAAATAAAATTATTCCATCTTCTTCTAACCTAACAAATTGAAAAGTATCGACTTTATCCTAACATTTTCTCGTTTAAAATAATAATAATAATAATAAAAGTACAAATTTTTATGCCTGCAATAAAATACATTGGGCTGCAGCCAAAAATCGTTCAACCTGCATTCTCATTTTTACCCATAGTTTCTCCTTTATGGAAATTATAAATAAAAAAAACGCACCCACTCCTCCCCTGTTGTTTAGGCTTAGTGTTGTTTCTTTGTTTCTATTTCTCATGTGCTTAAATAATTTTTATTTTAAAAAAAAAAAAATGTTTGGTATACAAATGAAATAGTCAATATTATAAATTGGAGTCGTGTATTTGAATGAAGTCGGTTGGATTAAAACGACATAAATGGTGTTTAGTGTATACGAACAACAGCGGACTTGTGTAATTACATATAATAATAATGATGAACCCATATATACCATACGACATGAAAAGATGTTGGAAGAAGGACAAGAAAGGAAACCAACGCAATAACGTGTGATTTTTGTCCAAATGAAAATGATCTTGTTCATTCACCAATTCACCACCATAATACTCCAAACCCAAACGTCGTCGTATTCATCAATTCCACACCTTTTTTTCCTGGCACCCCCACAAGACCCTTCTTCTTTCCTGCCTCTGATAATTACGAAGACGCGGCCAAAATTATTAAAGTTTTCGGATATTTTGTCCGGTTGTCTAATCCCCTTCCCCCACCTGTGACCTGTCACTTGTCAGTGTTAATTTAGTAATTTTGTACCACATTTGCCATTGCCAACCAAGTTCCACCCGCGTCACACTGTCATTCCCATATCCTATGCCATCAATTACTAACCATTTTGACTCTAAACACCATTCGTTTTATTATTATTAAATTTAAATTATCTAAAAAAACACGAAACATTTTTAAAAATATAAAATTAAATTTTTTCATTTATATCACATTAAACATTAATTTCATAATTAAATACAGCAAGAGAATATGTAACATTATTGTTGCAAGTCAAGAGGAGGATTGATATTGCATATTTAGCTCCCCTTATAAGTACGACTACAGTTGTTTTCTTGTTATATGCCTTTAAAGCACTTTAATAAATAAAGCTTTTTTTTTATAAGTACATTAACAAATAAGGCTTAAAAATCTTAAGACATTATGTGTATCATTAATTAAAGTACTAATTATGCTTTCTAAGAGAATTGCATTCAAATTATTTTGAAATTAAAGTTTCAAGTTTTGGTACAAATATTTAATCACTTTTAAAAATATAACATAATAAATATATTTTTTAAAAAAATAAAAAAATAAAAAATAAAATCGCAAATTAACACAAAACACATTGGCCATGGCGTGGAAGGAGGCTATAGCCTATATGGCTATATATATATATAAAGAGGCGACGCGTCAAAATCTATCCATTAATTCAATTCAACGATGGCAATGGCATCCAGCAGTGTGTTCCTCTCCGTTCTGCTCTTTCTCTCCCTCACCTCCATCGCCATCGCCAAATCTCACGTAAGATCCCCCTCACAAATCACATCCAGCATAGCAAGCTGGTTCTTCTAACGAAAATGGTGGGTGTGTTTTTTTTTTTGTTTGCAGGACGAGGATTGCGTGTACACGGTGTACGCTAGGACCGGGTCGGTCCTAAAGGGCGGGACGGACTCGATCATCGGCCTTAAGCTGTACGACGCGTACGGGGAGTACGTGCACATCACGAACCTGGAGGCCTGGGGAGGGCTCATGGAGCGGGGGCACAACTACTTCGAGAGGGGCAATCTGGACATTTTCAGCGGGACGGCGCCGTGCCTCGCCGCTCCAATCTGCGCGATCAACCTCACATCCGACGGCTCCGGTCCCCACCACGGCTGGTACTGTAACTACGTGGAGGTCACTTCCACCGGGCCCCACATACCCTGCGCCCAGCAGCTCTTCACGGTGGAGCAGTGGCTCGCTCTCGATGCGGCGCCGTACGACCTCACCGCTATCAGGAATTACTGTTCCTCTGTCTCTGTCGCTCAGCCTGATCAGGATCGTCGTGGTCGTGGACGCCTCAAGTCTAGTGTGTAATTTTATTTATATATTATTGTATTATTTTATGTTTTTTTAAGGTTTAATGTTTGTTAACGTTTGTGTCGGATCTTATCATCTATGTATGACGAACTTAGAGCTTTTGTCGTGACAGTCTTTACTGGCTATTATGATCTGAATAGGATGCTTATTTTGGGGAAGAAGGATCAGTGATTTTTTTTTTTTTCTTTAAAAAAAAAATTCTGTTTAGATAAAGTTCAAATATTCGGAGTTTTTTCTTTTTTTCCTAAGATAAGATAAGGTAGGCAGGGAGATTAATTGTAATTATCTTTGTAATTATAATAACATCTACTTATTAAAAGCATCACAGATGCACTTCTTCTTAAGTCTGATTGAGACATAGTCACTTAATCTACCATAGCATTAATAAGAATCAAATTGATTAATACTCATCAAGTAAATGTGAAAAATTTTCATTGCGAAGATTTGAACCATAGCCATAATACATACCTAACTGGTAGGTTTGTAGATAGGAGGTTTTTTTTTTAACTAAAAAAAAAAAATTAGTGAAGCCTTTCCCTATATATATATATATATATATATATATATATATATATATATGATTTGTCCACACAAGGGAAGAGAGGGGAGAATTTAAATTTGTGACCTCTGCTTCATTAGGCGAGGTCCACAATCGATTAAACTACACCTTAAGGACCCTTTATATATTTTTATTTGTACGTTTATTTCGCACATTTCAGCCCAAATTCGATCAATCGAAACTTACTCTGATAGATCGAAATGTGTTTGCCCCAATTAATTACACGTCATTTCTCACATACTCGCACAATATGTCAATTTGATTGATCAAAATTACTTTCAATTGATCTAAACTCACAATATCCAATTACATTCGTCTAATTGATAAATTTGTAAAATACAAGTGTCAATTTTTAAGACCTAGATACCCTTTTCGATAAAGAGGTAGGTAAATCACAAATAAATACCAATTATGCATTAACCCTTTAGAAAATGTCAAGCAAGGCAAAAGGATAATAAGATAAAATATATAATTATTTAGTTGCAACACAAAAGTGTGAACAAAGTTTTCATTTTCAAACCTACATTCCCGATTTGGAAAGAACTACATTGTCTTCTCCACAATGCATACAAATTCTCTTGCCAAAAAAAAAATTACAAATAAATTCTCATTAAATCAGAATTCCTATTTTAAATAAAGCTTAGCAAATTGATAAATCTTGAAAAAACAAACTATGGGTAGAAAAAAGATCAAGAAATACAACACTACATATCCAAGAAGAATGCTTCCGACAACATTTTCACACCACCCATGTTGAGCTCTGAGTTTCATCTTTTTTTGTCCAACTTTTGGAAAGTAGTGATGGAAGAAAGACTGATTGAAAAATTACAAAGAAAGATTCCACGCATTCAACTATACACATAAACAAATTGATTCAAATTAAATCGATCTACTGCATTTTGCTCTAAAAAAGTATCAATTTTCTCCCTTCGATCCCCTATCCCCCTTCAAAATCAAGCCATTTTTCTTTTTACTTTTTACCCCCTATTGATGATTACCTATCGTGTCATTGTTACACTCCAAGAACTACACCACCGGAGCGGCGGAGCAGCTCTTTTCTTGTCTATTCCGGGCCTCTTTGTTCGAGTTGCATGGCTGGTTTTTCCCTTCTACACGTACGGCTAAATCTCTCTACTACGAGAAGGTGACGACAGAGTCGGCTCCAGTGCTATATTTCATGCCCACGTCTTCACCATGTTGTTTCTTCAGTTGTACCTGAGCCTCCGACAATGCATGCCTTACTTTCTCGTCTTCCGGTATTTCCTTTAACAACACCTCATAGTCTTTTATTGAAGTTTCCCATCTTTCCAACTATATATTAAATCCCAAAAAAGAAAATTAATCATACTGCTAAAGATCAACATTGCTAAACAACTCCGGCTTTTAGTTTTTGTGGCGTAAAAGATCACGATTCATAAACCCCCCAAAAAAAAAAAACAAAAACATACTAGGAGTTAGGTAGTTGCCTCAATGTAAGATATGTCCACAAGCGAAAGCAATGACAAAGAAATTTACTATCAAAGTGGAATAAGAGAATATCATTCAAATTTCAAATTTCCAATATGCCCAAATCTCACTTTTACATAAAATAGAGGAAAAACAAGGAGAGAAAACCATATCATCATTTGTTGTAGCAAAAGAGAAGTTTGTACTTTTGTTTTCTTCTTAGGGAAAAATCTCTTTTATGTGAAAATGATATTTGGGTGTATTCGTATTCGGTCTTTGATAGTGAATTTCTTTATGATCGTTTTTGCCTGTATACATACCTCACATTGAAGAAACCACGTAAGTCTCGGTATTCATTATTTTGTCTTGTTTACCGTATGAATTGACGGGGATTAATAGGTATCAATGATTTAGCTATATATTTTCCTAATGCAATATATATTATTAAATCTCTTGTTTTAAAAGAAGATTGAAATGAAGTGTAACGTGGTCACCTTGGCATTGCAATCGGCTCTTCTTAGTCTAGCCTTGGAGTAGGAGGGGCGGACATGGAGTGCGGCATTGCAATCCTCCACAGCTTTCTGGAATTGGCCAAGTTTGGACCGACAAGCAGCACGGTTGCACAACAGCACTGAATTGTATGGGTCGTGCTCCAGTCCCTCCCCATACGCAACACTTGCCTCAGAGAACCTTGATGCCTTGAAAAGCTCATTGCCTTTTGATCGAGCTGCTGAAACTGCCCGAGCCTTCCTCACCACTGGGTTCGCTTCCCTGTTGTTTGAGTCTAGCCGAGCTGCTCGCTGGGCTGTCTCCAGTGCATCATCAAATCTGTCAACTCAATTGGATTATTTTACAAAACAGAAGAAAATGCATGGCCAAAAGCTTAATCCGACTACGGAGAAGAATATACAACACTAACCTGCCGGCTACCATGTCAACCTGAGCCCGAATAATCAATAGATTTGCGCTACCAATAGGCCCTAGGAATCTAGTACAGGCGTCAAGGTGAAAATTTGGACCCTTCAACATTGCTTCATCTGCATCTTGATGTCTATGGAGCTTCAACAAGGCCTCGGCTTGCAAAGCAAATATCTTTTCAAAGTAGCAACCAGGTAATTTGAGAGTCACAAAATCACACTATATATGGTGGTAGATTAAATCAAAAGGATAAGCGTATGTCTAACCTGTGGTGCAGAATCTGCACCTGCAGACATGGCACACCCTGTTTCCCTAATCAGGGTGTTCCAATCTCGTACTCTGCGAGCCTCTGTGCACTTGTTGAGATGCACCTGAAGTGTTTTCACTTTAGCAATGTCGTCACCGTCGGCCTCCGGTCCTGCCTGTTTGTAGTGATACAATGCTTTTTCTGCTTCCCCTAATCTGCAGGAAAAAAGAATGAGAAGCCATATACATTCTCTGTTTGTCTAGTGAGAATCAATTTCCTTACCTCACATATAATGTTGCCAAACGATGATGAGCTCTATGATAATGAGGTTCGATTCGAATGGCTTCTCTGCACTCAAAAACTGCCTCAAGAAGCCTGCCAAGAGCGGTTAATGCAGCACTTTTGTTGCTTCTGTATGAAGCCTTATTGGGATCAATGGAAATTGCAGCATCATACAAGGCCAGGGCTTCTGCAAATCTTCCATTCTTGTAATCTTCATTCCCCATAATCTTCAATGATTCAGGATCCATTCTAGTTGAGATTGCCCGGCACAGGGAACCCGACTGCTCTTCATTGGGTGTCATTTCTCTATAAGAACTCTTTACCACATTTCCCATTGCAGTGCTATTTGAGTAACTTCCTTTAGGCTTTGGGATCTCTTCTCTTGCAGTCTTGGGAAGGTGATCAAAAACATTATGTGAATTATTCAGATTTCCTCCTCCTCCTCCTCCTCCCGGTTGCCTCAAGTTACCAAGATTTCCAAAAAGCATGACATTGCTCGATGAAGCCCGGACAAGGTTACCATTTTCTATGTGTTTTTGCTGATCTATGAGCATGCTTTCAAGCTCACCAGAGATGCCAATGGCTTCCTTTGGCACCCTTTTGCCATGGTTAACATATTCTTGGCTAGGAGTCATCTGTTTTGCGAATGTGCCTGCTGAGGGTATGATTGCAGCCTCACAGGATTGTCTTCTGCCCTGGTATTGGTGATACGCAGGAGTCCCCCTGTGAGGATTTTGGGAAGGTCTAGTCATTGGTTTTGATGACGATTCTGATGTAATTGATGAGGACTCAAGGGACTCATCCGAGCCGCCTCGTCGCTTCCTTGAATTCGGAGTGTTTGGTGTCTTGCCGAAATTGGTTCCATTCCCAGTCGGAAGCGAACCGGTAGAGGTAGATCTTCTTGGCCAAAAACTACGCCGCCCAAAAACTGCATTTAATAGGCCACAGCCTGATTTCTTCTCCAGGGTGTCTTCTTCCATTTTTGTCATCGCCTCTCAATTCTTGTTGATGGTGTAGTTGTATGTATGATGAAGGGAGAAGGATTGTATGTTACTTAGCCAATAATGAGAAGAACATTTTTTTTTTTTTTTGGGTTAAAACTGATAACTATACAACAATGAGAAGAACAACAGCCTTAAAATATAACAAAATTAAGGAAAATGATGAGAATGAACTCAATAATATCACATGTAAAAAACCGATGAATATTGTGTGAGGCCTACCCCCAGGAGATGATCTGCATTGCCTCCTGGAGGGGCTTCCATAAAACAATCTCTCTTTCTTCTGGATCTCTTTCCATTACAGAGCTGACGAAATTAGGTGTCAATGATTGCAGGAAAAGCGAAGAACATTTCTGCAGATTTGTTGTTTTATTTAAAAACGATCTAGTTGACCTTCATTCCTTTTTCATTATTATTATTTTTTCTTCGTCTTCTTCTTCTTTCCTTTTGGGTTTCTTGTGTGGTGGAAAAGGGAGACCAAGAGACCCGGTCTTGGATTCAATGAGGATCTCTAGATTTTTAGAAATAAAGGACTTGGCCTTATCATATATATGCAGCTTATAATTCAAGCCTGGGATTTTCTTTTTATTTCACTCACAGCCAAGAGAGAGAGAGTGGATGGCACGTTGGAGTTTTTTTTTTTGAGCAACCCACGTTCGAGGCCAGCTGTGATATATCAATAGAAGGAAATAAAAATAAAATAAAACAAAACAAAATTATTTGTCTTTTGGCAACAATAGCTCAGGATCTTAAATTGCCTCAATTTTCAGTCTATTCGTGCAGACATGTTTACACATAACCATCTCCACATGGTGTGGTATTTTAAAATAATAATAATAAATAGCGTTTAAAAATCTCATAAATTTCCTCTAAATTGAGTAGGAGAGATTTCTTTCAATCGAGTTTATAAAATTATCGTGTATCCTTTAGTATACGAGAAGTACATGATTTTTTTAATTAGCACATGATTTTTATAGATTGGATTAAAGGCCCAAATAAATTTCCATTTCCAAATTGATTCTTGACCGTCCATTACTTTCATGTACTAGCCTCACAATAGAAAAAGAGGGTACTCATGGTTAGAGATCAAAACCAAACCCAGGAGTTTCAATCCACAAATTAACTTAGGTTCGTTTTATTAAACCCTAGAGTTTCAACAGTGATGAGGTTTTTTTCTCTCCTTTCTTAAAAATGTTGTCTTGCTAGATAGATTTCTAGTAACTTAAAATTTGAGATTAATTTTTTCTTGGGATATTGTTTATGTCCTGCACATGATAATTATAGTTAAGAGTGTTGTTAGAAGTACTATGACTTTTACTGCAAAATCTCTTACAAGCTGACATGCAATCCATAATTAGTAAAATGATTAAGCAAAAATTTTTTACTTGTCAAGCTAATTAGTTAGTAACTAACTTGTCAACCAAACGTACACTATTAATTATTTTGCTAATTATAGGCTGCCGCATCAATTTATAATAAAAGTTATAGTAACCCAAACATTTTCTTTATACCTAATTTCAATGACAGTGAATAAAAATGACTTCGTTTCACTTCCGTTGGAAAATTTGACGAAAACGGTCAATTTGGAACATTGGCAAAAACAAGTTAAGATTTTCTTCCAAATAATATAATTTCTAGATATTGTGATCAATGGATTGAACCATTCGGGAGATCCAAAAAACTCACAAAATCCCAAACAGGAGTTGATACATAAATTGTAAGAAAGATAACAAGGAGTTTATGTATATTTATGGAACAATTGATTATAATATTGTACAATTACTAAAACTTAATAAGAATTTAAGATATTAAGAAAGCTACAAATTTTTATATAAAAAAATGAAAAATATGAATTTACATATTTTTCTATAGAATTCAAGTCCACAAATAAGCCATTTAGTTCCACAAGTGTAAACAAAACTCGGTTGTCTTTTTGTGTTGTTTAAAGATTTAATTGAATTCGTTTGATCCACGGATTTGGCTTAGATGCTATAAATAAAAATAATAATAATAAAAAACCTACACCACATGTGCTATAGTTTCTTGAAAGGTGTAGGCTATGTGAAATTATTGCAGTTGTTATTGTCACTAAATCTTTGATATCAACTCAGCAGTTACCAAAAGATTATCAAAGTCAAAAGAAAGTTTTTTCTGTTTATCCTATAAATTTATAATCGACAGGCCTAAAACTGAAAGGAAACAAAGCAAGTGCCATAATGAGACTGAGAAGCTTGTTAGGTCAACCCTTTTCCTCCCCCACCTTTTTATGATGAAAGTTAGGTCAATCAAAATCAGGTTCATTTGGCATCAACCAGGGTAAAATAGACTAGCCATGCTAAATAGCTCTTATGCAATGGAGGCAGCCAATCATGGTGCTTTACATTCCATCTCCAAAATAAAATGTAGATTAAGCAGTGCATATAATATCAAATGTAACTTTACAGATAGCCTTCAAGAATCAGATTCTGTTCGTCTTTCTATGCTCTTGTCTAGATGATTTTCAAACAAGAAACTCATTGACATTTGAACTCGGTAACATATGAGTGAAATTTAAAAATTGGGAATGAAAGAACCACAAAAACAAAGGTCATGTTAGAATGGCTGTCTAAAATATAATATTTCCCTTACCGCATCAGAGAAATATGGGCAACCTATCAAAATCTTGGAGGCATTAGGTCAGGGTGCTCCTCAGTTCTTTCATTATTGCATCTGAAAGGTCCTCTGCATTGTACTCTACACCGAAGCATCTCACAACCTCCAGTTTTGGGCTCATCAGATACCTGCTTGTTATGAGATAGGTCACTTCCACTTTGATTTCAATCAGAAAAGAGGGAGAAAACAAGGTTGAGCTTAGGTTTTACATGTTGTGGGAAGAGTCAACAAGATAATCATCTCCTTCCTCATCTACCCTCTTAAAATAGACGCGGTACTCCTGGGCTATCTGCCTAATAGCTGATACAGGTCCCGTTAATCCTAATATTCTTGAGTCAAACTCTGCAATCAGTAAAAGGGATGAAAAAGAATGCAGGAAAAAGGGAGGATCAGACAAACCATTTGTATCTCTAACAGTTGGCATATTGCAGCACACATTCAGTTGGGGAGCCCTAACCTTTAAGGTAAGCACGAAGTTGTGAAGAGGTATCGCGTTGAGGATCAATCGTAACAAACACAGGTAGAATCTTGGAATCATGTTTTGACTCTAATTCCAAGTAAAATTACACAATTTCAGTGATCATAACAGCAAAGCAGTACCATTTATTTTATTTGATAAAAATGTCAACCTAATATATCTATGGCCTTAGCCATAATCTTTACTTGCTCTGGCCCGATATCTGGAGATGAGGTATAACCAAAGTAGAGGAGAACCCACTTTCCATCAAAATTCTGCTCAGTAACAATCCGATTCTCTGTATCAATTAGAGTGAATGGACCACCAATTGTTGGCCTCTTGACAGTATTTCCACCATATTTATTACCCTGGCCTGAGTCAGTAAAGAGAGAAATTAGAACTACTATATTATTTAGTTACATACATAATCAAAAACTTTCTTCTCCAACAAAAATCTGGAAGCATATACTTTTACTAATATAGTTTTTCACTAGATTACTAACAGTCATTTCACATTTCTCATGCTTACTTTTTTTTTCGGTTTCAAATTCAAAAGAAAACAGAAGTCTTCTGTAACTTCTAACTAATTTCAAGTTAGATGAAAGCCAAAATTCAGGGTTTTTTAGCTATTAGAGGGTATAATCTGACATGGAATAGTAGAAGCAGATAATCAATACTCAACTGGGATTATCACAGTTGCAGCTGAGCTATCTAATTTAATACAATCTCTTCTTAACTTTCCTGGACCTTGAATTTTGGCTACCAAATCAAAATTTAGAAGCTTACTACAAGTAGCATGGGTATTTGGAAAAACCAGAAAACTTTTATCCTAGTATAATAAATTTATACAATATCAAGAGCTAGATTAAAACTTTGAATTAAACCACTGCTCCATACTCCTATGCCCACTTGAATGTGATAAGACTTCAAAAAGGCCTCCAAGTCCATACATAAAATCTCGAATGATTTATGTCAAGGAGGACAAAAGCAACTATATATTCATAATTTTATTGTGGGTGAAGTTATTTTCCCTCCCTAGTTTTAAGCATTATCTCTATTTATGCAAAAAGAAGAAGAAGAAGAAGAAAAGACCTCATAATTTTGACATTTTTGCAATGTTGATCTGCTTCCTAAGTAAGCTAATCAAATTAAACAGAAAAAGAATACCCCATTCTGGTGACTCACATATGCGGAAGGGCAGAAGGGTAGGGATTGATATAGAAGTGGATCAAAGCCTACATGGCTATCCTCCATAGCCATCAATCTTGGTAACTCAGTCTATCCAGAAAAATTGGCTGGGAAAAAATCCAAAATTTGTGAAGGAACGAAGAGGACCAACAAGCTCAGATTCCAAATTTAGAGTCTTATAAGTGTGACAAGTTTTTTTTTAAGCAGCTAGTACTGTGCCCACCCACTAGGCATTCAAAAAATTTATCATCTTCAATACAGGAGCTTTAGAAGATGGAACTAAGAAGGTAAGTTCAAGGTTTTATCATTCCTCTCCTTCCTAGGTCCAAAGTAGTCTCCTGTACGTTGCAGAAGTCAGGGTCATTTTGTGTCCAATGAACAACCACCTTCCTCCTTTACATGTCTCGCTTAGATTGCTGATCAAATATCACAAAAAATCAGCATTCTTTCCTTCCCCACAATGCATTCTTCTAGAGTAGAAGAAAAAATCATCATTAAATTTTTTTATTTTTTTATTTTTTATATATGTATTTATTTTATTAAAAAGTGTAAGGTGCTCTTGAGTACACATACAGTATACACAAGAGGCTCCAAACGAGCAAGAAACTAAAGCCCTCAATCCAAAGCCCTCAAACCCAAAACCCACAAAACAACAAAGCCTAAAACCCCCATAGACACTCAACGCAAGAAAGCGTGAGTCTCGCCTTTCCCCTGCTTAGAGGATGCTCCCCTAGCATCATAGTTGATGGAGCATTCTAAATTCAGAAGTTCCCTTCATCATTAAATTTATAGCTTATAAATATGAAGGCAGATATTTACATGTTAAGTGCATTCTCCTTTGAAGCTTCTCGTGCCTAATTGGCTATTAACCATTCCAGGTCACTACACAAGGGCCACTTCATACATACGGCACACACACATACAATGTTTTAATTATTCATTCCTTTCCTTCATGGGGTTCCTTCAAAATCCTAGTCTATATAGGCTGTCACTCCACTTCACTCTATCCCCCTGGTAGAGTAGGAGTGCATCCATAGCCTCCCACCAGTGACAGCTATTGATACCAACAAAGCTACCGCCTATTGAAGACAGTTCCTAATCAGTTCCACCAAAGAGCTGTTAAGTACATTCATTCATGAAACCACTTGAGATCTAAGATCATGGCCCTTAAAATCGTCAGCTCCAGATATTATTGGGTACTATCATTGAAGCAGATCTACACAAGAGTTGCAGAAGGCAAGACCATCAACTCTGATCTACACAAACAGCACATACTCATCTATCCATCAGTACCAGACTGTCACAAATACATCGGCTAGGTCATTGAATTGTAAGCATAACACCTAATTCGTCATTCTAAAATGGATGTGATATTCCTACCACTACACAATTTTATGTCTTTCAAAGTAATGGCGTATGTCTAATTAACAACTAAATCCTCTTCTTCCTTATTCAATGATGGTCAACAAGGAAACTTTAATAAGTGAAATAATGATCAAACCCCAAAGGATAAATCATCATGGTTGAAGTCCAAAATAGGAACAAGAGATGCAGTCCGGCTCTTTTAAGATGACTTTCCACAAGAAATGCAAATGATGTGACTGTAATTTCTTCTGTACACAGCTCCGTTAGCTTATTTCGATGATCTAAGAAAAAATACAGCATCACTTTTTTTTAATGTTCTTCAGTGTGCCACAACATTACTGAAGGATCTCTGAATAAATAAAAGTACGAATTTAGTCTGCAGTCTACTCTCGTTGCTTACTCACTTCAGTCACCAGATACATTGCATACTGAGGGGTTTAGATTGAAAGTGTTAGAATAATGGTTAGTACCCCTAATGATACTTCCTAATGTTTGAAAGGGTCTCAAATAGTACTTTCTCCCATTGTAGCAAGGTTGAGGGTTCAAGGCCTACCGGGTGTGTACCTTACGAATTAAAAAACTAAAAATAAAAATTCCTCATGTCCGTGTGAGTAGACAGACCCAAATTCTTGAGATGTTGGAATGACCTACTTATGGTACAATGTATCCAAACCATATGATTCCCACTTCATAATTATCACAACAAAGCACAAAATTGTGTCATTAAATTTTTTTTTATCTGACATCGACAACAAAGAAACAAATTATTTAATCTCACATAATAGAAATCAAAGAAGAAAGATGAAAGTGAAATAACAATGCTAAGGCATAAAAGTTCCCAACCATTAACTTTCAGATTCCAACTTCCAGCCCATTTTTTTATTAAAAGCAGTAACCTGGCAGTACCAGAGTGTAAAACACGTACCTTTTAAAATTGCCCTTCTCTCATCATTATAATGAACAAAAGCTGCTAGTCCAGCAAATCCAAGCATAGCAGCTGGCTGTGGAATGATAAAAGTAAATCAAAATATATATAGAGATAAATATAAACATCTAGATAAATTATATTATATGAGGAATCCTAATCAGTTCATTATTCATATATTTCAAGAAGGGCACAATGCAAACAAGAAGTAGCACATATTAATGAGAGATTATACAAGGCTATGACAGCATTACAATAACATATACACCCCACGAGCGAGAAGCCTTTGTTTCTACAGGCATTACAGGTTGAATATGTGTCTTTCCATTACTGTATCCTGATGATTTCGTATAGTTACAAGATTGAACCCTCTTCGATGGACCACTCCTACAAGATATACATATGATTCAGTATAAATAAATATGTGAAAATAACCAGAAAACAAAAGACTTTGTGGCGTGCAAGCACATACGGTAGTTCCCAAATGTTAGGATATATCTTACACTTGAATATGTGGCAGTGAAACACATTCCACCATCCCAGACTCATAAAAACATGCTCATTTAGGCTCCATTTATTTCAACATCAAACATTTTCCTAGCGGAAATGTTTTTAGCAGAAAATATCTTTAGAAAACTGGCTTTCAATCGTTTGGATCAGCCTTGAAAACAATTTCTAGTATTTATCTGCACTGAAAATCTCTTCTTTAAAACAAAGAGAAAAAAGAAAAGAAAAAAATACCTAACTCATGAAAGATCAGTTGGTAGTGGTGGTATATGTGGTGGCAGTGGAGGTGGAGGAAGGAAAAGTGGAGTGAGAGAGGAAAAGGAGGTGGTACTTGCGGTGCGGAAGAGTGAAGGAGGGAAAGGGAGTGGTGGTGGCGGCAGAAAGAAAAAAGGAGGTATACTGGTGGCGTGGCAAAGGGGTGGTGGGAAGGGGAAAGGGAGGTGGTAGTGGTAGTACCTTAAAGAAGTGGAGGATGGGGGAGAGAACTGGGGAGGGGACACAGTGTTTGATCTGGAAAATGACCTATCTGGCTCGTATTTGGGTATAACCTACTGCTGATCATTAACAAAAAAACATTTTCTTTGGCCAACAATATTGCTTGCAACAAACACATTAAAATACCGAAACCATTTTTTGAAAAATATATTTGTTGAATCACAAAACGTTTAAACTTGTAGGAAATGGTAAATTTAATCATTTCATTAATATTAACACTCCTCTCAGGTGTAGGCTTAATCTCTCCATTGATAAGTAAGGTCCAACACGTAAATGGCAGAGACGTGTAAATGACAAAGACAAGGCTCAAATTCAAGACATTTTTACTCTAACAATATTCTGACAATATTATGCCGAAATAAACCACCCTTATTGCTGCTCAAGCCCTTTCCGACTAAACCCAGTTATATTGCACATTAACATTAACAAAAACAAAAAATGCCTATTCTAAAACAAAGTTTCAGACATATAAACAAACTTCCTTTTGCAGATATATTCAAGTACCAAAGCCAAGCAAAATTTCACAAACTTTCAAATGGGCTACACCTAAGCATAAGCAGTACCTAATACCTTAACTCCCACTCTCACGTCTCAACTATTTAATCTCAGAACCAAAAAAAGGACTTACTATTATTGAATTATTTCTACACAACATGAACAAAACAAAAGGTATCCCATTAAGATATAAACTATTTAAAGAGTTTACATCGAAATGGTATGAGTGAACAGAGCGATACAATCATACAATAAAGCAACCAATCAAGCAGAAAAGAAAAGAAGTGAAGGGGCTTAAAGGGTTTTAGGGACTGACCTTTTAAGTAGATTGAGAGCCTCTTTGGAGCGGCGTTTGGGGGAAAAGAAAAGAAACCGAGAAACAGGCATGGCTTCCTAGGCTTTCTTGTGAAATGGTCGCTCTTTCAAGCAAAGACCCATGTCGGGTTTTGGTAAAATAATATCAGAAAACATATAGAATCGTTATTCCTTGATCCTTCTGCAAATTGCCTTGCTGCCCAAGCTCAATATATATATTTTTTAATTAATTCAAAAACTTCCCCTTCAGTTTTTATCATAGAATTTGCTTTCACCTCCGAGTGGCGTTGGAGAACATGGCTCCACAAAGCCCACAGGCCGACGACAAAGTGGGTTCGGACTGGTTAGGGCACCTGAGCACCATTGGCCCGTTTAATCCTGTTTACAAATGAGTTTTGTCCCAAAAATCAAAATCCCATTTAAGCGATGATTTGAAAAACACACCTTTTTTTTTTCAAATATATTAACAAATATTTCAATCATTTTTATATAAATTTTCACATTTTCTTATAAGATTATTTTGACAAAACAGATTCATAATTTTTGCTGGGATAAAAACTAAATTATAATTTTTAAAAAAGTTATATATATATATATATACACATATATTATTATATATAGGAAAAACTTCACTAACCCCCCTAAACTTTCGTAATTTTTGCAAACACCCCATCAACATTAAAAAACTCTCACGTTGATGTATCGAACATTCGTTTTGTTTCAAATATCCCCTGTAGTTAAATATTGCAGTTAAATTAAACGAAAAAAAGAGAAAAATGACTAAGGATATTTTAGTAATTTCACACATTTACGTTAAATTTAACAAAAAATCCTAATGGAAGAAGGAAAGTGAAAGAAAATCAAAGTTTGATACATTAAAATGAAAAAATTTGAACATTGAGGATGACTGCAAAAATCGTGAAAATTCAAGAGAAGTTAATGAAGTTTTCCCATATATATATATATATATATATATATATATATACACACACACACACACACACAAGAGATGAGTGGTTGGGCGACCACTATAATAGGCCAAAAGTGGTTATGTGGCCACATGGGTGAAAAGGCGGTTACCAAATTTCATTAACCGCATCTGTTAGACCATTGACGAATAGTGGTTAGTAAACATATAACCGCCCACTATAAACATATTATAATAATAATACATTAATACTTCAATTGTGGTTATAAGTAAAACATTATTTAATCTAATGCCAATTGCTTAATTTGATATTATACGAATCATATTATCATTATACATGAATAATATGATTAACTTTATTAAGTATTTGAATTTGTCATTGAATTATATGATTAAATATTGATATTATACATTTATATTATTCAATATATATATAATTTATAACATATATGGACTTATAAGTTTATAACATGTATTAGAACTAAGTCTCTAAATACTTAATTATTGTATAAATATGAACTTGTATACTTATGACTTATGTCATATTATATTTGTATAATTCGTTATTATATAATCATATGTTTTAATGATCAATTGATCATGTTATAAGTATAAATATTATTATTATGCTAGACCGATTGACAAATAGCGGTTAGTGGTTAGTAAACATATAACCACCATCTATAAACATATTATAATGATATACTTAGTAATTCAATTGTGGTTATAAGTACATTGTTTAATCTAATGTCAATTACTTAATTTGATATTATATAAATCACATTATCGTTATACATGAATAATATGATTAACTTTATTAAGTATTTGAATTGTCATTGAATCATATGATTAAGTATTAATATTATACATTTATATTATTCAATATATGAATATATGTATAATTATAATTTATAACATATATAGACTTATAAGTTTATAACATACATTAGAACTAAGTCTCTAAATACTTAATTATTGTATAAATATGAACTTGTATACTTATGACTTATGTCATATTATATATATATAATTCGTTATTATATAATCATATGATTTAATGATCAATTGATCATGTGATATAATCATATAAATTATAGTGATAATACATTAATACTTAAATTGTAATTTAATGGTCAATTCATCATGTTATAATAATAATAATTATTATTATTATTATTATTAGGGGAAAATTTACTTTACCCCCTGAAGTTTCGGGAGTTTTTAAATTTTAACTCAAAAGTTAAAAAATTTGTAATGTACCCCCTTAAAGTTTCAAAAAGTTGCAATGTTAATGCCCAGTTAACTTTGGCCGTCTAAATGGATGGAAACCGTCTCACGTGACCTATTCACTCATTTTCTTCCAATTTTATCCTCAATTACAGACTTCAAAACTCACCTTGTCCAGCTTCCTTGCATTGACGACCGGAGCCAACTTCTTGTTGGAATCGGCGTCGGCCTTCCTAATCGTCTGCAATGGAGCCCCGGTGCGAAAGGCCTGGTTCACCGCCTTTGGGTCGTGGAGGTCCTAAGACTTAGTTCTTGACTTGTTGAGCACCATGGGCTCCCAGTCCTAGGTATCGGCCTGGCATCGTAGGTAGCTCTAAGAGAGAAAGACAAAGAGGAAATGCTTCAAATAATAGAGAAAATATCAAAATGGAAGAGAAATCGACCTTTGCCTTGATGTACGAACTTTCCGTGAAGACCTCCCTTTGCTATTCACTAAGGACCTCAATCATTTTGATTTAGGGTTTAGGGTCCTCTATGTGCTGAATCGGATGTTGTTTTTTACGATCTTCAAAATTTGATAATGGGGACAAAAGCGTGAGCAACGAAGAAATTGACAATTTATCTGATTTTGTCCTTTCTTGCTTTGTTCGATTGTTCTGTTTTGGTTGTGGTGGATTTGCCCCGTTTTGGGTTTATGAGGAGTTGATTAACAGATGTTGTTGATTTTCTATTTGATTCTCAATGATAGCCGAATGGGTTGTTGTTTTGTTTTTGGCACTCTGTTTCTTAGAGTTTTAGCTGTTGATTTTCTGAGAGTCATCAAATGAGTGTGTTCATTTTGGATGTTCAGTCAATGTTTGTGTTGGGTCTTTTCTTTAGCTTGTTTTCTCTACCAAAATCCATCCAAAATCAAAGCTTTTTTGGTGTCATGAAATCAAAATCAAAGCTTTCTTTTGAGTGCTGTGGTGGGAAGGTTGAGTGCTATGGTGTGCTGCGAAATAGAGGAGTGGGTGAAGCAATGAAAATTGAGGGTAAAATTGGAAGAAAATGGGTTAATAAGTCACGTGAGATGCACTTGTTTAGGGTTCCATCCATTTAGACAACCAAAGTTAACAAGGGTTCAACATTGCAACTTTTTGAAACTTTAGAAGGATACATTGCAAATTTTAAAACTTTTGGGTTAAAATTGAAAAACCCCTGAAACGTCAAGGGGTAAAGTGAATTTTTTCCTTATTATTATTATATAATAAAGGCGGTTAATGGTTAGTAGTTTTAAAAAACTCAATAAACGCTTTTAAGGCAATTAGTATTTAGGGTGGTTAAGGCGATTAGTAGTTAGCGGATAGTTAATATCCACCTTTTTACCCCTATTCATCATAGTCAAATGTGGTCTTACAGCCACTACAATAGGTCAAGGTTGGCTAAGTGAACACTTTCTTTTTCTTTTCTTTTTTTCTTTTTTGTAAGTAATAAATCAGCTCTACATTTGTTTAGGTTATCCCAAAAATAAACATATATAATTTCTAGAAAATATATATATTTCAAATATGGACCCTATTAAAATACTTCTAACAACACTTTTCACCTTCATGTCCTATCAAAATACTTTTCCTTCCCTTTCTCTCCACCCTTTCCCCATCCTTTGGTCCCGTTTTATTGCTTTTGGCTTCCGGATCTGCCATTCTATGCCCGATCTACTTTCCTTGCCGGACCCACATTGTCGCTCGCCCCTCCGTTGGTCCTCTACGGCTCCGTCCGTGTTCATCGTCACCTGTCACGACTGTTTCCTTGCATTATGGCCATTTTCCGCTGGCAACCTTCCTCCCCAACGTGGTTTCCATTTTAATTTTTTTTTTCTTATTTCTTTGTTTTTCTTATTAGAGTTTGTGTTTGTTTCTTTCGGTTTTTGCTTTTGTTATTTCTTCTACTTGTTCAGGTACACTTTGTGGGTGACGATCTTGGAATTTCACTCAAACTTCCCCCTCCATTTGAGTGCACCGCCGATCTCCTCCGCATGCTCCACCACCCACCGTCCTTTGTTGGGCTTTTTTCTCGCGCCCCCACTATGATGAGCTTTTAACTCCCCCTTTTGATTGTAGTTTCCTACAAGCGTGTGATCGGTTCTTTCCGACTGCTCATCCGCTTGGTGTGCTTCTATATTATTTATTTCCCTATAATTTTGGTTGGATTTTCCTTTTGGTGTAATTTTTGTCTTGTTTTTGTTTCCATGTAATTAGTTTTTATTTTTGCTTGTAATAATGCTTGGTTTTCTCTTGCTTGATCTGCCCGCTTGATGCCCTTTGGGTTTGTTGCTTTTGTCCAAACCTTTAAGTTGTGGATGTAAATGTTATCATGACTTTCGGGTCGAGGATGATAAGTTTTGGCTTGGGGTTCTCTGCCCTAAATGTCAAGGAATAAGAGCTACCTATTCATTGGTTTGAGTTTGTTCGGAGCAGATCTACTGTTTAAATTAAAAATTAGTCATAAGTTAGCCGATTTTATATGAGTATGGAATGTAATACGTCATCTTGTAACTTCGTAGCTTCAGTTATGATTGCTTCAGAGCTTTTGCTATGTGTTATTTGAGTTTTATGTTTGTTTATCGATGAATGAAACTGAATTGTTTCCTTTAACCAAAAAAAAAAAAAAAAAGCTTATCCAAATACACGAACAAACATAGCCATCGGCCCAGTGGTGGAGTCAAGAGGGGTTGAACCCCTAAAAATTCTCCCTACCTAAGTACAATTTTTTTCTTATGCCCCCTATCAATAATTGGTATACCCCCATCTTCAAGACTAGCCTGAAACCAAAGGATTTCAGAGAAATGAAAAAGTTTTAGAAAAATACAGAGAAATGAAATGTTGAAGAAGATGAACAGTTTTACTAAACTGCACGCACCGTTTCATTAGCATAAAATTTTACGTGATTTCGTCCAGACTTCACATGTACCGCCTAAATAGTAAATAATTAATAAAGTATAGTTAAAATAATATAACTAACAACACAAGCAGGCAAGTTAAGGCATGAAAAACGAAATAAAAGAAAAAATAAATAAATAAAGTGGGATACAAGCGTCAGGTGTGCAATCATGTCCAGCCTTTTGTTGGACTTGCAAGTAAAGCCAAAAAGTAGAAAAATAATCAATATTTTCATATTTTTAATTAATTTTATTTTTTTATTCATTAAAAAAAAAATCCCCCCACCCACCCCCTCAACGCCAATTTTTTGGCTCTGCCATTGCATCGGCCCATCATGTCTATATATATATAACTAACATAAAACTATATATATGAAAAATATCAACGACTCATATACACCCATCGCATGTAAACAAGCTTCGAACTCAGGACATTTGGTTATGATACCACGTTAAATTATCAATTATCCTAAAAGTTTAAGTTAATAGAAAAAGATAAATTTAATCACTTAATCATTACTTTAATAATATGAACCTAGCAATTTATTGTCATTGATTGTATCTAAAATATATATTATTTGGTTCTCAATGGGAACAAAATATGGAAAACATAACAACCAATTTCTATCATGTTTGGACCGAAGTAAAGTTTTTTTTTTTTTCCTAAATACATGAAAAACAAATACAAAAAATAGATTTTGAAGACTATATTAATTTGTTATTACGTTAGCTTTTTATGTATTAGTACTATATTTTCATTGTCTATAAAATATGATATAATAATTAACTATATATATTAAGTATTAAGTACTAATTAATATAATTATATAATTATTATACAACTAATTAATTATATACTATTTTTAGTAGTACTTAATTACATATTAAATATAGTTCTAATTAATTATATACTAATTATAGTAGTAATTAAGTATAGTATTTATTAATTATAGTAGTAATGAAGTGTATATTAATTATAGGTAAAAAAACAAAAAAAAAAAACGAAAATCAAACAAAATAATTAAAAAAGAAAAAAAATCTTCCATTAGTAGCGTTGCAGATTTGCGTTACCAATGGAACCTCCATTGTAACGTTGCAAATGCAGCGCTACTAATGGAAGATTTTTTTTTTCATTATTGTTTGATTTCCGTTTTTTGTTTGATTTCCATTAGTAACGCTTTTGAAAATTCAAACGTTACTAAATTAGTAACGTTTGAATTTTCAAACGTTACTAATCTTCCATTTTTTTGTAGTGGAACCAACCCCCTCAAGTCTATTGCCCATGACTTCCATCAATTGAGCTAATTAATGGATATTGGCTACTGGGAATTAACCACGCCAACACCACCAAGTGCTCAAGATGGTGATGTTTGTTAAAGTAACTAACGCTGACACAAATTCTGCAGGCATCGAAGCAGCAAGTATTGCTAATATGGAGTTCAAGATAACAAAGAAGGCAGTTCCTAATCAACAGCAGTATTGCTCCTCAGAAGGACGCACTTGAAGTTGAAGCCTATAGGCTAGAGCCATTTGAATTCAAATAGAGAAACAGAGTTTCAAGATAGTCTTCGAGATAATGATTGTAGATAACATTACTGTAACATTTATATGAATTCTTTCGATTGTTTGGTTGCTAGTGTAATTCAACTCTAATTTTGTAACTATATAGTTCTATCAATGAAGATCATCGTTCATGGTATATATCTTCATTGGGAGGGAGACCACAAATCTCATCTGTTCTTGAAACCTCATGTAGGCAATTAATGATTTATCAAACATGATGGAACATTATTCACCATACGTTGGTATTTTCATCATTAACACCTTGTCCAATGATAAGGAAAATAAAACCAAAACCAAAAAAAGAAACTCGTTGAAAATTCCCGGGCTCATCAAATGTTCATAGCCTTACAGGCTCTCAACCTCCTCCACAGGCAGCGAAAGCAGATGCCTAGTCTTCATCTTGTGAATGGCGTCTGCAGGATTGAGGCTTTTGGGGCAGGTAGCCGTGCAATTCTGAGTACTCCTCCATCTATATAAACTCTTCTCATCTTCCGTCAACGCCTGCAATCGTTCATCCGCGAAGTAATCCCGGCTGCAAAACCAACGAGAAAACAGAGCCCTCACCTTTTGATCACATCAGATGGAAATTGAACACATTGGAACAGATAAAGGTTAAGTGTGTTGAACAATTTACCTGTCAGAAATCCATCTATAAGATTGGAGCAATGCTGCAGGGCCAAGGAACTCCTCCGGGTTCCACCAGTAGGAAGGGCATGAAGTACTACAGCAAGCAGAGAGTATACACTCATACAATCCATCTAGCTTCTTTCTGTCCGCCGGTGATTTCCTATATTCCCGGCCGTCTGGCGGAGCTTTTGTGGCCTTCAGCCACGGCTCAATCAATCTATGTCATGGGAAATTAGCACATGTCTGTAAGCAATTAAAAACATTGCAAAACAGAGCAAATTTGATCAGAGCTTTACTTGTGCTGATGGTAGAAATTGGTGAGGTCGACGACCAGGTCTTTGATCACAAACATGTGGGGCAGAGGGGTTATAATAGTGGGTCGTGAAGTGTCGGCGTCAATGGGCTTCAGGCAAGCCACGGTGTTGGTTCCATCAATATTCATGGCGCAGGAGCCGCATATTCCTTCCCTGCACGACCTCCTATAGGTCAAGCTTGAATCATCCTCTGCTTTTATCTTCTGCAACACATCCAAAACCTGTACAAAGTTGAACATTCAGCTCCCACTTTGGCAATCCATAAAGAAAGGCAATATATGAAGATGTAAAATTTACCATGGGGCCGCATTTGGAGAGGTCGACAAAGTAGGATTCCAGGTAGGGCTTCTTCATGGGATAATCAGGGCTCCACCGATAGATTCTGAATTCCTTTATGAGCTTCTTGATGTTGCTTTGGATGGTGCCATGGGCCTCAGCAGCTTGTTCTGCATGTTCTTGCCCCACTGGGTGACCTTCCAATACCGGAAATTTTTGCTTCTTCGGGTCTTTTCTGCCAGGTATCCTCGCTGCCTTGCTGTAGCCATGGCGAAGCCAGATTTTTGACATTTCTCTCCCAAAAAGTACTGCGAATGCTTTGGCTTTGCTCAGTTTTCTTGAGCCTGGAATGGAAGCATTGCTCGGTTTAAGGCTTCTCATGCTTAGAGACACGTGGTTGCATGACTGTTACGTGTTAAGAGTAGTACATAAAATGTGTGCCCCCTGTAATTGAAACACATAATAAACTAAACACCCTCCTCCACCACCATGCTTTAAATTGGGCCTTGGGCTTGGATTTATTTGGGCCAAAATTTGAGGGTCAAAGAATGCACAAAATTCTATTGGGCCGTTGAAGCCTCATAACAAAAATAATAGATGAGATTGAGATTCCATGTAATATCTTGGGTATTTCATGCAGCTTTGCTAGCTCTAATATGGGTAGTTTATTTTACACTAGGGTTAATAATTTTTTTAATACTTGGATTTTCAGCTTTTTATTTTTTTTTTCACCTAAGTTTTTAAAACAGTAATAAATAATACTTGACCTATGAGAAAAGACCAACTTGAACCTCCGTTAGATTCCGTTAGCGTCCATCACATGTGTCACCATATAAAAATGACATGTGTCATAAGAATTAAAAATAATTCATAATAAAAATAATAATAATAAATTTTAAAAAATGAAAAAATCCATGGGGTGGCTAGCTACCCTATTTTGGCCAATAAGGGTGGCCAGCCACAACTTTTTTGGTTCTTGGGGGTGGCCAAACCACTCTAAAGCTAGCCACCCCCAAGAGCCTTGGGCAAGGATGAAACTAGAATTTTTGAATTAAGGGGACAAATTTATAAAATATATATTTAATGAAAAATTTCAAAAAATATGGGAGAACGTTCGTCCCCCACTGCAGCACGTCCGTCCACCCTTAGCTTTCAGATGGTTCAGCCACCACGGATGATCAAAAACTACAAACCCAAATACTAAAAAAAAAAAAAAAGGTATGCTATTCGTTTCCCACCGTCATGGGTGAAAAGAGAGAAAATTTGAACTTTTTTAACATGGTAAAATGTGGCCGACACAGTAACATGGCGGCAGCTGTGGTGCTGGCAATTTGTCAAGTCATTATTGAATGGGTGTTCGGAAGAGCCTTGGATCAGGTGTTGCAGACATGCCAGACAAGTCAACCATCAAATTCTACCACAGATTTAGGTTTAAAGGACAGGGAGATGATATGGACCAGGAATCCCCCAATGGACCACCTCCGTAAGGTATACTTTTACAAGTTTTGACCCAAGCCTGAAATTGGGCAGGAAGGAGGCCAAGCCAGTAGCTAGCCACAAACAAATATCATGACTTTTATCTGAAACCACACGGAATTGAGGTTAATTAACTGTAGAGAGACAGAGAGAGATCCCTAAAGATCACAAAAATGGAAGCAGTTAGAGATAGAGTTTGGTTAGAATCAGCCAAATGATTCAATTGATTGGAAACTTTTCCTAAAAGCCTGAAAATGGCCTCTTAATAAAACTTTTGGCTGTTAGGTGGGGGTGGGGCAACTTCTCCTTCAATTTTTCCTTCTTAATCGTGATTACATTCCTGTCATGAAAATTATGCTCGCTCTTTATATCACTTTCATATCAAATCCATTGATTAAGTTTAGGTTTAAGGGCAATAAACAAGCTAGCAAAAGCAGAGCATCCTTCATGTGCTATGTTATCACCCATAAAAAAGTAAATTAAAATATACAACATATCTACGAGGAGCGGCGTTACGGGCAATTACACTATAAATTTTCTTGTAAACTAACGTAAACAGTTCATAATTTGATTAGTTAGTGACTGACTGGTGGTATGTTTGTTAATGAAGTGTGTTTTTGAGTGCTTTTTGTTCTTAATTTGAAAATGTGTTCCGGTGCAATATGAAAATGAAATTGTTTCATGTTTTGAGATATTGGTTAACGTATATATCTTGAAAAATAGAAAACAGATGAAGATCATGGAAACAAACACGGCCTGAGTAATTATTTCACCAATTGTAAAGAAATTGTAGTAAGAACTATATTTACCTCTAGCGTTTTTCAATGTATTTATAGCATTCACACTCGGCTAGTCAAATAATGCAAATTTGAATAAAAAATTACCCAAATTTGGCTAGCTGCTTCAACAATAAATAAATAGAAGAAAATAACTAAAATAGAAAACGTGTTTGAAAAAGTTGATAACTAAAATAAAATTGGTGAGTTGTGATGTAACTGTTCAAAGTGTACGGTTTTTAGGGCCTGCATAATACATAAACTTTAGGTGGGAAGTGCGAAAGAATGGAGGTGTTTTGTCCTTTTAGTGGACTGTAATTGAAGGAGAAAATGTTGCAGACAGAGAGAGGTAGAGAGAGAGTACTCCTTTGAACATTCAACGTTGAATACAGAATAATACCAAGCAACCGCATTCATAAATTTGCAACTTTGTACCAAGCTTTCTTTGTGTATTTTCATCAATAATTAGCACCGAGTACTTTTGTTGAAAATTAATAAGCAAACCTGCCCCTTTCTTGACCTATTCAATTACACAAATCAAAAATTATGGGCTCCATTTGTTTGGTGTTCGTTCTTAGTTTGAAAACGTGTTTTGTTACGACACACAAAAAAAAAATAAAATAAAAATTGGAGATTTTTTATTTGAGTTATTTGTTAATATTTTTTATTTTAAGAAGAAAAGAGAAGGTTGAAAACAAAATTTTTATGAAAAAGTACACGTATCCTCTCAAATTACCAGACAATTTGCAATCTATTTTCAAACTTTCAATTAAAACAATGTCTCCCCTCCTCCTAAACTACAGAAAGTTACAATATACCTCTTTTTTTTCTCAAAAATTGAAAAATGCCCATAAGATTTTTCAAAAACAAAAATATCATTAGAGTATTCCCAATGGAGGAGCTAATTTTTTATGTAAAATAGCTCTTCAAAACTCACTTTATCTAATTTAGCTAATGACTTTTTAAGGGCCTCTTACATCCGATTAGTTATATTTTTATCTATATCATTTAATTATTATTATTTTTATTTTTTATAATGATGTTATTTTTCCAAATATCATATTTTTCAATTTTTGAGAAAAAAGTGATGTAGAGAGAGAAATAGTAGGATAAAATTTTGGAATAAAAGGAGATGTGAAAGAGAAATAGTAGAAGAAAATTTTGGAAAAAGAAAAAACAGGTGAGCACAATAAAAAAAAAATATGGGAAGAAAATTTTGGGAGAGATAGTGTGAGAAAAAAAGCATGGGAAGAAAATTTAAGAAAATAACTCTTTGAATAGTAATAATACTGTAGCTTTTTTTTTAACTCATTTAATAAAATATCTATTATACCTTTTTTTTGCTTCTCCAATGTATGGAGTATTTTACAAATTTAAGGAGCTATTTTAGATAAAAGTGTCATTTAGTTCTTCCATTGGAAATGCTCTTATAATTTATAATATATATTTTTTTTTAAAAAGGTGCCCTTTATATTCTCTCTAAATTTTTTTAAGAATATTTTTGTCATTTTTTGTACAAATAAAATACATTACAGTTAAAATATTAGAAATAACCTCGTAAGTTTCAGAGCATGTATATATATTCTAAAATTTTAGCAAAGGGAGCAATTTTTAACAATTAAGTCAAAAAGAAAGGAAAAAATAGAAGCAAAGGCCAAGTGGTGTCTAATCAAATACGTACGTAGGGGTTGTAGAAATAGACCTTAAAATTGAATAATGGGGTTAGGTAGTCCTTCATCAAGAAAATTCAGGTTTGATTTACTCTTAATTTGGCCCACATTACCAATCACTTACATTGCCCAAAATCCCATCCATCCGCTAGCTGATTTCTTCTTTACAAAGGTAAATCAGTTAAAAATTAAAAAAAAAAAACCCAAGAAGAAGCTTCCATTATTTTTCTACTGCCTCCTCTAACATGTTTTAGACTCAGAGCAAGCATCAGCTAGGGCAAACCTTCAGATCGAGTAAGGAGCACGTACTGTTCTTGCCCAATTGGCCTTTCAGTCAGGTACCCCTCGAACGCAACCTAGAGCAAAATTTTCCCCAAACATGGCAAAACATCTCACCCCAAAAAAGAAAGATCAGTAAGTCTAGAAATCAAGAATACGGACACCTCTAGGAGGGAAATTAGAAGAAATCTTTCCCTCTAAATCATTCTCTTCATGTTGCGGCAAAACCTCCTCTCTAACCCTAGCTAGCTCCAGTTATAGAAGTTCAGGGGTTAGAGTTTAATACTCTTGTGCGCCCTAATTATTTGTTTTTCATCATGTATTATGATACTTTATCCGATATCTAACTTAGGCATCACTGGTGAAGTGGCCACCATTCTCTCACTTTGCGGCCCTCCATAACTAATCCTTCTATATTCCTTGCGGATCGAGCTTAAGATTAAAGGCTACCTAGAGTAACAACTGGTCAAACAAAGAAACATCTAGGAAAAAAAAAAGGAAGGCTTTAGAAAAATGTGTGTGAGAAGGCAACATGGCATATTACAAGGGTTTAGAAAAAAAAAATGGTAATATTACATGCATGTGTCAATGTGATTTCTTTTTATATTTGTTTTTCCTCTTCTTTAATTCGATCATTTCTAATATTTTATCTTTTTGGTCTGTCAATATATTATCTCAATTTTCGTTTCTTTCTTAGTTTATATATGTTTTTTCTCCCCTACATTCACATACTTGCTATCTATCATAAGCCGTTTATTTTAGTTGATTGTTGTTTTGAATTTCAACCACTTATCATCATAGTTGTTGATGTAAATTTATGGACTGTCGGACAAGCGATGGGGCTTTTACAAAATAAGAGAAAAAGTCACTAAATTGCCAATTCGAGAGGACTAAAAATGCTTTTGATGCTTAAGTCAATAAATGATTCTCTACCAAAAAATTGAATGGAAAGAGCGGAAGAAAAAAAAGAAAAAGAATGAGTGTTTGTGTAAAAAGAAAAGTGTGTGAGTAGAGATTGGAGAGGTTGTACATACCCGGGGATGTATGCCTCATTTAAGGGAAAGCTCTTTGCAAATGGTTCTCTAGTTACTTGTCACATGGTAGACGTGTGACTATATGATTATTGTCATGTATTAGAGTGATTGGATGGTCTTGGGGTAGTTTATATCTACTCCAATAGTGTTAAGTTCTATTGTTCTAAGAGTAATGATATTATTCACATCCATTTATCGCACTAATTTTATACCAACTAACATGATGTGTTTCAAATGGCTATAATTTTTTTTTTTAAGTTGGTAACTGATGCAGCGTGACTTAGTGAGCTGCAAAAAAAAATAGCAATAAAGAACAAATAGATATTTCTAAATCTTGATACGATCAAAATATCTAAAAAAATTTCTCTAAACGCTAGATATTCTCTTGGTTTTGAAGGAAAATAAATAATAAATTCAATTATGAGACTTCTTATTGAACAAAACTCACATACAAACCAAATCTCCCTTCTAGGGTTTGTAAAACATATCTCCCTTTGATACGATCAAAGGATCTAAAAAATCTTCTCTAAATACTAGATATTCTTTGGGTTTTGAAGGAAAATAAGGAATAAACTCAATTATGAGACTTCTTATTGAACAAAACTCACATATAAACCAAATCTCCATTCTAGGATTTATAAAACATATATTTATAGGCACACAAACCCTAAACCTAATAATAACAAGAAATTAAGTCGGATTAAAATTTTACGATGGCTCATCCGAACAGGCACTACAAAAGTGCATAAAGTAACATAGAGGAAGTGTCCGGATGGCCAGCCGCCATGTCCGAACGCAATTTCTAGAGGCTTCTCATTTGATGGCATGTCCAAACACGATTTCCAGAGACCTCACTTTAGGTCCCATGTTCTGTCCCCCTTCATGGAATCCTCATCTTTTTCAATCTACATCAATAACATGAAAAGCTAATTAAAACACGTTAAGTTAGCTTGTATAAAATGATTGTAAAGAGCAATATTGCTCATTATTCTAAACATTGTATTTTAATAATTAATTTATATTTTAGCACCAATATATATTTGTTGCATGTTCAATGTATATATTTACACTTTTTTTTAAGTATTTTTTAAATTATAAAATATGTTTTGGTAGAGAATATGAAACGGGATATGAAAAAAAAAAAAAGTAATAATAATAATTCAATCTAAAAAGGGAACTCTTGATAAATTTATTGTTAATAATAGACAAAACGTTACATCAAAACAATTGCCTAATAATCTTATTTTTATATTAACAAGCAGTTTGTTGAAAATAATATATATAACAAAAGTCAAAAAGTAAGGAGAATCAATTTAAAAATTATATTATGTTATTATTATATTATTATTATTTTTAAAAAAAAGGGTCTTTCTAACTTTTACCTTGAGCCGCCCCTCGATCAGCCCCTGCAAGAGTTTAACCACAATTTTGGCAAATTTAAAATATTAATCTACCAAAAGGATGTAGCCAAAAAAATTCTGAATTGATTAAATTAATTTTCTTTATAAATTTTCTAATTTTTTCCTCATAAGGAAAATGATATACAGCTATATTGAACATCGATTGGTATAAACCTTTTTGGTTGTTTGGATTCTATATGGGTGGCATGGAATAACGTCAGAGAGGAAACCACCTAAGAAAGAACAACAACAACACACACACCAAAAAAAAAAAAAAAAGGAAAAGACAAGAGAAATATTCTTTTAAGTGGTGTTGAAGAAATTCTGATTTGGGGAATATATATCAGTGGAATCAGTATTTTGTTTTTGTACTATAATTTCATAAAAATTTCAATCAGTTTGTTAGAAAGATGATCCATATTCAACCACTTAATATTTCTCTATATAGTGGGGGCATGAAAATTAAGTTAATTAAGCCCTTGAGATTTGATAACTTGATAGATTCAAGTCTAAAGGAATATTGTTTGGCTAACTATATATATTCTGCTACTTCTGTCATGATTAATATACACAAATAGTTTTAATAATTATTTTTTATATTGAATTTTATCATTTCTCTTCTTAATATTGCGTTCATTTTATTTGTTTCAACACTAAAATCCATTTAAAATAATCAAGTTAATGCCGTTATCGAACATATATGCAGGAAGGCTAGCTAGTAGAAGAAATTCCTAAAGAGCCTCCTTTACAAGCATGACTTTTTAAGCAACTTTCTAAATCAAAGCAGCTTTGCAATTGTGCTATGTACGTATATTGTCTTCTTCTTTTTCCCTTTACCATCTTTACAGCTCAAGAACAATCCCCTCCCTCTCAGAAAAAGCATCCCCGCCACCGCCCTCCGCCCATAAATTTGAAACATATATGCATGAATATATTAGTATGGGAAAAAGGATGGTGTCGGGTTATTCACATGCTCAAAAATAACTGCTGTAAAGAAAAAAGAAAAGAAATGGTGATTCTGTGTAAAAGCTTGTTAATGTTTGCTAGAAACCCTTTTTTCCATGTTGTCGTTACTTGGGCTGGTTGGAAAACACCCCAATTAATTAGCCCAACTCTGTTGTGTATTTTTTTTTTTTTTTTGGTCAATCTAGTTGTTTTTTTGGACAACTAGATTATCTATGTGAAATTGAGGTAGTATTGAAGCGTAATATGTAACATAATTAACTTCTCTTTGTTGGGTAATATAAAACAAAAGTAATGATATGAAATAGCTAGGATTGTAAAAATAAACTTACTCTTTTTACTCTTTTCATTTTTTGAGAAGCTTCATTATAATTAATTGGATATTCTTCGGTTTAAATAAACATGAAAGAATCCTAATTCAACTAAATGGGTAGGCTTAGCTGATAATGGAAGCAAGATTTGTGAGAAAGAGAAGTATATCCTTTGAAATAACAGCACCCCCAGCCTGTCAAATTCAATTATGAATTTGAAATATTCACCAATTGGTGTCATTCATGCATGGACCGCATAGTCACGGACCCTGATACTGTTTCTCTAGTAAGATTAATGTAGGGTTTGACCATCATGTGATCATGGTCCATGCAAATTGGACATATATATTCACCCGATAGCTTGCATATGATCACCAACCTCATTTATACCCTATTTTGTTTTTGTTAGAAAATATTTTTAGTGAAAATCATTTTCTTCGATCATTTAGGCATGTTTGTTTGTGTAAATGTTATCTGAAAAATGATTTTACCTTAAAAACATTTTCTATATTTTCATTAAATTATGCTAACCTATAAATATAAAAAGTGTATCGAGCAATAAAAGGCTTTTGAGAGTGGGATTGAGATTCAGTGCAATTGTCTCCCTTTACAATTTGGACAAACAATTTTTAAAGGATCATTGTGAGCTAGGCACACCTATCCAAACAGGTCTCAAGCTAAAGAAGTGCTTCAAAATACAGGCCCAATAAAGGACCCTCTTACAATTATGCTTGAAACGCAGATAAAAATAGTTTACACATATGAAAAGCGTTAACAATTTTAAGCTTCATAAATGTTTTTTTTTTTTGTCAACTAAAAATATTTTCAAATAGATCAATATTTTATCCCCCTTAAAAAAATTATTAAAAAAAGTTTTATGCTGAAACAAACATAAACAATAAAAGAAATATTTAATCATGATCCGGAATTTTGCCAACCCGACACAGAAAAAGCCCTATATACTATATCTCTTAAGAATGTCTGGGTCAACAGTACCCATGATTTATATTTATCATGTGACGAATGAGCATCAGATTTAGCTTTATTCTAAAATTCAACCAACCGCTATCCTGGCAGCACAAAGCTAGCTAGCGGGTGCAGCAAGATCAATTAGATTGCATCTAGTAATGGAAGCTCACTGTAAGATCATGAGGGCCATCCTGCAACCTAGACTTTTGGGTGCCATTTATTGAGCCGAAATTATGACAATCCGGCCACAAAAAGTGGGATCCCATCCATCCAGTGGCCTAGATCATTTTCTAGCATTTCTCTGTTGCGTCCTCATGTGAGCTACTGTACACTTTCGTTGAAAATGATAGCCTTCCCCCGAAACATTTTCATATCTAACCCCCGATGGTGACGACTTCACAGTAAAAATGTTTGTTAAGAAAAAGGGGAAAAAAACAAAGGTTGCCAAACGAAGCCTTAGCAATAAGAGAGTAGGTAATTTAGTTTAGTGCAATAATTGGCACGTGCATGTAGACGTGGGTGATTAAAACTAGGAGATGGATCTCGACCCTTAACAAGATAATGTGTAAACGAGAAGGTAACTGTGCGAACTGTAAAATGATAAAAGGGTGAAAAGAAAAGGTATACTATTAAAGATTAGAAGTAGTACTTCGTAGATTACGTGTAGAGTTGGGAAACGTGGGAATTGGATGATTAGGGTTAGGGTTTGGGTTTGGTTATGCAGGGGCAAATAGAGGCCATTGGTTGGGGGAAAAGGATATAAAATATAAGACGTAGAATGATAAAGACGTTTAGAACCCAAGTTGTGTAGTAAAAATATCATTAAATATTACCCCCAAAGAAGACTAAAAAAACAGTAGTGAAAAACATCGAGATTTCTTTTCAGCTTTGATGGTTGCAGCGAACTCAGGTGTTGTTGAACTGATCCATCCATCCATCCATCCATCTTTCTTCTTCTTTCTTCCAAAATATATACAGTTCAGTTGATCGAGTTGGGTTTCTTTCTGGAAGAAGAATATTATTATAGATGTTGAAGAAAAGTAGTGGGGAAAATATATATATATATATATATAGGTAAAAGCAGAGGAGGGAGGGAGGGAAAATATATATATATCCATGTGATTTTTGTTTTCTTTTCTTTTCTTTTCCACCTATGTTTTCTTGCGGTGACTGCGAAAGATTCTCTGTGGGTCGTTCAATAATTATAATCAAAGATATCTGAGAATTTCTTTATATTATATAAAAATAATAATAATAATAATAATAGTTTTGGCCCGGGTATCTGACTTGGTCAAAGCTTTAATATAATAATTAATCTTATTTTAAATATTTTAATTTAGCTACCAAATAATTAGTAATCAGTAAAGAAGATGGTGAAACGAGGTAGTTACTCTGGCCATATTGCTTTAACCTAACCCCAAAAGGAAGAGGCAAAATGTTTTAAACTGACTTACCATTTTTAAAATGGATTTATTTATTAGAAATTGTTTTTTTTTTTTTTTTGCAGGGGGCTTTGAAAAGTAACGGTGGTGATGGGCGGGTTATGTTTTCTTTATACCATTCAACAACCATCTTCTCTAATTTGGTTGCTCGCCCACCTCATTATTCCCCGATATATATATATATATATATATATATATATATAATTAATATTCTAGAATGTATTTTAAAATAATATTATTCTAATATTCTAATAGCTCTCCCTTCCACCTCCCATCTTTTCCTCCTTTCACACTGCAAATCAAAACCACAACTCTCACTTACTTTGACCAGTTTAACCTCTCTCTCTCTCTCATTCATGGCTGCCCCACCCTGCTCTTTTTGAGTGGAACCGCAGGCAGAAGCAGCCTCTCTTTTAGAGAAGAAAGGGTAGAGAACCACCTCTTCTCTCTCTTTTCTCTAAGCCCTTCAAACCCTAATCCAACTTAAGCCCATAAATAGTAAAAAAAAACCAAACCTCTTCTGCAAACCATCAATTTCATGATCCGTGGGTTGTTTATTCTCTTCTCTCTTTCTTTTACACATACCCTTTTGCTCCGAGACAAAGCAAAAGCACTGTCCTCGTTCCAGATCAGAGCCTTTAAGACATGGGTACTTTCTGAAAGCTCTTCTTCTTCCAGAAACATTTCTCTCTCTCTCTCTCTCTCTCTCTCATGCTTTGTTTTTAATGGGTATGTGTAAGTAAGTAAGCAAAATTCTTCTCTGCATATCTCTGTCTCCCTTACGTCTTTCCTTTTTTCTGCTCTTTCTTTCTATCTCTCTGAGTCTCTCATGGATTCTGGTAATAGCGGTAGTATATCCTCCAGTGGCGGTGATGAGGAGTACGATTCACGCGCCGAATCGATCTCCGCTTTCTTGAACCCACCGAGCCATGTCGGTTCATTGTCTAACCACCCACCACACCAGCCGCTGCCGTCGCATCAGCACCACCACCAACAAACCCACTCCTCTATGTTCGACCCTTTATCGAACTACTTCGACCCACGCTCCGTCCATCTCACAACCCGAATTCGCTTCTAAATCTCGATATGGTGTGGCCCAAAACACTAAGATCCGACCCGAATGCCGCCGATCTCGGCGGCCTAATAACTCCCTCTTCCTCATCCTCACCACAAAACCAACCTTTCTTGACCAATCAATTAGGCGGTCAGAGCAGAGCGGGTGGTTTTCCCAACATACAGATCCCCCCGGCGCCGGAAAATGCTCCGCCGGCTCAAGCAGGAAATAACAACAGCAACGCAGTTCGAAACCCAAAGAAGCGGTCCAGAGCGTCCAGGCGTGCACCCACCACTGTGCTAACCACAGACACCACGAATTTCCGAGCCATGGTTCAGGAATTTACCGGGATTCCCGCACCGCCCTTCACATCCTCGGCTTTACCGAGAAGCCGGCTTGATCTTTTCGGCTCGGCTTCATCATCTTTGAGATCAGGGCATTTGGACACCCCACCGCCTCCTTACCTTTTGAGACCCTTCGCCCAGAAAGTCCAGCCGCCACCTTCTTCTTCTTCCTCTTCAGCTCCTCCACCCATGACGTCATTTCATAGCTCTTCAATGGTTGATGTTTTAGGTAATTCTAATGCAACCACCAATGCGTCTAACTCAACTTCCATTAACTACCAACTGTCTTCTGCTTTAGGCTTCTTGAAGCAGCCGGCCCAGAATCTTCTCAACATGCAAAACCCGATTCTCAACCTCCAGACCCTTCTCCAAGCCCAGCCGAAATTCCCGCTATCCAGCTCCAAACCTCAAGCTCAAGCTTCTTCGGAAATTCCGCCCAATGTTTTGGAGGAATTTGCTTTGAGTCGCACACAAATGATGACCACTACTGGGCTTCCCAACATGGTTTCTTCAGACGGAACATTGTCGAGGAACGAGAATAACTGGGGCGGTGGAGACGGCGGTGATCAAGGTCTGTTGAGGTCGCTCAACGGAAGTTATAGTACTAGCTCAGAGCGGGTTAACAATGGGAAGATGAATTACTCGGCGGCTTCTTCATCAGATTTTCATGGGGATAAGGGGTCAGAGAATGTGGCTTCAAGAAGTGAAGGTATGGTGGAATCATGGATTTGTTCATCAGATTAGGCTTAAACAATATGTGAATGAGATGATGCATAGAACAAAATCTTGATGTTTTGCATCTTAACACGGTTTTTCTTTTTTTTCTTTCCTGTTAATTATATGTAAATAATAGCCTCTTTTTTTCTCATTTTCATATATACCTTCTTATACAAACGCATTTTCTGCTCTTTTTCTTCTTTTTTTCAGTCTTTATTGAAAATGATACTTATATTTTCTTTATATACTGTCATACGATATCTGAGTTAGTGATGAAATTTGGAACAAACCATTCACACACTCTTCCTCGTACCTTCTAATATTTCCGTCTTATCTAAAACCGAGAACGAAGAATCTACTGTTTGGTGCAACTCAGTGAACGGTCTGGATTTTTGTCTGGTCCCTTTTATTTATTTAGTTATCTATTTTTCTTTCTTTCTTTCATTTTTTTAATTTTTTTTATTTCCTTAAAGATCTGTATGAGGTCTAGGAGTGATTGGTGGCGAGATTTGGGGAATCGTTAGCCGCCGCAATCTTGTTTATAGATTTCAAATTGGCCAAATGGGTACGGTACATCTTCATGTGTGTCTGTTTTTTTTTTTTTCTTTTTCTCTTTTTATAAATCATTTTTTATTGATGCCCCTTGTGGGAAGACCACAGATGACACCCAAAAGTTTGAGTTTGGTCCATGCATTCAAAAGCATTAAAGAAGTATTAGCTATTAATTATAATAATACTAGTAGTTATATTATATATCACAACTCCAAAGATACGATCGATATTTTTATTTCATTTGATAGTTGTTCATTTCAGACAAAACAACCTGGCTCCATGGTTGTACATTTCGGACAAAACTGCCTTTTTTTTTTTCTTTTTCTTTTTCTTTTTTTTTTCTTTTTTTGCTCTTTAAAGTACAAACACAAGAAACTATAATTTTTTTTTTTTTTTTTGCACGTATGGTGTTCTTGTTTTATCACAGAGAAAAAGGTTTGAATTACTTTATCCAGTTTATTAGATTGACATCTACGAAAAATGTATGTAATTTTCGCTTGATATGATTAAAAACTGTTTTTGTTTGCCGCACATTATGATAATTAAGTAATGGAACATGTTGTCGGAAAAGTTTTTTATTTTTAGTTTTGCTAATTTTGTAGTTATTAATTAAGGAATTAATCCTAGACAACAATGAGGAGACAACGTAGTAGGTATGGCAAATTAATTTTCATTCCACTTTTAGCTGGAATTATCGTACGTATATGTGTTAAAAGTAGTGAAAGTTCATGATGCCCCCACAACCCAAAATTGTGGAAATCTCTCGTGACTCCAGTAATTAATTAATTTCAACCAGCAATATAATTATAGAAGAATTTGAATATACACAGAACTGAAGCTATAATCCAACCTCTCAAAAAACTAGATTTTTTTTGTTTGTTCTCGGGAGTATTAATTTTGATATGGACAGCATGTAAATTAATTAGGTCACCTGTGAGTTTCTGTTCGTGTGTATGCACCCGTGATTTGGTACACAAAATACCTAATCTTAAAATCTTATTGGTGTCAAAGAATTTGATCCAAATTAATTCCTGCTTGAAAATGGCATTGCCAGCATGAACCAATGGAGTAGCAATCAACATATATGGGATTTTGTTTCTTTCTATGTAAAATATTGTCTGATGTAAAAACATTTTCAATCTCAAAATATTTCCTTGAAAACATTATTAAAAATGTTTTTCGGAGAATATTTTTCGTTCGTGAGTGCGGCTCCGGTAGAGTAATGCCGGCAGAAGAGGGGATAATATTTGGAATGTACATGTTTGCCACTGGGGAAGAGAGATGCGGACGGAAAATGTTTTATGGCTGAAAAAAATGCGAAAAATAAGGAGGTGATATTTTAAGGCCGGCTTAAATATATAAGATGATCCCTCTTATTTAACTAATTTTACAATATTAACACCCATCATTTTAAATTAGATGATGACATTATTTCTAAATATGAAGAAGTGATCCTATAGTAAGACATAATTGCTTAATAAAACGGACACCATCAATCATGCATGCCTTAATTTGTCATATATTCTAATTTTTATCAGACACAGGGCATCCTAGGTAATTAAGTCTTATGATTTGATTTGCATTATCTACATATGGCCTATACAATATCAGATAATTAACTCCTATTCATTATTATTTGCATTTTATTTAAGACTTAAGACTATGAGGGATGGGCAATCTTGATATTGCCAACACATTTTATGTTTAGTTTTAAAAATTTATTAGATGCATGGGCAATCTTTTTTTATTTGGATTTAATTTTGCATAAAAATAAAAGAAACTCCAAGACGTTCTTAATTATAAGTGCAAACAAACGAAGTAATATTTTATAATTCCCAATAATATTAATGTTAAAAGATTACCTCATCCAAATGCCCTATTAATTTGTAGATGAATAAAAAAATAATCAAGATCGACCCAAATAATAGATAAATAATCTCATTGATTGAGGCCAATTAGCTCAGTCATCTAAAGAGAAGAAAAAAAAATGAGATCAATGATAATGCACTAAGCAAAGGCAAATTAACCATCATAAGTAGTTATGACTGTTGTTTACATAAGTAGTGGCTTTTCGTAATCGACATATTAATTACCCAATCACCTTTTATGTAAACCATCAGCCTAAGCACACTGTAATAACAAGCAAAAGAGGGGTTAGAGAATAAAGTTTATTGTGAACCTTTTTGTCAAACATTATTGTGACAAAAGATTTCCCAATTCCCGCCCAAACCCTCTTCGCACATGACAACCACATATTATAATGATCCAATTTTCAAACATATCAACAAGTTAGAAAAGGTGAGCATATCCAAGCACTCCTTGAATCTGTGATCATTATATCAGTGTGGGGGGGGTGTCTTTGCATGAAACAGATAAATATATATATATGAAAAAGTTGGTGATCTTTTTCATTGCAATCGATTGATAGATCATGATCTTTTTCACTTCAATTATACACATCTTTCACCAGATCTTGTTTAAATTTTGAATCTTTTTGCAAAAGGGCGGATGCAAACGGTAACTTTTTCAAGTTTTATAGACGGGGGGTCGAGGAAATTTATGTCTTTTTGAAAGGAAATGTTTGTTAAAATAAAAATGAAATGATTAGGCATGGGATTTTGGGAGATTTAAGGGCCAGGCTATAGGGCTTGTAAGAGAGAGAGAGAGAGGAGTGTTGTGAGGGGTGACACATCTTCTTTTTAGCATCATGGTGGCCCATGCCAGTGAATAAGCCTTTGCTCTTTAGCAATGATGGCTCTCCTCTCTCTCTCTCTCACTCATCCAATCTCCAGCCCACGAGGTTGTAATATTTTGTCAAAGGCTGAAACAGTAAGGCTAACTGGTGAAGCCGAAGGCATCTCTTTTTCTCTCTTTCTACATGAACAAAAAAATTGCCCTACAAATTTGAGCCTACTCCCCAAAAGATACTGAACTTTTTGGCATCCCACATCGAAAAGGCTGGCACCATTCCCTCCTCACTTGAGAGTTTGAGACCATTCCCTCATCAATTGAAGAAGATCAAAGCATATATTCAAGTGCTCTGTGTACTAGAAGAAGACAAACTTTATTGTTTATGGAATAATCATACTATATTCTTCAACCTAATTCTTTCATTTATTTTACATCCCTACTGTTAAAAGAACCTTAATTAAACACACATATACATGCCACCTTTGACCTTGTATGTCATCTAAATCTAAGATTCCTTTAAATCAGATATATAAATTAATTAATTAATCTATCCAGAAAGATCACATCCCTTTGCCCCCACAGTATTTTAACTTAACCATTTTACGGGTGCAAGACTTTTCAATCTTTTTGTCAAAGGACAAGTGGGTCCAAGAAATTTTTATCAATTATATAGCTCAAACTCTTTAATGAATGAATGGTGGGAAATAAGGTTCGAATTCAGAATATTTGTTTGAATATTCTAAAATTCTAAACTGATAAGAACAATGAATTTTGATTTGACAAATGATTTTCGCAGACTAAGGTGACTTAGTCCACCAACAACAACTGAATCATAATGGAGCTTGAATTGTGTCTATATTTTCTGATGGAGGTGGTTTATGGGAACCATGATGAAAATAGACTGACTGCAACCATAGAGGAATTAAGTGAGTCTTCGGAGACTTGAGCCAAAAGTCTTGGTGACTGGTGCTCTATACTTTCTGTTGTGCTCGCAGGACTTTTAGAACATTGGCTAGCTTGGACGTTCGCCAAGAAAGAAAGAAATTAATTGTTGTTCTAGAAAACAAACTTATTATTATTATTTGAACTAGCTGACCAATTATTTGGATCAATGTTGGAAGACGTCCTTGGCAGCACGGCAATTGGGCAAAAGTGAAAGGAATGACGATAACTAAGCATATCTATTTACTTGCAGAAATGCTAGAAATTTTTAGGATACATGTTAACTTAATAGATTAAATTAATTTTTTTTTAAAAAAAAAAATTATCCAATTGAAAAACGACATCATTGGTAATTTTTAAAGAATTATACAACTTCATATTACTCAATACCAAGTCCATAAAAATTTCACATAGAATCCATGCACGCAAGATCGATAAACTTCTCTTTCATATTTCTTATTATTATTTTTCTTAAACTGATTTTTTAATTAATACTTAAACCAAACTAAGTGGATTAACGGCTATTTAATTGATTTTTTGGCCCACTGCTATCTTTCAAAGTCACAAAAAATTACTAGAATTTGGAAGAAATGGGCCTCGAGGAACGCTGACTGCGTCATCGTCGTCATGCTGTGACCACATATACGTGGTACACGAGGTAATAATAACAACGAAAAAACACAAATTTTCCGTTTTCTGTTGCGGCAACGGAACACTGTAACCTAGCTTCCTGTGGTCGGTAGAATCAATGGTTGCACGGAATAAAAAATCAACAAATGATTATTTTTTATTTGTTCTTATATAAACCAAGAAGAGTGCATTGATGAACATTCAATTATCTGGTGTATAGTCCTTTTTTTCTATTTGTACTCGATAATTACTATAGTTTCTATAATATTAATTATTATTATTTTACCGAAAAAAAAAAGGAAACTTGTTGTACTGGCTTCTTCATTCACGATGATAATAACTTAATGACAAAGTCAAGAATGATGAACAAATGAACATCATCGATTAATCCAATCTACAGTTTCATATTGAGTAGATATTTTTTCATTAAAATCAATGAAATGAATGATTAATATCATTCATTAATCAATGAAAATTGGCTCAATGCTAGGGGACCATTAACAACATCTACAATAACCCCTCCCCTCCTCTCTCTCTCTCTCTCTCTCTCTCTCTATATATATATAGCACATTAGGAAGGAAAAGATTAAAAAAAAAAAGTTTTCAAATTATCATCCAATTGATAATGTTTCTTTCCAAACTTTTAATTAGGACAATATCTCCCCTCTCAAAAGATTAAAAATTGTCAATATTCTCCATAATGATGAAAATACCCTTAATAAAATTGTCATTTTTTGAAAAATAAATAAATCTAAATTTAAAAAAATGTAATGGGAGTGGAAATTCTTTAAAAAAAAAATCGTTTTTGTTGAAAAAATTAATTTCTTTTTGAATTTATATGGACATTTTTATTTTATTGACAAATATTAAGAATTATTTTTTTTTTTTTATGTTGATTTTGAGAAATATTATCATAATTAAATGATAATTTGAGAAATACGTGAATTACCAACGGAAATAAAACTTTACCAAAAGAAAGAAAAAATTTAAAAATAAAAACGCTGACATGACTTTTAGCACCTTTTAGGCAGCGAAGGCCAAGTCCTATCACTCAAAAAGTGTTTTTTTTTTTTTTTTTAAAGTAAATAAATAATAAACCACTTGCTTGAAGGGTCTTTTCGAGAGGAAATCCATAGGTAGAAGATTAAAAAAAAAGGGTAAGTACTAAGTAGATATGAATATATATAAAAAATAAATATATAGTGTGGTCTGCTCCCATAGTGGGTCAGAGGTGATTTTCATGAATCCTTTGATTGTCTGCCACAAATTCCCATAACACTGTGCACCCCAGCCATCCAAATTATGATGTCCCTCCCTCCCTTGCAATTGCCTCCACAGATCCTCTTAACAAATTCCAATTACCTAAGTTTTATTGTCCTTCCACGCATTGCTCCAACATTTCGCCATCGTTTCAACCCAGACTCATTTTATTGCAACTGTATTTGATTTAGACCTTCCATCTTTTAAAAGAAAAAAAAAAATTATTAAAAAAAAAAAAAAAAAAAAAAAGAGATCAAAGTGTTGTGTATATAATTTATCTTCTTTAAATAGCTATTTTTCTTAATAATTGAATAGCCTTTAATTTTTTTTTTCCCCAAAAAATCATGTATTTTTTAGAAAATTTTAGAAAAATACAATTCAATTCCAATTAAAAATTCATATGTTTTTTTTTTTTTTAAAAGGAAATATTTCATTCTCATTCATAAAACTCACGATCAAAAACTTTTTGCAAACAAAGCAAAAGTTCTGAAATAAATCATAGCTAAAGTTAAACAAATCAGCTATAACATAATCATCCTCTAACTTATGACTAATCATCAGGTTTAATTTCATATTTGTATTAAACAGACACCATTCAATGCATAGGTAGCACTTATTCCTCAGATTTGAGAGCAGATATTCTCCAAGCCAATACTCATCCTCCTTAACCCTAAAGCCAGGATATCATTCACATCTATAACCCGAAGGTCTGAACCAAATGCAGATATACTCACAGGCAGAAAACAATTTGAGAGGATAAAGCCTTATTACAAGCAAAAAGGGGAGAGAAAAACATACAGGGAAATAAAATGACAAAAATGGAAAAAATAAATAAATAAATAAAAGGAACAAACATAATAAAATGTAAATAGAAATATCAAGAGAAAAACAAGCAAATACATGCAAAATCGAAGAAAAAAAAAAGAGAAAAGCAAACTATGAGGATGATGATAGTCGGGAGGAAGCCGATCGCGTGCTGGCTGGAAACCGACGTGGAAAGAGGCGTTGAAAGCACATCATAGGGGGGCGTGAGAAAAGATCGACAGTGGACAGTGGGCGACAAAGCGGGCACAGAGGAGATTAGTGGCACACTCTGAACCGAATGAGAGAGTTTGAGTGAAACCCCAAGGGCGACACCTACGCAGAGTACCAAACAACCAAACAAACAAAACAAGAAAAGAAACAAAACAAAAAAACGACGACGGGGCAAAAGTTAGGAAGAGGGGACACAAGAAGGGGAAAAAGGCATAATAGAAAGAGGTAAAGCCCCACACAAAGGTTATAGAACATCAAGTAAATTGCCTAACACAAGAGGTTGAGGACAAGGGGAGTAGGGGAGGAAGCGAAGGCCACCCCTCCTCCCACCTATGCAGCACTCACAAATACAGGAGTTAGGGTTTGTTGGAAGAGAAAGGGGCTAGGGTTGGGATATTCATGTGTTGTCACTAAATACAAAATTAATAATAGCCATTACATTCTAACTTCTTGTACTTCTAACAATTAAAAAACAAACAAACAAACAATGTGATTTATATTCCTAAATAATCATCATTCATTCCATATACCAAAGTTTTTAATGATACATTACACGTTAGAGAAAAAGTGAGCCTATTTTATTTTTGTCATTTTTTTCTGTTTTACTTGGACATAAATGCCCTAAAAAAAGTCAACTAACTTGATACTTCATTCAAATATAATCCTTGTATAATTATAACGCTCGCACTTTTTTTTTCTATAAAATATAGATTAACACATGAATTTATATAGAAATAGTAGCCAAAATATATTTAAAGTCAATTTAATAGCATTAGTTTTGTACTATTCGTCACTCTCTTCTAAAATTATTGAGACATAGGTCCAGTAATTATAGATGTCTCTTCTCTTTAGTGTCCTTGTGTTTTTCCAAAAAATAATTTAACTTTTAAAATTATTATTTTATTCAAATTTAATGGTATTTTTAAAAGTTGTGTCATTTTTTAATTAATGATACAAAAACATTACTCGTTATAGGTGTCTTTCTCGTATTGGAATCTCAAAAGTTAAATAATGATTCTAACTTTCATTTCTAGACCCCTCATGAACACCCAATAATCCCACATTTGTCCCTTTTTTTTTTTTTTCATATCTAGACCCTCATGAACACCCAATAATAAGTGGATATTGTCTGTAATTTGTTACTGCTAATCAATTTAACGTTGAGCATTAGTAGATAATGATGCCTCTCCACTCTCTTTATCACCCTCACACACGACAAACATAATGTAGGCGAGTAATCCTTCACTGGACAAAACAATAAATTAGTTATTATTATTATTATTATTATTATTATTATATATAAGTTGATGAAGATTGTCATATCAGTTTATGTAGGCAAGTAACCATTCATTGGACGAAATAATAAATTAGTTATTATTAAAATATATATATATATATATATAAGTTGATAAACATTGTCATATCAATTTATTGAGATAGAGATGTAGGACACTAGGACATGTTTGATAACCCTTTTTTTAAGATGTGTTTTTGTGTTTTGATTAAAAATATATTTTGATATGACAAAGATAAATAAATAAATAAATTTTTAAATTTTTTTGCTAGTATTTTGTGTTTTTTTTAGAGGAAAAAAAAAATGTACTACCAAACATACGGTATTTTACAACACGAGAAATGCACTCTCATCCATACATTCTTATTTTGCACACTTTCTACTTTCTTTTTTTTTTTTTTTTTGACATGTCCACACAAGGTAAGGGGAGGGGGAATTCGATCTTGTAACCTACACTTCATAAGGCGTGGTTCACAGCCGATTGAACTACCTCTTGGGGACATCACTTTTCTACTTTCTAATATAACTTTTAAGACACCCCTGATCAAAATTTAATACTAATTTATTTTAAATTTAATAATATTTTTAAAGTCACATTAGAAAACGTAAAAGCATGAGAAAATAAGATTGTCTAGCATTACTTAACATAGACACGACATAAATGTTAAAGATTAATAAATTCTTTATATTTAATTTATAACTTTTTACAAATTTAATAAATCAACGATTAAATTTGCGGGATTATCAATAAAACCAAATGAGCCAAATAAAATAAAAAATAAAAGTATTGACACATAAAATTTATCAGAAAAAGAAAAAGTATAGAGATGGAAGTGGGTGCATGTGAACAGGCATTGGTGAATGGTGTGCGCCACTGATTGGGTTTGTCTCCCAGGAAAAGCTCACCACCGTGTAGGGAAGCCCTTTGACATTGAAAGAGACAAAAGGGTGGAGGGGTTGTGTGGGCCCATTTCCAAATGCAACCGTCCTTTTTCTCATCAAGTGTGCTCCCCGTTCATGATGCCAATTCCCTAGCCCGTATTAACGACATCATGGCAACTGAGTCAGCTTCTGACCCCACACAACACCCCGGTCCCACTGCCTTCTCTAATTACTTCAATTAAAAAATACTTTTTTCTAATAAAAAAAAAAAATTCGGAAATTCCCAATCAAAGTACCAACAGAACGAAACTTACCATCACGAAAGGAAAATAGTTTGCTTTTCTTTAACAATTTAATTAACGCACTGATGGATGGCTATTTTGTCGAAAAATAGTACTGGTTTTAATTAATTAATAATTATTATATTTATATGGGGTTAAAAAGATTCCATACTATGCTCGGAGATAGGAGACATCTCCATCAAACTTCTTTAATTTAGCTCATATTTTAGGTTAGCTATTTACGCATTTTAATAAATTATTTATTCTCTTTATTTAAATATTATTTTATATCCAACCAAACTTTGCATACATGTCTATTAACTTGCACCCACAAACGCACATGTCTCCCACCCAATTTGTATACCATCTTCATGAATGTTCCTCCCCCCTTAAAAGTGTCTATCATGCCTTGTAACGCACGAGAATAAAATAGGCATTTTCAGAATTATATATATATATATATATATATATATCTCAACCATGTTGTCGCTGTTTTGGGACAATTTGGTCAATGGAGTTTTAAGCTTAATCAGCCGAGTTTGCACTGATCGGCCTTATCAGCCTATTTAGAGGCTCGTAAAGTTGAGAAAAACTATATGAGTTCGTCTAAAGGTTAGAATTTGAGTTTGAGAATGAAAATCTTTGAAAACTTATAGTTCAGAGAAGATAAATGAGAACAAAGAAGAGATACTCAGAGAATTAAGGTAAGAAATACAAATGTTTTACCTAAAAAATACGGGTCAAATATCAAAAGTTAAGAGAAAGTCCAAAATTAACAACTGAGTATAGCCGTCTCAGGTGATCACATAAGGGTAATGAACTCCCCCGTTAATAAAATAGAGAGCATCATTTGTGGGATAACAGTTAAAAGCGCATTAATGACTTAGAAAGCACACATTTTATTTGTAATAGCAGAAAGATTGGATCATTAACTCTGGTGTCCCTTAGTATCTCTCATTCTCATGGAAACCGAACCTACAAATATGTAAAGATGTACATGAAAAAATATATGCAATATATTTGAATTCTTAAGGATCAAAAACAAAGAAATGATATAATTTAGGCATCTGGGTGAGACTTGTTAGCACCTCTCCGACGAGTTCTTTTGATTGGCCATTGTTTTGTAGGAAATACAAGAGCGCGAAGATCGACAAAATTGAAGATCAAGACACTGCAAAGAACGCGCGTATCTCACCAATTGAAGACTATTGGACCAAAAAATGTCCTAACAACAGAAAAGTATAAGTCAAAAGAATTAAAAAGTGCTAAGTAAAAACTCTTGATAACATTAAATCTATTTTACATGCATAATTTATTCGTGTGAATATGATTTAAGCATATTCATATATGTCATCGTATGTTACATTGTGTTGACATGATTCTAGTGTAGGACAAAAGAATATGGAAGAAGAATTAAGTATATTTTAATTAGTTTTATATCACATACTTGTTATTTATTCTTTATGTTAAACATTATATATATATATATATATATATATAAAAGAAAAAAAAAAAGAGAACTAAAAGCTGTCTTTTCATTTCTTTTCATTTTAGTCTAGCTGTTCCTCCACCTTCATCACCACCACGACAGGTGGTTTGGTTTTTTGTTGTGTTTCCGCTTGTATTTTTTATTTTTCTGTGTTTTCATGTTTTTTCCCGTTGTATTTTGTTGTTTTTAATTTCCTGTTGTTATGTTTGGGTTTTATGGGTTTTAGTCTTCATCTGGTCTTAGGGTTTATCTTTGTTGTGGAGATTAGTGCTTCCGGAGACAATACTCCATTTTCTTTGGTCCCTGACTCGGATCTGATCAGTGCCTTCCCTTTGTTGACTTCCTTCGGGTGGTTGATATTGTTCCTTACCCGGAGTGCAGATGGGTTTGGACCTTATGGGGTTCTGTAATTAGGGTTTGTAAATCTCTTGAGATTTATGACTCTTCCTGCATTTCTTTTGCCTTTCAAACCGCTATATGCGGTCCCTTGGAAAGGATCGGGCTATTTATTTGGCCCATTTCCTACTTTGTTACTTGCACTGTTTTTTTTCTGTGTTTGGGTCTACTGTAAGGAAGCCTACCCCTTTTCGATATTTTAATCACTTGTACCCATTCCCTAATTTACTTAAAAAAAAAAAAAAAAAGAGGAAGAAGAAGAAAAAACATAATTGTAAAGGGAAGAAAACGTATTTTGAAAAGAAATTATTTTTAGCTGATTGATAACAAGTTAATATTATTTATATAAAAAAAAAAAGTAAAAAGATATAATAGTAAAAAGCGTAAGCAAGTAATAAAAAAGAGTAAAATAGGGAATGATAAGGCTTTGTGAGATGCTAGCAATTGAGTAGGATGTGATTGGATGGAAGGGCAACAGCTTTCGGTGAGTCACTTCCCAATATACTCTCAAACAACCTATGTTCATGTTTGTCGAAAGTCTGAGTGTATTTTGGCAAAGGATTCGACCCAACTCAGAAAAAAATTTACATTTTCTTTCTTAAAATTAATATTAATATTTTTACTTTTTATATTATATTAATTTATTATTATTATTCTCAAAATTAACTCTCAACATTTGACATTGAGAATGTTGACCAAAGAATTTGACTGAATCGAACCCAAAGATTCAAAAATTAATCTCAAAATTAACTCTAATTTTTTATTTTTATATTATATCTATTATTTTTTATTATTTAAATAAAAAAATATTACAAAATAATTTTTTAACTTTTTTATATAAAACATTTTTTTTACAACAATCAAATCATCTATAGTAAAAATGATGATGTCATACATACTGTCAAACAATCCACGCCCTTCATATCTTCTAACCGACCTAAGATTTGACAGTGGGACCCAACTTTCATTTGTTTTGTTCCCACTGTCCTCCAATCAACAGTCAGGATCACAGCATCCACCGCATCATCATCAGATTCTGCAGTGAAGCTCCCATCAGTCACACAACAAATTATTCCCTACTCCTCCAGAGAATATTAATGAATACTTTTTTTGTTTTTTATGGGAATTCAGAATTATTTAGGGTTTCGCAACAATTCCCCCAAAAAGGATGTGGCAGATGATTTTTGTTGGGCTGCCCAACAAAAATCATTGTAAAAGTCTTCAAAATTATTTTTTAGTTCATTTGAAGAGTTAATTTAACTAAAAATGTTTAAAATGTCACTTTTAATTTTTCTATTTTAACTTCAAAAAAATAACATCATAAATAGTAAATCTTCAAAAATAAAATTTATTATTTACTCTCTATTCATTAAATAAATATTTTTTCTCTCTCCTTATTATGTATACCTAGATTTTATTTTTGTTCTCTTTTAATAATATTTAACTACTTATAATTTTTTTAAAAAATTATTCTTATGAAATTTATAATTATTTTATTATTTACATTTCAAATTTTATTTAAAAATTATAAAACTCATTTGAAAAAAATTAGCAATGCGATTATTTGGGTTTGTTGAGTTATGTTTTACGGTTTTTGAGAAGTTTATAGATTTTCCTTATTTCCTTCCATTTTCTTGACTACCAAACAAAGGGTAGATGTAATTAAACAAGTACATACATCGATCAGCTATATTAAAACTTTCAGAACACAACAATTTTAATATTTTATTGGTTTCTTTTGTTTAACATATCATAAGAATACTTTTTAAAAAATTATTACCATTAGAATAAGACATATTCGTAAAATAGACATTAGGAAAATATAAACACTCAAAAATATAAAAAGTTAGAGAAATAATAAAAAAATCTTTGAAAAATAATATTTAAATGAAATAGTGAAAGTGAATTGTTAAAGTAGTGAGGTTGAAAAAGGTGCTCTAAAAATGTGAGTTGTTAAAATAACCAAAAGTATACTTTTGATTATTTTAAAAAGTAAAATTTGAAAAGGCTGTTGTGGATACTTTATGGGTTAAATATATTTTTGTTTGGTTAAATAACTTTATTTTTTGCTTTTTAAAGTTTAATTTTCATCACATCACATGAGATATTTCTGATATTCATAAAAACGGATATGATACCTCCATCTAATTTTCATTCAAAATTTAACAAAAATCCATGTTAACGTCCTTAAAAACTCTAAAGTTGTTGGGTGGGGTCATTTGGCCTGAGATGGCCGAAACACCCTAGGCCGGCCGATTTGGGGTTGCTGAACCAACCAAAAGGCTAATAAGAAAAAAAATTGGGTTGGCCCTTGGGAGCCACCCCCCATTTTGCAACTTGGGGGTGGTTTAGCCATCCTAAAAACGTTTTCAAAACAATTTTTTAAAAAATATTTAACTTAATTTATTTTAATTTTTAATTATATATATGGACATGTGTCAAGTTTTTTGGGGCATTGATATGGATTTCTATCAAATTTTGGACAAAAGCTAGACGGTGAAGTTAGACAAAGGTACCATCTCTACATCTATGAATACTCGAGGTACCTACTATGATCAAAACTAAAACTTAAGGAGCAAAAAATAAAGTTGTTAAACCATATGAGACAAAAATGTTTTTAACCCTATTTTTAAATTACTCTTTTGAGACTGTCTTAATATTCTTTGTTTTTATTAAAAATTTCACTTAAAATTCTTGAACTAACACACATTTTGAGAAGACCCTACCAAATTTCAAAAATTCTCAATTTTACCTCATAAACTTTCAATTTGACACAATGTACCCCATAGTCAAATTTTAAACGTTAAAAGTGATAAAATTACATTTATACTGCTAACTTTGTAATAAAATTCCAAATTTACCATTAATTTTAAACTAAATTTTTTTAAAAAAATGAAAGTCGAAGGTTAATTTGATATTTTTAATCATTCTCATTAGGGGATAACAGCTAAATTTGACGGAGGGATGTCAATTGAATAAAATTGAAAGTTTAGTGGGTTAAATTGAAAGGTTTTAAAATTTATGAAAGTCTTCTCAAAATGCGTAATATTAGAATTCAGAGATGTAAAGTGAAGTTTGCCCTTATTTTTTTTGTCTATGTTAATCTTTATTCCAACCATGTAAAAAGATTTTACTAAAATCTTTCATTTAAAATTTTTGCCAGAGGAAATGTTTGTAGAAAACCCAAATTATTGCGTGCAAACAAATTATCACCTACTATGGGTTTGGAAAGAAAACTTTACTCCAACCGACTTAAAGGTATCAATAATGTTCTTAATAAAATCGCATGAGATAATAATCTTGTGATTTTTTTTTTTTTTTTTGACATGTCCACACAAGGGAAGGGGGAGAGAGGATTCAAACTAGTGATCTCCGCTTCATAAAGTATGGTTCACAACTGATTGAGCTACTCCTTCGAGACAATCTTGTGAAATTTTATATACCACTAGTGAGAGGCCTATTTCAACCCATAAATAGATTTTATTAATTTGTAAGCCTTCTAACTCTTATTACCAAAACCTTTAGGTTATAACATGTAAACCTCCTCTTATAGATTCCCATTAAGGAAAGTTGTTTCCACATCCATTTAATGTAGCTCTAGATAAAATGAGTTATTCATGCCATGATGATTATAAATGAATCATTCTTAGATGTTGGAGATAATATTTTATGACAATCAATGCCATCATTTTGAGTAAAACTCTTTGCTAAAAGTCTAAATTTGTTACTTTCAACTTCACAAGAAGCATCTCTTTTGGTTTTCTAAACTCATTTACAACCTATGGCTACAACTCTTTTTAGTAAGTCAACAAAATTGATTTTTAGTCATGAATTTCATCTCTTCCTTGATGGCATTGAACCAAAATGTGGAGTTGTCTTCATTCATCGCTTGTGAAAATGAGCTTGGGTCATCCTTATAGGTCCAACATCAAAATCTTACTCTTGGAAGTATACAATATATCACTATGAATTATTGGTCTCTTTATTCTTGAGGGTTTTCTTAATCCTATTCGATCATTATTTGTGAAAGTTTGATTAGGTTTAGCCTAAACTCGTTCTTCATGAGATTGGTTGTTCTGAAACTGGTTTGAGATGTTTAAATTTGATTTTCTTTAAGCACAACTAATGTAACACTCCAAACAACAGCCATGGTTATTAACTACTCGTGGGTTTAATAAAAATGGTTTTGTTTGGGGTATTACATAGTAGATATTAACTAATTAGATAATTTGTTACTAATTTAGATGGTAATTAGTGTGCTAATACGAATATAATACATAATGCATACATACATATATAATATACATACAAATATTTAGTAACTATTTTTTTTTTTTTTTGTAAGTTAATAACTTATAATTAATTATACTTACTAAGTTACTTATTTACTTAGTATATATTAACTTACTAGATAATATGTTAATTTATTATGGTAAACTAATACACACATATATATTAAGTTACATATATAATATATATTACTTAATTATTAATGTAACATACTTAAATTTATATAACTCATTTTTATTAAAATATTAATACTATATTTATACATATATGCAAAGATATATAAACGAACTAACGAGTTGAACTGAGTTTTGTACAAGTTATGTTCACAAACGTTAATTGATTTGAGCTAATGAGTCAAGCCGAACTTTATACAATTTAGGTTTACAAGCATTAACGAAGCTGAGCTAATGAGTCAAACCAAACTTCATATGAACTAGGCCAACAAACATTAGTCAAGTCGCCAAGTCAGGCTAACTAGTCAAATGGAATTTATATGGATATACATTAGTTAATAATTGAACATATTTTTGCTTTCACGAACTGAGTTCAAGTTGAGTTTATACGAATGGGTATCAAGCGGACTGTGCAACGAGCTTGTTCATTTAGAGTCCTAGTTGGGTTTGGATAGTATCATTCTAGAGGATAATTCCTTGATTGTCATATAATTCATCAAGATGGCCATGGTTGTTAACAAATTTGTTTTTGTTTTTATTATTATTTTTATATTATCAACTTAAAGACATAATTAATATGCGACCTAAAACACAAAAAATTTCTCAAAACACATTCATCTACAAACAACCCTATTAAATAATCCCAACCGCTAACCGCTATAACTAACTGCTTAACCGCTAAACTGCTAACTGCCTTAACTGCTAACCGTTATAACGCTTAGTGATTTATGTTAGCGGTTATTAGGTTTAATAACCGTAATCATAACCGCTAACCGCTTTTATATAATATATATTTTGGTAATTAGAATTATAATAATATTTATACACATAACTTAATCAATTGATCATTAATGATTAAATCACATTTTGTTTTCAATAATTAAATTACAAATTGAGTATTAATATATTATCACTATAATTTATATGATTATATCACATAATCAATTGATCATTAAATCATTTGATTATATAATAACAAATTATATATATATATAATATGACTCATAAGTCATAAGTCTACAAGTTAATCATATGATTCATATTATTCATGTATAATGATAGTATGATACTAACAATTAAATTAAACAATGTGTTACCTATAACCACAATTGAATCAAAGAATTATTAGATACTTTATACTTAGAAAACATATATCACATTATCTTAGATTCTTAGATCTAAGATAATTTTATTATATTAATATGAATTGTAATTTATGAGATAATATGATCATTTAATTTAATTTTTTTTTTTTTTGACATTTCCACACAAGGGTAGGAGGAGGGGGGATTCGATCTTGTGACTCACGCTCATAAGGCGTGGTTCACACCAATTGAACTACCTCTTGGGGACATATGATCATTTAATTTAAGTATGAGTGTATAACAATTAGATCATTAGGAATTTACGATTTAGGAGTTTGAGCATTATTATTAGATAATAAGTTCAATTAAAAAAAAAAAGACTAGTAAATATGATAATAATTTAAATCATTAATCATATGATCTAATTTAATGAGATCATATGATTATATAATATCAAAGACATAAGTTTGTAATTGAATAAAATATTTTTGAAACTGTATATATTTATATCTTCTAGCATTTATTTATTTAATTTTTCCATATATATATTGTCTATTTTTTATTAATAATAATAATGAATTTCACATCAAAACGACGTCAGTTTTGAGAGAAAAACGTATTAAGGGTTAGGGTAGGGATTTTTATCTTATTCTCTTCTCCTTCCCTATCTCACTCATGCCATTAGCCGTCTCTCTCTACAGACTCTACCTCTGAACCGTCTCACTCTCTCGTCACCTCTTTCTCTCTGACTCTCTCTATCTCGTAGTTTTAATGTTTTATTTGTATCATTTAATGTTTTATCTGAACATTTTTTTTTTATATGCTATGTTGAACTTTTTTATATGTTTTATTGAACTTTTTTTATATTTTTTTATATGTTGTGTTGAACTTTGTTTCTATATATATATATATATATATATATATATATATATATTTAAGTTAACTAGTTATGAACTTATGATTTAATATTTAAGGATTTTTTAAAAAAATTTAAAATAGGTCAAATATTTTTATTTTCAATATGAGCTCTTTTTATAGTAATTTGGCCCAAGAAGACACTAAAATACAAAAAAAAAAAAAAACAAATGAGAGTGAAAAATGCTATAGTGCTTAAAAAAGCCCAAAAATGCCCAAAAAAAATCCAAAAAAGGCCCAAAAAGCTCAATTTTAAAAAAGCGGTTATAGCGGGCGGTTATCTGTTTTATTAACCGCTAACCGCCGACTAACCGCTAACCGCTTAGCGGATACGGTTAGTGAAATTTAATAAATCGCTAAGGCGGTTACGGTTAGCGGTTTTTGCCAATAACCGCTAACCGTAACCGCCTTTTCACCCCTACCTATTAAAACCCATTCCCCTGCCCTAGTTTCCCTTATTTGAAAAGAAAAGAAAAGAAAAAACCCTCTACCAAAACCCATTACGTATATCTCATACTACACTTTTAATCCCATATTTATATATAAATAAATAAATAAAATCTAAAATGTTGTTTGTTTTAGATAAACGCATACACGACTTTTAATGAACTTTTTAATGAAAAAAATAGGAGTAACAAATAAAGAAATGAGATTTTATTTTTTTTAAAAAAAAATTGTAAATAAGAAATGAGATTTTCAATTGTTAGAAAAGTGGACATTTATTTTGAAAGTGTTTTTTTTAAAAGAAGAGCCCCATGTTTCTTTCAGGGGCCAGGGCACGTACCCTTCATAACGAAGGGTAGAGCTTAAAATTAATATGTATCACGCTATATTTCTTTTTTTTTTTTTTTTTTTTTATTCTATAGGGCATTACCATTGACTTTTTTTTTCTCGCTCCAATGTTCAGAGGGCAATTAGTAGGAGTCATATACCCTTCACCAGCAAAAGGATTGGGGTCGGGGGATCGAGGGGATGCCTTTATATGTTAAGGCCAAGGCTTAAAATTAGTTTCCGAAAAGGAGAACAAAAAATTGTGGGTATTGTCCTTAGCGACTATCTATCCGGATGGGAACTTCGAGGGGGATGCCTTTATGCATATTTTTGGCCGAGTGGGAAGTAAAGAATAAAAGAAAAGGATATGGTTGACTTTTGCGAGTAGTATTTGACGACAAGTGCCAATTTTTGTTGTTTCATCGAGGTCATTGACTTTAGCCCAACCGGCCCACTTTGCCTCGTAACAAGTGAGATCATTGTAAACAAATTTACAGTACTTTTTTCATTTTTCACACGTAGAAAAAGAGGAATGATATAAATTTAGCCTATTCTCTTCTAAATTTAATAAAATTATTGATTAAGTTTGTAGAGTCTATCATTAATTTATATAGTATTTACATAAGTTTAATGATAGACTAATGGTTATTTGTAAGACAATATATTTCAAATCAAAATAATTATTGACCTCTAACAATTTTTTATGCATTATGACGTCTATTTCGCCGAGAGAAATGATATATTTTACTTATTTTTTAAAACTGTTTTTAACTATTTTTATATCACATTTGAATTTAACAAATAGGCATAATTTGAACGGTATCCTTAGCAATTGAGAAAAAATTACCCATAAATAATTTGTGTAATCTTTGCCATTCAATGTCTACAACGTGTCACACATATCCCACTCATAATAAAATCATAAAATACTATTTACAAAGAAAATATAAAACAAATTAAAAAAATATATAGGATAGCTGACCATTCGATTTTAGTCATAAGAGTTGGCTGACCACTCCAGAGACTCTAGCCGAGCCACTCCCAACTGGTCATTAGAAGTAACTTCTAAAGTCGGTTGAAAGTAAAGCTATTTAAAAGACCGATTGGAAGTGACTGAAGCTACCCATAGGGCCAAACCCATAAATTATATCTTTATGGGTTTGGCCCACTTCCAAAGTTAATTATTTATATTAGATTGACAAGTATAATGTACAATTATCAGAGTAATTAAAAAAAAAAAAAAAAAGAGCTCATAATTGAGTTTTTGTATTTATCGCTTTTGTCAGAGGGCGAAGTCCTTACGTCAGCTCCACCTCAGGCTTGAGCACAAGCAAGAGTATTTTGCCCAAAAACGAAAAACCAAGCGGGAAAGTACACGTGTAACAATTAATGAGGTGGGCCCGACCAACAGAGGAGGGAGTTAACGTGTCGTGATGATGATAGGGTGTCGATGTCGCAGTGGACCCCTCACCTCACCTAGCCCAGTGGATTGTACCTGCTCCCTCACCTGTACGGACGCTGTTACCCCCCCATCCCTTGACACTGACACTTCATGATGGCGACCGCTTCCCTAACTCCGTTTTGTGTTTCACGTTCCGTCAGATATACATCATTACTAATTAATTTATTCAAAAATACCAGTAAAAAAAAAAAGTTTTTTTTATTTTATTTTGCCTCAAAGAGAAAAATATGCTTAAGGCTCATCCATTCCTGGTGAGTATCGAGCTGGTCTGCAATTTATATGCTAGCCAGCCCAGCCTATTCTTTGGCGTAATAAGACCAAACGAATTAAGCCCAAAGCCCAATAATTCATTGAGATTGTAGACAACTCTATATTATCTCTAGGCTAAAAGCCCATTAGCTAACTGGACCACAAATTACCATGCCATGTTGAAAAAGATGATGATCTCCCGTTAATAGTTGTCCGAATTTTATGAAATTCGAACAACCTAAGAGGTCAGCAGCTTTATTTACTCGTTTTTTTCTTGGGTAACGGAGAGCCCCATAAGCTTATATGAGTTGGGTCTAAATCTCGGAAATGGAAAACAAAACCTCCTTATGGGCTATGTCCATTTGATCAGTCCTGGGCTTCATTTACACTACCAATCTCAAACCTGACTAGCGTTTTAAAGAACACCCATCAGTTTACAACAAGAAGGGTGAGTATCTGGTTTCCCAAATCAACCAGAAAAAATATTGGTGTCAATAATTTATTTATATTCTCTTACAAATTTAATAGATCAACCATTAAATATAAATGATCTACCATTAACTTATGTAGGATCCACATAAGTCTACAAATATAATAGTTGATTTGTAAATAAGAACGAAGAAATATCGATAAATTATCGACATCAATCATTTATCTCTTTCAACTTAACTCAATTTAAGTGAGCCTTGGAGTCTGTTTGATATTGTATTTGAGAAATAGAGCTTTAAAGTAAAAAAGAATTTTCAGGCAAAAGCTTCAATGTTTCATTTTTAAACTTTTGGCAAAAATGTCTTTTTGACAATTTTCTAGCTTTTTGAACATTTAAAAATGCTTTTAATTTTTTTACCAAACGAATTTTTTGAATGTTAAAAATACTTTCAAACTCAATCCCAAACGTGCCCTTAAATTGTTAATCTCTATTAAATTAAGGTTCACTATCATTTATCCCAAAGTTCAGTGCCCTAACCTTAAGACACATCCCAAAGTTCACACATGTTGCAACAACCTTTGATTGTGGGACAAACATGAATAACTAGCAAATCTTCCGGTCAACAAGTCCAGGGACCAGGACCCCTCCACCATTTCTCAATCAAACTCCTTCCAGCAAAGTCAACCATCACTTCGCCCACCAAAAACAGAGCAGAAACAGAGAGAACTTTTTGATTAAAGCCAATCAAACTCCCTTCCAGCAAAGTCAGCCGTCACATCGACCCTCCAAAAACAGAGGATTTTGATTTGAAGCTGAGCGCCTTGAACTGTCAAGATGGATTCAGATACTTTGACATTAATATTGGTAAATCTAGCGGGTATTATGGAGAAAGCTGATGAGAAGTTGTTGCCAGCGGTGTATAAGGAGGTTGGGGCTGCTCTGCACACAGACCCAACTGGTTTGGGCGTGCTCACTCTGTTACGAACCATAGTGCAGGCTTTTTGCTACCCACTAGCCGCTTACCTGGCTCTGCGTCACAACCGTGCTCACATCATTGCCGTCGGCGCTTTTCTCTGGGCTGCTGCCACCTTCCTCGTTGCCATCTCCTCCACCTTCTTCCAGGTCTCTATATCTAACTCTTTCTCCTGCTTGTGTTTAACAGTGGGGAGTTGAGTTCGTTGGGGTTTGTAGATCTGTACTCATCTATTACTCTCTTGAGCTGGTTTAAGAAATGGGCAAGATTGGTTTTTTTTAGAAATCTGATAAGGAAAGAAATTCAGCATATTTTAATAGATTTTTCGCATTTGAGAGAAGGGGGGGGGGGGGGGGGGGGGGTGCTCAAATGAATCATGGAAGAAGCTCAGAAAGTTGATGTTGTAATGGAATAGTTGCATTCTTTGATGGTCGAGGCCTACCTTTTTCATTTCTTGCTGTGTTTGTACCTGAAAATAGTCAATGCTTATTCAGCTGCATAATTTATAACATATTGGGATGATTTCGCTATAATTAGGTTGCAGTGTCACGAGGTTTAACTGGAATCGGACTTGCCATTGTCATACCTTCAATTCAATCCCTTATCGCCGACTCAACCGATGATAGCAATCGTGGTATGGCTTTTGGATGGTTGCACCTTACAGGAAACCTCGGCTCCATCGTTGGTGGATTCTCTTCTGTTGTTGTCGCCTCAACATCAGTCATGGGAATACCAGGTTGGAGAATCGCTTTTCTTGGGGTAGCTTTTGGAAGTGTCATTGTTGGGATATTTGTCTGCCTCTTTGCAAAGGATCCACGCTTTTCTAAGACTCGAGTAATTCATGATAATCAAAAGCATTTCTGGTCGGACGTTAAAGAGCTAATTCAAGAAGCAAAGTCAGTCATGAGAGTCCCATCTTTTCAGGTAATTGTGGCTCAAGGTGTCTCTGCATCATTACCCCGATCAGCTTTTTCGTTCACCCCCATGTGGCTGGAACTCATAGGCTTCTCCCATGGAAAAACAGCATTCCTTTGGAGCATACTCGCAATTGGTTTTGCACTTGGCGGCCTGTTTGGTGGAAAAATGGGTGATATCCTTGCACAACGCTTACCCAATTCTGGAAGGATTATTCTGTCGCAAATAAGCTCGGGCTCGGCTGTCCCTCTTGCTGCAATTTTGCTGCTACTATTGCCTTACGATTCATCCACAGCATTCATGCATGGGCTGGTCTTGTTCATTCTCGGATTTTTCGTCTCCTGGGAAAATGCTGCAACTAACAAGTACGTATATATACTCGATCAATCACGTTTTACTTTTTCAATCTTGAGAAATTAGAGATAATAAATCATATTTGAATAAAATCGAATCTCATTAGCATCATATATTGAAGCAGGAAGATACTGACTTTTTTTTGATAGTCCCATATTTGCAGAGATAGTTCCAGAGAAGTCCCGTACGAGCATCTACGCTTTGTATCGAGCATTTGAGACCGTGCCGGCGTCATTTTCTCCCGCCGCAGTAGGCATTTTGGCTCAGCATTTCTATGGCTATAAACCGATTCCAAAAGGGTCATCAAATGCTGCAGAGATTGAAACAGATAGAGAAAATGCTGCGTCGCTCGCCAAGGCACTCTACACAGCAGTCGGCGTTCCCATGGCAATCTGTGCCTTCATCTACTCCTTCCTATATTGTACATATCCAAGAGACCGTGAACGGGCAACAATGAATGCATTGATAGAATCCGAAATGCAACGGCTAGAGGCAGATAGTGAAGTGGAAAAGAGCCTTGAGTTGAATTATAATAATGAGAGTTCAACTCTGCTTTCATATTAGTTAAGATTCTCAGTTCTTGGCGAACATTAAAGTTGAATAATGAAAAAGAAGATTGAAATTTTTACTAAGGGAGTTATTTGTTTCACACTCATACCACATAGAATTATTTGTCACAACCCCAAATCACATGGACTAATTTAATATTTTTTTCTTCCCATTTTTATTAAAAAATTAAGCACACATCTTGAGTTCCTCATACTCTACCACATTTAAAGGAGAAAGAAGCATTTGAGCTAAGATTTTCTTCTTCTTTTTTTTTTTTTTTTAAGTAAAAGAAATTGTTTTATTTTGAATGAATTTAGTCATTTGGTAATTTAGTACTTGAATTTTCAATTTTAAAAATAACATCCTTAAGTTTTGTCTCATATTTTAAATTTATCCCTTTATTATTTTACTGTCAAAGTTAATGATTTTCTATTTATCACGTATGTCTCATTTGACACGCTAAGGTCTATATCGGTCCATATCAACGTCGAAGTTAGCAGTTTTTTCTAATGCTATAAATCTTGAATATTAAGATGACAAAAAAGATGGTCTTTGTTTAGTTAGGTTTTTTGATTTTTTCTTTTGGATGGCTTGATGCTTTATGATATAATATTTATATTAGTTGTTGATATGAACGTTGACATGTCAAACGAAACAGTGACATATAGATCTATTTGGAATCTGGGCAAAATATTATAACCATATTCTTGAAATTAGAAATTTAATGAATAAATTCAAATAAAATAAAAGTCCATATATATATATATATATATTATTCTAAATAAAAATACCATTAAAACAGAATAACCAAGCTCGACTTACCACCTGGCCTAGGCCCATCATTTTGCCCGGCGATGTGCCACCGCCTTGTACCCAGCTACTCTCCCTCTATGAAACAAATCCAAGTAACCTGGGATTTTTGTTTTTTAATCCAGGCGCTTTCCTTTAGGCGGCCACCAACTTCTGCGTTGGCAACTTGGCATCTCCTCCACCTTCTTCCAGGTACCTCTATAATAGCGCCAGTTCTACTATTTCAGCATGTGCGTAAGGGAGGGCGCATGAAGACGGGTTCCATTTCCGATGTCCCACGTCGATATAAAGAAGATTATCCTATAACGATGTCCTTCAATTTTACCAAAACACCCACAAAAGCAGTTTATTTTCTATAATAACCCGCTCTCATGACCCTTCGCCATTGCTGTAGCTCCCACTTCCCAGCTCTACACCCTCTGCAACCAAAAAGTCAAACCCAGGTCCTCTGCCTCTATGAAACAGAGGAAAACAGAGGAGTCTGAGCGTTCCAGATCAGCTTGAAAAATGAAATCAGAGACAGTGACGTTGGTGCTGGTGAATCTGGCAGGTATAATGGAGAGCGCCGACGAGGCACTGTTACCTGCAGTGTACAAGGAGGTAGGGGAAGCTCTGCACACCGACCCAACTGGGTTGGGCTCACTCACTCTTTTCCGATCCGTGGTGCAGTCCTCTTGCTACCCACTCGCCGCTTACCTGGCGATGCGTCACAACCGTGCCCATGTCATTGCCCTCGGCGCTTTTCTTTGGGCCGCCGCCACCTTTCTCGTTGCCATTTCCTCCACCTTCTTCCAGGTAGCCTTATATTCCATCCATACAATACAACTTTTTCTTCTTGCTCATGTTTAGTTAAATTTGCGAGCTTTCCGAACTTTCTCTTCTTTGCTTTGTCATTCTCATTTATGCAGATCCTTAACCGTTCTATTAGCTTTTCACTGTTGATCGTGCTTCTGAACATCCATATACATTAACAAAACTTTCAGTTGTTGGATTTGGAAATGTGTATTTTGCTTCTCACCAGATCATCTAAAGTACTTGCTGTTTCACTTGGAAACAATGAAGCGGCTGCATTCCATATCCTATTGCACTTCTCACTGGATCAACATTAATCATTCAATAAAAAAGGGGGGAAAAAAGAGAGAGAGAGAGAGAGAAGAGAATATTAGTCTGAGTGCCATAAGATATTCGGCTAAGGGTAAAATAGCTTGTAAAATGTGCACCAAGCTTCTGTATAAGTTGTACTCTAACCATGATTGTAAACCCAGACTTGCATTAATTATATATCTTATAACCTACACATTTTAACTGTATTCTTCTTAGCAAATCGGTTACATGTTTTATATGCTAAAACATGTATTAATTCAAATGAAAGCCCTTTTTGTTGATTTATACTATCATCAAGTTGTGAGTCATTGTTGGTTTATAAAAGTTTTTTCATAGCTGAGCTCTGATGAGGAAAGAACTGTAGCATTTAAAATAAGGAAATGCAGATTTATTGCATTTGGGTGCTTCTAGGTGTCAGGTGCCTGCCCATTGTTAGAATTAAGAAAGAAACTCAAATAACTTATAACTGTAGAAACTCAGGTGCATTCACTGATGTTGAAGCTTCAAGAACTTTAATAAACTTTGAAATATGTCAAGAGAGTCTTTTGCACTATCTGCAGCTGAGTCTTTAACATTTAGAATCATTTGGTTAATTAGGTGGCAGTCTCACGGGGTTTAAATGGAATTGGACTTGCCATTGTCATCCCTGCCATTCAGTCCCTTGTTGCGGACTCAACCGATGAAAGCAACCGTGGTTTGGCTTTTGGATGGCTACAATTGACAGGAAACCTGGGATCCATCATTGGTGGGCTGTGTGCTGTTCTTTTGGCCTCAACCTCTGTCATGGGGATATCTGGTTGGAGATTTTCTTTTCATCTGGTTGGAATCATAAGTGTCACAGTTGGTATATTAGTCCGCCTATTCGCAAATGATCCGCATTTTTCTGATAGCAATAGTTCAGCTAGAAATCGAGTTCATAAGCCTTTCTGGTCAGATGTTAAGGATCTAATTAATGAAGCAAAATCAGTAATTAGAATCCCATCTTTCCAGGTAATTGTGGCTCAAGGTGTTTCTGGATCATTCGCCGGGGCAGCTTGGGCGTTTACCCCTATGTGGTTGGAACTTGTAGGTTTCTCCCACGAAAAGACAGCATTCCTTCGGACCATACAAGTGATTGGTGTTTCACTTGGTGGTCTGTTTGGTGGATGGATGGGGGATATCATTGCAAAACGTTTACCCAATTCTGGAAGAACAATTATGTCACAGATAACCACGGGTGTAGCCATTCCTTTAACAGCAGTTTTGCTACTAGTATTGCCTGATGACCCATCCACGGCATTCTTGCATGGACTGGTTTTGTTCATTACTGGATTTTGCACATCCTGGGCTGCTCCAGCAACTAACAAGTATGTCTACTACTTTATCCATTATGTTCTCTGCACATTCTCTCTTTCTAGTGTTTTAGTATTTTCAAGTTGTTTGTGATATTGAAGTGCAGAAGGTTGGACAAGGATCTTCTCCATATTTAGGATTTAAAGTTGGTGAATCTAACGGTGTATATGATGTCAATATTGGCACGTCTTTTTTTTTTAAATTAAATAATATAGCATCATGTGCATCGTTAGATGTGCCAACTCTAAATTAATTTCAATTGAAATTGAGAGAATCTTTATCCTCAACTATGTAACTTCAAATTAAACTAATGAAATTACGATTAACATTTTCACTACTATTTTTATTGATATATATGTAAATGGTGTATAGTCCAATATTTGCAGAGATAGTCCCAGAGAAGTCTCGTACAAGCATCTATGCTTTGGATTCATCATTTGAGTCCATGCTAGCATCATTTGCTCCTGCTGTAGTTGGGATTTTGGCTCAGCACGTTTTTGGTTATAAGCCAAACAGGAAATCTTCAAACCCTGTAGAAATTGGGACAGAGAAAGAGAATGCTGCATCACTTGCAAAGGCACTCTACTTAACAATGAGCATTCCAACTGCAATTTGCTGCTTCGTCTACTCGTTCCTCCATTGCACATACCCAAGAGACCGCGAACGGGCAAGAATGGATGCACTGATAGTATCAGAAATGCACAAACTGGACGCTTATGACTCTCCTTCGAGTGGCGTTGACATTGACATTGATTATGAATGGCAGGAGAGGCATGGCTTGAATGATATCGATAACAAGTTATCTCTTCTTTTCCATCAACAAACATTCACAAACCAGGAAGAACAGTGATCCTGACAAGCGGGATCTGAATTTTGTAAACCAACATAAACGATTAAAAAAAAAAGAAAAAAGATTCATTTAAATGCTTTTCCAAAGTTGGTGTCTGCTTAGAAGTGAGAACCAAAATGATTTTTTGATGATCATGCCATTTCTAGTTGCTCATTGTTTGGGAGATGAGTACGTTTCTCCTAGCATGCTCACTATTGTCGAAATTAACCAAAGCATAAAATCAATCGAACCGAAGAAATTTGGTGACGAAATGAAAATCTTTTGAAGAATTTTTCAAAAATAAAACTACTCTAAGAACAACCAACCTCGGAAAATTTATCCACTACAAAAAAAAATCAAATTACAATTAGTTTTGTTTACAAAACCTTTGTAGTAAACCTAAATTGTACCCAACAAACGCGTCATTTGTTTCCTACCACAATACCTTGAACTTTTGCCAATCTTTTTATCAAGCTTCCCTTGCAAACCGAACTCCAGTAGCTGAAGGTTTGATTAGTTTGTGTACGTGGTTTAACAAAATCTGGAAGTTTGATAATGAAGGCATAAGGGTACAAATTAAAGATCTCTCCAAGAGTACAAAATAATGGCCTCATGCTCTGTTGAAAATTTTGGCTTATGTTGCTTTAATTTATATAGACCTTGAGGTTTAAGGGGCAAGTCGGTCTATGAAAATCATGGTCCGAGGCCACGACATTTGAATGGCTAAATGACTCGTTCGAACATGTGCTAAGGTTTTACAACCTTATCGCAAGTGGCATTCAAACGTGGTTAAATCGTTGCTGTGATTGGGTGTCTCAACTATACTTCAATAAACACCATATTATCATTTGAAGTCCTCCATTCAACAGCCACCGCAACTAATGGAGTAATTATACATATACAACCTTCGTGATTGAACAGTAATCACGAAGGTGACGTGGCACATGCCACGTCGGTTGTTTCTGATCCCTTTCTTTCTTTCTTTTTTTTAAAAAAAAAAAAAAAAATTCAAAATCAAGACACAAAACCCATCCCCGCGATACCCATTTTCATTTCCCCCCATTTTCTTCCCAAACCCATTTTCTCCCTCCCACCGTCACATGGTTCTCCTCCACCGGCACCGGCGTGATTCCTCTCCTTTTTCTCTTTAGTGTCTGTATTGAAATGGAGGGCCAAGAAGACCCAGATCCGACGAACCCAAGCGCGAAAGACCCACCTTTGTGCGACGAGTGCAAAGCGATGGGAAGAGAGGGTGGAGTGGCGGTTTTGGATGCCGGCGACAACACCGCAACCCCTTTCTGGCACCGCTGGATTCGTGCTCGTCAGTCCTCCGCTACTGTTCTCGGGCTTCGCCGTTGAGCTCCTCCACGCATAGCCGAACTTTCTCTCTATCTATAAATACACGGCACGTCTCGACTGTGCAATCTCTCTTTTTCTCTCTTCGCCTTGGCAATCGCTGAGCTAATCAGCTCCCCTCTTTCCTTCTCTCTCTCTCCTCGGAGCCTTCTCTCTCTCATGGCTTCCCAGGCGAGTCTCCTCCTTCAAAAGCAGCTCAAAGGTATGGAAATTTCAGTTGTCTTTCTCTGTGTCTCGCGGAATTTGATGTAGGTTTTCTTTTTGGAAGGGATGGATTGTGAGCCGGTTTCTGATTGATCTTGTTGTGTGGTGCAGATCTTTGCAAGAACCCGGTCGACGGGTTCTCTGCGGGTCTCGTAGATGAGACCAATATCTTTGAATGGAGCGTAACGATTATTGGACCGCCAGACACTCTTTAGTACGTGCTTTAAATTGTTCTTTGTAAGCATAAATCTTGTGCTTTTTGGATCGCTAATAGGGTTTTCTTGGTTGAGTCTTTATGGGTGGGGGTGTGGATCAAGGGCTGGGATTGTGATTTTGGGGAAAGTTTGTGTATTTGAATAGCTATTGGGGTTTTGGAATTCATTGGATTAATTGGGTCCTTGGTGATTGCGGAGTCTTTCTGATTTGATGATTGAATTGAGATATTGTTTCAAATTAGTAATTCTTGGAAGAAGAAAAGTTAATAGAAGGAAACTCAAGACGGCCCACTCTCAGCTTCTTGCTAGACTATAACAGAAATTCTGTTTATTTCTGTTTCAGACAGTTTCTCAATGACGGCTTGGGTTGGAGTTGTTTAAGTTTCATATTTTGAAAGGATATGTTACACATCGGTTCTTTAAAAAGATGAAGGAAGAGAATGAAGAAACTGATTATCATTCTTAGGAAAACCCAAAGAACCAAGCGTTTAATTTTGTTGGTCATAAAGGCTGATACTTTGCCTATAGTCTAACGAACCACACTTCTAATTTTTTTGGTCGTAAAGGCTGATACTTTGCCTATATTTGTTCCGTGGCTTTTAAGTCCAGGGATGCATCTATTGCTACTTGTTTGTTTGTTGAGTTCTTTGCTTTTGATCAAAGCATGCCACAGGTATTTAACATTGGTTGAGGGGTTAGTTCCTAGAATGTGGCTTTTGATGTATCTACCCTAATATATATATATATATATATATATATATATATATATATATATTTTCTATTAAATAGAGCAAAGATAACATTTTATAGTCACCTTGTTGTTATTCAATCTAGGGTTTAAAGCAAAAAAATGGTTTAATTATTATGATCATAACACATTACATGATTGCAGTGAGGGGGGTTTTTTCAATGCCATTATGAGCTTTCCATCCAACTACCCAAACAGCCCTCCAACGGTGAAGTTTACCTTGGAGATATGGCATCCTAATGGTTGGTTACTTTTGATATTTTTGCTCCTATTAGTGGCATACTGCATGAAACTGATTTATTTGCTGCATTAATTTCAGTTTATCCCGATGGCCGTGTTTGTATATCAATTCTTCACCCTCCTGGGGATGACCTAAATGGTTATGAGCTTGCAAGTGAGCGCTGGACACCGGTTCATACAGTATGTCATTGAATTTCAAACTAGTATTTCTCTCATGCTTCCATTGTATGAAGTTGGTGATTCTGAACTTGGAAGTCTTCACTTTCCAACTTTAGGGTTAGGAAAGATTGTGCAAAGTGAATATTCTGAATTAAATGTTGAACAGGAGTTCATTTTGAGTTTGGTGAAGATGTGACTATACCGGTCAGAATCCCCCTTTTTTGGTGGGGGAAGGGGGGAGAACACTTTACAAAGAGTAACACTTATAGTGTGTCAATAAATTAATACAGGCATACAAATTTAATTATTACTCAAAACTAAAGATTATTGAGTTAATTATTATATTGAGATTCAGTCTGTGGCTTGGCTGTATACATGTTATGGACTTGACAGGAAAAGTGCAAGTGTTTTGTATTTACCCTGCAGGTTCTTGTTCCCCATGATAATACTCCTTTCCTTCTTAGAGAAGTATTTGGTAGAATAAGGCTCCTTTCAGAGTGGTTTTTTTTGTTTGGTCAGTTGCCTTAGGGAAGATCCTTACCATTAACAACCCAAGGAAAGACATATTATTGTGGTTGAGTGGTGTTGCATGTGTAAGAAGAATGGGAAGTTAGTAGATCATCTTCTACTTCATTGTGAGATCGCAGGTGCTCTGGAGAATATTATCCTCAGCAGTGTAGGGGCTAGTTTGGGTTATCCCTAGAAAGGTGCTAGATCTCTTTGCTTGCTGGAGAGTGCCAGGAGGTAGGTTTTAGCTTGATGTAGTTTGGAGGATGATTCCGCTTTGGCTAATGTGATGTTTATGAATGGAAAGAAACAACCATAGCTATGGAGACCATGAGAGGATCTTAGTGGAATTGAAGGCTTTATTCTTTTAGAATCCTTCTCTGGGTTGCTGCCTCAGATTGTAGTATTTTGGACTGTCATACTTTAGATATGAAGGACGTCGCCAAATCGGTGGCTTTCTATGCCAAAGCCTTCGGCCACAATGTTCGTCGCTTGGACGAATCCCACAGGTAGGAGGGAGTCGCAGCACCCACACACACATATATATACACACACACAAATACAATGAGAGATCCAAAATGTATAATGGGTTTTGGATCTTTTGATTGATGGCAGATGGGGAGAGCTGGAAAGCAGGCAGACAACAATAGTGTTTACTCCGGTGCACCAACACGAGACCGACGGCCTAACCGGCGCAGTCCAGATCCCTGAGTCCGGCAAGAAGAGACAGCCAATTGAGGTTTGCTTTGCGTACGCGGATGTTGATGCTGCCTACAAGGTACGTGCATGATTTGCATGAAACTCTTTTTTTAACTCTTTGGTGATTGTAACTGTTGATATTGGTGCATGGGTTGGATGATCAGAGGGCGGTGGAGAGCGGTGCAGTGCCGGTGAGCGAGCCAGAGACGAAAGAATGGGGCCAGAAAGTTGGTTATGTGCGTGACATTGACGGGATTGTGGTGAGGATGGGGAGCTACGTGAACCCACCGAAACAAGACTGATATCTAGTGGAACCGAAAAATAAATGTATTTGAGTTGTTTTGGATTTCTAAAATTCTTGTACTTGGATTATTATGAATAATCAGACCCAAAAAAGAATTTTGTTTGTAAAAAGTTGCTAATTGTGTACGTAAAAGTCGTCGCTATGATGATGTGTTATTGCATGTCATCGGCTAATTGCTAATAAAGTCGTCGCTATTGCTCCGGTCAAAAAAAATTGTTGATGCTCCGTATATATTTACTTGCTAGTTACCGTTGCCATTTCACTTAGAATAAAGTAATTAAACAAATATAGCATGAAACTTGATGGAATAGCTTCCTCGTGGAGCCTATGAAATCTATATGAAATCTATAAGCATTCCAAGTACATATATACTATCGATTTTTTATTTTATTTTTCTTTGGCTTTTCTCAATTCTGATTTCACTTTTATTTTAACACTAGTAGAGTTAATTTTTTTTTTTGACATGTCCACACAAGGGTAGGGAGGGGAGATTCGATCTTGTGACCTCTATTTCATAAAGCGTGGTTCACAGTAGAGTTGATTTGTATATATAATCGATGTATGGGGAAATTGAAATCAATAGCGACGTTTAAATATCCCTTGAGACTAAAAAGCAAAAAGGCGGAAAGGAAAGAAACATGATAATTGGGCCGTTTCATTTCAAGGCAACAAATATTAATAGTAGGGAGGAATCGGAGTTGGTTATTTAAGGGTTGTCTACACATTTTGCAATATTGTTGAGGAGACCCACAACTTAACAAAAAAACCTACCCCAGATTTGATTAGAAACGAAGTTTCTATACCACCTAGGATTTACCCCAAGCTACTCAATACAGATGACATTTCAAGTAGCCAGCAAGAGTGCTTGTCATCAAAAACACTAAAAATACATAAAATTCCAAGTCGTACAATTGAACATGCTGAGAATAATAAAACTAAATAAAGAGATGGGTGTGACAACATCAACAGCATGCTACAAGGACCAACAAATTGCCTGGTAAACCAGTCCCCTCCCCCCCACAAAATAACTTTTTAAGACCTCTGTGGCAAGCACCAGAAGCATTGGTGGTCTGGCAGATCATAGCATTTCTTGTGATTTTCTCACACATCGGCTGACCTTTTTCTTGAAATCATCTCTCCTATCTCTCCATTCCTTCTGCGATAAGAGATGCAAACATGGATACTCTATTAACTTTATGATACCAGACAATACATGGAAATATATATAAGTAAATCCTTTGGCTTATCTGTTTCAGAATGTTATTCTACCAATAACAGGTATGAGGGGCAGATGAATAATATGAAGTATACAGAATAATATGCATAACCACCATGGTTTCCTAAACGTACAAGATGCAATCATTGAAGACACCTTGTATACCTCAATTTGTAAAGAGTAATGCCTCAAGTCTCAGTCTTTTGAGTTCATATAACAGAAAACTTGTAACATTGAAAGAAACCCAACAGGCTAAAGTTGTTTAGTTGAAGTGTCACATTGGGCTTTTCTCTAATGTTTCTTTTAGGCACCTCATTTTACGGACCAGTTTCCACCTTCACATTACTGAATTAAAAGCTAGGAAATTTAGAAGCAATAAAACCTTTGGAGAAAACCTTTTACTCAGTCATCCATTGCTATAAGATAAGACTCAACTCGCACAACAAGGGAATATAATAGATAATAGACAGAAAGGGAAACCAAATGTCATGAAAACAAGGAGAGAAACCTTTACTTAAGGCTGTGTTTGTTTCAAGAAAAATCAAGTAAGAAAAATAAATCCCAAAATTCTCGACTGTCTACAGTTGGCTTGATGTAAACTTCTATGAAGAAAAAACATCCTTTTAACATATATAGCCAGAAAAATATATTTTACTAACATATATACTTTTAAAGAATAAAAAATGTCTACCATGAAAAAAATATTTCAGTAAAACAAGCAAAGTTGAACCTTGAACATGTTCTCTATGGTATTCAAAATGAGACTCGAAGCATAAGCCTAGAGACCTTTAAGACCAAGCCACAAAAATATTTTGTAACTCAATTCTAGCAATGCACTTTGGATAAGGGGTGGGTATTGATCCAATGGTCAGTCTTCACTAGATTTTGATGATCAACATGATGAGTGGGTCACTGGTAACTAGGCACTAAACCAAATCCATTGATGGTGAGTAATGAATGCCAGTGCAATACGGTTAGAATGTTAGTTGAGCTCGATTTTTGGTTTTCGTTTGACTGTTTGGGTGTCATATATATGTATAACCTGTTTGGTATGTTTTGGATTTTCTGCACCTTTTGAGCTGGATTGTTTGAACAATTAAGTTTGCCCCAGCCTGCCCACTACCACCAATCATGGCCATTCCTGGACGAAAAAAAGCCAAAAATCTGCAAGCTCATTATCAGACAATCACTTATTCACAAACCTCGTGTGGGGCTAAATAGTTTTAATTTCCCTTCTCATGGAAATCCCTTTTTGCTATGCTTAGCCCTACCCCTCTCCAAGGTATTACCTAGCGGAAAACTCCCAATGTTCCTTTCATTACAATATTTCTGAACAAGTTCCTAGAAGATAACAAGCCTAAGGATTTCACCCAAGCTCACCAATCAGAACCCACTACCACCCACAAACCACTCCATGGCCTTGGATCATCTACAACCATACCCCCATGGCAGGAGGACCAAACCTACTACAAAAAATAATCCCATACCTGCCACCCTCGGAACTAATAACATCAACATAAATCCTTCTTTTTTTCATAAGTAATTGCAAATTCATTACAGCACAAAGGTACAACCTAAGCACACAAGGAATATACAAGAGAGAAGGCTAACTAGTACCGGAGAAAATATCTAAAGTATGACAGTCCAAAATACTACAATCTGAGGCAGCAACCCAGAGAAGGATTCTAAAAGAATAAAGCCTTCAATTCCACTAAGATCCTCTCATGGTCTCCATAGCTATGGTCGTTTCTTTCCATTCATAAACATCACATTGGCCAAAGCGGAATCATCCTCCAAACTACATCAAGCTAAAACCTACCTCCTGGCACTCTCCAGCAAGCAAAGAGATCTAGCACCTTTCTAGGGATAACCCAAACTAGCCCCTACACTGCTGAGGATAATATTCTCCAGAGCACCTGCGATCTCACAATGAAGTAGAAGATGATCTACTAACTTCCCATTCTTCTTACACATGCAACACCACTCAACCACAATAATATGTCTTTCCTTGGGTTGTTAATGGTAAGGATCTTCCCTAAGGCAGCTGACCAAACAAAAAAAACCACTCTCAAAGGAGCCTTATTCTGCCAAATACTTCTCCAAGAAGGAAAGGAGTATTATCATGGGGAACAAGAACCTTATAGTAAGATCTAACATCAAACAACTCACTCCCGGAAGGAATCCAACAAAGTTTGTCATCACCGCCCCATCTCACTCTAACAGAAGTGAAGAGTAAGATAAAGTGATCCATCTCCCAATCATGAGCCACTCGGAGAAAATTACTCTATTGATGGGAGGTACTAGAAAGCTCCAAATGGTATGCCATAGTATGTCCTTAAATGGGCAATACTAAATAAAATGTCGAGTTTGAGCCCCACACAAACATCATGCTAGAAACGAATTTTGGAGTCATCCCCAATCTCAAATCTAGTGTGGCTAGACAGCTCTCCTCAACCCCTCCTAATATTCTACCAAAGAATAGCAAAGCAACAAAACATGAAAATAGCAGAGCAACAAGGCCAATTGGTCCTTAACCGGCATCAGAGCGTGGAAAAGTAAAAGGAAAAAAAAAAAAAATGAAAACAATACTTGTTGACAAGATCTGATGAGTATATAGACCAAGAGAATTCGTATGGAGTCATCGAACAAGAGAAGGGAAAGGAGAAGTGGAAAACTAACGAACTGGGTTGAAAGAAGGAGAAAGAAAAAGTCATTCGTTTTGGTTATTGGGATTTTAATAGACACCAGTTAGGCCAGTTTTGTTAGAAACCAAATTGCTCTGCTGGACTGTTAGAAACCAACCAACAAAATTGGTTGATTTTAGGTCAGTGGCATCATGGAGGTTGGATTTCAAGTCAGATGCTCAACCCCACTTCAAATGAGAAATGTAATTGTGTAGCTGACAACATCTGAAGTTAGACAAAGGTGTTACAGGATTTGGTCACTGTCCATTCGATTACAATGTAGCTCTACATTCTGAATGGCCTTATTATTTAAGATAGTGATTTCAACTGTTATCATTATTAATAATTATGTACAAACTGCAAGGTAAATACAAAACAACTTGCACTTTTCCTGTCAAGTCCATAACATGTATACAGCCAAGCCACAGACTGAATCTCAATATAATAATTAACTCAATAATCTTTAGTTCTGAGTAATAATTAAATTTGTATGCCTGTATTAATTTATTGACACACTATAAGTGTTACTCTTTGTAAAGTGTTCTCCCCCCTTCCCCCACCAAAAAAGGGGGATTCTGACCGGTATAGTCACATCTTCACCAAACTCAAAATGAACTCCTGTTCAACATTTAATTCAGAATATTCACTTTGCACAATCTTTCCTAACCCTAAAGTTGGAAAGTGAAGACTTCCAAGTTCAGAATCACCAACTTCATACAATGGAAGCATGAGAGAAATACTAGTTTGAAATTCAATGACATACTGTATGAACCGGTGTCCAGCGCTCACTTGCAAGCTCATAACCATTTGGGTCATCCCAGGAGGGTGAAGAATTGATATACAAACACATCGGGATAAACTGAAATTAATGCAGCAAATAAATCAGTTTCATGCAGTATGCCACTAATAGGAGCAAAAATATCAAAAGTAACCAACCGTTAGGATGCCATATCTCGAGGTAAACTTCACCGTTGGAGGCTGTTTGGTAGTTGGATGGAAAGCCTTAATGGCATTGAAAACCCTCACTGCAATCATGTAATGTGTTATAATCATAATAATTAAACCATTTTTTTGCTTTAAACCCTAGATTGAATAACAACAAGATGACTATAAAATGTTATCTTTGCTCTATTTAATAGAAAATATATATATATATATAATAAACTGTTACCGCCTTCTTGGCTGGTTCTACTGCTTCTTTCATATATATATATATATATATATATATATTAGGGTAGATACATCAAAAGCCACATTCTAGGAACTAACCCCTCAACCAATGTTAAATACCTGTGGCATGCTTTGATCAAAAGCAAAGAACTCAACAAACAAACAAGTAGCAATAGATGCATCCCTGGACTTAAAAGCCACGGAACAAATATAGGCAAAGTATCAGCCTTTACGACCAAAAAAATTAGAAGTGTGGTTCGTTAGACTATAGGCAAAGTGTCAGCCTTTATGACCAACAAAATTAAACGCTTGGTTCTTTGGGTTTTCCTAAGAATGATAATCAGTTTCTTCATTCTCTTCCTTCATCTTTTTAAAGAACCGATGTGTAACATATCCTTTCAAAATATGAAACTTAAACAACTCCAACCCAAGCCGTCATTGAGAAACTGTCTGAAACAGAAATAAACGGAATTTCTGTTATAGTCTAGCAAGAAGCTGAGAGTGGGCCGTCTTGAGTTTCCTTCTATTAACTTTTCTTCTTCCAAGAATTACTATTTTTTTTTTTTGGATAAGTAATAAGGAGTTTTATTGAAAAAGGAAAAAGAGAAAAAGAATTTACAAGAAGAAAACCCAAAGCAAACCCACAAAAAGAACCCCACAAACCCACCCAAGAACCCTAAAAAGCACCCAAAAACCCCCCACAAACCCAATCAGATCACTACATCACAGTGACCTTGCCCCTCCTAGTCTGGGATGGCCCAGGAGCACTACCATAATTAATAGAGCTTTCTAAATTCCTCCGCTCTCTCTTGCCCTTAATACTAGGTTGCTCAACCAATTTTCCACTTAAGAATTTTTCAATTTGCTCAAAGTGAAACGCCAAAAGAGATTCCCCTTCCTCAGCGGGCAGCACCCCATCACGCACACCTTTATTCACCCTAAGAAAAATCTGTTCGATATGCTCCAAGAATTACTAATTTGAAACAATATCTCAATTCAATCATCAAATCAGAAAGACTCCGCAATCACCAAGGACCCAATTAATCCAATGAATTCCAAAACCCCAATAGCTATTCAAATACACAAACTTTCCCCGAAATCACAATCCCAGCCCTTGATCCACACCCCCACCCATAAAGACTCAACCAAGAAAACCCAATTAGCGATCCAAAAAGCACAAGATTTATGCTTACAAAGAACAATTTAAAGCACGTACTAAAGAGTATCTGGCGGTCCAATAATCGTTACGCTCCATTCAAAGATATTGGTCTCATCTACGAGACCGGCAGAGAACCCGTCGACCGGGTTCTTGCAAAGATCTGCATCACACAACAAGATCAATCAGAAACCGGCTCACAATCCATCCCTTCCAAAAAGAAAACCTACATCAAATTCCGCGAGACACAGAGAAAGACAACTGAAATTTCCATACCTTTGAGCTGCTTTTGAAGGAGGAGACTCGCCTGGGAAGCCATGAGAGAGAGAAGGCTCCGAGGAGAGAGAGAGAAGGAAAGAGGGGAGCTGATTAGCTCAACGATTGCCAAGGCGAAGAGAGAAAAAGAGAGATTGCACAGTCGAGACGTGCCGTGTATTTATAGATAGAGAGAAAGTTCGGCTATGCGTGGAGGAGCTCAACGGCGGAGCGCGAGAACAGTAGCGGAGGACTGACGAGCGCGAATCCAGCGGTGCCAGAAAGGGGTTGCGGTGTTGTCGCCGGCATCCAAAACCGCCACTCCACCCTCTCTTCCCATCGCTTTGCACTCGTCGCACAAAGGTGGGTCTTTCGCGCTTGGGTTCGTCGGATCTGGGTCTTCTTGGCCCTCCATTTCAATACAGACACTAAAGAGAAAAAGGAGAGGAATCACGCCGGTGCCGGTGGAGGAGAACCATGTGACGGTGGGAGGGAGAAAATGGGTTTGGAAAGAAAATGGGGGGAAATGAAAATGTGTATCGCGGGGATGGGTTTTGTGTCTTGATTTTGAATTTTTTTTTTTTTTTTAAAAAGAAAAAAGAAAGAAAGGGATCAGAAACGACCGACGTGGCATGTGCCACGTCACCTTCGTGATTACTGTTCAATCACGAAGGTTGTATATGTATCATTACTCCAACTAATGATATATTTACCCTTGTACTTTTTCTTTCCTTCCATTTCCATAAAGGAAACTAATATTTAAAGAAGACAAGATAATTAACAATTAAGCACCTTTTTATTGGTAAGTAAAATGATTAAGTACCTAAAAGCAAATCCTAACCCTACACGTGGCAATTTCCCAAACTCTACTCTTGGCGCCAAATCCCCTTGTCTTTACCTTATTTTCAAAGTTTTCAGGTGCCTTGGCCCTTCTTACACGCACACAGACTGTCCAAGTCAACCTTGGCGGCTTGACTAAAAAGTCAATAACAGAGGAACAGATCTGATTGGGAACACAGGCCAAAAAACAGAGGCTTTGAAGATGAAATCTGAGACTCTGACGCTGGTGCTGGTGAATCTGGCCGGAATTATGGAGAGGGCAGACGAATCATTGTTGCCAGGGGTGTACAAGGAGGTAGGTGCTGCTCTGCACACTGACCCAACTGGGTTAGGCTCGCTCACTCTGTTCCGATCCATAGTGCAGTCCTCTTGTTACCCACTTGCTGCTTACCTGGCTGTGCGTCACAACCGTGCCCATGTCATTGCTCTCGGCGCTTTTCTCTGGGCCGCCGCCACCTTTCTCGTTGCCATCTCCTCCACCTTCTTCCAGGTCTCTCTTTCACTCTGTATGCGTGTGTTTGTGATTTTGTTTCTTTGTTATTTCTATCTAAAACTGGTTGTTGTGATGTATTGGATGTGGTAACTTGAGATAAAAATGGATGGCATATCGCATATGAATATGATCTAGATGATTTGGTTACGCTACAAATTTTGGGTTGTGTTCATGTAGTGGATATGGTTGGAGTTGAAAGTGGATGGCGCATGAATATGATCTCATGATTTGGTTACGTTACAGAAATATTGGGTAATTTTGGGTTATGTTCATACTAACATCTACGGATCTATAGCCACCCATGAAATGGGGTTGGTTTAATGGGTAAGTTCATGGTTCCTAAAATGTTTTTTTCACATTGACTAAAGACTATAAATTTGGTGGATGAAAGATCGATAGTATACCTTGCAACTTTACCTACCCATGTTAGGCTGGAATGAATGCCCAAATATATGACAATGTGATCTGATAATTTGATTTTTCTTTCTTAGTATCTTTGTGCAAGAGCTTTTAAGTGAGCTTATCTCCACCAAACGGTAATGTGAACAGAAAAACATCTATGGTAAGTCCTAAAATATAGCATTACATGTTCAGCAAAGACTAAGGTTGCCACATCTCAGTTCCAACATAAATAGCTACATAAAGTAAGTGGATTATAAAGGCACTCATAGGTGCTAAGTCTCACATTGATTCTTTACTATGTGAGATTAGGCTTTACAAGTGATTCTAGAGAGCTTCAAATTAACTAATTCTTTTGAAATGATAACGTAGATGTGACTAATGCTTTTCCAAGTTTTCCTGGGTCGTTACAAAATTTCTTAGGAAACAAAAACTCATTTTGAGAGGTCATGTGAAGTAAGAAAGTGGGATAAATATGTAAAAAATTGATAAACTCAGAATATTAAGCACTAATGAAAGAATTTCATTCCGTGATGAATGAGCTTCCAAAAAAAACCGTGGCCGGAGATGAAGTTTTCCTGTTGATTCTGTATGTTTTCCTTAACTTGCAAGATAAAAAACTTAACACTTAGTTGCCTGATTTGATCAAATAGGTGGCAGTTTCAAGAGGTTTAAATGGGATTGGACTTGCCATAGTGACACCTGCCATTCAGTCCCTCGTTGCTGATTCAACCGACGATGGCAACCGTGGTGTGGCTTTTGGATGGCTACAGCTAACAGCAAGTTTTGGCTCCATAATTGGTGGGCTTTGTTCTGTGTTAATAGCACCAACATCTTTCATGGGCATCCCTGGTTGGAGAATTTCTTTCCTTTTGGTTGGACTAGTAAGTGTAGTAGTAGGTATTTTGGTCCGCCTCTTTGCGAATGATCCGAACTTTTCTGAGACTGATAGAGCTGAAGATCGATTTCAAGATAAATCTTTTTGGTCGGAAGTTAAATACCTAACTAAAGAAGCAAAATCTGTTATGAGAATCCCATCTTTCCAGATAATTGTGGCTCAGGGTGTCTCTGGATCATTCCCCTGGTCAGCATTGTCGTTTGCCACTATGTGGTTAGAACTTATAGGCTTCTCCCATAAGACAACAGCATTCCTGTGGACGCTCTTTATAATTGCCGCTTCACTGGGGGGTCTGTTTGGAGGGAAGATGGGGGATTTGCTTTCAAAACGCTTACCCAATTCCGGGAGAATAATCCTTTCACAGATAAGCTCAGGTTCTGCCATTCCTTTAGCTGCAATTTTACTGCTGGTATTGCCTGATGATCCATCCACGGCATTCATGCACGGGCTGGTCCTGTTCATAATGGGATTGATTATATCCTGGAATGCTCCAGCAACTAACAAGTATGTATTCTTGATGCATTAGATCCTCCTTCCTTGTGTTCGAGAACTAACGAGGTGCTGACTTTTTGTTTTAGAGTTGGGTGGGGAAGAAACGGAAGAGCAACAAAACTATAATAAATTTAATCATTTAATCAATACTTTAATACTTCATATCAAGTGTGCTCAAATTTCTTTGTGCGTGGCAGTGGACTGGGATTAGATGATGGCCATTAATTTCCACAGTCCTGATATTAAATAACCGTTAATTTTATAAATAGACACTATAAATAATACGCCTATATTCCTTTCTTCTTCTGTTGCTAGAATATTCCATGTAATGCCCCTTAAGAGCATTTTCATCATTTCTGCACTAACATGCGTACAGTCCCATATTTGCAGAGATTGTCCCTGAGAAATCCCGTACAAGCATCTATGCTTTGGATCGATCTTTTGAGACCATACTTGCGTCATTTGCTCCCCCTGTAGTTGGAATTTTGGCTCAGCACGTTTATGGTTATAAACCAGTTCCAAAAGGATCATCAAACTCTGTAGAGATAGAAACGGATAGAGAGAATGCTGCATCACTTGCCAAGGCACTCTATACGGCAATTGGTGTTCCAATGGCTATCTGTTGCTTCATCTACTCCTTCCTATATTGCTCATACCCGAGAGACAGGGAGCGAGCAAGAATGCAGACGTTAATAGAGTCAGAAATGCAACAGCTAGAGGAAGATAATTCTTCTTCAAGAGGAGAGTACTTTGAAGTTCATATTTCAGAAACAAAAGAGCTGAACGGCAATGAAAGAAGTGAGACCAACGTAGATTTTGGAGGAGAGAACAGTCTTGATCATTTGGATGATAACAACGACAAGAAGTATTTGCTTTCCCATCAGCTAACCTTCTCAAATATGGGAGAATCATGAAGCTGTCTAGGCAGAAGCCGGATTTATGTATAAATGGCTCCCTGAACAAACTGATCAAACGATGAAGAAGCTTCAACTTCAGAATCCAGAGATTTTTTGCATGCAACAGCAAATCCATTATTTTGTTTCAGAGATGGGTTGGTTTGTTCCACGATTTAAGAAAAATAATTAATTGTTAATTCTTGTTAAAATATTATCCCATCTGTAAACTCTTTTTTCTTTGTATACAAATTACTTCTCAAAGCATTATGACGTCATACCTGTCAGCTTCAGGAGTGGGGAATGCTGACAAAAGCGGAGAGCAATCCCATCTCTCGAAAGTTACAAAACAAGCAAAGGAGACGATTAATTAAATTGAAATTTATCGAGTCCAATTCATGAGTTTGGAAAAAATAATAAATTCAACTCATAATATATTTGGAATCCCAACTAGTCGCTCTGCATTGAATACTTGATAAGGGTGAAAATTTATAACTGTCGGTCACTTTTATAATCGCTAACCATTCTAACCGTAACCGTTAATCATTATTTTTTAATATAATACAAACACTAATATATGTTTGTATTTTATATATATATTTCATATAATATATGACAATGTCGTATATTGCAACTAATAAGCTTGTTTTTTCTTAATTGAATAAGAAAAAATGTTACAGGAGATAATCTTTCCCATTTTTAATTCGAATGGAAGAGAGAATGGAGATCTTGTTAAGTAGTGCATATTTTGATGCCTAAAAGGCACAAAAAATGCCGAAAAGGACAAAATAAGTCCAAAACTAAAAGTTGGACCAAAAAAAAGGTGGGGTGGCGGAAACAGTTAAAGTGATCCCAAAAAAAAAAAAAATCTAATTTTTAAAATCGGCAAAAAGAAAAAGCATAAAAACGGTTAGCTAAATACGGTTAACCATCTAATATTTAGTAAAATTTACTAACCACTAAGACGATTGCGGTTAGCGATTTGTATGGATTCATCCCAAATATTTGGTATGGATTGACCAAGAAAGGACAAAATGGCATCCAACTTTATTCTAATCGGGAGAGACTTTTTTTGCAATCCCAATAATATTCCTATTTTATCCACACAAAATAGGAAATAAATTCATTTTAGGGTTAAATACTTAATTAGTCCTTAGGGTTTGGAAACTTTATTTTTTCCTCCCTAGGGTTTGAAAAGTGACTAAATTGGTCCTTATGGTTTTAAAAAGTGACCAAGTTAGTCCATCCGTCATTTGACCGTTAGTTGACTTAACGGATTGACATGTGGACCAATTAGAAGTTGACACGTGACCAATTAATTATTATTTTTTTTTATTAAATTTTGTTTTTTAAAATATCTTTTTCAAAAAAAAAAGAAAAAAAAGAAAGAAAATCTGGGGTGGCCGAGCCACCCCTTGTTTTTTCTTTTTTTTCTTTTTTTGAAAAAATATATATAAATTTTAATTTTTTTCAAAAAAAATTAATTAATTGGCCACATGTCAACTTCTAATTAGTCCATATGTCAATCATGTTTAACTAATTAATAACCGACGGATGACTAACTTGGTCACTTTTCAAAACCACAAGGACCAATTTGATCACTTTCCAAACCCTAGGGAAAAAATAAAGTTTTCAAACCCTAAGGACTAATTAAGTATTTAACCCTTCATTTTATTATAATGAATGAATTCAAAAGGAGTGTTATGAATATCTTCTACTCACAGAATAATGACTTTAAAGCTTGAAAAAATAGAGTTATATATTTATGTTGTCAGACAATTGCACAACGGGGTGGTGGCGCAGTTGGCTAGCGCGTAGGTCTCATAGCTTCTGAGTGATCCTGAGGTCGAGAGTTCGAGCCTCTCTCACCCCAACTTTTTTGGTTTTTTTTTTTTTAACAAAAAAAATCCAACCTCTTTCTTGCTTGACAATTGACATGTATGTACGTACACAATTACTAAAAGAAAAAAGAAGCAGCCCTTTTAATTAGCACATGAAAGGGGGGGCCAGATCCTGATTAAAGCTATCTGCTTTTTAGATAAGAGATGTTGAAATCTGATCTTTTCCTTCATGGCCCCTTTAGCTCCTCCTTTCACGTAACCTTCGTTCATGTGCTGTTAGGTCCCCTTGCTGAAAACCAAATCTCTTCATTCAAATCTTGATTTTGGCTTCCCAGTGAAAAAAAAGAAGAAAAAGTTGCTCAGAATTCTTGTCCGAGTGTTTCCTATTTTCCTCTCCCTTTTCCTGCAGTGAAATTGGTTAAAAAACAGAGACAAAAAAGTTGAGTGTTTGCTATCATTTTCGTCGAACAGGATGAGCCCCCATGCCCGTGGTGAATAATAGTACTACCGACAATCAATGAAGAAAACTTCTCCGATTTAATCAAGCTTTCGATTCTTTCGATTTAGATATCCGTACAATTAGAGCAAAAAATTTTCAAAGACCAAAATACTCTAATTTTATTTTTAAAAAATAAAAAAATTTGGAAGATGAAATTTTATACAAAAAGTCACCGCTTAAAATTCACTATTTAAAATTTTGAACTTCCAAAATGTTTTTTTTAATTTTTTAAAATTCATATTGGGTCCAAATTGAGAAATCAAATCGTAAAGTTCGGTAGCTTTTCAAATAAGAAAATGATTTCAAAATCTGACGATAGTTGGAAATTTTATGAAATTATCCCATAAAGTTATAATCATTGGAACCCCACATTGCAATTTGCCAGTTTCAAAGATGCACTTGAATGAATCTTGATTGCTTCTTCTTTCCAACCTTTTACTATCTCTTTACAATATATATATATATATATATATATATATATATATATATATATATAAGTAAACGCCTCGTATCATTGCTGTGCTTTTACATCCTTTTTACTATTGGCTCAGAATTCCAAGATGAAACTCACAGAACGGTAGAACACAACACAACTAAAAAGACAATTTTACTCACCGTCACCGGCTATACATATATATATATATATATATATATATATATATATAAAGGTGCCCACGGTGCCCACTTCCATGCCGGCGTCGTTTCATCCACAAACACTCTCGAGGAGGATTTTGGCGGTCAGCATATCGGCGGCCCTACGCTGAGAATATATCACGATAAGCAAGCCTGGCCTACGATGTGGATCCGACAGTAATTGACGGTGGATTACGACTTCATCAACAAAAAATAAAACCACGATGATGTGTCAATTGTTGTGAATGTACCATGTGGCTCCCACTCCCACACAGCCTTGGATCCCACACTTGGGGTCCCAACATTGTTCCAAGGGCGCAACGTGGGTTCATGCAGAGCAACATGTATTGGGCGGGCCTACCAATTACTAATTATTATTTTTCTGTTGAATTTTTGGAAATGGAAGGACAACTCGGTGCCCCCAAGTCAACTATTTCAACCATTGGTCTCCCACTGCCTCACAGCATGTTTGCCACATCATCAAGTCAAACAGCCGCTTAATCGGATTGAGAGTTTCTCTGATTTTTATTTTTTTTTTTAAATATAAGATATTTTATTTATATTTGAGAATTTTTAAATAAGTGGTGATGCATAAATAATCGCCCTACCAGGCTAGCAGCACTTAAATAGAAGATAATTATAATCACTTTTATAAAAGAAAACAAACTCAAAGTTTTCTCCACAAGAAAATTGTAATCCCTCATTAACCCTCAAATATCTATTAGTAAATCATACTCTACAAGAAAAACCACACAGTACGTACTGTTATAATATCAATGCTACCATATTAAATTATGAGCTTTTTTTGTATTAAAAAATGGTACAAAATATACAATCTTAAAAATAAAAAAATAAAAAATCTTTGTCTTGTAAATATACAAAATATACATTAAAAGTTTCCGTCAGTCCCCTACCGGTGGACCGACATCACTCCGATAACTCTTCTTTTGTCTTGTAGGTAACTGATTGTCACCACTAATCTGACCTGTTAAATGATCGGTGCCAAACATTGACGTTTGAATCCCCTTAACTTATATTTGTTAAACCTTTAGTACTGTTAATATCTAACATTTTTAGTTGTTTTTAGTACTTTGTGGTGTGCAGGTCATTGCATCAACACGTGGTTAAGAAGGGACAAATTAGACTTGAAGTGAAGGAAGGGAAGTTCCTGCCAGTGCATTTGATCGCACTTGGTGCGATCGAACGCAATTACGGTCGAACGCAAGGAGCACGTTCGAGCGCACTCCACATAGACCTGTATCTCGTGCAGTTGCCCTAGCCGGCCCTAGCTTCCATCGCTTCTAACCTTGCGCCGTGGGCAATTATGTGCGTTCAAATGCAACTATCACAATCGAACGTATGCATCAGTGCAATCGAACGCATGGCCTGCGTTCGAACGCAATCCTGTAACTTGGCAACACATCTGTTTTGTATAAATAGGACCCTTAGTTCATTTTTACGAGAGTTCTCTTTTTGGGGCATGTTTTTAAGAGCTTTTGCCTCTGTTTACTCCTTACTCTGCCCATTTATTTGTAGCACCTTATTTTACTTTAATTTAATGCTTTCATTTAAGTTTTTCTTGCTTCCCTTGCACATGGGAGGCTAAATCCTCAACTAATGTTGAGGATGTAGCCTCACCATGGATTTTATGCTAAGTTATTTTATTTCATTTATTTCATTGTAGCTTTATCTTTCTCACTTGGTTTGATGACAAAACCAAGTGAGATTGTGCCGTAGTCGTTTATTCTTAGTTTTTCGTCCGATGGATACATTCCATCCTTCGGTTTACGCCCATTTATCCATAGTAGTTTGTGTCTTATCACATTCACTTTGGATCCTTTGGGCTTTAAATCGTTTATGGTTTGTCTTTCGTTAAAGAAACGGATTCTTTGAATCCTTCGATAGGCGCAATAGATTAAGCGTTGTTTTAATCGATAGACATAGTATTTAGCTTAGTGTTTTTAATTAGCATTCTTGAAGTGATGAGGTGAAATCCTTAGCCTTAGTGTTTTATTTTGTTTATTTTTCCGCATTAACTTAGGTTACATTTTCGTTGTCCAATCACCCACTCGAAACTAGGTTAAAGTAACATTAACCTAGACGCAAAGTTAGTTCGTTGAAACAATACACGGTTCTCTGTGGATTTGATCTCGGTACTTGCGCAAACGCTATACGAACTACGGTTCATGCAATTGTGAGTACCAAATTTGGTACGACAAATTTTGGTGCCGTTGCCAGGGAACCGTTTGAGTTGTTTGAAATTAACTTTGCTTTTAGATTAATGTTATTTTTCTACTAGTTTTATTTTCATGCAATTTCAATATTGTTCATAGTTTATTTTCGTGTTTTGTTTATTTTTGTTAATTTTAGCTTAGTGTTAATGAAAAGTAGCAAAGAGTTCAAACGCTCTCAGCTTAAGTGCTCAACGCATTCTGCAGAGCCTGCTATTGTTGCTTGTATGCGATCGATCAAACGCTCGACGCCGAGCACTCTTCTTTCAGCATCAACATACCCGAGGCAAGATGTTCAATTTTTAATTTCTTTTGTTTTAATTAATTGTTAGATTAATTTTAATTATTTAAATTGCCTAATTTGAGTATGTTGCTTGTTGTGGTTAGTTGTGTTTAGTTTATTTTTGTTTTTAGTTGTTTATATTATTTGTATGTGTTTTAGTTAGTGGTTTAGCTAGTTAAAATTGTTAGTTGTTTAAATTGTCTTATTTTGTTACTGTTTAAATTGTCTTAGATAGTTTTATTTTCTGTTTCTGATATTGTTTCTGATTTAACTGCATCTGTTTATATTTGTTTAAGTTTGTGTAGTTTTTATTCACTTATTGTTTATAGTTTATTGTTAAGTAGTTATAGTTAATTTGCAGTTTTGTTTCCTGTTAGTTTATGTGGTTCACATGCTGTTTTTGTTGATTTCTTAAGTCCTTGTTTTTGCTGTTTTTATTCATTTTTGCTTGCTTAGTGTATTGCTTTCTTAGTTTAGTTTGATTTCTCACTTAGTGTATGCATGGTTATGCGATCATTGAACTTAGAGTTAACACCATTAGATCCCGACTTAGAAAGGAATCTTAGGAGATCCCTTAGAGCACGTGCCAGATGGGGGATAATCAAGAGGAATGCAAATATGGAGGAGCACGAGGAGTACCAAGATGCAAGAGCTGGGAATGGGAGCAAAGAAGAGCTTATGAAGTGGATTTCACTACGCCACTCGAATTGTTCGCACCAAGTGTCTAGTTCCCATTCATGCATAGTGTTGCCACCGACTAATGCAACTCATTATGATCTAAGCCACACGTAATCAAATGTTACCATCTTTATGGCTTAGATCATGAAAACCCTTATTCCCATGTCAAGAAATTCAAAAATATCGCTACCACCAAATTCCAAAATTTCTCTGAGGAAGCTGTCCACCTCAGACTTTTTTCGTTCTCTCTTCATGATAGAGCCATGGAGTGATTGGATTCCAACGCTCCTGGATCTATTACATCCTGGGAAGAATTGTTGAAGCAATTCTACAACAAATTTTTCCCAATGTACAGAGTAAATGAGGAAAGAAAAGAGATCAGTTCTTTTACTCAGGATGAGGACGAGAAATTCTCTGAGTGTTGGGCGAGGTTCAAGGATTTGCTCATCAAATGCCCTCCTCATGGGTATGAAAAGTGGCGACTTGTGCAATTCTTCTACCAAGGGCTATCTCAGCCCAACCATAGTATGATAGAGTTGATGAATGGAGGAGCATTTTTGAATCTAATAGGTGATTTAGCTTATAAAGTTTTGGATAAATTGGCCGACAACTCACAACAGTGGGACTTTACGAGTTGTCGTCAGCCTGAAACCCCAAGAAAAGAGGTATCCATGAATTAAAAGGTGAAGCAGAGTTAAATTTGAAGATGGATGCGATTGTAAAGAGACTCGATGCTTTGAGTTTGGGAAAACCAATAGCTGCTGCAAACACATTTCCAGTGGAAAGTTGTTCTGTCTATGCTAGTCCTATGCACCAAGCATAGAATTGTCCATCGATGATAGTATTTTCTGAGATGGAACAAGTGAACGCTTTTAACAATTTTCAAAAGCAGTCAAGTAGCCCATATTCCGAGTCTTACAATCTAGGATGGAGGAACCACCCTAATTTCTCCTAGAAGCAAAACCAACCCACGAATCAAGGAGGAGCTCCACAAGCTCAAATCATTATCCTTCGTGATTTCACATATCAAAATCATGGACGCCCAAATGTCATCTTCTTATCAAGCCCCTACTCAAGCCCCAGTGTCGCCAACACAGTCATTAGAAGAGACAATGAAAGAATTCATAAAAATGACTAGTTAATCTATCAACGACGTTAGACATTCCACCATGGTGAACACCTAGGCAATCTCCAAGTTTGAGATCCAAATGGGACAGTTGGCAAGTCACCTAGGTGAGAGACACAAGGGAAAGCTCCACAGCCAACCGGTGAACAATCCTAAGGCATGCACTATCGGAAGTTCTTCAACTCAAGAGCATGCACATGCGATTGTTACGAGGTCGTGGAGACGAGTGGACAATCATGTGGTTGATCCGAGTGATCATGAAGCAAGCCAACAACAAACTTGCTGCAAGAAGAAAAGAGAGTGACAAGAAGGAGAAGAAAGATGTTGAGCCATCTACCCACTCCCATGGATAATGACCTTCGAGGTCATTTGTCCCAAAAGCCCCATATCGAGAGATTGAGAGCTCCAAAGAAGAATGCACATTTGCTGAAATTTTAGAGGTGTTTAAGCAAGTTCAAATAAACATCCCATTCTTGGATGCAATTCAGCAAGTGCCATATGCAAAATTTTGAAGGATTTGGTCACAATCAAGAGAAAACCAATGTCCCAAGAAGGCTTATCTGACCGAGCAAGTGAGCTCCATCCTCCAATGCAAGTTGCCAATCAAGTATAAGGACCGGTGTCCAACCATTGCTTGCATGATTGGAGTGAGTCGATCAAGGCATTGTTAGATCTAGCAAGTGTGAATCTCCTTCCTATTCAAAGGTATTTAGTTGGGATTGGGAGAGTTGAAGCCAACCACAAAGGACGCTCTAGTTGGCGATAGGTCAATGAAGAGACCACGGGAATAATTGAGGATGTGTTGATAAAGGTTGACAAATTTTATTTCCTGGACTTCATAGTGATAGACAGAGCGATGCATGATGTGGTGAATCAAATTTAGTGATTTTAGGGTGACCTTTTCTTAGCTACTGCTGCTAACGCCTCTAATCAACTAGAGGACGGAGTGATGAAGATCTCATTCGAGAATATGAGGAACTCAACATTTTCAACATCAATAGCCAGCCACTTGAGTATGATGAGATCCATCTATGTGCTTCATTGAAGAAATCACCGATGACTTTGATTTGAGGACCCGAGATTGAGTGTTTACTCAGATCATGATGACCTAGATTTGACAGCTGATTAGGGATGATTTGCATGAGCCTAGCTGAGGACTGACATGGAGTGCTTTGCACCATCTGGAGGTCATTTTGATTTGAGTGAGCCACTAGATGATGAGCCGATGTATTCGCATGAGCTTAGTTTGGAGGACCTGAGTTGGAATGTTTCGCCAGATGGAGGAAACATAGATTTTGGTAGGTTACTTGAGCCAACTAGGGTTGTAGTTGAGCCAAGTTTGGAGGACATTGAGCTTGAGAGTTTTGCTCAATTGGCTTAATTAAAAAACATAGCAATTTTTTTTTAATTATTATCTAAAACATTAACCCACAACAAGCGGATTGTCACGGTGTGGCATGGCAATACCGTAGTATGCCACGAACCCATGCATTAACCTGATTGACAATATAATATGCCTCACAGAGGTACATGCATGATCATCGTTTCATCAGAGTTTATATCTTCTACAGCGGAAACTAACTATGTTAAACATACATAACATCACAGAATATTACATCTAAGTAATTAAAGTTTACATACAAAAGAATGGCTATACAAAAGTGTCACACACGACACAAGCCATGTACAAAATGTCTAGGTCTATGCATTCACATGAATGAATGCTCTACAAAATGGTGTTATCAACAAGTCCCACAAAATATATATACATAGGGCGATCGATGCCTCACAGATCATAATAGCCCGGATACTCGCCACTGGTCATCATCCACGGTCGATCCTCGCATCCAAGTCAACAACATCATCTCGCACCCGGTGACCCGAGATGCAGTGTGGATTTATGAGCCCACCGTCTCTATAATATAGAGACCTCAAAAGATAGGACCCACTAGGCATTACAAAAGTAATCATTTGAAAACATACTATATTAGTGAAAGTATACGTAAGCCCGCTTATCCGCCGGACATGTGCATACTAACCCATCTAACTTTATACATACTTAAAATCATATAGCTTAGCAATAAATCATATTAAAAGTCATCATGCATCATCCATCCGTAACGATGTACATATGCACGGTTACATCTCCGTCTCATATGCACATTGAAACGCCTAGCATAGAAACCATCGAAAACATCATAAATCATCATATGCAACCATTCATATCGATATATCGTTATGTGCAGTTACATCTCCTGTACATAGGCATATGGATACGCCTAACTTAAAAACTCACATAAACCAATCTCATCATCGTAAAGCCATATGCCATGCATGCCTATGCAACATCATCTTCTTCATATCATTCATACATATACATAAACATCATCATCTCCTTCATATCATCATCATAAACATATAACATATATAACATCCTTATCATTACGTACGGGCCATCTTCTACGATAGTGTGAGGTCAACTCATCACTACCGGAGTTGTATCACCGTTTTCATTTCGTACGGGCCATCTTCTATGATAGTGTGAGATCAACTCATCACTACCAGAGTTGTATCACTGTTTCCATTTAAATGCTCGTGCTCATGTTCATGTACATAAGTGCTCATCTCATAAATATCCATATCATAAAACCATACTCATAACATAATCATCATATTATCTTATAAACTCATAAAAGCCATTCGTTAAAATATCTTATAAAACGTCATTAACTCAACAAAGCATCTTAAAACTTAAACCAATAAATATCATTAAATCAATTAATCATCATAAAACTCAAATCATAAAACAACATTAAATCAAATAAACCTCATAAAACTTAAATCATGAAATATCATTAAATCAATAAACATCGTGAAACATTGTAAACCTTAAACATAGTATCATTTTCGAAGTAAAATACTTACAAGAAACATCATTAAACCAACAAGCATCGTAAAACATATTTTAAACATTAAAACATAGCATCTTTTGCCCAAGTAAGTAAAATACTTACATTGATCCGCTTGGTCCTCTTAGCAACTTGACCCACTTGCGAATACCTATGTATTTACATGATAGATACATAGTCAAACTCTATTCAAGGCTCTAACAACTCAACTTCTACTAAATACATGGATCCTACCAACTTTTCTCACTACAAGGAAACCCATAGAGTTCTAGGGTTTCCAATTGACATAATTATCGTTTATATTACTAACCCATAAAGAATCTAGAGGGTTAGACCCTTTAAAATACCTAAATAAACACTTAGACAAAACTAGGGTTTTGGGTCTTACCTTGGTCCTTGGTGAAGTTTGGAGTTCAAGCCACCCAACACCAACCCAACGCTCAATGAAAGAGTAGAGGTCCTCTAGACACAAGAACCCCAAAGAAATTTGAGAGATTAAGCAAGAACCCCAAAAATCCAAGTGAAACCAAGAAAACCAAGGGTTTATAGATTTACCTTAAACCAATCGGTGGAAACGACGATTAATCCTCAAGGAACACGTTTCCGGGGTTGGATTTATGCTAGAAGACTTCAAATGATCAATACCTAAGGTTTGGGTGCAAACCCTAGGTGAGAGAAGGGAGAAAATCATGTGGAAGGGGAAAAGGGGCGGAAGAAATGAGGTGAAATCGCGTTCTGACTGTTTTAACCCGAGCCGTGTCTAGACACGTTAGTGGGAGGTTCGGACACCCAAGAAAGCCGAAACTTCCTGCCTAATCTATCCGGACATCTAATCTCCATGTTCGGACACCCAAAAAAACCGAAACTCCCTGCCTAAGCTGTCCGGACACCTAGTCTCCCTATCCGGACACCACTTTCAGTTTGTTTGACAAACTCGACCACATCACTTATTTTCACTGTAAACATTTAAGTAAATGTTTCTTTATATGTCCATTTACTTTAAGTTTACATTGTAAATAAGGAAATACCCTCCATTTGGATCCAAATAAAAATACTAGAAAATCAAATTCCTAGTAGATCAAAATCCAAAAATCCAGTTTTAGTACAAAATGTGATTTTTGGCAGCTCATGATAAAAGTTTCATCGATGTTCACCAATATAAACCCCATCATAAAATCTCATAAAATCTCATAAAATCACAATTGACTATCTAATATATGAGGAGCAAGTGTGGTTGGGAATTATCATGAAAATCTCAATAATTGAAAAAGTCATTTTCCAGACTTAGCCAAATTTAGGGTTAATAGATTTTCATCTAATTTCTTGGGCGTTACAACAGTACTTTGGGAAAGTAGTTGAGCTACTTACATCTATTTTCGATCCCATGTCTGAGTTACAGCCGGATTGTTGGGATACCACATATTTATCTTTCCCCACTGTTTATTCGTCTGCATTTAAGCCACCCGATTTTATTGCTGAGAGCAAATGGTGTGCTCCCATTCATAAGTGGCCGAGATTGACCTTGGGAAGAAATGATTATTTCCCTCCCCCATTTTGTGATCATCGGTTGATTGGGTTAGCTGGATATTTATTCTTGCATATTGATTATCCCAGCTACGACCATCACCCGTTTGACCCGGGCAAGCTAGTGCATACCATTCTAGGTACTGTAGTTGATGTGTCTACCTAGTGTCATAGGTAGCTTGGTCTGTATCACGAGTCTGGCTGAAGACGTTAAACTTAGCGCTTGTGGGAGGCACCCCTCATTATGTTTCTTGTTTATTTGTGTCTACCGGTCAAATTTGGGGAAGCATTCTTTTATGCTATACCTGAATTGACCTGTCCCGTAGGTTTTGTACTTTCGGTCACATTGTGGCCAATGTGACATATTAAGTTTGGGGGTAGGGTAGATGTTTGTGTGCAATTATTTTGTTTTGTGTATGTGAATTTTTTTGTGTAAATATTTTTTGTAAAAAAAAAAATTTGCACGCATGCGTTCGAACGTACCTTGTGCGTTCAACCATAGACATGGGCATGCGTTCGAACTCACCTGCGTTTGTTCGAACGTAGTGCCTTTTCTCACACACACATTCCTTCACGCATGCGTTCGAACGTATTCTATACGATCGAGCGCAGAGCCCACTTCACACACACACAACTTAGCACGAATGCGACCGAACGCACCCTGTACGTTCGATCGCATTCGTTTTTAGCTCTTCACGTGACCCTTTTAGGTCACTTTCCCCTCTCCCTTTTTCATTTCTCCCCTACCGCCGTACAGCCCCTCCTCCCTTCTCCCTCATCCCTCTTCACCCAAGCTCCCTAATATCCAAATCCCACCGCCACCCATCACCACCACCACACCACCGCGGCACCTCTGCACACCACCACCCACCGCCGGCCATCTAATCATCCCCATTTTCAGTTTTTCTCCTTTTTCTCACCTAAACCCAATCATCCCCAAACTCCTTCATTTTCGTCCATTTTTTATTCTCAAAAGGCATAAACCCATCCTCGGGTTGTGCCATTTCATTGCTGTGTTGGTATATTACGTTTTTGCAGGGGGTTGGTTTAAATTGGAAAGGGTTCTCAAACCCTTTATTTTTGGGTTGCACACCAGCTGTTCTACAAAAAGCCCCAACGAACCTCTAGCATGCCTAGAGGGCGAGGTTCGTCTTCTCGGTCCTCTAGGACCCATGCCATTATTGCCAGACCGCCTATTGAGAGTCAGAAGCTCATTTTGGAGAACACTTTTGCCATCAAAGAGGAGTTCTCCAATAATGAGGCTACAAGTTGGGTGGTCTAAGAATTGAAGCGCCGGGGTTTGAAGAGATTGTTCAAGCCCGTCGCGTCTACTGCATACAAGCGTCTGGTCCAGACTTTTATAAGCATCTGAGGTACGAGTGCAGCCGGCCAGATGTTCTTTTCTCTTCCATTGACGATATCGACTTCGAGGTAACCATAGCCGACGTAGCGGCTATTTTGAAATGCAGTCACAAGCCTCCGGAATTGGACATACCTTGGATAGACTGCCCTTTTTTGCTCACCCTCGAGGACATCGTCTCCGACATGTGTGAGGGAAGCAAGGCGAAGATTCCTTCGAATATGTGGTTCATTGACATAATGCTATATAGGAATGTGTGTCCTTTGGGACACAAGACACAGAGGAGAGACATGTTTCTCAGTGCCCTCTACTCGTTCCATAAAGGTTTCTAGTGCTCCATTCCCGAGATCATATGGAGATAGATTCACAAATTTTGGGAAGGAGTGCACCATCGAGTAGCGGAGCATAAAAAGACCTGGGGTTTGCCTTTCCCTTTTCTCATCACTCACATTCTTAGAAAGAAGGGGATTAAAGGCAATGTGGCGGACGGGCCGATCACTGAGAGCCCACACTTCGGGCAAATCCAGTGGAACCAGAGTTGTACAAGAGCCAAAGATGATGGACGTGGATGAACCAGAGTGCGAGCCAGCACGATGAATGAAAGATCTCGAGGCAATGAGCCGCCAGTGGAGCCAGAAGAAGAAGAAGAGTATGAAGAAACGATCACGCTCAGAGCCTCAGATTTTGTAGCTTTCTAGGACATCCTAGAGGACATGTAGGGCTGGCAAAACGGGTGACCCGACACGACCCGTTTATGACCCGGCTGACCCACGACCCGTTTAGGCCAAACCCGAGCCTACATGCTTAACTAACGTGTCGGGGCTCCAGAACCTGACACGACCCGTGAAATTTCACGGGTCACCCGACACGACACGCGAACCCGTTTAAGCTAAACGGGTCTAACGGGTCACGGGTCACCCGACACGACTCGTGACCCGTTTAAGGGTTCGCGGGTCGTGTCTGACGGGTCAACACGACCCGTTAGACCCGTTTAGCTTAAAATGCTAAACATATGCAAAAACCAAACAGGATTAAAGACCCAAACATATGCAAAAAATCCAACAAATTTCAAAGACCCAAACATAGGCAAAAAAACCAACAAAATTACAAAGACCCAAACAAATTTCAAATTCCAATCAGGATGCGACATATTCAGGATGCAAGAGAAGTGAGAGTCTGCGAAGAAGAGATGTGATTCTGTGAAGTGTGCAGACTGCAGTGGAGTCGTGGTCCGTGGAGGGCCTCTGGGCCTAGAGCCTGGAGGCGACGAGGCGTGGTCGATCCGTCAGTGGAAGCGTGGAGTCGTGGCGTGGACACTGGACGGGCGGAGCGCCGGAGTCTCACTGTCTCAGACTCTCAGAGTATGGGTGAATCGTGATTCGTGATTGGGGATTTGGAGGTCTGTGAAGAGGAGTGGGGATTTGGGGGTCTGCGACTCTGCGTCCTGCAAAGGAATGGGGATTTGTCGATTTGGGGTCTCGGGTCTACCTGACTCTCTGCACGGTCGCGTCCAAGGACTCTGCATCCTGCAAGTCACGAAGGGAGAAGGGATTCAAGGGAATAAGGGAATAGGGATAGATTAGAAATTAGGTTTTATCTTTTAACTTTTAAAGTGTTTTATTGTTTTATCATTTTTTTTAATTTTTTTTTTCTTTAGGTTAAAACTTTTAAAAAAAAAATTTTTAAAAAAAAAAAAACTTAAACGGGTTTGGCGGGTGACCCGTTCGACGCTTAAGTAAAGATAAGGTTTAAATGGTACCTGCTTTACCCAAACCCGTTTATAGTAAACCCAAACCCGCTAATTTCGTGTCGGGTTCACGGGTCGTGTCAAAATTGCCGGCCCTAAGGACATGCGATTTCATATCGCAAACATTCAGAGGGATGCACGACAGGACAGGCTCGAGACCCAGGACATGCTCTAAGCCATACTAGACAGGCTACCACCAACCTCAGGATCTTCTGCGCCACCAGCTCCATGACGTGTTGGTTATTTTTTTTACACCCATTGCATTACTGTTATATTTTCTATATCCACACATTGTGGACAGTGCAAATTATGAGTTTGGGGGTATTTATTTATGTATTTGTGCACATTTTGTTTTCAATTATGCATTTTATTTTAATTATGGTTTATTTTCTTTTGTGAGCTTAATTTGATGAACATATGATCACTTTGATTAAGGAAATTTAAATTATGTTACTTTCTTTGGCAATATGAGATATTACAATTCAATTTGATTTTCACGAGCACATTTGGCACGTAGTGTGGGATAAAATTCTGATTTTGGTCATGTTAGTTTTGTAAGCTTAAATGCAGTTGGGTAACCCATTTGGCGGATAACCTTGGTTCATTTAAAAAGAAAAAAAAAATGATGATCATTTTGAGCTTTCCACCGAGTAACCGGATCTCTTGCCTCATTAAACAATGAGTATTCGCATTAAAAAGTGAAAAGTTAGACATGGTTAACAAAGCTTCGTAGCCTTTTTGACTCGAGTTAGTAGGTCCTTAGGGGTGTTTTTACACCTAATGCCCTAAAACATTTTGGTTTGGGAGTTATTGACTTAACACTTGATACATGGGTCAACTAGAAAGCTTAAGGGAGCTAAGCAATAGCCAAAAAAAAAGAAAAGTTTTTGATGAACCTTGGTTATTGTGTTTGATGTGTAGTCTAATGAATTTTGAGTGTCGAAGCATGCATGTCTAAGATTTGTTTTGAAGTCCTATAATTATGTGCTAATTTCACTGTCACTAGAATTGATTTTTGTATCTCATAAGGCCATGTTAGTAGACTTGATTGATAATTCCCTGAAAATTGTGAAGATGATGTTTGTTTGGTTAAGCTTGCTCATGAATAAGAACCATGATTGCTATATTGTTGCATGATTGAGAATAAAATGTTTGCACGATGTTTGTGGGTATCATTCCTAGAAAACCCTCACGAGACTTCACTCGTCCTCTAGAAAACTTTCAGAGGTTTAAAAGGTTTGTTGCATATACTAAATGCAACCGTTCTCCCACGAAAACAGACTTATGTTTTTATTGTGTTTTCTATTCTGTTTTGCTAAAGGACTAGCAAAATGTAAGTTTGGGTGTATTTGATCGGTGCCAAATATTGATGTTTGAACCCCCTTAACTTATATTTGTTAAGCCTTTAGCACTGTTAATATCTAACATTTTTAGTTGTTTTTAGCATTTTGTGGTGTGCAGATCATTGCATCAACACATGGCTAACAAGGGACAAATTGGACTTGAAGTGAAGGAAGGGAAGTTCCTGCCAGTGCGTTCGATCGCATTTGGTGCGATCGAGCGCAATTACGGTCAAACGCAAGGAGCACGTTCGATGGCACTCCACGTAGACCCGTATCTCGCGCAGTTGCCCTAGCCAGCCCTAGCTTCCATCGCTTCCAACCTTGCGCCGTAGGCGGTTATATGCGTTCGAATGCAGCTATTACGATCGAACGCATGCATCAATGCGATCAAACGCATGGCCTGCGTTCGAACGCAACCCTATGACTTGGCAACACATCTGTTTTGTATGAATAGGACCCTTAGTCCATTTTTACGAGAGTTCTCTTTTTTGGGCGTGTTTTTAAGAGCTTTTGCCTCTGTTTAGGCTTTGCTCTGCCCATTTATTTGTAGCACCTTATTTTAATTTAATTTAATGCTTTCATTTAAGTTGTTCTTGCTTTCCTTGCACATGGGAGGCTAAATCCTCAACTAAGATTAAAGATGTAGCCTCACCATGGATTTTATGCTTGTTATTTACGCTTAAGCTGTTTATTTCCGTTATTTCATCATAGCTCTTTCGTTTCTCACTTGGTTTGGTGACAAAACCAAGTGAGATTGTGCCGTAGTCGTTTATTCTTAGTTTTCCGTCCGATGAATACATTTCATCCTTCGGTTTACGCCCATTTATCCATAGTAGTTTGTGTCTTATCACATTCACTTTGGATCCTTTAGGCTTTAAATCGTTTATGGTTTGTCTTTCATCAAAGGGATAGATTCTTTGAATCTTTTGATAGGCACAATAGATTAAGTGTTATTTTAATCGATAGACGAAGTATTTAGCTTAGTGTTTTTAATTAACATTCTTGAAGTGGTGAGGTGAAATCCTTAGCCTTAGTGTTTTATTTTGTTTATTTTTCTGCATTAACTTAGGTTACATTTCCGTTGTCACAAAATCACTCACTCGAAACTAGGTTAAAGTAACACTAACCTAGACGCAAAGTTAGTTCGTTGGAACAATACACGATTCTCTGTGGACTCGATCTCGGTACTTGCACAAATGCTATACGAACTACGGTTCATGCAATTGCGAGTACCAAATTTTGAATGACCATTAAATCACCAATTTTTTAAAAATCTTGAGGTAAATAACATATTTAAGGTTTGAATTTAAAACATATAATTCTGATATAATTTTAAATCGCTACTTCTTTCAAAAGCTTAAAGCGAATATAAAAAATAAAAAAAAAATTAGTCACTTATTTATTATTTTAACACAACAATCCAAAAACTTGCATCAACAATCAAATGAATTATAATACCATAAAGGGTGGTGGTTCAAATTTCAATGGCCCAAGAAAATCTCCCAAGTGGTTAGGCATATATTAAGGCATAGGTTTGAATCTTCGCAATGAAAAATTTTACATATGCCTGATTAGTATTAGCAACCTTGATTCTCATTAATGTTTTAATGGAGCTAGGTCAGACTTTGGTTAAGTCGGACTTGAGAGAGCGTCTACAATTCCTACCGTCTAGACCCTTCAAATGCAACTCCTAGTAAGTAAGTGCTACTATGTTCATACATTAATCTTCCCTAGCCTACCTTTTTGCTTTAAAAAAAAAAATTTGAATTATAAATTTATAATACTACAACTTCCGCGTCAATAACAAGTTGCAGCTCAAATCCCGAATCCTTTTATAAGTCTTAAATTTATACACTTGTTGTTTTTAACCTAATCGGCTGAGTTTTTTGTGTTTATGAAAAGATTTTTGAAGTTCTAATAACGTGAGGAGAAGGATTAAAGCAAAGCTTAATTAATTAAATGGAATCAAGAAGGCTACCCCTGTTTTTGTTTCCAAGGGACCAATTGGGTAATTTGACTAAAATTTTTTGGATCTGACTTATATGCTTTTATTAAAATAATAGCATGTATAGTATAATGAAAACAACGGTTGAAATTGAATCTCAAAGTTGAGTTATCTTTAAAAGCTTTTAATAGAAAAAATAATAATAAAAAATGATTTTAAGAGATTTAATTTTAATTAACTATTTTTTTAACTACAATATACAAACTGTTATTTTAATAACATAATGTAAGTCAGATTTAAATTTTTGACCTTTCAACTCGTTGAATGAACAGAATTTAATGTTCAACGAAAGCTAATTAAATAATTGATTAGACTAAATTATCATCATCATCCCCACCAAGCAAGATTACTTACTTACTGCTTAGAGCTCACAGAGAAAAAGAAGTGATTTTGTGAGTCAGCAGCAACAGCTAGGCCAATGAGACCGCGTAGGTAGGGTAGTCTATGCTGCCATGTGACTCATCTCTTCTCCTCCAACAGTTAGACTGATGCATTAAAGTCTTCTCCTTCCCATCATAACTTTTCTTCTCTTTCAGAAATGCACCACTTATAAATTCCTCCTCTCTGTGTGTGTCTCTCTCTATCTCTCTCTTCTATAATAATTCTGGATCCACTTCGATGCTGTTCTTTCATCGATCTTGAAGGCAACTCCTAGATTTCACAAATGGCTCCACAAATGTACTTCAGTGGCAGAAAGGTACTCTTATTTTATCTTGCTCTGTTCTTCTTTAGCACCTCTGTTCTCTTCTGTGCCTGCTCATCAGAATCTCAGCTTGGAAGCAAAAAGTTCAATGTTAGAAGAAGGATGTTAGAAGTAGAGAAGGAAGAGCAGCCAAAGAAGAAGACCAGCAGCAGCTTATCCACCAAGAACCAGACCAAGCTTCTCAAGCCTAGCCTATCCTCAAAAAACCAAACCAAACTCTTCAAACCTAGTAGTTTGTCCAGCAAAAACCAGACCAAGCTCGCCAAACCCAGTTTGTCTTTGTCCAGCAAAAACCAAACCAAGCTCCCCAAACCTTCAAATTCTACTAAACCAGTATCCGGTATTTTTTCTAAGATGGAGCTCAAGAAGCTCAATTCCACATCCAAAATCAAAAAGCTCAATCCCACATCCACATCGAAAGCCGCAAACTCTACAAGACTCACTTCATTTTCCACGAAGAAATCCGCAGATCTGCTCAAACTAAGCACACCCAAGAACAAAACAACAAAACCCACCTCCCCCAAAGACGACCAAAAACCAAAAAAGAACCAGATGGCAGATAAAAAACCCAACCAACAGATAAAGACAAAGAAACAACCACAGCCCAGCTGGGTTGACCAAGATGATCAAGATGATTTTGTCTCAGGGTTGACAGATTTAGCAGATTTACCCAACAAGTTCCAGAAAACTTTGATTCCAGACCTTGAAAAGTTCTCGAGCACCTCCAAAGCCTACCTCAACAAAGCCAACAAAGAGATCACAAAGGGGTTCAAACCCATTGTCGGCAACAAATATGCACCCACCATCGCTGCTGCAATTTCTTGCGCTTTCATATTCATCCCTTTGCTTTTAGTCTCTCTCATTTTCAATAGGATTAAAGCTTATTTCTCGCTTCAAAAGCTCTTGATCTTCATCCAAATATACCTCTCCATCTACTTCTCCATTCTTTGCCTCTCCTCCCTTATCACGGGGCTGGAGCCCCTGAAGTTTTTCTACTCTACTTCGCAATCCACATACGTTTGTCTACAGGTGCTGCAAACGCTTGGATACGTATTGTATCTCTTGCTGCTGTTGATGTATCTGATCCTCGTCTTCTCGACCGAATGTGGGCTGGGCTCGAAGTTGCTGGGCCTGGGCCAGACCTTTGTCGGCTTCGCGATCGGGCTGCACTACTACATGGCGGTGTTTCACAGGATGGTGTTGCGCCAACCGCCACAGACCAATTGGAAGGTTCACGGGGCATATGCGACGTGTTTCCTCGTGATTTGTCTGTTCGCTGGGGTTGACAGAAGAAAGAAATCCTACTTGGAAGATGGCGGTGAGGAGGGGAAGAAGAGCTAGTCTTTCTCATTAATCCAATATCCTATTTAATTCTATTAATTGGAAGGTTAAATTGCCTTTTTCCACCATAATTTGTAGTGATCGAGCACAAAATAATAATACCATTGGCCAAGCAACCACGGTGTTATTACTTAATTATTTTACTTTTAGGGATGTACAAGAAAGTGGATCCATTTGTGTATTGTTATTATTACCACAATAAAAGCTCAACCCCACAATTTCTATTCGTTATATATTCTTTGTGCATATAATATGGGAGCACACTTCTCTAGGGGTTCTCAAAATGCAACCAAACTGCGAGAGGGCTTACATGAAATTTATCAAATTTGATAAGTGGTTGGATACCGACATTTATTTAGACGGATAAATCTCAAAGTTACATTCAATTTGAATTAAAAAAAATGCTAAAAATTCCTATTCAAATTGGAGTATCTACGGCAAACTAAAGTATAAAGTTTACTTACACGATCACTTCAAACCCCGATTCAGAAATGCCAATTGATCTAGCCCGAAACATATGCATACGATTAATTATTTGCAAAATAGTAGAAAGTGTCGAAAGATTTGCTAATTGGAAGACTCAAAAAACTTCTATGCTTAAGTTTCTTTTTAAGAGTTACGTACAAACTTTTATCCTTTAAGAGTTAATATAACTTTTAAAATTATTATGCTCAAATTCCATAATAATTTAAAAAAGAAGAAACTTTAGAAAGCCTCTCTTTTCTTCCGGCAATTTGTACTCATGAATGAAAATTTCTCACTTACTCTTCCTAATTTTTCGTTTTCTCTCACTTTGAACCCTTCAATGTTCAAAACGGCCCAAAATTATGTCATTTTGATGCTCAAAAATTGTATCATTTTGGGCTCAAAATGATAAATTTAGGATTTAAAGGTTCAAAATGAGAGAAAACAAAAGATCAGAAAGAATAGATGAAAAAAAATTTCATTCATAAATATCTTATGCAAAACAATAAAAGATGGGAAACTTTCCAAAGTTCTCCTTCTAAAAATGATGTAAAACTTTGAAATGATAAAAGAGGCAGCGTGATTTTCACATTTCTATGGGAGATTTAAAATGACGGTACCACCTGCTTCCCCCGCGAGAGAGTTTACGTACACGAGATTATGTTAGTAATTTCGATGCTACCGACGTCGTTTATGTCGGTGGATACGGACCGACAGTACCTACGTCAATTCGACGACGTCTTTTTCTGTTGAAAATACGAATATGGATCTCCAATTCCAGTAGTATTAGCGTCGTAGGTGGTCATGGCAGTCAAGGAGATGACGGAGGAGTGTTGATACTTTTGCATTAAGATATTATATATTTTAATATAAAGACTTTAGACTTTAATCCTTATTGTAAACAGACAAAGAGTACAGAAACATGTGTCGGAGAAAAATACAAATAAAAACAAATTAAAGAGAGAGAGTAGAGGGAGACTCTAGAATCTGCCCATTTCTAATACCAAAATAGTTTGGTAATTGTTTTTTGTTTTTGTTTTTGTTTTTTTAAGAGAACATCCGCATTTTCTTCTCATTTTGTTCATATATAAATATCAAGACAGTATTGGCAAACCCTAAAATATCTTAATATTGTTTTGAGAATACACGTTTCTTTCAACTTATTTTAATAAGCTATAAGTGTTATTCAAGATGTAAGAAATGATACACACACTTATTAGATTATGTTGAAGAAATTTTGTGTCCATGAGTTTATTAAACTCTTAATCCTTAACATGACATCCTAATTAACAAGATAGTTATTTTTCGGATAAACGTTAAACTGAGTTGAAAACATTTTTCCAACCTAATTTATAAAAAAATCATATATTTCTCGCATCTTAAAATTTATATATCATTATTACAGATTCAAACTCTATCCAAATGAAATATCTTCAGTTTGGTGTGCTGGAAGTTGAAGGATTAATCTCCTCGGAAAAATTATCCCACTAGGTGGAGGGTAAAAAGCAGGCTGCCAGGTTTGATGACTGATTTATAATTATCATGAACATTCTGGAAAGGTGGGGTCAGTTTTGTTTATTAATTAATTAATTAAATCTTGAATTTGGTGTAAAAACGAGCATTAATAAAGCAGATCTGAGAAGTTGAATTTAATAATTTAAGGGTGAATCGGCTTTTCAACTTTATTTATTGTCAGCTTCATTCACATTAATTTAACAACTACTCCATGATTAATGCAAGAAATTCATGAAGGAGTTTGGAAGTCAAAGTTGTGGATTTCCATGAAGATTAAGACTAATTATCTGTCTTTTTGCACTAATTACTCGCTAGTTTTTATTTGGGTTTTTCAAATTTCTTTAACCTCTGGTATAATGCATTACATAATTGTGTTTGACACCCCCCCCCCACCCCAAAAAAAAAAGCTTTTTTTTTTTAATTATTATTTAATATTTCATGTATACATGTTCGAGTTGTTGATTTTGTTAGATTAATTAAATTATTGGGGTAATTTTTTTTTTCTCTATAAATTGCGACGTTATGTCAATATCCTTCAATAAACTGTTAACTTTACAGTCCAACTCCATCAAACTATCATTTTCTTTCCAATCCCTCCATTCCGTCAGTCAATCACATTAAAAAACTTGAAATAGCATAAATACCTTTACTTTATATACAAAAATTACATATAATACCTTTAAAATTTAAACAATTTAAAAAATATCTATTATTAATGTATTAGTACCAGTTTCAAACAAATAAAAGTAAAAATTAAATCAAGAAATATAAATATATTAAAATTGAAAAACACTTATAATTTAATTTATAATTTAAAACAAATAGATTTATATTTTTTTGTTTTATTTTTTATTTGGGGGGGTATTTGTGTCTTTTAATGATATTTAACATCTAAAAGAGAATATTTAGTCCAATTTAACAAGGTTAACTGACAGAATGAGGGTTTTGGAAGAAAAAAAATGGTAATCTGATAGAGTCGGACAGTAAGGTTTGCAATTCATGAAGGAATATTAATATAGCATCACAATTCATCATAATTCATCGGGAAAAAAGGTAATTACTCTTAAATTATTTATTTTATATATTTCAATTAATTATAAGATACTTTTTTTAGTAGTAAGTAGTAAGTGCATTGATTGGGGAACATTTACATCATTTATGTTAATCCAAAATTTTGAAATGTATATAAAATGCTCATTAAGGTGGCTATTAAGTGTGATATAGTGGTTATGATTTGTGATCGTTAGATTTGATTAATTTGGACTATTGAAATAGTCCAAATCACTATATATATAAAAAGAAGTGTTATGCATACATCTTTTTTGAATATGTAGAAATTATATATGGTTTTACATATTCAATTGTAGATTTGTATATCTTTTATACATAAATAAACAAAAAATGAGCCCAAAAAAAAAAAAAACAAACAAACAAACAAACATTTCTCATAAATATATCCTTATGAGCACCTCTAAAGCCATCTTCTCTTCCATACAATTCTTTTGTAGTATCCTCATTCTAAGAGGGTATTTCAGGTTACCCCAAAAAGTGCTATTCTAGGTTAACTTTTGAGCTTCATCGTATCATGTGAACAATTCTGTCCAACCCTATTAGGCACTTTAGAAATAAAACAAAATATGTTCCAAAAAGCATGGTTAACCTTTGAGCTTCATTGTATCATGTGAACAATTCTGTCCAATCCTATTAGGCACTTTAGAAATAAGACAAAATATGTTCCAAAAAAAGTCCTGTCCCTTTTTCCCATCCATATTTTTCCAAAAGGGCACATATGAGTACTACCAAATCCATTTTAATCATAATGCCTATAAAGCCTACAACCATTAACAAATTTAGGGAGGGATCGACAGTGGCCCTGGTCCCTCCCCAAATTACAAGAAAAAATAAAAATAAAAAATAACAATTTAAGATATTTTTTGTTAATTAGTCTCTCTCCAAATTAAAAGTTAACTCCATCCCTGCCTACAACTTTGGCAATATGCAATCTCAGTATCATATTTAGCCTCTAAGTCGCATCCTAAGTGGCTCAAACATGTGACATAGTATATGTTTTGTTGTGATATGACTTGTTTCTCTTCAAGTCATCGTGGGGTAATTCCATGTTGTGATATGACTTGTTTTTCTCTATGTTGTCTTTGTAATTCATCTTTTGTTAATTAATTTTCTTGGATCATTTCTGTTAGTGAATATAAGCTTGTTAAGTTAAACCACTTAAATCTTAGTACTTTGTGTGATTGATCTATTTTCTATTATGTTATTTTCTACTTCTTTGAGATCCTAAATTTTAGTTCCGTGCACAACATGTTTTAATACCAATTGTTAAGGGCCTAGTAATTGATCCAAAATCCTTAAAACCATTGCATACCAATTTGGTTAAACCCTTAACTATAACAGAGTAAAGGTATGTTTGAGATTGTGTTTAAGGGGACTAAAAATGCTTTTAATACTCAAAGTTTGTTTAAAGAAAAAAAATTATTTGTTTAGTCAAAAAATTAAAGACACTTTTAAGGATCCCAAAAGCTTTAAAATGGTTAAACGCACTTTTGATAAAAGCTTAAAAATGAAGTTTTTGTCCAAAAATTATTTTAACTTAAAAATTATATTTTTCAAATGTAATCTAAATAGGTTCTAAATGGCACCAGTGCATCACATGGTGCAATATGTTTCTTAGATTTATAGGCCCAAGTTTAGGTGCATTCAGGTGGTATATATTGAGAGAATATAAAAGGCCCAAGTTACAGTCGGCTACTAATGCCCATTAGGCCTACATATCTGGCCCAAAGGTGTACATTCCAACGTAGCCAACATTTTCTAGCTCATTCTTCTCGGCCAGCTAAAATGAGTTTAAATCTATTCCCTGTAACTCAATCTGCAAATTTGATACCAACTCAACATAAAATTAGAGGACTATGATTGAATAATCTGACTTGATTAATTTAATGGGTCGGGTTAAAATTGACCTATATAGTCTTATATCCATATTTTGATATAACCTAAACTCAACACGTGACATAATGACTGGTAATGTTTGACATAACCTACAAACTAGACATTAACCTAATACAAAATTAGAGGGTTAGAGTTGAGGTGTTTGACTCATTTAATTAAATAGGTTGGGTTAGAGACTTAGAGTTGACCTATATTTTTTTATACACGTCTCAATACAATCTAAACCCGATATTTGAATACGAATCGTCACCCTATTATATTCTGCACACGCCCACAACATATTTTCTAATATGTTGTAGAATTATACTGATTTTCTGGCTGAACGAAAACGCAATTTGTATCAAGTGTTATCTATTTTCAATTACAGATTCTAAAATTGAGGTGCCAACATCTAAGCATGGCCTCATAGTTGGGCCAAGCCCAAATATGATGCAAAATCTACGGTCGTCAAATAATGCTCTGTTGTTTTCCTAGGGATTGGCAAATTAGGATGCTGATCTTCAGAATCCTTCGTCCACAGTTAATTCAGATGGTACATGTTCATGCAAAATTTTTAATGATCAAGTAAAAATAGGACAGTCCTTCAACAAAATGGCTCACGGACTATATATAATAATAAACAGACCACCACAAAATCCAAAAAAAAAATAGTCCATGTCTGACACTAAGTTAATTATATATGCCTCTAGCAGCTCCTCTTTCTGCCAAACTAGCTAATTTTATGAATCCTCTCCACCAAGATATGTAAATGCAACCTTTGGTGCGATTGAATTTCTGCAGGTCATCTGCTCCATCCATCCTTATTGCAATTTACCTTTTGTCTCAGCTGCATAGTATTGCAATCAGTGAAGCTCATCTGCTACAATTAATGTGAATCAATACTATTAATAAAGAAAAAAATATTATATACCACATCTTTATATTACAATTATTCTATAACATTGTTCGTGATAATCTCAACCAATTTTGAGTTTTTTTTTTTTTAACAATGATTAATTCAATGGTTGAATGGGATTACTGCGCCGACATCAACATTAGACGACAAAGAATTTCACCCAAGATAAGTGTTATATATATCACATTTTATCCTACAATGTTAACGTGACACTTTCAATCCCTCTTTTTTTTTTCTTAAATAATGACTGATGCAAGAGTTGATTGAAATACCGTATAAATATTATGAGATAATTATAAAATAAAATTGTAGTTTATAATATTACACTTCACCCAATAATGATCCAAGAGAGTCTTTTTCTGCATGTGACGGGGGCTGATTTTGTTTGCTGAATAAATCACATTCTTGAACAATGTCAAAAAAAAAAATAAATCACATTCTTGAACACGATATTATTGTTGTATATATATATATATATATGCGTGCGTGGTCCATAAACTTCAATTTTGTTTTTATACTACATTCATTCATTCATTAACGGATTAAATATTACATGCTCAGAATCCATTCAGCCAATCAGATTCTGGGTTGCATGGCTTAATGGAACTAGTGTGTTTGATTAATTAGAAGCGGTGGGTGGGTTTAAATTTGCAAAATCCTAGGTTTCCAAGCAATATATATATCCACCAAGATTCGAAAACGAAGGGTTTTAATACAAAATAGAAAAGAAGAAACAAATATTTTGTGTATATATATACACTAGTAATGATATTCACCAGTTGACGAACAGTATTCACGCTGGTATTAAATTAATATTACTGTTTACAATTTTTTTTAATATTAAAATAAAATCAGCATAAATGCTGTTTATCCACGCTAGTCTGATAAATATCATTATTCTATATACACACACATGGTTTTCAAACACCACAACAAGACAAGCAATGTTGGTTTTTAGGGTTGTGTCGTTTTTGATGAACAAGTTCATCACTTTAATCTTTCATGATTAATCCATTTGCCATCTGGGGTGTGGTTGATCCTACCCTAATATATTCTAATTATATGATGCGTGTTATAATATGATTCATGTTAATATGGTATTTGACATTTTTTTTTTTAATAAAAAAAAGAATGAAAATTTAGTATATAGACCGATTATTATACCCAAAGAAACTAAAATCATGTGAGTGATTCTCTAAGCCACTCTTGTATCATTCAATGAATGAAGTAACTTTTAAAATAATCATTTAATCAAATTTCAATTATGATTATTATAAGCTCAATAATAATTTTAGAAATCACATTATTTTTAAAGTAATACAAGAGAGACTTCTAACACTACTCCAATCATGTGGGATGCAACATTCTTAGGTGAATGATTTTTTTTAGGGTTAAATACCTCATTCCTCCTAAGGTTTCAGCACTTTATTTTTTGCCTCTTAGGTCTCATTTGGATCACATGAGGTACATGTGGTTTTGATAAATATGGAAATGTATTTTGTTAAAATTTCATCTAAAACTTAACAGAATGCCACATCAACACCAATCAAATGTCGCCACGTGTTATTTAATTTTTTTTTTTTTTTAAAAAAAAAAAAAATTATATTTTTCAAAAAAAGAAAAAAAAAATGGGGGCCGGACTATGTTTTTGTCCGGTGACACGGTTTGCCCTTTCTCAATGTACCAATGTCGAGATCCGTTGGAAAAATTTTCTTCCTACAGCCAGCTCCTTATGATCGGCATCTCTCCCATGCCTTGAAAATCGAACGTTTGGCCTTCAACTCCTAAAATCCCTTTATCATGGTAAATTTTTTTTTGCCCTTATTATGCCCTCTCTCAACCATGATTATGCTCTTTACCCTCATGCTTAAGCCATATTATGTCCCTTAATAAGTTAAAATTTGAAAAAAAAAATTAAAAACCTCAATTTTTCAGTTTTCGGTTTCAGTTTCAGAAAAACCAAAGGAAGGAGATGATGAACAGTATTTTTTTTCTAAACGGTGAGTTTTGTCAAGGGGGTGGGTGGGTCCATGGGAATAAATGCGTTAAGGGGGCTGAGGGGGAAAAAAGAAAGAAAGAAGGCACTGAGCCTTTAAAAAGCTGGCACTGCCGCCAGCTTTTCAAAAAAAAAACCTAAAAACTAAAAAGGAAACAAAGCTGGCGGTCAACTAAAACCCAAAAAAAAAAAAAAAAAAAAAAGCTGCTTTCCGCCACCAGTAAAAACAAAGAAAGGGTTTCTAGTTTCTACCTTACCTTTTCAACTAAATTCTAAACCCAAAAAAAAGAAAAACCTTTAGCCCCGCCGCCTTGCACCTTAAAAAAAAAAAGTACTTTAATTTTTATTTTTTTAAGGCTTCTAACTTTTTTATTTTTCAACTTCAACGAAACTAAGCCCCAATTTTCTTTCGCTTTTCAACTTCGAAGAAAAATTAAGGTATATAAGTATGTAATTAAATTTTTAGATTTAATTTTAAATTATTCTTTTAATTTAATTATTTTAATATTATATTTCTAATTTGTTATTCAGGAATCAAGATTCAGCTTATTCAACTATTCATAATAATAACTTCAATGAAAAATTAAGGTATGTAAAATTGTAAATATGTAATTAAATTTATATTGCTTTTAATTCAGCCTATTCTTGATAATCGTTTTTATATTTAATTATTTATGAATTTATATAGTTTTGTTTCATATTTTAATTGTATAAATATATAATTTGTAGTTGTCTGAAATTATGAAGAAAAACAACCATTTTATTAAGCTATAATCAAATTCTAAACGACCTCATTGAGGATAATTGAATTAGCGCTAGTCGTGACAAAACAAATTATAAGTTATTTTTATATGTTTAGAACATAATTATATTTTTATTGAATTTATTTATTATGAATGAAATTCCTGGATCCGCCACTGGGAGGAGATGTGTATGTTATCGCAAAACCATTGAAGGAGATTATATGGATATAGGACAGTGGGTCTTGGGAGCCAAGGGGGTGGCTCGAGGTGCAAGGTGGCAAACCACCACTTTTTTTTTTGAATTTTGAATTTTTGTTAAAAAAAATTAATTAAATGACACATGACAATATTTTATTGATACTAATGTGACATTTCATTAGGTTTTGGATGAAATTTTAATGGAAGTACTATTTTCATCTTTATTAAAACTACAGGTACTTTTTGTGATCAAAATGAAACCTTAGAAGGCAAAAAAAACAAAAAAAAAAAGTACTGAAATCTAAATATTTAAGGGAGAATTAAATATTTAATTTTTATTATTATTAAAATAAAAAAGGGGTTGCAAAGAAAATTCTGATCATTTTAAATTTAAATGATCCATAAAAAAGGCTGGTCCTTTAAAGTATGAATGACAAAACGGGTGATGGGGAATTAAGATCATTTCTAATTCATTAAAAAAATGTTTAATTAGTTATATTAAAAATTTAAAAGGGTAAAAATAGCTAGATATGATCTTATTGGGGGAGGATCTGGATTCCTGGACCCCTGGTCGGCTTGGTCCTGGTCCTATAAAGGAGATGGGGGTTAGGTGGAGGAGATTTATTAAAGGTTATGATTCCCATTTGAAGTTGGACAGCACGTGAGGTGCATGCATGTAGGCAGGATGGAATTAGGTCCGATTGGTTGGATCCAAAACAAAATAATAATAATAATGGAAGGTATTTTAGATGAATATAATTAAATAGGCACACATGGACATGAAGGTAAATCCAAAAAAATAATGAGCCGAGTTGTCTATTGTGAATTGTGGTGGGTTGGTTGGTACTTGGTACTTCCTTTGCCTCTCGGACCTCGGTCCCCACTCCCCAACCTCTGTGTTGGAGTCAAGCCCAACATACCATTGCTTCATTCACTCATTCATTCAAATTAAGTTAAGTTCAAACCATTTCTCACACTTTCACCGCGCGGCATCCTATGACTTTTCTGTTTTTCGTTTTGTTCCCCCCTTATAAATGTCTTTAATTACCAAGGGGAAGCTGAAATTTTAAGTAAAGGGGGGACCAAATTTAAAATTTAAAAAAATAAAAGGATTTTTAGGGAGGTATAAGCACTCATTTTATATGATTTACTCAAAAAAAACAAATTTGGGGGCTACAGACCCCTCTTCGCCTCTTGGTCCATATTGTTCAAAAGTTTGACAGAATTTATTAATGAACCACATTAACACTAATTGTATTATAACATGTGTCATTTACAATATATATATATTTTTTTAAAAATAGAAGAGATGGTTGAACCTACCATTTAGGCCAAATGGGGTGGCTGTACCACCCCTCAATTTTATTATTATTATTATTTTTTTTTTTTGAGTGGCCAAGCCACTGCCTATTTGCCTAAAGGGGATGGCTTGACAACTCATTCTATGACATCTGTCAATGTAGCTCGTTAAAAAATGATGTCAACATTTTTAATGGTTAAGACTTTTAAAAAAAAAAAAAAAATTTCTTAGCCCAAAAAATGTTTAGTCACTTTTAAACCCTAAAGTATTTGTCCAAATGCAAACCAGTGGTCAATTTACTCTCTTTGGTCTAAACACCAAAGCTTGGAAAAGATGTTCAATTCTCAAGCTACCGAGTCTTTTCATATTACGGTTGAATTTAAAATTATTATTAAATTTTGAGAAAATATATTATAAAGGCATGGGTTAACAGTTCAAAATTATTAAATGCTTGGTTTTTTTTTTTTTTTACAATTAAATCCTTGCTTACGTCGAACTCGACAATTAAATCTATCTGTCAAATTTTGTTAACTTCTGTTACCATATTTGAAACATACCGTTTTTTACCTATTAAAATATTAATTTTTTAATTTAATTTTAAAAATTAAATCTATAAATTAAAATTAAAAAAAAAACAAAAAAAAAACAGGGGTGGCCGAACCACCCCATGGCCACCCCCAATGGGGTGGTTTGGCCACCCCCATGGCCTAAGGGGGTGGCTCCCTATTTTAAAAAGAAAAAAGAAAGGGGTGGCTGGCCACCCCCTGTTAAAAAAAAATCCATCGACGAAGGCCACGGCAAGGAAAGAGAAGAGGAGCTCGCGCTCTACAGAGAAAGTAGCGTGAGGAAGAAAGCAGGCGACGAAGGAGCAAGAGGAAGAAATGGCAAGCTTTCGTGAGCATGCATGATCGAGAAGTGGATGGACAAGAAAGTGAGCGACAAGGTCGTAGTCCGCCGAAACTCCGAGGAGGATTTCGATAGAAAATCGTGAAAAGACCGCAGCTTTGATCATCTGTTGCAGAATCTGTATTTGAGCTTAAGCTCGTTGGAGTCGAGCTCCGAAGGTGGGTTCTCGTCACCGGAGTCGTTTGAATTTGTAATCTTTTTTTTTTTTAATTATTATTTTAAAATAGGGTGGCTGCCACCCCTTAGGCTATGGGGTGGTTGCCACGGGGTGGCTACCACCCCAATGGGATGGTTCAGCCCCCCCCCCCTTTTTTAAAAAAAAATTATAGATTTAATTTTTAAAATTAAATTAAAAAAAATATTTTAATGGGTAAAAAACGGTGCATTTCAAATAAGGTAACGAAAGTTAACAAAATTTGACAGATGGATTTTATTGTCAAGTTCGATGTACCCAACGATTTAATTGTCAAAAAAAACCCAAACATTTAATAATTTTGGACTGCTGACCCATGCCTTTATAATATATTTTCTTTTAAATTTTTAGGGAAAACTTCACTTACCCTCCTTAAACTTTGACCACTTTTGCAGATATTCCTCCAATGTTCAAAACCTCTCACTTAAGTGTATCAAAGTTTGGTTTTCTCTCACTTTACTCATTCCGTATAGAAAATCCTAATCGAATGTCAATTTTACCCTAAAACTACAAGTCGTTTTGGGAACGGTGTAGTTATGGAGTCATGAGTAAAATTGGAATTTTGAAGAATTTTTTGTACTGAAGAGACAAAGTGAGAGAAAATCAATGTTTGATACACCTAAGTAAGAGCTTTTGAACAGTGGAGGTATCTATAAAAACCGCGAAAGTTCAAAAGGGATAAGTGAAGTTTTTCCAAATTTTTATATATCATTAAGTGATTTTAAAAGTTATATCATTTTAAAAATAATTAAAAAAAAAACTTATAGCATTATTGTAAAGTAATTATTATATACCGAGGCTTGAAAATAATTATAATTAGTCGTGGACTTTTAAGATTTTTTTCCCCCCCTTTCTTTAATTTATCAAATAATAAAATAATACTACGAATTTTACAATTTTTTTTTACATGTTCACACAAAAAAAACAAACATGTCTACATAAGAGCATTCACAATGGAGAAGCTAAATGACATTTTTATCTAAAATAGCTCTTTAAATTGATAAAATACCATTTACATTGGAGAAGATAAAAAAAAATGTGGAATAGATATTTTATTAAATGAGCTAAAAAAAAAGCTACATGTAGCGGCACTATTCAAAGAGCTATTTTCCTAAATTTTATTTCCACGTCTTTTTTTCTCTCCCACTATCTCTCCTAAAATTTTATTTCCACGTGTTTTTTATTATTTCTCACCTATTTTCTTTTTTTCAAAATTTTCTCCTATTATTTCTCTCACATCTCATTTTTTCCAAAATTTTATCCTATTATTTCTTTCTCCACATCATTTTTTTTCTCAAAAGTTGAAAAATAAGATATTTAAGAAAAATACAATCATTATAAAAAATAAAAATAAATAAAAATTAAATGATATAGATAAAAATATAACTAATCAGATGTATGAGACCCTTAAAAAGTTATTAGCTAAACTAGATAAATTGAGTTTTGATAAGCTATTTTACATAAACAAAATTAACTATTCCATTGTAAATACCTTAAAAAACGAGATAAAAAATTCAAATTAATGACTTTTATTGCATAAAACGGGATTCACAACCAAGTAATTTATCATTTGAAAACTTACAAATCATTTCACAAAAATCTTAGCCAATTATTATGCTAACAAATTGTACAACTTAAATTAAGTACTCAATGCTATTAAGTACAACTTCGGGTCTACTCGTACTCAATGAAATCGACTAAATTAATTTGAATGCATACGGGTGGATATATTTGATTTATTATATGGTAATACAGTCACAAGGACAAGTCACGTCAGTCGTCACATCAGCCTATAATGCGGCACACGTCATATTACCTGATAGGAGAGCATGCGAATCATCGCCTTATTTCAAAAAACACTTTGCATTTAATAAATAAATAAATATATTTTTCTAATCAAAAGTGATAAAAATAATATTCACAAAAAAAGTAACTATAGATTCTTCTTATATTTTTGGGTAAAGTAAATTGAAATTATAATAATTCTTTTTAATAGTCTGGCATTCATTCATAAAAAGAAATTACAAAAAATAAAAATAAAATTACAAGCTTATTAAGAAAAGCCAATTTAGACAGGCTCCTAACACCTTTATGGAATGGAAAGAAACCTATAACAAAACCTTGCAGACGCAGCTAATGTAGTACTCGACGCACTTGATGGATTTAACCATATGGAGTAAGAATACCATTAAGAACTTTAATCTAGACAAGCTCCTATTAAAACTGTAAAGATTAAGAACATATTTGTGATTGTGTTTGACAAATAGTGTTTTTTTTTTTTTTGTAAAAGTTTTATTTTTAAGCTTTTGTCAAAAGTATTTTTTTGTCACTTATACATTTTTTGAATTCTTAAAAGCGCTTTAATTTTTTCTACTAAATGAATACTTTTTTCTTTAAATAGATTTTTTGAATATTAAAAGCATTTTTAGACATCTCAAATGCAATTCTAAATAGGCCCTAAGTTAAAAAAAAAAAAGTCTTCACAAATAGAGAGTCTCAAAGCCCAATCGGTTTTTTTTTTTTTATATGTCTACGTAGGGTCGTACGGGTCGTTCGAGCGGTTTTATTCGCTACCCGACCTGCATGGTAGGAGAATTTTCAACCCGTGATGTTGATGAAAAATGGAACCGGCTTATCGGGCGGTTCGTTCGGTATTTTTGTCGGGTTGATCGATTTAGTTCAGGTATTTTTGGATCGTGATTGAGAATGAAAGATCGGCCGGTGATGGGTCTATGCGTGCGGTGGGGGTGCTCGAAAATGGGGAAAAAGATGGGTGAGGGATCGAGAGATCGAGAGAGAGATGAGAGCCTTCACTACTGCCGATCGTGGATCGAGTGAGAGATCGCCACGACGGCCGATGATGGGTCCGGAGGCGGAGCGTGCAAAGGCGATTAAAGCGGGGCCGTCGATCATGACTGGGAAAAAGATGGATCGAGAGTCTGCTACAGAAATCTTTCTCCAGACTCGTCGATCCTCAAACAAATGCAATCCCCATCAGAACCTTACAAGTACTCAATAACTAAGACTTGAGACTTTGGGATTGGGTGGGTGAGGACTGAGCGTCTCCGGTGGGCGGTGGGTGAGGGTCTGTGAGAGTAACTGAGTGAGTGTGTGCGATTGTGTGAGGACTGAGGAGTGAGGATCGAGTTCTCAAAAGTCAAAAGCGTCTAGGTTCTAGGGTTTTTTGTTTATGTGAGTAGAATGTTTATTACGCATAAAAATTTCTAAACCATGTAATTCAACCGAACCGGACCGGTTTCTTAATTTCCAACCCGAACCCGTGAAAAAAGACACAAAATCCGCCCGGTTCGGGGGGGGCGGTTCGGGTTGCTCGGATCGGGCGGGTTCTGCCCACCCCTATGTCCACGCAAAGGTAGGGGGTGGAGAGATTCGAACTTGTAACTTTCGCTTCATAAGGAGTGATTCACAGCCGATTGAGCTACTTCTTGGGAACAATCAAATTTGTTTATTTTTAAAAATCAAATCTAGACAGACCACTACCACCACAATGAAATTGAAAAAAAACCAAAAAAATGGAAAAAAGATTATTTACATAGACACTAAGTCCGAAGCCCAACGGTTCAGAAACCTTTAAAGCAACATACAAAAACAACATAACAAAGCAGAAAACGAAAAGCTTAAAAGACAGCAACTGCAACAAAGGGATATAATAATTTGAATAGCATGTCTGTTTGGCAAATCATTTTGCATTGTAGTTGATGTTGATAAATGTAATATCATGTTTTAAATTTTTTATATTAAAAAGTAAAAAATATTTTATTTTATAGTAATTTTTTATTAAAATAATAAAAAAAAGTTAATAATGCAATAGAAAAAGTAAAGTGGATAGAGTTTTCCTCCAAACTGGGTTTGAGGAATCTCCTCCAATCTAATCTGTAAAAGTGACATGTGTCCCTTGAACATGTGAGATGTACATGTTTGTTTAATAATAGGGACAAAGTTGAATAAATAATATTAAAACTCACAGATCTCATATTATTAAAATAAACGACATACGCCACTTTTACGTATTATTGAAGAGAGATTCCTTCAACTCAGTTTGGAGGAAAACTCTGTCCAAAGTAATAATATCACATAATGACAATTATAAATTATCCATAATGACTGTCCAGGTAAGAATTAAACCAAAAGTTACTCTCTTTAGGGAGTACTCCTTTTTTTTTTCTTTTTTCTTTTTTTTTTTAACTCTTTATGTTTTGTCTTTTATGGTCATAATTGACACAAACCAATTTGGACGGGAATATCATGCAATTACCTGTCTAAAAAATGGCAGGAAAATTGCATAAAAACAGGAAGAGAGAGCTTTTCTTTTTGGGCATAAGGGCCCAAAACCCTCTCACAATTCCCTGTCCTTTGGCAAAGAGAATTCTATGGATCCCTCAATTGATCTGATGAAGGCTAGTTTACGAGTAGACCAATAAGAATAAGAATAAGAATAAGAATAAGAATGAGAAGAAGAAAAATATATATTGTGATTCCAGCATTAGATTGAAGCAATATTGGTGGTGTTAGAAAGTTTTTAAAAAATGATAAATATTTTTTCAATTCCAACATTTATTAGGATCAAATGGGTCGTCAATAGAAGCTCAACAATCTGATTTGGGAAGTTCAGTCAAAATCTCAACCAAATTTATGTTGGTCAAAGAGATCAAGTTTGCTACTACTAATTCCTAAGAACTTCGGTCGATGTCTCATTCGAAGGTTGTTCGACTAGGGTTGTTCTTAGAGGGTTTTTATATTTTGATGTTTTGTCCTTATTCAACCGAGCTTGAGGCTCATTCACCCAAGTTTCAGTTGGGCAATTTTATAATTTGAATTTTATGGTTGCAACCCTACTTCTATGTAAACTCAATAAGGATGGCCAAGCCCCTCAATATTTGGTTTTTTTTTTTTCTTAATAATTAACACTTTAGGGAGGGTTTTCTTCAAATTCCCTGTCAAATCTTTGATATGTATATATTTTTTATGTTGGCTTATGAAAGAGTTGTGAATTGTGTGCTTGTAAATTTGACGATCCACTACGCACACAGTGCATCAATTGATATCAGAGCCCAAATTTCATTTTCCTACCATAGCTTATAAAGGAGCACGTGGAGGAGGAAAAAGACACGTAAAAATCAACAATGTGTATGGGCATGAAGTTGAAGGCATGTTTGCAAAGATTAAAGGAGGGAGTTGACTAGCTTATGGATCAATTGGATGCACTAGTGGATTAATTTGACGCCTTAGTGGTTGCTAGCAGTTATCTTCGTCAATCAAATCCATATTTTGTGGGGAGGATGACGAGGATAGTATTAATGAAGAATTCCAATATGGAGATCCTTTTCAATGTTAAGTGGAGTGGAATTTTTCACCAATCTATGATACAAAGTTGACCAAAAAAAAAAAAAAAAAAAGAGTCTAGAGAATTAATTATATTTTCCCTATTCATTTGTTGATGTCAATAAATATAAACATGAACATTATTAACTAGCTAGGAAGTGTGATATTAAGGATGTTTAAATTTAGCAATTAACACACATGTTGCATGAGAATAAAAAAAGATTAAGAACTTTAATTTTTTTTTCAAGTCATGGTATATATTATATATATATATATTACAAGTTAAATTTATATTTCGTTCATATGAATGAATCACTACCGTAAATAATAAAAAAGAAAAGAAGAAAGAAAAGTGGTATGAATTTTGGTCATGGAACCCTTATAAAATTCTTTACTTAATGAGTAGGATCATAGCAATAATTATGAAACAAAACTTAGAAAATGTTTCGCCTGATCATCAATTATGGGTGGGGTAAACAATATTTTTGAACGAATTTAATGTAATTTCAGAAGAATTATGGGGCACTTCTGTAATTTAAAGTTTATCCAATTCAAACCGGTGAGAAAAAGAAAGAAGACATAGACAGGCGTGTAGGAAACTGGGACCAACCCCAAAAAAATAAAGGAAACCATTACTGTTTAGTGTTTACCTCAATTATATATACTTCCGTAACGTCCATCCTCACGCGCTCTGACTCAACCTCTCGCTCTAATATAAGTTATTTTTCGAAAAATTATATTTACATTTCAAATTATCACTCAATTATCTAGCCCTCTTCAGCCTCCTGTTCTTACAATTTTAGAGTAATTAATTAGGCGGCAAACACGTACATAAAAGCCTTGTTAGGCAAAAGAATTCACGAATCCCATTTTTTTAAAAAAAATTCAAAACTTCTATTTACTTCAAATCCCATCGATCACCTTTAAACCAAAAACCCATCATAGTTGCCCATTATCAAATGCCAAAATGTCAATTATACTACTTATGAGATATGTGAAAATATACTTTTTTTTTAAAAAAAAAAACAAATAAATGCTGGCCTGTCCGTGGAGGTCACCTATAATATATATATATATATATATATATATGTTTTATGAGTAACTTTACTTTAAACTATTAAATTATCACACGATTTGAAAACCTCTTTCAAATTTTAAAATCTCTCAATTTGAACCCTTAAACTTTCAATTGTAGTCAATTTGAACTAGTTTATCATATTTTAAATGTTAAAAGTGAGACAAAAATGTTTATATTCTTAATTTTTTTTATAAAATTCTAAATTTACCCTTAATTACAAGTTTTATTTAAAAATAAAATAAAAAAAAATCAATGATATTTTGCTATTTTTAAGTATTGTTGTTAGAAGTTCATAGTTAAATCTGATGTATAGGTTTAAATTGACTGTAATTGAAAATTCAAGTTTAAATTAAGAGATTTTGAAGTTTTAAAAGTTTGTCAAATCGCATAGTAATTCAAGAGTTTATAGTAAATATTTTATTATTTGAAATTATATTTTTGTTATTTTACTTCGCTTCCATTGCATATGATCCATTTTCTGTTGAGTTTAACAAAAAGGGTTATGAGTAGGTAGTTTGGAGGTGAACGTTACACTTTTTAAAAAATTAGATAACAAGACAAATTATATGGAAGTTTGAAGGTGTAAATATGGTTTCCGCTTAAGGATTTGCTATAGAAAGGACAATTTTGAAAAATAGGATAATTTTAACATTTTCTTGTAACTTTTGGTGGTGTATCAATGTAGTTTACTTGTGTTTAATATTTTTCAATTATATTATAAATCATATAAAAATTTGGGGTAAGGTAATTACTTTTTCCCTCATCAACTATAAAGTATTATCAAATTTTTCTCATGAAACTACCAACCTTACTGCATAACTCTATCAAACTATCATTTTCTTCTCAAAACCCTTATTCCATCAGTCAAATGCGGTAAATTAGATGAAATATTCTCTTTTAGCCGTTAAATCTCATTAAGAGATAGAAATATCCATAAATAAAAAATTCAAACAAAAAATATAAATATATAACATTTACAAATTAATTAAAAAACATTAAGGGTATTATATATAAATTTGTTTAATTTTGAGGGCATTATATGTAATTTTTTTTTATAAAGTTAGGATGTTTAGGTCATTTCAATTTTTTTAACGAGTTTGCATGATGAAATAGGGGATTTGGGAAGAAAATGGTAGTATAATAGGAACGAACAGTAAGTTAATAGATCATGGGAGAAATTGACAATGTGTGATAGTTAATGAGGAAAAATGTAATTACTCCAAAAATATATATATATGATTATGAGTTTATTATATTATTTCCTTAAGAGTGTTGAGTTAGAGCATGTTTGAAACCGTGTTTGAATAAATAGAGTTTTTAAGTTAAAATGCATTTTTTTTTTTGAGAAAAACTTCATTGTTAAACTTTTACAAAAAATACATTTTGGTCATTTTTATACTTTTAAAAGTGTTTTCAATTTTTTTAATCAAACGAGTTTTTTTTTTCCTTCAAACTAAATTTTTTTAAGTATTAAATGTATTTTTAAGCTATTCAAACGTATAATCAAACAAATTCTTAAAATCTTGTTTGGACTCAATGTTAAATTATTATGACTATAAAAAAAATAGAAATTATATAATCGTGTATTTTCAATTTAACATCGTATTTTCACAAAAACCACATTTTGAAATTATGTTTTCAGATGATCATAATATAATCGTAATTCAAAAACTGGATTTGAGAATTTATAGAATAAATTTAAAAATAGAAAACTGAAGTAGTTGTTTGGCGAAGCACCCATAGCGCGTGGGGGAGTGGATCTGTTCTTTTCGGGGAAAATTAAAATGAAATACATTTTGGCATTAAACATTTTGTATTTTCTTTCATAGCAAGATCTTCTCTGCTGTCAGAATCAAAACCCAAAGGACATAGAACACTGTTTCATACTTTCATGTATATGTAAGCTCCACCACTACTGCTCACTCTCTCTCTCTCTTTGTGCTCTTAACTTGCATTTCGATTCGGCAATATATGAATCGAAGTCACAGAAAAGCAAAAATATTCTACTTTGGAGCAACAGAAAAGAAGATACACAAAAGCGTTAGCTTTCCTTTTTGTTTTTTCAGTTTTGGCTAAGGAATTCCTTTTAGTTCATTCTTCTACTTCTTGTTGCTTCTGAAAGAACCGGGTTCGTCCGAGGTATCTTCTTTTTAGTTTCACTACTGTCTCTGTTTTTCTTTTGTTTTCGGTTTCACATGTGATTTTGCTACTTTGTGTAACTGTTCACGTCTGAGATTGTTTACTTTTAATTTAATTTTATTATTATTCTTATTTTTTTGGGGTCTAAGGGTTTGTGGGTTGAATTTTTTATGTGGGATTTAGGTATTTTGGGTTTTGGATCTTATATTAAGAACTCGTTTTTGTTTTTTTCGGCCTTGAGTAAAGGTTTATCCTTTAGATCTAATTGATGTTTAAATGTAGCTATAGTACTGTTTGTTTGGGCTAGAGTGATCACCTCTGTTTTCTTAGATTTTTGTTGATTTTGAATGACCTGTTGTCATATATTTGTTGTAAATTATTTGAAACTTTTAGTGACATTTTCATTATTGATTTGTGTAGCTGATGATATCTTTAATTTATATCAATTAATCGTGTTCTCTGTTTTTTCGCCCAAGATGCGGTTGCTTCAGCATTTTGACATTTTGGGCTTTTGGATATATAAAATTTCTGAACTTGTTTGCACTGCATGCACATTGAATTGCTCAGTGTTTTGTGTGCCATATTTGGGTTTGATGTGATGATGTATATGAGTTGTTCGTCTCTATGAATTCAAGTAGGATGATGAAGCTTTTGCTAAGGTTTGTTTGGTTAATTAGTTATTTAATTATATCAGTCAATCTCAAAATAGTGAAAATGTGAACCAGTTGGACCGGATGATTCTCTTCCCCTATAGCCTGCAAGTTAGAGAACTATTAGTGTTAAAAAATGTGTAGTGGAGCTTATATGCATATGTAAAGTGACGCCAAATAGAACTAGAATTGTTCTGATAATTTATGAAAGTAAACTGTAAAAGGGACTCTAGAAGAAAGAAGGTAATGATTAGGGAAGAGAAAAACCCTAGTTGCCCCAAAGAAAACATAGAATAATTGTGAAAGACTGAAATTTGATCAACGTCAACCTCCCTCCCTTCGACAAATAAAGCCCCTTCGACAAATAAGAAACTCATTGAATTTCCTTCACTCTATGCGCTATGAGCATCAACAAAGATCTCCGACAAATGCAACCCGCCAACCTCCTTTCCATTGTCTTTTTTCCATTGTCTTGACAATACCATTCCATATGGTGGTGGACTTGTAAGGTGATGAGAGCGCCAACAAATTTTGGAAGCTCCATGCCGCTCATCCCAACTGCAATATTCCCAAACTAGAACAAGATTGTGATACGGGTTCTCGAAAAATGGATTCTGATTCGTCATCATCAATATCGTGATGCATATCCAAGTTTTTACGCTGCCAAGAGCTGCGTTAACTTTGCAACTTGTCTTTGCAAGTTTTCAATCATCACATCTTGTAGACTATGTTTATGGTAGAAAACTTCCTCATTTGGCACTTGTCCACGCCTAGTACGATTACTGACTCTGAAAACTGATAAAAAAAATCACCTCAAGAAGATGCTAAGCTCTGATACCAACAAACTCCGAACATACCTAGAATTATTTCGATAGTGTATGAAAGTAAACATAAACTAAGATTGAAGGCTGTTAGGGGGACTCAGGAAGAGAGAAAATAACGATTAGAGAAAAGAAAAACTCTAATTGCCCCAAAGAAAACAGAGAATGACTCTGAAAAATTGAGATTGATTAATGCTTCAAAACTGAATTATAAAAAAAAAAAAAAAAAAAAATACAGAGAATATGCCTTTATATAGGCTAAGCTTTGAGTGCTCTTTAAGCAAAATACTTGGAGAAAAAGAAAAAAAATACAAAAATAAACCTGGAACTCTGAGACAGTAAAATACTTGAAGACAAAGCAAAAAATATTATTCCAAAAAGCAATCCTCAAAACTTATGCTTGATTCTTGTCATTCTTGTATTGATCTTCTCTGTCAAGATATTCCAGCAACATTAATTCTTTATCTGACAACTCGGATGATGATTCTCTTCTCCTACATCATATAGTGGTGCGGGTGTATGCATCTAGAAAATCAAGCAATTATATAGAATGAATATAATTTGGATAAGAGCATGTTAGGGAAATTAATCTTTGTTTTTTCCTAATACAGTCTAGAATAAGTTGGTAAAAGTAATGTTTATTTCAATCCTGTGTGAATGGATCATGAGTTATTGGTTACATGTGATAATAGGGACAAATGTGTGTTTAATGAGTATTATACTTGTTAAGTTCTTTTATAGAATCCACAATCCTTGTTTCAATGTGTGGAATACATTTTCTTAGCTTACTGTTGTTGCAGTTTGATGGTTTATTGATTTGGTTGGCAGCTGATATTCTGCTAGACGCTAACCCCATATGAATTTATATGCAGAATTGAAGTATTTATTCAGTTTAGCTACTCAATGAGCAATTAACTTGTGAGCTCTATGAATATCGAGTAGTTAGTTATTTAGCATGGACAAAGTATCATCAGACTGTCCGTATCCAGGATGCTTCTTCTGTGTTATGAAGGAAGGGAATCCAAGTAAGCGCAGAGCAAGTATACTGAAATTTTTTAGAGAACTTCCTTCACAGGATGATGATGGTCAGGTTCTCCCTATCAGTGGCCTTTGGAACACTGCCATGGCACATCCAAATGATCCGGAGTTCATTGAGTTGGGAATATTTGAGTGCATGTCTGCACTCATATGGAAAGGCCTAAAAAATCGCCGCTGGCTTTCTCATGACCAGAACATATATATTCCTTATTATGCAGCTCATATTATTGGATCCTATACCATGAATATGGAAGAATTTGCAGAAAGCGCTGTTCATGCTGGAGTGATCCCTCCATTAGTTGAACTTCTGAGAGGGAGGTTAACTTGGGTTGAACAAAGAGTAGCAGTACGAGCTTTAGGACACTTGGCTACTTATTCTAACACTTTTTCTGCCGTAGCAAGTCATGGTGAGATTCTTGAGCTTTCCATTCAACTAGCGATGAGTTCCCTAGAAATAGTTTACTCACATTTTTACCAGTATGTCGATAGAAGGCTAAGCTATCATTGTGATCTGCTTACACGTGGCATGGGTGGTGTTGAAATGGAGTCAAGGAAGGCAGAGGAATGGGCTAGTCAGTTACAGTGCTGGTCCCTTCAGCTCATTAATTGCTTTGCTTTTAAACCTGAGTTTCTTCCTACAATATGCAAGCCTGAATTCTTAATGAAGCTACCTGGGATGTGGGGTGGACTTGTTAATGAAAACTCACCTGCTGGTATCGGTTTATTAAGAACAATATGCCATCATAAGCTGGGTAGGGGACCTGTTGCTAGCTGTTCTGGAATCATTGAAGCATTGTGCAATATTGCTCGATCATCAGATGATTGGCAATATATGGCTATCGACTGTCTTCTTTGGTTGCTTCAAGACCCAAGTACATGTCACAAGGTATATATATTTCACATTCTGCTGTTTATACCTGAATTTGCATCCAAATTTAATATTCTAGTTATAAATGTGAATTGGTTCAGCAAATCCAAATGGCTCATTAGTTTAATCAAGTCCTTTTAGAGATTGTCAATGTTGAATACTAGCTTTGCTTTTGTCCTCGCATTCTTAATATGCATTCTCATAAATTTTATATGTAGAAATTATTGTACTAAAGCTTCATATTAACTTCAATTATACTCGTTTATTATTTTTAATATGTCACTTATGATGTTTGAGTTCAGTTTTCATCATGGATGGTTTAAACCTATAATAATAGGAGATATAAAGCATTTTGAAAGGCCTCAAATTTTTTTTGAATGATTTATGTTTTCTGTTATTCTTTTTTCACTACATAAAATGACTGTTTCTCTTCAAATGCCCTTCATATGTTGAAGCCTATTACTTCATCAAGGGAATGTGGAATAGATCACTTCTATTGTTTTGCTAGGTATTCTTAGCCTGAGTGATGCAAGATGTTCACGCTTTCCTAAATTGTTTGAATAGACCCATCTTTAGTCCTTATCTATGGTAGGGAGTCTTTCTTTGGAGAATCACCATCATCTAATATAGTTTTGTTCATGTATTTATTTAGTAACCAGTTCAATGTATGACTAAATCTTACTGCAACCCACATCTCCATTTAGGCATTTGAAAGATATGTATTGTGTTGAAGATAGTCTATTATACCTAAAAGCATTACTATTCTCTGTCTATTCTCATGTTTTAGATGAACTGTCTTTACTGGATTAAATGCATCTGTGTCTTATTAATAAATAAACACCACTATTACATATCATCTTCTTTGTGTATATTGAATTTGAAAGTTAGAACTAGCGGGTCTACTCAAATTGCAGTTAAAATTTTAACTGTAAAAGTATGTTTGACCACCTGCTTTGTTACCTGAGCATAAATTGTTAACTGTAAGAGCACTTGGATTCAATTCAAACACAAAAATTTGCTCTAATTATTTCAGAGACAAGCATTCTTGTGGTTGAGAGCAGGTCATATTGGCTTGACTATCACAAAGTTGTATAGTAATTTTGTTGATTATCTTTTTAGTTTATGGTACATCACTTAAACGCATTATATAATCTGCATATTGACAGAGTGCTAATGGTAATGCTAACTTATGGATTGCATCGTTTTCAAGTAAGGCAACATTTTGGAGACTGCCATTATCCAATCTTGTATCATGAAAAATTGAAGACTGTGTTTCAATGTACAGATGTGCACAGTTGATGGTTGCATGTCATCTGCTTTAGACTTTGTGTTACTCTCTTGCCATAATCAGGGATCCCAAATGGCAAGCCTGCAGTAAACTTTACCATATCATAAACTCCTTTTTCAGTTTAATTCTATTAAATTGATGGTTTTTCTTGGAGAAATGTAATATCTGAATACTTTCACCCTGTGATTTTATCCCGGGGACTAATTTTGATAATGTGATGTGAAGTTTTCTATACATCAAATGCTGTATACAAAAATGCACTCCACATTGTTAGGACTTTGTTTCTTCTGAATGTAATATAGTTATACTCAGCATTGCCTTTTCCCTGTTTCATTGGTTAATTTTTGGGACGACAGAGGGTTTTTTGAGATTAATTTCACATTTTTACAGTTTGAAGCGTCATCTTCTGGAGATGTGATTAAGAGAGACCAAGATAGAACAACTTTTTAGGAAGAAAGCAATGTACTTCTAATTTTTTGGTGTTCGAAATATAGGCTCTGCTAGTACCTACTTAATGCTTCCCAATTTGTTTTTCAGGTGATTGACAAGGCAGTTCCAGCACTTGTGGATCTTGCAGAGATATCAGCTCTGGGTGATCACAAGAAGCTTGGTGATTCCATTGTAAATGTTCTTCAGGAGTGCATTCAATCACAAGGGAGTGGACGTAACTCTGTCAGCAACCGCACAAAAGAACAGATTGAGGAACTACTTAACTCTAGGCAGAGATTGAAGTGGGAAAAGAGTATGCCAAAAGAGGATCTCCACATTAAACAGGCAGCAGCACTAGTGGTGAAGCTTGAAGGAAATTCCCTGTTTTCATCAGGAAATATATCTGGAGCTGCATCAAAGTACTCAGAAGCACTGGCATTATGTCCAATGAGATCCAGAAAAGAGAGAGTGGTTTTGTACAGCAATCGTGCTCAGTGTCACCTTCTGTTGCAACAACCCTTGACTGCCATAAGTGATGCTACACGTGCTCTCTGTCTTCACAACCCTCTTAACCGTCATGCCAAAAGCCTGTGGAGGAGAGCTCAGGCATATGACATGCTGGGATTAGCTAAGGAGAGCTTGTTAGATGCAATTCTGTTCATAAATGAGTGCTCTCAGTCAAATGACCCTGATCTTTCATTGAGGCAGAATAAGGTTCCTGACTATGCTGAACGATTAGTGAAGAAGCAGATGCGTGCAGCTTGGTTATTTAGGGAGGCAGCTATCAAACTTGGGGGTGTCCACTGTGATGGTGATGCTGGTGACATCTATGGCCATGAGACTGATGATTCTGAGTGGGAGACAGCTAGTGAAAGTGATATAGGAAATGATGGAAGGGATGAGATGGGGGATGATGATGATGACAGTGAATGGAAGAATGAGGATGAGAGGAAAGATAAATATGATAAACCCTCGATTAAAGGTATTGTTCTGGATTCCTACAATGGGTGAATGTATGTACTTGGTGTTTCCAATCTTTGAAAATGCTTAGGCAAACGGCCTGCTTGTGGATATTCCACAATCTAGTTTGCCCCACCTATTATGATCTGAACTGACTGCTGTAAATGAAATTAACCATCTGATGAATCAAATCTTTGTATGGTCAAAGGTAAATTTTATGTGAAGCTCTGGAGATTTAAACTCAATTTCTTTCTGACAACTGATACCCGTCAGAAAACAGAAAAAAAAAAAGAAAAAAGAAAAAAAAAAAAGAAGGTTCTTGCATAGGTTTGTTGGTTTTCTCAATGGAATTATTTCTAGACAGTAATCTGATTATAATGCTTAATTTATGTAGCAAAATTATATATAATAAGATAATCCATTTTCCTTTCTGGCTATTTTCAAGTACCTCTGCTTTTCTAGTTTTCATAACTTGATAGTAAATTTTTTGTTAAGACACTTATAGAGTTTAAATATTTTAATTTTAATTTTTTTTTTTTTTTGGAGTTTTTGGAAAAATGAACGCTTTGCAAAGTCAAGCATCCACAGTGTCATATAATTGCATGATTGGTTGTCAATATAAACATTAAAATTGAATTGATCTTTTGGCGGTTAGATGTTTCAGTCTAAGCAGGTTTGCATTTATTCATGCTAACCGAAAGTGGACAGGATAATTATTCATCTCGACCATATAATAAATTGGATCAGGACAACTGTCTGTCCACCTTTGTATATCTGTACTTGAAATATAATATTGTGACATTAATCTCTATTGCACTTTTTTTACCAGTCATTTTGTGGGGATGCAGTGTCCATATTGTTTGTTCTTTACCTTTTATGTTCTTTTGTATTCCCTTTGTTCAGTTTGATGTTTTACTTGAGAAGTTTTTTATTCTGTGCATGTTTTGTTCTTTTTACATTTCTCTGTTGAACTCCTTAATACAGTGTTGGAACCTTGATATGGAACAGACATAAAGCATGGATACAACTTGCAGCTTGCAGAGGATGAACCATATATAAAGTGAGCCATTATCCAATGTAAAACACTTACTGTGACAGAACAAGGCCATGAATTTAGCAGCTTTGGGTAAAGTGATTCCATGTTCAGCTGGGTGAAGAGATTTCGGCTGCCACCTCGATACAGTAGTGATCGTGTTTTCTGTCCCATATCAAGCAGGTTGGAAAGGAATCTGCTTTTGGTCATTGTGTTTGACAGTTAAAACATTGTTTTGTCTTTCTTCTTCATTGTTTTAATTTTTTTTTACCAATTTTTCATGTTAAATTCAACTGTAGAAAAATGATAAGATTTTTGAGTGATTTACGAGGATTGTATATATGAAATTATTGACGTTGAACTACAGCTTTCTGTGTTTGAATGATTAAGTATGATTTTCATCTGTCATGTTCTTACTAGGGCTTTTTAATCATATCCAGTCACATTCGTGGGCATATTGATGCCAACTATACTGTAATTAAACATGTTGCTTATTCTGTTGTCTGGTTGCTCCTGCATTTACTTGGATTAATGTCGCTGCAACCTACTTGGTGGTCATTGTGATTGTGACGGTGCACTTTTTGCTTTTCCAGTAGTGCCTGCATTTTATACATTATAATCGTTAATTTTGAAAAATAAAAATGTCAATATTGAGCAGCGACAAAATGATATAATATTGTGACTTTTGGCTAGGAATATGGGAACTGCCACGTGTATCCTTTTAACACGAGAAATGATAAAAATTATTGTAACTCATCTTTGTATAATGAATGAGTAAATTTATCATTGAATTTGTGAAGAGAGAGTTTTACGAGGATTGTAAGTTTACTTTGCCTGAGAAACACAAGTTTGAAGTGATGTAGAATTGGTTTGAACTTTGAAGTACTGCAGAAACGGTCACAACCTTAACTTCCTCTGTAGCCTGCTCTGTTTTGTTGCTAATGTTGGTATTTGAACTGTCTACAATATTTGAACCTACTACATTATGAAGATGAGCTTGGATTACAAGTCCACTATCTAAACCATTGCTATATACCGGTCTCCCTTTCCTCTATCCCTACTTATAGGAGAGGAAGTGACTTTTTATTTAAAGTATGTTTGAAATTGTGTCAGAGAGCATACAAAGTATTTTCAATATTACGTTGTCATGTAAAGTACTATTTGTTACACTAAACCCCCTTTTAACTCCATCGTTGTTGATAAAATAAAAACCCTTATGTTTACCAATGTGATTAAATCTTATGAAAAAATACACACATATACTTATTTTTCTGTAAAATTATATAAAAATGCCCTAAAGTAAAAAAATTTAAAACTTTTAAAAAGAAAAGAATAGAAGATAAGAAGTCATAGTCGAAAAAATATGTTTACCGACTATTGGAGCGTAGACGCAAAGACTTGAGGCAAAAAAAAAAAAAAAAAAAGGAAAAAAGAAAGGAGAAGAAGAAGAAGAAGATTAGTTTAACTTAAATAAGATGTCTTAAAACCCAATGTTTAATGCCTTCAATCAACAACTGACAGCTAAACATAAAAAGTGTACCTGAATAATCTAAGTCCAAATACACTAGATTTGCTTTGAAATTTTTTTGTTTTTTTGAAAGAGCTGGTGAAGCCACCCTTTCATGTGAACCACCATGGGTCCGTCGTAGGTTTTGTCTCTAGTATTTAGAGTGATAAAATCTTTAAAGGGTTAACCTTTTATCTTTAGGTTTTAATTTTAAATCTAAAAATAAATTTTAAGACACTAAAAATGGGTTTTAAAACATTAGAAAGAGTTTTGAGATATCCATGATTGGATCACGGCTGGCCACCGGGAGACCTAGCCATGGGTCTGGCCAGTCACGGGGTGGTTGCGCGGCTCATTGGCCACCCAACCCATCCGGTGAGCCATCTCATTTCTTTTTTTGTTGTATTTTTTTTACTTTAATCTTGTGCTTTTGTTCTCACTTTAATGTTTTATATTTTTCTTAAATGAACGAGGTGCCACATGTTGATTAGATGCCGTAAAAAACTTGGTTTACATTATGGACTCTCGTAAATGATCATTGACCGCCCTTTCTGTAATATTAAGCTGCTTGATGTACTTTGGGCATTGATAAGAATGACCGCTTGGCGTCAGCCGTTAGGGTGGGGACCTTTCACGCCACAGTCGCGCTGCACATCCCAAGGCCGTTCCACACAATCGAACGTCATGCCTTCCGCAAGCGCGCTGAAACAGGCAACCACGTGGCAATCCGTTCAGATATTTTTTGTTTCCTTATGTTACTGCACGTACACGATTGTAAGACCAAAACACGATTTTTTATCTTCAATTTAATCTATTAATCTAATATATAATTTTAGAGTATGTTAATTTAATTAACTGAATTGAATGAATTCACTGTGCATCTCTCGAGTTAACTTTACTCATAAGGATTAAACTGTAAAATCTAAGAAAAAGATAACCTGTTATTTGTTTATCATTATAACTCCACATTAATTGGATCAACCAAACCAAGGATTCAACTGTAAAGTCTGACCATTAATTTGTTTATCGTTATTTCACGTCAATTGGACCAAGTAGCTAGTGACCCGTCTCAAAGTTTTCCACAAATAATTTAATTGACCCATTACACATACTTAATGCTCCTATTAAAGCCATTGTTAGTTGCCAGTTGCCACTCATGATTGATGATCGTTATGATTTGCTTTTTTCTTCTTTTGGAGTCTTTTAGGCCTTGTTTGGCAATGACATTTACAAAGACTAAAAAAATTAAAATTTTCAAAATTTTTACCTTTTTATTATTATTTAAACAAAAAATAATGGCAAAACAAAACATTTTCACTTTTCAATTAAAAAAACTCAAAATTTTACATCACATCAATCATTTTTTATCACGATTAAAAAAAACCCAAAGTTTGCCAAACAAGATCTTAAAAAACAAGGAGTAAAAATGCCAACCGAAGGTTGATTAAGATGACATTTGAGATTATCAAATTCATAAATTTCAACCATCCCTTTCATCTAACCATTTAAAATAAGCAATATTTCAGAATTTATTGAAAAAGCTACATTATTAAATTTCTATCACTTAGTAGCTTTTTGATTTAATTATGAAATATGATTTATTTTAAATGCTTAGATGAGATGAACAATTAAAATTTTTGAATTTAAAAATCTAAAATTTAAGAAGAATTATAGGAACTCAATCTGATTAAGACATTAAACAAGAGAGGTGTGATTAGTAGGGAGATTAACTTAATACGAGTAGGGGACTGTGTACGCCTTCCACAGTTTCTGTATCCAAGTCATTACTCATAATTAAAAATTATTACCCCAAAACAAACATATCTGTTGAAATAATAATAATAATACTAATATAAAAGTCCGGGAAAATCTCGTCACTTCATTTTATCATCATCGCTCTCTTTGCAACAAAAGCATATAACACACGCTGTCTCTCTTTCTCTCTCGTTCTCTCCTCTTCCGTTCTTTTGATTAAGACTTAAGAGTTCGGTTCCGTCCGGTTCTTCTCGCTGCCATTCAAACGGTTCTCCCGGATTTGAAAATCCTGGGGTTCGATCGTGCCGCTCTTGATGATCTCCATTTCTGCGTGATTCGAATGCCGTAGACGCTGGGCTTGGACCGGTACCTGAGAGCGAGCGGACTGAGGGGAACGAGCCCCATTTCTTATGGCGGCGTTTCTGTTCCTCGCTGATGATGAGGTACTGGAAACAGTTTACTATAATTCTAAATTCCAATGAGCTGTGAAATTGAATTCCGCGTTTTTTTTTTTTAGTGTGCGCAATGTTCTTGTTTTTATAATTTAGATGGATACTGTTGAAATTAATTTCGCTAGCTGTTTTGGCGTTGTTGAAGGGAGTTTTGAGCTTCAACGTGGTTTGTACTCGCAGTACTAATTAACAAATAAGTATGTCAAATAAATATAGAAGGAAAAACATACATAATATGTTAAAAATTGTGAAAAGAAGAAAAGAAAAAGAGAGATTAAGTAATATCAGTTGATTAGGTTTTACATAAACGGTGATATGGATGCTTAATAACGTGAATTCATTATGTCTAAACTTAGACATGGCATTGTTTAAGGTATAGAATTTCATTATGATCTGATTTTGGGTTCGATACGGTAGAGAGGGAGATGTGATGAAGAAGACATGCATGGAGGCTTCATCTAGTTTTATGCGAACAGAGATAGATATGCTTAAATGTAGTTTGTTATCATTTGATTTTAAGTTGAATATGATTTGTTCTCCGAAAATAATAGGTTGTCTTAATTAATGGAAAGGTAAGACAAAAGAGAGAGACACATAGTAAACCATGTGAAAAAAAGAGAATATGTGTGTAATACTCATGTTGAGTAACACGGTGCAAGCACAGCTTATTTGTTATTGATTTGAGGTCGAATTTATGTATTTTTGTCTACCAATTGCTGTCATGCACACGTGTTCATTTTATTTCATTACATCTTATCTAAAATTATACTCTTTGCAATTTCCCTATTTAACTTATCATTTTTTACTACTGCTATTACAAGCCTTCATTTACCTCATTTTACTCCATTATCTCTATTCTCTTATTTTAAAACTTCTCCACCACCCTCTTATCCCACATAATTGAAACACTACCCGACACCCACCCCTCTAGAGTCTAGATAACACTGATCCACATGATGGCACCCCCACAAACTATACACACTATGAAACATGACCTCCAGTTTAGTTTCTTGAAAACATACAATATCAACTTTCCACTCTCTGAGTAGGTTCCTCACACTCAAGCATTTATCCCCTTCATTCAACCCTCTCAAATTCCAAAAAAGAACTTTAGGCTTCATTAAAAATGGAAATACTCTTCTTTTGCTTTACCACGCTTGCACTCTCACTTTTAGAGGTGTAATTAATGGAGCATCCAATTTTGATATTTGATGAATAATAATTTTTATTAAGAGGAGAAGCAAAGCTCATGTACACGAAAAGTATACAAGATAAGCCACCACCCTACTGGGGTAAAAAATCTAGAAAGTTACAAGATTTACAAGATTAGAGGAAAATAAATTAGGAACAAACATTACAACCCAATTTAAAAGAGCTTCAAGGAGGATTTTAATTGTAGCACGTTAGACTTGCGATACTAAAAAAGACACCAATTTTTTTCTCTCCAAATGCTCCACATTAATAAAGAAGGGATACTTTTTCATATGGCTTCTTTGGACTGACCCTGACCTTGTGTCTTCCAACAGGAAAGTAGCTCTAGGATGTTGCTAGGACTTTGTTGCTCAGTTTAGAGATGGAACCCGAACCCTTAGGAAGACAACTTGCTTCAATAACTGTCAAACTAGCCATAACTGCTTCTCAAAACCCACATACGAACCCCCCAAAACTTTATGGATCTCCTTCACTCTTTGCAAGACCCAATTTGAATAATCCAACATTGAGCGACCAGATTTCCCCATTGCTATAGGAGCTAAGGGGAGTGCATTATGGAGCTTTCTCCATATTGAGAAAGCCATGTCCGGACAACATGCCAAATCAAGCACATGCTGACTGATTTCTCCAACACAACCCACCTCCATTTCAACTAAAGCAGGCAGAGGAGAACCCTCTCCCTTTTCACCAATAAGGCTGACTCCCCATCCCAAGCTAGCCAAAGAGGAGCCAGTAGCACCAGGGGAATAGAGCTTAGGAGATGGTTCTTTGAAAGTTAAAAACTCAGGAGTATTGACAGCAAAAGAGTAAACCCTCTTTTGGAAGGGACCTACCACAACTTGTCTTCCTATGAGAGCTCAATTGAACATTAGCAAGTTCCAAATCTCCAACCCTCCCTTATCAATTGCCAAACAAACTTTGGACCTTCTTACTAGGTGATATTATATTTGAACTTTTCGCCTAGCCCACCTAATAAGAAATCACGTTGAAGTTTCTCAATATGGTTTGCTGCACTCGTAGGGAGACAAAGAGGGGTAAGAACTAAGAAGTACGTAGGTAAATTTGAAAGTGTACTCTTGATAAGGGTAACCCTACCACCCTTGGACAAATATATCATTTTCCAACTAGCCAACTGAACTCTATCTTCTCGATAACATTGTCCCAAACCAAATATGCTTGGCTTTATAGGAGGTCTCCATGAAGACCCAAATACTTCAAAGGAAGAGAAGAAACCCCACAAGTCATAATACCAGCTACAACGTCCATGTTATCAACATTTCTCACAATAACCAATTCCTACTTAGCCAAGTTTATTTTCAAGCTTGAAGCAACTTCAAAATATAAGAATAAGCACAATGGATGATGAAGATGATTTGGGTTAGCCCCACAGAAAATCAAAGTATCATCATCGAACAAAAGGTGAGAGATATAAATTTCACCAACATAGAAGCTAGACAACAAACCCCCTCTTATTGAAGTAGAAATCATTCTACCCAACGCCTCCATCACAATGACAAACAGCGAAGGAGACAGATGGTCCCCTTTTCTCAAGCTACGGGAACTACTTAAAAACCATGTGGAAGTGTTGTTCACCAAAGTAGAAAATGAACTGAGAAAGTACGATGAGCTATTTAAGAGCACTATTCCCCCCCCCAACAAAAACACACACACACATCCTTAGCATGTTCAATTGAAAGTCCCAATTAAGATGATCATAAGTTTTTTCTTAGCCAATTTTGCAGATAGCACCTGATTCTCCTAATCTTATTATACTATCAAGGCATAAATTGGAAATAAGAATAGAATTTAAGATCTGCCTACCTCGAATAAATGCATTTTGGGACTTAGAAATAATATTCTCCAACACCATCTTAAGCCTATTTGCTAGAATCTGAGCAATAATTTTGTAAATTCCGCCCAATAGATTGATCAGGCAAAATTCCTTGGGATTCACAGCCCCATGAATTTTTAGAATGAGGGCAATAAACGTAGTATTTAGGATTCTTTTAAACTTACTTCTAGCATGGAAGGCACGAAAGAGCTTCATGATGTCCTCTTTTAAAACAACCTAGCAAGCTTGGAAGAACGCTATAGAGAAATTGTTAGGGCCTGATGCCTTGTCAGAATTCATAGATTTCACTACCTTCAACATCTCCCTTCCTCAAAGTCTCTCTTCAACCAATTAGCCTTAGCCTCATCAATAGAATTAAAAGAAAAACTGGCTGGCAAAGGCCTCCTACTGAACTGCTCAGTGCATAAGTTTTTATAAAACTTGACCATGTGCTAGCTTATCTCCTACCGGTTGTTAGAATTGTATCATCAATCAACAAGGAGTCAATGGAGTTCTTCCTTATGTTGGAGTTGGCCATTTGTGAAAAAACTTCGTATATTTGTCACCCTCCCTTAACCACGAAACTCTAGATTTTTGCCTCCAACTCACCTCCTCCATGAGCGTGGATCTTTCTAACTTGCTAACAACTTTTGCCTTCTTCATTTTCTCCTCAACACCTAAGACCCTCTCTTTTTCAATGATATCAAAAACACGCAGCTTTTCCCAAAGGATCTTTTTCTTTCTCTCTACAATGCCAAAAAACTCATTCCATCTCCTTAAATCAAATTTCAAAGCTTTGAGCTTGCTATCTAAAATGAAGCTCGGAGAGCCTTGGAAATGATAAGAGTCCCACCACAATTTCACCTTGTCCACAAAACCCTCCAACTTTAGCCACATGTTTTCTAATTTGAAGGACCTACTACCCCTTAGAAAGTCACCACATTCAAGGAGGATTGGGAAATGATCCGAGCAAAGTTTAAGAAGCCTCCTCTGGGACACACCAGGAAGTTGGGTTTCCCATGTTGGAGAGACAAGGAAAATCTATCAATTCTGGACCAGAAGGTGATTCCTGATTATTTGACCAAGTAATAGTACTGCTAACAAGAGGGAGGTCCATTAGGCCTAGATAAAAAATGGTCAGAGAACTTCACCATAGTTGGGCATAAACAAACTTCTTTCGATCTCTCATTGGAGAACCGGATAATGTTAAAATCACCCCCAATGCACAAAGGCAAGTTTCACCAGCTGAGCATACCAGCCAACTCATCACAAATCAGCCTTCTATCCCTATCAGAATTAGGGCCATAGACACTCAAAAGCCCTAGTGAAATGGCCTTCAACCTTTAATAGGTAGGGTGAACTCCCTCACACACACGTCAATTGAGATGGGTAGTATTTAGTTAGAGTGAGACGAGAAGGTAAAGACAAGTCGTGGTGGGTCCTCTCCAAAAGAGGGTTGTTTGCTGTTTCATCCTTTTATAGTGTCATAGGTTGTAATGTTGGCTTTCGTTTTCCTTGGAAGAGTGTTTGGCAGAGAACTTCACCATCGGGGGCATAAAAAACCTTCTCTCGATCTTCATTGGAGAACTAGATAATGTTAAAATCACCCCCAATGCACAAAGGCAAGTTTCACCAGCTGAGCATGCCAGCCAACTCATCACAAATAAGCCTTCTATCCCTATCAGAATTAGGGCCATAGACACTTGCAAAAGCCCAAGTGAAATGGCCTTCAACCTTTAACAGGTAGGGTGAACTCCCCCACACACACGTCAATTGAGATGGGTAGTATTTAGTTAGAGTGAGACGAGAAGGTAAAGACAAGTTGTGGTGGGTCCTCTCCAAAAGAGAGTTGTTTGCTGTTTCATCCTTTTACAGTGTCATAGGTTGTAATGTTTGGCTTTCGTTTTTTTTTAGGAAGTGTGTTTGGCATACTAATGTTAACACCATTTATCTCAAAAGCTTAAGCTTATAAGTTGAATTTAATCATTTAATTAATATTTTAATACTCTCACTCATTCTTAATGGGTGAGACCTAACGCATGAAATATTTAATTGAATGGAAAGTGAATGACGAAGACAAGGTTTGAACTCAGGACCATTACCTGATACAATGTTAAATCACCACTTATCCCAAAAGCTTAAGCTTATAGGAATTAATGATTTTTTTTTTTTTTTTTTGATTAGTAAAAAGCAATATATTAAAAGCGCAAGGGGCGCAACTTATGTACACATGAAGTATACAAATAGAGCCCACAAAACAAGCTTTAATATTCTTCAATATTATAATTAGTATTCTACAATAAGGTTCCTTTGAGAGAGGTTTTATTTTTGCTTCATTGGTAGCCTAGGAAAGATCGTTACCATAGACAACCTCAGGAAGTGGCACATCATTGTGGTAGGTGTTGCATGTGTAAGTGGAATGAGATGTCCTTGGACCATCTTCTCCTCCATTGTGAGATTGCTTGTGCCATTTCGAATTCTTTCTTTGGTCGATTTGAGCTATCTTGGGTTATTCATAGACGAGTAGTTGACTTGTATGCTTGTTGTGGATTGGCAGTTGTACTCAGAGTGTTGCTATGTAAAAGATGGTGCTTGTGCTTTTTATAGTGTCTATGAAGGGCAACGAATGACATGAGTTTTGAGGACTGTGAGAGCACTTTGGATGGAATTAAGCCTTTAGTTTTCAATACTTTGCATCTTTGAATAGTTGCTTTGTTTCTCTTTTGATGATTAGTTATCATGATTTCCTTGTCTTTTTTGTTCTTATTAGCTAGGTGTTTTCTTTTGTATATTTCTTGTGTATTAAGAAGTGCCTTATGTGGTTAATGATATTTTGATTATTTATCCAAAAAAAAAGAAGAAAAAAGCAAAAAAATGTAAATGGAAAAGTGTAGATGCAGTGCCATGGTAGTTTCCTAAGATGGTCGCTTTTCAATCTTATCATGCACCTTTTAGGCCTTTGAATGGTGGTTGGAATTTTAAGTATAATGATAGGGTGCAGTGTATAGTGCTTGTCCAATAATTAATAACATATAGAAAAGAAAAGGCGAGTCTGAATTTTGACAGTTATTATTATCCATTTGGATGCATATATGTGTTCTCTGTCATATGATCTGCCTTGTACTGTCTGAATATAAAGGAGTGGCACTGATTTTTGTGATTGGTATAAAATAAAGTGTAATTTCCTGGAAAACATGGCTCTTTAATTTTTGTTTTCATGCGACATCATTTACATATTCAGTATCTGGAGCTTACAACACTAATGCACTAAATGCTTCTGCTCTCTCTTTAAAAAGTTTTTAATTGTTCTTTTTTGTCTGCAGAATATCATCTTTCAATTGCTTCTAATGTTGGCCACAGTTTTTGTCTCCTGGAGATAAGAGGAAGCTGTCACAGTTGCTGGTATTTGTTAATAGGGAAGGTTGATCTACAGCCATGCCTTCTCTTCAACTGTTGCAATTAACTGAGCATGGACGAAGTTTTCTGGCCTCCAGGAGGTATTAACTGCCTTCTTCCATATGTGCTTCTCCTGATACTCAATTATGCTATCTGATTTTAACGCTTCTGTTCCATTATTGAGCCAGTTTATCTGGTTTGTCAATTTGATAGTTGGTTCTTGCATTTCTGCTGTGTTCTTATTGTTGTTGCAATTTTACTGACACTGTAGTCTATTCAAATTTTCAGTTTTCGTTTAACAGAAACTGGTTGTTCAATGTGCAATGAACAAGCCTGATTAATTGACTTCTTCATATTCATTACAATCAAAATTCAACCAGACTATATTTAGATGATGCTGACTAATATGGGATAGATATCTATGAGAGATCATAGACTAGGGGGAGATAGGACAGAAAACAATCATTGTTTATAAATAAAAGTTCTTCAAAAGATTTGGGAAGTAAACACTAGAGAAGCAGTTTCCTATATGAATTGGCAATGCTTGTCAAATAACTCAATGTAATTACTGACATAGGAAAGATTGTGCATTGATGCTTTTTGGTGTTCGAAGTTGATTGGTAGACTGAAAATTCAACCTTTTTTGTTTCAATTCTTCGACCTTCGCATGTTGAAGAATGGAAGTACTGAGAAACAGAATTGATGAATCCGGGCTTAGTGTTTGACAACATTATTAGAAATATAATTGTTTTTTTTGATAGGTAATCAAGCAATTATCATTAAAAAGGTGTGAGACACCCCCAAGTATGCAGGAAGTATACACAAGGAACACCAAAAAAAAAAAAAGAAAAACCCAAAAAAAGAGAAACACACCCACAAATGAAACCCTAAACCCACAAAGAAGCCCAAAACCCGCTAAATAGCCCTGCCTTTACCCCGGCTATAACCATTGGCTCTAGTATCAAAGTTAATATAGCATTTCAAATTTTTAAGCTCCTTCCTCCCCTTCGGAGTAGAAGCCGAACCCACACCCTCGTGATGCAGTCCCTCTTCAAGGAAAGTTAGCAGATCCATAAGCCTTTTCTCAATACCCCCCAAAGGAGATCCCGGAGAGGGATCAGCCCCTTCGCACTTAGCACTACCTCAAAGCAGCTTTCATCCCTTGTCTCTCCATTCTCTCCATCCTCATCCCATCCATCTCAATAAAGACAAAGCATGGAGAATCGACACACTAATATGAATCCCACCATTGTTTTAACAATTCTACTAACCCTTTTGCTTTAGCCACATATTCTCAAATTTAAAGGAACCTCCACGGTTGAGCATGATGGGAAAATGATTAGATAAGGGATGAGGAAGTCGACATTGGATTTGGTCTAGGAAATGCTCTTCCCAATCTAGAGAAATGAGCAATCTACCAATCTTGAACATAGATTGGTTGTTGGACCAAGTGAAAGAAACTTCATCCAACAGAATATCCATCAAGCCTTGCTCTGTAATAAAGTCAAAAAATTCCCACATTGCATAGTTCAAACGAGAAACCCCTACCCTTTCGTTTCAAGAAGCGAATAACATTGACATCTCCCCTGATGCACCAAGGGATTTCCCCCCAACTGTAGACACTAGCTAACTCCTCCCACAAATAATGTCTTTTGAGTCAACATTAGGACCATAGACTCTTGAAAAAGCCTATACAAACTAGTCTAAGAGCCTGTTTGGGATTGTATTGGGAAATAGAGCTTTTATATCCAGAAAAAGGCTTTTAGAAAAAGCTTCGTTTCAAGTTTTTTTTTTTCTTCCCAAATTTGACCTCCTTTAGAACAAAAGGTCAAAAAAAGTACTGTTGGAGTTTTTTACCAAACAGACCCATTTTTACTTTCAAAGTATTTTTATGTATTGAAAGTACTTCTTAAGCTCCTTAACGCAATCGCTAACAGGCTCTAAAGCATATTTGAATTTACAGGAAATAGAGGAAGTGTCCACTACTTCTTCAATGCGATCCATTACTCGTTTATCCCATATTGATAGTATGCCTCAAGAGGCTCTTGAAGCTGGCAAAAGATCACTCAGTGAAAGACCTGACCCACAAACCATGGACAATGCCAAATGAGATCATTTCCATTTTTTTTTCTTGAAAGCATACTACATCAGTCTTCCAATTTCTCTACAAATTGCTAATGTCGAACCTTTTCCCTCCGTCGTTAAGTCATCTAACATTCCAACACATGATTTTCAAATTCATAATGGAATAGTAGCCTTACCTCAATTCCTTGAAGAGACAGGGTTTGGATTTGTTCCACATGGAATCAGAAGTCATCGAGCATGATAAATTGAGAAGTTCCCTAGCTCCTTTGACCTCACTCCCAGCCTCCTTTTTTAAGTGAGCCTGACACATCTTTGGCACTCTTGTGGCTTGATTCAATAGCTGAGAATAAATTTGATGCCTCCTGCTCGAAACCTTTGTAAACCCTCAAGAATTTCTCTAACCCATACAAGCATCTTTTGACCCAAGCTGTGGTCTGGACTTGCCTCATGCAAGTGTTGGGAGTGTTGAGTGGGAAGTCTCGGGAAGAGAACTGAGGTCAACCTCTTTGCATAGAGGGTTCCACTCTAACTGATCTGATGGTCTGTAGAGGGGTTGGGTCATTTGAATCTAAATGCAGGTCCAAAAAACTGAGATGGGGACTAACCTAAGACCCGGACTTGAGAACACCATTAAAAGAATTTTCTCTTCCCTTCCAAAGCCACTCTCAAAGCTAAAATTCTGAAGAAATATCCCTGGAATGTGCAGGCTTCCTCTCCTCTCAACCTCACAGGAATCCCTACTAAAAGAAGCACCCAAAGTGAGAAGCCTGTGACAGTCTAGCACATAAACAGATGATGCTGGGCAAGCTGTCAGAATGGGATTACGGAGGAAAGACCGAAGTCAGGCATCCATCACCAGTGGTGAAAACCAAGCCACCAGCGAGAATGATGCCTTTCTCACTGTCCCAACAGGAAGTGCAATTGCCGGTCTTGAAGTAGGCATATTCATCGTATCATAACACATCTTTCTTTTCATTGAAGGGGTTTTCTTCTTCGGTTCATTAATTGGTCCAAGAGGACCGCTCACCCAAATAGAGCAGGTGGCCTGAAAGGAACAGAACTGGCCACCCACCTGTTTTCAACCAAGACTGCAACCCAAAGGCTAGGTGGGCCTTCTGGGAACAGGGATAAAACCCACTGAAAACCCATTGATTATAAAAAAGACTGAAGTGGCCGAGGCTGTCTAATGAAGAGCCAGCTACTACATCAATGATCTTAGGAGAGAATGGCTATACTGAGTAAGGCCTACACTGTCCATGAGGCCTGTAACAGGAGTGTTACTGCTTGAGGTATCCCCAGGCCCAAATGGATCTGGGAAATAGTTGGGTTTGATTACATGTGGCACCCAAGAGGGTACCACCTGTGATATTTCCCATTTCAATAAGAGTATCTGTTGAGGCCTATTGTCCGCAACCGAACTCCTTGTAGTATGCTGAAAAGACACTCTTTTGAATTCGTTTAACATCCTAAAAGGGAAAAACAGAGCTCCCACTTTTCCGCCCCTAGTTTCTTGTTTAGGCAATTTTTGGGGCCTTGGAATTAGGCAGATGACTTGACTAAGCTAGGCATCTGAGATGTTGCTTTCTGAGATTGCCTTGGGGGACATGCTGTTTGGGAAGCTGTGGCAATTATCACTGCAAAACCCATTTCGTTTGAAGTGGCCAGAATATTTTGTCCGGTGACTACTTGAGCATAAGAACAGTTCATGGTGACAAGACAAAGCTCCGATGAAGGTATGATGATGGCTAGAGGGTGTGTTTCACAGAGTTAAGAGGAGACAACAGATTTTGGAGAGTCTCGACAAACCTGCACCATCCCAACTGTTCTTACTTTCGGGAATGAGAATGAAGCCTGTCCTCCTGCCACTGTTAAATTCTTCAGTGGCCACGAATCTCCCATGAGAGTTACTGCTGTTTGCCCATGAGAGCTCTTTGTGGTTCTCTGGATTTGTGAAGGTAACCCAAGTTGTTTTCCGACCTAGAAGCGTTGTTGACTATTGAAGGCAACCAAAAGGCTCTGTCCCTTACCTGGATGATCAAATGATAGTAACCTTTACGTCGTTTTACAACTCATAACATGAAGAAACTCCCTCCTGATTTGAGAATGAAGTTGAAAGATTTCGATTCAATGAAGAACTTAGAACTGCACATGGAGACACTTTCAGGAGCAACAACTGCCTCCGCAAACATGGTATTATGAGGTGAAACTTCACCAGCATGTGTGCATTGAGTACGTACTATTAAACCCCAAGGAAGGACATCCAGTTTCTTATCAGGAAAAGGTTGAAGAGAATAAAGGGATGGGTGGAGGAGGAGTGGCGTCGGGGTTGGTTGGGATCGAAAAATGCATTTTCGTTCCCTCCGGAGGTGCACTAGGGTTTCCTTTGAGGAGCTCTAGGGCTGATACTGTTAGGGTGTTGTTTAAGTCCTTTGCTTTTTTTGGGTTGTTTGGGGTTTTGTTTTTGGGTTCCTTTATATACTTTTTGTGTACTTAGTGGCGCTTTGCGCTTTTTTTTGGTATAATACTTTGACTTATCAAAAAAAAAGGGATGGGTGGAGGAGCACAATAGAAGGTTAAACGGAAGTGAATATAGAGAGATTAAAGGTCGAGGAGGGAAGGAGCCAGATTTTTTATTGTCTTCACTTAAGCAACCTTTATGATATTACCCCCATCTCTGCCCCTTTGTGACCCTCTTCAGAATAATGTTGTGTCTAATATGTCATTTGGATTGTTGACATCATTGATCCATCATTCTGATGATATTTTTTATGAATAATAATTTATTGAAGAAGAAAAGCTCTGTACACGAAAAGTATTCTAATGATATTGTTGGTAAGATTGTATGGTTTTTGTTTCTTTTCTGTTCCATTTATTTGTTGTGAAATCATATGCTCCGCTTTTCTTGTTTTTGATCTAGTGAATTTTGTGATTGCTCTAATAAATGTCATTATGACAGAAAAGTTGCTTCCCCCTTGCCATACATTTCTATGTTCAACTTACTAATCATGCACACAACCCTTGCTTACGCTCTTTCATGGAAACTTATTATTTTTATTCCACAGAAAAACTCTACTACTTGCCACTGGTATCGTAGTTGCTGGAGGGACTACTGCGTATGTGCAATCACGGTTTAACTGTAGAAAGCCTGGTTCTTATCAGCATCACAATGGGCTCAATGATGATAAAGAAAAATCAGAGGTGTTTAGAGATGATAATAATGTAAAGAAAACCTCAAAAAAGAAAGGAGGATTGAAGTCAATTCAAGTTCTTGCTGCAGTTCTACTGTCCGAGATGGGCAAAATGGGTGCGAGGGATCTCTTAGCTTTAGTGGCCATAGTGGTAAGCCCCTTTTTGTGTACATCTGGTTGCAGGGTTTGATGTGTTTTTGTTATTATTCCTGATTGCTCTTTTTAAAACTATTATCTTCCTTTTAGGTACTAGTGTATAGCGTATATCACTCTGAGCCATGACAATTCAAATAACTTTGAGTCATGAGGAAACAACTTTATTTTACATTGTTATATAGATGCAGTGTAAATATGAAGTCTGAATTTCTTGTGTATGTTCTTGTTTGTAAAGAAACTGTAGTAAATGCTTCTGCTAGTTTTGTAACCTTTGGCTCTTTTTGATGGATTTGCATTGTTTCCCTTGCTAGTGTTTGTGTCAGCTATCAGCATATTTTATTTGACCTTGGTTTTTCTTTGGACAACGCCTCAAATGTACTCAATTCATAGTTGTGAGATTTGCTTTTGTACCTGAACTGATTATTTGTTGCTAAGCTTAAACAAAAAAAGAAATAAATAAATATAATATTAATGTTAGTAACTTTTATTGAATACAATTGCTGACCATTAGTTGATGACAACCTTTATCTTTCAGATTTGGTTAGTGTGAAATACTGATCCAAGATCTAGCTAAAATCAGTTGGCTCTTCCTTTCGCCATGCTTAAATAGGGGCATTCCTCTTCTAGTCTTAGTATCAGCACGTCTGAGTCTGTAACTGAGTTCGTTTGCCATTGACCCTGACTTAAGAAGGAATAGTGGGCTGGGGACGAACTACCATATTGAGTTAGGACGCTCTTTTAAGTTATATAACCATCTTATATAGCTTTCAGTCAATTCAAGGAAATGCCGCTCTGATATACTGCCAGCCTACTTGCTGAAAGCACAAATTGAATGGCTGATCATTCATTGTATGAAGTTTTTAAGACCTCACTAATCAGCCTTACACTTTTTAGTTCATAATGAATGAAGTGAACCCCTGGATGAAACAAGCAGCGGCCGAGCATGCTAACGGGAAAGCCGTTAGCATGCCGGCTGCTGTGCGTTAGCTTGTCTGTTTTCTTGCTCCCCTCCCTTTTACTAAACCATAGGGAGCCTTGAGTAGTTTACCGAGCAAATTTAGTTGTCTTGACAATACCTTTTTAGCTTTTGAAAAGGGGAATCAGATATCCTTTTTCACTGCCTTTACAAGTTGGTTATATGGGAGGCCGGCTCCATACGAGGATTATCTCTTACCTAGTCTAGTAGCCTATTCACAGCGAGCTTCACTTCACTCTCCTCTCCCATGGCTCATTCCTTTCAATGGCTTTGATCTTCTCAACCTTTCTTCCACACTTTCAAGCTTGCTTTCAATTGCAAAGGCCAAGAGGACAGGGAAAATTAGACACCTTTCTACCTATTGTGGTGGGAGCTTATCTTTAGTTAGCTGCTTTCTGAAGATCCCTACAGGACGCAGTCAGTGAGATTCCATTCAAGTCCTGTTATACCCAAACTCCTGGCTTCCTAAAGATTGATGAGAGGAAGTGCAAGGTTCTAGGTATTGATTAGCAGCCCTTCCTGCTCTTGTCTAGGATACCGACATGGTCTTGGACTGCGATAAATTGGAGCTGCTTATGAGTTCAATTCCAGCCCCAAGACAGACAACAGAGTGGGGGAGGAGTTGGCATGGTGACCAGTTGACCTGCCCTGTACGTCACTCAATAGATACATTCAAAAGAGTCTCTCCAAGGGCCGCTCTGGAGCCCATCTCCCCATGCATCTGGGCAAACCATACCATACTGCTCATTGATTGACTAGCGCTCTCCCCCGCGCCTTTTCCTATCCATAACAGATTCTGTATTGTAATTGCCTTAAATAATACATATGCCTTATGTGACATACATTATCAAATGATTTAATAGAAAGAAGGACAAATATTCAAGAAATCAAATACTTATATATATATATATATATATATATTGAGAAATTGTGTTTCAAATATTCATTTCTTCATTTAACTTTAAAGCTTGTAGTTGGGACAACATTAATTTTAATTTAATTTTTCCTTTCATTTTATTTCTTTCTCTTCATTCTCACTTGATCCAGCATATGGAATTCTGGGTTTTTCTGGACTTCCTTATTCTAATGTTTCACTACTAGAAAGAAGCAAAATCGTGGGCTTGATGCCCATATATTATTTTATTGCCCTCATTCATAACTTTACATTTACTTATCAAAAAAAAGGAAAGAAGCAAAATCGTATCTGTTGAATATAGTTTAGTAGTATATTTTTAAGATTCCAGTTTTCATAGAAATAGCCAGTTTGTTATATGTCCTCAAATATTCAAGAAATTCTACGTGTAATTAGCTTTTGTATCGTGTAGAAGAGGACTCAAGTAGATGGCATTACATTATGCCTCCTGAAAGAGTACCTTCCTTTTTTTATTTTTTATTTTTTTTCTGGGTTTTGAGAAAGAGGCATGAATCCTTTAAAGGGTGTTGGTAGAAAGAAAGATGTGCTATATTATAATCTTAACATATTACTTTTAGGAGAAGTTCTTTTATAAAACTTCTTTGATTACCTATCAAAAAAACTTTTAAGAGAAGTTCTAAAGTTTTTGTATTTGTTCTTTCCTTTTCTTTTTTCTTCCCCCTTTCCCCAACAAGGATCCTACTTTTGCTTGCAATAGATGTGATTGCTGGCAGATTTCATTAAAGCCTCGATTGATTGGACAACCAATTTTTAAGCAATGGTTAAACATGCCAAATTTCCAAATGTTACCCAATGTTGGTTCCACTAATTGGAATCCTGGGAGTGTGGCTTTGATGTGGTCCTACCCTTTAGCACTTTGTATGAAGTGGTCACTCTCAAAACTCAAAGTGACACATTTGTGCTTTGAAGCCCGAAACTTTTAGGACTCATACTAGGAGGAATTGCAATTGAATCTTAATTATACTTTTATGTGAATTTGTGATAAGTAGGGTTTAATCAAGGTTCAATTGCTCTCTCTCTCTCTCTCTTCCTTTTTGGTAAGTGTCACTAATCAGCCTTACACTTTTTTAGTTCATAATGAATGAAGTGAACCCCTGGATGAAACAAGCAGGCCGAGCATATTGTTAGTATATTGTTAGTATATAAGTAATATCTTCTCAAATGTGATAAGAGATAATTCCTTCCCTGAGCGGTATAACGGGCTTTGAACTCACAGCTAGTGTGTCACCACTAGGCGCCAAAGAACCAAAAAGGTTAAAGGTTCTGTGGGGTTTCTCCTTTTCATTGTGTTAATGTTAGGATAATTTATAAAGTGATGGATTTTTGAAAACCACTATATATTTCTTTAGAAACAAAATGATTAATCTATGATTTAGATAGAAGAGTTATTTCATAGTATATTGCCTAAGGATTTTGTGCATCGTTTCTGTCTTATTATCTAAGGAAAAGTTGAAAGAGAACTGTCAAAATTTAAGCTAAATGCATAAACATAACTTATTTGAGAATATCTTGTCTGTCTTAGTATCTGAGGAGTGGACAAGACTTGTGACATGAACAAGATTGGTTCTTGTAGTGTTCTGTCAATTACAACTCTTCCACTTTTTCCAGGTGTTGCGAACTGCTTTAGGGAACAGGCTAGCGAAAGTGCAAGGATTTCTATTCCGTGCTGCTTTTCTTCGACGTGTACCATTATTTTTTCGGTTGATTTCGGAAAATATTTTATTATGTTTCCTTGTTTCAACCATGCATTCGACTTCAAAGTACATTACAGGGGCCTTAAGTCTGCGGTTCAGAAAAATATTGACAAGACTTATCCATTCTCATTATTTTGAGGTACTTATGTTTACTGTTTTAGGTGCAAGATTGCTGTATGTAAATTTTTTTTTTTGGTTTCCTTTAAATTTTTTATTCTCAATTGTTAACATTTTAAGTCTGCCTGTATGTGACTTTTTTGTCCTCTTTTTCTTTAACATCTGCAACTGTGGTTTGGATGATATAGTTAGTGTTTTCATACATGCAATATATCCCGTGTCTTTGGGACCTTGCCTTAGGTTATTAGGGTATGGGGTTCAGTTTATATGAGAAAAAATATTTTAAGATATCTCAAGGTGGGAAGAATCAATGGTTTTTGTCTAAAAATGGGTTCTCTGATGTAATTTATTGGGAAGGTAAAGTAATACCTGTACATCTTAAGTTTGTAGGCACATATAAAATGCATATTCTTCTGGGCTCCTTTGGTACCTTAATAAAAGATGGTTTTTTAGGCGTAGTGAGCATTTTGGGACTTCTATATAATCCTAACTTTGACTTTCTTCCTTTAACTTCTGCTTGTATGCTTTGGGCTGATACATTGTGGCAATGCTCTGTAGTTTATATACCTTTAGATCTTATTTTGCATCTGTAAACCGTATTTCTGTCTGATTGATTTGTCCCAAGTCAAAAAGCCTATTGTGATCACCTTCTCCATGGTGTCTTGCCTGTACTAACAATGTGGTCTCTTTGTTGTTTATTATTTCTTTATTTGGGTTTCAGAATATGGCTTATTACAAAATATCACATGTTGATGGCCGGGTAAATAATCCTGAACAACGAATTGCAAGTGATGTGCCAAGGTTCTGTTCAGAGTTGAGTGAACTTGTACAGGATGATCTAACAGCAGTCACTGATGGTCTGCTTTATACTTGGCGTCTTTGTTCTTATGCCAGCCCCAAATACGTGTTGTGGATATTGGTAATTTTGTTTCTGTTGTGAGCTCTAATCAGTCAAACCTTTTCATGATATTTTAAATATTACACTATAGCTATTTTCCTGACTATTTGCTGATAGCTTGTAGACTGGTGAATAATTATTAAAGCTAGCCTCTACCTCTTATGTTACTTTCCAGGCGTATGTAGCAGGGGCAGGGGTTATGATTAGAAACTTCACTCCTGCTTTTGGGATACTAATGTCCAAAGAACAACAATTGGAAGGAGATTATCGGCAGCTTCATTCACGGTTAAGGACCCATGCAGAGAGTATAGCATTTTATGGTGGAGAAAGAAGAGAAGAATTTTATATTCAGCGGAAGTTTAAAACCCTGATTAGGCATATGAGTATTGTTATTCACGATCATTGGTGGTTTGGCATGATTCAGGACTTCTTTCTGAAGTATCTTGGCGCTACTGTTGCTGTTATTCTCATTATTGAGCCCTTCTTTTCTGGCCACCTGAGACCTGACACTTCAACCATTGGGCGTGCAGAGATGTTAAGCAATTTAAGATATCATACTAGTGTCATAATTTCCCTATTTCAGTCTCTTGGAACACTTTCTATAAGTTCAAGACGACTTAATCGTCTCAGGTATTCTATGATCCATTCTTTACGGCATTTTCCAAGAATAAAACAGGCAGTCTATAATAATCAATATAAACAACTTTCTAACTGCAGCATTAGAGATCTTATTGATGCATTTATAAGACTAAATGTGAAATATGAGAGTTATATGTTGGTGATTAGGCATGTCCTATGTTAAGTTGTGGTGATTACGAATGTCCTGTTCTAACCTGTGACTAATATCCTGACCTATTATTCTCTTTGGTTGCAGTGGTTATGCTGACCGCATTCATGAGTTAATTGCCATATCAAAAGAGCTAAGTGTGGTTAATGATAAATCTCCTCTGCGGAGAGATGGGAGTTCTAATTACATTTGTGAAGCTAATTACATTGAATTTGCTGGTGTCAAGGTACGTGAAAATTATTTAATTATCTACCCTGAGTTTGTATAAATTTTGTGTTTTTATGTTCTTATAGCAAGTCTGTTCCAGGTTGTTACGCCCTCTGGTAATGTCTTGGTGGATGATTTGACTCTTAGAGTTGAGTCAGGATCTAATCTTTTGATCACAGGTAGCCTTTTTGACTTAAGAGAATCTTTATTTGGTGTTATTTCATTCTATATATTCTTTGCTTTGTGTCTCCGTGCCCTTTCAAGAATAATAAAGTCAGTTCTTACGTGAAATCATAGCAGTCACTTTAAGGGTATTTATAAACTTTGATTCTATATGATGGTTGAAGTTCTTCTCGCTGCAACAGAGCTTAGTATCTTTTGTTATTACAAAATGCTTAATTTGACATGGTCTTTAGCATTGGTGGCCTGCTGCCAGTAAAATGTCCTATGTTTTAAATCTAGAGATCACACAGCTAGCTAGGTGTGGTTCAGTTGAATATCGTGGTGGTGTGACAGAAGTGGACGGTTGTGGATGTGGTATAGTGATGATGTCGCTGTGGTTAATGGTTGAGTCATGGTAGCATCAATTTGCCATTCTCAGATGTTATAATGTACATTGGAGGGTGGTTTAAGTTGGTGGTGGTGGGTGTCTGGTTGCTTTGGTTCCTGTGATGGCATGTTTGACTTATTTAAGATAGCAAAGTGGTGGTGGTGCAGGTATGGTTTAAGGTGGTCCTGATGATATTGAATGGTAATGGTCTTTACAAATGGATACTAGGGGATAGGGATAGTGGTTTTGGTGTTAATGTTTGTGATTGTGGTCGTGGTGATGTCGGGTGTGGAAGGTTGCAATTTGTTTTAGGATAGGTGCATAATTAAGAGGTTTAGTGCCTGTTGGTTGCATAGTGATAGTGCTCTTCTAAGGTTGGAATGTCTATTATACTTTTCCCTTGATGGTGGATGGAGATTGTGCTGTTGAAGCGTAGATGGATGGCTGCCACATTCCAGGAATATATGTTTCTTCTGGAATTTAAATGTTGTATGAATGGTCTGACGCACATTAGTATTGGAAATAAATGTATTTTGGGGCAGAAGCTTGAGTTTTGTATCCATTATTCCTGCTCTTTTTATTAAGTGAATTTTATTCAACCATTAAGTACAAGAGTACAAACTAATGTTTGACAGCAGAATCAGAAATAACGAAGCAGAAACAAAAGAAATACAAACAAACCAAATAAATGTATTTTATTCAACCTATAAAGATGAGCACGAACTACTTCTTGACAGAAGAATTAGAAATGATACTTTGCTTTATGATTGTCTATATTTGTACATGAAAATATAAAAATGAAATGCTTAATTTCATTCAGAATGGGTGTTAAAGGACTTTTTTCCGAGATACCAGCTCAGTATGTGATTATGACATGTTGGATTTATATGTTAATTTCTGCTGAAGGTCCAAATGGTAGTGGGAAGAGCTCACTTTTCCGAGTTCTAGGAGGCCTCTGGCCTCTAGTATCTGGCCATATCGTGAAACCTGGAGTTGGTTCTGATCTTAATAAGGAGATCTTCTATGTGCCACAGCGACCATACACAGCTGTAGGAACACTTAGGGACCAGTTAATTTATCCTCTTACTGCAGATCATGAGGTTGAATCTCTCACTCATAGTGGAATGGTGGAGCTATTGAAAAATGTAAATTTTCTATTTTTCTTTCACTCTTATTGTTTTCTGAATACTAATAGATGCTTAAAATTTGTTAGTTCTATTGAAATTTGATTACCAGCCTTCAATATAACTGATGGAGTAGGAATTGCATGTTTTGTTTCAAGGTTGATCTTGAGTACCTATTAGATCGTTACCCACCTGAGGAAGAGATAAACTGGGGTGATGAACTATCTCTGGGTGAGCAGCAAAGATTGGGGATGGCCAGACTGTTTTACCATAAGCCTAAATTCGCAATTCTTGATGAGTGCACTAGTGCTGTCACAACTGATATGGAGGAACGTTTTTGTGCTAAAGTCCGAGCAATGGGAACATCATGCATAACTATATCACATCGACCAGCGCTAGTTGCATTTCATGACGTGGTGTTGTCCTTGGATGGTGAAGGAGGCTGGAGTGTTCATTATAAAAGGTTGGATTTCTAAGTTGGTTAACTGCAATCTTTGTGTTTGTCTATAAGGATGAAGACATTTGTTATGAGACTTTGATGATAATTTCAGGGAAGATTCTACAGTCCTTACCCAAGCAGAGATTGCTATGGTGAAGCCTTCTGAGACAGATCGCCAGAGTGATGCAATGACAGTTCAACGAGCATTTTCCATGAGTGGAAAGGTTAAAAAAAATTCAAATTTAATCCTATTATGGTTTGCTTTCTTTTATTGTAATTTGTTTGTATTATACAATTCTCTTCAATGGTTTTTCTCCAGAATCCTCCACTCTCAAATTCCAAAGCACAATCATACATTACAAAGGTGATAGCAGTGTCCCCCTCTGTGGATCAAACAGTTCCATTGCCAGTGTTTCCACAACTCCAAACAACTCCAAGGGTGTTGCCATTGAGAGTAGCTGCCATGTTGAAAATATTGGTGAGTCTCTTTAGTTTGGTGACACTTTCTTAAGTCGGTACTGTTTATGTAGTATTCTTGGCATGGTATTACTTCACCAGAATATGGCTGACGGTTGTGTTTTGTACTTGTGTTTATTTCTGGTGTTCTATATATTTTTTGGCACTCTGGTGTCTAGATGGCCCTAGTCATTGCATTTCCTTCCTCTCCCAACTTCTCTATATTGAGTCCCGGTGGCATTTAAGCCAAAGTTTCATTCTTATGATTTTACAAGTTACAATGGTTGAGCCATTCACATGCTTGACTTAACTTCTACATTTTTGACAACATACAACAAATGTAGGTTGTAAGTTTATGCTCTGGTTTAACCTCTAGTTGTCATTTTGCAGCCCACCATTTGATGGTGGGAGTTCCTGGTAGTTTTGATTATAGAAGATTCGTAGTTTGGTGGGAATATTAGAAAGGGTTTTACTGCCCCATGGAACCTGCTGCTGAGTTAATTAAATTGATTACTTAATGTTAAATGAGATCTCTTTTGGGAAAATCTCCATGCATATGCTCTGAAATTTATCTTTATCTAGTTGGTCATGGAGATCCTATTGTGGGAAATATAGTCAGTTCAGGTAGCTTTAATTTATTTCTTTATTATTTATTTCTTTTGCTGCTTTAGGCTCTCTCTCTCTCTCAACATTTTTAAAAGGAAGGTCACCAACCTTACATGTCAATAGGCTAGCAAGCTCCTGAAGTACTTGAGATTACCAACCAGCACAAATTCACACTTAAAAAGATTCTCTGTACCCGAAACAGCAATAATAACAAAGCATACTCCACAGACATCTTAAGTGATCGAAGTGAGGTTGAGAAACAATATTTGTGTCATCTACAAACCATGAATACAGAACTACTAAATCCCCAGCCCTAGGGTATACTTGGAGAAATGTCCAAGTTTGTTTTTACTTTTTTTTAAAAATTTTTATTTTTATTTTTATTATTATTGTTTTTCAATTATGCTAAGTTGCTAATGTTTGTTTTCATTCATTATGACATCGTGTAACATCAATCTAAGTGAGAATAAGAATAATAAGAACCATAAACATTTTTTCCATTGAAAAAAGAAAAGAAAAAAAAGGTAACATGCATAAATGTCATTATTACTTACCTGCAAACTTCTTCTGAGTACAGTGGCCATAGTTATCAAAAAATGTCATTATTACTTACCTGCAAACTTGGGAGATGATTTAGGAAACAGTCCAATAATTATTAGGGGTAATTACCTTTTTCTCCCATAAACTACCACGCCCCGTTAATATACCCCCATGAACTACCATGTTTATTACTTGATCACATTAAACTACCATTTACTTTCCAATAACCTCATTCCGTCAGTCAACCTCATTAAAAAACTTGAAATGACCCAAATACCCTAACTTTCTAAACAAAAATTACATATAATACCCTTAAAATTAATATATATATATATACCAGTACCAGTTTCAATAAAAAAAATAAAAAAAAAATTAATAGACCAAATAAAAATTATAACAAAACATATAAATATATTAAAATTAAAAAAAACACTTATAAATTAATTTATAAAAATAAAAAGTCAATATAAAAAACTAAAAAACAATTGAAAACGACTTAAACTAAAAAAAATATAAATACAAATTCAGTCCATGTGGTTGTTCGAAATTAAAATCCATCTTTGTGATATATATAAAAAAATAATAATAATTCAGAGACTATTAGGGTAGGCCAAAATAACAATTTAATCCCTGTAATCAAATTACGTCAAAATACTTGACAAATTCCATTAATATATCATCATCACCAATATAATGATGATACATGTCATTCTTAATTAAAAATAAATAAATGTATTGAAATATAAATATATAAATTATTTATAAAAAACATAAAAATTTGAGGGGTGGCTGCCAACCGGTAGCCATCCCGTTGGAGGAGGGGGTGGCTAGTGAGCCACCCCTGAGGTGGGGGTGGCCCTTGATTTGGTTGGGGGTTGGCCGCACCCCCAGCCACCCCAAGGATGGCTCAAGGGCCACCCCCAGCCAGATTTTGGGCAGGCCACCCCACCTTAGGGGTGGCATAGGAACCACCTGAGGGTGGCCGGAGCCACCCCCTACTTTTCTTTTTTATTTTTATTTTTTTTATAAAAAAATAATTTAAAGTTTTATGTACTTATATTTTATGTTTTTAATTTTTTATTTGGGGGTTATTTATGTCTTTTAATGAGATTTAATGTCTAAAAGATAATATTCCATCCGATTTAGAGCCCTTTGGGATTGTATTTGAGGAATATAGCTTTTAACTCAAAAAACGCTTTTGGGTAGAAGCTTAATTTTTAAGCTTTTGCCAAAAGTACTTTTTGGCCATTTTAGGCTTTTTGGACCCTTAAAAATGCTTTTAATTTTTTTACCAAACGAGTACTTTTTTCTTCAAATGGATTTTTTGAGTGTTAAATGCACTTTTAGCCTTTTCAAACGCAATCTCAAATAGGCCCTTAATGAGGTTGACTAATGGAAGGGGGTTTTTGGGAAGTAAATGGTAGTTTGATGTGGTTGGGTAGTAAATTGGTAGTTCATGGGGGAAAAAAGTAATTACCCCTAGTTATTATATATTTTGTTGCACATATGGTAAAGCATGTAGTTCTATTTCCTAAGCAATCCTTTTGTAACTGAAAGATTACCACTAGTCCCAAAGCTTAATCTCTTATGTATATACCCACATTACTTGGGTGGGGGTTGATAAGGTTCATGTACCTGTCCAGAATATGCGTACATATGGTTCCTTTGCGGCTTGAAACTATAGAGTGCCTGATCCAAGAGATCTGAACACAGAGAGGGGCATGTATCCAGTAGTTGTCCTCTCTTCCATGATTTCTTCTCTAATTGCTCTGCTGCCCCACATTTACTGAAGATGAGATTGAAAAGAGTTGGAATTTTGTTGGTGGTTTCCCTTTCCCTCGCTTATGCATACACTTGGTTGTTTTAATGATCTTAAATTTTTGGAGATTTTATTTTATAAATAACAGTTTTTAGTGTATAATATAGACAGTAAAGTATGTAACACTTTCTACCTTAATCTGTGAAATTGTGGTTCATTCTCTATTCTTCCAATCTATTCCTTTCCTCGTGTTTTATAAAAGATCAATTTTTGTTCGATTGATGAATGCAGAAGTTTCTTAAAAAGTGCTTTTATTGACCTTCAAACTGCTAGCTTTTCAGGTACCAACATTACTTGATAGACAAGGAGCACAATTGCTTGCAGTTGCTTTTTTTGTTGTATCAAGAACATGGGTCTCAGATCGTATTGCCTCACTGAATGGTATATTATTTTCTCTTCTTTAAGCAGTTGATGATCCTAGGAGTGATGTATTTGTCATTGAAGTGCATTGATATTCACAGGAACCACCGTGAAGTATGTTTTAGAGCAGGATAAGGCGTCCTTTATTCGGTTAATTGGTGCTAGTGTTCTTCAAAGTGGTGCATCCTCTTTCATTGCACCTTCTTTAAGGTAATTTAGCTATTAGTGGAATAGAATTTATTGAAAACTGAGAGCATATATAAAACAGTTTGGTTGCTGGGTACTGGAAGTCATATGCTGTCAAGAATTTTGCTATATCTTCATGAGTTCTAGAGTTAGCATTATGAAGATAAACATGGTAAATAGTGGGTTAGCCAGTCCAATCCATATCCTGTTTACTTTGTTCCACAGGAAAGAAGGTCTAGCAATATTACATCTGCTGTAAAGCCTGTAATTTTCTTGAGGGAATTGCCTGCTGTATTTATTGCTTTAACTGTTTTATACTAGTTGACTGTTACTATTACAGGTTTAATGTTGTAAGCCTCAATTAAATATTTCGCGTATTGGGCCTCACTTATTAAGGGGGAGTTTGAGCCCACGTGTGAAGGGGAGTGCTAAAGTATTGATTAAATTATTAAATTTATAACTTTCTATCTTTTGAGATAAGTTGTGATTTAACAATATGTTTGTGTGCATTCTCATTGTCATTTGTAATGCTTTATCTGATAGGTCTGATGAATGATGCCATCATAGATTTCCATAGATATTTCTATAAATTGTCTATTGTATCGTGAAACTCTTGATTCTATCCCTTGCTCTTGTAACCATCTGAATGGAACACTTGATGATCCAATGAAATCATGCATATGTTCATCTGTGAGCCGTGTACTCATCATTGGTTTTCTTCTTTGTGATGCTCCTGATGCTATTAGTCAAGCATAACTTTTGTGAATAATTTTCTACTCTGAAAGACTAAGCACTCTTTCTTCTTCTTTTTTTTTTTTTTTTCTCTTTTTTATTACTTATTTTTATGGTTACCCATATTAGATTGTTTATGTTGTGATGAAGCGAAGGTTAAGTAAATGACTGCTTGCTACCATTCGTTTAGTAACAGTCAATTAAACTATGCTTTATTTTTTAGGCACTTGAAAGCCAGGCTGGCCCTTGGGTGGAGGATCCGTTTGACTCAACACTTACTGAAGAACTATTTGAGAAATAATGCATTTTATAAGGTACTAGTTCCTGAAGCGTATAAAGTTGATTCTTTTGGCATCTCAATCTTGCAAGAACCCCTACTTGGCAGGCATTGAAGTTTTTCAATAACTATTTGCTTCTTCTTCTTCTTTTGTTAAAAAAAAAACTTTTTCATTAACTGAAACTGGTATACTTCAGAACTAAGATTTGTTTCTTCCCGGATGATATGGGAAATTTTTGTTTTGGAAGTTGTGTGCTGCATTTTAAATTTAGCTAGCTTTAATTTTTTTGATTCATGACTGACTCAGCAAAAGTTTGCATTTGTTTAGTCTATGAATTAACTGTGACAGTTATAATTCAATTTTTGTAATTTTATTTTGTTTGAGAGTTCTGCTATTCATATTTGATTTTAATTATTTTGGATTGGTGTCTGGACCATTAGAAGCTATTTGGTTGATTTTAATTTCTTTAGCGAGACATCCAGGAATAAATCCAAATTCATATGAAATGCTTCTCTTTGTAGGTCTTTCACATGTCAAGCAAAAGTGTTGATGCAGATCAGAGAATAACTCATGATCTGGAAAAGCTGACCACCGATTTGTCAGGGCTGGTTACTGGAATGGTAAAGCCATCTGTGGACATTATCTGGTGAGTACTGTATTCAGTTTAGTTATCATAGTGCCAAGGGGTTTGTCTCATTAGAAGCTTGATATGAGGTTCAATTACTGCTTGCTCTTTTCCCTTTTCATGGATAATTTAAGTGTTTCTACAATTTTTAAGGTTCACCTGGAGAATGAAGCTGTTAACAGGTCAGAGGGGAGTTGCCATATTGTATGCTTACATGTTACTGGGTCTGGGTTTTTTAAGAACCGTTACTCCTGATTTTGGTGATTTGGCAAGTCAAGAACAACAGCTTGAAGGAATCTTTAGGTAACTTCTTTTCGGTTTCTGCTTCCTAACATCATTAATGCTTGAGCAATATTGCTTTGATATCAACCTGACTTTGCACATTATGCATAAATTAGGTTCATGCATGAAAGACTGCGTACTCATGCTGAATCTGTTGCTTTCTTTGGGGGTGGTGCTCGAGAAAAAGCTGTAAGTTATCTGAACTTCACAATTTGTTTTATACATGGATGCTAAGTTGTTTTCCCATGATTATCGATAATCATATTTCTTGATGTTCTGTGTCTTTGAACATGGACATAGGGCTTGCAGTTAAACATGAAATTTGAGTGTCAGCCATTACCAAAATATGGAAGATAGAGTAACCATTCCTCTTCTAGCTAGGTGGCTTCTCTTGTATACCTGAGGGCACCTTACGCTTTTTAATGATATTTCGATTACTTAATTAAAAAGAGAGAGACTAGAGTAAACCATTGATAAAAGTTGCTTTACATGTGTTGTGAGGTTTGCATGGGAAGCAAATAGAGAAAGAGGAGGCTAAATCTCATTTGTAGCTTCTAAAATTCAATACAATGACCAAAATAATCCTGTAACAAATCTCTGTCACCAACATATTCTTCTAACCCTAACTACATGATAGACATTGCTAAAAGGGGCACAAGACACAAGAATCAGGTGATTCTTATGGTAATTGGTCTACACACTGTTAGAAATGAGTTTGGGCCTAACTCAACTCAAAAGCTAGCTCAAGAGTTGAGGTTTCCCCTCACTCTTATAAATAACCCATCTCCTTAATACCCAAGCAATGTGGGACTTCCAACACGCCCCTTCATGTGTGGCGGGAGGACATCCAAGCCAACATGTGCAACAAATGGAAGACACTGGGTCACAGCCAATTGGGTTAAGCTCTGATATCATGTTAGAAATGGGTTTGGGCCTAACTCAACCCAAAAGCTAGCTCAAGAGTTGAGGTTCCCCCTCACCCTTATAAATAGCCCATCTCCTTAATACCCAAGCAATGTGGGACTTCCAACACACACAATGTAGTTAGATGGGCTGCCTCCATTGTGACAAGTGGAAGCATTCCCATTTCCTTTTCCCCCTCCTAGCTCTCCCTTCCCCCCTTTTTTTTTCCTCTTGTTTTGCCTCCCTTTTCTTCCTGTTGCATTTGCTTTAAAAAGAAAAAGGTGATTCTTATCATAGCGTCTACACTGGTGTAGGACACTTAGATGTGCCATTTGTCTATCATGTCAATCTTTGATAAACTTTCCCTCATAAAAAAGGCTTTTGTTTGATTAATTTAATTTTATTCAAGTTTGACCTTGGCTTCTCAGGCATTTTTAAATTCAAATTCTGTTTGTAGGTTGTATTATGATAATAACATCTCTTTTTTGGTTTTACATACATTTTATGGTGCCTTCTTGCACACTAGGTTTTGCACCTGGAAACTTCTTAAAGCTTGAATGGGATGAGTACTATGGTGATCCATCATTAAAAAGACATTCTATGAATAATACAGTGATCTACCATCTCTTGAAACATCTGTTAGTTACTTCAGCTGGACTGGTATTCCCCTTTGGGAGAGAATGAGAGGCTTGAATCTGTCACTGACACTTCAACAATCATAGTTAGCTGAACTTCCATTTGCAGATTAGTTTCAGTTTGGGTCATAGTTATGTTTCAGATATCTGAATAACTGAAACAGCTTTATGGACCGTCAATGAAACTCTTTCCCCATACTTGGTGATACTTGGGTATCTCGCAATTCTTCTATTCAGTGTTCGCGTGCACGTGTTGAAAGTTCTATTAAACAAGAGAAGAAAATAAAGACATTGGCACGCTGTAGGTTAGGTTTTTTCAAAATCATGTGTTGAACATTTCAGAACTCCTAGATATGTACCTCTATCCATTCTAAATGTCTACACAACTTTCATTCTTCTGCTCTTGAATATCAAGTCAAAGCTTATCAAATCAATTCTGTTTGAGCCTATGAATACTTCTGTTACTTGCTTAATTGTCAGTTATTTCCAATATTCCACATCTTTTAGGTTCGTCCTATCTATTGCATACTCATGCTGGGATTGCGTTGGCACTCCTTATAACAGCTTGAATTTTCTTAACGTGTCTGCTACTTCTCAAGGATGTGGCAACCAATAGATACAACTGAACCACAATGCCTCGTCTTTCCTTTGTAGTAAAGAAACTTGTCATTAGCATGTCCTGTGTGCATCATGGTTCAGTATAGCCAAATAAGTTTAATGATTATTCATTCGCCAGAACTTGAAGTAAAAACTTTGGTAGATAGGGATTCCATAAAAACTTCTCCCGAGCAATGGGCATGATGCACTCCTGAACTATATATTTAACAATGTTGGTATTAGCTTTTAATCTTCTAATATATGTTCTCAGATGATTGAGTCAAGATTCCCTCAATGTGGTTTGGAAGATGGTTCGCTTTTGTATTATGTGGTGCCTATGGGTGGAAAGGAATGGATATTTTTTGAGGACTAAAGAAGCTCAAGATCTTTATATTTCTTTTTTAATACTCTCTCTTCACGTAATGCTTGTTAGCCCCTTTTGTGATTTTTTTTCTGATTTTCTTTATCTCTTCTCTAGCCCCTCTTAGGCGTTCTCTTGTATACTTCCTGTGTACTAAGGTTGCGCCCCTCTGCGCTCTTTTTTTTAATAAATCATTACTTATCCAAGAAAAAAAAAACAATGTTGGTATTAGCTTTTAATTTTTATAATTATATGTTCCTCAGATGATTGAGTCAAGATTCAGGGAGCTTCTCAATCACTCAATGTCACTTTTGAAAAAGAAATGGCTGTTCGGTATACTTGATGATTTTATCACGAAGCAACTCCCACATAATGTGACTTGGGGATTGAGCTTGTTATATGCAATGGAGCACAAGGGTGACCGAGCAATGGTTTCCACTCAAGGTATGATTAGCCTAATTTTGAGAGACTGTTAGCCTGTTATAATCTCTCTCTCTCTCTCTCTCTCTCTCTCTCTCTCTCATCTCTCATATATATATATATTTATATATGACTACTTTCCCAGGTGAGCTGGCACATGCATTGCGGTTCTTAGCTTCTGTTGTATCTCAAAGCTTTTTAGCTTTCGGGGACATTCTTGAATTGCATAAAACATTCATTGAGCTCTCTGGTGGCATTAACCGGATTTTTGAGCTTGAAGAACTTCTACATGCTGCACAGTCTGGTATGCCTTGAGAATCTTAGTTATTAATACATAATTATTTATGGGATCTTTTACTGTCTTGGAGACACGCTGTTTCTTGCTAAGGAATAAGGTAATACTTTGGGATCAAGTTGTGTCAGATTGTTTGTTTGACCTATACCAGCTATATTTATTTGAATTAAAAAATAAGAAATGGAGTCTTGGATTTACTATTTTTGGCATCAGCATTTTCTTGGAGAATTATTCCCTCAAGCATAAGGTTAGGAGTGGTCGATCTCTTTTTTGGCTCATATTAGATCTTTCATATTTGTACAAGAGAATATTGATATGCATCACATATGAATGGATTTTTATGTAATAGAACTGATTGAGGATACTGTTTTTTAAACTAGAGAGCTCATGCAGAATTGTGTGATTTATGCATCTATATATCAAGCAAGAGCTTGAGATTAGATGTCGGTCGATAATATAGTCCACCAATATACCGTGCTAGTCACTTTTAAGTAAACAACAAAGAGATTGTGGGAGTAAGGACTTAAGCTGAGCAATGGAAGAAAAATACTGGTGTAAAAGAAAAAAGATGTTGCCATCCCATCACAGAGCATGCCTTTTGGTAGAAGGAGCAAATTTATCACATTCTGTTCTCAGGTTTTTCAAGTGGTACATTGTAAAAAGTAGATGACTTAATCTATCTGGAATTATGATTCTTATGTACTTTTGGCTGGCCAAAGGAACAAAGTTAAATGTAATTAAATCTAAATGACATTTTTGCAACATTAAATCTAAAGCACATCAGACACAGACAATTGGATTTTGCGGTCTCAAGGTTAGAATTTGAAAGCACCATAAAGTAGCATACAGCCCTGGCCAAGATCTAGGGGTATAGATTGTAAGAGTGTTATACTTTCTTTTTCCAAAACATGTAACTTTTTTTTTTGGGATAAATAAGTGATTCATTGAAAAACGCTAATACACAAGAAGTATACAAAGAAAGTCCACACTAAAGGCAGAAAGAGGAACATAAGGATAAAAATAGACACTGTGGAAAATTGAGGCACACTAAAAAGTGTCGGCCCAAAGGAACAGAGTGTTACTTTGAAGTAGTTATACTCAAGTCTTCATTCTTTGATTGTAAGCTATACTGCTACCATGTCAAGATGCTTTTCTTCCAGTATATGATTAGTTGAACTGGCATTGTTTGGAGATCACAGCTTGGCCATCCTTTTGAAAAGGCTAAAATGTTATTAGATGGGGGCAAATAAATATGAGACATGGTGATATTAGTTTCTGAGCTACCCATATCAAAATTTGTAACTTGAGTGTAGTGTTATGTAGTTTTAGTCTGTCTTCATTCTTTTGATCATAAGGTGTATCACTACCGTGTCAAGATGTTCTTCCAATATACTGATTAGTTGAACTGACATTGTTTGGCCTGTGTAGATTACTATGTAAATTATGGTCAATCCATGGCAATCATTCTTGCTTGGTTTTTGTTTAATTGAGTAATCAGAAGTTGAATCTTCATGCTAATTGAGTTGTTGGCCTTGGAGCAGATTCTATGTCTGAAAGTAAGTCGCCATCTAAGAGGAGAGATCTTTACTCTGAAGATGCCATTTCCTCTCTGAGGTGGATATAATTACTCCAGCACAGAAAATGTTGGCTAGGCAGTTGACATGTGACATAGTACCAGGGGAAAGCCTGCTTGTAACTGGTTAGTGAAGTAACTTTCTTTATTTATCTTGTTATGTAGATTTTGCATCTGACAGGTATACATTGTTTTAAGGTCCAAATGGGAGTGGGAAAAGTTCAGTCTTCAGAGTCCTTAGAGGTCTATGGCCTGTTGTAAACGGAAGACTCACTAAACCATCTCAGCATATTGATGAAGAGGCTGGATCTGGTTGTGGCGTCTTCTATGTTCCTCAGCGACCTTATACGTGCTTAGGAACCCTGAGGGACCAAATTATATATCCTCTCTCATGTGAGGAAGCAGCGTTGAGGGCACTTAAATTATATGGAAAAGGTGAACTTCTTGCTTAGATCAGAATGCCTATGTTATACTTTCCACTCTCCGTGCTCCTGATTTCTATCTAGACATGGTTAGCAAGTCTGCAAGACCACAGATATTTCAACTGATAAAATATTTATGGAATTGGTAGATTTTTTGTTTTCTTGATTCTTTAAAAGTTTATCAGAATTTGTATTTTCCCCTGGGGAATGCACATTTGGCCATCCCATCCCAGAGACTAGAGAGCATGCATATGTTGAAGAAACACTACCTAAAATTGCACTATGGAAAACTATCATAAGTTCTTATGTTAACATCTCAGCAAGAGTTCTCAATTTGGAGACTTCATCTAGACAGTATTTGAAGTTGAAATGTATGAATTGGATCCTATTGTTTGACTTCACTGTAGTTTCCCATCAAACATCATCAGCTTCCATCATGAGCTTTTAGTAAGAAAGTGACAGCTTTTTGGAACATTATGGTGGGTGATTGTGACAGCACTTTTAGTCTCTCATCTCTGCATCAAGAAATTCAAAGAAAATGCTGTCAGTTGACCTTTTTATCTGTGCATATGTGTGAAGCAGATACTGCCTGCTTTTCTTATATTCTTGCCATTGTTTAGAAAAAAGCAGTGTCATTAATGATTTCTTGCCATTATTTCGTTGAGGATTATAATTGTGAAAATGCAGGTCAAAATGTTGCCGACACCAAAAGCATTCTGGATTCACGTTTGAAAACTATTTTGGAGAATGTTCGATTAAATTATCTTTTGGAAAGGAAGGGAGGTGGTTGGGATGCTGATCTGAAATGGGAAGACATTCTTTCTCTTGGAGAGCAGCAGAGATTAGGCATGGTGAGTCAAATATTTACAAAGTCCGTACCATGAAGAATGTAATGAAGGATTTCTGTATTGTTTGACATGATACTTTCTGTTTTACAGGCGCGCTTATTCTTCACAAGCCTAAATTTGGCATCCTTGATGAGTGTACCAAGTATGTTATGAACCCACAAATCATTTTTTTTTTTTTGGTTAAAAAAAATGCTTGCCATTAATCTAATATCTTGGTTTTATGCCTACCTTTTCTGAAATTGCAGTGCAACAAGTGTTGATGTTGAAGAACACCTTTATAGGCTTGCAAAGGATTTGGGCATCACGGTTGTTACCTCCTCACAAGTAAGTATATAAAATTAGCACATCTTGTTTGATTTGGTGAATAATTTGAAATTTCCTCATTCTGCTGGGATAATCGAGATGAACTGTGCAATGCATTTCGCCATAGGATAATGCAGTGTGATTTGTTTACCTCCACCAAGTGTTTTGATAATTGTACTGGATTATAAATTCATTATGTTTATCTCTTGGTTTTGTATTTGGCAGCGTCCGGCCCTAATACCGTTCCATTCGTTTGAATTGCGGCTAATTGATGGCGAGGGCAACTGGGAACTTCGTTTAATCGAGCAATGAATTCGACTCTGCTAGCATCTGCAATATGACTTTCCATTTACCGAGTAAGATGATGTTCTTAATTCTTGCACGTTGAGATGGGAGCAAGCCAAAGTTGGATTTGCTAATCAAATTGATTTTTTTTTTACGTGCCGTAAATTATTGTTCTGTATACTTCGGGGGGGGTTAAAGCAGAAGCCAATTAGATCAATCCAAGTGTAGAAACTATTAAATAATGGATAATATGATTGTAGCATACAAGCATGTCATAGCTTCTGTACCATAAAGAAATCCTATCTGTACAGTTATTTTTTTGTTTGTTTCTTTGTCCTTCCCTATTTTTCCTTTCCCTTTTTATTAGCTATTTGGTCAGTCATATGTTGTAAGAATTCGAAATCTATCATATTGATTAGCCCCCATTAATAAAATGGCAGAAGTAAAGGTTTTTAGCATCTCATTTTGCGTGTGGTTTTCCTTTTTGTTTGTGAAACTTTAGGATATGACTTATTTCGTGGTAGGGGGTCTTTATGCAAAACCTTATAGCTTATGATGATATTAAGCCTCATCTTCAAGCAGTTGCTTCTATGACTCATTCTTTCATTAATCTTATAATCATTTTTAGTTATATTATTGACCCCATATTGCTTCTACTTGAGTTTTTCTTTCTTAAAAGTCCTTTTCACATAATAAAAAATAAATAAGGACCTCGTTGTGATACACACTAGGATAGGCCAATGATTTTGTCTTTCATTGGCCTGAAAGAAGTCACAACTTAAAATTGGGGTCGTGCTGTATGGTGCTACCACCACTTGGCTGTGAATTGTGGTCAGAAAAATTCCTCTTTAAATGACCACAATTTAATTTAATTAACCCAGTTGACATCCAATATATTTATTTTTCTAATTAACCTAGTTGATATCCAATATATATGTTTTTCTTTTAAAATATAATCACTTTTGATTTCTTCAGTATGTAGGCTAATGAAGCTGGTGAAGTACTTGGTATAGAGAAAGCGCTGGGCCCCTGAACCACATTAACAAGGAAATACTCATTATTTATCCGATCTTAGCCTAATGGGTGGCTATTCATGTTTTTGTGTGGTTTGGGTAGTGTCTAAACATGAGTATAAAATATACAAGTAAAATCCTAACCTAATCAGCTAAGTTTATATTTGGGTCATATTGTGTTTGTGGGTGAGTAAAAAGTGGCAACCCTAAATGTCTAGTGTCAGATTCATGTTGTTGTGTCGAGGCATGGATATAAGATTATATAAGTTAACTTTAATCTGACTAATTTAATTAAACAAGTTAGATCTCTTAATTCACACCTCTTAAATTTGTATTGGATACACAGGTCATATAAAAAATTGTCAACTTTAATATCATATTTTCTAAATCTAATTTGTCACTCAATCCTTTGTTTACATATAATTTATTGAAAAGGGTCCGACAAGATATAAATACCAAAAGTAATATCCAGGAGAAGCTAGCAAAGCAAGATTGGCTTACTAGGATTAAACTCAAGCTGAATGTGGATAAGCATGAAGAAAGCATAAGCTATCACTTTTGTAGCAACTTGTGGATCGCAATCTCTAACTTTAGTATTTTCTTAACAATCTCTCTCTAGTGGACTATAAAAAAACCAAAAGACCAAGAACTCTGATCTCTTTTCTAGTAAACTGATTACTATGTAACAAAATAATGTGGCATCAATCTTCTAAGGATTTTTTAGAGACTCTTGGGTTCTAAATTTATTTTTATAGAAAAATATACGATGGTTCAACACCAATAAAAAATTAAATTAAATATAATTAGTGGCAAACTGGCATGCCCATAATCCTTTAAAAATTGTTAACCAGTGGGATGAGACTACGATTGAAAATGGAATAAAAAATTGGCCAACTTACCATGTACCCTACACTCTAGCATCTACTGACAATTACACAGGAATTCTGATTAGAACTTTTAAACCATTATCCCAAAAATTGATAACAATAAATGATCAATCTTATATGCAACTTTGCGGACTCTACTTTAATTGCAACATGGATTAATAGATTAAGAGTTTGTTTGAAATTGTGTTTAAGAAATAGAGCTTTTAAGTCCAAAAAAACACTTTTTAGCAAAAGCTTCATTTTTAAGCATTTACCAAAAGTATGTTTTTACCATTTTTAGGCTTTTTGGATCCTTAAAAGCGCTTTTTAATTATTTTTATCAAATGAATACTTTTTGAGTGTGAAACACATTTTTATGCCCTCAAATGCAATATCAAACCGATCCTAAAACTCCACCATTTTCAAAAATTGGGATAATAATAAATTTATGGGTTAAGTATTTTTTAGTACCTCGGTTTGCACTTTTTATTTGTTCTCCCTAAGTTTCCAAAATAGTCAAATGTACGTGGTACCTCATCTATGGAAAAATACAAAATCAATACCTTGTTAGGTTCCATTAATCCCAATTAAGAGAATTCCACATCATTGCCATGTAAATGAGCTGTGAGGCCAACATCTATCCCTCGTTCCATGTTGGCACATGTAACTGGCTACATCATCTAACCAAATTCTTTCTAAACCCTGGCCACATCACCTAAACCTGAATCAAGCTCAGGTTTGAAGAAGAAGGAATCTAGTTAGATGACATGACTTAGATCTAATATGCTCGGAGCATATCTAATTTTTAACTGTATTTGTACATGGGTTAGTGAAAGATTGAAATTATAGATAATACTTGATTGTATGAATTTTTGTATGTATCTATAACTTTATAATCCCATAGCATGTGACTATGATTTTGTAGAATTTTATGCTTTGTGCTATAAGAGCTTTTGCTCCGCTATGTAAGAGTTTTATACTTGTAATCTTTAATCAATACAATCCTTAGAATTTTATTTATAAAAAAAATGCTATGAATAAAGTATGAAAAATACATTTATTCTATATATATTGATTAAATTCATAAACAAATTAAATTAAACATTACATATATATTTGACATGTCCACACAATAAGGAGGTGTGAATTCGAACTAATGATATCCGCTTTATTAGATGTCCCAGAGCTACCTCTTGAGAACAAACATTATTAATATATATATATATATATATATATATAGCTTATATTGTTAAGGCGTGGTAATGATTGAGCTACCATTTGGGGACAACATTATTAATATATGAATATGAACTAATTAGATAGAAAATATTATTATAAATAATAAGTACGTTTTTGAATGATCAAGTTTACGTTGTTAAAATTCAAACCAAACAATTTATACTAGAAATTATTTTCTAAATCTCTTAATTTTAAATCCTCGAATTCATATAAAGACCCAAGAGGAAAGTAAAAAGGATCAATAAAAGCCTATTAACTTCTTCTATTTTTAAGAAGAAGAAAAAATGGTGATGCAGCAGTAATTGCAACATAATTTTACGTGTCTAAATTAAAAACTTCTAATTAAAGCGGGAAGCTTCCTCAATCCTACCACTATAACCCTATACCAAACAATGCAGTCACACCTGTCAGTCAAACCAAATTGGCCGGTGACCAATATTTGGCATGCAAGGATTCTTCGTTCTTCATTCATCATATATATATATATACACGTACACGTACGTGTATGAACCTATTTTGACTGTCAAAAGCAGAATTTGCCTAATTTCCACTTGTACAGTTCCGATCAGCGGATCAGTCAAAGAAGTGAACTACCGGACGGTGAACTTCCACGGGTGCCGAAACCCTTTTTTCTTTTTAGTGGGGTGGGGCAGGATGTCAACACTTTTGCAACTTGCAAAGTCATCTTAAAGCCTTATTTTAATTCAACATGATCATCTGCACAATCTCATACGATCCATTTTATGTTAGTTTAAATGTACAGACATCTTTATTAGAACAAAAAAATATAGCTTTCCAGCTGGTTGATTCATAAAATCTATATATATACTATCTTTATCTTCCTACTTCCTACCATGTATGTAATTGTAAACTCTATATATATCCACATGCCAACCCCTCTAACCCACAAAACAAACCCTCAGCTTTTTCACTCTTTTTCACTCTCAATGGGCGCTCCTCACCAGCTTTCTTCTCTTACTTGTAATCTGACAATCATGCAAGCAAAAAACGTGGATTTCCAGTCCACTGGCACGCTCTTTGTCAGATACTATCTTTCTGCAGGAAACAACAAAAGAATTCGGCTTGACACCCGAGAAATCTCCTCCAAATCCAACCTCTGTTGGAACGAGTCCTTCTCGTTGGATTGCTTTGGTTCCCAAGACTCCATGGACAGCCTAAACCAACAAAACGTTGTTTTCGAGCTCCGGCGGAGGAACAAAGTGCCTGTTCTTGGGAGAATTGGTGGGTCACAGCTCCTGGGGAGGGCGGAGATTCCGTGGAAAGAAGTCTGTGAGTCACCGAACATGGAAATGGAGAAGTGGGTCACGATGGGACACGTGGGTGTCAGCAAGCCGCCTAAGCTGCAAGTGGCGATGAAAGTTCAAGTTCCAGCAATGGTGGAAAAGGGAAGAAGGAGAAATGGGAATGTCAAGAAGTGGGATGATGAGCGCTGTGGGTGTAAAGATTTTCATGGGTACTGTTGTGAAGATTATGATATTTTTGCACTTGCGGCTTTGGAGGCCTTTTAGCTAGTTTTAGGCACACTTAATTACTTGTTTTTGTAAATTGGGGAAGTCGGAATTTTGTTTTTTTGTATATGTACATGTGAAAAAGACAAAAGAAAAAGAGAGAGTTGAAGTTTAATGTTCCTTTCATATATAGGGGTAATTTTCTAATGATTTTTTTTAAATCAATCATTATGATTGCATAAACGAAAAATGCAATTTTAAATTAAATCGTAGAAAAAATGTGTTTGATGCCCTGTTTTTAGATAATTGCGATTTGAAAATATAAAAAATATACATTTCTAGATCGTAGATAAGGTGGGCAAATTAATCGTTTATCACTTACGGATTGCGACTGAACCAATGTTAACCGTTTACAGCTAGAAGTCGAATCGGTCAAGGATTTTTATATCAACGTCGGTTTAGTTAATCTGTATAAATATTTTTTTATCGCTAAACCGAATTAACCGATTATAAATATTTATTTATTAGAATGATGATTACGAGGGCATTAGCTAGGTTCTTTTAGTATAACATATATATGTATGGTGGACTCTTATTGTGTTAATTAATGGGATCATTTAAAATTTGTTTGGTTCAATAAGCTATTTTAGCCTTAAAAATAATTTGAGCCCTAAAAATAATCAATTTTTGGCTCCATTAAAAAAGCTCACAGTTAACCGATTAATCGAAATATCCGTTCAACTGAAACTTTCAAAATGAATTCTTATCGAAATGTAATCAATGAATTAAATGATTTAACTAACAATTTTTGATAACCGAAGTGAATCAACCGATACCCACCTCTAATTATCGTAGATAACGATTTTTTTTTTTTTTTTTGTTTTGAAAAACATAATTTTAAATGTGAAACTACAAATTTAAATACAAAGTAAAATTTTGCCAAACTCTTAATCATGTGTTTTTTAAACACGTACACATGTTAAAATTGCAAATCCAATTGAAGCTTAATTAGTTGGTTGTTTGGTTGTCAAGTGATCCGTACTTGATGATCGCGTCCGCCTTCCTCCTCCTTTTCCTCGATCCCTCTCCTCTCAACCTTCTTTTCCTCCCAATATTAGTATTGAAATATAAGAAAGATAGAAAATTTAGACATCCCATCAATAGAAGGACAAAATTAAAAAAATAAAAATTGCTCTCTTTCGTTTTTTATAGGATGCATGGCACAGTTTTAAGCAGATAAGCTTCGTATGAGTGGCGATAAAATTATTCCTTTCCTCCAAGTTGGGGTGGTGGATATAGCATTACAATTGGTAGAAAATAAGACACTGTTGCAACTTGCAACTTAGGGTCGTTAATTAATATATATGGCCCTTCAATTATTTTTATTTGATGTAATCTTCCGCACATTCTAATACGATTCGTTTCATGTCATCAAAACCTTAAAATATATTTTATGGTTTCTGCTGTACTTTCTCCAAATTTTATCCATATATATATAAAAGAGGCGGAGTTCCTCACTTTTAGAACATGAAAATAGGAGTGAATAAAGTATAAGAATATTCCATTTTTTACACAGCTTGGGCAAACCGGTACGTTTTGGGTTGGATTGACTGATCGATGTTAAGAAATTGGAAGAAAATATAATGGAAGGGTTTGGATGAACTTAATGAGTTAAAATAAAATAAAATAAAAACATTATGAGTATTTTTAATTTTCACACATGTTGATTCAAGGATTTATTATAAATTCCCCACCAAAAAAAAACAATTTACATTAGTTTGGTGAACAACATTTACACGACCCATGACCTTTATCGATACGCAATTAAATTTTCAAATTTTTTTTTTTTAAAATATCTCAAAGGCAGGGTTTAAATATTTCCGTTTTTGAGCTAAAAAATCAATTCAGTTATTTAATAGTTATTTAATCAATATTTTAACAAATGATTAGAACTTTTCCACATTTTTACAAAATTCGGATGAAAATAATAATAATAATAATAAATTTATTTAAGCAAACCTTAGGAATAATATAAGGAATTAATCGCTAGGTTAGTTATCTTCCTTTCTTCTTCTTCTTCTTTTTTTCTTTTTTCTTTTTTATATATTTTTAATATTAGAGAGGATTAATGGTTCATTTAAATAGAAGTACTTGGCTCGTCCCAAATATAACACTTCGGTCATATATTGGGAAGATAATGAGTAATCTACATAAAGTAAGTGGTTTATAAAGATAATGAGGAGCATTAAATCTTACATTGCCAAGTTACTATATGAAATTGAGTTTTATAATGGATTATAAGAAAATTTTAGTTGATTAATATATCATTTTGGGATGATAGCACATATATTGTTACTACTTTTTCTAGGTCATTACACTCAAAATTTGGCTTAGTGGTGCAAGTCCTTGGTCTTTGGTGGTAAAGGACGTTCATCAAGGGTGGGAATTTTTTTTGGTAACAACATTCATTAATTTGAAGGGAAACAACGAGATTACAATGAAGCCAAAAAAAAAAACCCTAACTAAGAAAACTGGATCCAGACATACTCTTAGTACCTCAGTGAACTAGAAGAAGACTAAAACTCTTAAAGTCACTTGTGAATGCAGTTGATGAAAGCTGTGGCGCATTAAGACGAATAAAACCATCAAGGGTTGGACCTTAATCCTCACAGATGCTATGCTGCCAATTTTTTGGGATCTCACCCCAATTTTGTCAGATTGGTAGGTGTGGAAGGTGTGCTTTGCACGGACTCAAAGTTTGACCAATAGAATGGTTACACAAAATAGTATCCCTCAAGGGGATTCCTTTTTTTCTTTAAAAATAAACAAAAGTTAAAAAAAAAAAGATTTAAATTTGGATTTTTTTAATGGATATTTAATGAATGAGAATAGTGGGAATGGTTTTGATTCTTTGAACCGTTGTTAAATGTTATGAATAAGTATGAAAAATACACATGTATTCTATATATTGATTAAATTCATAAACAAAATTAAACCTTATTAATATATGAATATGCAATGATTAGATAGAAAATATTATTATAAATAACAAGTACATTTTTGAAGTGGGAAATTTGAACTTCAAGTTTAAATTGTTGAAATTCAAACCAAATCATTTAGAAGTAATGCTATAAGTCTTTTTAAATTTTGCTTGCAGTCATTTAAAATTATCAATAGATCAAAGTTTAATAAATCATATTTCAAATTCTACGATAATTTTAAAAGCAACATCACATTTGGGAGGACTCTAAAGTAACTATAAGAGGACTTATAACATTACTTATAATTTAGAGTATATATAGAATTCATACTGATTTCACTCATGTGAACTCTACCATTAAATTTGTGTGGGGTTCACATGTCTCTACAAATCTAATAATTGATTTATTGAATTTGTTAAAAAAGATGGTTGTATAACCTATTTATGATAAACTAATAATTATTTTTCATCAAAGAATGTTACACATCATTCTCTCAATTAATTATCTCTTTTTATAAATTCAATAAATTCACTATTAGATTTATGAGTTCATGTAGGTCCCATACAAATTCAATTATAAATTCATCCGTTCATTATACGAAAATGAATGAAAAATGAGATGGAAAATTATTTTTTTTATCATTTCTCTTTTGGAAATCTCTTAATTTTAAATCTTCGAATTCAAATAAGACCCAAGAGAAAAGTAAAAAATCAATAAAAATCTTGATGTCTAAAACTCTCTAATGAATGTGGGGAGCTTCCTCAATCCTACCGGTACTGTTGCTTGCTATAAGAATATCTTACCAAAAAAATACATACCTGTCAGTCAAACTAAATTGGTCACCAATTGGCATGCAAGGATCCTTCATTCTTCAATATATTCTACATATTGCACACACACACCTACGTGTAGGGGTGAAAAGGTGGTTACGATTAACGATTAGTAGCTAAAATTGTTAATTGCAAAGTAAATTTTACTAATAATCTCCGTTAACCATTAAATGGTTAACCGCATCATATTAACCGCTTTTTTTTTTTGCCTGATTTTGGGCTCACTTTCAATGTTTTCTTGCTCACTTTGAACTTTTTTTTTTCATGGTCATTTTAGGGTTAAAAATTATTATATACCAAATTACTTGTTGGTAATCTTTTACACAACATATAATACAAATAAAATTACAACAAAATCATTACTTCACTTGTAGTCTTGCACACAACATATAAATAAAACACAAAAAAACTTCATAAAGTCACATTCAATATTTTCATAAAAATTCAATAAACAAAAAAATACCCATTTCAACTAACATCATCACAGAGTATATCTCAAATAAGAAAAAAAAGAAAGTATATATATAATATTTTTAAAAAAGGTTAGCAATTAATGGTTAGCTGTTTTCAAACACCCAATAACCGCTAACCCCTTTTAAACACAAAAAACTTCATAAAGTTACATTCAACATTTTCATAAAAATTCAATAAAAAAAAAAAAAAAAAAGACTTATTTCAACTAATATCATCATAGAGTAGACTCAAATAAGAAAAAAGAAAAAAAAGAAGTATATATATAATATTTAAAAAAAGGGTTAATTGTTTTCAAAAACTCAATAATCGCTAACCGCTTTTAAAAGAGATTAGTTGTTACTTGTTATAAAAACGATTAGCGTACGTGTGTGAACCTATTTTGACTGTCAAAAGCAGAATGCGCCTAATTTCCACTTGTACGGTTCCGATCACTCAAAGAACAACGATGAACTCCCACGACTGCCAAAACCCTTTTTCTTTTCTTTTTAGTGGGGTGGGGTTACTTTGGCAACTTGCAAAGTAATCTTAAAGGCTTATTTTAATTCAACATGATCATCTGCACAATCTCATACGATCCATTTTATGTTAGTTTAAATGTACAGACATCTTTATTAGCACAAAAAAAAGGTCTAGCTTTCCAGCTGGTTGATACACACAATCTTTATCTGCCTACCATTTCTGTACGCAAACTCTATATATATCCGCACATGCCAACCCATTTAACCCACAAAACAAACCCTCAGCCTTCTCTCTCTTTCTCACTCTCAATGGGCGCTCCTCTGCAGCTTTCTTCTCTTACTTGTAATTTGACTATCATGCAAGCAAAAAACGTGGATTTCAAGTCCTCTGGCACGCTCTTTGTCAGATACTATCTTTCTGCAGGAAACAACAAAAGAATTCGGCTTAACACCCGAGAAATCTACTCCAAATCCGACCTCTGTTGGAACGAGTCCTTCTCGTTGGATTGCTTTGTTTCCCAAGACTCCATGGACAGCCTAAAGCAAGAAAACGTGGTTTTCGAGCTCCGGTGGCGGAGCAAAGTGCCTGTTCTTGGAAGGATTGGTGGGTCACAGCTCTTGGGGAGGGCAGAGATTCCGTGGAAAGAAGTCTGTGAGTCACCGAACATGGAAATGGAGAAGTGGGTCACGATGGGACACGTGGGTGTCAGCAAGCCGCCTGAGCTGCAAGTGGCGATGAAAGTCCAAGTACTTCCTGCAACGGAGGAGACGGAGAGAAGGAGAAATAGGAATGTCAAGAAGTGGGATGATCATGATGAGTACTGTGGGTGTAAAGATGTTCATGGGCAGTGGCACAGTTGTGAAGATTATGATATTTTTGCACTTGCGGCTGCTTTGGAGGCTTTTTAAGGCACAATTATTTGTTTTTGTGAAATTCGGTAGAATTTTTTGTTTTTATAGATGTACATGTGTCGATGAAGAGAATTCAAATTTGAAGAAAAAGAGAGTTGGAGTTGAAATGTTCTTTTCATATAACAGGAGTAATTTTCTAATGATGATTTTTAATCAATCATCATACGTGATTTCATAGATATGTGAAAAAGTAAATTTAATCATTAGTTGAACGCTCCCTCTCATGTGTGAGGGCTGATTTAATAGAGTCGAGAACCTGTGACTTTGATACCGTGTTAAACAATCTGTTATTCTAAAAGCTTAATAAACTTATTAGTTTAACAAATAAATCGTTTGAAATTATGTTTTAACAAAATTACAATTTGAAAACGTAAAAAATTTGTTTTTTCAAATTAATTATAAGGCAAGATTTTTTTTTCAACACATAATTTAGTCAAACTAAAATAAGATTTTAAAAACTAAATTACGATTTTATCAAACACTTAAATCGCAAATCTAAACAGACCAAATATTTGGTTATTTGGTTTCATGTGAGTATGCTTTCCCGGCTCTTTCGATGATCCCTTCCGTCCTTCTCCTCCATTCTTTCCACTCCTGTCTCTTCTTCTCTTCTTTCTTCCCCTCCTTATATTAGTGTTGAACAATATAAGAGAGCAAGTCCCATCAATAGGAAAAAAACAAATATTGCCATCTTTCGTTGTATAGAATGGCACATTAATTTAAGTAGATAAGCATCCCATCCCATGAGTGGCAATAAAAATATTCCTTTCCCCTCTCTGAGTTGGGGTGGTGGATACCGCACAGTTGCAACTCGATCAGGGTCGTTTTCCTTTCCAAAAAAATAAAAATAAAATAAAACTCAGGGGCGTTTTAAATTAATATGGCCCTTCAATGATATAGAGGGCTTAATTAGTTTTATTTGATGTAATCTTCCACACAATCTAATATGATTCATTTCATGTCATCAAAACCTTTAAATATATTTTATGGTACGAGAAGATTTAGCTTTTTGCTTTACTTCCTGCAAATTTTATGCATAAGGGAAGCTTCCTCAAAAAGCAATACCAATTCTTTTGACTATGTAACACTATATATGTAGTGGCCTCACATTCTAATAAAATATTCGGCAGATGTTTAGAAAAGTAATTATTCTAAAAATGTCTCAAATGGATAGTTTAATCGATTATGAACCATGTTATATGAAGTGAAGGTCATTAGTTTGAATTTTTCCTTCTTCTGGCCTTCCATTGTGTCGAATTTTTGGCCACCCCTTGGCCCGAGCCACCATTCATTTTTTTCTTTTTTTTTTTGAAAAAAAAAATTTATTTTTTTGAAAATAAAATAAAAAATAGATTATATGATATGTGGTAAGATTTAATTGGTTCATGTGTTATTTTTATTAAGTCAACTAACGGTCAACAGATATAATGACTAATTTGATCATTTATCAAAACTAGAGGAACTTTTTGTGATAAAAATAAAACTATAGAGAAAAAAAAAAGAAATAAAACCCTAAGGGATAATTAGATATTTAACCCTAAATAGTATGTTGGCGTTTGTATTAAAAAACTAATAGCTAAAAAAAGTGTATTTTGAGTACTTAAAATAGTCATAATTACTAAAAATACCCTAAAAAGATAGATATAGAGTTTGGTTTATGAGGTCGGAACTCTGCCGTGGCAATAAGGTAATAGCGAGAGGGCATTTTCTTTTTTTTTCAGGGTAAGTGATAGGGCAAGGTAAATATAAAACTTTTTCGATGAATGATAGATTTTGTGTTGTCATGGCATTTACTTTTGTTGTTTCACACCAATTTATTATTCTCTTAAAAGAGTTGCATTTTGTGAGAAAATATAGAAGAAAATAGTAGTTAATAAATTTAAGTGGACCTCGTACTATTAATTTAAGTTTTTAAGTTAGAGTTGTATTAAAATATATATATACTCTTGGTAAAAATTTTATAGTTTATAAAAATGACATGTGTCATTTGAATAGATGTGATGTATATAATTTTTAATAGTATTTTCGAAATAAATTTTACTAAAAAAATTTATATATAGGCGGATTTAAAGGGGGCACCCAAGGGGCGGGTCCCCTTAGTTAAAAAAAATAATAAAGCAAAAAAATAAAACTGAAATTGACCCTGGTAAGAAAAAAAATTTTGAGATGACCCCCAGTAAAATTGATTCCTAGATCCACTTATCATATGTTATTAAAACAATAAACACAAATCATTTTTATTAATTAAATTAAAGAAAATTCTTCTGATATATATATATTTTCCTATTATTAATAGACATCATAAAGAAAAATAGAAAATGAAAACAGAAAAAACAAACCATATGAGTTTGGTGGACAAGATTTACACAACCCAAGACCTTTATCTATACGAAATTTAAATTTTCAAATATTTTTGAAAAAATATCTCAAAGGCAGAGTGGACAAGTCTGACGTTTAGAAAACTCACTCGGGTCACTCTCGTACACACGCAGAGAGAGAGAGAGAGGGAGAGAATGGAGAGAAGCACGCCAGTGAGGAAGCCTCACACGTCTACAGCGGATCTGCTCACCTGGTCGGAGGTCCCTCGGTCAGACATTCCAGCCACCGTCTCCGGCGCTCGCTCTCATCAGGTACCGCCTCTTGATTTCTCCTGTGATAAAATGTACGGTTCTGCACCACACATATTAATACAAACACTTGTGTGTTTGCATTCTCAGCCGTCCGATAGAATGAGCAAAGTCCTCCACGGAGATCAGCTCACAGAAGAAGAAGCTCAGACCCTTGAGAAAAAGTAAGATTGGTTTTTTTTTTTTTTTTTTTTAAGATTGCATTCTATTTCTGCGCTCACAGATTTTCGCTTTTGAGCTTAATTTTCTCTCTTGTCAACTCTGAAAAGTTCATCCTTTTTCTTGAAATTAATTTTCAAATGCCGCTTTACAATGCAATAATTGTATGCACTCAGATTTCGCTGCATGCAGTTTCTCTTGTGTTCCTCGATTCCTTGCCGATTGTGCTTTGTTGACTTTAAAGTCAGATCTAATTGATGCTTTCTTGGTTCCGATCTGATTTCGTTTCTGTTTCAAATGTTGGCTTATTCTTTATAAATGCGACTGATAGAATTTTTGTGTCAATATTTTTTGTTCCTGATCTGTGTTATAAGGTAAATTTTGAAGCTTCTCCCCCGATTAATCTTTAAATTAGAGTAGCTACTACAATTATGGTCATTTTTCTTTTCAATATGTAATATAAACTTCATCTTTTTTTTGTTTGGTGAATAAACTTGATTACGTCCATGCAGACACAATCACAAAAATATATTTGTGGAAGTGTGAAGAAAGCTTCATTCATCATCTCAGTAGAATATGAGGGTCAATGATCTTATAAGACTTTACTGCAAGTCTGCTAGAGACGATGCTATGGGCATATCCGAGTTAGAAATGGTCAAATTCAGTCATACCTGGCATTTGTAAGAGAATCTATATAAAACCCACCTCCACAAATAAATTTTGGATTGCCCATTCATCTAACTCTCTCACAATTTACTGCCCAAACTAGCAATTGGGCAACAAATTGCTTGAATCTCAATCCTTGAAAATAGGATCTTGATTTGTGGTATTCCTTCTATGCTTAGAAGATATTGAAGCGATACTAATATACTTAAAATAGGGATTGATATTGCTGACGGCATAATCCAGAACGAAAAAATAGGATAACATTTTCACGAGAATAGCCACTGCCATTTCTGGCATAGCAAGATGAGTTTGTTTTATTACCAAACTTCAAAGTCTCAAAATTTACATAATAGAATTCTGTAGCTAATGCGATGCATGTGTAAAAATAAAATGAGTATTAACTATTTATTATTTGAAGGAGTGGAAAGAAATAATTAAGAAAATAATAAATGTGTGAAAGTAGGGAGGTGGTAAATTTCAAAAGTTTTTTAATGAATCCAATGGGGGGATCTAAATCCCTTTTACAAAGAGTACCATGTTCTGGCATGACATAAACTTTAAATGCAACTCCTCCATTGACTAAGTAAGTAATGGAGTAGTATTGCTTGGAGGGAATTAGATACACTTTATGTCATGCCAGATCAGGACAATGTGGAAGAAAAAAAAAAAAGAGTTTATACAATTTTACATTGTGAAAACTTACTATTAGAGTTCCTTCCTTGTCCATTAGGACCAGAGCAAGCTGCTAGATTAAGTTTTGGTTCACCCAAAGAAAAAAAAAAAAGAAAAAAGTATTAGGCTTGAACCTACTGCCAGCCTACTCTTTTTTTCCCTCATCAGGGTTTTGGTTTGACTTTGCTTAAACATGTTCTTAACTCTGCTAGAGTTCACTGTCACTTTCCAACAAATATAAATAAATAATGATAAAGCTTAAAAATAAATCTTGCTGCCATAGATTTTCATGCTTACGCTACATCATCTGGATTTCTTATTGCAAGGTCTGTGGCATCACAATTTCGTATCATGGGTGTCATGTATCTAAGTCTATTTGGAACTGTTTTGTGTGCTACTTTCAGGAAGCCATGTTCCGGGTATAAATTAAAAGAAATTACTGGTAGTGGTATATTTGCTGGAAACGGCGAAGACGGTGCATCAGAATCTGATGCTGCTAATCACAATAACAGAACAGGGCTGCGTGTTTATCAGGTATATTAGTTTATCTCATTGGGTTCAAGGTGCAATATGAGAATCTTAGACATCAAGAGTCCATCATGTTGTCCATTCTCCCTCTAACTTACTATGTCTGAACATTCAGCACGCAATTAATGGAATTAGTCAGATTTCATTCAGTACTGAAGAGAGTATTTCTCCCAAGAAGCCTACCTCTCTCCCTGAGGTAGCAAAGCAGCGTGAATTAAGTGGGACATTGCAAAGTGATTCAGATACAAAGACTAAGAAGCAGATATCAGAGGCCAAGGGTAAGGAGCTCAGTGGCCACGATATCTTTGGCCCTCCTGAAATTGTACCTCGGTCAGTGGCCGCTGCACGCCCCTTGGATTCAAAAGAAAGTAGAGACATGGTAGAGCCTGGACCTCGAAATGTACGGACGTCTGTCAAAATTTCAAATGTGAGTATTTTGTGGGCATGACAGTGAATCCTTCATTGTCTTATATCTCATTCCACCAAGTATTTTTAATTTGGATGATAAGTTAAACAGTGGTCATTGTGCTAATACTCTCTTCTAATGCACCACGCATGGTAACTTTGTAGACTGGATCTAATATTGAGTTAATGAAGTGTTAAATTTTATGCATTCCTAAATTGAAAGCTTTTGGAATCAAATGTAGCTGAATTCCCATGCTTGAGAAATGTCAGAAGAGGATCCCATGACAATAATTTCATTTGCATTCCTATAATAAGTACCACGCATCCTGCTTGATTTTCTAATTTGCATTCCTTTCATTGTTTGAATGTCCATTTTTGGTATTTCCATCCAAATTATTGCGAATTGAATCCTATCCTTAGTTTCTTTCTGCCAGTTTTTTCTGCTAGATGCAAGACTATTTCAAGTGTTTATGTCCAATCTCTCTCTCTCTGTGTTTGCTTTTGAAAATTAAGATGTACACTTGTAACACCTTTGAGCACAATGTATAATAGGAGGATGTACAATGGCTCTTCTTTTGTAGGCTGATAGTATAAAATTCAAACATTTTCTAAAATGGATTTGTTTGTGAATTTTCATTTCATATCTTTGGTTTTCAGCTACATGAACGAATTCATATTTTACTTTTGTTTGTCAATTTTACAGCCTGCTGGGGGCCAGAGTAATTTTATGTTTAGTGAAGAACCATTTGGCAAGACAGCTAAAAAAATACATAACCAGAAGTTTGCTGAGATGTCAGGCAATGGTATTTTTAAGGGAGATGTTCCTCCTGGATCTGCTGAAAAGCCACTGAGCACGGCTAAAATGAGAGAAATGAGTGGCAGTAACATCTTTGCTGATGGAAAGGCAGAGTCAAGGGACTATTTTGGTGGTGTCCGCAGGCCCCCTGGTGGTGAGAGCAGCATTAGATTGGTTTAAGTTATCAGGAAATGGTGAGGCAGAGTCAAGGGACTATTTTGGTGGTGTCCGCAGGCCCCCCTGGTGGTGAGAGCAGCATTAGATTGGTTTAAATTATGGTGTTTTCTTAATACCCTTTTGTGAACTTTTGTGTTTACCTATAAAGCTTCCATGCTTGATGAGGATTAAGATTATTGTACGTTTGAGTGAATGTGAACTGTTATTATATCCATGCATTGTTAGGCTTAACATCTAGAGGAGCATGGGAAGTCTATATAATTGGGCTAGTATGCTGTTTCACCTATCTATTTACCTATGAATTAGGTAATAATTTAATGAACATTTTAGCCTTTGATTGTTTCTTTTGTTTTTTCATTTCAAAACAAAAAATATTTACAAACAATTCAAAACATCCTGAATACACTTTTTCAATTTTTTTTTTTTTTTAATAATTTACATATATATCTATTCTCTAAAGAAAACACTGCGACAATTGGACAAATTCACTCTAAAAAGCTACTGCGAGAATTAGACAAAAGCTGCTGTTTTCACGAGTTGTGCTATTAACAACAAAGCATACTTCGTGTGTCAGATGCTAGAGCTGGGGCCATGTGCTTAGAGTATTAAGGAAAGTGGCATTTCATTTTGTGCACGGTGCACGAATGCTGCAGTCTGCAGAAGTTGTTGCCTGGTCTGGGCAAGTATCATTGCTTGATTGGTCGGATCCAAAGGTAATTTTAAAACAACAATAATCTAGATCCTCTAAAATTCTTAGAATATTTTACTATGTATTTTGTAAAAATATCTCAACCATGTTTTTCCACATTCTAAAGGATCTTGATCGTAAGTTTTAAAGGATCCCGAATCCTGATGCTACGTTGTAGACAAAAAGTGGTGGCCATCACCAGGGAGGTTAGCCTCCAACAAAGGAAACATATCCACATCTCAACGTGTTCAAGCCCAATCTTTCTTTTGGGGTTTGGATTGGGTCCAATTTCATTTGGAACTGGACCGATGAAACTAAGATAGGTATCCCTTATGTCCTGTCGAATGATCTCTTTGAGCCCATTTCTCAACCTGCTCTTTTGATAAGTGGACTTGGGCTCCTTCTCCGTCGGGCCAATTCTCTGTCAAGTCAGCACATGACGTGGCCTCTAATTCCTCAAGTGGCAGAATCTCTCCTTTATCCCCTGAAGAATGGCATCGTCTTTGGGAGGACTTAAACTTCGGGCCAGGCTTAAGCGTCTTCTCTAGAAGATTGCCTGAAACTTACTTCATTTTTGTGCTAATATAGGCAGGTTTGTGCCTACTGAAGACCCTGAGGCATGGCTTTGCCCATTTTGCAAGGGTCCTCAAGAAACCTTATGGTCCTTATGCCATAGTTTCTTGAAACGTGCTTTGGCATAATTATGTGGAGGAGGAGCTCTCATTGGCCTCTTAATACTGCAGCTTTTAGCAATCAGCCTATCTCTTCTTGGGTCTCAGCTATTCTTAAGCCTTATCATCTGCTTGCAATAACTAGACAAAAAACTCACATATTCCAATTGTTTGCAGCAGTAACATTGGATCATATTTGGTTTTCCACGAACAGTCTTGTGCACAATGCAGTTCAGCCCGAGCCTTCTAAATCTATCAAGCAGATTCTTCCACTACGAATATCCCCATCTCAACATGGCAACTTCTTGTGAAGTCTTTGGGCACTTTTGGGTGTGCGTTTGAAGGGTTTAAAAATGCGTTTAAAATTTAAAAAGTTTATTTAAAAAAAAGAAAGAAGGAAAAAAGTACATGTTTGATAAAAAAAATTTAAAAACACTTTTAAAAGTAAAAAAAAACCTAAAAATGGTTAAAACACACTTTTGGCAAAAGCTTAAAAATGAAGTTTTTGACAAAAAATGCTTTTTGACTTAATAACTATATTTCTCAAACACAATTTCCAATATGCTCTTATGGTTATTTTAGTTATTAATAGGCCTCTTCCTTTACCGATTGGAACTTTGCTAGCATTAGCTATGATATTGTTGAGTATATGTGTGAGTTTAAAAAAAAAAATTAGTCTCATAATGAAAATATGTAAGAAATATGAGTGGTTGATATAATATTGTTGGACTTAAACTCATTGGCATAACTCTTAAATTTTTGGATTGTGTGGTGTCTCAATATGTTATATTATGGATTCACTAAAAAAAACTCCCTAAAATATTAATCTTCAAACAGATATTAGCTTAGCTTTATCATTGTTTTAAAGTTTGAATGCTTTGAAATTTTTTAGATATATCAATTTTAGAACACATGTTTTAGTGGGCTGCTTCCCACATTGTATTCGGAAGCATCTTCAATGGGTCTACTGTGCTCTCTTTCATCCGAATGAAGAGTAGAAAAACCCTCAATTATAACCTCCCATCAATTAGGAAAAAGAAGAAGAAGAAGAAAGAAGAAGACTGAGAAAAGAAGAACAAAAGGGAAACGAAAAAAACGACACTGCAATTAAATAAAACATTAAAATGACACATGATCAGAACCTTAAGTGTGCCATTTTGTCTCAAGCCTCAAGGGTACTTATGGACGAGCTGGTGTGGAGGTTCTCTGAGGTCCGACGTTGGCCGGCATATATATGCCATTAATTATAGTGTTTGTCTTCTTACGTGTCATGCCGTTATATTTGAGCTTGACTTTTCATTAATTTGTAACATAATAATAATAATAATAATAATAATAATAATAATAAAATCCAACTTAAAAGCAATGTGGCGTGTCCGGCCAATAGCCTAATCGAGGCAATCTTCAGTTTGATTTCTTCCTTTAATTTGTTCCCCAATGGCATCATTCAGGACGTGGTTAGCGACGTACGTATGCAGACATGCAGTTGATGGGTTAGAGTATGACATATATATATATATATATATATATATATATATATATATATATTCTAGCCTATATTCTAGCAGGATATGTTTTTTGAGGCTAAGATGAAGACATCATTGTAATTGTCCGGACTCCAACCCGCTGTCTTATACGTGGAACAATATTCAAATTCTGCAAAAGATTAACTTAATTATTATTTTGAGTCGATCCTTTTTTGTCTTCAAACCTTGGAAATTTTGTCGTGTTTATGAATATGGTGAGTCGGTGAGAGCAAAATGGCGGGTCAGTTATACTGCATAGTCTGCATGCATGCATGCTATTTTCTTCCTACAAATCCTTGTTCATAATAGTTCACGAAAGTCTTGCTTGGGTCCCATTATTTTTGCACTGAAGTATCCGGCCGGAAGGTGTACAGATTATGGGTTGCACGTACACCGTAAGTGCACTCCGTAACTTACGCATACTTTTTTATAAAACATATATATTAAGCCAATGGTTAGCCAGCCCCTTTAATCTCTATAAACACCACTTTTATAAAACCCTTTATTAGATGGTGATTGCAGGGCACTCGCAATCCCCGTTTTAGGCGCAGGTCACTGAAAATGATCATCTTCACACATTTGCTCTAACTTGTTCAGAGATTTCAGTCCCAATGGCTGCAGCCACCACCGGACCTAGAAGCAGGCGCCCAACCACTTCATTTGGAAGTGCACAACCATACTGCTAGAGATTGGGCTAAGATAATGGTCACCTTTTGCTTAGCATGGGCACCTGCAATAGCTCTCAGACATGCCCGGCCAAGTTCACTCCAAATACTCTCCAATGTTCCACGTGCTCTCCTTCGAATTCTTATTATGCTTTGCTTCCTTCTTCGTCAGCAAATTCATGAATTCCAAGTTTCCTGTGATCGATAGCCCGAGTGCTTGACGGAGTTGGTGTCTTCTTTGAAGTGATAGCTTTCTTCACAGCCATTACAATTTCATTTCCTCTCTGGCTCCAAATTATCACTTGGGCGGTGTGTGCCATTTCTTTCCTCGCATGCAGCTTTAGTTTCCACTCTCTGACATATGTCCAAGTACTTGTTGTTGTTTTTTTTTTGTTTTTAATAAAGTTTTCTCTATAGTGGTTTGTTATTGTAACAAAAATTAATTGATGTGAAAAAATAATGTTGTTGTGAAAAAATAAAAATAAAAATTGTTTTATAGTGATTTTTTTATTTAAATAGTAATAAAAATTGATTGTGATAAAAAATAAAAATATTGAAAATTGATTTTTTTTTTTTTGATGAATAGGTGCCCAAGTGATTATGCGAATTAAGTAAGAATAAGTTCAGCAGGTACTTTTAAGTAGTTGTATCAAAAGTCATGATTGGGTGCCGGCCAAGAATCTTTTGAGGATTTGGCGTTACATTTCAATTCCTTCTCTGATTGTAAACGAAAAAGAAAGGGGAATTTGAGAAAAAAAAAAACAAAAGCCACTACAGTTAAGAAACTATCAGTTGTTAAATGATTTTCTCATTCTACCAAACGATTCGTTTTAGCCCCTCCGCTAGTCTAGTCTTTGCTGTGAAATTGGATGGAAACATTAAAACTACGCTTTTGAGATTACAAGTTACCAAAAAATACCTCAACTAAAGAAGGGTTAAACACAACTGGTAGTTAGCCATTTGCAAGTTATCCATTGAATTTCAATTCCTCTGAAACCTTCAATTCAATCCATAGCAGAATAGGTCAAGGAGAGAAGATGAACTGCAAATCCAGTACCAAAGCTGCAGTTGTGGCCTTCAGCATTCTCCTTACCTCTCTGATTGTCAACGCTGTTGCAGCACATAGCAGAGGCTGTAGCAGTGGATTCCACAGGTGTAAGAAATCACCAACAAATTCTCAAGCTCCATCGCCTTCACCCCAGAAAGCTGAGACTTTGGTATTTGCAGAGCAAAGGCTTGCGTGGTTAATTCACAAGTAGGTAGGTGGAAATATATATATATATATATATATAGAGAGAGAGAGAGAGAGAGAGAGAGATTAAACTTGATGGAACCGTACCACTCACCTGTTATGCACAGAAAAACTCCACCAAGGGAAATCCATCCTTGCTTACCATTTCGTTTGAAGTAATGTATTATGTAGATTGGGTTGAAAGCACGTAAGACACCCAAGTTATATTTGAACAGGTTGTAAAGACCAATGCCACCGATGAAGGCAAACCACAATAAGATGACGGGGGCAAATGCGAAGCCCACTTTATCAGTGCCAAATCACTGAACCGAAAAGATAAGGATCAAGATTGCTACTGAAATTCCCACAACAGCATCTGGATAATTCATCAATAACAACATTATGTTATAATTAATGTCACATAAATCATGTGTAATCATAACATCTAATCATGTGTTATATATATGGTAGTATATATATGTTAAATTTAGTTGGGTAAAGTGGGTTAATTAATTAGTATCTTCCAAATTAATTTGTGTTTTGTTAGAAGTGCACTAGTAGTACTATGTGGTACAGATCGACGTAGTACCTTGGCCCAGGGACTTGATCCCGCTAACAGCAGAAAGGACCGCATCCATCCAAATTGAATGTCATTTGCATGTTATATAAACAAACACAATATTCATAGTACGCACTCGCACTGTAAGTCTGTAAGCATAATTTTTAATTTGTGGGGGATCGGAACTAACCCGAAATGGAGGGAGTAAGTACCCCATCCCCTATAACCATAGAAGTTCCCGCGATGGTGACAAGAAAGAGCGCAAGTTGGGTAGTTTTACTATTCTCCAGCTTCTCTTTGATTTTTCGAGCCCGTTTCAACTGGTTGGATGGCGTTTCTAGTCTGTAGTTGGACAGCTCCCTGTCCTCTGGCTGGTGATTTGGAATTAAGCTTACCTTTGCATACCTGCATACCAAAGAATATAGTGCAAATGTTCCACCTGCAAATGCATCACAGCTTCTGTTTTATTGCCATCAGGGACGGAGCCAGAAAATTTTATGGGAGGGACCAGTCAAAAAAAAATTTGGTTCTTTAGAATTATTTTTATTAAAAAATTTTTATTTTGACTACCTATAAACAAAAAAGCATTTGAAAGTAATAAATAAAATAAAACTTTAAAGGTATAATTAAAATAAAAAATTTATTGAATATGGCCATAAAATCTAAAAATAGGGCTAAACAATTTTTGGGAAATGGCCAAATGACTAAAATTACAATCAAACTATACTTTTTTTTTTTTTTACTTCTAATTTTTTTTTTTCCTTATTTGGGGGGGACCATGGCCCACCTTGGTCCCCCCCTCCCTCCGTCATTGATTGCCATCAAATTTCTTTTTCATTTCGAATATTTATAAATCAATTTCCGTTAAATTAAAAACATAACATAAATTAAGCTGAAAATACAATTATATACAGTTTATAGATAAAAATTTTGATTTACATACCAGCCACGGCCGTGTGGCCGGGACGACATGTTCAGTCATGACTCATGGCTCATGGCTCATTGCTCATTGCTCATTGCTCATGGCTGGGTTGAGTGACAGCACCCAGCCTCAAATTACCACCTTTTTTTTTTTTTTTCCTTTTATTCTTTTTTTATCTGATAATTACAACTGAATTTTTATGTTGTTTTTATTATCTAATTGATGAAAAAATTAACGATGATCCCAATTTACGATTTTTTTTTAATAAATAATTTACGAATATTTTAAACATGGATAATGTGGATAGCTAGTAATAAAGTAGAAGATATTATATATATATATATATATATGCGCCTATGCGGGCATTAAGGCTAGATCATAGTTCATAGATGCTTTCGGCACGAAAATATTTTTGAAAAAAGTGATTTCGGACCTCTAGGGCTCCGAGGCAACAATTTCCATCCCCAGGCAGGGCCGCCGGGGTAAGCCTAGTAGCACAAAGCCATGGCAAGCCAAGCCAGGCAGAGAAAAACGAAAAGCAAAGGGGAAGAGAAAGTTGTTAAATGGCCCCCCCAACTACCAAACAGTTGTGTTTTAGCCCCCTCCTTTAGTTGAGGGTATTTTGGTAACTTGCAATCTCAAAACGACGTAGTTTTAATGTTTCCATCTAATTTCACGGCAAAGACTAACGGAGAGGGCTAAAACGTAACTGTTTGATAGTTGAGGGGGCCATTTAACAACGTTTGATACTTTAAGGGGCTAAAACGTAACTGCGTGATAGTTGAGGGAGCTAAAACGTATTTTCCCCAAAATATATACAACAGGAACGCAAAAATCAAATGAAAATTGAACAAAATTTTGGAATGACAAATTTATAAAATTATATATTTTAAGAGGAATTTTAAAACTTTTGGCTCCATCCTTAATTACAAGTGGGCCCACCCCTGCTACTAAATTATCAAAAATTATTCAGCGAAAATATAGATGAGATTTGAGCTTAATTACCTTCATCTTAATTACTCTTAATCTTTTTATCTTTCCTCTCTTCTTTCTTTTCCTTTCACTTGTATCATTAATGCATCACCATAACCTAGTCTAGCTCTAAGTACATTGTCCATTACAACTTTTCTTTAATCACCCAATTATACAAAATATGTCCATCTAAATGACTTCGAAATCCTATCACTACCTTCAATGGTCTCGCTAATTAAGTACTATCGCTAATTAGATATGTTGTTTTACAAGTAAAAATTATGTCAACAAAACGAAACTTAATTAGGCATATAGTGAGCTCGTCCTTTTTTTTAAAAAAATTTTGGACATGTCAACACAAGAGGGGAAGGAATATTTGAACTAATGACATCTGCTTCATTAAGCGTAATCCCAGTCAATTGAACTACCTCATCTTGTGTCATTTATAAAAGAGTTTGTTTAATTTTTTTCTCTCCTAGAAGTCTAAATTATCTAATCAACGGCACACATATCACCATAATAAAATGCTTATAGAGAAATGTAAACCCCTCAAACACCATCATGTAAAACAGAAAACCCACTTTGTTCATCTAGATATATACTAATAAAATTAAGAGTATCAGAACCATAATGGAACAAGAATAATTTTTTTTTCTTTTTTCTTTTCTTCTAATTGAATGAGAGAAAAGGATTATAGAGGAGGATCTTTCCTATTTTTGATCCAAATGAAAAAGAAAATAAGCGATCATGTGGGAATGCTTCTAAAAACATAATGGAAAGTGACTCATTTAACTAAAACATATGTCGTAAAGTTGGCATTACGAGACACTTTCAATGCATTTCATCTTTGAAAGGGAGCTAAAACTACATCTTTGAAATGCTGAGGAACATGCTAGGGCTAGGATTGATTTTGATCATATTCACGTGTCCATCAGATAGCTACCTCTATTGTTGAAGGAAAGTGATTGATCCTTCAACAACAGAGGTAGCTATCTCCCCTTTCCCTTCCCCCACTTTGAATAAAAAAATAAATAAAAAACAGAGGTGGATATCTGATGTGACAAGTGAATATGATCAAAATACAACAATCTTATGCAACACCATGAGATATGGAGTCTATTAGAAAAAAATTGACCACTACACGTTACATCAGCTGCATGGAATATGTGATAGTATGAAAATACTTTCAAAAACATGATGGAAAGTGACCCATTTAACTAAACATATACCTTAAAATTAGCACTACGAGACACTTTCAAAGGGAGTTAAAACTACATCTTTGAAATGCTGAGGAACATGCTAGGCCAAGAAATGATTTTGATCATATTCACATGTCTATCAGATAGCTACCTCTGGTGTTGAAGGAAAGGGATTGATCCTTCAACAGAATTAGCTATCTCCCCTTTCCCTTCCCCACTTTGAATAAAAAAATAAATAAAAAACAGAGGTAGCTATCTGAGGTTACAAGTGAATATGATCAAAATACCAGCACCGTGAGATATGGAGTCTACTAGAAAAAATTGACCACTGCACGTTGCATCAGCTACATGGTGTTGATCACTTTTTCTTAACGCCTTTCATTGACATCTGGTATCTCCATTTGGAGTTGATCACTTTTCCTTAACCCCTTTTCTTCAAAATCAGATGACCCCCTTAATTTCCCCCCCTTTCCGGCGCTGATTAGAACAACAAAAAAGAAGGATAATCCCCTTCAGACCTCAACATCAGATACCCCATTTTCCAAATTAAGAGGGATATATATCTGTGTATAAGGAAAGTGATCAACACCGGGAATCTGACGTGACATGTACAGTAAATATGATGATCCAAATACAACAATTAATATATATTCTTATGCAACATCAGATACAGAAAAAAGGTGGACATAGAAAAAGAGGCTCTATGGGAAACTTCCAAGTAATGTCGAAGACCGAGGCTTATAAAGCACACGAGCATACTACAGCAAGGCACTCGCAAATTAAGGAACCGCAGTTTGAGTCATCTTACAAAAATGACTTTTTTCACACATTTGCTCCAACTTGTTGAGAGATTTCAGCCCCAAAGGCTGCAGCCACCTCCCGACCTAGAAGCAGGCGCTCAACCACTTCATTTGGAAGTGCATAACCATATTAGAGATTGGGCTAAGATAATGGTCACCTTTTGCTTAGCATGGGCATCTGCAATTGCTCTCACATATGCCCAAGTTCACTCGAAATTCTCTCCAATGTTCCACGTGGTCTCTTTCGGATGCTTATTATGCTTTGCTTCCTTCTTCGTCAGCGGATTCATGAATTCCAAGTTTCCCGTAATAGCCCGAGTGCTCGACCGAGTTGGTGTCTTCTTTGCAGTGATAGCTTTCTTCACAGCCATTACAATTCCATTCCCTCTGTGGCTCCAAATTATCACTTGGCTGGTCTGTGCCATTTCCTTCCTCGCAGTTTTACCACTTTTTATCCATGAAATTAGAATGCTAAATGCACCCTAATTAAGTAGAATATTAGCAGTTGAAGGGCAAATCTGCTGGTTAGACTCTGCGCAAAAACTGGATTGTGGTTGGGAAGGAGGCACTGGGTTTAGGAGCTGTGAGTCCAATCCTAATGTCCGGGTCTTTCAATTTGTGAATATGAGTTGCTGTTTAGGTTTCTAGTTTGCGGTGGTTCAAGAAGGCTAAGGTCCTGTTTGGTTTGCAAATTAGACCCCCTCTCTCTATGTACTATCGCTAGTTAGATATGCAAAACAATTTGTTTTACAAGTAAAAATTATGTAAATCCACCACTTAATTAATAAGTATATCACCGACGAAATGAAACTTAAGACATTATCTTGTGTCATTTATTAAATATACCTTATTGTTAGAAGGAAGAAACGGTGAGAGTTTGTTTTACTTCTCCTAGAAGTCTAAATTATCTAATCAACGGCATGCATATCACCATAATAAAACGCATATAGAGAAAACAAATGCAAAACCCTCAAACATCATCTGGAAACTAATAAATTTAGAGTATCAGAACCATAATATGTACGACGTACATCCCAAATTAAAGACAATATAAACTACATCCAAAGCAAGAACAACTTGTCGCAGGTAACATGCATAAACGACATCCATATATATGGAACAATAACTCAAACAAGCAGCATTTCTCACGCATCCCCATGTCCAATCAATGCGAGAAGCATTTTCTCATAGTCTCCAGAAGTGTCTTTGGCAATTGCATGATCCAGAGGAACGCTGTTCCTCCGATGGTATTCTTCTTTGATTCTTTGCATGTCAACCTCCGGTCGAGTGGCGACCACTCTTATAAGAGTCCATTCATCTGTCCCCAGCTTGTTGATTGCCAGCCGCAGAAGCTTCTCAAAATATTTCTCTGGGCAGATCAAGCACTTGATTGTTGCTCTCACTAATTTCAGGTACTCGTCATCAGGATCACTCTTAATTCAAATCCTGCAAACAGGCACCCATTATCACTTTGAATAGCAGCAGATAATCTTTCAGCATCTTCAGGCCTCTAATTGATCCAAGACTTAACTGTTGCATTTTAATAAGTTTTTACTATTAATTTTGACACGCTCTAAAAATTGAGAAAAATATAAAATGAGTGTGGTTACACTGACTTGTAATAAGCTTCTTATCTACTAAAATGTTCATAGAGGAACCCATAAAATGCAAAAATAACAAATAGGTTCATGTACTCAATTTTTTTCTAATTTTTTGGTGGAAACCATCAAATAACAAATACGTCTTATGGGTGACACATGTCATAACTAATTTGGATTGATGCTAGCAAAACATTTGATGGTTTTTGTCAAAAAGTTAGACAAAAAAACTTATTTGTTATTTTTAGGGGTAAACTTTTTCTCCATCAACTATAACGCATTGTAAATTTTTCCCATAAACTACTCATTCAGTTTGATGCGTGTCTCTCGCTAATATTTATAAGAGGTACGGATGTCAAAAAATACTGGAAAACCAAGAAACCGAGGAATTGGGAAACCGGAGAACCGGCTGGTTCCAGTTGGAAAAAACCAAAAACTAGGAACCCCGGTTCTAGTACCGGTTTTTGGCACTCGGTTATAACCAGGTAACCGAGTGCATATATATAATAATATATTTTTAATATTTTATATATATTAATATTTTTTTTCCTTATCTCTATTCCCCAATGCAAATCACTCATGCTCTTTCTTTTAGAGAGAGAGATTTATGGGTTGTAAAGGCATGGCTTCCAAGCTTACTTCAGTTTGGGTAAAGGGATTGTCTTGGTTTGAATTACTTCAATTTGTCTGCTTTAAAATCTGCTGCAAATTAGGGACACCCAGTCGCAAAAATATGTTTATTAAAGGGGTTGGGTACATAAAGGGGTTGTCTTCTCCAGTTGAAGAGATACACTAGTCCCACGTTGAGGAAAGATACAAAGACTCCCACCCCATACCTCTATAAACTGGATGCTCCTTCATTGGTCCTTAGTGCCAGTGGCCCAATACACTTCACAAAAAGGGGCTAATTGTGTGCCAAAAATGGACTTATTTTAGGCCCAATACTTAAAATAAGTCCAAAATACAATTTTTTCTAAAAACCGGTTACCCGGTTTGGATAATCGGGTACAAACCGAAACTGGCCAATTAACCGGATCTTGGTTACCCGATTCCAGTTTCCCAAAACCAATAATTGAGGTACCTGGAACTAGGAACTGGGACCGGGTTGACACCCCTAATAAGAGCACTAGTAGCAAATACTATATCACCATTAGATACAACTATTACATTGTCTTTTTCTTCTTGACTTTCTTCGTCTTTTTTTTTTTCAATTGTTCCCTTTTAAACTTTATGCACTCTTTTCTTATATGCCTAGGCCTGCTGTGGTGAAAATATGTTATGTCTATTTTTGAGTTGGACTTTCCTCTTAAATTTTCACAACTGTCATACTTGCGAGGTTTTTTGCTTTTACTTCTACTTTCTATAATAAGTGCCTCTGAATGAAAAGAAATACGTTGCTATTTTCTTCTTTCTTCTTCATTGAACATGTTATCTTTTATCATACCAATAGTTATCACACTGTTAGGAGCCGAATTATTGAGTGACACCACCATGGTTTCTCAATTGTTTGGCAAAGAACTCAACATAAGTAATGCTTGCACCTCATCATCTAATGCAAGTTTCATAGTAGATAAATCATTCAACAATCCTTGAAAATTACTGATGAGATGCTCCATAAGGACCATAACACTATGCCCATCTTTGTACTTCAAGTTCACAAGCCTTTTGATCACAAAAGCTTTGTTTTGAATAGTCTTTTGTTCATAAAGGCTCTCTGACTTCTGCCAATGACTGTAAACATCAACTTATTTTGCTACATGCATGATGAAAGACATTTTGATCAACCCACTGTCTAATCTGTCAAACTGCTCTTCTATTCAATTTCTTCCAATCATTGTTGCTTGCAACAACTAGTTTGACACATTTCAACTCAATGAGATCAAACAACTCATTGCAATACAAAATATTTTTCACCATAGTCTTCTTAATTGAATAATTAGAAGCTATGAGTTTAACCATGCTATTAGATGACTCCTCCATTTAATTTACACAAGAACTCCACACAGCTCTGATACTACTTTGTTAGGGGTAAACACCAATTTCATATATAAAACAGAATTAATATACTTCTCTTTGTGCAAATTAAATAGTCACACTAACACAAAAAATAAACTTACAATGTAGAATAAGAATCAAGTAACCCACAAGCAAGTCAACAAGATTTTTACGTGAAAAACCCTTCAATGCGAAGGGAAAAATCAAGGGACCTAGTCTAGTCAAATATTCCACTATCAACAATAATGAGTTTACAATTGTCTTTCCTAGAGAAATATATAGAAATTATGATCACCACATCAAAAATAAATGCATTCTTGGATTAAACATAAATTCATTACCCTAAAAATAGATTCCAACAAGAATAAAGAAAGATTTCACCAAACATGTATTAACAATTGAATATGAAGTCCAATGATCGGCACAATCAATACGAGCACTCGTCGTTAGGAACAACATATTAAAATTGCATCAAAATCCGACCACAAATGACACTCCAATATTTGACTAATGTGATTGGGCAAAATCCTTTTTTTTTTCTCTCCCTTTGCGCATGGTGTGTTGCTTTTATACTACAAACAAAATTCTTCATTTGTTTTGTTGTAGCCCATACGTGATCCACTTAAGAGGGACCACCCAACCGGGTACATAGCCTAACCTAGTAAGGGCATTCACAATGGAAGAGCTAATTTTTTTATGTAAATAGCTCATCAAAACTTAATTTATCTAGTTTAGCTAATAACTTTTTAAGGGCCTTATACATCTGATTAGTTATATTTTTATTTATATCATTTAATTTTTATTTTTATTTTTTAATTTTTTATAATGATTGCATTTTTCTTAAATATCTTATTTTTTAACTTTTGAAAAAAAAGTGATGTGGAGAGAGAAATAAGAGAAGAAAATTTTGGAAAAAATGAGATGTGGAAGAGAAATAGTATGAGAAAATTTTGAAAACAAAAGAAAACAGGTGAGAAACAATAAAAAAACGTGGAAAGAAAATTTTGGGAGAGAGTGGGAGAGAAAAAAGACGTGGGAAGAAAATTTAGGAAAATAGCTCTTTGAATAGTGCCGCTACATGTAACTTTTTTTTTTAGCTCATTTAATAAAATATTTATTCTACATTTTTTTTAGCTTCTCCAATGTAGAGGGTATTTTATCAATTTAAGGAACTATTTTACATAAAAATATCATTTAACTCCTCTATTGTGAATACTCTAACCTGTATTTATCGAATTGGATACATAATGATTAGTACGCAAGTGATACGTCCACTCAAATGCAAATCAATTTGGTGCGGGCCGGGTGTTATCGAAGGCATGATGCTGGTAATGGTATATATATATATATAGGCCATTAATCATAGTCTTATAATAAAAAAAAAAATAAAAATTTCCAACTTAACCAATAACCACCACTTCTGTGATACGTCCGTCCAATAGACGAAAGGATGAGGGAAACTAGCATTGAAGATTCGCAGTCTTTAATTTAATTTTGTTCATTCTTTGATTCTCAATGATGTTGCTCAAAACAGGGTTAGCGTTAGGGGTGTTAACTGTTAAACTAATGATTAAGTGATTAAATTTACATCTTCCTATCAGCTTAAATTTTTGTAATAACTGGTAATTTAACATGATATCAGAGTAAAAGGTTATAGGATTGAACCTTGACTCCATCAATTCACCCCGCATTTAAATTAAATATTGAAAAAATTACATTTTACCCCCCTGAAGTATCAACCGATTTCCACTTTTGCCTCCAAAGTTTAAAAAGTGACACTTAACCCCTCCAAAGTTTCAAATTGTGACAATTTAACCAATTTGACCTTATTATTCCCAAAATGCCCCCATCACATTTTTTCTTTAAAATAAAAAAAAAATCCTAAAAAATAAGAAAAAGCAAAAAAAAATAATAATAAATATATGCTGGGGTGGCCAAACCACCCCATAGGTGGTGGCTGGCCACCCTGTTTGGATTTTTTTTTTTTAAAAAAAAAAGTGATGAGGGCATTTTGGGAATAAAAAGATCAAATGGGTTAAATTGCCACAATTTGAAAGTTTGGGGGGGTTAAGTGTTACTTTTTAAACTTTGGAGGCAAAAGTGAAAATGGATGGATACTTCAGGAGGGTAAAAAGTAATTTTTCCTTAAATATTCTACATATTGGGCATCACCTATTAAAAGGGAGTTTAATCCCACACGTGAGGGGGGGTGTTAAACTAATGATTAAGTGATTAAATTTACCTCTTTTTATCCGTTTAAGCTTTTAAGATAATTGGTAATTTAACATTAATCAGGTATTTTTGACCAAAACCGAGAACCAGAATTGGACCTATGAAACTTTCTTTTGGGGTTTGGATTGGGTCCAATTCCATTTGGAACTGGACCGATCGATGAAACTAAGATAGGTTTCCCGTCCTGTCAAATGATCTCTTTGAGCCCTTTCCTCAACCTGCTCTTTTGATAAGTGGACTTGGGCTCCTTCTCCGTTAGGCCAATTCTCTGTCAAGTCAGCACATAACGTGGCCTCTAATTCCTCAAGTGTCTGAATCTCTCCTTTATCCCCTGAAGAATGGCATCGTCTTTGGGAGGACTTAAACTTCGGGCCAGGCTTAAGCGTGTTCTCTAGAAGATTGCCTGAAACTTACTTCATTTTCGTGCTAATATAGGCAGGTTTGTGCCTACTGAAGACCCTGAGTCATGGCCTTGCCCTTTTTGCAAGGTTCCTCAAGAAACCTTATGCCATAGTTTCTTGAAATGTGCGTTGGCTATAATTATGTGGAGGAGGAGCTCTCATTGGCCTCTTAATACTGCAGCTTTTAGCAATCAGCCTATCTCTTCTTGGGTCTTAGCTATTCTTAAGCCTTATCATCTGCTTGCAATAACTAGACAAAAAACTCACATATTCCAATTGTTTGCAGCAGTAACATTGGATCATATTTGGTTTTCCAGGTACAGTCTTGTGCACAATGCAGTTCAGCCCGAGCCTTCTAAATCTATCAAGCAGATTCTTCCACTACGAATATCCCCATCTCAACTTGGCAACTTCTTGTGGAGTCTTTGGGCACTTTTGGGTGTGCGTTTGAAGGGTTTAAAAGTGCGTTTAAAATTTAAAAAGTTTATTTAAAAAAAGAAAGAAGGAAAAAAGTACATGTTTGATAAAAAAAAATTAAAACCACTTTTAAAAGTAAAAAAAACCTAAAAATGGTTAAAACGCACTTTTGGCAAAAACTTAAAAATAAAGTTTTTGACAAAAAACGTTTTTTTTACTTAATAGCTATATTTCTTAAACATAATCCCCAGCATGCTCTTATGGTTATTTTAGTTATTAATAGGCCTCTTCCTTTACCGATTGGAACTTTGCTAGCATTAGCTATGATATTGTTGATTATATGTCTAAGTTTAAAAAATAAAAAAATAATAAAATAGTCTCACAATGAAAATATGTAAGAAATATGAATGCTTAATATAATATTGTTGGACTTAAACTCATTGGCTTAACTCTTAAGTTTTTGGATTGTGTGGTGTCTTAATATGTTATATTATGGACTCACTAAAAAAACTCACTAAGATATTAATCTTCAAATAGATATTAGCTTAGCTTTATTATTGTTTTAAAGTTTGACTGCTTTGAAAATTTTTAGATATATCAATTTTAGAGCACATGTCTTAGTGGGCTGCTTCCCACATTGTATTTGGAAGCATCTTGAATGGGTCTACTATTCTCTCTTTCATCCGAATGAAGAGTAGAAAAACCCTCATTTATTACCTCCCATCAATTAGGAGGAAGAAGAAGAAGACTGAGAAAAGAAGAACAAAAGGGAAACGAAAAAAAACGACACTGCAATTAAATAAAACATTAAAATGACACATAATCAGAACCTTAAGTGTGCCATTTGTCTCAAGGGTACTTATGGACGAGCTGGCGTGGAGGTTCTCTGAGGTCCGACGATGGCCGGCATATATATGCCATTAATTATGGTGTTTGTCTTCTTACGTGTCATGCCGTTATATTTGAGCTTGATTTTTCATTAGTTTGTAACATAATAATAATAATAATAATAATAATAATAATAATAATAATAATAATAATAATAATAATAATAATAATAATAATAATAAAAATAAAAATAATAAAAAATCCAACTTAAAAGCAATGTGGTGTGTCCGGCCAATAGCCTAATCGAGGCAGTCCTCAGTTTGATTTCTTCCTTTTGTTCCCCAGTGGCATCATTCAGGAGAATCAGGACGTGGTTAGCGACGTAGGTATGCAGACATGCAGTTGATGTGTTAGAATATGCGATATATATATATTCTAGCTTATATTCTAGCAGGATATGTTTTTTGAGGCTAAGATGAAGACATCATTGTAATTGTCCGGACTCCAACCCCATGTCTTATACGTGGAACAATATTCAAATTCTTCAAAAGATTAACTTAATTATTATTTTGAATCGATCCTTTTTTGTCTTCAACCTTTGAAATTTTGTCGTGTTTATGAATATGGTGAGTCGGTGAGAGCAAAGTGGCGGGTCAGTTGTACTGCATGCATGCTATTTTCTTCCTACAAATCCTTGTTCATAATAGTTCACGAAAGTCTTGCTTGGGTCCCATTATTTTTGCACTGAAATATCCGGCCGGAAGGCGTACAGATTATGGGTTGCACGTAAACCGTGCATTCCGTGTTGAATATATTGTAGAATATATTATAGAGAGCGGAAGGAGAGAGAGAAGAGAGAGAGCGAAAACATATAATAGACTACATTGTATTGAGTAGCATACTTAGAATGTATACAAGAGCCTCCTTATATAGGAGGGAAAGAGGAGCCTTAGCTTCCAATCTTACCAATGTGGGACAAGCCCCACATATACATTAACATCCCCCCTCAAACTTAATGTGTCTAAACATTAAGGTTGGAAAACAAAAACATGAATAAAAAAAACATAAAAGAAAGGAAAGAAAAATGAAAAATAACCTAACATAAAATAATATTCTTAACATCCCCTCAAACTCAATATGTAAACTTGAGTTTGGATAAAAGAAAAGGAAAATAAAATGAATTCACCAAAAAAGCTTGTGCGAAAGAGTTGCGAAATAAGCCATAAAAAAGAAGAGCTTGGTTCACTTGGTTGTAATTTTGACTTGAAAACCATATACTAGTAATGAAGAAACTTGCATGCCTAAAACCCATGGACCGTCTCGCCTAGTGGGCTGAGCTAAAGTCGACCCAAAATTCTAACTAGTAGATTGACTCGTTAAAAAGGCTAATCATGCACGAAACCCATGGACCGTCTTCCTGTGGTGAAATTTGAGCTAAAGTCGACCAAAAATTATAACTAGTAGATTGACTCGGTCGGTTGAAGAGCTAAGCATGGAGAAAAAGGGCGGTTAAAAAAGGCTAAACATGCAAAACCCTTGGACCGTCTTCGCCTTGTCGGTGAGCTAAAGTCGACCAAAAATTCTCACTAGTAATGGATCAATGGCCTAGGAGAGGTGCGATGACGATGATGGCGGAATTTGACAAGGCATAAGTGGGCCAGTTGAAAGGGGCTTCTTTGACCCAAAAAAATCATCGACGAGTGCCTACAAGAAGAATAAACGGATTGAACCGCACCAAAGAAAAAAAGGCTGTGGAACCGAAATGACCAATGCATGAATCAACATAAACCGCAAAAAATGCTTAAATTTGGAGAAGAATCTTGTTTTCTGCCATATAGAGATGCCAAAAGCAAAAATAGACCAAAAATTTGAAATCAGACGAAAAATTAAGTCGGAAACACTGGTCAACTTTGGAGTCGGTCAAAGTCAACGGTCAACTATAGCAAAGTCAAAAGTCGAAAGTCAAACGACCGTCGAGGGCTGACGTGGCACTAGGGCTGACGTGGTAGTGACATGCGATGTGGCATTAATGATGTGGCTAGGGCTGATGTGGTGTCGCTGAGGACACGTGGCGATGAGGAGTGCGGAAGAAGCAGCGCGTGTAATACACGCATGGCGAGCGCCGGGAAGCGTGAAGCCCAGCGGAGCATCTACCGGCGCGTGGGGGCGCGTGCAGTATCCTATGAGGACGTTCTTGGCGGAGATCTGACCGTCGTCACTGGATCTATAAGGTGGACAGGCAACCTTCTTGATCGGGCGCGTGGCGGGCGTGGAGGAGCTACTGGCAGCGTGGAGGAGCTAAGATGCGCGGGAAGATGTGCGTAACCTTCGGCGCGTGAAATCTCAGAATTGGTTGAGACTAGACAGATCCACCAATCTGGAGCCGAGACACCACTTTTGGTGGTTATGTTGGCCGAGAGGGGTCACGGTGGTGGCGCAATTGGCTCGGGCAGCAACTGCCGGAGGAGCTCGGAGGGCCGATGACGGCGAACCTTCCTGAATCTAGATCTCAAGGAGTGGAAGAGATTTGGAGCAGAAACCAGATTGGAGGCGTGTGAGGCTGAAACTACCGGAAGAGGAGGTCGCTAGAGGAGCGCTGAAAAAACGTCAAAGACGTTTATTGAAGGCCACAGAAAAGTGGCTCTGATACCATGTTGAATATATTGTAGAATATATTATAGAGAGCGGAAGGAGAGAGAGAAGAGAGAGAGCGGAAACAAATAATAGACTACATTGTATTGAGTAGCATACTTAGAATGTATACAAGAGCCTCCTTATATAGGAGGGAAAGAGGAGCCTTAGCTTCCAATCTTACCAATGTGGGACAAGCCCCACATATACATTAACATTCCGTACGCATACTTTTTTATAAAACATATATATTAAGCCAATGGTTAGCCAACCCCTTTATAAACACCACTTTTATAAAACCCTGTATTAGATGGTAATTGCAGGACACTCGCAATCCCCATTTTAGGCGCAGGTCACTGAAAATGACCATCATCACACATTTGCTCCAACTTGTTCAGAGATTTCAGCCCAAATGGCTGCAGCCACCACCGGACCTAGAAGCAGGTGCCCAACCACTTTATTTGGAAGTTCTGCACAACCATATTAGACAGTGGCAGAACCAGAGATTTAATATTGGGGTTGCCTCTAAATTTTTTTTTTTGGCGCCTTACAAAATTTAGCGGCATTAAAATCTTGGGATTTGAAGTTTCGGCATTAAAATCTAACAGTATATGATTTTTCAAAATATCAGCTTCTTTTCTTTTGAAGAATGAATCAATAGTTTTAAGCTTTAGCATGATTTATAAACCTAAAATTTTCAAGTTAAATCACGACCCTATAAGAGATAATCAAAGTTTATAAACATTAAACAACAAAACAAGCAATCATATGGATATTCAAGTTTATTCAATCATTCAAATTAATAGTGAAATTAAATTAATGTTTAATTAAAGTTTATACGGATATAAGCAACAAAATAAACATTAAAAAGAACTCACATTCCCAATATAAAAGTGTTCTAGTTTGCTATAGACATGAGCAACAACAACAAAAATTCAAACAAGAACTTCAACAATCAAAGTAACCCTTCAAAATATTATCTAACTATCACAAACACATAATAACGCAAACTACTTATGAAATAAACTTGAGCATAATTAATAGTGTCTAAGAAACATTAGTACCTTTCGGGAAATCAGAGATATCTTGAAGGATTTCTTGAAAATAAACTAAACACAATAAGGTCTACCCGAATGCTCTAAACCAATAAAAACAAATAATGAATTAGAAAAATAAATGATGGAACATATAATATATATATATATATATATATATATATATATATTCCAAACTTGAGCATAATCAATAGTGTCTAAGAAAAATGAGTACATTTTGGGAATCGAAGAAACCTTGAGGGATTCCTTGAAAATAAACCAAACATAATAAGGTCTAGCTGAATGCTGTAAACCAATAAAAACAAATAATGAATTAGAAAAATAAATGATAGAACACAAAAAATATATATATTCTAAACTTGAGCACGATTAATAATGTCTAAGAAAAATAAGTACCTTTTGGGAATCAGAGATATCTTGAGGGTTTTCTTGAAAATAAGTCAAATGCAATAAGGTCTAGTCGAATACTGTAAACCAATAAAAACAAATAATGAATTAGAAAAAGAAATGATGAAACACAAAAAATAAATAAATAAATTATCTTCTAAATTGTCTTATAAACTTCCTCCCACACTAATTAATTTTCGTATTTCTATTTTAGTTTAAATTGTCTTCTAAACTTTCTCTCCAATATATATATATTAAAAAAAAAAAACACTTTTCACCTCCTCATGCCTACTCTATTTAATTTTTTTTTCTTCCTTAAAATTTAATATTCCACTTCACTCCTTCTAGAATTTAATTCACGCCATTTGGAATTTAATGCTTACATCTATTCTTCATTTATTTATTTATTTTTTCTTCCTTCAAATTCCACTCACTCACCATTTTTTTTTTTCTTTTTGGAATGGCACTCGATCACTCACCTGAGTCACCTTTTAGAGACTAGAATCACGCCCTCAAAAAAAAAAAAACACCCAAATCACTCATCTTTTAGAATCACGCCCAAATGCAGTTTTTTTTTTTGGCACTCATGCACAGCACAACCCACCTTCTAGAATCTAGAATCAATTTCATTCTTATCTTTTTAACCACTCATTTATTATCCTTTCACACTCCTCACCTCCTCACTCCTCACCAAACTTTTCTCTTGGTCCTTCTCAATTCTCATCTCCTTCTGGCTTCTCTTCTCACAATCTCTGAATGACTGAATCTCACCTCTTCTCTTCCCATCTCAATGATCTCATTGATCTCAACTCTCAAGCCTTCAAAGTTCAAAGAAATGAACAACTAAACACGGAAACACCCACTACTAGAGAAAAGGCCTTTCTCTTCTTAGTTCTCAAGTTTAAATCTAAGCTAGTAAGCTACTGAAGCTAGTAATCTTCACATTTCAAAATTCAAAGCATAAGATTCGAGATTTAGGATCTACTCTACAGAAAACTCACGAGTCTATGGAGTCATTAATGCTCTGCACTGCTGCCTGGTGCCAGTTTCGTCACCTCTAGTGGAACATGGAGTCGTGGATGGTGGTCAATTGGTCAACTCTCACCTTTCGCCTCTTGGTATTTCTTTTACACACCTAGACACCTTTTCTCTTTTTCTTAGGATTGTCCAGTCTGTCCGGTTCATGAGCTGAGTGAGATTGCGAGAGATTTGAGAGTTGTATTGTTGTCCAGTAATTTTCTCCTTTTTTTTTTTTTCCCTTGTGCAGAGTACTTGTTGACTTGTTGTAATTGAGGGTATGTAGCCGTGTTGGTTTGGATCAAAACAAATTTTTTATTTTGCTAAATCAGCATTGTTGTTGTTGTTGTTGTTGGTTTTTTGTGTGTGTTTGTGTGTGTGTGTGTGTTGGCAAAGGCAATATGTATTTTTTTTTTAAAAAAAAAAAAATTTGGGAGTGCTGTAGGCAACGTGGCTCCGCCACTAATATTAGAGATTGGGCTAAGATAATGGTCACCTTTTGCTTAGCATGGGCACTAGCAATAGCTCTCAGACATGCCCAATTAAGTTCACTCCAAATACTCTCCAATGTTCCACGTGCTCTCATTCGAATTCTTGTTATGTTTTGCTTCCTTCTTCGATCATCAGCAAATTCATGAATTCCAAGTTTCCTGTGATCGATAGCCCGAGTGCTTGATGGAGTTGGTGTCTTCCTTGAAGTGATAGCTTTCTTCACAGTTGTTAGAACACAATTTTTTGAGGATGACGTGACTGTCGTCTATTAGTCTGCTTCGATGATCTGATGTGTGTATAGATTAGCTTTGCTGCAAAATAAGAAGAAATAGGATAAGAGCGGCCGGTGGTGGTCCAGCGGGAATAGCTTCGATGCCTAAGTTAGTATATGAACCTCAAGAAAGTTAAGGAATTGAAAAGGATAATGAACAAGGAGAATTGTTGGATACCTGCAAAATGGAGGTGAAGCTTTCTTTTTGTAGGCATCTGGTGGCAGCTGCCTTGCTGGCAGAGTGATCCTCGGCCAGTCTGAGGATCTAATAATAGCTGCTTCATTGGCAGAGCTATCTTCAAAGATTCTCGAGGATCTGATAGTAGGCATCATTGGCAGGACAATGATCATATCCTTCCTAGGATTGTATCAGAATTTGGACCAGATTTGTTTAGGACTAGCGCTTGACGGGCACATGCTTTGGGCTTGGTCCTTAGATGGCCCATGGGCTAGTGTAGGTAAATATGGTTCTTACATTTACCCCACAATTTCTTAGTCAGAAAGACTTAGGAAATTCATGTGTGGTTTTAGGGTTTTGTAAGAGAAATAGTCGGGCAGAGGATTTAAATGGTTCAAATGATACCTCCAACCATTTAAGTGGAAACAGGATTCAAATGATACCTCCAACCATTTGAGTGAAAACACAACTTCCAACGTAGGACACATGGTGACATGGAGCTAGTTTAAAACACAGCTGACACAGCTTCTTTCGAAGAGTCTCAAACTTTGAATTTTCAAATTCCCTATTTTCTTGCCTTCCTCTTCTTCTTCTTTTTATTCAAAAAACCCTTGAATCATTTGTTCAAAATATTTGCTCAAAACCTTTTTTCACTTCTCTCTTCGATACTGGTGTGGTCTGAACTAAGCCAAACTACTCGTTATTTCTTCTTACGATCTGTATTCTTCAAAGCTTCTGTGGAGATTGTTCACTCTGCAAAATATTTTGTCAACCTAGAAAACCCTTTTTTGAAATACCTAGATTTCCTTCTTCTCATACTCGAACCTTCCTTGAGTCAAATCCGTTTGTGGGTTTCTCAACTCTTAATCCAACAACGACACTCCTCCACCCTTCAAATATCAATTCCTAAACCTTTGTACCTAATAGGCTGAAAAGACTTAGATGCTGACCTTATGGGTACCACATACCTAGCCACGTGGAAGATGGAGATCACTGGTTCTGATGAACCTCGGCTCCACTGAACGTACTCTATCCCAGACTCCATCAAATTGTGCTTTAACACCAGCGATTCGGGCGCAGTGGTGCACTCAGAAGAGAATGAGATCTGTGTGAATGAGGATATGTACGAGATGGGCTTCAAGTTCCCATTCCCACAGATGCTCGGACAGCTTTCCCAAAGGTTGGGTAGGAAGCTTCCTTGTTTCCTCGGAAGCTAACTCTTGGCGGACTTCAGGAGCCGTCTTTTTCTCAGCCTCAATTGTCGGTTTCATCATCAACAAACCAATGGCTTTTTGTTTTGTGGTTGTGGGCCGAGGTGAACCCGAGATTTGAAGTGGAACGGTTGTCTTCTTCCTCTTTAGAGGAGCCACAAATTTTGACTCCTCAGCTGGGGGTACTTTAAACAGGCAGCCAGAGATGCCTGGGAGAAGATGGCGTTGAACTATATTTTTTAAGGGTTATCTCGGGCATAATGCCACAACTGATTAACCTGAGATTGTTCCAGTATGTCCAAAACTGGCTCTTATTGCCCTGCAATTGAGGGAAGGCACGTCTCCTGAGGAACACTAGGATCTCTGATCACTTTTGAAGGTGATAATTCTCATTCACCTTGAGGGAAGAAATACTTGCTTTTCTAGCCTTTGTTGCTGGAGTATTCAATTAGCAACACAAACTTGGCCTTTCATCGACCTTGAAAATTAAAAATATACTCGGCGTTGGGGTTTTTCGCCAGCTTGTATATCTTCAGGAATTCTCGAATTGTAAGGTTCTTCCTTTCTCCGAGAACCTTCAACCACAGTATTATATAGGCAAAGAAGGTCCTCCAAGCATTTGGAGCCAACTGGTGAGGAGCTATTCGAAGATAGTTAAGCAGTTCCCGTGCCAAACTGTTAGAACATAGTTTTCTGAGGATGACGTGGCTGTCTTTTATTGGTTTGCTTCGATGATCTGATGTGTGTATGGATTAGCTTTGTTGCAAAATAAGAAGAAATAGGATAAGAGCGGCCGGTGGTGGTCCGGCGGGGATAACTCCGATGCCTAAGTTAGTATATGAACCTTAAGAAGGTTAAGGTATTGAAAAGGATAATGAATAGGGAGAATTGTTGGATAACTGTGAAATGAAGGTGGATCTTTCCTTTTATAGGCATCTGGTGGCGACTGCCTTGCTAGCACAGTGATCCTTGGTTAGTCCGAGGATTTGATAATAGCTACTTCATTGGCAGAGCTATCCTCGGAGATTCCCGAAGATCAGATAGTAGGCATCGCTGGCAGGACAGTGATCATATCCTTCTGAGGATTGTATCAAAATTTGGACCGGGCTTGTTTAGGACCAGCGCTTGATGGGCCCATGCTTTGGGCTTGGTCCTTTGATGGCGCATGGGCCAATGTAGGTAAATATGGTTCCTACAACAGTCATTACAATTCCATTTCCTCTTTGGCTTCAAATTGTCGCTTAGGTGGTGTGTGCCATTTCCTTCTTCACATGCAGCTTTAGTTCTACTCTCTAACATATGTCCAAGTAGTTGACTGCTTTTTTTTTTTTTTTTTTGGTCCTTTTTAATAAAGTTTTTAGGCAAAATTCACTTTATCCCCCTAAAGTTTCATGGGGTTTTCAATTTAAACCCCAAAGTTTCAAAATTGGCAGTTTACCCTCCTGAAGTTTCAAAAAGTTGCAAAATAAACTTTCTGTTAAGTTTTTCCGGCAAGTTGGATGGAATCCCAACCCCCGTGCCTCTCACGTGCGTTATTAACCAAAAATCTTCCAATTTTGCCCTCCCTTCAATGTGAAAAAACATTTCTTAGTATTTTGTATGTATATACACCAAGAACTTGTTGATCACTGCTCAATTAATCACAAAAAAGTAAACAGCATGCAAGTGCAACATAGCAGATGAACCCACAAAATAATACTTGAGATCAAAGAAAAATAATTGCTAGTGATTAAAACAAGAGAGAGGGATTCAAAATTGAGAGGATCCTCCAAGAAGAACTTGAGCTGGGCGGCTCTGCCGGCGGAACCGAACCGGACAACGGGAGCTCTGGTCATCCCATCCCTGAGCAAGATGGATGCGGCCCCACTGGAGGAGTAGATGGCCTGACAACCCCTGTTGGTGTTGGCCACGAGGCAGCCCTTCGTGGTGGCCATGGGCACCGTGTACGGAGTCATAGTCGAAGCCTTCCAAGGGCAGCCCCTCTAGGGATCTCCCAGAACTCCTCTGCACGGCCTCTCTTCGTATCGTCGCTGCTCTCCTGCAGTCCCCAAGCTTCGCCTCCAACAAGTACGTGGGAGTGGACCCAGACACCACCGACTTTATGATCTCCTCATCGTCCTCCTCCGACAAGGGCGTCATCGTCAACAGGACAACATTAGCAATGCCATTATTACATGGCACCACCGGAGGGACGGGAGAATAGTAGATGGCAATAGGACAAGGGCCCAAGGGGTGGCTGTCTTTTTTGGCATTGTTATCGACATCCCAAACATCGACGTGGTCGTGGGAAGCACGTGTGATGATGGAAAGAAGGAAACCGATGTAGAAGAAGCCGAGCAGATAGATGACGGAAGCAATGAGGGAGACAATGGCGGCAATCTTGGAGAGGGAGAGGAGGTGGAGATGAGCGAAGGAGCAGATCTTTTCACACCATCTGAGGGGAGGGCAAAATTGGAAGGTTTTTGGTTAATAACGCACGTGAGAGGCACGTGGGAGGGATTTCGTCCAACTTGCCCAAAAAACTTAACAAAGGTTTATTTTGCAACTTTTTGAAACTTCAGGGGGGGTAAATTGCCAATTTTAAAACTTTGAGTTTAAATTGAAAATCCCGTGAAACTTCAAGGGGTAAAGTGAATTTTGTCGAAGTTTTCTCTATAGTGGTTTGTTATTGTAACAAAAATTAATTGATGTAAAAATATATATATATATTGTTATGAAAAAATTAAAATTTATTTTATAGTGATTTTTTTATTTAAATAGTAATCAAAATTGATTATGATAAAAAAAATAAAAATATTAAACTTTTATTTATTTATTTATGAACAGGTGCCCAAGTGATTATGCGAAGTGAGAATAAGTTCAGCGGGTACTTTTAAGTAGTTGTATCAAAAGTCACGATTGGGTGCCAAGAATCTTTTGAGGATCTGACGTTACATTTCCTTCTCTGATTGTAGAGGGAAAAGAATAGGGAATTTTTTATTTTTTTTTAAAAGCCACTACAGTTAAGAAAATATATACAACTGGAATGCAAAAATCAAATGAAACTCGAACAAAATTTTGGAATGACGAATTTATAAAATTATATATTTTAAGAGGAATTTTAAAACTTTTGGCTCCATCCTTACATGTGGGTCCACCCCTGCTACTAAATTATCAAAAATTATTCAGTGAAAATATAGATGAGATTTGAGCTTAATTACCTTCATCTTAATTACTCTTAATCTTTTTATCTTTCCTCTCCTTTCTTTTCCTTTCACTTGTATCATTAATGCATCACCATAACCTAGTCTAGCTCTAAGTACACTGTCCATTACAACTTTTCTTTAATCACCCAATTATACAAAATATGTCCATCTAAATGACGTCGAAATCCTATCACCACCCTCAATGGCCTCGCTAATTAAGTACTATCCCTAATTAGATACGTTGTTTTACAAGTAAAAATTATGTCAACAAAAGGAAACTTAATTAGGCATATAGTGAGCTTTTTTTTTTTTTTTTGACATGTTCACACAAGAAGGGGAAGGGGATTTGAACTAATGACCTCTGCTTCATTAAACATGATCCAAACTGATTGAACTACCTTATCTTATGTCATTTATAAAAGAGTTTGTTTAACTTCATATTTTTTCTTTCTCCTAGAAGTCTAAATTATCTAATCAACAGCACACATATCACCATTATAAAACGCTTATAGAGAAATGTAAACCCCTCAAACACCATCACATAAAACAGAAAACCCACTTTGTTCATCTGGATATATACTAATAAAATTAAGACTATCATAACCATAATAGAACGGGAATAAAATCCTTTTTTTTTTTCTAATTGAATAAGGGAAAATGATTATAGGGGAGAATCTTTCTCATTTCTGATATGAATGGAAGAGAATAGGCAATCATGTGGGAGTACTTCAAAAAACATGGTGGGAAGTAATCCATTTAGCTAAAGCATATGCCCTAAAGTGGGCACTACAAGACACTTTCAAAGCATTTTTTAAAAGAGAGCTAAAACTACATCTTTGAAATGCTGAGGAACAAGCTCGGGCTAGAAATGATTTTGATCATATTCACGTGTCCATCAGATAGCTACCTCTGTTGTTGAAGGAAAGTGATTAATCTTTAAATTAGAGTATAGTAGCTACTACAATTATGGTCATTTTTCTTTTCAATATGTAATATAAACTTCTTCTTCTTTTTTGGTAACTAAACTTGATTACGTTCATGCAGACACAATCACAAAAATATATTTGTGGAAGTGTGAAGAAAGCTTCATTCATCATCTCAGTAGAATATGAGGATCAATGATCTTATTAGACTTTACTGCAAATCTGATAGAGACGACGCTATGGGCATATCCGAGTTAGCTAGAAATGGTCAAATTCAATCATACCCAGCATTTTTAAGAGAATCTATATAAAACCTACCTCCACAAATAAATTTTGGATTGCCCATTCTGGCATGACATAAACTTTAAATGCAACTCCTCCATCGACTAAGTAAGAAATGGAGTAGTATTGCTTGGAGGGAATTAAATACACTTTATGTCATGCCAGATCAGGACAATGTGGAAGAAAAAAAAAGAGTTTGTACAATTTTACATTGTGAAAACTTACTATTAGAGTTCCTTCCTTGTCCATTAGGACCAGAGGAAGCTGCTAGATTAAGTTTTGGTTCACCCAAAGAAAAAGAAAAGAAAAAAAGTATTAGGCTTGAACTGCGCCTACTCTTTTTGCCCTCATCGAGGGTTTTGGTTTGACTCGCTTAAACACATTTCTTAACTCTGCTAGAGTTCCGAACTTTCGACAAATATAAATAAATAATGATAAAGCTTAAAATAAATCTTGCTGCCATAGATTTTCATGCTTATGCTACATCATCTGGATTTCTTATTGCAAGGTCTGTGGGCATCACGATTTCGTATTATGGGTGTCATATATCTAAGTCTTTTGTATGTGCTACTTTCAGGAAGCCATGATCGGGTATAAATTAAAAGAAATTACTGGTAGTGGTATATTTGCTGGAAACGGCGAAGACGGTGCATCAGAATCTGATGCTGCTAATCACATTGGGTTCAAGGTGCAATATTGTTAGGAAATTAATCCTATTTCCCAAGACCTGTGAGATGCGAAAAATAAAAAGAATGCGGAATAACAAAGATTAGGCAATCACACATGACACAAAAATTTAAGTGGTTCGGCTTAACAAGCCTACATCCACTAGCAGAGACGACTCGAAGAAAATTCACTATCAAAAGATGAGTACAAGAAAGTAACAGGGTGAGAAGACCACTCAAACCCAAAGCCTTAATTACACCCAATTCTCACTTTACCCAAAGGAGAATAAAAAACAAAAGGGAAAAAAAAAATTACTCTCTTTCTTGCTCTCACTTTTCTCGCAATTGTTGGCACACTTCATAAAAATACAAAGGGCTCATGCCTTTATATAATTGTCAAAGTCGGTTGCACTAAAGGAATCCAAGTCCTGTGTAGACAAGGATTCCTACACCAATCCGGGCAACAATTCTACTCCAATTCTAGAAGGACTTCAAGTCCAATTCTCTAAGGAAAACCAATTCCAAGAGTAATTAGGAATAGAAACGTGAGCCAAAATAAAAGACCTCCTTAAATGATGTTGGGTCCCACCATCTTTATGGTGAAAGTCACAAAACTCCAACAATCTCCCACTTGACTTGAATCCCATCAAGTTGCAACAAAGTGAATCTCCTGGATGTCTCCTCCACTTGTCTTCAAGCTAGAAGACCAACTGAAGTTGTGCGCTTCAGCTTCTCAATAGTCACTCCTTTTGTCAGCATGTCTGGCGGATTCTCAGTTTCACGAATCTTCTCAAGTAACAATTGTTCACTTTCAAGAAGAGATCAAATGAAGTGATACCTCAACTGTATATGCTTTGTTCTTGAATGATATGCCGGGTTCTTTGCAAGGAAAATGGCATCGATTATCACCGTAGAATGCCCTTCTCATTCTTCTTTCCCAACTCATCCAAAAACCTTGTAGCCAAACCATCTCCTTTCCACACATCACGGCCACATACTCCGCCTCCATAGTGGAAAGGGCTACAATTTTCTGTAACCTTGAGGTCCAACACACAACAGTACCTCCCAGAGTATATACAAACCCTATAGTACTTTTCCTACTATTAACATCACCCGTTAGATCAGCATCCACATAGCCCTGCAACTTTAAATTTGCACCTGTGAAGTAAAGGGACATATATGAAGTTCCTCTCAGATATCGCAAAATCCACTTAACTGCCTCCCAATGCTGCTTCCCTGGATTACTCATGTACCTGCTCACAACTCCCACTGCATGTGCAATATCCGGTCTAGTACAGACCATTGCATACATCAGACTTCCGATAGCTGAGGCGTAAGGTACCTTGCTCATGTATGCTTTCTCTTTATCCGTCTTTGGTGACTGATCCTTGGTTAGTCTGAAGTGACTCCTCAAGGGTGTGCTTACTGACTTAGCTCCATCCATGCTAAATCTGCTGAGAATCTTCTTCACATACTCTGCCTGTGAAATCTTCAATGTACTATTGGCCCTGCCCCTGATGATTCTCATTCCAAGGATTTGTTTAGCAGCACCCAAATCCTTCATTGCAAACTGCTTTGACAGTTGGTTCTTCAACTTGTTGATTTCTTCCATACTGGCCCCTACAATGAGCATATCATCTACGTACAAGAGTAGAATAATGTAAGAGTTCTTAAAACTCTTGACATAGCAGCAGTGATCTGCATTGCACCTTGTAAACCCAATACTACACATAAAGCTATCAAACTTCTTATACCATTGTCTTGGAGCTTGTTTCAGGCCATCCAAGTTTCTTCTTATTTTGCATACTAAACTCTCATTTCCCTACACTGTGAATCCCTGTGGCTACTGCATATAAATTTCTTCCTCCAACTCACCATGAAGGAACGCCGCCTTTACATCTAATTGCTCTAGATGTAAGTCCTCTGTCGCCACAATACTCAGCACAATTCTTATGGTTGTCATCTTCACCACTGGAGAGAATATGTCTGTGTAGTCAATTCCTTCTTTCTGCTGGAATCCCTTAACTACCAATCTTGCCTTGTAGCGTTTGCTACCATCATGTTCACCATTTATTCTGAACACCCATTTGTTGTGCAAAGCCTTTTTACCTGCTGGCAACTCTGTCAGCTCCCAAGTCTAGTTAGTCAATAATGAGTCCATCTCATCCTTCATGGCTAACTCCCACTTGATTGAATCTTCAACCTCCAAGGCTTCAACAATCATCTTTGGCTCTTCGCCATCCGTCAACAAAATATGAAACAAGGAGGGTGAAAAATGCTGTGGAAATCTAATGGTTCTGGTAGATCTGCGGACAGCCACTGTCGGTGTACCCTGTTCAATATGTTGATCTACTATTTCTTCAACTTCGGACCCTCTTGATCTACGAATCCTTATCAACTTCTGAATTCCTTCTCTGAGCTGCACTTTTAGAAATTCCATCTAGGTTGATAAATTCAGGCTTCTCAGCCTTTAACTCTGTACTTAATGGTTCTGCACTTGAATTATTCTTATACACAATCATCTCATTAAAAGTAACATTCCTACTTTTAATGATCTTCCGGTTTTGATCATCCCAAAACCTATACCCGAATGCCTTATCCCCATAGCCAATGAAATAACATTTTCTAGCCTTAGCATCTAGCTTGCTACGAGCATTAGATTCAATATAGACATACGAAATACAACAAAAAATTTTCAAGTGAGAAAGATTTACCTTCTTTCCACTCCAGACTTCTTCAGGTAGTCTATAAGGAACTGATGGTCCTCTGTTTATCAAGTAAGCACAAGATTTACGCATCCGCCCGAAAGTTTTGAGTCCGATGCAACCTTATACTTCTTGCACGTTCATTGAGGGTCCTGTTCATGCGCTCAGCCACACCATTCTGTTGTGGCGTTCCTGAAATAGTTTTCTCCATTCTAATCCCATTTGCTGCACAAAACTGTTTGAAACCCCCATCTTCGTATTCTCCCCCATTGTCTGATCTTAGGCACTTCAATTTCATATCAGTTTCTGTCTCTACCATGACCTTCCACTTCTTAAAAACTTCAAATACATCAGATTTAAGTTTTAAGAAGTAAACCCATACCTTCCTGCTTGAATCATCAATGAATGTGATATAATACCACGAGCCTCCAATAGATGCCATTGGTGCGGGACCACAAATCGTGTGTACCAATTCCAGCTTTTTCGGCTTCAGTGCTCTGTCAACTTTTGCGAAACTCACCTTCTTCTGCTTTCCTAAGATGCAGCCTTCACATAAATCAGACTCAATTGACTTTAACTCCGGTAGTTTCCCCTTTGATAGAAGTACCTTCATCCCTTTCTCGCTCATGTGCCCAAGCCTTAGGTGCCATAATTTTGAGTCACTTATACGCAAAGCAATTGTATCTCTACTGTTCATCGTCATATAGAGAGTACCTGTCTTATAACCATGAGCCAAAATCCTGGCTCCTTTGCTCACCTTGCACTTTCCACCATGGAAATGAATTGAATGCCCTTCATCATCAAGTTGTCCCACTGAATTCAGGTTCTTTTTTAGCTTCGGGATATGCCTGACCTTTTGCAGCTTCCATACTGAGTCACTGTGAACTCTGATGCGAACATTGCCTGTGCCCACAACATCTAGCGCCGTTCTGTCAACCAAATATACCTTCCCAAAATTTTCAGCCGCATAATTTTCAAGAATTTCACGAATTGGTGTGGTATGGAAAGAAGCTCCTGAGTCCAAGACCCAAGAATCAAGAGGACTGTCAACAGATTGAAGTAGGGCATCATGTACTTCTTCCGTTGCCACGACATTTGCAGCATCATTGTCAGTCTTCTTCTTTAATTCTCTGTAGTTCTTCTTGAAGTGGCTTGCCACAATTCCAACACTCAGGTTGTCGTCCAAACTTGGATTTGCTCCTACCCTTCCTGGATTTAGATCTGCCCCTCAAAGAGTTCCTCTCTTGACCTCTGCCCTTTGCTTCAAGGTTTAAGGCTGCACCAGAACCGGAGGTTTCACCAGAATCCTTCCTGCGGACCTCCTTACTAAGAACCAAATCCCTGACATCTTCATAGCTTAATTTACTCTTCCCTGCAGAGTTACTCACAGCCATCCTCACGGCTTCCCAGCTATTTGGCAAAGACGCCAAGACGATCAACGCGTGAATTTCATCATCAAAATCAATTTCAACTGAAGACAATTGATTTGTGATAGTGTTGAACTCATTGAGATGTTGTGCCACTGACGCCCCTTCCGCCATCTTTAGGTTGAACAATTTCTTCATTAGGTGCACCTTGTTGTTAGCCGACGGCTTCTCATACATGCTTGACAAAGCCGCCATTAGACCCGCTGTGGTCTTCTCCTTTACAACATTATGTGCAATTGATTTTGACAATGATAATCTGATAACTGCCAGGGCTTTACGATCAAGTAGAGCCCACTCGCTATCATACATGTCGTCGGGTTGTTCTCCCAAAAGAGGTTGATGAAGATCCTTCCCATAAAGGATATCTTCAATCTGCATCTTCCAATATGCGAAATCTGTGCGGTCGAACTTCTCGATTCCTATCTTTCCTTCTTTTCTTGCCATCGCTCCCACTCGAACCAAAAGCTCTGATACCAGTTGTTAGGAAATTAATCCTATTTCCCAAGACCTGTGAGATGTGAAAAATAAAAAGAATGCAGAATAACAAAGATTAGGCAATCACACACGACACAAAAATTTAAGTGGTTCAGCTTAACAAGCCTACATCCACTGGCGGAGACGACCCGGAGAAAATTCACTATCAAAAGATGAGTATAAGAAAGTAACAGGGTGAGAAGACTACTCAAACCCAAAGCCCCAATTACACCCAATTCTCACTTTACCCAAAGGAGAATAAAAAACAAAAGGGAAAAAAAATTACTCTCTTTCTTGCTCTCACTTTTCTCTCAATTGTTGGCACACTTCATAAAAATACAAAGGGCTCATGCCTTTATATAATTGTCGAGTCGTTGCACTAGAGGAATCCAAGTCCCATGTAAACAAGGATTCCTACTCCAATCCGTCAACAATTCTACTCCAATTCTAGAAGGACTTCAAGTCCAATTCATACTCTAAGGAAAACCAATTCCAAGAGTAATTAGGAATAGAAATGTGAGCCAAAATAAAAGACCTCCTTAAATGATGTTGGGTCCCACCAACTTTATGGTGAAAGTCACAAAACTCCAACAAATATGAGAATCTTAGACATCAAGAGTCCATCATGTTGTCCATTCTCCCTCTAACTTACTATGTCTGAACATTCAAAGACGCTATGAATGGAATTAGTCGATTTCATTCAGATCTTGAAGAGAGTATTTCTCCCAAGAAGCCTACCTCTCTCCCTGAGGTAGCAAAGCAGCGTGAATTAAGTGGGACATTGCAAAGTGATTCAGATACAAAGACTAAGAAGCAGATATCAGAGGCCAAGGATAAGGAGCCCAGTGGCCATGATATCTTTGGCCCTCCTGAAATTGTACCTCGGTCAGTGGCCGCTGCATGCCCCTTGGAATCAAAAGAAAGTAGAGACATGGCGGAGCCTGGACCTCGAAATGTACAGACGTCTGCCAAAATTTCAAATGTGAGTATTTTGTGGGCATGACAGTGAATCCTTCATTGTCTTTATATCTCATTCCACCAAGTATTATAATTTGGATGAGAAGTTAAACAGTGGTCATTGTGCTAGTACTCTCTTCTAACGCACCATGCGAGGTAACTTTGTAGGCTGGATCTAATATTGAGTTAATGAAGTGTTAAATTTTATGCATTCCTAAATTGAAAGCTTTTGGAACCAAATGTAGCTGAATTCCCATGCTTGAGAACAGTCAGAAGAGGATCCCATGACAATAATTTCAATTGCACTCCTATAATAAGTACCACGCATCCTGCTTGATTTTCTAATTTGCATTCCTTTCTTTGTATGAATGTCCATTTGTGGTATTTCCATCCAAATTATTGCGAATTGAATCCTATCCTTAGTTTCTTTCTACCAGTTTTTTCTGCTAGATGCAAGACTATTTCAAGTGTTTATGTCCAATCTCTCTCTCTCTTTCTGTGTTTGCTTTTGAAAATTAAGATGTACACCTGTAACACCTTTGAGCACAATGTATAATAGGAGGATGTACAATGGCTCTTCTTTTGTAGGCTGATAGTATAAAATTCAAACATTTTCTAAAATGGATTTGTTTGTGAATTTTCATTTCATATCTTTGGTTTTCAGCTACATGAACGAACTCATATTTTACTTTTGTTTGTCAATTTTACAGCCTGCTGGAGGCCAGAGTAATTTTATGTTTAGTGAAGAACCATTTGGCAAGACAGCTAAAAAAATACATAACCAGAAGTTTGCTGAGTTGTCAGGCAATGGTATTTTTAAGGGAGATGTTCCTCCTGGATCTGCTGAAAAGCCACTGAGCACGGCTAAAATGAGAGAAATGAGTGGCAGTAACATCTTTGCTGATGGAAAGGCAGAGTCAAGGGACTATTTTGGTTGGTGTCCGCAGGCCCCCTGGCGGTGAGAGCAGTATTAGATTGGTTTAAATTATCAGGAAATGGTGTTTTCTTAATACCCTTCTGTGAACTTGTGTGTTTACTGATAAAGCTTCCATGCTTGATGAGGATTAAGATTATTGTACGTTTGAGTGAATGTGTACTGTTATTATATCCATGCATTGTTAGGCTTAACATCTAGAGGGGCATGGGAAGTCTCTATAATTGGGCTAGTATGCTGTTTCACCTATCTATTTACCTATGAATTAGGTAATAATTTAATGAACATTTTAGCCTTTGATTGTTTCTTTTGTCTTTTCATTTCAAAATAAAAAATATTAACAAACAATTTAAAACAAGACGAATACACTTTTTCAAATTAATACTGAAAAAACTGATTGAAATAACTGGCCTCTTATTACTGCAGCTTTTAGCAATCAGCCTATCTCTTCTTGGGTCTTATCTATTCTTGAGCCTTATCATCTGCTTGCAATAACTAGACAAAAAAACTCACATATTCCAATTGTTTGCAGCAGTAACATTGGATCATATTTGGTTTTCCAGGAACAGTCTTGTGCATAATGCAGTTCAGCCCGAGCCTTCTAAATCTATCTAGCAGATTCTTCCATTACGAATATCCCCATCTCAACTTGGCAACTTCTTGTGGAGTATTTGGGCACGATTGAGAGTGCGTTTGAGAGGTTTAAAAGTGCGTTTAAAATTCAAAAAGTTTATTTAAAGAAATAAATAAATAAAAAAGTACATGTTTGGTAAAAAAAAATGAAACCACTTTTAAAGGTAAAAAAAACTTAAAAATTGTCAAAACGCACTTTTAATAAAAACTTAAAAATGAAGTTTTTGACAAAAAATGCTTTTTGACTTAATAGCTATATTTCTAAGACACAATCCTCAACATGCTCTTATGGTTATTTTAGTTATTAATTGGCCTCTTCCTTAATTTACCGATTGGAACTTTAATTTGCTAGCATTAGCTATGATATTGTTGAGTATATGTGTGAGTTTAAAAAATAAAAATAGTCTCACAATGAAAATAATTAAGAAATATGAGTGGTTAATATAATATTGTTGGACTTAAACTCATTGGCTTAACTCTTAAGTTTTTGGATTGTGTGATGTCTCAATATGTTATATTATAGACTCACTAAAAAAAACTCCATAAGATGTTAATCTTCAAACAGATATTAACTTAGCTTTATCATTGTTTTAAAGTTTGAATGCTTTGAAATTTTTTAGATATATCAATTTTAGAGTACATGTTTTAGTGGGCTGCTTCCCACATTGTATTTGGAAGCATCTTCAATGGGTCTACTATTCTCTCTTTCATCCGAATGAGGAGTAGAAACCCCCTCATTTATAACCTTTATCCTCCCATCAATTAGAAAAAAAAAAAAAAGACTGAGAAAAGAACAAAAGGGAAACGAAAAAACGACGCGTACTGCAATTAAATAACTAAAACATTGAAATGACACATAATCAGAACCTTAAGTGTGCCATTTTGTCTCAAGGGTTATATATGGACAAGCTGGTGCACTACAAGAAATAAGCTCATTAGCGTCGACAAAAAGTCGACGCTAATACTCCAAAAGTCGACGCTAATAGTATTAGCGTCGACTTTTGGACACTAATAGGGTCAACGCTAAAAGTCGGACTCTAAAGGTATCATCAGCGTCGACATCATGTGGACGCTAATACTCCACTTTTAGCGTCGACAATGTGAACGCTAAAAGTCCTTTATTTTGACGCTAAAACATGAGTGGACAGAAGCTAAACGTCGACGCTGACCCAAAGTCGACGCTAATACTATTAAAATTAAAATTATATCGCGAATTTTAAGTCGACGCTAATAATCTTAAAATTAAAAATAAAATAAATTACTATCGCGTTTACTCAAAGTCGACGCTGATAGTCTTAAAATTTTTTTAAAAAAAAAAATACAATTAAATTACTTGTACATACGCAAAAATAAAATCCCTAAAATACTCACTATCGCGACGTTCACTACGCTCCCGTCTACTTGGCCCTCTACTGGTCTTAATATAAGTTACTAACTTAGAGAATCAAACCAGGCAAATTGCTAGTTTTCAAATATTAAATATGCATCCTTGTCACAGTGAATCGAAGGGGCAAATTGCTAGAATAACTTCTTGGATATGTACTTCTCCATAATACAAAAGTGCAACCTTGAGAGAGGGATTCCCTGGAGTTACATGCATTCCCGTATTGAGCTCTTCTAAAATAACCTTTTGACCAAAACATGTTTTGGGAATATATAAGGAGATAAAAATTAAGTTCCCGAAAAGGGAAGAAAAAACTCTAACTATAATCATTTCTTTTGGTAGCAAAATTCATAATCAATTGGAAAATCAAATAAACAAATAAACTGGGCTGATCATAGTTGTAAATGAATCTTACCTAGATGAATCTACTTGAAGCCGATCTGCTCCCCAGGCAAGCAATTCGCGTACACATTCCAAAGAACCGCCACTAGCAGCTAAATGAAGTGTACTCCCTAGGTAGCTGCAGATCATGGTGCCTTCATCAATCTAAATGTCAAATGATCACTATTTAGCTACAATATCGAGAAGACCTTAATTTAAACCATTACCCATATCCACCAGTTGAAGCACAAACAAGAGCCCCACTGTCCAAAAGGATATGCACGCACTCTGACCGTCTTTGACAAGCAGCTAAATGCAGTGGGGTTGCACCCCCTCCATCTCTTATGTTCACAAATCTTGCAAATCCCCTACAAATGCCACCCAATGCAAATTATTCAGCAATGATGTGAATCAAATAGACGCAGAGAGACAAAGAGACAATGACAGAGGTAGAGAGGGAGAGCCTAACCAAGATTCTGCAACGGGGTGCAATGGGCAGCAGAAAGAATAGCTTGCAGGCAATCTGAATGACCATAGTAAGCAGCACAATGCAAGTAGGTTCTTCCATTCAGAGAATCAAACATCAATATCTGATAAATCATAGACATAACCCATGATCACTACCTCTTATGTTCACAAATCTTGCAAATCCCCTACAAATGCCACCCGTTACTACCCATGATCACTACCTCTTTTAGATTGAGCAGACAAAAGACACAAACATTTTTAATTTTCTTATGGGTGGAGGAAATACAATTTCAGCTAGAACTCATTGGTAATCCTTATTGATTTTTGCAAGCAAATGCTCAAATATTTATTACCATATTCATAAAAATATAAAGGTTTCTTTTAACAGCCAAAAGCCAGCTGTATCACAATTGAATAAACTTCATAAAGCACAAGCACTGCACTTGAACATGGTTGAGTCAATGACAACACAGATAAAAAGTTGTTAAATTTTCAAATGATTTAAGCTGAAGTACTTCTTGTTGTTTAGTAAAATACAAGTTCTTTACAAGCAAAATCTTCCTATGCAATAAACAAAAGTTTTCACCAGGTTAGAGAGTGAAATGAAGACCAGGTAAGAGAGTGAAATGAAGACTAACAACGGTGGATCTGTTCTACAGCTATCACTCAGCAGTGACAATGTTTGTTAGGGTATAAAGAGATTATATACGTGTAGAATGACAGTGCATTTGAATCTGGTAAGCATTCCAAACTTCTTGGTAACACAATCCTTGGGGAGGGAAAGGTACTCAAACATCCAGGTTTAATCCAATTGCACCAACACGACAATACAGTGAATAAATCCTCATTAAGAGAAAGTTTGGAAACTAAGTATTAAAGGATTCTAGTGAAAACCATATGATATTTGTCGGAATGATTCTAAAGCTGTTTGAAAAGCACATTGGAAAGCAGCTTAACTCCATACGCTCCTTTAGCATATCCAAAGATCACACCTCTATGAATCAAGAGACATTTAGAAACCAAACCACAGAAATCTGGGAACTCCAAAAATAACAATCATGCGGAGGGAAAGATCATATGAAAACATAGAATACACATTCTCATGAACAACTCAAGCTTTAGGACAACTTCTCAAAAGCAAAGTAAAACAAATTATAAAGTTTGTTCCTCTTGGCATTTCATTTATCAAAGATCTTCAAAGAGACCACAAACATAGAACTTCTCATATCCTAATGTAATTAACTAAAAGCAAACACAATATAACACAAATAAAACAATACTAGGGAGTAATTGTCATGCTTTTCTTATGATAATAGTAGCAACAGGTCATCAAAGTGCTGGAGTTTTTTCTCTCTGTCTGTCTTTTTCACCAAAGACAAAAAAATCTAAAAACAAAACCATAAAAGTGGCAACAATTTTATGTTTTGTTCCTAAGTGTATCACATGGTTAATCCAATTTTAAACGTGTATATATGGGTTAAATGCAATCTTAGCTTGAAGGGTCCCGAGCCACCCAAAATCTTTAAAATGCCATAAAAATTTGAAAATTTATTCTAAATTTAAGGTACTTTTATGAAATTGACCACCTAAATTAACTTTTAGGCCCCAAAAATTTTATTTTGCTTAGTTATGTCCCTTCTCCTAAAATTCTGGTTCCGACCCTATTATGCAATCTTAAGTATATACAAGATGATTTTCAAAAGTATGTTCTACCTAATTTAACTGAATACCAGAGTACCCTTTAAGACCCAATAACCATTAACCAACTACAAACATGAAACATGTTTCATCTAAGAGACACTCATCTGAACAAAAGTACTCTTTTTCCTAGTTTTCATTTTCATTTCACTGGCTTCTTGGCAACCAAACGCGGAATAACAAAAACAGAGATGAATTCTAAAGGAAGCCTTGGGTAGAGAGTCTCGTTCCTCCACCTCCAAATTGAAATACATTTAATTTTCCACTTTGCAAGTTGCTCAGAGAACTGCAAATAAAATTAAAATGTAATTCCCTCATATTCCAAAAGAAAACAAACGAATTGCCTTAGCTAAGCCAAATAACTACCTTACCCAAGTAAAAACAATGTATTAGGCTATACAATCCCAAACAATGAAAATGAAAGGTCTTTAACCTCAACAGCACTACCCTCCCCACCCAAAAGTGATGCTTAATATCTTTCTTTTTCCTTCGATAAGAATAGTATCACTGACCTTACCTGCCAGCCTGAGAATTTCTCAACCTCAGCATCATTGTAGGCCTTGGATTCCTTCAATTTTCCAGCTTTCTGAACCGGCTTGGGCTCGTAATCAAGGCAGTATTGCACAGCATTTTGAAGACAGACATGTCCACCTCCCCAGCTCGCCTCTGCGATCCATCATCCGAAAGGTACCCTGAAAATTCAAGGCCATTTGCCACACACCCATAAATTGTTTTCCAAAAACAGAGACCTAACACACCCACAGACACATATACAGTGCGTATTAGAGAAAACTGAGGGACACCCAGATCTAATTTTAGTCGAACAGAGTGGAAAATTACAATTGCATGAGAAAATTTACGAACTTCAGTGCTGAAATGCTAAAAAAAGAATACAAAGACATGCCTGGCGAATGAGGTGAAGGAGAACCAGGAGGGTTTCCAAAACTCTCTCTTGGAGGGAGAGAGGAGAGTTTGTGAGTTTGTGAGAGTTTCCACAGAGAGGAGAGGGATAAGGGCGTGGTAACAAAAGAGGAGATCACATACCTGAGGAGAGGAGATCGACGGAGATGCTGAGGATATGCCGGTCGGAGTATTGCCGGAGGGAGAGTGACGGTCGGAGATGATTCTGGAGAGAGAGCGACTGTGAGACTGACCGGTCGACGGAGGACAGAGTGAGTGAGAGAAAACGACGGAGAGGAAGAGGAGAAGGAAAAAAGAGAGAGCTAGGGAGAGAAGAGGGGTCTGCGGGATGAGAGAAAAAAACGAGGGAAGAGAAAAAGAAGGGTCTGCGCGGGATGAGAGAAAAAGGGGGAAGGAAAAAAAGGGGGAACGGCAAATTTTGATAGGACTATTAGCGTCCACAAAATGTGAACGCTAATAGTAGATTATCAGTGTCGACTTTGGATGTCGACGCTGATAATCCTATATACTTACTCATTTTTTATTTTTTATTTTTTTTCGTAAGAGTATAGTAATTAATATATATTTGATTTTTTAATTTATTAAACATTTATATTATTCTATTAAAATTAAGACATATAGGAAAATAAAAACAACAAAAACTTAAATTTTTGGGTTACAATTATATATTTTATATTTTTATTTAATATATATACCATTTTGTATATATATATTCAATCTAACTCTATGTTATTTATTTTTTCTTTATTTTAGTGAATCATATAAGCTAGCCAATTAAATTTGTTTTATTTAAAAGAAATAAATAAATTTTTAATTTCTTATTTTCATTTAATCATTTCATTAGGATCGATCGGATAATCGATCAATCATTTGATCTTATCACAGTCAATCGAACTAATTCATTAGGATCGATCGGATGTTTGATTGAACATTTGATCCTATCACAATCAATCAAACTAATTCACTAGGATCGATCGATCAACTGATCCTATCACGATCAATCGAACTAATTCCCTAGGATCAATCGAATGATCGATCGATCAATTGATCCTATCACGATCAATCGAACTAATTCCCTAGGATCAATCGGATGATCGATCGATCAATTGATCCTATCACGATCAATCGAACTAATTCCCTAGGATCAATCGAATGATTGATCGATCAATTGATCCTATCACGATCAATCGATCCTATCACGATCAATCGAACTAATTCACTATGATCGATCGATCATTTGATCATATAACAATCAATCGAACTAATTCGCTAGGGTTGATCGGATGATCGATCGATCATTTGATCCTATCACGATCAATTGAACTAATTCGCTATGATCGATCGATCATTTGATCCTATCACGATCAATCGAACTAATTCGTTATGATCGATCGGATAATCGATTGATCATTTGATCTTATCACGATCAATCAAACTAATTCCCTAGGATCGAGCGGATGATCTATCGATCAATTGATCCTATCACGATCAATTGAACTAATTCACTAGGATTGATTAGATGATCGATCGATCATTTGATCCTATCACGATCAATCGAACTAATTCGCTAGGATTGATCAAATGATCGATTAATTATTTGATCCTATCACGATCAATCGAAATAATTCGCTATGATTGATCAGATGATCGATCGATCATTTGATCCTATCACGATTAATCAAACTAATTCACTAGGATCGATCGGATAATCGATCGATCATTCGATCATATCACAGTCAATCGAACTAATTCACTAGGATCGATCAAATGATCAATCGATTAGTTGAATATATCATAGTCAATCGAACTAATTCATTATGATCGATCGGATGTTAGATTGAATATTTGATCATATCACAGTCAATCGAACTAATTCATTCGAATATCCAAAATTTATATAAAAGAAATAATTGCATATTATCGGGGCTAACATGACTTAGTTTAGTCGATGTTCATAGTTAAGACTATTTGCGTCGACTTGTAGACATCGACGCTGATAAATTTTTTATTATTACATTATTTATTTTCAATTGAACTCGATGGATTTTTATTATTATTATTATTGCCCATTAAAAAATCATATAAGCCTATCAATTTTGTTGTTAGCCTCTAAATTTTTTTTAATATATATATATTTTTTTAAGAGTATTAGCGTCCACTTCTTGTGGACGCTAATAGTCCTTTTATATATATATATATATATATATATATATATATATATATGACTAGATGCTTAAATCTTAATTTTGTATTTTATTTTATATAGGACTATTAGCTAATAGTCTTATAATTATTTTTTAAATTTTTTACAACAGACCATTAGCGTCCACTACTATGTGGACGCTAATAGTCTTATTATTATTTTTGTATATATGTCCATTAGCGTCCACATAGTGGACGCTAATAGTCTTATTTTTTTAAAAAAAAAAAATTATTTTTATATAGGACTATTAGCGTCCACCTCTTGTGGACGCTAATAGTTTTATTTTTTTAATTTTTAATTTTTTATATATGACCATTAGCATCCACATGGTGGACGCTAATAGTCTTATTATTATTATTTTTATCGCCCACTATTGTGGACGCTAATAGTCTTATTTATTTATTTTTTTATAAAGGATATTAGCGTCACAAGATGTGACGCTAATAGTCCTAATTTTTTTAATTTTTATATATGACTATTAGCGTCGACCATTGTCGACGCTAATAGTAATTTAGTCGACGCTAATAATTTTTCTGAGTATTAGCGTCGACTTACTAGAGTGGACGCTAATAGTCATATTTTGGTACAACTATTAGCGTCGACCCTAAAGTCGACGCTAATAGTAGATATTAGCGTCGACTTTAGGGTCGACGTTAATAAGTCGCTGCTGATGAGCTTAAATCTTGTAGTGGTGGGAGGTTCTCTGAGGTCCGACGATGGCCGGCATATATATGCGCCCTTAATTATAGTGTTTGCGCTTGATTTTTCATTAATTTGTAACATAATAATAAACATAAGAATAATAATAAATCCAACTTAAAAGAAATGTGGCGTGTCCGGCCAATAGCCTAATCGAGGCAATCTTCAGTTTGATTTCTTCCTTTAATTTGTTCCCCAATGGCATCATTCAGGATGTGGTTAGCGACGTACGTATGCAGACATGCAGTTGATGGGTTAGAATATGCGAAAAATATATATATATTCTAGCCTATATTCTAGCAGGATATGTTTTTTGAGGCTAAGATGAAGACACCATTGTAATTGTCCGGACTCCAACCCCCTGTCTTATACGTGGAACAATATTCAAATTCTGCAAAAGATTAACTTAATTATTATTTTGAGTCGATCCTTTTTTGTCTTCAACCTTTGAAATTTTGTCGTGTTTATGAATATGTTGAGTCGGTGAGAGCAAAATGGCGGGTCAGTTATACTGCATGCATGCATGCTATTTTCTTCCTACAAATCCTTGTTCATAATAGTTCACGAAAGTCTTGGTTGGGTCCCATAATTTTTGCACTGAAGTTTCCGGCCCGAAGGCGTACAGATTATGGGTTGCACGTACACCGTAAGTGCACTCCGTAACTTACGCATACTTTTTTATAAAACATATGCCAATGGTTAGCCAGCCCCTGTAATCTTTATAAACACCACTTTTATAAAACCCTTTATTAGATGGTGATTGCAGGGCACTCGCAATCCCCATTTTAGGCGCAGGTCACTGAAAATGATCATCTTCACACATTTGCTCCAACTTGTTCAGAGATTTCAGCCCCAATGGCTGCAGCCACCACCGGACCTAGAAGCAGGCGCCCGACCACTTCATTTGTAAGTACTGCACAACCATATTAGAGATTGGGCTAAGATAATGGTCACCTTTTGCTTAGCATGGGCACCTGCAATAGCTCTCAGACATGCCCAAGTTCACTCCAAATACTCTCCAATGTTTCACGTGCTCTCATTCGAATTCTTGTTATGCTTTGCTTCCTTCTTCGATCGTCAGCAAATTCATGAATTCCAAGTTTCCTGTGATCGATAGCCCGAGTGCTTGACGGAGTTGGGGTCTTCTTTGAAGTGATAGCTTTCTTCACAGCCATTACAATTTCATTTTCTCTCTAGCTCCAAATTATCACCTGGGCGGTGTGTGCCATTTCTTTCTTCGGATGCAGCTTTAGTTTCCACTCTCTGACATATGCCCAAGTAGTAGTTGTTGTTGTTGTTTTTTTTTTTTTTTTTGGGAAATTAATCAAATTATCCTTTTTCCCATGAATTTTCACGTGATTATTATTTTCCCATAAACTACTAACTTGATATTACATCTTATGCATGAACTACCATTTCATTACCAAAACCCTCTTTCTGTCAGTCAAAGTCGTTAATTAAATCAGTTAACAGTACTTATGAATAGTGTAATGAATAGTATTGTCAATCGTGAACAGTACAGTTGATTGTTCAACTTAACAGCCTTTATTAACATAATGGGGATTTCAGTAACGAAATGGTAGTTCATGGAGGTGTAATGTAAAATTAGTAATTCATGGGGAGAAATGATAATCACGTGGTAGTTTATGGAAGGAAATGATAATTACCCCTATTTGTTTTTTTTTCCTTTTTCCTTTTTTAATAAAGTTTTCTCTATAGTGGTTTGTTATTGTAACAAAAATTAATTGATGTGAAAAAAAATTGTTGTTATATATGAAAAAAAAAATTTAAAAAAATTGTTTATAGTGATTTTTTTTTATTTAAATAGTAATAAAAATTGATTATGATAAAAAATATTGAAAGTTGATTTTTATTTTTTTATTTTTTTATGAATAGGTGCCCAAGTGAATCAAGTGATAATGCGAAGTGAGAATAAGTTCAGTGTGTACTTTTAAGTAGTTGTATCAAAAGTCACGATTGGGTGCCAAGAATCTTTTGAGGATCTGGCGTTACATTTCCTTATCTGATTGTAAAGGAAAAAGAATGGGGAATTTGAGGAAAAAGAAAACCACTACAGTTAAGAAAATATATACAACAAGAATGCAATTTGTTTTTTTTTTAAAAAAAATAGGAATGCAAAAATTAATCTAATGAAAGTTGAACAAAATTTTGGAATGACGAATTTATAAAATTATATATTTTAAGTGGAATTTTAAAACTTTTGGCTCCATCCTTACAAGTGGCTTCACCCCTGCTACTAAATTATCAAAAATTATTTAGCGAAAATATAGATGAGATTTGAGCTTAATTACCTTCATCTTAATTACTCTTAATCTTAATCTTTACTCGGTAAGAGCAGCAAGGATCACCTAATTGATGCCATCGGCGACCTTTTTCGGAGAAACAAATCAAACCCATTAATCATCGTCGTGACAAATCATTTCACGGAGCAAGTCATGGTGTAAATGATAGAATTTTCAAAGGAAAATCCAACTGGGTTTTCTAGGTATCTTGTAGAAACGCGAAAAAACGATCAGATAATATATACATAGTTTCAAAGACGAGAATAACTTAAGTTCGGTCTTGGCAAAAAGGTGGTATTTTTTGCCAACTACTCACAAATTGACACCTCACATAAAGGCAAAAAATTGCACCCAAAAAATTACATTCTTCTTCTCTCCTCACCGACTTCTTCTTCCTTCCATTTCTCTTTTCTTCTCCTCCTGCTCCTTTCCCATCTTCGTTCACTCTCTTTTTTTTCTTTTTCTCCTTTTCTTCTCCTTCCTGCTCCTCTGCCATCTCCGTTCACTCTCTTTTTTTTTTCTTTTTTTCTTCTCCTCCCGCCATCTCCGCTCACTCTTGTTTTTTTTTTTTTTTTGTTCTCCTCCTGCCCCCGCCATCTCCGCTCACTCTTGTTATTTTTTTTCTTCTTCTTCTCCCCGCTCCTCCGCCATCTCCATTCACTCTTGTTTTTTTTTTCTTTTTCTTCTCCTCTCCGTGGGTCTGAATTTTTTTTTTTAGGATGATAAAATTCCAATAGGGTTAACCTTCCTTCTAAGTTTTAGTTTTGAGGCATTCAAACGAATTTGTGGCATTAGAATTGATTTTGGAGGCATTAGAAACGATTTTTTAGGTTGGCCGGATTTTTATTGGGTTCACGGAAAGACAAAATGGTCACTGGGGTGGCCGGATCTCTTCCCCGTTGTGGATCGTGCCACCCGTCGGATCTATCTCTGTTTTTTTTTTTTGTCATTCGCCGTAAAAGTCACGGAGATGACGGTGGTCGACGTCTGTCACGGAGGTGGGTGGTGACGGTGGACAGCGTTGAGCAATTTGGTGGTTGTTATGATTGGGTGTTTTGATTTCATTTTAAATTTGTGTTTTTTTCTTAAAAGGATGAGGTGTCAACATGTGATAGGGGGGCAAAAAACCCCCTCTTTTTGCCATGACTGGATGGCAGCAACACTCTTCAAAGACACAAGCTCGACGCAAATCAGAAAATCAAATATGAAAAAACGAAACAGAACCATCAGAGAGAAGAAAATATGAGGGAGAGAGAGAAAATTTGTTTAATAAATTAAAAGAATAAAATAAAATAAAAAAGTAAAATAATAATAATATTTTAATATTATAAGGAATGATTAAGGGAAGCTATTGTGGTATATTTTGATACAAAAAAGTAAAAAATAATTTAAATCCTTAAATATATAAAATACGACGAGAAAGTTACTGGAAATGTTTTTATCTCCTCTTTTCCTTCCCCCACTATGAATAAAAAAATAAATAAAAAAACAAAAGTACCTATCTAATGTGACTAGTGAATTTGATCGATAAATATTTTTATTTCCCTTCCCCACTTTGAATAAATAAATAAATAAAAGAGGTAGGTAGATATTCGATGTGACAAGTGAATATGATCAAAATACAACAATCTTATGCAACACCAGCCGTGAGATATGGAATATATTAGAAAAAATTGACCACTACATGTTTCATCAGCTACGTACATGGTGTTGATCACTTTTTCTTAACCCCTTTCCTTGACATCTGATATCTCCATTTGGAGTTGATCACTTTTCTTCCAAAATCAGATGACCCCCTTCAGATTTCCCCCTTTTCCCCCCTTTCCGGCGTTGATTGGAACAAAAAAAAAAACAAAAGGATAATCCCCTTCAGACCTCAACATCAGATGATTCAGATCCTTTTCCAAATTAAGAGGGATATATATATGTGTATGAGGAAAGTGATCAACACCGGGTATCTGACGTGACATGTACAGTAAATATGATGATCCAAATACAACAATATATATTCTTATGCAACATCGATCAGATACAGAAAAAAGGTGGACATAGAATAAGAGGGAAGACCGAGACTAACTCCTTTATAAAGCACATGAGCGTACAATAGCAAGGCACTCGCAAATTAAGGAAGCGCAGTTTGAGTCATCTCCATTTAATTAGCTGACACCAAAATGTAGTGGATCCAGTCATGGCTTTCCCATGCGCACCCAAAAGTTTTTTCTCCCAAGCATCAGGATCCAGTCATGAGTCACTCTTAAGGGTTGCCATAGTTTTTTTTAATGCGTAGAAAATTAAAAGTGGTTTCATATATATTATTATAGTATAATCATTTCTCTTTCATCTCTTATTTTTAAAATTTTGTCTTTAATTAGAGATTGTGTGAAAATTTTGTGAAAAAAATGAGAGTATATAAGAAACTTATATTTTGTAAATAAATAATATTTTAATGGTATAAAGAAAGTAAGCAAGCAATTGCAAAATATATTTTCATAGAAAACCAAAAAATAGTTTTAAGCCATAAACTTAAAGAAAATCAAATAGAAACTGCTACTAGTGCTCTTATAAATATCAGGGAGAGACATGCAACATGATGCATTTTCTCCCAAGTATCTTTCTAATTCTCTACACCCTCGCTTAATTATTTTTCATTTGGCTGGAAGTACTGCGAGAACAAGGCTGTGAAGTTTACTATAGCAAGGCACTCGCAAATGACTATATTCACACATTTGCTCCAACTTTTTCAGGGATTTCACCCTCAAGGGCTCCAGCCACCTCCCGACCTAGAAGCAGCCGCTCAACCATTTGATTTGGAAGTGCGTAACCATATTAGAGATTGGGCAAAGATAATGGTCACCTTTTGCTTAGCATCGCAACCTGCAATAGCTCTCACATATGCCCAAGTTCACTCCAAATACTCTCCAATGTTCCACGTGCTCTCTTTCGAATTCTTACTATGCTTTGCTTCCTTCTTCGTCGGCAAATTCATGAATTCCAAGTTTCCTGTGATAGCCCGAGTGCTCGACCGAGTTGGTGTCTTCTTTGCAGTGACAGCTTTCTTCACAACCACTACAATTCCATTTCCTCTGTGCCTCCAAATTATCACTTGGGCAGTCTATTCCATCTCCTTCTTCGCGGTTTTAGTTTCCATTCTCTTCTAACTAGAATGTTACTCGTTGAATGGTATCAAATAAAAGAAAAGAATATTGACTGGTTTTCTTCTTCTTCTTCTTTTTCTTCTTCTTTTTAATAATAAAGTTCAAACGGGTTGCGGTCAGGAGAGCAGACAGAGTTTTCTCTAAACTAGGTATGAAAAATTTTCTTTTAATTTAATATATAAAAATGACATATATAAGATGCATATATTTTCTTAGTAGTAGGAACAAAGTTGAAATTAATCTTACTGAAAATTCATGCGCATCTCAGATGTTAATAAAAAGAATGAACACATACGATTTTTATAAATTAGGTTGAAAGAAGTTCTTCCAACCAATTTGGAGGAAAACTCTATCCGTCGGAAGCAAGGGTTAGTTTTTAGTTTGTTATTAGAGAACACAAAATGGTGAATTTGTGTGAAAACCCTTATAGGTTGCTCTCAAGCAGATATAGTGAGCCATGCACCTTATTGTTAGAAGGAAGGAAAAATTATCTTATCAACGGCACACATGTCACCATAATAAAACGCATAAAGAGAAGACAAATGTTAAGGCCCTCAAACACCATCATATAATTTGTTCATCCGGAAACTAATAAAATTAGCATCAGAACCATAACACGACGTACATCCAAATTAAAGACAACATAAACTACATCCACAAACAAGACAAGACACATGTGTAAAGCAAAAACAAGTAATCGCAGGTAGCTAGGTAACATAAACGACATTCATATGGAACAACAATTCAAACAGCAGCATTTCTCATGCATTCCCATGTCCAATCAATGCGAGAAGCATTTTCTTATAGTCTCCAGAAGTGTCTTTGGTAATTGCATGATCCAGAGGAACGTACGCTGTTCCTCCGATGGTACTCTCCTTTGATTCTTTGCATGTCAACCTCCGCTCGAGTGGCGACCGCTCTTGTAACATAAACATTCATCTGTCCCCAGCTTGTTGATTGCCAGCCGCAGAAGCTTCTCAAAATATTTCTCAGGGCAGTTCAAGCAATTGATTGTTGCTCTCACTAATTTCAGGTACTCGTCATCGGGATCACTCTTAATTCAAATCCTGCAAACAGGCACGCATTATCACTTTTTTTTTTTTTTTCCTAAATTGAAAGGGGAAAAAGGTTACAAGGGAGGATCTTAATTTTTCACTCCTATTCCAAATGAACGAGAAAATGGATGATCCTATGATTCCTATGGGAATGCTTCCAAACACTAGGTGGGAAGTGGCCAATTTAGCCAAATAATGTGCTCTAAAGTTAGCACTCCTAGAAACTTTATCAGCCTTCCAGCCAAAGAAAGAATGCAAATACAAGGAAATATCTGAAACAACATTAGAAAAATTCCAACCCTCAAACAGCTAGGGTTGTTGAATAATAAGGACAACATTAAGAGCGTCCTCTTCAAAGATGAGAGAGTATGCATCATCACTTTGAATACCAGTAGATAATCTTTTAGCATCTTCATGCCTCTAATTGATCCAAGACTTAACCGTTGCATTTTAATAAGTTTTTACCATTAATTTTGACACACTCTAAAAATTGAGAAAAATATATAAAGAGTATGTGATTGCACTGATTTGTAATAAGCTTTCTTATCTATTAAAATGTTCACAGAGGAACCCATAATATGCAAAAAAATAACAAATAGGTTCATGTACTCAACTTTTTTCTAGTTTTTTGGCGGAAACCATCAAATAACAAACACGTCTATATGGGTGACACATGTCATAATTAATTGAGAAATGCTAGTTGTTCTTCTAATGTTCTCCTAACTATGATATGGCTTTTAAAATCTTCAATAAATTAAAAGTCAATAATAATAATTTCAAATTCAACGATGATTTTAAAAGTCACATCAAAGTTGGAAGAATACTAGAAGAACACCTAGTATTTTCCTAATTAATTTGATTGATGCTAACATAACATTTGATGGTTTTTGTCAAAAAGTTAGACAAAAGTTGGGTGGAAAAACTCTTTTGTTATTTTTAGGGGTAATTACATTTTTTCCATTAACTACAACGCATTGTCAATTTTCCCCATGAACTGCTCATATATTCAGCTTGATACATGGCTCTCGCTGATATTTATAAGAGCACTAGCAACAAACACGACATCATCATTAGATGCAACTGCTACAATGTCTTTTTCTTCTTAACTTTCTTGGTCTTTTTTCTTTCAATTGTCCCCTTTTAAACTTTATACACTCTCTTCTTATATGCCTAGGCTTGTTATGGTGAAAATATTTTATATCTATTTTTGAGTTAGACTTTCCTCTTAACTTTTTACAACTGTCATATTTGCGAGTTTTCCTACTTTAATTACTTCTCCCTCACATTTCTGTAATAAGTGCCCCTGAATGAAAAGAAATAACTTGCTATTTTCTTCTTGCTTTTTCATTGAACATGTAGTCTTTTACCATACCAATAGTTATTACACTGTTAAGAGCCGAATTACTGAATGACACTACATGGTTTCTCAACTGTCTAGCAAAGAACTCAACACAAGTAATGCTTGCACCTTATTATCTAATGCAAGTTTCATGGTAGATCGCTTATTCAACAATCCTTGAAAATTATTCAGATGCTCCATAAGGACCATAACACTATGCTCATCTTTGTACTTCAAGTTCACAAGCCTTTTGATTACAAAAGTTGTCTTTTGTTCATAAAGACTCTCTAACTTCTGCCAATGACTGTAAACATCAACTTATTTTGTTTACATGCATGATAAAAGACACTTTGATCAGCCCACTATCTAATATATCCAATTGCTTTCCTATTCAATTTCTTACAATCTTCGTTGGTTGCAACAACTAGTTTGACACATTTCAACTCAATGGGATTAAACAACTTCTTGCAATACAAAAGAGCTTCCATCCTAGTCTTCCAAATTAAATAATTAGAAGCTGTGAGTTAAACAATGCTATTAGATGACTACTCCATTTAATTTATACAATAATTCCACATGGCTCTGATACCATTTTGTTATGGGTGAACAAAAATTACAGATATACAACAGAATTAATCTACTTTTTTTTGTCCTAATTAAATAGCCACAATAACACTCAAAAATAAACTCACAATGTAGAATAAGAATCAAGCAACCCACAAGCAAGACACCAAGATTTTTACGTGAAAAATCTTTCAATGCGAAGGGAAAATAGTCAAATCTTTCACTATCAACAATAACGAGTTAACAATTATCTTCCCTAAAGAAATATCTAGAAGTTATGATCACCACATCAAGAATAATTAATGCATTCTTAGATTAAGCATAGATTCATCACCCTAAAAGTAGATTCCAACAAGAATAAAGAAAGATCTCATCAAACATGTATTAGCAATTGAAAATGAAGTCCAATGATCGGCACAATCAATACTAGCACTCGTCTGTCACGAACAACATATTGAAATTGTATCAAAATCGAACCACAATGACACTCCAATATCTGACTAATGTGGTTGGGCAAAACCCTTTTTTTTTTTTCTCTCTCTCCCTTTCTCACACAAAACACACGCATGGTGTGTTGCTTTTATACTACAAACAAAACTCTTAATTTGTTTTGTTGTAGCCCATATGTGATCCACTTAAGAGGGACCATCCAACCGTACATTACCTAACCTAGTAATCTGCATTATCGAAGGCACGATGGCTGGTAATGGTGTATATATATATATATGCCATTAATCATAGTCTTCTAATAATATATATATGCCATTAATCATAGTCTTAAAATAAAAAATAAAATTTCCTACTTAACCACCACTTCTGTGACACGTTGGTCCAATAGACGAAAGGATAAGGAAAACTAGCATCGAAGATTCGCGGTCTTTAATTTAATTTTGTTCCTTCTTTGATTCTCAATGATGTCGCGCAAGTCTAGATCTCTAGCTAAAAGATAGTTCAATCGGCTAGAATCATGCTTAATGAAACAGATGTCACTAGTTCAAATTTTTCTCCCCTTCTCGTACGGACATGTCAAAAAAAAATGATGTTGCTCAAAACAGGGTTAGCATAAGTCTTAGCGACGTGGAAGTCAAACAAGATTCAAATGCTGCAAAAGATTATTAACTATTTTAAACAAACAAACCGACCAGCTTTTTGTCGCCAAGCTTGAAATTTTGTCTTCTTTTGTGAATGTTGATCAAATGAGCTGAGAGTTAACTGCCTTACATGAATATTTTCTCCATTCTTAACTGCATTGATGAATAAATTTAATCCTATTTTACAGTTGGTTTATTCCTTTTGATTCTCCACTAGGGCACAACTTACTCCAAATTCCCCAATAGGCCGTGTTAAAAACCTGCTAGCTAGCAACTTATATATATGTAGTGGATCCAGTCATGGCTTTCCCATGCGCACCCAAAGTTTTTTCTCCCAAGCATCAGGATCCAGTCATGAGTCACTCTTAAGGGTTGCTATAGTTTTTTTTAATGCGTAAAAAATTAGAAGTGATTTCATATACATTATTTTAATATAATCATGTCTCTTTCATCTCTTATTTTTAAAATTTTATCTTTAATTAGAGATTGTGTTAAAATTTTGTGAAAAAAATGAGGGTATATAAGAAACTTATATTTTGTAAATAAATAATATTTTAATGGTATAAAGAAAAATAAGCAAGCAATTGCAAAATATTTTTTCATAGCGAACCAAAAAGTAGTTTTAAGCCTTAAACTTAAAGAAAATCAAATAGAAGCTACTACTAGTGCTCTTATAAATATCAGGGAGAGACATGCAACGGGATGCATTTTCCCCCAAGCATCTTTCTAATTCTCTACACCCTCCCTTAATTATTTTTCATTTTTCTGGAAGTACTGCAAGAACGAGGCTGTGAAGATTACTATAGCAAGGCACTCGCAAATGACTATATTCACACATTTGCTCCAACTTTTTCAGGGATTTCACCCTCAAGAGCTGCGGCCACCTCCCGACCTAGCTAGAAGCAGCCGCTCAACCATTTGATTTGGAAGTGCGTAACAATATTAGAGATCGGGCTAAGATAATGGTCACCTTTTGCTTAGCATCGCAACCTGCAATAGCTCTCACATATGCCCAAGTTCACTCCAAATGCTCCCCAATGTTCCACGTGCTCTCTTTCGAATTCTTACTATGCATTGCTTCCTTCTTCGTCGGCAAATTCATGAATTCCAAGTTTCCTGTGATAGCCCGAGTGCTCGACCGAGTTGGTGTCTTCTTTGCAGTGACAGCTTTCTTCACAACCACTACAATTCCGTTTCCTCTGTCCCTCCAAATTATCACTTGGGTAGTCTATGCCATCTCCTTCTTCGCGGTTTTAGTTTCCATTCTCTTCTAACTAGAATGTTAGTCGTTGACTAGTATCAAATAAAAGAAAAGAATATTGACTGGTTTTCTTCTACTTTTTTTTTTTTTTTAATAATAAAGCTTTAATGGGTTGCAGTCAGGAGAGCAGACAGAGTTTTCTCCAAACTAGGTATGAAAAATTTTCTTTTAATTTAATATATAAAAATGACATATATCTTTTAAATATGTGAAATGCATATATTTTTTTAATAGTAGAAATTAATCTTACTTAAAATTTATGCGCATCTCAGATGTTAATAAAAAGAATGAACACATACGATTTTTATAAATTAGGTTGGATGAAGTTCTTCTAACAGATTTGGAAGCAAGGCTAAGTTTCTAGTTTGTTATTAGAGAACACGAAAGGGTGAATTTGTGCCAGAACCCTTGGAGGTTGAGCAGATATAGTGAGGCATGCACCTTACTGTTAGAAGGAAGGACAAATTATCTAATCAACGGCACACATATCACCATAATAAAACGCATAAAGAGAAGACAAATGTTAAGAGCCTCAAACACCATCATATAATTTGTTCATCCGGAAACTAATAAAATTAGCATCAGAACCATAACACGACGTACATCCAAATTAAAGACAACATAAACTGCATCCACAAACAAGACAAGACACACATGTAAAGCAAAAACAACTTATCGCACGTACGTAACATAAACGCCATTCATATGGAACAACAATTCAAACAAGCAGCATTTCTCATGCATCCCCATGTCCAATCAATGCGAGAAGCATTTTCTCATAGTCTCCATAAGTGTCTTTGGCAATTGCTTGGTCCAGAGGAACGCTGTTCCTCCGATGGTATTCTTCTTTGATTCTTTGCATGTCAACCTCCGCTCGAGTGGCGACCACTCTTGTAAGAGCCCATTCATCTGTCCCCAGCTTGTTGATTGCCAGCCGCAGAAGCTTCTCAAAATATTTCTCAGGGCAGGTCAAGCACTTGATTGTTGCTCTCACTAATTTCAGGTACTCGTCATTAGGATCACTCTTCAAATCCTGCAAACAGGCACATATTATCACTTTGAATAGCAGCAGATAATCTTTCAGCATCTTCAGGCCTCTAATCCAACACTCAACCGTTGCTCTTTAATAAAATTTTACTATTAATTTTGACACACTCTAAAAATTGGGAAAAATACAAAATGAGTCTTTGTAGTTACATAGATTTGCAATAAGCTCTGTGTATTAAAATGTTTACAGAGGTCCCTGTAATGTGCAAAAATAACAAATTAGTCCATGTACCTAACTTCCGTCTAATTTTTTGATAGAAACTATCAAATAACAATCACATCTTATAGGTGACACATGTCATAATTTGATTGATACTGACGTAGCATTTGACAGTTTCTATCAAAAAGTTAGACAGAAGTTGAATCAAAGAACCTGTTTGTTAGTTTTCCATACCACAAAAACCTCTTAGAACATTTTGATACCACGAGGAGTTTATTGCAAATCAATGTAACCATAAGGACTGATTTTTCATTTTCCCCATAAAAATTTGAAAATCATAAGAAAAATTTCATGTAAAGCCATAAGCAGGAATATTTTCCCCTATAGTTGCCTCGAAGCACATCATTAGGTAGTCATAACGAAAAGTAATGTTCAGATTTTTACCATTGCACTTCAATGAGTGTTCTCTATTAATTCTGGCAAGGTATAAAAAATTGAAAATCATAAGAAACTTCTAATGTAGAGCATTAAGCAGGAAATTATTTCCCTGAAGTTGCCTCCAAGCACAACTTGAGGTAGTCGCAACAAGAGGTAAAGTTGAAGATTTTATCACCGCAAAACTTAGAAAACCATTCATCACAATCCTAATGGCAGCACATATATCTCGTAAGAGATGTTAAAATACCTTGTTGATAGAATTTCCGAACTCATTGTTGTAGCGATTGAGGGTCGCATTAAGCTGTGCTTTACTCCTTGTAGTCAGAATTCTAATGAGCTCCTCATCATTATAAGCTTTCTCAGAGATCTTCTCATGAAGAATCTTAGCCTCTGATTTTGCCAAAATCATATTCACCTCATCTCCCTCATATCGGAATGAGCTCACAAGGGGCACCAAAAGCTGTGATGGAAGCAGAGTTAATCTATCAGCCAATGCATAGATTACAATCATAGCAAAGAAAAACAAGAAATTTCTAGGTAGGAAGGAAGAAACGCGACCTGAAATGCAAAATAAAAGGGAAAATAAGTATTATAATCCCACTTTTTTGGTCCTCATGATGATAATTGATAGCCATATCTTCTCCAGGGGTCATATCAACCATTAGTTTCTATCAAGATGCTCATGTTATTGAAGTACCAATTTATTAACACTCACTAGATATTTCGTATCCTATAGTTTTGGGCCCAACTATGCATTAATCCGGAGAGATTTTTTCAATGTGAGACTCAATCTTTTTATATTCACACGTATATACTCAACATGATGCATTAATCTGGTGAGAGATTTCTTCTCCATAACTTTTATCAAGAAAAACTGATGAACGAAGACACTATAATGTCATAGAGATAAAAGTATTATGTTAAAAGTATAGAACAATACATATCTGACTCATATATCCGAAACTTTTTTAGTTTTTTTTCATGGAGTTCATATATCCTGCTACTCGAATCAATTCAGTGATGATTTTAGGGTTTAAGGCTGTACCTTGCGAAAATCCCCAGAAGTATGATATGCAACATCTTCTTCGAGGGATTTCTTAAAACGAGCATGATATGCCTGCCTCACCGTAAAGAGGCCAAGAGAAGACCTAGTACAGGCTATTTCCATGAGAACCCAATTGTTTGAAGTTAAAATCTTTGTTGCTTCATTAGCCACAAATGCATCACGCTCAGCAGGATCCAGAGTCCACAACAGTACAATCCGCTGTTTGACACAAAGAAAATGCAGGAAAAAAAGAAGAGAAAAAACAATCATTTTATAACTTATTCAGATATATAAAATGATTGTTTAAAACATTATCATTTGAACAAATGAAAACTACGTCAAAATCTGACCTCAAAGTCATTAGAAAGCTCTTTGTCTAGTGCTTTAAGAAGATCTTCCCCATAAATTTCCGCATAGATCTGCCTAATTGTCTTCCTCTGAGCCGCATTCCTGTGAGCCAATATGGATATGATCAGCGCCTCATTGGTTCCCCATCCTGCGACATGTTATCACCACCGCTCATTGTGGATACACCCAATAGACATGGAGAAACGCTTTACAAATTACAATCAATAAATGAATAAATCAAACAAATGCCAAATTCTTAATATGTCATCTCAGCTACTGGAGTCGGAAAGATCAGTGCTTTTCCTCAAGGATCTATGGTGAACTAGAAAATAATCCCAAGTTTACCATTGAACGGGCATACATCTTGTACAACGAACCAAATCCGAACTGTGTGGCACAAACGCATAAAATCCAACGGGGTTTCTTTTGGTTTTCTCAAAAAGAATGAGGAAACGAAATGACATGCTTAAAGATCGTTCCTTAGATTGTCTTCTGTTTGATTTGCTTCCTACTTTCTAAGGTGCATTGAAAAGAAGAAAGAAAATGTCAGAAGGAAGAAAAGCGATCACGATCATTAGCGCATTAGTTGATGAGCAGACTGGATTTAGAAAACTTAAAATGGAATTATAATTAGAACCCAGAAACAGAAATTCAGCAGAGAGTAATATATTCGAAGCAGATCAAACGAAATGGTGAAAACGATCTGACAACAAAAAAGGAAAACTTGAATGGCAACAAATCACATTAGTAATCAGAATTAGCAGCAAACAGATAGATAAGACATGGGATCAGATTCAACTGCTCAACCTTGGAAAGCCTTTCGGAGTTGCTCGGCGTCCTCGCCCGGTGAAGGAACCGATTCCGGCACTTTGAGGGTCGCCATTGCTACTCTCTCTCTCTCCCTCTCTCTCTCTCTGTCTTTCTCTGTGTGTGTTTTTCACTGTCTGAGTTTGGCGTTTTATAATCAAGATTAGATTTTATTTATTTTTTTTTTTCACATTTTGCGAAAAAATCATCGAAATCTCCGCTACGACTTTATTTGGTAATGAATCAAGCGTGGTGACATGTTCTTCTCTACATAATTTAACTGTCTAATATTTTATAGTTCATACTTCGTACCAAAAGCCACGTAGTAATTAGCGGCAGAGGAAAACATCATGATCTGAGCTGCATCACAACTCATGGGTCGGTCATGCATTTAAAATCTTAAATCTTATATTTCATGCTGATTCGGCTGAAGATCCAAGATTCTAGAAGCACATGATCCAAGGAAGCAAGGTTGAGTTTTGGCCCCAAGTCCTCAACCCATTTGAGGCCAACCGAGAAATTTCTCAAAAGGCACCCACATTTTTGGCCATAAGCAAAATTAACCAAAGCAAAAACTCGAGCAAATCACCAACCATTTGGTTTGTATAAAAGAAAATGATATAGTCATAACTTAAATTCAATTAAGATCAAACTTTTTTCTTAAATAACAATTTTTTTTTTTTTTTTTTTAAAGGAGAGAGAGCCTTAAGCTAAATATTGGGTCTAGGAGTTGGGTCTTAGTTGGATTTAAGTTTTGATTGTATCACATCTCGTGTGTAAAACAAAACAAAAAACAACTAAAATTCCTACTAATTAATAGAAGGAAAAAAAAAAAAAAACCCTAAAATTCCTACTACAAAAATGTTTCTCAAATTTTCGGTTAAAATCAATAGGATCCTACTAGGAGGAAAAATACTAGATATGGGTGAAAAAGGCTGACAGCTATTAGCAGTCCGCTAATCGCACTAACCGTTAACCTTTAATCTTTTTTTTACTAAGGCAATTAGAAAAAATAGTTAACTACCTAAGCAGTTATATCTATTAGGTCTCTTAAAAAAAAAATTTTTTAAAAAAATTATCTCTTAGGTGTTTCAAAGTTCCCTTTTTGTATAATAATCAAATAAATTTTTGACTTCTTTTGCTTTTAAAAGCATAAAAAATACTTTTTAAAAAAAAATTATGAAAAACCGGGTAAATTATACAAGTAAACAAAAAATCTCATATGTAAATAGGCCTTGGGTAAATATCAAATAAGAAGCATGTTATATCGAACAATTAATGATTTTATAAACTAATGGACACTAAACAAAAATAAGCCTCAATATAATTGTTGCGATTTTACACTTTGATTTGGACATCAAATATATAATTGCTCGTAAGATGCTAATAATATATATATTAATAAATATTGTTTTTGCTAATGAAATAAAAAATAAATACATAATCATTATGTTGACTAAAAATTCAACAATATATACAATTAATAATTAATATACAATTATATATTTTTTTTTAAAAAAAAACCCCAAAAAATAGTGCGATGAAATTTTTGATCTCTTAGAAAATCGGATTTTTATTATTTTTTATTAAAAGACCGAACCCATGAAACTTAAGTTTTTTTTTTGTTTAACTGGTTTTTTTATTAATAATGCAATGAAATTTTTTATTTTATTTCTACATCCTAACATTTAGTTCATCTAATTCAACTATAACATATAATATTTTGTTATATACATATTAAAGTGATTAAACATAATAATACATAATAATTTAATTTGTATTATTTGTTTCCTTATTTGATTTTGATATTAACAATACTTAATTTATTGAATAATTTATATATAGAAAATTCTTCAAATATAATTAAATGCTATTAATTACGCTAATTTAGTAAAAATCGGTTCACAAATTATGCTTTAACAAACCTGTTTACTATTAAAATAAAAAGAGTTCACGCCACATATCGCAATATTATAGCACTTATGAAAGTGATTAAGCTATTATATATGAATATATGATTATATGATTATATATATACATGAAACAACGTCATTTTTGTATTTAAATATATACAAATCTAAAAAATGATGTCGTACATAGTAAGATATTATCATATTACCATAAAAACGATGTCAATTGTTTTTTTTTTTCTTCAAATTTTAAAAAAGCAGTTAGCAATTATTCAATCTACTTTATTAGGCGTGGTCTACAACCAATTTAGCCCTCTAAAGGACTTTAGTGAATTTCACTAATCTAACGGTTATAGCCAATACCTGCTTACAATAATCGCTTTTTCCCAAATAATTCTAGAAGTCCATCTTGTATCCATCTGAAGTCTATCCAAAAATTACTATTTGATCAAAATTCAATAATGATCAATCACAAGGCCAATGATAATTTTAATAACCACATCATTATTAGATGGACTTAAGATGGACACAAGAAACTTGTAGCATTACTCTTTTTTCCCCATTCTGGTCAGTTGATTGTCAAAAATTCACAAGAATAATGATAAAGTCACAACATAAAATCAACAAATATCCAACTTCTTTCTTACATACTATTTAAAAAATATTAAATGTTTCAAATTTTCTTTTTTTTTTTTTTTGTTTTAACAAAAATGACATCTAAGAGAGAAATTTGGTATTTATTGATTTTTTGTTATAGTTATATCATACCTCAATTCACAATGTCAGGTCCTCAAAAAGTAGTTTAATAGATTGTAAATTACTTTTAATAAAGCGAAAGTTACTGATTTAAATCTTTTCTTTGCTTCATGTAAAAAAAAAAAAAAAATTCCGTAGAGGAATTCTGACGTGGCTCATGCCACATTGAGAAGCTTAAAAGTTTGGGAGGGGTGACTGGTGAGTGAAAAATCGTGTACTTCAATTATCCAATGAAAAAACTATTACTTGTCATACCAAAAGAGAGCTCTCTAGAAACTCTCTTTCTTTGTGGCTCTCTCTGTGTGCGGAGACTCGAGAGCTTGAAATCCGAGGAAAGAACCATGGCGGACGTGATGGTGATGAAGGAAATACAGGAAACGGCGCAGCGGCTCGGCATCGATCTCGCCAGTGTAGACCTTGACGCCATTCGCCTCCCCCCGGGCCAAGATTTTGGCATAGTAAGGTAAAGAATACAAAACCCAGAAAAAGAACTTGCTTTAGCCTTCTGATTGGTTCTCGAGAAAACGTGGAAATAATTTATGACTAATATTGAAAATTGACATGTTTTAGAGAAAAAAGTTAACTTTACGTTTATATGCATGCATTTATGTATGTAATCAATCTATCGTTGCAGCGTCGTATTTTAATTTTTCAACAAAGCATATTTGGGCTGCATCAAAGTTATGGACTTTGTTATTTGAGAATGGAGAAAAATAGGATTGAGCTGATTACAATTATTAGTCCAAGAAAATACTAAGGAAAAAAAGTGCTCTACCATATGGAATTATTTGATTTGCTGAGTAGAATGACTAAATATGTAAAAGGCCCAGATTTTCAGTTGACATTTTCCACAATTTATTTTTAGCCAGGTTTAGTTTAAGTTTGAATTTTTCACTCTGTATTGTGGTCTGGTTCTGATTCTTCTTTTGTGATTTTGTAGTGACGATGAAGATCTACATCAAGGAGATGATGTTGAGTTAGACACTGGATTTGGCAATATTATCATTGTTGACAATTTGCCTGTTGTGCCTCGGGAGAAGTTTGAGAAGCTTGAAGGTGTTATTCGTAAAATCTACAGTCAGATTGGTCTGATTAAGGACGATGGGCTGTGGATGCCTATTGATCCTGAGACCCAGAAAACAGTGGGTTATTGTTTTATTGAGTTTAATACTCCTCTGGTAATTCTCTCTCTCCTTCTCTCCAGTCATTGGTATGATTTAGCAAAAACTTTCTCTTCATTTATGTTTATAGGTCTTCAGATGTTTTTACTTTCAAATTTAAGACAGTGGAATATTTAGTTGCCTCCTATTGAAGGAGTGATAAATGGCTTTAGGAGTACAAAGATACTGAAGAAATATCGTTTTACTTACAATCTATCTTGATCAACCAACTGGTCCAACCGGAGCTGAGCTTGGGTTGAGCACATTGAACCTGGGGTTGGATTTTGAACGTGGGATTCACTAGCATGATCAGTCCTTTTGGTTAAGATTGGGTTAAACTTTTACCTGTTAACCGCTCCTTAGGAGTCTGAATTAAACTTATTGAAATAAATATATAAAATTTATCAGGTTTTAGAATATCTGATTCAAGTCTGATTAATTCTTTATGGATAGAAATCGACTGCCCATAAACTTCACCAAAAATATTTTACTCCACATTGCTTTGTCCTTTTTTTCTTTTTCCTTTTTTCAATTTTGCTTTTTTGGTTTTAAGATTTGTTTGTTAAATGCTGTGGCATATGCTTCTTGAATTCTAAAATTTGCTTATCCAATCTCAAGTGGATGGACAAGGCTTGATTGAAAATTGAGCCACGTAGTGATATCCTTTGGATAATAAATATACGCAATTGGATTATTATTAAAAGTTTCTGTTCATCTGCTTGTAGCTGCTAGTTTCTGTAACTCGTTGGGCAAACATTTCCAAACACTAGCTGTGGGTATTACTATTAATGTTCTGCAGTGTGGTGTGGTTTAATGCATTTTCATTAGCTCCTTTTAGATTGGGCTGTAGCTTTTCCTAATTTCTCTTCCTCTAGTCAAGTAGATCTTGTTAACTTTTTATATTTTCAATCCCATTAGGGTGTTTGCTTCTCTTGTATAATTTTTGTGTAAATGAGCCTTTCTTCTTCAATAAATTTATTCATCAAAAAGAAAAATGCATTTTCATTAGATCTGGTTTCTTTATGTCCCTATTGTAGGAAGCAGAGCTCGCTAGGGAGAAGACAAATGGATACAAGCTGGACAGGTCTCATATTTTTGCCTTGAACATGTTTGATGAGTTTGATGCGTTCATGAAAGTTCCAGATGAGTGGGCCCCTCCTGAATCTAAGCCATATACTCCAGGGGTAATTTCTTCCATCCTTTTGTTGCATGTATTCTGTCATCAATCTTAAAATCCACATCAAATCGCATTATGAGTTGCATACTATCATTGAACATTCACTATTTTTTGCTGTGCTTATATGAGGTGACACAATGCTCCCTCTTGCTCTTTACCATTTGGTATCTTTTAAATTTCTCTGATGAAAATTTTCAATTACAAATCATACTTTTTTCTCTCTTTCCCCCAAATATATAGGGTGCTCTCTTTTATGGGCTGTCGTACAATAAATGAGATTTTTGTAAATCAAAAACGTTTATCTATTTAACTTTCCATGTTACCCTTAAATTTGATCCCATCTTTCTTGGTCCTTACCTTGCATCATGCCAAAACTAATTGTGGATTCAAAGTGCCATCATATCACTAGTATATTTGTTGCAGTGCAAGAAAATATTTGTAAATAATGTAAACTTTTTATTGTCATGTAATTTTTTTCTTCCATAGCGAAAGAAAAAGTGTATTACACATTGGCAAATGGTCTTCAAAAACCCTTTTCTTTTAAAGATGTTGCATTTTGTTTGTAGCTCATATTCTGAGACTAATATAACTAAAATCGTAAATGCATTAAAGTAATCTAAATATGCATAAAGGTAACTTCTTTGCAATTCATAAAAAAAAGGTGCCTCTTGTATGATTCATGTGGGTTTTTAGGTTTCTCCAATGTTGACCAAGTAGATGGTTTTTTATTGCCTCTAATTTCCCGCAAACAGATTCTATCTCTATCTGTGCTATTTGTTGTGTTTTAAAAATGTCAACTATGTTTTACACTGTCATGTCATTGCAGGAAAATCTTCAACAATGGCTGACTGATGAGAAAGCCCGTGATCAGTTTGTCATTCGTGCTGGTTCGGATACTGAGGTTTTATGGAATGATGCAAGGCATCTAAAGCCTGAGCCTGTTTATAAGCGTGCTGTGAGTAGGAGTTATATTTAATTGTCCTGTTACTATCACTTAAGACCATTGATTATGTATTTGTTTGGGAGGATCTCTCTCTCTCTCTCTCTCTCTCTGAATGTGTGTGTGTGTAGTGTAGGTGAGAGAGAGAGAGTTTGACACTAAAGCTTAGTGTGTCTTGTTTCTACTGCAATGTTAATGAACTTCTGCTCACTGCTACTTCTAGTCTTGCCAGAAAAAAAAGTAATCTTTTTTATTCAGTAATTACCACTTTGATGAATGGTCCTACCTGTTTCCCTTTGCAGTTCTGGACTGAAAGTTTTGTGCAGTGGTCTCCACTGGGAACTTACTTGGCGACAGTTCACAGGCAAGGTGCTGCTGTTTGGGGAGGTGCCAGTACTTTTAATCGCCTTATGCGTTATGCGCATCCTCAGGTTTAAATTTGGTTTCTAGCTTTTGATTTCACGTTGTGTTCCCTTTTCCCCTGTCATTTAGCTTTTCTGATATTAACTTCAGGTAAAATTGATTGATTTTTCCCCTGGTGAGAGATATTTAGTAACCTACAGCAGCCATGAACCAAGTAATCCCCGTGATGCGAATGTGAGTTTTCTGCCCTGCCGTCCATTAAGTCACCGTAAATTCATTGGGCCTGGGACAATTGATAATGTAAATTTATGTTTCAGAGGGTCGTGATAAATATTTTTGATGTGAGAACTGGAAAGGTAATGAGAGATTTCAAGGGAAGCGCTGATGAATTTGGTATTGGAGGAACTGGCGGTGTTACAGGGGTGTTGTGGCCTGTATTCAGGTTATTTTTCTGTTTTTCAATCTATCCTTTTCTTTTTGACTGCATGATTATTTCAGTATCACCCATTAGTCTAATGGGAGATTAAGAGTGTTTTTTTTTTTTTTTATCAGATGGGCTGGCAGAAAAGAGGACAAATATTTTGCCAGAATTGGGAAAAACATTATTTCTGTCTATGAAACAGAGACCTTTTCACTAATTGACAAGAAATCCTTGAAGATTGAAAATGTTGTGGATTTTAGTTGGTCACCAACCGATCCAATTCTTTCTATCTTTGTTCCTGAACTGGGGGACCATCCTGCTAGGGTGAGCATTGTTGTTGATTATGAAGATGCTTTTTGATTTACAAGTTGTGTTCTTTATTTATTTATTTATTAAGGTAAATTTATGTTCTGCAATCAAACTGTTTCTCAGGTGAGTCTCGTGCAAATACCAAGTAGAGATGAGTTAAGGCAGAAGAATCTTTTCAGTGTTAGTGATTGCAAAATGTACTGGCAAAGCAATGGGGATTATCTAGCAGTTAAAGTCGATCGATATACAAAAACGAAAAAAAGCACATACACAGGCTTTGAGCTTTTCCGCATAAGAGAAAGGGATATTCCTATTGAGGTTTTTGAGCTCGAGAATAAGAATGACAAGATCATTGCCTTTGCTTGGGAGCCAAAAGGCCACAGGTTTGCAGTTATCCATGGTGATAACCCAAGGCCTGATATAAGTTTTTACTCCATGCGTTCTGCCAACAATACAGACAAGGTTAAAAAGCTCACTACTCTTAAAGGAAAGCAGGCGAATGCTCTTTTCTGGTCACCAGCTGGCCGCTACATAATACTTGCAGGATTAAAGGGTTTCAACGGACAGTTGGAATTTTACAATGTTGATGAGCTCGAGACAATGGCAACAGCTGAGCATTTTATGGCGACAGATATTGAATGGGATCCCACTGGAAGGTAATTTTGAGACTTTTTTTTCGCAGTGTCAAAATAAGGGGTGATTTAAGTGCTGGGCCTTGTTTAAATCGAACCAAAGTGCATAACTGCTATGTTTGTTTCTCGTCTTTTTGTCTTGGTTGTTATATGTGACCTTTTTGGATATATAGGTATGTTGCAACTGCAGTGACTTCGGTTCATGAGATGGAAAATGGTTTCAACATATGGTCCTTCAATGGCAAGCTACTTTATAGGATTCTGAAGGATCATTTCTTTCAGGTAAATGGGGCAACACCTCACCTATTTTTGCATAATTTTAAGTGATTCAGTAGATTATTATTGTTTTGCATGAGATAACAAAGTAAAAAAAGTTCATGGGGACTCTTTAATTTCAAGTGATTCGTAGATTTATATGGGCAAAGATGTATGTTTCTTGCCCATACATGCAATCCTAATAAACTTTCATATAAAAGCAAATTTGGAAGGAGACTTAATATTTGTATGAACACTCAATTGTATGTGAAATGGATGAGTCGTATTAATCTCTGCTCTTGCTATTACATATCAGATTATCAACTGATTTCTTGTTTTCTTATTGTTTGCGACAGTTTCTGTGGCGCCCAAGGCCGCCATCATTCTTGAGTCCTGAGAAAGAGGAAGAAATTGCAAAGAACTTGAAGAAGTACAGTAAAAAGTATGAGGCAGAGGACCAGGACGTCTCATTGCTATTGAGTGAGCAGGACCGCGAGAAGCGGAGGATGTTGAAGGATGAATGGGAGAAGTGGTTGAATGAGTGGAAGCGGTTGCACGAAGAAGAAAAGCTGGAGAGGCAGAAACTCAGGGATGGAGAAGCGAGCGATGAAGAGGAGGAATACGAGGCCAAAGAAGTCGAAGTTGAGGAGATATTAGATGTTACCGAGGAGGTCCTTTCTTTTGAGGAGTGATAATCTTTAGATCTCTCTGTTTAAAGCACAACAGACCTCAGCAAGACAAGTTTGGACAAGCTTTGGATACAAAAAACGGCTGAAAACGCCGGTTGTGGAGCTATATATATTTTGCAGACGAAAAATTCTCCCCCATGCTTAAAAGAAAAAGATGGGAGTGTTGGTCTAGATAGACTGCAATTCACTTCTTTGAGAACCTTTCACTGCCCACCGAAATCAATGATGTTTCACAACGTAATGGGTGAGGTTTCTGGGGTTCAGTCTGTAATCAATGTAGTGGCCAGTGGGTGAGGGATCTCGGTTATGAAGGTTTCTTTTGCTTGGCTTGTTTTTGACACCTTAAGAGTGCTGTATGCACGGTTTGCTGGAACAAGTATTTTGTAAAGGAATTTTTTTTAGTCCTGTCTATTAAACTTATGTGTCTAAAATGCATGGGACTTTTACATCTATTTTTAATAGGAACGTACGAATGAATTATTATTATTATTATTTTGACATCTTTGCACAAGAAGAGGAAGAAGGGGAAATGGAATTTTAACTAATGATTTTTACTTTATGAAGTTATTGTTAATTTATGTTACACATATTTTTAAGTTACTTAAAGAAAATGAAATTCAAACTAAGGTTTTAGAGATAATAATTTTTTTCCAGCAAAGCACTTGAAAGCAAAAATACAAAACTAAGGGTGCTATTTTGCGGTTAATTGTTGGGCTCAAAGGTCATCAAGATATAGTTTAATTGGTTGGAATTACGTTTAATGGTGAGGAGGTTATTAATTTAAATTTTCCTCTTCCCTCTTGTGGTGGACATGTAAAAAAATAAAATAAAATAAAAACTTTTTCGCCAGGCTTGAGCTGGAAGAAGGGGAAGAGTGGTTCTCCCTTTTTTGGTCTTCATGTTTGAGCAAGGCGAAAGGGAAATTGCAAGGGAATGTGGGGAATTAAAGGGAGAAACCTCTCCACTTTTCAAACGGCATCGCTCTCTCTCTCTCTCTCTCTCTCTATATATATATATATATATGGCAGTAGTCTAAACTTTAGGTATTCAGAATATCATGTTGAAGAGCGATGTATTGGAGATAGTTAAAGTGTTACAAAAGAAGGGATAATCTTAAAGTCAGAATGGACAATCGATTGATGATGTGAAGATAATCGCTCTAAAGTCTCCAATTATATAGCATGCGGGAAGCAAACATGGTAGAAAGTCGCCTAGTAAAAGTGGCAATCCAATAATCATTTGGAGCAAATATGGATAGAAAATTATCGCCTAGTGAAAATAGTAATCCAATAATCATTGGAGCAAATATAGATAGAAAATTATCCTGTATTTATTCATTTGATATTGTAATCGCTGAACCTGTAATATCAAATGAATTTTATATTTATTTACCTCAAAAAAACAAAAACGAATACCCGGCAAAGTTTTTTATTTTATTTTATTTTGGATAGAAATCCAGTGCATTTTTAGTATGGCACTGACTGCAATATATTTTATCTGGATAGGCCATCTGACTCTGAGGGGTAGTTGGGTTCAGATCATGGCAGAATTTTATTATTTAAAAAAAAAAAAAAAACTGGGACAGTAGTTATTAGAGCAGTTCTGCTACCTGCAGTAAAATTTTTAAGACGGCAACAATCCACGTTATAGTAGGGGTGTTGGACTGAACCTGAATCGACCACCTAGGGCTCACCCTTATGCCAGATAGCCAAATGCCCACATAAGAGAAGAGGGCTTGGACGATCTTTAATGGGCCAACGTCACTTACCCCAAAGAAACGACGTCGTCATACTACTGACCTCAGCGGAAAGGAATAAAAAGAGAAACGACTCCACTGGGGATCGAACCCAGAATCTCTGGTTTCGTAGACCAGCGCCTTATCCATTGGGCCATGGAGTCCTTATACTTCTAAACCTAGCTAAACAAAAATACGACTTTAAAAAACTATATTGACATGAACGCCGGCTTGGGAATCTTACCGTAGTTGTTGTTGGGTCATGGGTGGCAACTATTACTTTGAAAAGTACCTGCCCCCAATGCCCAAGTGATAACTTTGTGCATACGCTCCTTCTCCGGCTAGATCTTCCTAACCCAGGTAGGAAAAGTCTTTGTAGAGAAAGAAGATAAATAATGGAATCGTAGAGCTTGGGGCAAAAATTGAAGCACAAAAGAAAGAGAAAGTGGGAATAAAGAATCCCTCATCTGTCGTCATATCTATGTGCTGAAAGGTTGTGACTGGAAATTCCATTCTTCTTTTAGGATTAGAGAAATGGGTAGGCAACAGTCGCTGCGGGGAAAAGCAGCCCACTTTGTGTCTGATCTCACCACTGTCATCCTCAACCCCATCTCTGATAAACCCCCAAAACCTCATCCTCATCCTCATCCTCATCCTACTGTAAGTCTCTCTCCCTCTGCGCTGTCCTGAAAATGCTTTGTTTTTTTGTTTTTTTTTTTCGTATCTTGCTGTTTTTGTTTCTTTAATAGAGCACTGATATGGTTTTATGTGTATTCATTGAAAGGAGGGGGTTTATAAGTATTTTTATTTGTGATCAACAGAATATGGAAGATTTTTCAAGTATTCTGTTATTTATACAGGAATTGAACTAGGTTGCAGCTCTTTTCCCTATAAATTGGCAAACTGTCTGGCAAGACCAAGCCCCAGTAGCCTCCTTTGGGCCTGATTGGCTAACCTGGACTCAGCAAGCACGAAACTTGTGATAGGATCTCAAAATATCTCCATAATATTTTTCATAATCATAATAATTGCATATTATTGCAATTTCCTAATTTTAAGCACTGTTATGTAATAATTGCATTCTTCTCATTAGAAGGCGATTCTTCTTAAAATGAGCTGCAATCCTCTCTATAAAAGGATGTAGATGTTGCATGGCAAATCAATCAATGAAAACATCGATTGCTTTGTGCTACAATTGGAGGTTAATCTCCTCAAGGTGATCAAACCCCATCTTGATAGAAACCCTCAAGTTCCTATCAAGTTGATCCACGATTGTCTAAGAAACATTCAAGGGATTGAATTTTGAAGTATTAGATTATTCACAAAGGATGCAATGTTACAACCCTTTATCCAGATAAGGATTAAATTTTTGTTTGAATGTTGATTTATATAATGTTAACTTTAGACTCTTCATTAAGTTGTCCAGATTACAACTCTGGTAGTTTTTGTTTTGACAGGAAGATGAGAGTGGGTCAAAAAAAGGTCAACTAGAATCAATTGGTGAAGAGGGTACTGGAGAAGTTGTTGATGGGCCTGATACTTCTTCTTTTACAGCATTTCTCTACTCTCTATTGTCATCCTCTGAGTCCGGAGATTATTCAAAGTCAGATGAGCAGAATAATGGTGAAATTGAATCAGGCGACCTGCAATCTGACGACACTGCAACGAAGGAAAGTGGTGGGAAGAAAAGCTTATTTTCTAGGGGGAAGCAATCACTTGGTAGAGCTATTTCCAAAGCTGCAAGAATAAGTGGCTATCGAAACCAAGATCGCAAGGGTGACTCTGAAATGAAAATTGATGGGAGTGATGCTTTAACTGCTGAGGTTGAGATGAGGGATATTCAAAATGAGAAAGAGTCTGAAGACTTGGTCAAAGTTGCAGACATTTCCGAACCTTCATTGCTTCTTTCAGAGAAAACTAGGACTTTTCTTTATGCTTCACTTCCAGCACTTGTTCAGGGGAGGAAATGGTTATTGATCTATAGGTGTGAAATTTCATTTGCATAATTGAACTTGGATCTTCCTAAAGTTGTGCAGTCTTGCTCACACTAAACAATTACGGTACTTATTGTATGATATATCTGTTGTGCTCTGCAGTACATGGAGGCATGGCATATCACTTTCAACCCTGTATAGAAGGAGCACGCTTTGGCCTGGACTCAGCTTGCTGGTAAAATATCTGGAGATTAACTTGAAATTTAGATAGTTTTTATCTGCAGCTCTGCAAGTAAAAGATCATTGAAATTTTATTTAGAAGTTCAAAGCATTGGGGGAAGGTGTTTTTATTGGAGTGGATGTCGTAGAAAAAATTGGATACTGTTTTCTTGTGAGAGTTTTTTAACTTCTCTGGGATAGATGTAAATATCATTTTGCAAGTTTACTATGTTGTTCAGTTGAAAAAGATGGCCTCTTCTATTTCTATTTATTAAACTAAATCCATAATGTGTGTTTTATCAAATTTGTTTGGTGTCTCTACACATTGAAATTCAGGATAAAGTTTCTGCACTTATCACATGATCTTCATTTTCTTTCAGGTTGTTGGAGACCGTAAAGGTGCAGTATTTGGTGGCTTGGTTGAGGCACCCCTTAGGCCAACCAGCAAGAAAAAATATCAGGTGTTGCTGAAACACAATTTTTTTTTTTTAGTTCATTTAGCAAATATTTCATTTATGTATCTTGTTGACACTAGACCCTGAACAGGGAACAAATAATACGTTTGTTTTCACGAATAAATCCGGTCAACCTGTTATATTCCGCCCCACAGGTACCTACTTTTGCATATTGGCTCTCCTAGGCAACAATTCTATGATTTCATAAAAAACATTTGAATATAGCGAGCTTGGTTTTTTCTTCTATTAAAATCTATTTCCCAAAAATAGAAAGTGAACTGCTAAAATTGAGGGTTTCTTGCTTACTTTATAATTTTAGTTAGTGTGTTGTCACAAAGAAGAGTAATGTGTTGTTTTATAAAATTTATGCTTTCTGCCAATTTAGTCTCTGAATGACAAGTGAAATGATTGCAAGCACACTTTTAAGATGTATATATTAATATTCTATGAGTGCTTGGCTGCAAGAACATATATATGATAGTTTTCTGCCCATACCTAGGTTGGTTTCTAACGGATTTATAAAGACACAGAATTTCATTTACTATTATGGTTTGCTATATGCAATTGCATTGATCCCCTTCAAAAGAGTTCTGGCTTTTGGCTCAACCTTCTGGTTTGGTTTGGTATGCAAGACTAGTTTCTGTCGAATGACTTTGTTATATTCGAGCAGGTGTAAATCGTTATTTCACTCTGTGCTCCACCAACTCTCTGGCAATTGGTGGAGGTGGTCACTTTGCACTGTATTTGGATGGTGATCTGTGAGAATTCTTTGCCATTTTTCCTTTTAACTTTGCATTCAGGACAAAGTAAAACCTTGCTGTTTCAATTTGGTAACAGTTTTAATTTTCTCTTGAAGATTGAATGGATCAAGTTCTGTCTCGGAAACATATGGGAACCCTTGCCTTGCACACTCCAAAGACTTCGAAGTGAAGGAAGTTGAGGTGTGCAGAAACCTACCATTTCTCTCTCTTTGATTGTGGTTCATCTATTATTTTTGACACAATATCTTGTTCATAATGAAAGAACAAAATCCTTAACTTATTCTTCTAATGCAGCTGTGGGGCTTTGTATATGCTTCAAAGTATGAGGAAATGCTTTCTTTAAGCCGAACAGAGGCCCCTGGGATTTGCCGATGGTAAATGCTCCCCATGCTCATTGTAATAATTGGTCACCTTGTTAATCACGAAGATGCTGATTGCGTTCCAAGTGAACAACCGAGAGCGGAAGGTCTTTGTATATGTCTTAATAATAGGCTCCACCCCTGTATATAAGTTGTTGTAAACTGCCAGTTTTTTGGGTAAAAGATTTTGATGGTATACAGTTTTCTCTGGTGTATGCCCTGACACTTTTTTCTAGGTATACCCATGTACTTTTGTATAGTTTTTTCTTATTGGGAAAAATTTATTTTATTCCTTTGAAGTTTAAGATGTTTTTCAATTTGAATCTCAATATTTAGTAAGTTGCAATATATCTCCCTAATGTTTCAAAAATTTGTAATTAACATCTTCTGTCATTAATTGTCATTTAATTAGACAGAAATGACATCACGTGGGTCTCACGTGGAATTTTTATACTGCCTCTTTCAATTTTGCACTCAACCTAACTAATGAAATGACATAATTGTTCCTCATTAAAACTTAATGCATGTTTGATTTTTTTTTCTCGTCAACCTCATTTGAACTTTTTTTGGGTGTCATGTGAATGTTGAAGTTAAAAAAAAAAAAAAAGAACAGATGCCTCTCACTGGCACTTATAGTGGCAATTTCAATGTACTTAAAAGGCAATTAATAATGGAGGGTGTTAATTGCAAATTTTTGAAACATTATGGAGGTACATTGTAAATTTTTAAATATTGGGGTTCAAATTGAAAAACATCTCAAACTTCATGAGGTAAAGTGAATATTCCCCTTTCTTCTTTTATAATACTTTTATTTTTTTATTAAAAAAAAGAAAAGGATAATATGAGTGAGATTAAGTTTTCTTCCAAACCATATTGAAGAAATTTCTAATGAACCAATCTATTAATCTAATATTAGTGATGTGTCAAAAATGCATGTGATTTTTACGTGTATTTTTAATGGGAGTAATGTTATACACCGCACGAAGAATACTCTTTTAATAAAGCATATGTTTTTTTATATATATTTTTTAATTTAATAGATTGAATTAAAATAAATAAATAAAATTCATCCAAACCTAATTTAGAAAAAAAAAAAACTTTATAGGTAAGCAAAAATAGAATATGAACGAAGTAGAGCTTATCAACTTTTTTGTTCGATGCTAGATTTGTAAGAGCATTTATATTGGCATCAACAAATTAGCTTTTTTGCTATTTTGACTAGCAATGTAACAAAAATTGCTCTGCACTTAGCTTAATAAAATGATTAAGGATTTGTTGAGCAGCTATAGTGCTCAACAAATTTGTTGAGTACTGTAGCTCAACAAATTTGTATTTATATTAATAATAAAAGTAATATTGATCTCTCTTCTTTGGGAATATTAAAAGGAGATAAAAAAAAATATTTAAAATTGAAAAGTAAAAGTTAATACCTAAAATGGTAAGTCAAACTAAACCTTAGCTAAATATTTATTTAGCCAAATGTGTATGCTCTAAGTGAGCTTCAAAGAACGCATAATTAATAATAACCTACCGAATTTCAGTTACAAAAATAAATCACAATTAATTTTAAAAAAAGTAAATTATTTAAAAAAATAATAATAATAAAGAGACCGGCAGAGAGAAGGGATTTGAATTTTGATTATTTTGTGACCAATAAAATTGTATTTTTTCCAAAGTCAACAGTCCACCGCCACGGACTTCTACGCGGGTTCAATAGACAGACCCCCCCCGTTCTGTCGGTTCCAGAAAGATCATAGGAGTTCCTGGATAAGAGGAAATTCTATTTTGTTTTGCTGTCCCAATTCAACGAGGAAAAGGAATTGGCTCTCTCCTAAACCGGCATGGACTAGTACGACGTGGAAGCATAGGAAGACGTCACAGCTCTATATATAGCCTTTTTCTTAACCACAAGGTCCACAAATATCTGAAAGAGTTTTTATGCAACTTGCTTTGGGTCCGGTAATCGTTCTATTATTCCCATTAAACGGTCTTTTTCGTTTCTTGCTATGACGTTATCCTCGCCGGGGGTTTCAAAGTCAACGGGAAAGCGAAGAAGAGGGCAGCGTAAGGTCAGCATAAAATCTCTCCCAAATGACTTGTTGATGGAACTTCTTGCCAAGATTGCATCAGCTTCGTTCACCGACCTTCTGAACGTTAAATCGAGTTGCAAGGATTTTCACGAGTTGGGAGAGGATGATTACATCTTTCAACAGTGTCACGTTGAAGGAGTTTCCACTAGTTTGGTTCACAAAAACGATTTCGTCACTCTTAAGGCGTTGTAAAGAGACTGAAAACCCAGACGCATTATTTAGAGAAGGCATATGGGTACTTCAGTTCTAAGAATCAAGGATCGGGGCTTGAGTTCTTAGAGAGAGCATCTAGAATGGGGCACGTTGAAGCGTCGTATATATACGGTCTTATTTTAATTTGTTCTGGAGGTCAGTTAAAGCAACAGGGCTTGCAGCTTCTCTCGTCTCTAATTACTTGCAAGCTAGGAGGCTCGAGAATGAAAGAATGTCGAAGGAGAGTGAAGGACTATGTTCGAAGCATGTGGATCAACAATAACATTGTTAGAGCTCAAGAACCATACTGTCATGTAAAAACATGCAGCAACTATGGGAGGACGCCAACTTCTTTGACGGCGAGAGGAGGATGGCATTCCGGCGGCTATGTAGAGGACGAGGATGACACGTTTATGTGTTGTGCGTATTGCCAATGCGATCATGAAGTAGATTTGTTTTGTAACATGTTACAGGGAAAGTAGAGCTATAGACTAGTGAATTTGTGATTTATTTAGATATATGAATCTAATTTTTTATATTGACAACTTAAGTACATTTGTTTTATAATATGTTACGTGTGAAAGTGTTTGAGACATTCATAGATTTGGTGCTTAATCATAACATAAATGTCAACGAAAAGAAAAATGAATGCTTTTCGTGTGTGTAGAGCCAGAAATATGATTCAAGTCTTTTGGACTGAGGTTAAACGCATGCTAGGAGATCATCAAATTAGATTTCACATCCAAAAAGAAATTCCATCAAGATACCAAAAACAAAACCTAGAAAAAGAATTATCTACATAACCTAGCAACAACCGCAGAGAAATAATTTGATAAATAAACAAACAGTTCAGCAACCGCAACTTCATAACCACAAAGCCTTTTGGTGCAGGATCTGTCACAATAGCAGAAAAACGAGTGTTACTAACTATATTATCTAACGCAAAACTGCTTTTGCTGGCTAGATTTGGTGCATATTACAAGGAATTGGGAGTAACCAAGAAATCCGGTACCAATCTCATCAAGAAAAATTTTCGTCGGCAATCACGTGAAATAATAACACAAAGTCCTCAATCAAACAATTTTTGTAGCTTTGTCTACAAGCGCCTATAGTTTTTGTGCGGAGCCATTCATCGGATTGGGATCCTTGGCATCCACTTCTTCCTCATATGCAGCCTCGTGAATACCAAGTGCTGCACGACCAGATGGGTCGGGATTTTTTGACCATGCAGCATCCCATTCCACAGCTTTTGCTGTACTGCACGCTACACTTGGGCCGCCGGGAACTGTTGACCTAGCAGCATTCTGTTCGGCAAATTGCAAATCAAAAATAAATATTTGTAATTAAATTTACGAAAAAAATGCACACAAAAGCCAGGATGCAACACTCAGAAGATAAATGATTCTCCATTTGATTGAAAATAAGCTCTAGAAAATTTGAAAATTTAGAACAGCAACTCCAGCATAGCCCATCAAAATAGAGCATGCAGGAACATCTCATGCCACTAACCAGTAGATAACTACAGATATTGATAAACAGGGACAAAGAAACAAAATCTACCCAACTCTTATGCACATTGAAAACATGCAAACACGAACCTTAGGAAAGAACTTCTCAAATATAGTTCTGTAGCAGTACGCTTCCTTTGTGGTAGGAGTATTTTCAGGGTAAACAAAGCTCGCGTTCATCAACATTGCATCTGTTACCTGGCAAGTAATAAATAGAAAAAATGAGAAACAATCATATGACCAACAAATAAGCATCTCTTATGTTTCTTGAGCTGGAATGTCAAACAAAGTTAAGCACAGTTCTGGTTCCAAAATGAAAGACTGCATTCCACAAGTTCAAATGACACATACTTGTTTGTTTGCATGATCCCTCAAGCCGTCAATCCAACTGTACCCAACACCATCACTGAACTGTTCCTTCTGCCTGTACAATATGTTCTATAGCCCAAAAGAGAGAGAGAGAGAGAGAGAATACCTTCAACAAGTCTTCCATGGCAACATTAATTAAATAACTATATTTTTTTATAATTTTAAAACAACAATCATGTAAACCGTGGTCTGTGGACGCATGGTTAAAAGCAACATGAATTAAATAATTAGAAAAGCCATGTGAATTACGTGAAACCATCCAAGAGGCCCGATAAACGGAAATAAAACAAACAGAACATGTAAAAATGTAGTCCACATTAGGTTTGACTGGCACAATAGCCTTGAATGTAGAAAAGGCACATAATTCCAAACCTTTGGCAAATATGGGTTTTTTTCATCATCAAATGCATTGCGTAAGATCCACTTCTCAATTCTTCCAAGATCAGGCCTGACCTGTCAATAGAAATATATGGAAAATAGGAATAAATTCACCGCCAGGGGGTAGATATACAAGTTTCTGAACAGTGTTTCATTTGACATCATAAATGGACATTAGAGTTTTTCTAGAGACCTCACACTATTTGATGCATCAGGTGCCAATACTGAAACAAGCACCAAATACTAGGATATTTCTTGGACCTAAGAGTAAAGATAACCAGACCCCAAGACACATTAATTAAGGGAACTCATGATGCATATGCAAATACATTGGCCCAAAAAGAAGGGAACCAAGGCACAGAAAGTGACCCAGGTAAATCAAAAATAATATCATGTAATGATATGCACTAAGGCTTAAGATATAATTGGCAATGGCAAACTCTGCTATTAGGTAAGTTCCTATTTAATGCAAGAAACAAATTCCCTTTTTAGCTTTGTTTTATATGTTTGTAGCCACTATCCTCACATAATATATTTGAACTGCTCGCATTTTAAAAATTGGGAAGCAGTGTAGAACAAAAGCTATACCATTTTCCACTCAGGATCAATGCTCATAGCAACATTGAGGAATTCTTTATCTAAAAAGGGTACACGAGCCTCAACACCCCAAGCCGAAGTTGATTTATTGGCCCTCAAGCAGTCATAAAGATGAAGAGCTTTAATCTGTGGCAAAATCACAGAAGCCATCAAACAACTTGAAACAATAACATCATAGTACAACAGAATCCAGCAATCTTCTACAAATGCATCATCCACAACAAAAATCAGAAAAAGATACTAGGATACCTTCTGACATGTTTCTCGGTGCAACTCCTCCTTGTTAGGTGCCTTGTGGAAGTACAAGTAACCTCCAAATATTTCATCTGAACCTTCCCCAGAAAGAACCATTTTCACTCCCAAAGATTTAATTTTTCGAGACATAAGAAACATTGGCGTGCTAGCTCTGATAGTGGTCACATCATATGTTTCAATATGGTAAATGACTTCCTCAAGTGCATCAATGCCTTCCTGATATGCCAAGGAGAAGAGACACTTACTATTTAAATACTTGGGATGCACTTAACATATACAAGTCTTTTCCCAAAAACAAAAAGAGTGATTACCTGAACAGTGAAGTAGAACTCATGATGACGAGTTCCAAGAAAACCTGCCACCTCTCTGGCAGCTTTTAGATCCGGAGAACCCTGAATATTTCAAAATGAAAATGTAGCATTTATATTTGTAGAACATAATCCAGAAACAAAAATCTTACAAAAACTCAATTGCAGGAAAATAACCTAGTAACATATAACAAAAAACTCAAAAAAAATAGCCACTTTGTGTGCCAGACACACCAAACTTTGCACATACAAGACAAACAATTAAGGCATCAATAACCAAGTCATTTCACTTTGTTCTGCATTACAACATTAACACCCTGTACAGAGATCACACTCCAAATCCAAGTCAGTGCCCTCATAGCAGATATAATCTATAGATACCACTAAATGCACGAAGACCCCAGTTTTTGGTAAAAACAGAAAAGATGAAGGACCAAGCTTGACTGTCTAACACGAGAGAAATATTACAACCTTCAAACCAATGCAAAAGGTGTGCAACTGTGATCCCCACTGAAAAGCAGCTCCTGCTTCTGCCAAATGGCGGCCAGCCACAGCAGCAACAAGTGAGGAATCCAGACCTCCAGACAAAAGCACACCAAATGGCACGTCCGTCATAAGTCTCTTTACCACAGCCTGCATGAATTTGAGACCCAAAAACAAAAGAATGAAGTTAGAAACACTAAGTAATCATGTAGTATGACAATAAAGGTGCATGGATGTCGGCTAAAATAGAAAATCAGTAACAACGAAAAGAATCCAACCCTATCCACGAATTATTCACATAAGAGGCGAAGTATAAGAGAAATGTTTAGTCAATCAAAAGGAAAGACTTCTACATCAATATCATAATCTCTGTAATGCACATCTAACAACCACAAATACAAGAAAAGGATAAACTAATTGCCAATAACAAGTTAAGAACAAAAATAAAAGAAATCAAGTTTAAACGTGCACAAGTCCATAGCATACCTTCTCAAAAGCCTTACGTAAGAGTATGGGATCATATGGAGTTGAGGGTATCTTCTCTGCATACCATGGTGGGTTGTACCATCTTCTAAACCCCCCTGCAAACATGTCACAGATTATACCATAAGCAGCTCATACCATATCTAAAAAACTTGAGTAATGCATACAAAGTTTAGATTTATCTTTTTCACACAAATATAAAAAATAATAAAAAACAAATCAGAAGTAATTTTTTAAAATTTTTACAGCCAAAATCAAAAAGCATATTGTATCATAGAATTTCAAAACGTAACCACAAATCCTTTAAAAGCTTTGGCAATTTTTGAAGAATGTCTTGAGTTCCCCATGTAAAAGAAAAGCGTATCATTTACTTGTTCCTTCATTTCACTACCTATCAAGGTAGAACAGACATTTTTATGGAATAAAAAGTATAATAAATTCATACAAAAACCATTAACAGAATAAACACATTTTACCATTAACAGCGTAAATATGAATTTTTCAGAGTAATCTTTGCAAACATTCCATTAAAGAAGTCAACAATGATCATTATCAACATAAAAATTTGGAGCTGAAGATATTTTGTCTTCAGAAATCCCAAACAGATTTGAGAATTTCGAGCCAACCCAGAATAAAGACTGGTCCATCAATTTGAGAATGTATAGCCAATACTTCACTTAATATTTCTATAAACAAATAGCGTCAAAATTTATATAAAAAAAATTGTTATTAACTAAACTTCATAGATGCATACCCTGTTTGCTAGAATATATATGCCCAGGAAGAAAAGACGTGAATCTTTCACAATCATCACTCAAAGCCTTCATTTCTGAGGCAAACCATACTGATCCTGTAATGAAACAAGCAATACACTAATTAAAGTATACACTCCTTACTAAGATTTAGAAAAACAAAACACAAAATCAAATAGTAGATAAGGTACAAAATAAAAGTTTGCATATGAGTTGTGAGCCAAAATTGGGTTGAATTAAATTATAGCTAACGTAAGATCTTGCTTAAGTGAAGGAAATAACAGCTTCCTAAGTATATGAGCATTGCAGATTTTTTTCATAATAAAGCGCATCATACATGTCAACATAACCCATGAATTCGCAATGATCAAAATCAACAAAGGTTGTGAATAACCACTTTACTGCAATTTACACTTAAAAAATATAAACAAATAAGCAAAATATAGTTAATCAAGAACAGGAATGAATGTCAAAGTAGTGGAAGAAAATTGTTGAGATTAACAACGGAGTACATTATAAAATCAATAAGGTTTCACTAAAACAAGTAAATCATAAAGGCATACAAAATGAAAAGGGAATAAACATATTAAAGAGATGTATACATAGTAGAGGTCTTATAAGATCAACATAGACTGAAAGATAAGATATGAGAATAAGCTCGCAAACCATGTCCAACACCATAATGTGTCTTATAATGTGCAAGTATTAGAGTATCAACAATAAAGATAATGCTAACTTTAAAAATAAAAATAAAAAATAACAATAAAAAAAGTTCCTTAAGATTGGGAGCCAAGCAAAATCATATAATGCTTGGGACATTCACCTACCAGGTCTATATACAAAGATATGATTCATGTACAACACACTAGAATGCTACTCATCAAATGGTTTTTCTCAATCATTTGCATGTAAGAACAATTCACATACAAATAATATTAAAAGTAACAAAAGAAATGTGTAGAAAAGGACCTTAATATATGAGAAATGACAGCTACAACAATTAACAATGTGTCAACCCAGATCCTAGGAGAAAAGAGCATTCTTTATGCAAGGATGAAATTACGTACCATCGAGACCCCAGCCAACATAAAGTGGGGTAATACCAATAGCATCACGAGCTGCAATAAAACTTTTATCCCGGGTGTCGAGAAGGACAAAGGAGAACATTCCATCCAACATGTCCACAAAATCTTCCCCATACTCTTCATACTGAAAAAGATAAGTGGCTAAGTTCTCAATTGCTTTCAAGATAGGCAAGAACTGTGGGCACAAGATCTCCATAGTCTCTCAATTACTTACAAGATGAGCAATCACTTCGCAGTCACTTTCAGTTCGGAACTGATGGGGCTTCAGCTTTTCTCTTAGTTGTTTGTGGTTATAAATCTCACCATTAACCTAAGAACAAAGCTCCAAAACTCAAAAATGAGGCTTTGTAATATAAGAAAAGGTTTCCACCAATTCTTTATGAAACACTAATCAAAGTGTAGAACTACATCACAGAGTTATGATTCTATCCCATTTAGGTTAAAACCAATAGTACTTGCAATCTATAGAGCATTACGCTTAAAGAAGATATACCGTGACAATAACCGTCTTGTCTTCATTGTAAAGTGGCTGATCTCCTGAAGCAGGGTCCACAATAGCTAATCGTTGATGAGCAAGATAGCAATCCTCATGACAATGCAGGCCACTCCAATCAGGACCTCTATGGCGCAACCTACACTTTCAAATCATTCTGTTAAGGCATTTCATTCTTTCCCATAAACAAAATGAAAAGAAAAAAAAAATAGTGCTTTGCATCCCACATAAAAAAATATACAAATAATGATCACAATTAAAGAACAATTGCATTTTGGGTTTAGGCAAACTTCAAAGTTATGCCATAATTGTGAAACAAACTGTTCACTCGGCGTGCTTTCGAAGCAAAATTTAGAAGGTATTAGAAAAAACAAATGAGCATCCAAAACTTCCTTTTTTCTTTTTGGGATAATTAATTAGCATCCTTGCATCACTAAAGTAACATCATTCTACCACAAGCACAATGAACTTACGCATTAAAAAAAAGGACAGAAAAAAAAAGAAAAAAGAAAAAAGAAAAAAAGAAAAGCCCAATGAACTTACTATGTAACCAACGTCATGAATAATATCCCCTTTTGTTTTATCTAAAATGTCAACGAATTCTTTTATGCACAAAAACCCCACTTGAAAAAAATGAGTTGGCATTAGAAGGAGCAAAACCAATTGCTACAAATCACATGCGGTGATAGGAATGGTGGGTATTGCATATATAGCCTTGAAACGAAAGACATGGCACGGACAACAGGTTTGCATCGATTCATTCAACCTCACTCTTAACCAACGAAACTAATTACGACCAAACAATGGGAATCATAGGAAATAAAACATCTAAATCGTGCACATTTTGAGTCCGACCAAAAGCATCCACATCTAAAACAAATTAAGAAAATTTGCACAAAAACAAAAAACAGAAATAACCTCCTAGACAATTCGATGATACGGGAGCGCTTGACCTGAGAGTTGTCAGTGCAACCAAAGACCGCCAGTATTCCACACATGGCTGGCGGCGGAGAATGCTCTCTCTCTCGCTCGCTCGCTTTCTGTCTCTGACTGAGTCTGAGCACGCAACAGAGAAGAAAGGGTAAGCAAATGACGATGGAGGCTGCTAGTGCTAGGGAAGCGGGTGGGTTTTTTATTTTTATTTTTATTTTTGGTATTTAGTCCTGTCGATCACGGCCGTTGATTGATTCTGATCAATTTTCAAAAGATGCCAAATATTCGTCTCAATTTAATAAACTCCTAGGGCTTCGGGCCGGTTCTTCTGGTCCGGAATCTAGGATTCGCGTTCCGCCGACTAGTGCTGACTTTTTCGAATTCATGCAGTAATCTCCACTTTGATCTTCACACGACTGAGTTATTGAGTTATTTTGAAGACGGCCAAGTAAAAGCTAACTTGGGGAGAGGATGGCTATTTTTAGACTATTTTAAATTATGTACAATTTTTTTTAATCTTGAATATATTTAAAAGGAAAAAATAAAAGACAATAATATTTTTTGACTGAGCCCACTCAAGATTCTCTCCCGGTACCCTACTGAAGAATCTCCCACAGATTTTCCTTCTTCGAGCATTATGGGTCCATCCTAATTCCTAATCCTAAGGTCAGAACCTTTTTAGTGCCCTCATTTATTTTGCCAAAATTATGTCATAATTATTTCTTCTTTTTTTTTCAACCATTTTTTATTGACTTTTAAATTACTATTGCATTAAGATTCATCCAAGGATGGTTTTTGTCAGAGAAATGCTAAGCCTCATTCTTCTAACTATCTCTATACCTATCTTTTTTAAATTTGGTGATTTAAAAAAGTCATATATGAGTGAAAAAATTGGTGTAAAAATGTTGAAATAAGTGTACTCCAACTTCATTGTTGGTTCTCGTAAATTCCTGCTGCATGCAGCTATCACTATGGACCACATCTGGTTTGTTTGGAATCAACTTTTTCATAATGAGGTCCAGCCTTTGATCCCACAATCCATTCAGAAAATTCCAAGCACACTCGATCTTGCTTGGGAAGATGCCACCTTTCACTCTCTTTGGTCCCCTCCCTTGCTCCGTAGCTTTAAATAATTTTGATGTGGCAATGAGAGTTGATTTTGTGGTTGCTGTTGTCGTGATCAGTGATCATGCCAGTGATATTATTTATGCTGTCACAAAAAGGATTTTCACTCAAGATGTTGATGTAGGTGAAGCTCTAGTTGCTCTTTTGGCGACTCATGCAAATCCTTGAAAGGGATGCTATTAATATTATTTTGGCTATTCAAAATTCAAGTCTGTTAATGGATTGGAACTTTGCTAATGTAATAGTTGATATTAGACTTAATTTGCTTGCTTTTTTTTTGTTTGGAAAGCTGTAAAAATTTCAAGGTGTGCTAATTTCGTGCAATTTTTTATAAAATGTTTCTGAAATGAAGAAGAGAAAGATGATTTGCACAAGAAAAATCTCTTGTAATCGATAAAACAGAATAAGGTTACAAAGTAAGCTTTTGTAAGCTTGTTACATGAATGCAAAAAGGAAAGAGAATAATTACAAATATAAAACATATAATATAAAATATAAATCCTTGATATTATAGGATTGAGTTATTACAAGATATTCTATATAAACTAAGATCAAGTCTTTCCTTGTGTATGCACATCTTCACAACTGTCGATGTGTGAAGATATTCTCATTGCCTTTGCTGCACCATTGGTATGATCATATGTTGCTTAATGCAGAATCTTTTGGATGCTTGGCTGTCACGAGATGCTGCTCTTTAGGGGGTGATGAGGTGGCTTTAGGTTGCTCTTTAGGAGATGATGAGGTGGCTGCATAATCCAGTAGAGATGATTGCATGGCTGTGACATGTGTGGCTTTAGGCTGCTCTTTAGGAGAGGATGAGGTGCTGCATAATTTGGCAGAGATGATTGCATAGCTGTGACATGTGTGCTAACATCCTCCTGCAAGCTAATAGGTGGGGAAACACACCATTAGTTTATCACGAAGCAAGAGAAACCGATTGGTGGAGAGACCCTTGGTGATGAAAGAATTTATAATGCGGAAATATAATTGTGCAAGTGAGAAATAGACGAGACACAATATTTAAGGTGGTTTGGTTTAAAACTAACATCCACACATTAAAGCCCTATAAGCAACATCTTGTTTTATTGAGTGGGTTTATTGTACATAAGAGATCTCTTTATATAGGAACCAAAGGAGAGAAAGACTTCATGTTTTTCCAATGTGAGACAAGCCCATATTACTATTCTCTAACATTTTTCCTTAAACTCAAGGTGGGAACTAATGAAAGCTTAAGTTTACTTATTGATCTTAGCATTGAAGGATGTGATTGATGGTGCGAAATTGGGAGCATTGGCGGCTCTTGAACAACATCAACTTTTGGTCAGAATGAACCAATTATGGGCTAAAAATGGATATGGGCAAAACCATAAATGCCAAATTACAAATAAAGGGCCAAATATGATGAAAGCCAACAATAGGTTGAAATGAGCCTCGTTTTAAACAATACCACAAAGACCAGGCCTGGGTTTTAAATAATATTACAAAGGCCAAAATACAAATAATGGGCCAACTATGGGCCAAATATGATGAAAGCCAACAATGGGCTAAGATGGGCCTGAGTTTTAAATAATACCACAAAGACCGAGCATGGGTTTTAAACAATACTACAAAGGCCAAAATACAAATAATGGGCCAACAAATGACCAAGAAAAATAAAATGGGCAACTTAGGCCTCTTTTGGTGGGTAACTTGGGCCTCTTTTGTGGGCATCTTTGGCCTTTACTTTTTTTTTTTTTTTTTTTATGTGCAGAATTTGCAAGTGTGAGGGACAAAGCTCTCTATTTTCTTTTCTAAGCAACAACATGTGCAAGTGTGCAGGACAAAGGACAAGGGATCCTCCTTCACATGGCCTTGCAGCATTTTTTTTTTTTGGGTCTTTGGGCACATGCAGCAGGAGAACAGAGGGACAATGGCTCCCTTCTTTTCTACAGTGCCCATCTTTTCTCTTTCCTTTCCTTTTGAAATCCAATACAAGAAGATGCATAGCACATTCAACATGCAGTAATATGAAAAACAGAAAAAATGAGATCAAGGCTTCATGCAAACTACAAGCCAGGCGGTGGCGGTGGACTGCTGCTGAAGATGGTGCAACAATGGCAGCGTGACAATGATTATTAGAGACAAGGCCGGTGGACAAGGCATTTGCGTTGGGATGAGGTCTGGTGGCGAGTAGAGATTTGGCATTGATGGAGTCAAGGAGATGTAGTGTATAGCAGGTACGGCGTGGTAACTTTATGGTCGTTGGCTGAACGGTGCCATTGAAGGCAAAATCTGAAAAGAAGTTGCCGGATAGGATCCGGTTTTGTGGTAAGTGGAACTCAAGATTTCTCTATAAAACATGGTGGCAAGAGAGGGTACTCCAAGAAAATACAATTTAAAAATTTTTTTAAAAAAATCCCGGATTATGGGAACCTCTTTGGTTGAAGAAGAAAGGAACTTGTCTAAAGGGTGTTGGGTGTAAAAGAGTGGTCAAAGGAAGTGTTGCAAGATTTGTGTAGGTGGGGAAACAGAAGTGAAGGTGTTTGACAAAATGACACAAAGAAGTTGTGGAATGAAAAAGGAGAGGTGTTTGCTAGGAATAAGATGTATTAAAGATGGTGTTTATGAAAAAGGAGTTGGTGATGGATCTACTACATAATGGTAGATCGAGGCCTTGCAAGCATCATTCTGGGATTGGCTTCCAAATGTGCTGCAATGAAGGATAGAACAAATTATATCTAATAGGAGAAAGAGAAAAAGTTTTGTGATTGTAAAAACAATCCAAAGCAAAGGAACATAATTACAGGAAAATGAAAAACAAAACTAGGAAATTAATATGAAAGTGGAACATATGTGCAAGAGAAGTTTTGCAGACTACATAAATTTTTGAGACTCTATGCAACAAAAAATGGAACTTTTGTGCAATAAATTCTACAAATTACAAGGAAACAAACCACATATTACAAGGACATGAAATAAGAAATTACAACAAATAAAAGCAAAAGAAACAAACAAAAGAGGTAAGGGTTTCATGATTGTGAAAATAATCCAAACCAAGCAAAATAAATTAAGGGAAATAAAAATAAAGGACTTGAGAAATTACAGAAAAAACAACTAAACCAGAGTCTAATAATTGGTGTTAGCCTATTAACTTTGATACCATAAAAGAATTTATAATGCAGAAATATAAATGAGCAAGAGAGATATAAACAAGAGACAAGATTTAAGGTGGTTCGGTTTCAGACCTATATCCACACATTAAAGTCCTATAGGCTGTATCTTGTTCTATTAAGTGAGTTTATTGTACATAAGAGATTTCCTTATATAGGAGCCAAAGGAGAGAAAGACTTCATACTTTTTCAATGTGGGACAAGCCCATATTACTATTCTCTAACAGGTGAAGATGCTTGCAACTTGGTTATGAGTGGAAATGTAACGAGGAGTGACATCTTTGTTAACCACCTTCTCACAAATGAAGTGATAGTTAACTTCAATGTGTTTAGTGCGAGCATGGTAAACAGGATTGGAGGCTAAAGCCAATGCTCCAAGGTTGTCACGCCAGAGAGTAGGAGAGCAAGGAAGATAGAGATCAAGTTCTTGAAACAACATTCGCAACCAGCACAATTCAACGGTAGCAAATGCAAGAGACCTGTATTTAGCTTTTGTGCTGGATTTGGAGACAATAGGTTGTTTCTTGGCACACCAACTAGCTAAACATGGTCCAGGAACAAAGCATACCATGTGGTGGACCTTCTATCATTTGAATTATCTATCCAGTCAGAGTCACTGTAAGCATTAAGTTAAAAAGAACCCTTGCCAAAGAATAATCCATGATTGATGGAGCCTTTGAGATAGCAGAGGACCCTCTTGGCTGCAGTCCAATGAATAGTGGTAGGAGAGTGAAGGAATTAACATAACTGATTGACCGCAAAGGAAATGTCTGGTCTTGTGAGAGTGCAATATTGGAGAGCACCAACAAGATGCCTATATTTAGATGGATTTTCAAGGGGATCTCCATTATGCTGAGAAAGTTGAGAACCAACAGGCAATGGGTTCTTAGTAGGCTTGGCTCCTATCATATGCATATGATCAAGCAAGCCTAAGATATACTTGGTTTGAGAAAGGTGAATGCCTCCAAACTAAGGGTGCACATGAATGCCTAGGGAAGTAATACAGAGGTGAGAGGTCCAAGGTCTTTCATGGCAAAATAATGTTTTAGGCAGTGGACTAAATGATCAATAGCTGCCAAAAAATTACCAGTGACAATATTATCATCAACATAAATCAAGAAAATAAGTGCATATTAGATTTATAAAGAAGAAATAGAGAGTAATCCACTTTGGATTCAATGAACCCAAGTCCAAGAAGAGTATTGGCAAGCTTGGTGAACCATGCTTTGGGAGCTTGCTTGAGTCCATAGATGGACTTATTTAACTTGCAGACATGATGAGGAAAGCAACTGTCAATAAAACCTGTGGGTTCTTCCATAAAGACCTCTTCTTGTAGATTGCCATGGAGAAAGGCATTAGAGACATCCAACTTGTAGTGACCCAAATAATTAACAAGGCATAAGTAACTTAGTTAAGGGACTTTGGGTCACTAAGAATACTAGAAGGATAATTTGGACTTTTGAGTGGACGTATGCTAGGTTTAACGGACGTACATTGCTATTTGTAGTACATACGTGGGGGGACCACCAAACATACGCTCTGCAAATAGTACACGGACATACGCAGAAATGCCAGATGTACGCTATTTTTGGGATTACCCTTTGGTTAATACTTGAATGTACGAGACAACATTTGGACTGTTGTGTAAAAGTATCGAACGTTGCTAAGATTGGTGGACGTCCATTACTTTTCTAGGGAGTTAGTAGAGCCCCTTAGCTATAAATACCCCATACCCCTCAATTTTCTCATGCCTCTCTTCACCCCCAGGCTGCTTGTTAACCGTTTTGTAAGTGTTTTTATGTTTCGGTGCTACTGGAGGAGGAACTCTTGAAATTTCCTTCAAGGAGGTAATGCTCGGTTACCTAACTCTAATTACATTGTTATACTACTCAATTTTTGTCTTGTGTTGTTAGTCATAGTTTTAGCTTAGTTATGCTTTAAATCTTGTTTAGGTTAACATTTTGTTAACTTAGCATGATTATGTTGCTTAGAGGTTTTATTTCGACTTAGGAGGGCCTAGAAAGCCCTTTTGTTAGGCTTATGAGTTGAGTTGGAGGATAGGAGGACGAGTGGAGAAAATGAGGTTTGCCTTGAAAACCTCAAAGCGGACGTATAGTCTTGAAACCAGACATACGATTTAAAGTATCATAAGCGGATGTATGGCCCCGAGCCCGGATGTATGGTCCAGAGTGTGACAGGAAACTTTATTTTCACCAAGTCGTCTCATAGCTCTTGTTTTCTTAGTCTAAAGTTGTTTTAGTAGAAATAGGACTAATAAAAGGTTTTCCACAAATTTTGAGAATCTGGATCGTTTGGAATTCTCGAAGACGTTATTTGACTTAGGTAAGTTTTTAACTCACATAATACTCGATGTTCTTTTTCATGCACTGCATGACTATTTTATGTACCAAGAAAATATGCATATTTGCAACTCTCACAACTTATATTTGCTACATATGAACTCTAGCACTTTGAGAAAACATTGTCTGAATATGTTAATAAAATGAAACTTGCAAAAACATGTATGTAAAATACAAACAAGATAATTTACATCGTATGACATGGTACATCGATACATGTGGTATAATGGCCATAAGTTTACTATACATGTTAGCATTATGGTCAAATGTGTGTGTTAGTTATATGAGCCTTGGATCCAATGCTTGTTTGTGGCTTGCATAGCTTTGATAGGTGATCACTACAAGACGGACATCATCAGCAGTGTGGGCCACTCAAGGTCGGATCCGGTCATACCACTAATGTTATGTATGGTAGCATGTAGGGTGTTCAAGTGATTATAACCGGCGTTATTTGCAATAACCATAACCGCCTCCGCTTTAGGTGGTTATCGGATTTTTAATAACCGCAATTGCCTCCGCTTAAGCAGTTAGCAGTTATTCAAACCACTAACAAGCAGTTATAACCAATTTTTAAAATGAACTTTTGGGCTTTTTTTATATTTTATGCCATCATTTTCATATATTTTGAGCTTATTTTGCCAAATCTTTTAGGCTTATTTTGCCCTATTGGCCGAAAAACCGACTATTTTTTGGGCTTATTTCACATACATAGTCATAATGCCCAAATCCATTAAATGACCCAAAGCCAAAACATACTACAAACCACTGAAAGTCTGAAACCAACAAACGTAAGCAAAACAAATATTACAAGCCTTAGATTTCATCTTATTCTCCAACCAAAACGACATCGTTTTGGATTTTTTTTATATTTAATTAATATATATTTATATATAAATATATATAAATAAAGCCGATTAGCAGTTATAACCGCTTTTCATAAATCATAACCGCCCTAAATGGTTAGCGGTTTTAATAACGTTTATAAAGCGGTTAGTGGTTGGCGGGACGGTTATAACCGCCCCGCCTGAACACCCCTAGACTAGCGTGCAATGGCTGGGACATCGGTATTGTACTATAGGTCACTCGGAATAGCGCAGGCTACCCGCCCTAACACCCCTAGACTAGTGTGCAATGGCTGGGGCATTGGTATTGTACTATAAGTCACTCGAAACAGCGTCAACCCTGTTGATAAGAGGTAATATCTCGAGTAGACCATACTGTTGAATTATAACTATTATTTTGTATCATATGCATATATTGTATATCTATATCACACATAATATAAACTGTCATGACAGAATTGTCATATGCTTTACAAAAACATTAGAATTCATTACTAAACTAGCATGAGCGTTATTTGTGTTAATAATCACTAAGTCTTATACTTACTCCTTTTTATTTATGTTTTCCCGCATCATTACGAATATCTGCGGTTTAGCCACCTTAAACGAGGATGCTGACGGAGCCAACCTGGGTAATAGCACATGACTTAATTCGTGTGATTTTTTAGGACATGGATCCTGTTTGGCTGAGGACCATGTGGAAAGATGGAGGAACCACCCATGCGGACATGATCGAGATTCTAATTTTATTAGCCCTGCTTAAACTGAGATCTAGGCTTTGATCTATTGATCTTTTCTAAACAAATGTTTATTATTATCTTATGGTTTGTACCCTTACTTGATGATGGTCTGATGACCAGTACATTTTGGTAATTATCTATGCTATGATGATGTTATATTTTCTCTGGTGAATGTGGTGTGAATGCTAAATTATTGATCTCTATTTCCCATAATTTTAGTAAAGTCTTTCGCTGCAATTTCTCTTTACAACGAGAAAGGTTGAAATCCCTGAGTCTTTTCCTATGAGAGATAGGGTTGAGAGACGAGCCATGGGATCAATTACTTGTTAATTGATTTGTCCATCAAAGTCGTCACACAACTGTCATGTAAGCCATTGAAAATGGACAGCAACTACCATAATAGAATGAATTATTAAGGATATGATTACAGGACCTTGCTATTTTAAATCACTGGCCACTAAGCAAGCCTTAAATCTATCAAAAGTGCCATCAACCTTCTGTTTCACCTTACAAACCCATTTATTGGTGATGATATTGGTATTAGAGGCTCATGGACAAAGAGTCTAGGTGTTGTTAGTTTGAAATGCAGAAAATTCTTCAAACATAGCTTGTAACTAGGCCTATAAACAAGCCGAGCCGAGCTTTGGCAAACTCGGCTTGGCTCATTTAAGGAGAAAAATGATCAAGCCGAGCTTGGAACCCTTGGCTCAAGATCGTGAAAGTTCATTTTTCGAGCCGAGCCGAGCCCTCGATTGGCTCGACTTGGCTTGAGCTCGAGTTAGAACCAAAATTTCAAATTCTTGAAATCGAGCTCAAGCTCGAGCTCGACTAAGCAGTTATGCGAGCCTTAAACGAGCAACTTGGCTTGTTTAAGGCTTGTTTAGAGCTCATCTTAAAAAAAAAAAAAACAAAAGATAATTTTTTTCCTAAAGATTGGTTATTTTTTAAGGCTCATTTAAGCCTTCAAAATTGGTAATATTTTGTTCTAAAAGAGTAAACATTCAAAATTGAATCAAGATAGATTCCAAGAGCCAATTATAAATATTCACTAAATCAGGTAAAATTAAGGACAATTATAACATGGCCATGAATATGATTCATGGAATCATGGGAAAACCTAAACTAAGTAACTAATTACTATTACATAAATTATAAACACCTGAAATTACGTGCTTATAGGACAAGTATATCAAGGCCTTACAAATTTACAAGCACTTCAAAATTGAAGAAAACAAATTAAATTACAAGCAGAATTACAAATCAAATTGAAAAAATGACTTAAATGAGTCAAATGACCAAGGCAAAATTCATCTAAATAGACTACACTCTTCGACCTAACCATCAGCTGGCAGCTGCATTCAATGAAAAAAGAATGATGTTAAATGTTTTTAACTCCCTTGCAAGATGTTAAGGGAGCTTTATCACTTAAGATGTCAAGTAATCTCAAATAAGTGTATCACAATTCACAAGTAGAGCTGAAATCAGTGCATCACAACTCACAAGTAAACTCAAATCAATAGCATAAAGAAATAAATATGATATTTAAATAAGAGATAAAAGCTAATGTAGATGTGCTAATCCACACTCCCTAAACACCAAAAATCACAACTGCATTTAAATTTAAACCATTTAACCAAGAACTACATCAAGCAAACTTTATACTCACCTTAACATGGCTATCATGAACTAGGAGTTATCATCAAATGATGCCTAAGAACCAAGATTAAGAAATGAGAACCATTTAGTTGTAAGTGCATCCCTGACCTCAACTAAATAATATAAGTTACCATTTTTTAGAATATTAGTTGATGCTCTACACATAACTGTCTAGCAATTTCCTCAAAAGATCAACAACCATGTTGGAGAAACTTCATAACCCTTTGGATAAAAATTCTTCATGTGAGCAATACTTTAGAAAAAATGATAAAAAGAAGTAACACATCAATGCATACACATATGCATCTGTTCTAATGTTTAAATGTACATGCATTTCCTTTTTTTTTTTTTTGCTTATGGTCTGCAGGTCAAAACAATGAGTTCTCTTGTTATTGATAATAAGCCATATGTAGTCATTCATTGCTTTTATGCAATCATTCCATGAATGATAGTCTCTTCTCTTTTCTTGAATCTTCTCTTTGAGATTTATCAAATGTCAACATTATCTTATGCCTAAAACTCCATACAATTTCATTAAAAACACTTTCTCATCTATGATAATGTCACACAGCTTACTCAAAATTTATTATCTCACATGATACATCGTGTTCTTCTTCTTCAATACACCATCACAAGAATTAACCTATAAGATATGGATCTGTAACGCAGCTTTGCTATATATAAATTATTACCATATTGAGTATCAACCATATAAGGTTTGAGCATGGTATCAAACCTTGAAAGTGCAATTGTCATCATGGTGCAAAAGGCCATTCAACCTTATCTGCAACAAAATATCCATATCAACTTAAGTTATGTTATGGTAGCTAGATAAGAAATAAAGATTTTGGAATTTTGTTAATTGTTAGAAATTATTTCCGTTTTACAAATAGGATGCCAATTTAAAGGTTGCTATAAGAAGAAATAAAACAGTCCTAATTAATACAAGAAAAAGACATAGTTGAATAATTTTTTTTTTTGGAAAATTACTCTTTACCCCCTGAAGTATTTGCCTCCAAAGTTTAAAATGTGACACTTTACCCTCCCCCCAAACTTTCAAATTGTGGTAATTTAACCCATTTGGCCTATTTATTCCCAAAATGCCCCTAACATTTTTTTTTCTAAAAAAAAATTAAAAAAAACCAAAAAAAATATATAAATATATGCTGGGGTGGCCGAACCACCCCATAAGTTGTGGCTGGCCACCCTTTTTTTTTTTTTTTTAAATGTGCTGGGGGCATTTTGGGAATAAATAGGCCAAATGGGTTAAATTGTCACAATTTGAAAGTTTGGGGGTAAAGTGTCACATTTTAAACTTTGGAGGCAAAAGTGTAAATTGGTGGATACTTC